>OX465421.1:2102993-3502911 GCA_950005045.1 Agrotis exclamationis
TCATCATCATCAGCCTGTAAATGTTCCCACTGCTGGGACACAGGCCTCCTCTCTGTGAGAAGGAGCGGCCCAGTGCAGGTTGGTGGATTTCACATGTCTTTACAATTTTCTCCATTCATTGAAAAAGATGAACTTTATTCTTTTGTGATAAAGTCTAAAATCTATTAAATAATGCGATAGATTGAGGTAGGTTGTCTGTACCTTACTTACATTAGTCGTCAAACAATATAGTCACATGACTAGAGCTACTGTGTAAATAAATTCAACTTTATTTTAAAGAAGTTAAGCAATACTTTTGTCTGAACCATAAAAGATATCAATCTGAATAATTATTCATTAATGCATTGTGGTAACATTCTTACCACCAATTAAACAAGAGAAAAACCAACATTATGAGTTTGACCGAACAAAGGGTCTAAAATAACTTAGCAATATTCTAACTAAATGATTCACTTTGTGAATGAATAGCCAAAGAACATTGCTTAAAGTGGCCATATTAGACCCTCTAGTATCTTAGTTTAATTTAAATTAAATCAAGTGTGATTTTAATTAATGTAAATTACATAATGTTATGTCTTCTCTAGCAGATTTGTGTTATGTAAACAATATGGAGATATTAGAACTATGTACTTATTTGTGTAAAACTATACGACTACCTACTAATCTTAAATTTTAAGTCCAGATTCCATGTTTGAAAGGAAGCATGTTTTTACTGGGGGCACTTTTTTTATAAATGTGTTAGTGAGCGCAGGCACTCATTTAAATGTTTTCCTTAGAGATTTTTTTTTATGTAAAATGGGTTTGCTCTTGGCCTTAGTCTAGGTCAGGAATGACTAAGACAAGGTCGACGATGGAGCGGCGATGTTCACTTGTTTCATGTAGGAATCGAATGACAGTGGTAATTTTTCTACCATGTTTTTGGCTTCGATTCTCAGTGACCAACTAGGTATCTGGACAATCTATTCAATCTTAGCTACTTCAAACTAGCTGACCCGGCAAACGTTGTTTTGCCATAAAAAATAGAAATTAAAAATTTTGTCTAAAAAATAAAATTTAGGGTTGGACTACCCCTAACATTTAGGGGGATGAAAAATAGATGTTGGCCGATTCTCATAGATACCGGATAAGCACAAAAAAAAAACATCAAAATCAGTCAAGCCGTTTCGGAGGAGTATGGCAACGAAAACTGTGACACGAGAATTTTATATATTAGATGTGAAAGTTTGTATGTTTCATTTTCATGTCAAAACAGCTGAACCGTTTTGAATGAATTTTGATGCAGACATGATTTGGCCGCTGAGATCTAAATAAAGATGGATTTTATTAATAAGAGGCGGGAATAGGCTATATTTTATTTTATGTGGGACAATAAACAACAGTATGTATTATAATAAACTAGTGAAAAAAAAAGAGAGGAGGAGAAGCAAAGCCACAGATAACAGCTAGTAAGCCATATTTCCAATAGGATTCCAACTAATTACCATAAGAACCTGTACCCTTTAAGGAACCTGACCTTTAAGCTCCTTTTCAGTACTTAAAGTAGTTCTGTGAAAAATTTCATTATTCTAAACTGTACACGCAATTAAAGCTGTGCATTTTCTTGTAGAGTATGCCAGCACATCAACTACCTTAATCCGTTAACTTTCTTTAACAGATTTTCAAATTTATCACCTAAGAAAATTTAAATATTTGGGATAGGTTGGACTTGCTGACGAGACTTTCTATTTAAAATTATAATTTTATTTTAACAATTATGAATGTTATTTTTGATTTACATAATATGGGAAAATTAAGACACTAAATTGATTTTTCTACTGTCTACTAAGCTATTTCTTAGGTTAATATATTATTATTAGATTTCTTTACATAACCTAATTGCTTAGTAAACCAAATAAATGAGTTTAATATAGGTATCAAAATATACTGGAAGATAATTTTTGTGTGTTGTCTTACTAAACTTATGAGTACTTGTTATAAAAATTTATCTTCATAACATATAAAAAACTGTTTATCTAAATATGTCAATCAAGATGATGAAATATAAATCTTTCAGAAGAAAAATAATTCTTATTAGTTTTGTATAACATGCCTGATTAATGATAAAACTATAATTACTCTGAAATCTTCCACAGATAGGTACCTACATGAAATTAAATAACTATTTACTCAAGCATCAGCTTATGTACTTTTAAACTTGTATGAATCACTTCAATACAATTGCAAACACCTTGATCATAAAAAGTTATTAGAACTATGACAAATCAGTAATTCCATTAGGTATGTTGTTGTCTTTACATTTGGGTTAAAAAGTTCAGAAAAATACTACAGTTTACAATAAGTATTTTGGTTATATTGATTAGTTTAGTACATAATGCATGAAGGTTTTTATGTTTTTCTGACCATAGTACTTACCAGATAAAAGTCCTACAAAAACACAGTTGGACACCATTGACAATGCTTGTATTACTTTTACAAGTAATTATCAGTCACCATGCACATTTACAAAGAATCCAATTTGTTGTTTTTTATCAAACCTTGAAGTTAGAGAACTACGAGAGCGATTGTAATAAAGACTGGCTTAAAACGGTAAACAAGAAATTGTTATCTCCACGTCCGTATCGCCGCAAATCACAAAGAAACAAAAGGTATTAACAATGACACTATCAGCCACTTTCGGCGCAGTTCGCCAGACCTACATAATATAATTTCTCGATCAATTTATCTGTCGCGCACCAAAAACGTGTCTGTTATGATGATGACTAACCGCTAATGCCCGTATCACAGCGTTTCCTTCGACTCGAGCGATTAAAAAATACCTATAGACGCCCTCATCGGAATCAGCTGTATGTCACAAAAGCGCTCTACGTAGTCATCTTCGAGTTTCATCACTTTGTTCTGACGACAACTGCTAAGAACAATAGCCCTCATCTTCTCATTTCATGAACACTTGCAACAATATTCGATAAAATGACGCATTTACTTGATTAAAAGGATATGAAAGACGTACCCTCCCTGTTATTATACCGCTGTTTTGCACTTTTCCTTGGGCGACAGATCCTCAAGAGGTCGCCGTATCGCCGAAAATATCATTAATTACACACTTTAATGAATAAAATCATTAATTTTAAATGCTAAACTGGAAAATCTAGCACAGAAATGCAAAATGACCACGAACAAACATGGAAGCGAGAGAGCGAGCGAGACGTTTCATTTCACAAAAAAATGTCTATGGTTAAGAATACGTCATTATTAAGAAAAATCTGCTGCTTGCTTATGATTGAAAAATCAATCATAAAATTAATGTATTTTTTTATTTAAAATACAATAGAAGACCCATTTTCACATATTTTATAATTACAAAATTAATGAAATGTACCTAATGATAAAATTTTTGCATTCAAAACCAGGCTTTTACTCTATGGTTTGCAATGCTTGTTATTTGGATTATCCGATCCGGAGCATCGTGATTGGGAGTATTTTCGCTTCGATTTTTTTTATTTTGACGACATCACAGCTAAAAACTAGTTTGTTGATTTTTCCGTGTAAATAAACTAAAATGGGCATTCTATTTCATTGTTGCATTCTCGTCCTTTCATTTCGAAATTCATGAAAGAAATCATTGAATATGGAACGCGGAGATCTTACTAATCTGTGGTTCTAATAAGCTTGTCAATGTCAGTGTCAAAACTGTCAAACAAGCTGTCCTGTCAATGTCATTGACTTCTCGTTTCGTATCGATTTCGTTGCTTTGCTTTTTTGTGTATTTTGTGGTTATTTACTAGCTTTAGAGTGAAGACAAAGCTGATAACACAATTCACAGGTTTGTAATCAATAATTTCATAAAATGAAGATTACAAGATACAAAAAGGTTCAGAAATACCTGAAGTTTTATTACAATAACTTCGGTTTCCACCAGCCATACCAAGTCTTGCTCGACGGCACATTTTGTTTTGCTGCTTTTAAAGTAAGTCTTCTTCTTAATAACCAGTTATAACTAACCCACTACTAAAGGATGATTATTAATATAATAACAAAACCCCACGAATACAGAAGAAGACTTAGTTTTAATTACTGCTTGCAAGAAAAAAAAAAAAAATTTAAAAACGACAAAAAATGTCCACAGAATGGACAGCAAGTACCGCCGCAATGGTCGTCTGATAGACATAGTGGATGAAGAGTGGCGAGCCGAGCAGTTGCCCCATGAGGACATCCAGGTTCCGTTAGAAGAGCTCCCAGACCCCGAGGCCGATAGCGCAGACTCCCACCTCACTCTCAAAGAACAGAGCATGCGCTGGCAGGAGAATTTCCCTGAGCCAGCAAGCAGTAATTAAAATTAGGTATTATTCTATAAATGTTAAAATTATTATATAAGCCCTAAAGTTCGGGTGCCTAGCTGTCAGATAATGGACCATGCCTGGGTCGACGGTTGCGTTGTGTCCCACGCGCACCTCGAAGAGTGTCAGCACAAGACTGGGAGAGACCCCTTAGAGACTCCTTAGAGGGTTTGGCCCTCTAAGGAGGGGTCGCCTGCCGAGGCGGGACTAACGAATTACAGTGACCCCGGAATGTAAAGGGCTATTGAAGGACTTGTACTGACTAAAATCTGTGGGAGGGAAAAAAAAGCCCTGAGGTTATCAACTCAACCTGCTAGAACAATATTTCTAGTAAAGATAGCATAAATATTATCAAAATATTCATTGTCTCCTTATTCCTTGTGAGTTAAAACTAAATATTTATGCAGTATCATTTTTCTGTAATGACTTTATACAATAACACAGCAGTGCCAATTTAATGTTTCATCAATTTACTCATGATCAATGAAATTTTTAGGAACAAATCAACATAAGAGAACAAATCCCAAAATATTTGAACTCTCAAGCAAAATTACTGACTACAAGATGCATTATTATAGAAACAGAGAAAATAGCAAAGAAGACCCATGGAGCCCTAACTATATTGAAGCAGTTTGGAATACATGAATGTAATCACAAAGAACCTATTGGAGGATCTAACTGCATTTTGTCTATGATTGGTAGAAAAAATGACAAACATTATATTCTGGCAACACAGGACAGAGATTTGCAAAATAAACTAAGGGAAAAAGCTGGTGTACCACTTCTGTACCTCCACAATAAATCTCCTACTTTAGAAAAGCCATCACCAGCTAGCCATGCTAAAGCGGGCCAGACATTAGAAGGCAATGCAAACCTATTCATTACTGAAACTCAAAATGAGGCATTGCAAACAATGAAAAAGGTGCTAGGTGTAGAAGAAAAAGTTGAACCACCTAGGTTCCCCATAAAAAAGAAAAAGCAACATAACCCAAATCCTTTGTCATGTAAAAAGAAGAAGAAGAAGCCAGTTAGCAATAATAATAAGGCAGAAACTGTAGTTGAAGGCAAAGTTAGGAAAAGAAAGAAGAAGAAATTGCCTCAACATATAAAAGAGCAATTAAAGACTGCTGTTAGTAATGGCTAATAAAGGCTTAAGTAATTAAATGAGTTGTTTCATTTATTTTCTTCTTGTATTTGCATAAGATTTCCTGCCTTCCCTATGAATAAAACTAATATGTTTAATTCAGACATTTATTTGAAATTAATATTTAAAAAATTAAAGCTACAAGTACGACAGACAAACACTCCATGTATGAGAATGGATAGGCGCGGCAAGGTGGGCGCAGTAGACTGCTGTTCCACGTGTCATGGATTTGGTTCCCTCTCGGAAAAATATTTGTACGATCGATAAATAGTTCTAGGGGGTAATACCAGGTCTAGTGGTATTTGTGCAATGTCGAGATGTTGGATTAGTATGTCAATTACCATATTGGGCCCAACGCACACCGGCGGAGGCGCGGCGAAGATACTGAGAATAAATCAATTAAAATAAACATTTACCTCCTATGACATGCGGTTGAAAACGGCATGCAAAGCAAGAAGCGCGCGGTCGCCAAGCGTCACGAAGAGGCGCGCGGATCCGTTCGGTATCTATACATATAATAAATCTGTAGAAGGGTCAATTCTGTACATTGAAGATATTGAAAAAATAAATAGCGGGGGGTGTTGCTGGATCGATACCAAATCCAAATATGTGATTAAAAAAAATTTTGTCTGTCTGTCTGTATGTGCAGGCATCACGTGAAAACCAACGGTTCGATTTCGATGAAACTTGGTATAATTATACCTTATTATCCTGGGCATAAAATAGGATACTTTTTATCCTGGAAAAATACGTAGAAAAAAAATCTTATTTTTCAGTTTTATTTATAGACGTTGTTCTGTAGAACCGCGAACACACGTTGCATTACCCGCTGTGGATTCAGCGCCGTAACCTGTAGCGCCGAAAGTCCAATTTGGCTTGAACCGTTTGCGGCACACGCGGGCCACGCCTCCCCGACGCCTATATAAGGAGCCGCGTTCCGCACCGCGCGATGCATATAAATTCTGAATTTTGATGCGAGCGGACGTGTCCAGTGTGGCGAGCGGTCGTCCGTGGAATTAATATTGTATGCGTGTCATTTTAAACCGTGCTTTTCAGCGCGACCTTTTTGATTACTGTTCCGATCAGTTATTTGTAAATACAAGGTCGGAATTACTATGAAAAAAATACTTACTACAGAACGCGATCTCAACAGCAGTAGCTCAATAGAGGGATCTCCTTAATTATTATAGGCTTAGCCGTATTTGGGTCCAATAGATATTTATAAGATGTCATTGTCAGAGTTACTCAAAATGGAGAAATAAACCATCCACGCGAAGACCGACATCAGCGCGGACGGAGTCGCGGGCGGAAGCTAGTATAAAAATATAAACGCGCCTATATAAACCTTAAGTCATATAGGAGTTTTGATTAATCAGTACCTTCGCCGCGCCTCCGCCGGTGTGCGTTGGGCCTAAAACGTCAATAATTCGACTGAACTATTTACCAAAGCAACTAAAAATCTTCTTTATTGATTAATGGCATCTAGTACCCAATCTCAGAACCAAAGAGTAGTATGCCAGGCAGTTTTGTGAGACTTCTATTTCGCTTTGAAAGGCCAGAGCAGCTTGACTCGCTGGGTGCCGAAGGTAGCAATGTGTACCAGCGGTAAGTTGCTCAGGTACACCGTATGGAAGTGCGAGATTATATCGTAGCAATCACAAGCTTCAAATACTTCTTCACCGTCGGGAGTATCCTAAAAACAGAAATAGTCCCGTCTAAAATATTTTCCATTATTTCAATTTTCAATCACAGATAACCAACTGTGCATTTCTTTAGGTGTCACCTAATGTTAATGAAAACGGGCTCAAACAGCTGCGTGGTGATCCTTCAATAGCCATTTACATTCCAGGGTCACCGTTGTCCGCCAAGACAGTCCTGCGACAACTTAGCTGCGTGAGTCCATTCATTTGGGAAGACATGTGCGTCCATAACACCTGACTGATTAAAGACAGTCAAATATCGATAAGTTTTATGGACGACATAGCTATAAGCTTTGGGCAGATCACTTATTTCGCCCTAGAATCCATTTTCAGTGGACAATATAATAATATGAAAAAGCGACTCACATCAATCGTATGCCGTTTCATAAGGTCCTTGAAATACGTCCAGACAGCAGTCGGTGACTGCCAGTAGTACCATTTGAAGTACAAATGCGTATTCAAGTATATGGTGATAAGTGTAGAGAGGCGGTGCGCGTCAAACTGTCTCTGAGCAGCGTAGTCGATGGTTTCCATCAATAAACTGATGAGAAAGTTCTTCTCTGAGAGAAAGTAGTTCGCTATTATGTTCTTTTCAATTAGGAAATCGCCTACAATATTTTAAATGCAGTCAGTAAAATATGGGTATATTGTGTTTATCTGTCTACGCTTTTGTTAGCCTGTAATTTTCCCACTGCTGGGACACAGGCATCTCTGTGACAGGCTGTGACCTACCACACAGGCTCAGTGTAGGTTGGAAATTAAATGTTGCATGTCTCCGAATTTTTGTCACTTTTTGGTTCACTAGAATATTCAGGTTTCTTAAATAGATTACACAGAGTAATGCGCCTGTCTTCGGACGGCTACTTTGTGAATTGGCTTGAAGACGCATCATCGAGAGAAGTGGAAGGAATAGGGAGAGGTCTTTGCTGAGGAGTGGGACAGAGAACCTAGCTAACAAAAAGATAAATGTACGAGGCAGGATTCGAGCCTACGACTTTCAACTCGTAAGACCTTACTTATAGACCACCACTGCTCTCAATCAATATAATAGTTACCTATATTTTAATACTAAAAGCAAGTTTACCCAAGAATTGCCTCAATCCCTTATTACCATTGATGTCGGCAGCCGCAATCATAGCAACAGCTTCAGCCTCGGTCATGATGGTCCCAGTAATAATACAAGGCCTTGGTTCACGGTCTGGCTTCCTAAACGGAGGTTCATCATTTTCCCGAAGACAATTCAGATATGATGGAGCAGATATCTGCGCCCGAACCTCTGCCTCCTGTGACGGGGTTTGAGGAACAACAGGAGCTGATGCCGCCTTTATCTTAGTAGCTATGTCGGTAGATGTTTTAGAACCAGGACTAGTTGCAGAATCCACAAAGGTATCTATGCAGCAATCCATTGGCACTGGAGACGACTCGGAATTCTGCATGATGGTGTTTAGAAGGAAATACAATGAGTAATGTCAGCAACGAATTGTTCGATTCTGCTATTACAAATACTATGGATTCTGCCTTTATGGCCTTTTGATGTCTTTTCTGACACTTGTATTTTCAACTTTCAAACCTACATTGACATTTTAATGATTTGAAAGTAGGTACTACTTTCGAAATAGTTCCTATAGCGGCAATTACATTGTCCTGGATCCGATATTCAGGACGTCCTGAATTCAGGAAAGTGTAATCACATTTAGGATGAGTAGCATCCTAATTAGGACACGATTTTGTACCTGCTTTGGCGACTAAACTTATTCTAAATCGTATCCTGAATAATGAATATCGGATCCTGAAATCGGAATCCAAATCCGGGATTTGGATAACGAAAGCGTAACCAGGGATTTGAAATCCCAAGCAAAAAATATTGCGAACTGCAGGTTCCTAGAGCAATGAAGCGGTCTTTTGCAAACTTAAAGGGGGGGGGGGGGAGATGCAATTTGAGTAGCGCTAACAGCTCCTATTTTGCCCGAAGAAACTCAAAAATCTTGCAGCCAAAGCGACTTCTGCGCGACCATCACCGAAGCCATGGAACTACCGAAGTTTTGGGTAAAGGTGTCGCGACAGGAGACCGTGACAGTACTTAACATTAGGCAATGTATGAGCGGCAGTTCAATCTTCGGTCGCGGTGTCGTACTTCTTATTTGAAAGTTTGTAAAGATGGATCTAATTAAACTAGAAATAAAATACATCAAATACATTTTAAATTATTTACTAAAGATAATTATCAAATTTTAATAGGTATCCATACATATCATCAGTGCAGGAATATTGAAACCCTTTGCACGGGTATATCTATGACTCGACGAATCAAACCTCCCGAGGGTAACCATATCCTTGGAATTTTTGTACGGAATGCTTACACAGCATAATGAACCTTATGCTTATTATTATGTAACGTTTAGATTAGAAACGGGTCCATAAAAAGTGGAGCGTCTGGCGAAAAATTGTCATGCATTCTCGAAAATGTACACAATCCTATCTCATAATTATCTAGTTTGTATGTATGTATATTACAAAATGTACATAAAATTCATTATGCTTTGTAAAATTTCGTTACCAAAATTCGCTCAATTCCGCTTAGGACTAGTTTAACAAACAAATATTGGGTCGTGACGAATAACTTCGCCAACTTTTATTTTGCATACAATGGTGATGACATTCAGGTGTCAAAAGATCTATCTAGACACAGTAATGCCGACTAACTTTCCTATCGTATTTGCTTGCAATATTTTTGTCCGTACTTGTATAAATTGCCTGTTATTTGATACAAAATGTATTGCAGTATCTACGAAGAGATTTAACGCCGCAAATTGTATTTTTTCAGCTCCTTTTAGTAAAGTACTAGGACCGTTGCTTATTTGCAAGTACTATTTCTTTTGATTCTTCCCTACTCTTAATATCTAAAGTATCCCAATACCTACTGGGAACATTCCCATCATCATCATCGGAAGACGAAGATGATGATGATGAAGAGGACGATGAAGAAGAAGATGACTCATCACTGACTTCTATCTTTTTATCTTTCCTTCGTTTCTTTTCATTCTTTCTACTTGGTTTTTCGTCTTCACTACTGCTGTCTCTATTCTTCTTTTTACCTTTCTTGCTAGTTTTATCTTTCTTTTTACTTTCCTTTTCACGTTTTTCTGCTATATCTTTCTTTTTAGATCTAGGGTGTTCAATTTCAGATTTGATTCTGTTATTTCTGTCATTGTTTTCGTCTTCTTTTTCATATTTTTGGTTGTCATTCGCTCTTCTTTTAGACCTTGAGTTCTCTTCAACGCGAGTGTCTCTTGGCCTTTCGTTGTTTTTATCTTTCTTTCGATCGTCTCTTGATCTTTCGCGTTCGTTTTGTTCTTCTAAATCTTTCTTCCTACTTCTTGATTCTTCATTATCCCTTGCATTTCTCTCTTCAGTATCTTTCTTATTTCTTCTAGAAGATTCATATTCTTCTCGCCCTCTTTCGTCATTTCTGCGTAATCTGTCGTCACCTCGTCCTTCTTTACTTGTTCTATCATTATCATCGTCCCTACGTCTCTTGTCGTCATCCTTTCGGTTTTTATCATTATCGTTACGCCTATCATCATCTTGATATCTTCTATCATCATCCCTGCGTTCTCTCTCATCATTTTTACGTCCTCTCTCTTCATCTCTTTGGTCTTTACGAGCTCTGTTATTATTTCTTTGTTCCCTATCTTCTTTGCGAGCTCTATCATTATTTTGACGTCCTCTGTCATCTTCTTTCTGTACTCTATCATTATCCTTACGTCCTCTGGGTTCTCTATCGTCATCTCTGCGACCTTTATTTTCATCTTGCTGTGTTCTGTCATCCCTGCGAGTTCTACTATCATCCTTTTGTGTTCTCTCGTCATCCCTTCGGTTTCTATTTTCTTCTTTTTGGGATTTGCCATCATCTCTACGACCTTTATTATCATCTCTCGACGACCTTTCATCCTCTCGTTGTAATCGGTCATCTCTACGACCTCTATCTTCATTTTGGCGATTTCTGTCGTCATCCTTTCGGATTCTATTCTCATCTCTTTCTGTCCTGTCTTCATCTCGGCGACCTCGTGCTTCTTCCCGTTGTGGCCTATCGTCATCTCTACGGCTCCTGTCTTCATCTCTACGACCTTTACCGTCATCTCTTTGCACCCTTTCATCATCCCTTCTGTTTTTACCTTCGTTTTGGTTTCCTCTGTCGTCATCTTTGCGTGCTCTGCCGTCATCTCTTTGTCTTTCGTCGTCCCTACGGCCCCTGTCATCCCTCTGAGGTCTTTCATCATTTCTACGACCTCTCTCTTCGTTCTGGTTGCCTCTCTCATCATCTCTACGACCTCTACCGTCATCTCGTGTTCTTTCATCGTCTTTCCTGAACCTGTCGTCATTTGGTCTAGCCCTATCATCTCTCCGGCCCCTGTCATCATCTGATCGGTTTCTTTCATCGTGTTGCCGTCCCCTGTCATTGTCTCGGCGTCTGTAATCACCATTGCTCTGTTCATTTTCGTCATACCTTCTTCGATCATCGCCGTTTCTTTGATCCATTCTATCCTCATTTCGTCTTACGTCCCGAGGTCTGCCGAAGTTATCTCTGTCTTGACGCATATCAGGCCTGTTCTCCATTCTCCTAGCGTCCTTCCCGTAGGTGTCGTAGAAGCCGTCGTGTCCCCATCTTTCGACTGGTTTCTCCGGCGCCTCCTCTGTGGGTGTTTCAGGAACTTTTTCCTTGCTTTTATTCTTTTTAGATTTCTTTTCCTTCTTCTTTTTACTGGATTTTTCTGCCTCACCATCTGAAAGAAGAAGAAATGAAAGCTAATATTAGGTTTCTTCAGTTAGGATTTTCATAAATTTACATACATAAACACACCCTTTTCCTATTGGGGAGGATACAGAACGACATCTTTCAAAATTATAATTTTTTGCTTCTTTCACAGTGATACATCAGGTCATTAGTGTAGCAATCTATTACTAAATATTAGTACATAGTAATAATACTTAGTTAAATTAACTTTGGGTTCAAGCTTGGTTGTTAGTAAGTACTCGAACATTTGAGCTTTTTAGAAAATAGTTCATCTCCCCCCATGAACGAATATTGTGAGAATTTTACAATGTTCAGGAAAACCAGATTATACACAAGCAAACAAAACTAACCACTAGAACTGTCACTCGACGAGGAAGAGTCCGAGCTACTGGAACTAGATGAAGAACTAGATTCTGAGCTGGAGTCACTGTTCAATTTGATCTCTGGAATTGGTGCTGGAACATTCTGAAACAAAAAATCAGTAAAATCAGTTTTATTACGAACGGTTTAAGTTGAAAATCGAACAGCAAAAACATTAAATAAGACCGAGCCCTGGGTGGAGCGCGAGGGACTGTCAGACTCTTAGGGATTTGCAATTCGACCGATTCCAACTACAATTGAAAATCAACCTTACCACTACGACATATAACATAAAACACGTTGTTATCAATGGGTAGATGAAAAACAAAACACGATCGCCACTACGACATTAAGTCAATCGAATTGCAACATTACTTCTTAGTAGCAAGGTTGATTTTCACTTGTAGTTGGAATTGGTCGAATCGCGTCGCATCGCGCCATGAGTAAAGTCCCTTACTGACGATAAGTCCATTATCCCTTCAGTTGCGCGTGGAACACTACGCGTCTTCGACCCAGGACTGGTCCTTTATCGAGCTACCCATACCCATTATGAATGATAATGGGTAGCTTGCTGTGTGTTATGTAGTCAAAGACAAATTGTAGGTCAAGTCTTTTTATACGATCATAAATATTTTTTTTCTTTTTTTTTTACAATGTTATGAAGATGAACATTACATGAAGCTAGTATTAGTAGAAAGCTTGAAAGTGACATTCAACAATCATAGGTGTGTTGCCCACTCTTCACAGTGGGTAAGTAAACACTACTTTGATTATTCCTTGTAGCCGTTCGCCCACGACCGCTCAGGCTGTCACCTGTGTGTCAACTGACTGATTCAGTTGTCCTATACGCAGAGGTGACGGCACTCCACATTGCAGGGTTTGTTTAAAAAAAAAACATTTGTGCAGGTCCCTCAAACATTTAAAAAGCCATGATTTTTACTACATGCTAGAGTAAATTATACTACAACAGACCTTAGGCATCTGCTTCAAGTGCTCCCTCAACTCATCAGTCAGACCGCCAAGACCAATAGAAGTGAAGAAGTTGATAGAGAACCTCGTGTTCTTGGGGTTGTCACGAGGGAAGATGCCAGAGAACGCGCTCTGCAGGGTCCTGAAAAAGAAGAAATGGAGTTCATTAATTTGGGGGCTTAATATCTGAATTTATGGTATGCAATGTAGTAAGTAATATTTGTAGTATATTGTAAGGTCCTTGCTATCTTTGAAGTATCTGAGGTGATTATGATTTTGGTTTACTTTTGAAACTAATACATGTTTCTTTAATCTATTGCTTACAATGTTATTTAATTAGACTAGGGTACGAAGACACAGGGAATACATATTGATTTCGAATGTTTGTTAGTTAATGGTAAGAAACCAACTAAGTTGAGTACTACATAATTAAGGTGGTTTCTGCTACCTTTTATATCAGCATCATTAAGTATTGTTCATATAAATATAGACAATATTGACTCACACATCCTTCAGACGATCATTCAATTTCTTCAGTCCCATGTATTCTGCCAGCTCTTGAAACAATATCTTGATGTAAATACGACTGAAACTCGTCGTATCTTCCTCGTTTAACTTAACACACTCCAAGACTTCCCAGCTGATGGAATCCGTGAAGAGTAAGTGAGCAAAGAACTTGCTGACATTCCTAAGTCTGTTAGTATCTAACCTATGAGCTGTCCCGTAAGAATCTTTGAATATTTCTTCAAAAGGACCAATGTAAATTCGGTTTATGTTACAGAACCGTTGTGCTAGGAGACCGTAGAACTTCTCATACGTCCTCTGCTCAGCGCAACAGTCCAGGAACATGTGACAAAGTTCCACTTCTTGACCAGGTTTGAGTTGCATCTTCATTAGTTTGTGAGCGCACTCCTCAAAGTCCAAACTGGAGTTGATAGTAAGGTATATTGTTCTGCGGAGAGCTACGAGGTTTGTCTCCGTGTTATCAATGATAGTGACTTCTTTTTGAGCCTCCTCTTCGTCCTCATCCTCTGATTCGTCACTACCACTTTCTCCTGAGCCATCTTCTTCACCGGATTCAGCATCTGACCCGAGGATCTCTTTGCTAAGAGTTTTATATTTTTGTTCATTTTCCTCATATTTTTCATCAAATTTGAAGACATCTGGGGAAAAAAGAAATTGTTATCTCTAGTGATTACCATATTTCAATAAAATTGTTACCTCTAGTGGAGAATAAAGTGAAATAGTAATCCATATTTCACTTTATTCTATTTATATCGCTAACACAGTAAATAATGATAAATCTTCAATTTTTTTAAAATGAAGTAGAAAGATTGTATGCCATTTTTTTCTTCATTTATTGATTTAATAATCATTACTCCATACAACTACTATTACTAAAAAAGCACATAGACTTACTCAGGATATCCTGGGGATCCGTAGCCTCATCCAACATCATCAGATGAGTAAACTGCTCCTCCTCTGGCACCAGCTCCAACTCCTCAATCAAAGCCGGATGATCTTTGAAACCATCCTTCCACACTTGGAACATCACTTCAATCATATACTGGACCCTTTTGTCCAACTGTCCTTCATGTAATATATTTCTCAGCATCTCAAATATAGCATTCACACCCTTGGACGACACTTCGGTCAGCTTCTGCCCACACTCCTTCAGAAAAGCAATGGCTACCTCCACGGAGTCATCAGTAGGTGTCTCAACAAGTAATGTGAGCAGTTCCAATGCTAAAATCTCATGTGCTACTCTCTGGTTCACCAAGTGAGCTATGAATGAGGCTGATGATATACAAATAGGTTTATCATTCCGCTTGAAACCTCTTTTGAATTGGATCATCAACCTCTTTAGAAGTAACTCTCCAATGTTCGGGAAGCGAGAGTTGACGGCGGCTACCAGGGCAGCATAAACATTAGTGAATGTAGGTGAAGCAGCTTGTGCTTGTATCACAGAACGACATAACAAACCTCTACCACGCACTATGTTTTCCTTCAACAATTCCTTGATAATTATACCAATGTTGCCTACGTTGATTTTGTTGATGTGGCCGTGTATCGACTTCTTTAGAGCCTCCCAAGCCAGTCTTTGATATGCCATTGACGATTTGTCTGTAATTTGAGCCTGCATCATCCTAAGACGCGCAGGAGGTATGTAGGCGCCTCCTGTTCTTGTGTTCAGCATGTCTGTTTCTTTGGCACGTCGCTGTGGCACTTCTTTTTTTACTTCAGGCTCTTTAGCTGAGTCAGATCGTTTTTCTTGTTTGACGGCTCCTTCGGGTGAACGCGACTTGGAGTGTTTTCGCTTCCTTTTGGAGTCTCTCTCACGGTTATCAGCCGGTGATCTGGACCTCGAACGTGCCCTTTTCGACTTCTTTTCCTTACGTCTATCTTCATCATCACTGTTTCGATCTTTCTTACGTTTACCTTCCTTATTTGAGTCCATTTTGTATGAATATATAATTCGTAAATCGGAACTAAGCAACTGTAATGTTCAAGATATGTATTGAAATATAGAAATGCCCACAATTATTTCAAATAGTTGGTAAATTCTTGAATCAACAATTTTGTGGAATGAACACACGATGCGCAGCCATTTTTATTTTGACATTTTAGATTTTTCGTTGACGTGACATTTCTTAAAGGTTGGGGTATCAGGCTTTTTGAATGGATGTTGCTAGCGTGACAAGTAGATACAGTCCATTTCCACCTCAATTTCCACTAGCTAGAGTCAACATACGACAAGTTGCGCGACCCGAAAATGTCGCGCACGACGTTGGGCAACATCACAGAGAGTCGCGGAACAAAATGTCCCCTAGTGAAAATGCGGCTTAAGTGTAAACCACGTATAAGCCTATCAATATGTATAGAATAACATTCAAAGGTATGCAAATTCCAAGACCACAGGGACCTATGTATTCCTACTGTTTGGAACTAGGGTCATGAAGACATTTTTAGTATACACAGTACACCGTATTTAATTTTTGATTATTCAATATTCGGCCACTTTGTGTAGTTATATCATTGACCAATCAAGCACGTCCCTATGGACCCTATGCTTGATTCAACTTGTGCGCCTATAGTTACTTCATTCTACAATAAAATTCAAAAGAGGTAAAATCTGTTTGTAGAAGATAATCTCTAAAAGTACTGAACAGATTTTAAAAATGGTTGAGTCTTTCATAAGTATAAAAGCTGAAAGCTACGCGAGGTCCCAAACGACAGGCTAAAAAGGAAGGGGAGGGGGGAGAGTGAGCTGAACGACGCCCCTTGATTTTATTTTTATGAAGGTAAAGTTCATAGGAAGTAATCTCGGAACTTCCTAACCGAATTAGTGACCCGATTTTGAAAATTCTTTGAACAGAACACATTTTTTAAAAACCTCCTGTGTCGTGGGTGCGTTTAAAAACAACATACATATACGCTGAGACCCGGAACAACTGTACTTGTAGATCATGCAAATATTTGCTCCATGCGGGAATCGAACCCGCGACACGCAGCACAGCTCGCAGTGGCTAAGCGTTCGGATCATCCGGATGATCACTCGGCCATTCTGCCATAACCGTGCCGTCAGTCGATAGTTAATTGTATAGGGTGCTTACGCTTAAGTATAGGATAGTGTTGGAAGCAGTGGAACATGTTTAAGAGCGGGTACACATTGGGCGTTTTGAAACGCGCGCTTTGCTAACGCGCGTTTTGAGAACCCCGAATTCTATTGAAGTGTACACATGCAAGCCTTCGTTGCTGGTCAAGCGCGCGTTTTCCTTCCTTTCGTTAGAACGCGCATTGCTCGGGCGTCAGCTGCGCGCTTTGAGATACATGAGCGGCCATTTTGTTGTACATTTCAACGCGCGCTTTTAGTGTAGAGGGACGCACTTTTCGAAAATGGAGATCGAGCATTTTGCGTACTGATTTCTTTATAGCGCGCGCGCTGAACGCCGTGCTAAGCGTGGTGTGAGTACGCGACCAACGCGCGCACAACGTAACGCCGAGCGCCCAGTATGTACTAGCTCTAAGAGCCTATGGACACCACGTTTTTTAAACGCGCCGTCGACGGCGCTCTTTTGTCAAACAGAGCAGTCGCGATATAAAGCGTCAAACGCGCGTTAGCATCGCGTGCTGTATCGCTACAAACGCGCGTCAACGGCGCGTTTAATAAACGTGGTGTGCATAGGCTCTTAGACCTTTCAAAAAAATACGGGATAATAATAATAAAAGGCTGAATTATTAGTATTTATGACTTTATTTAATACGACAATGAAACTACAAAAGTTGCCTGCACTTCAAACAGCAATTTTCATATACCTCACAAACTGAAGCACATTAATATAATTAATCACATAAAATATAAAAATTAACGATAATAACACCATAATAAGAGATAGGAGAGTGACTAACATTACGCAAAAATTACGAAAAACAAAAATATAATAATCTGAAAGCTATAATTATGTTGCATCGCTATACATGATTCGTCTCGATCGTGAGAATCTAAAAGGCTACACAATACCCAAGGCAAATTGGTCAGAGGTTTACACTTCTTTACCGAGAAACAAGCTAGTAACTTACAACTAGTTCCCTTACTTGATATCAGCGTTAGTAACATAGAGTAGAAGCAGGCAAGCAACTCGCCCCGCCGCCGCCGCGATCCTCGCGCCAAGCAACGATACATCATCTCTTAATATTATATACAATTATTATCATATCTTTGACGTTAAAACAGACCGACGCTAAATGAATGGCAAAAATATACTATAAAATACAGGAATACTCTCACTAAACAGTCGAGCGACAAACCCGCGTAGTATCTCCCGCGCCGAGCTAACGGCACGGAGCGTCCGTATCGTCATTTTGTGCCTAACCGAACGATAAGATACATAATATCACTAGGGCAAAAACATCACAGAAGCGGTTTGTGTCCATCACACCATTACGTCCGCGGGCCGGCGCCCTCGCCATCTACAATTAAAAAAATATAAAACGCTATGAAGGCAGTTTTATACGTTACAATTTATTGATATCATCCATGAGCCAATACCGAGTATACTGAGGCACTTCCGCTGGTAATCTAATGAGCTAACGATCCGTCTATTTTTATGTTTATTGTACCGATTGAGATCATAAAAGGAAGTGAGATACGACTTAAATTTAACTTGTAGACTAGATGTTGTGGCGTCGCGCGGACGTCCCGGAGACCCAGGGCTCCAGCGAGCGCGAGCTGCGACCGACCTGACGAAACTAACGCAGCCACAAACAACCCGCGACACGACAGTCTTCCAACTCAACGACAACACAAAATATAATCATAATAAATCGTTAATGGGCAGTTAATAGCGATTCGGCGATACAATTATAAAGAACATGATAAAACTTAAATATAGATTATACCTCCCTAAAAATACTGTTGCGTATGATAAACATTAAAAATAATGATATAAGTCTATAACTAACGATTAGGGATACTTCTCGTTCCACCATCGAGCTTCGTCCCGCCAGCTTGCTTACAAATCTCATCATTCATTTAATTTGCCGAGGGTTCCGTACTAAAACTAAATAGTTAGCCTCTGCGAAATTAGGTAGTCTACAAAATTAAAATTTAATCATAAAAAATAATAGGCAAATATGCGGCTTTTTACGTACAGAACCCCAAATGAGAGTTACCAATTTTAGTATACCAAGACAAGTGAAGTGAAATCATTGAAGTCAAGGAGATAAAATGTACAATTGGAATACTAAAATTTGGTTCGTAGGATCACGTCTAAGACATATTCAATTAAGTACATCATTTGAAATAGGCCATAATTATTGTTATTTAAAGTGTTTAGCAATGTTGCCACAATAGGTGAAAATAATTCATAACTTATTGCAATTTAGAATCAAAGATGTCGTAAGCATGATCACGAGGGACATTTTTGGTGTCACAAAGTAAGCGCGTCAGGGGGTGTAACACAAATATTGTGAGGATGCTGTACGGTGTGCAATATTAGAGAAATATATTTTTTTTATAATTTTTATCACAATATTTTTACATGTTACAACACCGACGCAGTATCGGCCTTCTAAATGGCGCTTCCACGTTTTACACCGAAGTACAAACTTTGCTACTGGACCAGCCAAAAGACCTTAAATCTATCTTCATGAATTACTTACATTGCCAGCATAAGACATGTTGGCACTGCAATCACAAATACGAATAAGATGTTCCAACGAAGCCAACGTGTCTCTTGGAAATGTATAGCAATTTACGAAATCTTTTCGTCAATCATACCTTGTGCCGCGAAAAACTAGTCAAGTTTGAAGTTGACTAGTTTTCCGTCGACGCAAACCTCCCAAAACTTTAGTAACTGAACAATAACAGAGATGTACACTACATAAATGCGAATAGAGCGCACAAACGCTCGCTAAGCGACCGTCAAAACGACGTGCGATTTCCGACAACCATAGAAGTTAACACATGGCAACACTCTAACGAACTGTCATTGATGGCCTTGATATTTGACATTGACAGGTTGTTTTTTTTTCTCTGTGTGGGTATGAGTCTTTTGGCTCGTCATGTGGTGGTGCGGTGATGTCGTCCTGCGGGCCGGTGTGTGCGTGGCGTGTGCTGCTGATCTAGCCGGACGTGGCGGCGCCCGAGCTCTCCACGCGCGCGCTTTTGTTCTGTCGCACCAGCTCCGCACGTCGCTCCTGTGGGGCAGACACAAGCATAATAAGAATCACCGCAATATTTCAATCATTCATCAATAACCAATAGGGATTTCCGTTGCGTGGTCACAGACAACTAATGCCACCCATATTTTTTTTATTTCCTCTGATCTGTTCACTAAATTTCATTCAAGCGTAAAGAGAACATGCTGTCTTATAAACTTTGCTAAACATAGTAGACGCCAGACACCTATCCCAATCTATCAAATCTTCCCAATCGAAGATAAACCTGTGATAAAGTTGAAAATCTATTAAAGAAATTTGACAGATAGGGGTGGATTGATGTGCTGGCGTCTGTACATACATAATTTGTTTAGCAAAGTTTATAATAGATCACAAAACAAAGAATTCTGTATTTTAATAAAGTAATGATACTAGTCGACTTCTAATACATTCACCCCTATGATTCAGCAACTCAATGGAGGAATTTTGAAGCAGTCATGTTCAATTAATGTGTGCTTTTGAATAGAAAACTATATAAAATGACGATGAGAAGCGATAAACTGAAGGACGTTATTAATTTCCTAAAGAATCACGCGTCATGCAAACATTACATTGTTGACGGCATAGTAGTTGAATGATCGACAGCTGCGCTGCGTGTTACGGGTTCAATCCCCGCGCAGAACAAACATTAACTTGCTCTTTATATAAGTGAATTACAACTAACGATACAGGAGAAATTGTTACTGGTTAAAATAAAATAAAAACTTTTTGCAATTAAATGTCGCTGTTAGTAGCCCCTTTTTGCTTTTTACCTTGCCGCTGTGAGTGAAGACTTAGCGCGGGGCGGCAAGCGGATATATCAAATGTATAGAAATGTTTAGTACACGCCACGACGCCCCATCAGTGACAAATTCGCGTATCACGGCCCTTAGAGATTGTTTCCATCGATTTAACAGTTTTTTGTTGTTCATCCACAAAAGGCAGGACTGAAGTGTAGCATCCATCAAGCAAATGAAACACGACAACAAACCTCCTTCTTGACGAAATCCAGTTTTTTCTGAATCTCCTTCTCCCTGTTCAGTTCGGCAGCAGTCAGTTTATTCTCGATGTCTTTGGTGATCTCCTCGACCTTCGCCGTAGCGGCTGAGCGGACTTCGGCTAGCTTAAGACTCTGCGTATGCGCATCGAAAAAAAAAAAACAAAAAAAACATAAAAACAACCATGCAACACATGCTATGTGAATGAGAGATGTATGAAATAAATAATATGATTTAAATGAAGTGGCTGAAACGGTTTGATTTGGTTTTTTTTGTTCTAAGTTCGCGTGTAAGCCGATTTGAATCCCAAAACTAATATTTAAAGATCAAATTGGTATGGATAGATTTTGGATTAAGCTGTGAACGTCAAAATTCAACAGATAGTCTACCAACTCCTAGTGGTCTATCTCGGGCAAAGACACATGCGGCTATCTACCCTGTGGTGACGACTAAGACTGCGGTTACACTGAGGCGGAGCGGAGAGCGATTCACCAATCACGTAGCCATCAAGCCATGTGATTGGTGAATCGCTCTCCGCTTTGCTCCGCTCCGCCTAGGTCTCACGAGAGTTGCACCAGAAACAGACCACCATCTTGCCGGATCGCCGGTCTCTCAAAATTGAAGCCAAGAACCTATATTAAACAAAAATCTGTCAAAATCCAACGTCCATCGCCAATCCAAAATCCTACCAATTTGAACGCACCTAAAGCAGAAACCAACCAATACAGCAGAACATTTATAAACTAGGCACACTGAACAAGTATTGCCAGACGACAAAAATAATAATTTTGAAAGCCCCCAGCGAAAAGTGCGGTGTATACTGATGTTTACCTCACGATCCGCTTGGAAGCTTGCAACCAGTTCGAACCGTCGCAGCCGGCACACAAACAGAACACCTAAGACCTAAGGTCACAACGAGGTACACATAGCTCTTACCATAGAGTTTTGTTGCCAGCCAGGTTTAGCGTTATTCTGACGTCTTACCACAGCGTTTTTTTTTATAAGCGTCCTCATATTTTTATAGCATCTTTCCAATAAGAAAATAATAAACATCTTGCATAAGAGCGTTCGAAGTCTCGGAGATTGTAAAATATTTTTTTAAAGGAACAAATGTCAGACTCCCTCGGGAGACAATCTCAAATTATATCATTAAAGTATGAACAGTATTCCTTCTGACTGTTTCCAGTCAAAATCAAATCATTTATTTCAAGTAGGCCAGTTACAGGCACTTTTGAATTGTCATCTATACATATAATAAATCTGCAGAAGGGTCAATTCTGTACATTGAAAATATTGAAAAAATAAATAGCGGGGGGTGTTGCTGGATCGATACCAAACCTAAATATGTGATTAAAAAAATTTTTGTCTGTCTGTCTGTATGTGCAGGCATCACGTGAAAACTAACGGTTCGATTTCGATGAAACTTGGTATTATTATACCTTATTATCCTGGGCATAAAATAGGATACTTTTTATCCTGAAAAAATACGTAGAAAAAAAATCTTATTTTTCAGTTTTATTCATAGACGTTGTTCTGTAGAACCGCGAACACACGTTGCATTACCCGCAGTGGATTCAGCGCCGTAACCTGTAGCGCCGAAAGTCGGATTTGGCTTGAATCGTTTGCGGCACACGCGGGCCACGCCTTCCCGACTCCTATATAACGAGCCACGTTCCGCGCCGCGCGATGCATATAAATTCTGAATTTTGATGCGAGCGGACGTGTCCAGTGTGGCGAGCGGTCGTCCGTGGAATTAATATTGTATGCGTGTAATTTTAAACCGTGCTTTTCAGCGCGACCTTTTTGATTACTGTTCCGATCAGTTATTTGTAAATACAAGGTCGGAATTACTATGAAAAAAATATTTACTACAGAACGCGAGCTCAACAGCAGTAGCTCAATAGAGGGATCTCCTTAATTATTATAGGCTTAGCCGTATTTGGGTCCAATAGATATTTATAAGATGTCATTGTCAGAGTTACTCAAAATGGAGAAATAAACCATCCACGCGAAGAACGACATCCGCGCGGACGGAGTCGCGGGCGGAAGCTAGTAGACAAATAAAAGAATATCATTATCATCATCATCAGCCTATAAAATATGTTCCCACTGCTGGGACACAGGCCTCCTCTCTGTGAGAGGGAGTGGGCCGTAATCTACCACGCGGGCCCAGTGCGGATTGGTAGATGTCACATGTCTTCGAAATTTTAGTTCTAGGACATGCCGGTTTCCTCACGATGTTTTCCTTCACCGTTTTGAGAGCAGTGGTGTTGAAATAAATTACACAAAGTAATGCGCCTGGCGGGGTTCGAACCCACTACCTACAATTCGTAAGTCGAGGCCGATACCACTGGGCCACCACTGCTCCAAAAGAATATAATTAAACACTAAAAAGTTATGGTGCTACAGTCCCAGTCACAAGACATAAAAACTGTGAAAGTACCGTAGATGCCCATTCCAAGAAGTAGATCTCTATGGAGAAGAACGGGCAAGAAACTCCATGGACACTCTTTTTAAATCGCCAAAATTATTACAGAACCTTTGTTACATCATTCATTTTGAGATGGTACATTATGTGAGAATGATGTAGCAAGTTTTTTTAATGAATAGTGTCCATAGTAACAATTAAAACAAAGACAATTCAAAAACAAAATTATCAATAATTATTAAAATAAACCGTGGCGGCTAAGAGATGACCAGTCCCAACTGACAGCGCCCGTTCACAAACATGACACATGTATTAGCACCATTCAGCTCTACCATTTTGAAGAGAGCTAAATGATCCGACACACGCGCCACCATCAGCGAGACATTTGAGTGAGCATGACACACTCTCAACTGCCAGGGTCATTCAAGTCAACAAGTCAACGGTCATGGTCTGACTCCGAGAAGAGACTAGCCACTGACGGAACAGTTTAACAACTGATATACAAGATAATAAAAACCAAATCTGTGATATTTATCTGGTATCAGAGTTACCAAGCCGCCTCTAGGAACCCCATGGGGCTCTGAAAAACACTTTCAAAGTATGTTTTACTTCACCAATATCAATAATGTTCAAGAAAAGCATTGAAAAAGATACTTTGGTACTCAACAAATCAACCTGGGCAGGCTTTGAACTAATAACCTTGAGCATACGACTGGAGTACTCAAAAACTGGTTCTCACGACAAAACCTGACTGACAACAAGATCCCCAGGTCCCAGCACTTTGTTAACTCACATGGTTGCGCAGCTTCTCCTTCTGCTCTGCCTCGAGCAGCAGGCGCCTGTCCGCGGCCTGCTGCAGCTTCTCCTGGATGGCGCTCTCCAACTGCTGGAAGCGCTCGTGGTTGCCCGCGCGCACCTTCTTTACTTGTTCCTCCTGAATTAATGCAGATTTACGTTATGATTTTTTTTCTAAGGTCTAAAGCTATTATGAAATGGCTTGTGTTTAAACGCCTACCAGAAAAGTACCTATTTTAAAACCGTAAAAAAAAACTTGAGAGGTGTCAAGGGACACCCGGATGGAACGAAGTTACTGTATACACTCAACCAAAATAATCGTCGCGACACCATACTGTTCAATGCGAAATAGAAAGACGAAACGAAAATATCTGGCTTGCTTTCTATAAGAGAGAGAGAGAGACAGACAAAGAAACATGCGCACGTCGCACGGCTTACAATAGCTTACTATAGCAAAAAGTATCGTTACAACTTTTCGTCTTCATTTTTTCCGTCTAGCCCTCTTTCGCAACGCGCGATAAAGAACTTCGTTCCAAAAAGAAATACCTGCCAGAATGGATAATTAATGCTCACCAAATTGTGTATCTCAAAGTATTGTAAAAATTAACCAATTTGAATCATGGCTACATTGAACATCACCCTACAATGACATTTAAGTATCTTAATATTATTGTAATATTATGTATATGATGATGCCTTCCACCTTCCAGCTCCATCATCAGGTCAGCTTCAAGATATCATAATATTGCATTGTCATCTGATATCCATATGCGTGCAAAGTTTCAGCTCAATCGGTAATCGGGAAATGTGTCAAATTTAACTTGCAAGTTTTGACCACTACGACATTTGACATAAAACGTGCGGTTATCTTCGGGTAGATGAAAAACAAAACACGCTCGCCACGACGACGTCAAGTCAATCGAATTGCATCATT
Source organism: Agrotis exclamationis (assembly GCA_950005045.1). Classification (NCBI taxonomy): domain Eukaryota; kingdom Metazoa; phylum Arthropoda; class Insecta; order Lepidoptera; family Noctuidae; genus Agrotis; species Agrotis exclamationis. The sequence goes on from OX465421.1 coordinate 2,128,150, forward strand.
ACATCGTAGTAGCAAGGACGATTTTCATTTTTAGTTGTTAGAAATTGCAAATCGCACGAATCTCGTCATGGGTAGGGTAAGCTCCGTTACTTACGTGTTCGCGCAGACGCTCAAGCATCTTCTTGATATTCTCGTCACGCTTGTCAGCCGCCGTGTTCATCTTCTCCTCGATGGCCTTGTACACTTCCATCGTCTGCTGTTCCAGGGTCAGCCTGAAGAAATGGAGAACATGTGATAATGATATTCCGTCGGGGCATTGAGACATGGCTACTCACGGCGATAGCGGGTACCGCCCTGACCCTGTAGCCATGTTACAAACGATAAACGCAGACGGTGAGTAGGCTTTAATAGATTGTCAACTTTATGTGCTTGGGTATAACGTTGAAGATCTAATGAAAATTGCTTATCGTTTTCGATATTTCCTGTCGCTAACGCTCAGAAATTTTAAATAGATTAATAACTTTAGGCTCTAGGCTATAAAGTCGAAAATCTATTGGGGAGTACCGAGCGTTTACGATTATCGTTTGCGACTTGTTGTGACTTGGCTAGGGAGGCTGGTTTCAATAGTCCTTTACGCTATGATTGTGATATGAATTGTTTTAAGATTTTGGCAAACCCCGAAATATCGGAAACTCAAATCAAATGATAGTGGTTTTGAATATACGCAGATGAATGTTTAGAAATCACAAAACCGCTCGGCTGCCGCACAGCCATTCGGCTTGGCATCTAACGACTTATAAAAAATAAAAACAATTGCAATAATTACTTCGGGTAGACTTTGTTTTTCGACAAATACTGCCTAACCGACAATGCTGGCCCGCTTATGTGTACAACCACCTAAATAAATGATTTACATGAGTCGACCTACAATCAACCCATGTAAATCCCTATTAGCCGGGAATCCAATAGGCAACAATTGACGCGCAACATGTGGCACAACAAGTTGCCCAACATGTTGAAAGTCGGCGCGGAACTTTTGTTGAACAACGTTGTCTGTCTACGCATCTACTACTTTCCGTCAGTTGTCGACAACATGTCGCCAAAGGAATTTGTGTTACGCGTCACGTCTCCAGTCGACAACAATTGATGCTCAACTAACGATTGCGCGCCAGCTAGCAACGTCGCGCGCTGTTGTGCAGCGTTGCTGTATTTGTTGAGCATCACGTGTCGCGCGCCAAATGTTGCCTAGTGGAAACGCGGCTTTATTCCTTCTCCCATGCTATATTACCTGGTCTTCTCGACACCCTCGAGGTGGTCCTTCAGACGCGAACGCAGCTCATTGATATAGGCCTCACGTTTCTCCTCATGCGTCTCCATCTTGGCATCGAGGGCCTCCTTGGTGTTGACGATGAAGTTGTTGGTCTGTTCGCTGCGGATACGGGATGCTTCCTCGATCTTCTGCATCTTTGTTGCGATGGCAGCCATCTTACTGGCTTCGAGACTCTGTGGGTGGGTAATGGAATTAGGCGTTACTTTGATATAAATGACGAGAGGCATGTTCGGGTACAGGTTTTATTTAAAGTTATGAAGACCAATGACTTATCTTCAAAGTAAGAGTGAACAGGTTTCTTCTGGGTAAGCTGACTATGGAGTGAGCTTACCGTACGTAGAAAAGCTCCAGAGCAGCCCATCGCAATAAAAAAAACATTTAAAATATGTATTACGTTGATTGGGTACTTCAAGTGAATATTAGTAAGTATTGATCCAATGGGCAATGAGCAAGAGGTGCTTTTTGAATAAGTGTTTAAAAAAATAAAGTTTTTACGGAATTTCCAAGCTTACGCACATAGATCTAAGTTTTATAACTGTTAATCCGATACTTTTTTAAACCCTTTAAAATGGTGTTTGTCCAGCAGACTTGGCAGAGTCCAATCTAAATTGTCTATTCCAAATTGTCCACAAGAACTAAGCCTGGGGATCTTTATAGGTCACTAACAGAATTGTGTCCATGAATTGCGATAAAATCATTATAAATGTATTGTTCCGTTCTATTGCTTGAGCAATAAAATAGAATCTTCCATGTTACTAATTCGTGGCCACTTTAGATCCCTTGGTCACTCAATCTTCGTCTTCATTTCACATAGAACACATCAAATTCCACTTACACGTCTCCTTTCTTCAGCGGCCTTCAGCTTCTCCTGGATTTCCTCAACAGAGGGCGTCTTTTCTGGGGAGTCGGCACGACGAGGCACCGGCACTCCTACGGGCTCCGCCAGGATCACCTCGTACGCCAGACCTCCCTTCGACATCTCTTGGCAGCGGATCTCGGTAGCTGTAGGGACAAAAGGACAAAGTTAGTGGAAGGTCAAATATGTGGCCTGAAAAGGTAAATGTCGGAGGACAGTGGACTTAGTCCTCCTGAACTGATTTCAGCCACAACGGCCAATCTCGGGGGGATTGCCTTCTGCGCGGGAGATATTATAGTGCAGAGCATGTGTGTGCATGCACAGGTGCACTCTCTCTCTGTTCACTGCACACTCTCTCTCCGGACCGGACTCCGGAGAGAGATCAGGCGCAGATCGAACGGCTTAACGTGCTTTCCGAGGCACAGGGGTGTCTACTGACGACTTTCAAACTCCAGGTTGCCAATTAGAAAATATTTTTTTTGGATGGAAACACCTATTACACTTTTTGCGTTGTTAGTAAATGTATGTCGTTGTGACGCTCTTTTCTTGACCGTCAAGCTCATATCGTTATGGGAAAGGTTATAGTAATAGCCTATGGCCACGGTCCATGGGGACAGCTCCAGTCTCGTTGGAAAGAGCAATAATGTAGACTAAAGCCTCGAGCAGACACACACGATTAATCGCGCGGGGCGACTTGTCGCGGTCCATTCGCAGTACATTTAGAGTGGAAATTAGCTTGGCTCGTTGTCGCAGCGCGATTAATCGCGTGTGTCTGTTCGAGCCTTAATGCCGGATTGTTGGCATCCGGCTACCAGAATTTTAACATTATTGATTACCTTTAATATGTACGAGTATGTAGGTATGTAGCTATGTAACAGAGTCCTTTAATACAATTTTGTGTACTTTTAGATTATCACTTCATATTATAAAACAAAATCTCGCGTCTGTATAAACGCAATTATGTAACACACTAACAAACGGATTTTTATACAGTTATCGCCAATGGACAGTGATTTAACGGGAAGATTTTAGCAGATTTTTTTTACGTGTAAATTGGCTGAGAAATATAACAAATGTTGCATTTCTTTGAGATTGACGCAGTGGGTGAGCGATTGGACTGTTGCGCTGCATGTAGTAGGTTTCGATTCCCACACGGAACAAAATAATATTGGCATGATCTAAAAGTAGTTGGGTCAATCTTCAATATTTGAGACATCCGTTGAGGATAATGACGCCCGATCTTTTACTACTAGTGCAACCATCCACTGACAAAAAACTAAAACGTAAATTAGTTTAATTTCATTTAAATTAGATGTAATTAATAATTTATATTTTTGTTTTTTTTTGTCAGTGGATGGTTGCACTAGTAGTAAAAGATCGGGCGTCATTATCCTCAACGGATGTCTCAAATATTGAAGACTGACCCCAGTTGTTACGGGTCTAGCCGTTTGTATAATAAATGTTAATTTAAATATTTATAAACGCACCCGCGATACGGGAGAAATTCCTAGTATGGGGCAACGCTTAATAAAATAAAACTGGATCGCTTTAGAGTCTAGAATTCTAGATAGATGTTCTTAACAATACAATCTCTCTTCTACCAGCTTAAAAAACGAAGCATAATGTATAATTTCTTACACAATAAAAACTACTCTTCAACGAATTCGTGACATTTATGTAACACTATTGTACAATGAGACGGAATCACGCGTCAACAGCGTCGCATAATGCAATAATTGTGCGCTCTGATCGGATGCCCAACAAACAATAGAGGTTGCAATTCGCATAGTTACGTATGAAATATCTAGGTAGAGATAGTCAAAGTTACACTTAAAAATACAAGATCGACAAAGGTTTGTATTGTATGATGTCAAATAAAAAAAGCCTAAAACGGCTCATTATAACCACCCAGCACTCACCACCGCAGCTAGCACACTAGCCTCCTCTCCGTGAGAGGGAATAGCCCATTCTCTCATAATTGACCACACGGGTAGAAGTCCCAAGTCGTGGAATTTTTGATCCTAAGACTTGACAGTTTTGAGAGCAGTTGGTGATAAATTAAATTACTTACAGAAACAGCCAGGAGCATTGGCTGGGTTCGAACCCACGACCAGCTACTCGTAAATCCGGGCCATTATCACTGGGCCACCACTGCTCAGTTGTGCCTTTTACTTGCCTAATAATAAGAAATAACCCAACAATATCCAATTGTGACCTGCCCTAATTATTCATTAATTTTCAATGACCCGTATCTATGTAAATACTGATGTCCTAAAAATCGACTAGCAAAGTGATCCTGAGCACAGCAAGGCCCCAAGCGACAAACTTCGGGTCCAAATAATTTTTTAAATATTTTGAGACTAAGCTGAAACGGTCATGAAATATTCTAGAATTTCTGAAATTGTACGCTACGTAATTCCACGTTATGTTTATTTTTGTAGTAGCTGTTGTATAATAAGAAGATTACTAGAGCGTACTACATCTCCAAACCAAATTATGCAAAGATAATTGGGTTTCTACATAATAAACGATAGCGTAACATGAACAGACAAAGCTGTTGACGCTATCAACGTCCCATGATCTCCTAAATTACCAATTTCTTCTCACAAACCAGCCCACTAATTTCCTTCACAATATTTCACAAATTAACCGTAATTTTAAAGGCGTTAATTAATGTCCCCGTCTGAATACACTCGCTAAACTCATTAAATTACCGCCCCCAACGTTTAGGGGTGGAATTCTTAAAACGCTACGGGGTAAGGGGTAAATTACGATAATATTCAAGGTCGGGTAAACTCCTTGGGTAAGGAATGCTGTATTGTTTAATTATTGGGAGGGTAGGGGGAGACTCGGGACTCCCAACTACTCCCCCGTGAGTCACGCCAATTGCATTACAATCGCGTTTCAGAGTATGACTGTGTCGGCAAACTATGTATGAAAACAGGTGACTCATCCCAGTGATACAGGGGACGGGGTGACTTTCCATTACACGCATAAATATTTGATGAATCTAACTTGGAAATGCGACTTTTCTTCACCAAAGCCGGCTTTTTTTTTTTTAGCGTGGTAAAATCATCAAATGAGTCCGCCCGGGGGGGACTGTCAGACTTGTATTGACTAAAATCCACGGTGATCCTTCAATAGCCCTTTACGTTCCAGGGTCACGGTTACCTGATGAGAGAGACCCGCGACCCCGGCAGCCTTCTAACGGGGCGTCATGTAGGCGTAATGTACTATGTAGTATCTAGAAAACTTAAATTCATTTTCCCGAGGAACATTTCCTGCGAACATAAAAGAGGGGAAAACATGGCGTCAAGGGTCTAAAATAAGTGCCGGAATTTCATTCACCCACGTGAAAAGGGCTTAAAAAAACAAACACGGGCACAATACGAAACTAACAATAACTCACTTAACAGGGGTGAAAAACTCTTGACCCGCCTTTCTGCCAGCCTGCCACACAAAGGGGGGCTCACATCCCCGGGCTGTGTACTATCTTGGAAAGGGATCTCACCCTGTATATGACTGGCACAGACTTGTAAGGAAATGGAGTGATAATGTGTGTGAAATGGCTCGGAAAGGACTTGCGCTTCCATCTCTGTACCAATTGGGGAAAAACATATTAAGAGCTAAAGTTGACGGTTCATAAAGTAAACGAGCGGACTGGAATCTGATTTTGATAGATCTATTTGTACTGAACTATCTTCTCAAAGTTCGGTATCTGCACTCCAAAAACATAATACTATAGCCGCCGTACAAATATATCTAAATATTGTACGGCTGGAATGTCGATTATAGTGAAACCAACAGATCAAAAGAACTTATTTTGTTACCTTTACATTATAAAAATATCATTTAATCATTCATTCATCTATTCTGTTCGTTTTGACCTCAACTTTAGAAGAAGCTTTTGCCTCACCCGACCCGCAAAAGACTAATTGGGTAAAAATCGGTCAAGTCAAGATTAGACACTCCATTTACTTTCATTTTTCCTATTTTTTTTATTCTATTGGTTTAAGGTCTAAAGGGGGTAAGCTCTAAATCCTTTGGCAGTCATACTGAAACGTAGTTCCACTTTGTCACTGCACTTACTAAAGTTAAAACAAGCCAACTTTTCTGGCAGCCAAATTGAAACATGTCCAAATGGCTGTCTGCTACAATTTAATGTCTTTTATATCTTTTGAAATATACTTTGTTAACTTCAAATTCAACTGTCTGGATTTAAGGTTTTTCCCTCGTGGATTTAGAATTCCTATCCAACTTATCTTACAGCAAAAACGAGATCATACACAAAACAGCTGTTCCATACATGTGAACAGGATAGTCAGTACTTGTACTTTTGTGCGCATTTTTTAGCGTGGTAAAATCATCAAATGAGTCCTCCCACCCAGGGCAGGGCGGGAGGGACTGTCAGACTTGTACTGACTAAAATCCACGGTGTCCTTCACTAGCCCTTTACGTTCCGGGGTCACGGTAATTCATTAGTCCCGTGACCACTTTTGTACGCATAGTATTTTCTTCGAACTGCCGTCGAATAATTTCTTGTTTGTTGGGTTATCGTGTAAAATATTTATGGCAACTGATTTGTGCTTATAGAGCCATATGCCAAATTGCCAAGGGTTCCCAAACTTTTGCAATTCGAGGCGCACTTACAGGTTAAGTATTGTCTCGGAACACAACCTAGTTAAGGTGACAATAACACCTGGTTGAAAACTCAACGGACTCGGAACACGTTAATCTGGTTTAAACACTGCAAGGGAGTTCAATGAAGCTATTTTCTTCTTTCTGGTGGATATCGGGCATAGAATCTTGAATCCAAGCAAATACGATTCGGAGAATGGACAACAGAAGCGTCACACGGTCCCTCTCTGCCGCCTTACGGCGTGTTTGGGAACCCCTGACTTAATAGACCAGGCCGTAATCGGTAACAATTTTATAATTAGGTTCCTCGAACCAACATGATTCTTAGTACTGAATACACAATGATTATTTTCCTGCAAACACCACTTACTTATGAATTTGACCTTCTTCGGTTGCTTGGTCCTCGGTTTGCCGACTGGTTTCTTGACGGGCGCCGACCGTCGGTGAGCTAGAGACAGAAAAGGACATCAGCGGAGCCCGAGGCAACGCTGATGACTCTCGTGGAGACAAACTGACCCTTCTGGCTTGAGAAGGTACTATAACTGGCGAAACATACTAAAAAGTATCTCAGGAAGTTTCTTAATCAACCAACAGAAAACTTCAGCAGCATTACCTTCCTATGTTTGAAAAAATCGTCATAACGTAAACCACGCAATGAATATTGATGACCTATCGAAACGAATAACATTGGGATTGCCAGTGGATTACTCAATTCTCCCACAGATTAGACCCAAGAGCTCAAAACATCGGTTTTCGACAGCAAATACCATCAAAATTCGAGCCTGCCAAGCCAACGGCCCCCCAAACAACACTAACGGACAATCGAAAAACCATTACGTCGCCCGAATCGACCCAGCTAATGTTTATTTGAAGAACATTTGGAATTTCGGAGTTTCGGACCCAAGCTTTTAATGAATCGATGCTCGCGTGACTGGTAAAAGCTTCGATTGTGGTGGACAAACAATCGATAGAAAATGTCGCAGTCCACATAACATGTACCTGGTTAATGGCTGACGTAGAGTAGACAGACTACGAACTAATAAGTACCTATATGAGCATGATACATCATATATAGTCATAAATGAAAGTATGTGTATTATCGACGAATTCTGAATTTTTACGGCTTTACAAGATACATTAAACTTTTTCAGCTAATTTGTGTAATGAAAAAGGAATATTTTCCATCAAATTACCTGATGTTGACATAAAAGGCGAACTTTCAAGGATAAATGGAGCTAAAATTACTGCGTAGTAAAAAGTATAAAGTTGCACAAAGAGCTATTTATTGAACACGTCATGTTTAACCTACCGATCAAAGACCAGTCGGAAAAAGGGAAGTTTCTCTGGATCTCTCTGAAGGTGGACAGGAAAACTTAGCAAGACTAAGGGATGGCAGATTCAAGCTCTCAATTAATGATTGTCAAGAGATGGTAGAAGAAATGTTGATAGAACGACAGTTAGATGATCGGATGAGTGGTACTCATTGAGGGAAAACTTCTGCAAACCCTGGAAACGTACACGACACAAGGAAATAAACCTATTCTCAAGAGTGAATGAAACAAAGCTACCAATGACGATGCTGATGATAGCATAATTTTAAAGTTGATAACACAGAGAATTCGTAATTCCTGACCCTCTCCCGACTGTCTTCTGTAAGATTATTATACACCAGCGATCCCATCACGTTACCAACCATAGCCATTACAAAATCATTTTAACCAAAACATCGTCAAACTCAAGACTTCAAAAAGTCGAGGTCGCAAATGAATAGTCATTTATTAGATATTTGGGCCCCAACTCATGTTGTTGGGGACATCTTGGTAATAGTATTGAGGTAATAACGTCGACACGACGCCGGGAGATGAGGCCGCTACGTGAGGGGAATGCCGGAATGCCGGAGAGCCGGCAAAATTCGCCGCAAATACGGATAATCCCTCACGGCAGAACTAAGTCGCAGTTTACATAGCAGACGATGCGGAGACCATGCTATACAAAGTGTTAAGCCGACTTTAAAGTTTCATTCTCAGCCAATTCATGGACCAAGTTTAAACAAGGTAAGACTCTGTTAATTTTGTGTTTGCAGGGAGGATATATATTTTGAGCAATGGTATCCATAAATTTAGGGAAGCGTCGACGGAACATTGATGCTGTAGATCCAAAGAAAATGAATGTTATTTGGTCTGCATTACAAATCAATCAACAGTAAACTTAGTCCCTCTGCCGTCGCAAAAGAAATTAATTCCCTAAAATCCAAGTTGGCTGAAACCAAACAGTCGTAATGAAAGCAATATTTGTGATTGCTCGAGCTCCCCGTGGGTGCTATTTATCAAAACTTAATTAGCTTTCGCAATAATTCACGATAAAACAACCGTTATGAGATGTTTGTCTCTTCAATTCCGTGTAATTGAGTCCCTCATCATCACGATTTTCGCAAATGACCAAGGGAAAACATTGCGGTACACCGCTTAATCCCAGCTGTTTTACGCAACCGCAAACACTGATGCGAATAAAATCTAGACCAAGACAAATGACAAGATGCGAATTTCATAACAATTATCTTTTTGCTACTCCTGCTTATTTATGCTAGTCTTCTGAAGAATTATACAGAATGATTTGATCATAATTTGATAAACGAACAGATAAATATATCGCATGAAGTCACAGCTTGTAACTTCAAGACTCTCACTTTAGTATGAAATACAAAAAAACAAAGTAATTGAACCCGAGCCGGTTCCATTCGTGTTTTAGAATTCTAATCAATAATTTTTCATCCATATTCAAAGAGTTGCAGCTGTATAGCATCGTTCATAACAGCAATTTAATGAACGTGCATAAAAACAATAAAGCAGAAAAAGTATGGTAATCGAATACAAACGGGGCAGTTACAACTGAAAGGTCGACGAGCAGCCCCCTCCGGCGCCGCACGATACAACATGGAAAACCTGATAAAATATTTAAAAGCTGGCTTTAAAACCCTTGAGGGGAGAGCTGAAAGTAAATTTACTACCGCTGGGAATACGAGCGTTGGCACGTACGAGTGTTTTAAACACGACGCAAATGCGGCGGCTAGGTGATGCAGAAACAAGAGATATATTCTATGCAGCGTTGAGAACATTCCAGAATAGCGGAGACGGCACCGACGTCCTCTTTACGAGTTATGCTCATTAGGAAAATGGGTGTGACTTTGTATACAACCCCTTTTTATAGCGTTCCCTGCAAAAATGTTATTTTTAAATCCATTCACGGCAGTGTGGAGTGGAGATGGAAATTATTTAAGTTACAGCAAGTCGTAAAGCAACTGGGTTGCAAATTCTCAAGTTAGCCAAGACAGCTCTTGGCCGGAATGGTTTGGAACACGCAAACTTTGTAAGTACCTGCAATGCATCATTGTGGATATGTGTGGCTCCAAATCTAGCTATTGGTAGAACTTTGGGTTTAGAATTAAGTCTCAATATATTCTGTGTTCCATTACACCATAACATAAAAGTAATATACGTTAGATCCCATGCACGAGATGAAGCGTATGTTTTATAGCATTATTCAACCCTCATACGGGATCAATAACGTGTGACGTCTTAGCTCTGAGAAAAAAGGCGTAAATGTCTACTCTTTTTGTATTAGGATCCCCGAACCCCAACGAAAATAATCCATTTGACGCGCAAACCAAAATGTAATGTTTTTATTAAGCAGAACGACAACGTAATAAAGATGATCAAAATCTGTAAGCCCTACCGCACCCTCATAAAGGGTGCAGGACTTGTTAAGCCAATTAAACCCAATGTTATAATCGTCCCCTAAACAATTATGCGATCTCGAGTCCCCTGTTGTCACTTCACAATAGCGTGTTTGCTAATCCAAACGCAGTTGAAGTGTTAGTGACAAGCATTATGACATGTTACGAAGCGAAATATGCGATGATGGATAATTAAGTAACTGTAAGATTGTTAATTACGAAGTTATTTCACGTCGAATGATTCCAGCCGTAAAATGCGCTGGAGAATGTTCATAGCCGTTTTAACGAACACTTACAGCAGTTCTGAAGAATATGCTTTTCTGAGAATTTCGCATTTCCAAGGCTATCGGTATGGTCCGTAAAGCCCATGTTTTATGGTCTTTGAAGCCATGAAGTTGAATATCAAGGACCAAGTTTGGTATACGTACCCAATGGAGATCGATCGTAAACTTTTAATGTTTCGAACATCAATAATTCAGAAGGCATATCGTCTGGGTCTATTACGAACCTACTTTTTTCGTCCAATGTTTATGTCTACGATTTGAATGTGACGAAATTGGATAGCTCAATAATTGGCCATGACTAACTAATGTCTTGAAAAAAGAATCAATTACAATTATCAGAAGCATGGCTAAGTGAAAAATAATAAGTATTAGAAATCACTGCGCAATCAGCAGTTATCCTTTTCGCAATCTGAATAATGGCTGCAATAAACGTCGAAATGTTTGAAAAATGTCGTTAATTAGCAAGCCCGCAATAATAAACTGACGCGAGGTCCTCTAATGCGTGCGTAGTGGCGCATAAAATACCAAAACATTTTTCGAAGGGCCTACTAAAGTGATTATGTCGCGATTGCGTGACATAATTTAATCAGGCCTACGATATTATGTGAAAACAGCTATTTTTCCGAATTCCCCAGACAAGTATGTTTGAAGTGAACTCGAATGTTACGGAATCCAAAACCATTACGTAAGTTGTAAGAAATCATTATCTCGAAAAGGTTTTCTAATTTTAGATTGGTGGTCTTTCAGACAGAAGTATCAAGTGGGTTCTCTGCGCAGATGGGCGCCTGCCACAGTATCGCGATTCATAGTCGGTCGGTACAAAATGGTGGACATTATGCAGTAATGTTTAATCAATAGTTGTAGTGAGGCCGGCACAGACTGACAGGTATCCGTAGAACTAGATAAATCAGCACTCACTAGGCCCTGAAAATCCAGCAAAAACGAATCTACGTCGTAGACGATGTAATCCAAAAAGCTTGTTTTGCTAAGAAAATAGAAAAGATTTTGCAGTTTTTCTTCGTTTTTTAGATATCATGTAGATTTTCACAATACATATCTTACATAATAACAAATATCTTGACACTAACAATTGAGAGTAGAAACAGCAAAGAAGACGCGGCGTTGACGTATGATCCACATTGCTATCATCAAGTTGGGAAACTCGATTGACATCCAACAACACAGCCTCTTAATCGATGGATCACGTGATTTACGTCAGATGCAATTTAAATATAAGCACCGGCCGGTGCCCCTCCCCCCGCCGGCGGCCGGCCGGCTTCTCTGAAGACTCAATAACAGACATCTGAGACGTCACTGGCCAACAAAAGCTGCCATTTTTTAAAGGATCAGGAAAGCATAAAGCATCAGCGATTTATGTTACAACCTTCAATTTACTAGAGTCAAAGAAATTGAAGAAGCCGCAGCTGACAGTTTTAAGAGGTTACCTTCTGTTTGTGTCTTTCCTGTAAGAGTATTTAGAGATTTTGACATAAGATTTGGAATTCGTTAACCATTTCAATTTCAAGCCAGATAATTATGTTGGGCGTTCGTCTCCACAGCGAGAGTAGCAACAGCGTCACCGGTTTTGTGATGATTACGAAGAATTCGTCCATAGCAGCGGTGTTCCCAACCTGCAGGCAGAACTGGTGCCCGGCATGAGTGGCAGAAGCACTGCATCACCGAGTCCCGAACGAGCCCTATCAGCATGGTGATGATCAAATTGACTATCTAACGTGTGACGGAGTCGCGTCGCGGCGCTAGCGGTCTGCGCGACTCTCGCCCGGAAACTGAGCCACGCCGGGGGGAGGGCAGCCGGTCGATAGCTGCACCCCGCGCCCCGCAACCCCCGCCCTGCGGACCCACCCCGCAGCCACCCCTTGCGCGCTACCGTCCCTAACTTGATAACCCGCACAAGAAAATAAGCCTACCAAATGGAAAAATAATGTCACCCACGACATATATTATATCGCGTCAAGTTCCCTGCATGTGAGGATAAGAGATCTCGTACTGAAGTTTTATTTCCTGAGTGGAAAAAGAACAAATCAATCTCCTTCAGGGAAAATGCCACGGTATAAGTGACACCTAATATCCACAAAAGCTTGAAGTGCTCAAGTGGAACTTGTCAAAGTTGACGAAGAAGATGACGTTTTGGGGTTCAAAACCGCACCTAGCAACTACATGGTCTAGGGTCGGAGAAGACAAACTAATTTAAGAGTCGCCCAGACTCGTTCGGGTCTCGACGGACTTCTCGCTCATAAAAACGCCGAGCTGTCGGGGGGTGGCAGGCGCGTGCGTGGAGAGGGCATGCGAGGGAGCCTCCATGCGGAGGTTCCGCCGCCGTCTCGGCGCCGCCACCCGCAGCCAATTAACAGCCGGCAACGCCACGCTGAATTTGTTTCGCCACTCGAATTGCTTCCGATTGATTTCCTGTTCTCAAAATCTATCACTGAATGACTTTCGTGACACCTCTCTAATATTCAACACTGTCGAAAACACCGAAGGACATCTTCACAGAAGTGGTAAAGTGAGGTTAAGTATTGAGTCCCGAAACAGCTAGCGAAACGGCTTACCTAGTCCAGTGCAAGAGAGAAATGAAATAGGAAGACTGCAGTGGTGATGGTGTCGTAACCCCGTGCACCGGTAACACCGGCCGTGGTGCGGCGGATCGATTGCGGCCAATAACCCCTAGACCGCGTCCCCCTGCGGTAATAACTGGGAATACCAGGAGCTAACCTCGCTTGGCCGGTGCATACGGACAGGAGCCGTCACAGCCGTGGAAATACCGCTGAGCCTGGCGTCCGCCTGGCTGCCGTTTGTCAGAATCGTGCCTAACGACGACAAGTTACGTTTTACAGACCAACTAAGACCCAAACCTACACTTTTACATGACAACTAGATGTTCTGGCTGAGGCAAGTCATGTAATACATATCATTACAAGAAGCTTACTGTTACAGTAGCCTTTAGGATTGTATGAAAATGCAAATTGACAAAACGTATTACGCTAGGGGACGACATAAAATCCCCGACAATTTGCGAACACTCCATCAAAAGCACATGAAATTCAAGATAATACGGGTAGTCAGTCTACCCTCGACGACTGCGTTCCATAGATCATATCACCGCAGTGATAAATTAGTTTCCTCAATAAAAGTTCGTCGTCGACTCAACGCAAAGAGGTGACTAATAAACTTTTCTGAGGCTTTTATTTAACGGAAACTTTTGACATAAAAGGACTTAACAGACATCATTATTTTCTAACTTTTAGAAACAACATTAGTGAGGACAGATTGTTTGGTTGTCAGAATTTTAAACAAAAACAATATCCTACGATTGCCAAATTCACTGAGTGGCTTTATAAAAAGCGTTTTAATATAGCCGACAGGATGGCGCCCAACGTGGGACAACAAGATTAATAATTCTTGCTTAGACGCTTATTAGATGTGCAGCGCACGACTGCAGTCACATTCACAAGCGGTGCGGTAGCGATTATAATAAGACTTTCTTAAAATATATTTGTTTCTTTGATATTAATAATAATAATAATAATAATAATAATAACTTAAAGAGAAAATGTTTATGACAGACATGACACATCATGTCACCAAACAAAATGAAAATATTTTATGAGAATTTGGATGGAGGAAAAACAAGGTTTGGTTGATGATTACTAGAACCAGAAGACGTGCACGCCTACCACCCCCGGAGTCGTCGCTCAGTTCCGCCTCGCCGCCGCCGGACACCGGATCACCTGCGTCACCGGCAGCGGCAGTTGCGTCGAGCTCGAGCGGCGAATATTTCTCCCCGCCGACGTCGCCAACACCTGTACGTCGGCAGGGGAGAGGCCGGCCACCGAAGAGCCTGGGACTTAGGGGCCAACCGGCCCCGAGCCGGGTCCCCGCTGCCGGTGGTTGTGTGCAGCGCATGCGATGGACTCAGTCCATAAACGAAAACGTCATGCGCGCATATTACGGGTCTACAGAGGGGGGAACTAACCTCACTGCGTACCGTGTTAGGATGCTGTCTCTGTTCCAGGTACTTGAACCATCCCTAAACGTCTCGGCCCAACGATTGTCGGATCAGGTGCGGGTCATCCAACGTAATCACATGTTGGATGACACCGCACTTGATAGGCTGCGCTCAGAGGTACTAAGCAACCGTACCATCTTATCTCCACCACCACCAACGGCGTCCGTGTCTGTAAACAGAGTTCCGCCGCGGTCTGTTATTTCTTCTGTTGTGGAGGAGGATGATGCGGTTGCCACGGTAAGTAGCCAGTGCAACGAACGAGTGAGGAGCGCACTGGAGGATGCGCTTCGTGAGTACCGCTCAACTCCCATTATGCTTAGGCCCCGATTACCACGGTTACCCATGCACAAAAAAAATAGGGCGCTGGTGAGTGCCTTGAACTCGCTGCTTAAGAATCATTTCGAGAGCAGCGAGGATCTTGTCGATGCACATTCAGTCCTGTTTTGCGGGGCTGTTGCAGCATGTCGATTAGCTAATGTCAAGTTTCCGGACAGTGACGGAGCTAATCGACCAAAACCAGCTGTACCGGCCTGGCAATGCAGGATTGAGCGTCGTATCGGCGAGGCCAGGGTACTTATCGGCAAACTATATTGCTTCAGGGAGGGAAATACACGACCACGTGTAATGCGCTTTGTGAGACGGGCATTCTCGGGGACTGACATCGGTCCTCAAGATTACATGTCCCGTGTCACAGAGCGCATCCACTTCCTGAAGCAAAAAGTTTGTGCATGGGCGAGCCGTATTCGGCGGTATAAGCGACGGGTTGATCGGTACTCACAGAATCGCATGTTCCGGGTCGATGAGAGGTGGGTATACAGAGCTTGGGAGCGACCTGAACAAAGCGTGGCTGACCTGTGCCGTCCGGATGACAGCACCACGAGTACATTCTGGAGCAGCATTTGGTCGGTACCGGTCAGTCATGTTGAGGCTGACTGGATGCGTGATGTCGAGCGAGTATGTGAAACTATCCCAGAAATGGAAAAAGTTGTTATAACGCCACTAGATATAGCTAAAGCGGTCCGTCCGTTACCCAATTGGAAGTCTCCGGGGCCGGACGGACTGCATAACTTTTGGCTTAAATGGCTTACTAGTTCACATACTTGCCTGGCATCTCAATTCCAGTCATCCTTAGAGTCTGGGTCGCTACCCCAGTTTCTAACAACTGGTGTTACCCACCTGCTCCATAAATCAGGTAGTACCACGGAACCCAAGAACTATAGACCGATCACTTGCTTATCGACGGTCTATAAACTTCTTACGTCCATTTTGAGAGTAAAAATTAATACACATATTGAAAGTAACTCCATTATGTCTGCCTCTCAAAATGGATGTAGGAACGGGTCCCGTGGTACTAAGGAGCTGCTCCTCATTGATATGGCCATTAGCCAACAGGTTCGTCGATCTCGCAGGGATCTGTCCACATGCTGGATAGATTATAAGAAGGCCTACGACTCGGTGCCACATACGTGGCTCATGAGGGTGCTGGAGTTGTACAAGATAGATGCAACTCTACGCGCCTTCCTTGAGTCATGTATGGGGCAATGGAGAACGGTCCTTCGCTATCCAGGGTGTCGACAGATCCAGGCGAACGATGAACCTGTATGGATCAAACGGGGAATATTCCAGGGCGACAGTTTGAGTCCACTTTGGTTCTGCTTAGCCCTGAATCCTCTAAGCACATTGCTGGAGGACTCAGGTCTGGGCTATCGGTTGAGGAGAGGCGGTCAGGTCATATCTCACCTTCTATATATGGATGATCTGAAACTCTTTGCCCCCAGCAAATTGCGACTAATGGAGCTACTGAAGGTAACTGAAACTTTTAGTAGTGCCATCAGGATGGAATTTGGTGTGGACAAATGTGCAGTCATGCATGTAAAGCGAGGGGAGATTATGGAATCTGAAGGGATTCAGCTTTCAGATTCCATACACCTTAGATCACTTTCCTCATCCGAGACCTACAAGTATTTGGGTATGTCGGAAGCGTTAGGCATTAATGTACCGGACGTGAAACAATCGTTGAGGGACCGCTTCTTTGGACGCCTGAAAAAGGTTTTAAATAGCTTTCTTTCAGGCGGAAACAAGGTGCGCGCCTTCAACGGTTGGGTCATGCCGGTTTTAATGTACTCTTTCGGCATACTCAAATGGACTCAAACTGAACTCGACGCCTTGGATAGACGAGTCCGTACGCTGTTGACCGCAAACCGGATGCATCACCCACGATCATCGGTGATGAGGCTGTACATACCGCGGAAGTGCGGGGGTCGAGGCTTTTTAAATGCTAAGACCCTCCACAACCGCGAGGTGTGCAGTCTCAGAGAATATTTTTTGAAAATGGAAGTGGGTATGCACCGAGATGTGGTCACAGTGGACAAGGGACTCACCCCGCTGTCCATGGCTAAAGAGAACTGGCACAAACCTGTGATACTCAGTACCGAAGACCGCAGGGAGGTATGGCAAAGCAAGGAGCTACACGGACGCTTCTACCGGGCCCTTCATGGGCCCGATGTAGATTTTCTAGCGTCCGTGTCCTGGCTACGTTTCGGTGACCTCTTCGGGGAAACTGAAGGTTTTGTCTGTGCGATTATGGACGAAGTTATCTTGACGAACAACTACCGGAGACATATTATAAAGGATGGGACGATTGACGTGTGTCGGGCATGCCATCGTCCAGGTGAATCCATTAGACATATTATCTCTGGTTGTTCTCGTCTTGCTAACGGCGAGTACTTACACAGGCACAACCTAGTAGCCAGAATCATTCACCAGCAACTTGCGTTGAAATACAAACTTGTGGAATCTGAGGTACCGTATTACAAGTATGTGCCCGACCCAGTTCTCGAGAAAGACCATGTCACGTTGTACTGGGATCTGCCTATCATTACTGATAGGACTATTGTCGCCAATAAGCCTGACATAGTAGTGATAGACAGATCAGCGCGCCGTGCAATGATAATCGATGTTACCATCCCGCATGACGAGAACCTCGTGAAGGCTGAGAAAGATAAACAAATCAAATATATCGACCTAGCGCGCGAGGTTGTCGACATGTGGAATGTGAGCTCGGCTATCATTGTGCCGATTGTCGTTACTGCCAATGGCCTGATGGCAAAGAGCCTCGACGAACATCTTTCGAGGCTCTCCTTAGGGGGTTGGATCAAGGGCCTGATTCAGAAGGCAGTTCTCCTCGATACGGCTCGCATTGTGAGGAGGTTCCTGTCTCTGGAGCCCTAACCACCGGTAGCTTGGACCCTGCTCCCACACCGGTGGATCACTATTTTTATATTTTTAAATGTTTTTTTTATTTCTTTTTTTGTAAAAATATTTAAAAATGTATAAATATGATTGTAAGGATAAATAAACGACATAATAATAAAAGTATTTATTTTCTTCCACAAACAACACTTGGAGCTAAAGACTTAAAATGTAACTAAACTTAAGGTAAATATAATTATGTTTATTTGTGGGAGACTGGTGCCTAAACTAGGCCATGACCTGTATTTTAGGACACCAGGGACTCCCCCCTACAGGGACAGTAGCATCAAATATCATTAACGGTAAAGATTGCGTAATTACAAGATTAAATTTTAAGTTCCAGTTAACACATATTCACACAAATAGTTGGAAGAAAAAAAAAAAAAAAAATCAAAAATAATAAATAATAAAGAGAACAAAAAGAACAAATAAAATAAAATTACAACATTTTTCTGTACAGTGTAGTGAGATTTTAGGTGCGTTGAGCGTGGTGTGTATGTGTTACGTGTGTGCGGGGTTGTGTTGTGTTGTGTGGTGTTGTGTTGTGTGGTGTTCTGATATTGTGTTGTGTGGTGTTGTGTTGTGTGGTGTTGTTTGAAGGTTAGTGGGTAACCTTGTTCCATTCCGGTTTTTACATTTTTACGACGAGGAGTTCTTCCGTTTTCATGTAGTCCAATTTAAGCAGGTAGTTTGTTATTAATAGTTTACACTTGTTTTTGTTTAAATTAAAAATTCCTAATTCTTTATTTAATTTATTGTACAGCCGAGGTCCACGAAATGAATAAAATTTTTGGGCAAAGCCTGTTTTAGATTTATTTGTGTTACATATTGCATGATGCCTTCTACTCGTTAATTTGGAAAGATCAAAAGAAGTTGAATCTAAATGTTGGCGAAGTACAGTAGCGACAATATAAATTTGTCTGACAGTCAAAACCTCAGCCTCCTTATATAGTGCTGCAGTTGGAAAGAGGCGTGCTTTAGAGAGAGCGACTTTTAGTATCAGTCTTTGGGCTCTTTCTATTTCAAGCATTTTAGTTTTAGCGGCACCTCCCCAAGTAGTTACACAATATGCCAGGATTGATTGAACCAGAGCAATATATACCATTTTTAATGTTTTACCATCAGCTACGTCTCTAAGCTGCTTGAAAATGTAAATAAGTTTACGTAATCTTTTGGATAGAATGTGGATGTGTTCATCAAAAGACAATTTTTTATCGATCGTTACACCTAAATAGCGAATAGTTTCTGTAGGTTGTATGGTTGAGCAGCTACAGGGAGTTGTTGGGGGAAATGAACACTTGTGAACATAAATGGGAGGCTTATCTTGTAAGAATGTTTCGGTGCTTCTGATTGCAAAAGGAATGTATTTAGTTTTATCTGCGTTTAGTGTAAGTGAGTTTGCAGCGAGCCAGTGACAGACCGTGTTTAGGCCAGTTTGAGCTAGGGCATAAACTTCCTGCCAAGAGTCGGCTGTAAAAGTAAGAGTTGTATCATCAGCGTATGATATTATCCTGCAGTTTTGTAACTTTAGTTGGCATAGTTCATTAATATAGCATAAAAACAATATTTATTTCTTTTTCTAAAAATATCACAGTTTATAGGCCGATCAGAGTGATACCAGAAGAATTAAATTAAGCACCTAACCTACATGTAATTCTGGCTCAGTAATAGGTGCCTCTTTATTTCTTTCTATGATTCTTTCCATCATCCATAAAAAGAAATGACCGTTGTAAAGTGAAACCGCGACTATAATTGTGTCAATGGCGCTTTAAACAATTTAAATAGGACACTTAAGATAATGGTCAATAATCCGCCATCGATGGCCACGATCTCACCACCAGCATATTGCCAGCTATAATAACGTAGCTTTGTCTCTCTCCGGAGCGGCAACAAGTTGGGTCACGTGCCGGCTGGATTTGGCTGAGAATATAATTCGGAGCCAGCGGCGCGCGTCCGCCTGCGACGGCAACAATATCGATTTTGCCTTGTTTCAAGCAATGCTTAGACACTACCGACCCGATATTTCGACGCAGACACAGCCTAACACAAACTCAAATTCAACGTTATCCTACTGGAAGTTTGCAGCATTATCATTGGAGAACTTTCTGCGTTTACTTCCACCCAGACATGCGGAGTAACTTAGTGCGTACGACCAGGCGAGGCCGACATACGTGAGTTAAATAACTTGGATTGGTAACATATTGTGTACTGCGGATCGAGATACTGTAAGAAAATATAAAGAGATTACGTGTTAATAGAGCCGGCTGCACAGCGAACGCGTTGCCCGCAATAAACTTAAACAAAGTAATATTAATGGGGGCAGGAGACATTAAAACCAATTAAAATGGTGCCGTCGACAGCAGTAAAGAGTCTGCAAACAAAATAATGATAATTAAGGGGGATCTCTCGATTAGATATTAATTATGGATACCACGTTCGGAGATAAGTAATCAGAGTTGAAAAGTTGTGCCATTAATATTGACTAGGACTTATAAATTATTCAGACGACGCGTCTGTATTTCTTATTCGTATCACTACAAATTTCTAAAAAGTAAAGGTAAATAATTATCATTACCTTAGGCACCAGGCACCATATAATATGAATTACAAAATAAAATGGAAGTAAAAAATGCGACCATTCCTGACATGTCAAGAGTTCAGGAAAGACCCCAAGTTGTTGTAAAGTTTTGATCCCCATTTAACAGCTAATCAGCAGAATATATAAGGATAAAATGTGAATATACAAGGATACGACGGTTTGGTTGTAACAGCAGGGATTATCTATGATATAGTGTCGAGCTTAAATATTTGCGAAGAGATTGGAACGCCATATGGCTATCACTTACTGGCCATGTCGGATTCTAAGCCATCTGGACCGAACAAACTTTCGGAAAGTTCGAAAAGGAGTACGCAGAATTATTAAAGATCTTCGCTTTGGAAATATATTAATACTTTCTTCTTAAAGGTTAGGTTTAGATGAAATTATTTCAAAAGCTTTTATATTTATAATAAAGAAACCTTTCATAATAATGAAAGAACCAGCCTAACTAAATAAGATTTTATACAATACTTAATCATTTTGGGTGTCATCAAGGCGATTTCTAATTTCATGCGTCATATAAGGAACTATTTAGCTGCAACGGATGTCTTTTATTTATCTTTTTTATCCTCATATTTTAAAAGCACAAATTAACTACACGCAGCCAGTGGTCAGAATTACACCAACTTCTACGTATTGCAAATTGAGCGTTACCGAACCACTTATACAAAAAGTGTGCCCAGCCAGCGTAACATTCGGATATGATAGATCGCTAATCTCACAGACATTAAAAAGTAATCCATAAAACCGTAATGTATTTCTCGACGGACAGACATCCGTGGGAGGAGCATCAATTCTATACGACATTGATACACAGAGGGATCAAATCGAGGGTTCATATTATAATGACCCTGCTTGAATGACAACATCTTTATTATATCCTTTCGCCCACTCCGTTCTACTTGATTTATTTTGATTGTTCTGCCATCATCTCATGCCTCTTTTCCTTTTTATTATATCATAATCATCATCAGCCGGAAAACGTCCACTGCTGAACATAGGCCTCCCCCTTAGACCGCCACGCCGAACGACAATTCGCCACTTGCATCCATCATCGGTTGCCCGCGACCCTCACGATGTCGTCGGTCCACCTAGTGGGAGGCCTACCTACGCTGCGTCTTCGTCTTTTATTATATAGAGAAAATAATCTAAATTACTAGGTTCCTTTGTAAACAAGCGTACAAAGAAAGGGATTATCCCTAGTCCAACCGTAATCCACCGCACGGCTGCAGGTAGCCGTAACTACACAAACGGACTTCCCTTAATGCTATAAAAGAGGTTCAAGGCACGACCGTCGCCGACAAAAGCTGTAAAGAGAATGACACACGCACATGGATCGATCAAGGCCAGACGCTTTGTGCGATTAAGACTTTTTGTACATGTGCGTTTCCTTTATTATTTGAGGCTGAGCCTTTCTTTGTACAATCTTAAGTAGTCTCGAAGCTTTGCGAATATCGTGTTCTGAGTTACATTCTCAAGGTGAGAACTATACCTACGGCTGGAGCACCTCGACGTCTCAAGGATTCGCGGAAAATCAATAAGTAAAGAACGAATACAGGATCTCTGAATGATGCGAAATAAAGATTGATAGAGGCTAGATTAAATTGGAACACGGCGGTTAATGTGAAGCCCAAAACCGCAATGTCTTCGGTTAGAAGATGAAACGTTAGACCCGAAGCCATATTTATCCTGTCGCGGTTAATTGCGATGAACGATCATTGTCTTTATGAAAATGTTTAGTTATATGAAAGATTGATCTTCAATGAAACAAATATTTGAGACAACAATGAGATGAATCATCACAATATCTATGAACGGATTACAAGTCCCGTTCTCATACAGATGCCAAAGTAGCTACTGTATGAAAAAGGAGCTAAAATCTAAATCTATTAGCAAAGCGTTATGGTAAAGTTTGTGAGTGTTACAAAATAACGTGTCAAAAGCAAAATACATAAAGACCCAAACAAAAATATTGAAAAGCACCATCACTGATTCTTTTCAAAGTTGTTACATTTTATTCGTCGAAGTACCGAACTAGATTGCTCACATTAATCACGAGCGTATGACGAATCAGGATAACGGTTTCTTTGTTCGAAATATCATGTTTTTTTGCCCTCGTTACGTACAAAGTTTCATTCTCTTTGTTTATTTTATCAACACATGTCTCGAACTATATTGTATTACTGTGTTTCTTTATAAAAAATAATATTGATATGACTTTCTATGTGTCTATAGAACGTCATGTGCTCTGAGAACAAAAGGACAGTATGTAGTAGCCAGTTGCTTATCTTACAAGCATAGTTCTCATAAAGCAAGTTTAACGATAATAACACTTCTATAATTGCGATAAGAAACAAGCTTGCAACTTGTCACAATATGGTCGGTTAAAAAAGGAAGTAAGCGACATTTTGGTCGAAAATGAGTTATGAATGCCATCCTACTTGTGTCCTGTTTATTATGTGTTCTAGACACTAAACCGCTCTCCTGAACAATATCATTTTTGTCGCTTATAACCGATATCTACTCACATAATCTGCATCTCATCTCATCATAAACTATCGTTTCAAGTACGCTTACAATATAAAAGTACTGTACTTAATATGCTCCTTATTTCAAGTCTGTTAACACGAAGATGACTGATGTTTGAACTTTTGAAGGATAGTGTCTTTGATTTTATGCTTATATGACCTGATTTAGAAAATATACATGCATACAGAAGACATCCCTACAGATTTATCTACATAGCATAAAACAAAATCGTAAAAGTATGACTGTCTGTACGTTTAGATCTTTTAAATTAAGTAGTATATTTTAATGCGGTCACTTAAGTGTAAAATAAATTGTAATTGAGTCGTCGTATTACACAGAAATGTCAATGTTTCGTGATCAGACCTCTTCGAATCGTGACAAAATAATTCGATGGCGGTTCTAAGCGCCTTTTTTTCTAAATTTCTCCTGAGCGAAGCCTGAGCGGGACGCTAGTATAATAATATAATAAAACAGGATAGAGATCATAAAAAGAATATAGCAGGCATAGATATAACAAACGTATGTATTTTACAAGCTTTTTATTTTTAATCCTCTTGTAGACGAGTAGACGCATATTTTACGAGTAAGCGGGTCCGTGGTAAGGGGCTTTGCTACTCAGAGTAATAAAACTTAAACCATGAATACGAAATTATAAAGCAGATTCGAGAAATATTACTTGTTCGCACAAGATTTGACGTAGACGAAGTCTTTCGTTGGTATATTTAGCTCGTATAATTTTCAGTTCTTTGTACTCTGGATTGCGACCATTGCGACAGTCTAGGACTACTAGAGGTCAGGCTAAAGATGTTAGAAGGTTTTTTTCTTTGCTTTGTTACAACAAAATCCGATACTTATTGGGAAACGAGAAGGTTACTCAAAATGTGATGTTTGAATCATTAGAACGGAAAATTAAAACGGGATATTTACCATGTTGGCAGGTGTTATTATTTGTTGTAAGCGCCCCATGACCACGGATGATGATGATCCTATGCAAATACATGCAGTGAAGTAACGATCTTTTATGCGCCCAGTGTGATCTTTACCTGCGACCTGGTCTAGCCAATATTGTAGTCTTTTTCTGGTCATTTCTACGCCCCTCTAGAGTCTGCGCCCTGTACGTGGGCACCGTTGGTACACCCTTATTTTCGGCACTGTATACAGAACATCACACCACAAGAGGTCCTGCATACGGTGAGGAAGGAGCTCGTGGCTAAACAATTACAGACGCACAGGCCGATCTTCCGGGTTGTTCCGCGCTTGCAGAGGTTGGTCTGGGGATGGGTGACCATCTGTCATAGTGAGTTTCCTCCGTGCCTCAGAAATCACGTAAAGCCGTTGGTCCCGGCTGTCATTTTTAGATCTTTGACAGTCGTTACTATTAGTCAAAAACTCTAAAATCTGACAACGGTATCGTATTACCCAGTTTTTGGATCGTGGAGGTCCGATAGGCAGTCGCTCCTTGTAAAATACTGACATTCAGCAGCATCTGGTTCGACTGGAAACCGATCCCAATTTAGTTGGGAAAAGGTTAGGCTGATGATGAAAGGTCAAAACCCCAATCTTCCCTATTAGACCAGAAATATGCAAAACTAATTTGTCTGCAAAATGAAGGTTTACTTATGAGAGTCACGAGTGCCGTCAGAGCGTGTTAATGATCGCCGATCAGTGACCCGTAAGGTCTAGAACGTAGCCAACTTCAGCTCAGCAGTAATTGAACCAAGTGTGGCGTGAAATCGCGAATTCTGATCAGCGTGAAACTAGTGGCATATTGAAATTAGGGGAACTTTGGGAGCGGAAGAGGAAATGGGAAGCTTACTGACCGGTTTTCATAAATTGGAACTATGGATAACTAATTCGGAAGTGCAGGTTTCAATTATCGCCATCAGCGTAGCACGAAAATAATGTGGTTATCGTATCTTTTTCAATACAGAATTTATTTATTGCTTCCACGTGTGACCTTTGGTAGGTTTTGACAAAATGATGATCATTGTGGACCCTGTCGGGCAAAGCAAAAAGTAGTGAGAGAGGAAGAGGGCTTATTTTGAGTACCTAAGTAAAGTCACTCACTGTTGATGATCATAAAACTGTTACATTATTTACTGTCTTATATTATTTACTGTTTTGTTTAACCAATCTGGGCGATGGTCTCTGGGGCGTTACCTTTCTGTCGAAGAGAAGATAAGCAGGTCTGTCGTACAGTAATTCCCATTTTGATCTGACAAATTACGAGTATATTTTGACAAATGACTAAATATTGACCACATGCGTTCCTGACTACGTGTTGGTGAATCGAATGTACCCAGTTCCAGTTTATACATGGAGCCAATGAGCCATTGCCTGCCTGATCTTCAAAACTCAGTTACTGAGTAACCTAAGCTCGACTTAAATAAAATATTACGAATTTGAAGAGGATATCCTTTGACTCTTTGTTTAAGAAAGTATGAAGTAAACGTAGAAGCTTTTCTTTATGAAATCTTTTGAGTATTGTCACAGAAAAAAGAATATTATCTACCTTGTTGTTTTTATTTTACACAAACGTTTATTAAAACCTTTCCATAAAAAGGGAGGGTGAGGAAACTGCAATGAAAATGTTCTAAAATCGTTTTTCTAAAGGAATGCCATATCGCTAGAATTCAATCATGTTAGACAGCTAAGTTATCGAAATTTTTCGATGACAAGCCGGGAAAACTCTAGCTCCTGAATTTTATACAGAAACGTCGGGAAAATTGCTGAACATATACGAAAACTGTGTATCAAGTGAGTTTAAAAATGTAGACTTTTATCAAAACGAAGTTTTGAAACCTAGGACACCCTAGGATCCTAGAACAGCTACGATTATTTCCTTCCTTTTTTTTTAAGGAGACATTATGGCCCAGCATAATCTACGAAACTGGACTAAAGCAGGTTGGTCGATGTCACATGCCTGACATTTTGAACAACTTTTGGCACCGTGAAACAGGGTGAATAGAAAACGCAGCAGGGATAAATAGAGACTTCACACTGAAAAGGATTTTAACACTGAAATATTATGGACAGTCAACAAGGTCTCTTTGTTTTTATTGGGTATAAAAAGTTACTTGTTCGTAACATGTCATATTATTTACCTATTTTTAGTTTTTACGTACAAACTGTGGTAAGGCAAAAAAAAAAGATAAAAAAAAAATTTAAACCTTCTGGATTCATCCCCTTTAACACTACGGTACACGCGCCCCTTTTTTTTACATGAGTACACGCGTGGCCTACTATAGTAGGCTATTTTAACATGTCTATAAATTGTTTATTTAATAATTTTTTAATTAAAATAATAAATGGAATGGAAAATTTATTTATTTTAGTTAGTATTAAAACATGAAAACTTAGTTG
The DNA here is from genome assembly GCA_950005045.1 of Agrotis exclamationis. Classification (NCBI taxonomy): domain Eukaryota; kingdom Metazoa; phylum Arthropoda; class Insecta; order Lepidoptera; family Noctuidae; genus Agrotis; species Agrotis exclamationis. The sequence goes on from OX465421.1 coordinate 2,154,701, forward strand.
AATTATTTAAAATAGTGAACAATCAGCAATTTAGTAAATATCTAAGAAAAATTAACAAAAATGGCACTTCTAAGATCAGCGTAATTTTGTTTTAATTAACACTAAACTTAATTACTATTTTCCTTCTTTTCGTAGCATTCAGGACATACTACTGCTTGGTGATTGGGACAAATCCATTTGTAGTAAGTCTTGCACCACTTTTTTGTCGACCAATTCCGGGCTCTGGTGCAGAGTGCACATCGACCAACTCGTCCTGTCTTTGGTGTCAAATCGTGTTGAGGCTCTTGGAATTCTTGAGCTGTGCTGCCCAAAAGTGCTCCAATTCTAAATTTAAGTAAACAGGATAATGGATCCTTAGCACTCCTAGCTGCATTTCCTTTTGGGCCTGGTGGTCTAAGCCTAATGTTTTGGGTTCGAGTTCGCGTTACCGATGGTAATCTTTATGCCAAATAGTTCCGTTCGTCGATTTGTAGACTGAACCGCGGCTTCCGGATGCTAGTTGCGAGAGTGGAACGTTATCTGAATCTGATAATTCATCAGATTCACTCGACCTTTCTTCTTAATTTTCATGGAGTTCTGACTCAAGAACTAGGGCCTGTAAGTTTGGTTCTGGCTCAAATTCATTATCTTCACTCTCAATCACTTCTTCATCTTCAGTATCTAGCTCATGTAGCCACCTTTCCACTTGTGAATCATCCATGACGTAATTGGTTATAATCTATAAAAAAATACAAAAATAATATACATTTTATAAATTTAAAATAACAGTTATTTGATAAACATACAAATATACATACATATTAGAACTGGAGAACATTATTTTAGCGTTATAAATGGATAATATACGAAAAACTACTTACCGATTTTGATGCACCAATACACGCGCGGACTACTTTAGTAGGCCCGCACTTTTGGCGCCAAATATCCCGCAGGTGCGTTCACGCAGGAATCGTGCGAGGTACTGAGGTTGCAACAAATAAACCAGGCGAGGCTTACCTGGAATCGCTAGCTCCTAGCACGCAAAACTATAAAGTTACCACAAAAAAACTTTTTTAAAAAAAGTACCGACTTCAAAACAAATACAAAAAAGTTTAAAATAACTTTTCTTTCGGAAGTCGGTGGCAATAGTCAATGACACAACAAAACAAAGCCACCGACTTCCGAAAGAAAAGTTATTTTAAACTTTTTTGTATTTGTTTTGAAGTCGGTACTTTTTTTAAAAAAGTTTTTATTTTACCCTTTTTTTAGTTTATTTATTACATATTCAACCCAAATTCTTGTAATAAAATACAAAATTTTTCTTACATATGCACTAATCTTGTAATCCGTCACAACATAAAAAAATCCATATCTCTAAAACTACTGAACCGATTTTGATGAAACTTGCAGTGTACCCTAAGTTGAACAATACCTAGTACAACAAAAAAAGAATTACTTAAATCGAACTTATAGTTCCGGAGATATGCGTGCACAAACATAAAAACATACATACTTATACTTATGAAATTTGGCACATTTGTTCAGACGCTGATATAGACTAACATATATGAAAACTGGGCAGTTCTGATAATATTACATACATACGGGTCGAATTGATAACCTCCTTTTTTTTGAAGTCGGTAATAAAAATAGGTGCCATAATCAATTATTAAGTTGTATGAAGAAATCGTAGATTGCAAAAATACCTATATTATTATACGTAGGAAGATTTGCTCAGGCCATATTGTGACGTAGTATGTAAGTATACACTTTTTTAAAACTTGCACGCTTTTAAATAAACAATTATCATAATTATGAAATTATTAATGCGCAGTTAAATGTGAAGATAGTAAAGATAATAATACACTATTAAAAATTAATTTGCACAAATTATTTGATTGCTAAACGTTATTTTCAAGTGACAATTGAAAGATGGAGGTCAGTGACACCTACCTTCCTAATTGAACCACACAGTACATAGCTTGGATAGGGTATTTTATAATGATTTACTATGAACGAAGGGTGACACAAAATTCACAGAATACGTAGCTGCATATCCATTAGTCTGGCTACAATCATTTTATCGATATTTATTTTAGTTTTTAGTTGTCTAGCTTTTATTGCACTGCATTTGTTTTAAATGAAGGAATCAGGACCATATTAATAAGACTCTGTGAATCGTGATATAAGGAAACTTAAAAATTAAAATTTTCACAGATTGTATTTCTGTTGCCGCTATAACAATAAATAGAAACTAAAAACAGATTAATTGTTTAATGCAACAGACATATTCTTTTACGCCGTTTTTATAGATAACTAGCTGACCCGTGCCCACTTCGTTGGGCGGTAAAATATACATGATATCTTTATAATTTATAGCCTATAGCAATCAAGAATAATGTAGCTTTCTACCAGTGAAACAATTTTTTAAATCGGGCCATTACTTCCGGAGATTACCCCGTACATACAAACTTACAAATTTTACCTCTTTATAATAATTAATATTAGTATAAACAAGCGGCACGTCCCGGCTTTGATGTGGCTATGTTACTCAGGGTGAATGTAGCTTTCTAATGGTGATTTTTTTTTAAATCGGCACAGTAGTTTTTGAGTTTATACACACAAATACAAATCTTTCCTCTTTATATTATTAGTGTGGATGGGAGGCCTTCGTGTGTGAGTTCGCCTCGCACTTAGCCGATTTTTAAAGGTTGATATAATTTGTTTTTACCCTAATAAGAGCACAAGATAATAAGACAAATTGCCTTGTAGAAAAAAACATTCTATGACTCACAGACCAAGATATAACTACATCAATTTATTTCTCATTTTCTTTGTGGACGTGAAAGGACTCGAACATTAGGTACTTACATTATTACATTCTGTAAATAGGTTCAGAAACTCATACCTACATGACACATACGAGGATAGGTACTGGGTGTTTTTGGGAACCTAAAAATCCTAGGTAATATACTACCTTGGATTTAGATAAAACCTGAATAAATTATGGCTTGAATTTCTTTTACAAGGAGAATATTATGGACTTACTATTAATACTCGTATTATTCTTTGAGTAGGTATTATTATGACTTCGAGAGTGTACAGTACACTCTCGAAGAGTACCGGATTGACGTAAAAACGGCTGATACGATTTCGGTGAATTTTGGTACAGAGATAGTCGGCTTAGCTCGTCTAAACGAGCTAAGCCGCGAGCAAAAGCTTGTAGTATGTATTATAAAGAGAAGCGAGTTTGTTGGTAACGCTTTCACGCCTAAACTGCTGGACCGATTTCGATGAATTTTGGTTTGAATATAGATGGGGGTCTACTAAAAGGGTGAGGTGGAAGACACAACAGCTAGTTTGCAAAAACTTTTACATAACAATAACAATGCATAAGCACATATATTATTTAATGTCACTGCCATTCTTACCAACAAGGAAAAATAAAGTAAACAACTGTTTGACCGATAACACACGAAGCTTGACCTTAGCAGATATTACGCATTAAAAAAAACAATGCCGTGTTTTGTTCTTTTCCATCAGGAATTTCTCGTTCTTTAGCTGTCCTAGGGCTCTGAAAAGGCCTGTGGACTTAGGTCGTTGGCTTTGTTTTAAGCAATAACGGATCCCTGCAGACAACGTCACGGGATATCCATTATTGGTGTATACTAAAACCTTCTCCAGAATGTAACGAAAACTTTTCTGAAAACCACATCAAAATCGATTCAGCCAAACGCGAGCTAATCGCGGACAAACATACGGGTAGAACTGAGAACCTCCTTTTTTCGGTTAAAATTATACTTAAACCTTCTCCGGAATGTGACACACACTTTGCTGAAAACTGCATCAAAATCGCTTTGATACAGTTTTCACTCGACTCCTAATTATCCTAAGAAAATTATCCTTACGGAGTGAGAAGCGGTCGCTTCCTTCTGCGAAGCAGTCATACTCGCGAAAGAGGAGGCGGGCCGCGTGAGGGAGAGGACAATGTCCTCCCTCCGCCCCACCCGCGGTGGTGGACGCCCACGGCGACGGACGTCGCAACGCGCGCCTCAAAGAGCGTCAGCATAATGACGGGGCCCCCTCTCTAGAGGGCCAAAGCCTGCCGGGGTCGCGGGACTTATCTCATTACCATGACCCCGGAACATAAAAGGCTATTGAAGGACACCGTGGATTTTAGTCAGTACAAGTCTGACGGTCCCTCCCGCCCTGCCCGGGGTAGGAGGACTCATTTGATGATTTTACCACGATTAAAAAAAAAAAAATATCCTTCGGGCGAAGCCGCTGATAACAAGTAATTGATTACTTATAATGATTTTAACTCAGTAAGGTCTTTGTTTAGAATGAACTGCAATGACCTGAATAAAAAGACTGTCAGTGGTATGAATTTTCTTTGTCAACTTTTGAAAAGCACAGAATTCTGTGGAGTCTCCACATTTTTCTCGCTTTTCTCAGAAAAGAAAACCCAAGAGTACAATAGATTACTTTATTTACAACAGATTTAGAGGCAACTTAATGAAAAAATAGTAATTTAGAATTCAATATAAAGCCGTCTTTCCTCCATTAATGTTTACCTGGAGGGACATAAAGCTTTCGATACTTTGGTCTTTTTATCCTGGAAAACTTCTATTTCAGCAGTTTCACTAGGATTCTTGGTGAAGTCCAATTAAGCTTCCAATATACCTTAAAATCAAATCGGGACTATGGACTGCAAAAAGCAATTGACGGAACAGTGGGTCTAAAACGGCCACTATTATAGTATTCTTAATGATTCACTTGGTGAATTTCCAGCGAACGACATTGGCTATTCTTCAAACTCAAACATTTATTGCATTCATGTGGTGTTACAAGATGTTAAACAATTTTGCCAGAACCTGACATGAACCATGAACCCTGCAAGGGCACAGCAATTTCAAAATAAACATAAAAGTTATTACAAAACACAATCATTGAATACTTATGTAAAATAACAAATTATACAAACATTTCTACTTAATTATTATAGGTACCTTAATATTAGTAGGAATATGAATAGGAACTAGTGACCGACCGAAATTTCGGTTTCGTTTTCGGCCAAAATATAGCCGAAACTTTCGGCCCCGCCTCACGTAGTGAATCATAGGGAATATTGTTACCCGTGTGGTGGTTCTTACAATCACGCTCCACCTTGAGAGGACTCGTGGTGATAATTTTCCAGTACAAAAAAAAATGGTTTCAGTGTGGTGTCGCTTTAAGAGACAATTGCATAAATATTTGAAGTGTTAACAAAAATTTTAAGCTTTCATTTAATAGCACAAATTGTATTTTATCATAAATGTATGTTAGTCTCTGTGTAAATCTAGGTGCCAGTGCCTTTAGAAATAAAATAAAATAAGTCCTTCTCAAAAATCCTTCGCTAAAACAGCGAAGCCCTAAATATACCGCAAGTACATTCAGTAGACTAGATAAGGAACTTGTAGCATGCAGCCCCGGTACGACACTAAAGCACGAAAGTTCCTAAGGGCCTGTTTAGCATAACAGCATAAGCCGTATCTATTTTTGATATGCATATCCTGCGCACGAAATATCTAACACTTGCCAAGGTATAATGTGTTTAGTTTACAAACATATGGGAATATCTTGGTTTTCCAGGATGGTATGAAGTGTCTTCATCCTGCCATTTTTAGGGGTTCCGTAGCCAAATGGCAAAAACGGAACCCTTATAGATTCGTCATGTCTGTCTGTCTGTCTGTCCGTCCGTATGTCACAGACACTTTTTGTCGAAAGTATAAGAGCTATCCTGTTGAAACTTGGTAGGTAGATGTATTATGTGAACCGAATTAGGATTTTCACACAAAAATAAAAACGAAACTAATTTTGGGGGTGCCCCCCATACTTAGAATTGAAATTCAAAAATTTTTTTTCACCAAACCGTTACGTGTGGGGTATCTATGGATAGGTCTTTAAAAATTATATTGAGGTTACTAATATCATTTTTTTCTAAACTGAAAAGTTTGCACGAGAGACACTTCCAAAGCGGTAAAATGTGTGTCCCCCCCCCCTGTAATTTCTAAAATAAGAGAATGATAAAACTAAAAAAAATGTATAATGTCCTTAACAAAAACTTTCAACGAAAATTGGTTTGGATGAGATACAGTTAGCAGTTTTTGAGATATAGTACATTTTCAAAAACCGCAAATATAACTTTGCCATTCATACAAACACTATGAAAAACAAAGTTATTTTTATTGTTTGTGTATATTACTTACTAATCACAATATAATTATATCCCTAATCTATGCTTGCTACTACGGAACCCTTCATGGGCGAGTCCAACTCGCACTTGGCCGGTTTAACAATTTATGAGGGTCTGTTCATGGCTTTATCATCTTCCAAACAAATGCATCGATATTTTCTTCGTTGGGGGCTTTTTCTAACAGAGTACAATAAGCTGTTCGTCTTCATCAGTTTTGACTTGTCATGATTAGTTTAAAGACGGATAATTGATCTGAGATTGAACTAAAACGAGTTTTCGACAGCGCCATGTAAGTCTGTATTATGTTTAGTAAGTTATTTGCCCGTAGGAATGTTAGTTTGAGTACGATGCTGATAACAAAGAAAGAGCCCGCTAAATTACAGTACACTGAATAGTAATCTTCCGACTGCAGACTACAATCGATTTTCACCAAACGCTCTCCAAATAATTTGGCCTGAATTTGCCCATTTTTTTGCAGCTGAGTTCAGTGATATTTCATTCATCTGTGTACAAAGTACCGTTGTGTGCAGCACCGCTAGGCAATCGCAATGTAGGCTCTGCATACTATAGATTATTCACCCCGGTACCACTCGCTTAGGTCATGGCAATGAATCTGATTAAATATTTTGGGCAACATCCAAATTTTCCAACTCAACGGACTCTCCACACGAATTTAAAATTCATCTGACGAACGAAAATTCTTCCCATTATTCCTTTGTGCGAGAGATTCTTTCTGGCGTCTAAAAATGAGAGTTTATTCGGTATTCTTTCTTAATAAACCCAAGGACAACGCAGTCCCGAGAGGTCTGAACGTCTTTTTATAATACCGTGAGAGACACCGAGGTAGACGAACCGTATTACCACAGCGATTTCATCTTGAGTAACAGCACAATACTTGAAAAAATGGTTAAAAGAATTCTGCAATAACAGTGCGTAGTTGGATGACCTTATACGAGGGCAGACTGCTAGACCCCTCGTGAAAACAATAAAATGACTACTAAAACCGCTACTAGGCCGGATTTATGACATCAATAAAGTTCATATTAATGATCGACTACGATGTACTACGGTGATAGAGGCTATGAAATGTCCTGTAAGATGTCTTTAAGTGATAACTTGGTGTACCTATGCCTAGGACGTAGGGGATAACAACGACATAAATACACATTAGAGGGATTCTTCGAAGCTAATTTGATTTTCATACAAATAGCCAAAGTTAGGAATAAGTACGAGTAGGGTGAAACTAAAAAGATACGCAACGGTTTTATACATATTCCCGTTCATACAAATTGTTGTAATGTCACATGAGACAGCTATAAAGCCAAGGAATCTAATATTCGTAATGTACAAAATCATATAAACAATAATTTATGACAATCTAAATTGGAATCTTAATCTCACTTCAGAGGAACGTTTCGAAATAATTCTGTTTACCAAAAACATGAAAAGACTTAATTTGATTCACTTTGTCTTCGAGGAGTGGTGTAATCAAGTTATGACAAAACTAGAGGAAACAAACACTGGATCCAGAAGTTTCACGTTTCCAACTTAGTATTATTAATCCTTGGTCTCGAGCAAGGCCATCGGCCGTTTGTTGTAATTATAGCGAACATGTGTTAGTCGCATTTCTGCTAACCGTTAACGCTAACCAAACGCACCAAGTTTGATGACCCGAATGCATTGTATCTATTAGTCATGCCGCAGCAAACTGCCACAATAGATCTCCCCGATGAATAATGAATGGCAAAATGGAATTTCGGAGTACTGGGTAAGTGTGGAAGGCGTGGGTCGACAAGTATCGCCCACGTCTTGCCTTTTCTGGGCATCGTACGCTCGAACAAGCTTTCATTGCGTGCTGCAAACAGACCACAAAAACAACCCGCTCTGGGAACCTATAGAAAGCGGTGTAGGTGGACGACATGCTCAGCTTGATTGATTTCGCACATTGCTAAATCTAATGTCAATAATTATAATGATTGATTGTTTCCAGAGAAAGTTTTGCGTCTTACTAATCCGTTGATTCGATGCTAAGAAAAGTCCTTTCAAAAGAGCACTCGGCTAAAAGCGTTATCGATCGACGATAAAATCCTGAGGAAAAAACTATTTGAGCCGCAACCGGTCAAATTAGATTGACCTAGCCGACGACCTAACTCCCCTTGTTTAAATCAAATCAGGAAAAGTACCGTAGCCGCAATGAAGTTTTCACATTGAAAAGGTGTTCAATTTACCTTCCATTTCAGTTCGTTTCCTGTTTTTGCTATTTCTCTTTTCAATAACCAATCTTAGGATAAAATCTCAATGTTGCTGTACTTCATTAACTTGGAGCTGAATTGCGAGCTTTGTTTTATCGTGAGACTTTATAATGAGCTACTCAGCAGTTTGTCCTAAAGACATTTTGTCCTAGACATAGAAGGATGGTAGAACATTGCCATGTCTTATCTTTTGATACCCGTTCGTTGACTGTAATAATATAGTTGTTTTCGTTCCGTCATGGACAATGGTCAATATTTGCTTTAGGTGCGGCGTTGTGGGCCGAGGATTCCTTTCATTGTCATGTTAATGTGTCGGATATCAACCAAATAGGGGGGCGACGTCGAATCCGCACCACTTCTTTCACAAATGAACAAAGTTCCGCCTCGTAACGGCCCATTAAGCGGCTTGCTTCGAGATATTACACCGCTATAGTATCGTATTGGAATTTACCTCCGCCACTCTGGGGCTATTGCTCTTCTGTACCCGCTTCCTGCGCTTTTAATCAACGCCTCCCTCCGAGATTTGGGACCTCTTAGTGTCAATTTAATAACATTTTAAATTGAGCGTCAAATTTAAACATCGAAGTATATTTCGGCAACAGCTTTTTACAGTAACGGCGACGGCAGACAATTTAATAAAGCCTATTGTTGGCAGGATTTTTTCAGCAGTTTAATTAAGCTCTGGTTTGTTTACACCAGCCATTCACCGTGTCTAATGCGGTCAGCACAAAAGAAAATATTACATTTTCATGGACGATTAAGTGGGAACAATGGAGAGAGTGTGGTACCAGAACGATGCGGTCACTACAATGCTTTTAGTGCAGTTTAATAAGTCGTAAAGCGCTCCCTTTTTAGCCGTTTTAACTTAATTAGGAATAATTAAACGTACGCTAAAACAAAGCCTTGCTATGTAAACAAAGGAGTAAGTATCCATAGTAGAAACGCCGGAACTCAGAACAAGTTTCTTTACATGTCGACAACGGAACGATTTACATACGACGCCGGTCGTTTACATGCAGCTAGTCTCCTTTAGTGTCCCCTAAAAGGACAGGTATTTCAAAGTTCAAAATATGGCATAAACTCGTTATGTAGGAAGAGGTGAAGAGCTGAGTATGAGTCATCGCAACGGTTGCAGTGGCCTTGGGAACCAACCGTCGTCGTCCGTTGAGGATGACACACACCCACGAAAAAATAACTTTCTTACTGGCGCGCTCGCCGGCCGGCAAATTGAAACTTGTTTAACGGCCACAATGATGACAAATCGCGAATCTTGTCGGGCACAAATTGCCGAAGGTTATTAAAATATTAACCGACTCTCAATTAACCAGTTAACGGGGAGCGTTGAACTTCTAGATTGTAAATACATACTGTGTGTGATTTATAGGTATTTTCAGACATAAATAATAAAGGAATGATTTATTGTGCAATGTTAATAATCTAATTAGAGAAAAGATACGTGCGGTCTTATAATAAGTCTGATAGATTACAACGTAGAAGCAATTTTATGACAACATTCATAAGTATTTCTCGAGTGGAATATATTCTCCGTGGCAGAAAATAATGAAAACGTATCATCTCCTTTCTTCGCAGCTTTCTTGAAAATAGGTCACCATCTCTCGGGAATATTAAAAGAGATTGTTATTCCAAAATTCAAAGAGATTATAACAAGGTAAATGAACAGCTGCTTTCAAAAACCGGTTTCGTTAGAAGTTCGACGCAATTACTTGTGGCCTGCAGTTGCAGCTTGCAGTCAACTGCCAATTCTGAGCGTTGGCGGTTTCTGCGTATTCAATTTTGAATGTCGAATTCCACAAGACGATTATCACGTGCTGAAGATCAGAAAGAGCTACGTATAGTATATCTCTTTTGTGCTACCAAAATGACCCACAGGTAATCGTGTTGTGAGAATCTGAACATTATATCCTAATAATATTTAAGGTGGGTTTGTCCTTGACTCTAGTCTAGTTCTGAGGGGACATACCTAGACAAAGTTTACAATGGAGGGAGAGACCCAGAAGATAGCCTATAATCCCCAGGGGGATTGCCCTGTCTGTGACATCATAATAATGCTTGCATATTTACAAATCAAAACCAACTCTGTAACGGTCTATCTGACCTTTTCTCGTTTTCAGGTGATAAATGGATCATAGAAAAAATGTCTGACATAATCACCTGACTTACACTGGTAGTTTTTACCTGCGAGCTGCGTCCTGTGCGATTATTTCCGACCGAAAAGCTAGAATGATAATTCGTTGCTATGTTTTAAGGTGGTTTGTTAAAGAATGATGGGAAACGCTTTGTTTCAGCGAATCGCAAAAAAAGCATAGGTACTAATATCTTCAAAGATAAGATAATAATATCTTCAAATATCGTTGTAATGTTATTTACATAAAATAATGCAGTTTTACTCCTGTAAAAGTTGTATTTTTGACTTATGCGGTTTTCGCGGGTCCTTCTAAACAGTTAACGTAAAGGGCTATTAAAGGACACCGTGGATTTTAGTCAGTACCAGTCTGACAGTACCTTCCGCTCCGCCCATGGAGGACCTATTTGATGATTTTACGGCAAAAAGAGGCGATAAGCCTCATTGATAAGCGATGCAAAATCACTGACAAACACCTGTTTTATAGGACCTATGAATTGCACTCGATTGAATAGGTACCTATACTTTTGGATTCAATCTGCCATTATTTATATTTATGATATAAAAAGAAACAGAATAGGTAGATAAGAAGGCCCGGAGGATAATGGAATACATAATTAATAAGGTATTAAAATGTATTGAACTGATTTTCACCCGATCGTGTTCGAGGTGAAGACAAAAATGTTAGGCTGGTGAGCGAATTACAATATCCCCGTTTTGCGATATCATTGTTATGATTTAAAAAATGATAATCGATATATTAAAAAAAATCGATATGCTGGCCGTAAGTCCTACAAACAAACGGGCCAAACTAAGAACCGCAACTTTTTAAGTCGGTTAAAAAAGATAGGTAGGTACATAGCATCCTATGGTCAGTGAAATCTGTTAAAATAGGTAGGTACCTACCACAACCAGTGAAGCAGACTCTGATTGACCAGTAAATGACCTAGACCGGACATCTGGGGCCCTGGGGTCCGAAAACGACCTCTCAAGCAGAATCTTAAGTTGTGAACATTTTACGATATTTAAGCCTTATTTTTATCATGGTAAAATCATCAAATGAGCCACCCAGTCCCTATTGTCTTACCACCCAAGGAGGGAAAGGAGGGACTGTCAGACTTTTACTGACTGAAATCCACGGTGATCCTTCAATAGCCCTTTACGTTCCAGGATCACGGTTATCTAATGAGACAGTCCCGCGACTTTACGAATTTTAGCATAATTCGAGAATTCGTAAACTGCTCATCATCATCAGCCTATAAATGTTCCCACTGCTGGGACACAGGCCTCCTCTCTGTGAGAGGAAGTGGGCCGTAATCTACCACGCGGGCCCAGTGCGGATTGGTAGATGTCACATGATGTCCTCACGATGTTTTCCTTCACCGTTTTGAGAGCAGTGGTGTTGAAATAAAGTACCTATACAAAGTAATGCGCCTGACGGGGTTCGATTCGAACCCACGACCTGCAACTCGTAAGTCGAGGCTGATACCACTGGGCCACCACTGCTCCAAAACTAAACTGCTCACAAATCTATATATATAAAAGAAAGTCGTGTTAGTTACACTATTTATAAGTCAAGAACGGCTGAACCGATTTGGCTGAAAATTGGTGGGGAGGTAGCTTAGAACCAGGAGAAACATATAGGATACTTTTTACCTTTTTTTATTTTGTTTTATTTTATGCCATTTCCGTGTGACGTGACATAAAACGTGATATAATAAAACGCAACTGACATGGAATGACAGCAAAACGAAAAATTTATCAATCAAAACATCAATTATTGACCCGTCGCTGTGTTTGTATTGACTTTCTAAGCTTATTGTGCCGATATTATCATAATTAACAATGCCATGTCGCCACCGAGACGATCAAATTTTTATCCTGTTTCCGTGAGACGTGACATAAAACGTATTAACATGATCAAGAAGAAGGTGTTGGTGCCGAAATTGAATGAGGGATCTGAACAAAAAGTACTAGGAAAACATGAAGAATATGTTCGTGCCGCCCAGCGCCCACCAGTCGTCAATGCTAAAAAAGTATTTTGGTGAATACTGAATACCCAAAAAATGTACTAGGACTGCATAGATGGGGTGCTAAGACAGGTAACCTCCACGTGCGTCCGTGGACTGGAGTTCCCTCTCGGATACGTCCGGGGGGAAGACCAGTTTTTCGGGCCGGTGCGCCCTGGGATGCGGGCAAAAACTCTTCCTTAGGCACTGTGTGCCTAAGGGGGTTTCTTTGCCCGTATGCAAATAGCCTGTCGGGTGGAAGCTCCAATGCGTGTCCCTCTGATTAGCAGAGGTCACAGCAGCGGAGTGGGCTTGCGGACGGTGAGTAATGGGTAAGCTCGCCGTCCGACCAGGGACCAAGCCCGGGTCGGTGGCGTGTCGTGTTTCACGCGTCACCGACGGGGCCCCTTATGGGGCCAAATGCCTGCCGGGGTCGCGGATTTTTTCTTAATCCAGGATACCGTGGCCCCGGAACGTAAAGGGCATCCGAAGGAACACGGGTGGATTTTAGTCAGTAAGAGTCTGACAGTCCCTTCCGCCCCACCCAGGGCGGGAGGACTCATTTGATGATTTTGCCACCCTAAAAAAAAAAAAAAAAAAAAGGACTGCATAGATTCAATGCAATCATACGACGAAGAAACGCCTGGGTGTCACCACTGCTCAGATCGCCCGGAGGACACAGTGGAGCATACGGTGCAGGACTGCCTCGCGCGCGGCAGAGCACCGCCGCCGCCGTGTAAGAGCACCGCCGCCGCCGTGTAAGAGCACCGCCGCCGCCGTGTACGAGCGTAGGAGATAGGTGGAGAACTGAGCGCCCGGCATTGGTCGAGGCCATCGCAAGGGGCAAGACGGAGTGGGAAGCGGTCGCCTCCTTCTGTACAGCAGTCATGCTATGGAAGGAGGAGGCACGCCGCGTGAGGGAGAGGACAGCGTCCTCCCTCCACCCCAGCCGCAGTGGTAGACGCCTACGGTGACGGACGTCGGCAGACGATCTCCAGCCACCCTTTGTGTTCCACGCTCGCCTCAAAGAGTGTCAGCATTATGACGGGGTCCCCTTTTAGAGGGCCAAAGCCTGCCGGGGGCGCGGGATTTACGACTTACCGTGACCCCGGAACGTAAAGGGTTATTGAACGACACCGTGGATATTAATCAGTACGAGTCTGACAGTCCCTCCCGCTCTGCCCTGGGTGGGAGGACTCACATGATGATTTTACCACGTTAAAAATAAATGTCAGTTGCATTTAGCCACCAACTTTCCAATTGAATTAAAACTCCTTGAATATCTAGCTTACCACCGCACAATTTACGAATAAAGATTAGCTTCGTAGTAATCTTGCTTTGAAACATAAACCAACCAAAACTGAGCAACAGAACGCGTTTGGTGGTAAGTAAATTGTTGATGAACAAAGTGATTTACGCGACGATACTCAAAGGAAAATTCGAAGGTGAGGAAGTTCTCATTCCGAGGATCCCAAACGATATGCGTTTGAGTTTAAACGACCTCAATTGCCGATCCGTCTTGCATTCGCCATGACCATTAACAAATCACAAGGCCAATGCTTGAAAGTTTATGGTCTGAAAATAGAAAATCCATGTTTTTCACATGGTCAGTTAGGTATATATTATGTGGCATGTTCACGGGTCGGATGACCGCCTGCGTTATTTGTTCTTGCGCGTGATAATAAAACAAAAAAAACGTGGGAAAAATGTCGTCCATCACGTGCTTCACTGAACAGTGCAACCCATGCACCAAAATACATAGCTAATAAAGAATCATTGATTATTGACTTCATTTTTAGGGTTCCGTAGTCAACAAGGAACCCTTATAGTTTCGCCATGTCCGTCCGTCCGTCCGTCCGTCCGTCTGTCCGCAGCTTAGCTCAGAGACGCCCAGCACTAGAAAGCTGTAATTTGGTGTAAATATACGGATTTGTTGCGTCAAAAAAGTGGTAAAATAAAATCTCGTAAAATATTTTTTTTTAGGGTACCTCCTGTACACGTAAAGCGGGGATGTTTTTTTTTTTCTCGCGTACCCCTTAGTGTGGGGTATCATTAAATAGGCCTTTAAAAAATATTGGTAGTTTCCATCAACAATTTTTTGATAAAAAGATTCGTTTGTGAAATATTAAGCTTTAAAGTGCTAATTTTTGCCCTACTCGAGTGTCCCCCCCCTCTACCAGCTAAACTGTTATGTTTGGGGGTGTGAAAAAATTTACAGTAGTAGTATATATAACGAAGTTTAAAAGAAAATTATCATGACTAAGTGGGCTTTACAAGTTTACGAGTAATAGTTGACCAACTTATAAAACGTACTGGGATAACATTTTCCTAAAGTGGAGTGGAGCGGAGCGGAGTGGAGTGGAAGGGAGTGGAGCGGAGCGGAGCGGAGCGGAGCGGAGTGGAGTAGAGCGGAGTGGAGCGGAGTGGAGCGGAGTGGAGTGGGGTAGTGTGGGGTGGAGGGTCGAAAATCGCTTGAACCTTTTTAACAGGTTCATAGCGATTTTCGACGTGCCTTGACACCTCTCAAGTTTTTTTTTTTTAATACGTCATAAATCGTAAACCTTTCAAAGTTGGAACCAACTACAAGAACTTTTATAGTATGTTATTACTTGCTGCTACGGAACCCTTTATGGGCGAGTCCGACTCGCTCTTGGCCGGTTTTTTAATTTTTGTTTGAAATCCTAATAAAAAATCGAAAATCTGCCTCATTTATTGCCTCTAAGGCGGAACAAAGTTCGCCGGGACAGCTAGTAGGACATAGACAAAAAATCTCGTAAAAAGATTCTGCTAAGAGGTGCCATTACAAAGTCCCTGGGATTTCAGATGGTAGCCAGTTTATCATGATGAATAAATTGGGGACGATCCGACTATCGAGCAGTTAATGTAAACGATCTAACATAAATTATATTGAGGTAGGTCGGATCATCTTTTGCCGGTAGGCGCCGTAGTAATAAATTGATACACAACAAGAAAATATTACTTGATTTTTTTTCAATAATCCTTACATTATGACGTTAATTATTATTAAATATAGTAAATGCTGGTGAAATGGGTAATAATAATTAATTAAATAAATAAGAGGATGCAAATCGCAGGGTTGCTAAATTTTTCAAATTCTGTATTTATTTTGTTCATTCAAACCTCAGATTCAAACGTCATTTATACAGTAACGAATGGTGTTCACGATAACGGCGTAAAACCACGTTACAATACAATCATTTTAAAATCTTACCAAAATATCGGTGAACAAAAAAAAAATATTGTCCAATTTAGAAAATATCTAACGACTTCGGTACCTAACCTCGCGTTTGGCAAGTAATTTTTTTTTTCACTATTTTTGCAGTAGTGAGCAGCAATATTCCAGGAATGGCTATAAACAATGAAATAACACAACAAAATTAAAAATCAACTTACGTTTAGCAGCTTCAACTTCCATGGTTGTCTTTGTTTGAACTGGTTGACGTTGGATTACAAAGGATTCACACGTCCGTTGCACACAAAGGACGAACAAGTTTTAATTCGGGATGTGTTCGACACAAAATCTTTATATCTCTTAACGCCGTTGAAACAGTTATTTTGAATTAAATTTGAAATAAAGAAAGACAGGATATGAGTTAATGGCAGACGTTTTCTTTCAAGAATGAAGTTTTCGTACTTTGTTTGACAAACTGCTCGATGCAAGTGTCTGATTGGCTGGATTCAAATCTGCCGCTTTCTCGTTCGATTTATCGACCAATGATCTAGGAAGCTGCTTTTCGCATTGGCTTTTCGTCAAGCTTATGTTGCAAGTCGAAATAACAAATAATTGAATGCATTTATTCTGCTTGGTTGAATTGATAATTAATAATCTCAATACCTGATAGGCTAAGCTAAATAAAAGAATACTCATTTTATTGACAACTCGTAGAAACTTATTAGTTTCTTCTTGCTCTCAGCGACATCTATTGTCATATTTTACAAAATATTTGCCAAACTTGAGAACAACGCCATCTGTTGAAGTTTGATGACACTTCTCTCTGAAAGGTCAACGCATTCATCCTTGTTGTTTGAATGAAAGTAAGCAGAACTTTAATCATGTAGGCTTGCAGAAGTTACAATACGTTATTTCACCCAAACACTGGTGTATGGGGTATTTATTCATCTGCCTAGCCATTTTTGCCATCAGCCTATCAGTACCCTTAGCACGAGTTTTCAGTATTTGAGACGTAAAGTAAACTGGAACTTTGACAATTTCAAATTGACAATTTTCAAGGAAAAAATTAGTTCCTTCTTCGCACAACAGAGGCGCTGTTCCATTTTTCCATACAATAAACGCTGTAAATACCTCAGAATAATGAAGGTAAATACTGAAAAGACGCTGTAAAGTAAAAGAGTGAAAACTCGTGCTAAGGGTACTGACCTCCACAACCCAGTATCTGGGTACGACATACTTTGCTGACTGACTCTGAAAACTGGTTGTCAGAATTTCGAACTTCAGGCAATTGACAGCCGGGAACAACGGCTTTACTTGCTTTCTGAGGTACGGTGGAAAGCTCGCCATAGATAATAATAATAATAATATTCCACAACTATCACACAACGCCATCTAGTCCCAAGCTAAGCAGAGCTTGTGTTATGGGTACTAGACAACTGATAAACATACTTATATATTTCTAAATACATACATATTATAGATATATTACACCCAGACACAGAACAAATGATCGTGCTCATCACACAAACATTTGTCCTGGGTGGGAATCGAACCCACGACCTCCGGCATAGCAGTCAGGGTCACTAACCACTAGACCAACAGGCCAGTCAGATGGTCACCCATCCACAGACCTACCTCGGCAAGCGCGACTTAACCTTAAAGATCGATTTGTGGGGCTGTTATTATTTAGCTAAGATCTCTTTGCTTCGGTTTTTAATTATTATACAAAGAAATAAAAGTAACTTCAGATTATGGTATTCTTAAATAATTTAATAAATTAACAGTTCACTATATTCACTATTACATGAACTAATAAATACAATAATAAAATATTTGTTTAAGTATAATAATTATGTAAAATCCATAATATTTCCTACTATGCATGGACACAAATATAAACGTTGTAAATGGCGTCACATTGGTACACTCGACTATACATCAAGCTATACAAAAACCAGTAATTCTTGGCCTCGCTCTGTTAGATCTTTCTTCACAATGAACGGTCAGGTAATATTGGATTTGTATAGCTTGATGTGTAGGACTGTAGGTGTGTGTACATAGCTATTTTTATGATGCTTTGATTTTTATTTGATTAACGCGAGTTAAAATACAGGTAATGTGCGCGTATCACGCAATACACAATGTACCATCAGGAAAAATAATCTTTAAGCGATAATAGACACAATATGTGCAGTGTTTAGAGCTACTTTAGTTTTCAAATACTGTGATTCCAGTCGTACAAATAGCTATCAAATAGCTATCGCTGTTATGATGAATTAATTTAATATTAACAAATTCAAATAGCAATTTTATTCTACTAGTATTAAAAATGTGATAATATGTATTTTTTTTACGTCAAAACGGCTCAATCGATTTTGATGAATTTTGGTACAGAGATAGATGGATTTTAGAGGCGGAATCACGGGTAACAGAGTTGCTTGTATAAGAAATATTTCGTATAAATCTAAAAGATAATCCTTCTCCAAATAAACTGACTGCTTCACGTATGTATTTATAGGTAGATAATAATGTAAACAGCAAGATATTCGACAGCCATTTGCGACGTTGTCAGTACTATGCCCATTTCACATTTTTTCCTGATTATACATAAACATACCTACTTCCACAAAATCCTCATTAATCAAATAATAATCAATGCATTCCGCAATAAATATATTATTAATATCTACAATACATTTCAACTATTCGTATAATAAATCCTGTAAAAAATTTGCGTAAGTTCAAAAGTCTGTGATAATAAAGAGCTTCTTAAAAAGTCATAATTTTAGTACATTAAGTAGTTATTTAAAGTTTTTGTCATAAAATAGCAATTAAAAAATAAACTATAGCTAATTAAAAACGGACTTGGCCACATTGATTCGTTGAACTAGCGACTAAAAAAATACTTTCGTAAAGTTCTACAGAAAAAAAGTGAATAGCGTTTTTATTCCTGTAATAAACTGTAACCACAAGGTATTAGTTTCAACTAAGAAGAGGATGTCCTTGGCGCCATATTGGGAGGACAATAACGTTTAAGAAAAAAACAACTTTTTTGTGATGAAATCATCAAATGAGTCCTCCCACCCAGGGCAAGAGACAAGGAGGGACAATTAGATTTGTACTGACTGAAATCCACGGTGTCCTTCAATAGCCCTTTACGTTTCAGGGTCACGGTTACCCGATAGTCCCGAGACCCCGGCAGGCTTTAAAAGCTAAAATTAATTTTCAAAAAAAAATACTTGCAAATTAATTTTCAGTAGGTAATAATATCTTTTGGATGTTATTTTATTAAGATAGTTGAATCGTAATTATAGGAATAGCGTGAATGAACTGACAATATGCCGTCAAGGTCATCACATCACATACTTAGTTGATACATAATTATGATAGCGCTCCTTAGGTGCTCGCGAGGCGAAACGTTCAACACCACGTTTTGCCTCGCGAGCATCTAACATCTCGCTAAATTTCGTAATGTCGCCCGACATTCGCGGCGGTAACAAGCGTTATTTGCACAGAAGTGTACATAGGTACGTCTTATCCACACGAGATGAAATAATAATATCCGAAAATGAGTCGTACTGTATCAGCGGTACAGCACATTTTAATACAGGATTAAATTTTATCTAGAGTTTAACGGAAGCGAGCGATGATCCAAAAACAAGTAGGTAGCATAATTTTTTTTTGCTGAAACATGTTGAGATTATCAAATTTTTAAACTACACTCAATTCAGTTTATGTATAGGTATCAAATTCTAAGTTCTAAATACTGCTTAAGGACCATAAAGGCTCAAATCTATAGAGCAAACCCAGTCTTCAATCAAGTATAGCCGTGTTACAGCCGGACTGTCACCAAACTTATCATAGGAATAAGAACATTAATCGTAGGGTACTAAGGTTAATTATCGGATGAAGCTATACTGAGCTCTCTTTAGATTCAGGCCTTTGACGGCCAGTTCCTGATCTTGCCGTTATGAGCGGTGGCTTAGTACGGGGCGAACGGCACGATCAAATGTATAGAAATGTTTGAAATACCCGGCGAATTCGCGTTATTACAAAGTTATTAATGTCTTATTCGCACCGCCCCCGCCGCACCGTACTCCAGCTTAGACTAAAATCTACAAAAGTGACTGGTGACAAAAGCTAGGCCAAAACGCATATCCATTTCTTCAGAGAACTAACTATAAACATAATGCATTATTAAAAACATAAATTAGAATTATAATACAAATTTTATGACATTGTAAGTTTTAAAAATAAAACTTAGTAATGTACCTAATTATTGTAATCGACCTTATAGAATGAAATATTTTGGCAGAATTTACATCACTTTTTTATCAAGTATTATTAATTAATTTTAAAATTTGTCACAAATCTCAAAGATCCTTGAATTAGGGTTCCAAAAAATCTTGAAAAATGTATGGCTTGAGAGAGCTAACATTGACTAACTTATTGTTAATGTAAATGTAATCTAGGGGACATTGAGCGTGCTGTTGTATTTTCAACTTTCGCCATCAAGCCGAAGGTTGGAAATCCCTTATACGTTTAATGTTCCCTACAGTTAAAATTTCCAATGTCGTTGTTTTTGTGTCAGTATACAGTATTTGAGCTATGAGATGTCGCCCACTCCCAAAGATATGTTTAAATTATTAATTAGATTATAACCGCGATATTTTGACGCAGGAGGCACTGGGATTAAAATATCCTGTTTGTTTCTTTCGCAATGAAATTTGAATAGAATTATCTTGTTCCTTGTCTCATACTTTTCCGCGACCGAAGTATAGTGAGATTGCATCAAAAGGTGAAATCTTTAGCTCGCCGTCCGATCAAGGATCAAGCCCGAGTCGACAAGCTATCAGCAAACTGATGGGGTCTATTATAGGGCCAAACACCTACCGGTGTCGCGGGACGGGGTGGATTTTTTGCCCCATTCAACATTGTAACTTTATTCTTCTAGCTTCTGAGGATTATGAAGGTCTAACATTGGTTATGAAGTAAAATAGGGCGTATTCATAAATATAAAATTGTCCCAGTAATTGCCTTAGGATTGATGGATAGCACGTGAGTCGACATCTTATTCAGCAACACAAGAAAAATCTGGTAACATTAAACATGGAAAATTTGTCACACATTTACAACACAAACAATTTTAGTGATTATGTCATTTAAGCGAGAACATCCAACTACTAATAAATTAGACCAAAACAATGAGCCGCAACATTACATTGATAAATGTGAATTCACGCTAACTATAAGGTATTTAAGCGTAAACCATATTGTGAGACTTCTTGAAATAGGTACAGTACAATCTCTAATGTGATTATAAAAATAAAAGTATTCCCTAGTGTAACTAATGGAAATTATTGAGTATTATTCTAATAAATTAATTAAAAACAATGCGTACACAAGGGTACTGAACAAGAACTCGACAGGAAAATAGAACAACTCGATGGGGCTAGTCATAAAGATATCATTTCTACACTTAAAGGCAGTGTTCCATTTTTCCAGCCAGGTTTTACAATATTACAACAACAATTTCATTATTTAGAAAATATTAAATCACTATGGTCATTTACCAAAAAGTGGTATACAAACTGTGCCTTTTTTTTATCTATGACTTGTTTATTTATCCTTGATTGCGGTTCCTGTGTTTGGTTCGGATTATCCCTAAGGAAAATAGCGCCGAATAAGGTCGACAGCGTTTTCGAGTCCAGTCCATTTTCAGCACTGTGCTGCAAAGCCTCTTGTAAAAACTCACATAAGTACAGGAAGACATTCTTTCTGAATTCTGGCAACTCCATTATTATTTGCTTGCATTGTAAGTAATTGGCTGATGCCCTCAAGCATACTGACTGAAGATTGTATGGAATGATGGGATCTGCAGTACTTTCTAGAAGCAGTAATAATGCTTCTGCTACGGAGTGGATACTTCCTGGAATTGGATCTATTGAGCCACTGTCTAGCCAATCTCTTATCTGGAGAATTTCTGAATGGAACCCTGGTTGCTCAAACAAGTTGGGTTCCTTCAAGCCATGGAGATAAATATGGTCAACTAGGAACCAGATCTCTTTTGGTATAGAGTAAGTAGACTGGTTAGATACACAGGTATCTCTCTTATTTTCAAGCTCAATTAGTTTCCCTACAGGTACCTCTTTGATAGGCATGTTGAGGTTCACTAAAACCTCTATTGAGCACCCAAAACAACTTCTTTGGTATGTACCATTAATAGTTATGAAGATGTCCTTGCCCCCATACAAATGTAGTACAAGAATATCATAGAGTTTGTCTGTCCCCGCATTCATCTTACAAGCAGATGTCTTATTTAAAAGCACCTTGAGTTGAATTTCGCATGTTTCTTCAGCACAAATACATTTTTTGTAAGGTTCAACTATCAGCCATTCTTTACAGAAGCTTGTTTCATCTAACTTCTTTATGAACTCAAACTCCACAGGTAGCTTACCAATGTTCTTTATAGTGATTGTTCGAACTTGTAGTTCTAAGTACCGTACCGTCTCAAAATCAATTTCAGTTCTATCAACTTTAACTTGAGGGATCAATTCATTCTCCATCTTATCTAATTGCTTGATGACTTCTTCATACACCTTTCTGTATTTCTCTTCATCTATTATTTTAATTGAGGAGTTGAATATGGCTGAAACAGGTTTGTGATCACTGATGTTCAATGATGGATGGCTTCTGTAACCCAGCTGTGTGATATTCTCTCCTCTCCAGAATATTCTGTCACACCATGCAGGAGCTCTGTTTTTCTCACTGGAATCCCAGTTGTCAGTTCCTGGGTCATATTTGTATGTGGGTTTGAAGTTGATATCACCTTCTATGTACCCAGCAAAGACATTGTTTATTTTATGTTGTTGCTTCAGTTGGTCCTTCTCTAGTACTGGGACAAAATTGTTTTCATTACACAACTTTTTCACAGTAGTAGGGTCTAATTCTGTAATGCGATAGTTCAGGTCCCCAATCCAGTAAACTTGGTCATGGTCTTTTATAGCTTTGGGAAGCTGATTGGGCTGTACAAACCGGGTCCTGCTGCAGATATCTCTGAAATCTTGGTTTCTACGTTCAAATTCCTCTACATGGGCTGCTAAGTGTGAGTTGACAAAGCACATTGAGGTGTTGTGGAGGTCAAATCTAATGGATACTCCACCTTTATTGCCCATCTTCCCCATGATACCAGTCCCCACAGTGTCACATACAACATTACGCACATGAGAGAAGTGTTTGGCTTTAATAAGAACTATCAACATCATGCCAACCAGTCTGACTTTCTCCACCTTCACATACTTGGCTCTCTTATCAACAAAATTCAGGACAGCAGTGTACCACTCATCTTCTCTAAAGGTTTGATCAAACAGAAATGTCTCCTTAGACAGGTCCAACTCTTGGAAACCAACAGCATAAATGTCAGGGGGCTCCCGGTCAACACTGAGCCACCCCTTGAGAGGAATCACAGGAGATTTATCATTCACATTCCATGTTCCACAGAATATAGAAAACTTTTTAGTAAAGGTGTACTCATATTCCTTGTCAGACATTTTGTGTTTGATGAGGCTCTCTCTAATGGCAACAGGGGCTGAGGTCTGCGTGTGAGTGACTCCTCCGGGCAGCGCCATCGTGTGAGTCAGTATATCATTATCAATTTTACCACTGTACTTCTTGAGCCACACAAAATCTGGAGTAGTTGGCACTTTGTTCACAGCTTCTATTCCTCTGAACAGGTCATCCACAAAGTTGTCGACGCGCGGAGTCATCTGTATTTCAAACTTATACTTATTGCTACGAGATTGCAGATTCAGGTACAGTATGGCCTCGGGATCGGAAGGTTTGTTGTCAATTTCACATTTAAAACTCTTATCTATCGGCAACACTATTTCTATGGATAAATCCGTGAAGGACTTTGGCGGGTAACATGACGTAAACAAGCAGAATACTGCCTTTTCATCACCAAACTCAACAATTGCTAATAGCCGATCCTTTTTTACCCATTCGGGATGCAAAACTTTGGCGTCGCACAGGAAAGCTGTGACCCGTTCGCTTGATAGGAATTTTTCCTGTACCACAGATTTTATCTCGTCGTGATTCATGGTGTTACAGGGTTTATTTCGTTCCACTTTTCACATTACATCGATATTGTTCGAAGTTCATGTAAATTCGATACATTGACAGCTTTGCAAAATAATTTTGTTTGACGTTGACAGCTAGACACATTGAATATTTTCGTTCAGCAATTTAAAAAATAAAAAAAAGAGAGCGGGAACCATCACCTAAACAAATAATGTTAGGAACTTATGCCATTCCTATATAAATTCTCGATATCTGTACGTTTTCAATCTCAACAACAAGTACCTAGCCTTAATTTGCCTGGAATGGAAAGAGAAAAATATCGCAATAAAAAAATGAAAATTCAAATTATTTCTAAACGTTCGCTACAAAGTCACCTGACTTGATCTTCTAGTTTACAAAGATAGTTACCTAATACCAAAATGAAATATTTTGAAAAAAATAATGTGTTTGAGATGAAGGAAAATTAATCACCCGACATAATTAAATTATGTATTTAGGGAAAGTGCTTTTCGTTAGTAAATACTTGAAAAAATACTGAAAGTATTTTTTTTGATGATGAATTTTCAAAAGTGACTGAAACAACATTCACAAACGCTAATTTCCTATCAAGCCAAAGCGAAATGTTATTTTGGTAAAATAGCTTGTTTTGTTTTTATTCGTAATTTCTTACGTTTCTCGGCCTCGCTTGAGTAATCCTGGCTCAGTAGCCGTTGAGTTACATAATATACAATTAAAAAGTTTAAGAACATGGCGGGAGTGCCTAGTGATTGGCAATTGGGATGCGTTATGGTGAAGCAACGAGGAGAATACCTTTTGAAGTCAGGGCAATGGTCTGATTGCACCTTCTTGGTAGGGGCTGAGCCCGACCAAGTGGTTATTGCTGGCCACAAGCTGATCCTTGCGATGGCATCACCAGTTTTCGAGGCAATGTTCTATGGTGGAATGGCCGAGAGGAATGATCCCATACCTATATTGGATGTACAGCCTGAAGCTTTCAGGGCTCTGTTAGAGTGAGTATGTAACATAGAATAAGTATTATAAATTTTTAGTGGTTATTTAGTATAGAACACTATACCTAAGTACTTTGTTCGAAATCATGATTTCTCAATAATTCAGTAATTATCTATATTCAGGTACAGAATAACCCCTTTTAACAATAGTGTGCCTTCCAGTATTTTAATTAAATCCAAAATACATACAATATACTATAGAGTGCAATTTTCTTTCTATTCTTCAATATTACCTTTCAGATACATATACACGGACAATATAAACATCAGCTCATTTGACAAAGCCTGTGAGCTGTGCTATGGAGCCAAGAAGTACATGCTGCCTCATTTGGTGAAGGAATGCACTCGGTACCTGTGGTCAGACCTTTATCCGAGGAATGCCTGCCGAGCCTATGAGTTTGCAAGGCTATTTGAGGAGAATGTGCTTATGGATAAGTGCATACAGGTATATTACATATAATATAACATCACACCTGTAATCCCTCTGGGATTTAGGCAGAGGTATACATAGTAAGATTAATTCACACATTTTGCTAGTTATGTTAAAGTCCCCTGTAATAGAGAAGGCATGCCTATCGCCATAAGCCGGGCACTCGTCCTGTCACAGCAAAAATCCAGACTAAATGGCTGCAACTGAGGAATTCCTGATGGAAAACCCTAAGAATGTTTTCCCTGAACTGGGAATCTCACCCAGGTCTTCTTGCTCAGACGTTGCTTGCAACAACTAGACTATTGAGACAGGTATTTAATTGGTATATTATAGTATTTTTAGTGACCTTATTTGTGGAGCTTCTGAAATGTTATTGGAGCTGTTCTATATCTAAAAATATAATTCAACAGTTTTCGGGCCTAAAATAAAGCTTGTTATTAGAGCAGTGGCGTAGCGTGCCTTGGCGGGGCCCCGTATAAAAATTTGTTTGGGGGCCCCTTAGGTAGGTAAAGATTTATCACTCAAGAAAAAAAAATGCATTTCTCTGTATCTACGCCGAAATGTAAACAAAAAATTGGACATAGGTCATCAAAAAAATTCAAGATGCGACCGATCAGTCAGGTCGGGATTAAGTAGAGTTATTTTAATACTTGCATCGATGTTGATATTAATATGGATCTTCCCGGGATTTCAAATAGACAATGTCGTGCTTAAAACAGTATTACATATAAATAATAATAATAAAAACACAAGAGATAGATTAGACGAATAAATAGCGTAAAAGTAAATAACTTTATATTTTGTAATACATCATTAAGTTTTTATTAATTTTTGTATACACACGTTGGGGGCCCCTGTGGTCCGGGGGCCCCGTATAATTGATACGGCAGGTACGGCGGTAGCTACACCCCTGTATTAGAGATATCCTGTTTTGAGATGATAGGTTAATAGTATCAAATATCCGATTCAGTTTTATGTCTAACCCAGGGGTTCCAAACTTTTTGAGCTCGCGATGCACATACAGGTTTAGATTTTTTTCTTGGCTCCATAGCTAGTTGATACCAGGTGAATAAAACAACAATAATACTTGGTTCCAAACTCCAAGAAATTAGAGCACGTGAATCTAGGTTTGTAGCTGCAAAAGAGAACAATGAGACTATCTTCTTCTTTCTGGTGGATATTTATACATACAGATAATCTTGGTTCGACGCAATATCAATCCGGACAATGGTCGGCCCTCGCGTCTCACGGCGCCCCTCTGTACTCTCTACGACGCACCAGGGCGTCGCGACGCACAGTTTGGGAACCCCTGGTCTGACCTATTTGGAAAGGAAAAACAGTTCCTAAGTCTTAAATGTTTATCTAATTCCAGATAATCAGCACAAATACAAAAGAAGTTTTAACTGACAGCAGCTTTGAGGATGTAGAACTGAACACCGTGATCACTGTCTTCTCCTTAGACCATTTGAACGTAGACAGTGAACTAGACTTGTTTGAAGCAGCCGTGCGGTATGCCAAGGCCCAAGATAAGAGGAGTTCAGAGCGCAGTGTGTCTCCACCTTCAGAGAATGGACCTCCAAATGAGAAGAGATCCAAGAGTC
Source organism: Agrotis exclamationis (assembly GCA_950005045.1). NCBI lineage: Eukaryota > Metazoa > Arthropoda > Insecta > Lepidoptera > Noctuidae > Agrotis > Agrotis exclamationis. Next base: position 2,181,632 of record OX465421.1, read on the forward strand.
CTGGAGCCTCTACATCTAAAGATAAAGTATGTATATTGTACAGTGTACTGATCAAAATATTTTGATGTAATTGTATGTACAGAACTACAGACACCTCAACTGACCCCAGTCTGTCAAAATTTCTTTCAACTTCTTCTAACAATGTTACGTTAGCTACCTTGGTAGGCGGTAATCAGCAATTTGACTAAGGATGCAAGAGCGAGCGAAGCGAGCTCTGGACTTGGGGCACCCCGACTTGGACAGGTTAGGTTCGAAGGGGATGGCGGGGTCAGAAAACCCCGCCATCCCCTCTCTCCATCGCCATCTCATCTCTCTTCTAGTTTTGTGCATGTTTTTTTCAGACTTAGTAAAACCTGTTTAAAAAAAAAAAAGAGAAAGTTAATTAGTAATGCTCATTATAAAAAGCAGTAACCATCAGATTCTACTAAACATTTCGTAACGCTGCCGCTGATTACAAAGCCAAGTCAGTCTTACGTGAAATTTCGCAGATCTTACTGAAACAAAATATTGCATTTTCAATCGTTTTTAGCAAACAGAAAGTTTGTTAAAAATAATTGTAAAATGCAATATTTCTAAAAAACTATTATTAATTAACTACAGTTTGACTGTTTCTGAGTAATGATGAAACTGAAAATAGGTGTTTAGACCACCAACTCAAATAAAAACTGAAATGGATTGGTGAGTAATTAAAAAATCAAATTGTACTGAAATACCCAACGAATTTTTATTTTGCGAATGAACGTTCGTTACGCAACCAAAGCGCATCTTTTCAATATTATTTCCAAAACGTAAAAACGATCGCATCGCGCATTTTCGAGAATTCCGGTAGCCATGCCTCTTGACCTCAAATTAAGAGATTTAGGTGCTACAGGAACTTGAAGAGGCCTTTGTCCAACGGTATGATAGAATGAAACAGACACAATGGGACAGACATGACAGAATGGGACAGAAAAAAAAAGAAAAACACCCACGCTAGTGTTTTAAATGCGGATCTGTCTTAGATAGGTCTTATGGCAATGCTTACAGCCTCAGGTGGTGAATGTCGAAAGCAGTGCAGAGAACAGCCCTGAAGCGGTGATGGACACACAAAAGACCAGTGACAGCTCCGACCAGCCCCTACCGGGACCCTCCGATGAAGGCAAGAAGAAACCCGGTGAGCAGAGCAAGTCCAGTCACTTTTCATTATTTTACTCATTCATTACTAATTTTTTTGACTAAAACTTTCGCTTATTGTCATGAAATTGAACTCACTTTTCAATGATTAAAAAAACAAACCTTGCCGATAAGTTGTGCCTATGTAAAAGTGACATTACAGAATTGGCTTCGAATCTGTCGCACTAATGAGGCGGCCAGGTCTGAGTCCAGGCACTGGCAGGGCCCCCGCTACCATATGTGCAAAGTGTGCAATGAACACGGGCGCCATCCTTTAGGGGCGACAAATCCTAGGGCCCAGAAAAAAATTGTAAAAAAATATCAAAAATATTTTTTAAATACCTAAAAGTTGAGAATTTAAATAGGATTAGGTTTAAGGTTGATGCTCAAGGGTAGCACGCGAAATTCAAAATTTCTTGGGTTTTTTGCAATTTGCAGGCCAGTGCTAGGTTGTATGTTGATTAAAATATTGATCGCGCTTGTAAGACGTATGTAGTTACAGAATTATTATCATCGAAATCACCAATACAACCCTCCAAGTTCATAAAGCTTCAGGAACAAAAAAATAACATAAAAAGTCATTCCTGAGGCTTTATGAACTTCGAGCGTTATATTGATGATTTTGTTGATTATAGTTCTGTAACTACATACGTCTTACAAGTGCGATCAATATTTTAATCAACATACAACCTAGCACTGGCCTGCAAATTGCAAAAAACCCAAGAAATTTTGAATTTCGCGGGCTGGTTGGAGCATTCCCCTTAAGTACTAAAGATTTCACATATTTGATCTCACTTTTAGATTAAAACTTGAAGTCCGGACACGTTTAACTTTTAGAGCTCACTGCGTTCGCTCTTCGATGAAGAATTGCCATGTCCTATTCCAAAAAGCTAAAAAATTTCTCGCTCGCTACGCTTGCGCTTCGCTCGCGCTTAAAATAAAGTTGCCATTCGCTTTTCGTGGCTTCTCTTTTGATAGCTCATTTTTCAATAGTAATGCTTCTTAATATGTTAGTTAATCTTGTCGTGGTCTACAAAATTTTAAATTTGTTTTCTCTAAGATGGTATGGAACTATGGGTGTGAAGTTTTGGTTTTTTTGTGTTTAAGTTCCGAGGCGGCAAGCTTTACAGCCCCAGGGCGCTGAATTTTAAAATACGCCACTGACTGACCTACCGTAAAAAAAAAGATAATTATGGCCCAGAAAAAAAATGTAAAAAAAAATCAAAAATAATTTTTAAATACCTAAAAGTTGAGAATTTAAATAGGATTAGGTTTAATTACTAAAGATTTCAAATACCATCTCACTTTTAGATTAAAACTTGAAGTCCGGACACGTTTAACTTTTAGAGCTCACTGCGTTCGCTCTTCTATGAAGAATTGCCTCGTCCTATTCCAAAAACCTAAAAAATTTCGCGCTCGCTTCGCTCGCGCTTCATATAAAGTTGCCATTCGCTTTTCATGGCCTCTCTTTTGATAGCTCATTTTTCAATAGTAATGCTTCTTATGTTAGTTAATCTTGTCGTGTTCTACAAAATTTTAAATTTGTTTTCTCTAAGATGGTATGGAACTCTGGGTGTGAAGTTCCGAGGCGGCTTAAGCTTTACAGCCCCAGGGCGCTGAATTTTAAAATACGCCACTGACCGACCTACCGTAAAAAAAAGATAATTCAAAATGCCTTAAGGGGCGCCAAAATCCTTTTTTGCACACAGGCGCCAGTAGACCTTACGGGGGCCCTGGGCACTGGTCACCCAATGTGGCCGCAAAATTATTAATAGCTCCTTTTGGCCGTCCTGGGGGGGTATTACAACGTCTTAAAACCAGGCTTATTCCTGTGAGTGAACAAGATGGCGCTAGACGACTTGTATAGCTCTGTCACTTTCACTCACCGGAACAAGCCTGGTTTTAAGACGTTGTAATACCCCCCCAGGACGGCCAAAAGGAGCTATTAATAATTTTGCGGCCACATTGGGTGACCAGTATCATCAGTTGAATGAAGAAGTCGTTTGGCTGCTGGAACAAGGACGCGCACACTGAATTATTTCACGAATCTCGTTGGTTGCGGCGGCGAACTGGCCGCGTATGCAAGGGCGTCGCCAGGGCGGGGCAGTGGAGGGGGCGTTGCCCCCTCCTAGAGATCAAATGTAGCTAGGTGTGAACTGACTGGCGGTACGAGGCGTAATGTTACGTGTTAGACAGCGAGCATTCGTGCAGTCAGTACGGGGATCTCTCGCAATTGTTTGTTAGCAAGCGGCTCATTGCTCGCTGCGAATGGTACAGACGCCAGCAGGTCAACCTACCCGAAACTGTCAGATTTAACCAATCGAACATTAACCTTCCAGTATTGCGATAAGGTTGAAAATCTATTGAAGAAATTTGGCAGATTGTGGTAGGTTGATGTGCTGGCCTCTGTACATTACGGCCCGTAGATACCCTTTTGTAGGTTTATTTTAGGGCACATAAAATTACATAACATGTATACCTTATTAATACAGATTTATTACCTTTGCATCTTTTACAGACCCAAAGACAGACAAGCCAACAATACGCTCGGCGATCGAAAAGATTCGCTTCCTGACCCTCACGCCCCAGCAGTTCGCAGAAGGGCCGGCCAGGTCCTCACTCCTCACGGAATCTGAGGCCTTTGCCGTCCTGATGAACATACTGTCGAGCACCTCGGACGTGGCCATGCCTAGTGGCTTTTCCACGTGCAGGGTGCCCAGGAAACAGCTGATTGGAGATGGACCATCTTCTAACGTAAGTATATCTTGGGAAAATAGTATTTTATTATGTAAGCAATTCAGAGATAACAGTCCCAACTAGCGAATGGTCTCTATTCAAAGGGCATCATCATATCAGCCGTAAGACGTCCACTGCTGAACTTAGGCATCCCGTATAGACTTCCAATAGGACCGGTTGGGAGCGGCTTGCATCCATCGTGATCCTGTGGTCTTCATAGGATCATCTGCCCCCCCTTGTGGGCACTTTCAGTGGGTGGACGTCGTACGCTGCGCTTGCCGGTGCGTGGTATCCATTCGAGAACCTTGCGGCCCCATCGGCCATCCAAAGGTCGCGTGTAATATTTATTGCCGGTATCGACCTGTATATTGCTAGTGAATGTCCATGGAATTTCTTGCCCGTTCTCTTCCATAGAGAAGAAAACGAGGGGTTTCCAAACCTGTGAGCCGTGGCCCCTTGACGCACCCTGGCGTGCCGTAGAGAGGCGCCGTGTGACGGGCCATTGTTTTGGCCATTCACCAGATAGAATTTCCGTGAATCCAAAATTATTTCTATACACAAGACCTACCAGAAAGAAGAAGTTAGTCATATTTAGTTCTTGTGCAGCCTAAAACGAGAATTACATTGCCTGGGTTAGGTGGAGTTTTCAGCCGAGTATCCAAGTCATCTGCTATCGACCAGATTGAACTAGAAACTTGTAAGTTTTTGCCGCGAACTGAAAAGTTTGGGAAGTTCTGGACTCTGCACGCATTTTTTATCTTTGAAGCTTAATTTAGCTCGTGGGTAACATATCTTCCGGGTTAGGCCGCGCTTGTCAGGGTTGGTCTGTGGATGGGGTGACATCTGTCATAGCAAGTTTCCTCCGTGCCTCGGAAAGCACGTAACGCCGTTGGTCCCGGCTGTCATTTGAAGATCTTTGACAGTCGTTACTGTTAGTCAGAAGTTCATAAATCTGACAAACAGTCTTACCATGGGGTTATCGTATTGCACAGTTACTGGGTTGTGGAGGTCCGATAGGCAGTCGTTCATGTAAAATACTGATACTGATATTCAGCTGCATCGTGTTCGACTGGAAGCCAACCCTAATATAGTTGGGAAAAGGCTGGGCAGATGATGAAGCCTATTGTCTATTGTTAGGGGCTCCCTTTTCCGCATTTGGACTTACTAGACCACCTACTGGTGGTCCGTTATGCGTGAGGCGGGACAGTTGGCTATATGAGCCAACCCAGCTCCTTCCAGAAGCTCAGAAGTCTCCTGGGACGTTCACAGGCTTCTTGGCGACCTTGGAGTGCCAAGGTTTTGTGCCCATTGGTTAGCAACGCCCTCGCATTCCAGGATTACGTGGGTTGCCGTTTCATCCGCGTTCAGGCAGCCCCTGCACAAGATGATGAAGCCTAATTTAGTCCCAGATAAATAAGTTGATTATGTCCTCAGATGGCCCCGCTCACAGTAGATACTCCGAGCCCGGTGCTAGAGCAAGTGTTCGGCGCGCCCTCCAGCTACCTGCCACCATACCCCAGACCCACGCGACACGATGGTAAGCATACTACTCTTCCAATAATAAACAGGTCAATTAGGTTCGGAGAAAATTGACCATGAAAGGCATACAGACGGACACATGAGTGATCTTAGAAGGGTTCCGTTTTTTCATTCGGACGTATGGAACCCCAAAAATACCCAAAAAACTTCTTCTGGTAGAAGAACTCTTTGGTTTTTTACAAAAAATAAATGAAATAAGAAGTCATCAGAAAGAATACTCGCAAACATATATATTTTTGATCGTATCGTGATACTTTCTACAGTCCGCGCCTTGCATTACCTCGCCTTTCTTACAAGGATGGCGAAGATTTTCAAGGAATGCAGTAGCATTCCTTAAATTGGACTAATACAAACACGTTATAATTACATCAATATAAATATAAAACCTGTCGTATCTTCGCAGTCGGCGTCCGCCATTCCTCAATAGTCCACAACGTGAACCACTCCGGTCTGGGCGTGGAGCACCTGGACAGACACAGCAACGACTACAACAAGATCTACTGCCAGCGACCCATCATCCAGCACACGGACTGCCTCAACACCTCCGTGCTGGACTGCTCCGTCACCTTCATGGTGGACAAGAACATCTGTCTGCTGGGAGTGCAGGTGAGATATACTACAACAAGATCTACTGCCATCATCCAGCACACGGACTGCCTCAACACCTCCGTGCTCCCTCACAGGGAGAGGGTGGGACGAGTCCTCCCACCCAGGGTAGAGCGGGAGGGACTGTCAGACTGGTACTGACTAAAATCCACGGTGTCCTTCAATAGCCCTTTACCTTCGCAACGAAGGTTTAATCCATTTCCTTTTTTTCATTCCCAGGTGCCAACCCAGGCCCCTAGCGAGGAGTCTGGAGTCTCGTGTGCAGTGGGCGGCGTGGGCGGCGGCGGGTCGTACTGTGAGCTTTTGTACGCGCACCTGCTGGACGCGGACGGCGCGCGACTCACTTATACACACTACACCAATAGAGTGCCCTTTAGACATCTGCTTGATATCATGTTCAACAGACCTGTTTATATACAGAGGAATAAGGTATGTATATAACGGTTCGATTTCCACACGAAACAAATGTTTGTTGTATTAGCCATCCGCCTTGGCTTCGCTGAGGTCCACTTTGAAAATATAAGAAATAACTTTACTTAATAATGTAGCTTTCTGACCGCAAAAGAATTTTGAACCCGATGTTCCAGTAGTTTTACAGTTTATACCCAAAACACAAATCTTTTCTCTTTTAAGTGATAGTTGTTCAGGGTCTGGCTTTAAATGCTTGTAAACACACCCCATTATTAAAGATTTTTCTAAAGAAAGAGAAAACAAACGTTGCATGTAAATGCAAAAGTGAGTTTGTTACGCTTTCACGCCTAAACTGCTGGAACAATTTTGATGAATTTTTGTGCCGAATTAAATGAGACTCTGGACATGATTAGGCTATAAAGTGGAACGAGCGAAACTATGTGTAAAAGCTAGTAATATACAGGGTGAATGTTTCAACTGGTTGGATAAAAACTATAACCATTCACGCCCAATTGAAAAATTCACCCTGTAAACATAACACTTTTAACATTCACCTTTCACCTCCACAGGTATACAAAGTGGGCATAGTATTCAATAAAGTGGGCTGGTACCCCATGGGTACATGCGCACAGCAGGTAGCCGCGGAGTCCGTGTTCTTCAACTTCGGCATAGGTCAGAGCTCCGACTCTGTCCGGGATGGACTTATACGGTCCATCATCTTCACCTACTAGCAAACAGTATCACCCGATCTTTACATCGTTCTGTAGAAACGGGAAAAGATTGTGGACGAAAGAAAATGTAAATTTTAGAATTTTTAGGTTTTTTTTTATTAGTTTTAAGTGATATTGTAAAAAGTTTCATCATCATCATCATCATCTCAGCCATAGGACGTCCACTGCTGAACATAGGCCTCCCCTTTAGATCTCCACATATACCGGTTGGAAGCGACCTGCATCCAGCGTCTTCCGGCGACCTTTATAAGGTCGTCTGTCCATCTCGTTGGTGGACGTAAACAGCCTTACTACTAAAACTTAAACATCTGTTGAACACTTGTCTAAAAAAAGTGTGACTGCAAAACGGACCTTATTTCAACGATATAATTTGACATTTTTTTAGACAAGTGTTCAACAGACGTTTAAAAGTTTTTGTGGTACGACAGTAAAAGTTTAATATATAGTTAATTTGTTTAAACTTCAAAGACTGCCATTTGAGTCACTATGAATCTGACAATCTTTTCTTATATCCACCCCGACTGGGAATTCCATGATTTTCCACCCATAAAAAGGTTTCGTATGTTCCAAAAAAACTTTTTCAAAAAAGTAACCGACTTCAAAAACAACAACAAAACAAAAAAGGGTGAAATAACCTAATTAATAACTTCTTTCGGATGTCGGTGGCTTTATTTTGTATTTGATTGATTTTTAGCCACCGACTTCCGAAAACCATTATGCTGATACTCTTTGGCGCAATGGCGCCGTCGACCCGGGAAATGATGATGGTAGAATAATTTTACAGAAGAGTAGGAAGAATGAAATTGTAAATACAATATTTATATGTTATAGAAAACAGATTGTTTTATTCTATTAAAACTAAAAATCTAAACGGCTTTTTGACTGTTTTCCATAACGTGTATGAATCGCCAAAGTTAATACATTTAAAATGTGTAAGTTCAAACTATTAATACTTTTCTTGTATTGTATTTTTGTGTGACAGTTTTTTTGCAATTTTTTCTATTGCCTATTTTAAGTGCAGCATTTCACGCTTTTTATTTTTGTAGTAAGACATAAAAAATATTTGTAGTTCTGAATAAAATAATTTTAAATCCCCATAAAAGACAAAATACATAAAAATGTAAAATATTGTTATTTTTTTGTATTACTTTTCAAGTGTGCATTTTTTGACTGGGCAACTTTTTAACAAAAGAAAGATAATGTTTTTATTGACTATGAAATAATCGAGTATTATACATAAAAAATCTACTTAGCCTGTAATTCTTGTTCAAATTATTTATTAAAAATATTTTTGATACCATTTCCTGTTTTATTCCCACGTTTTTATACACTCACTTTTCTTGTTTGCTTGTCATTCCGGTTGGACTTTTGCAACTCAATTTTGAGGCACTTCCAAAATCTAAAAACCCTTTTTTAAATGCCCTAAAAATAAGAAAATAACCCTACGGGGCTGAGAGAGGGGCCACTCAAAACGTGGGGGCGTATCTTTGCAAGTTACACCCACGATCACGTCATGTAATTTCTGTTCCGTGATGTATCCCATAAATAATCCCTTATATAATATACGCCCCCACGTTTTGAGTGGCCCCTCTCTCAGCCCCGTAGGGTTATTTTCTTATTTTTAGGGCATTTAAAAACATGGGTTTTTAGATTTTTTAAATCTCTTAATTTTTATAATACCTGTTTTTTTTCTTTAATTGAAAATCATACCTTATCCCCAGTAAATACATTGTGTTTTCCCATATTAGATGAAAACAACAGAAAAAATACAAATTGCATCATCACAGAAATCGAACTAGTTAAGTTCATTCACTAGACTAGACCCGCGGTGCAGTCTAATTAATGTTATGCATTGGGGACTCTTGCAATACTGTTTATTATGCGTATCCCAAGGCGGATTAACAAACTGCTTTCATTAAATTATAATATCACGAGGTCTTGCTAAATAATTATTTTCATAATGAATACCTAATAATCCGTGAGAGTGACAACTGTGAACCCAGCTTTAGATTTGCGTTTACAAAGTAAGCTTATATTACGAGCTGTAATTCAGTTTGTTTGAGAACGAATGTTATAGATTATGATGATGAGAGAAGAGAGAGAGATGATGTGTAAAAAAAAATGAGAGTATGTTAAAATGATTTCAGTAGATTTATACATTATGAACTATAAAGATTCCACTTCATTTCATCATAAAATTGTAAACTAGTAAGCTATACTCGTAAACTACCACCTGTCAAATTTGACTTTTGTCATGTTGGAAGTGGCGAATTCTTTGCTAAAGTTTTGTTAATGATTCGCGTAGATTTAACCATATTACGGCAATTATACGATGTTTAGTTAATTAAAATGAACTTAAGTGGCTTGCTTTGACATTAGGATAGTGTTATTTGATAGAAACAGGCTCATTGGATTGGTTAAATTGATGTTGTAAGCCACCATGTCTCCGAATAGATGTGATGGTTTACTCGCGAGGGTTGATTTTCCGCTCTACACGCTTCAAACGCTCACGAATCGACACGTAATTGTCGCGGGTGGTGGAGGAGCAGCGGCAACAGGCGTAGCTAATGGATTTGTAAGTATTAACTTGAACCAACCCGTAATTAAATGACTTCGTTCGGATCCCTAGTCATACGTGTCAGCTGCTAACTCACACGGATAATAAATTCAATTTCACCAGTTTCGGTTCAAAAAACTCTTGTTCTCACATTCCATGCGAAATTTTATCACATAGAAAGTGAAACACGATTATAATTTTTTCTAACAAATGCTACAGTGTTGGTCTAATGAACACGAGACTTTTTGCAGTTAATATGCATTTCGATACGATCTTTAGTTCCATGAAATGTAGCACGCATTCAACGAAATGTCCCCTGACATCAAACAAAAAGAAAAAGATGTTTTATCACACATAAATGACAATAATTAACACAAACCAACAATTTATTTTAGGAAATATTTGAGTTGTCACACAATGGCACAAGATTTGTTGCCGAAGAGGTGATGCGTCATGAGACTGGGCCCAACGTAGTGATGAACTGTTCAGTGAGAAGTAATCAGCAGAACAAAACGTATCTAACAGCGGGTCAAGAAAGCCACTGTCAACTCTACAAAGTTAATATACGCATGGTAGATGCAGCGGAGATGCGCAGAGGCAGCTTCAGAGCGGAGAATGGACTAGTTAGGAGAAGAAGGCGCACTGTCTCAGAAAATGACAATATATCTAAGAAGGACAGCAATAGTAACACTACGGAGAAAAGAATATCATTTGAAATAAGGCCTAGTGACAGTGTGCAGACTGATTTCAGGTAATATTATTACACTTACAAATACTATAGCTCACGTCTTTTCCCATGAGAAAAATAATTTAATCATAACATACCCTGGGGCCTAAAAACAACCCTTGAGTAAATAATTTATATGGTCTATTCTACTGCTTGCCATGGAAAGAAAAGAAATAGAATAGACCATTTATTAATCACAATTCATACTATGATTCTACTAAAGAGGGGTTTAAAAATTCGTGAATTCCATGAATTTCTCACTATTTGTGGATTACTAGGGCTAGGCATTCAGGAGTCATAGGAAGTCCTTGTTATAAATTAAAAAATACTGGCACTTAGCCACATCTGGTTACATTGGAAGCTGATCCTAACATTATTATTGTTTCACCAATTTCTTCTGCTGCTATAGAATCTCAACATATTTTTCTTTACAAAACCTATTATCAAACAATGATGCGATAATAAATAAATAAAAATCATGATCAAATCAAATCAAATCAAATCAAATCAATTTATTTGTGAAACATAGGTTTTATGATAGATGGATCTTAAAAACTAAATAGTGCGCTATGTCTTGTCAATTTTGACATACAAATATATTTAGAGGAAGCATGCTTAGTCCATTATCAATTATAAAAGAAAGAACAAAAATTAACATAATTAATTAAATAGTTGGTTTAGACTAAATTTCAATATTAATTAACATTATCATTTAAAAAGTCTTCAATTTTATAATAACATTTGTCAATTAGCAATAATGTGAGAGCTTTTTTAAACTTTACTAGAGGCATATTTTTAATATTGTCTGGTATTTTATTATAGATCTTTGGCGCAATGCCAAAAAAACTTTTTTGCATTAAAGATGTCTTGCATTTTAAATTACATAGCTGTGACAAATATTGAGCACGTATTGGCTTTCTTTTATTATCAGACATTTTTTCGAATAAGTGGGGGTTGCTTTTTATAAATATTGCAGATTCTAAAATATACAATGCCGGTAGTGTTAGTATTTTCAGTGATTTGAAGAATGGTACACAACTATCAGTAGTCTTTAATCCACACATAGATCTTATACAGCGTTTTTGCATCTTAAATATAAGTTCCCTGTCAGTTGACTGTCCCCAAAATATATAATGATATTTTTGTGCAGGATACTTAGAACAATGTAATTCCTGTGAAACTGCATCCTATAGTTTGATTATTAATTCGAGTCAGTAAAATGACAAGTGCAACTGTCACTGATACAAACAAAATGAAACAAACCTGAACACTGGAAATGTCATTTTACTGACTCGAAATTAATAATCGTATTTTATGTTTAATGCTTTTATTTTATTCAAATTCATTTGTTTATTGTGTGAACAGGTGATAAAAGAGTTCTTAATCTTATTATACTTAGGTACAAATTACCTATACTTTATTTACTCTTTGCCATGAAATTATAATGTATACAACCTTCAAACCATATGCAGTAAAGTAGGAAGTTTGTTATTCCTTATAAAACTAGTGCATCTATGAATAAAAATGTTTGTAATCTCATTCTAGAGATAACAGATTATTTTATCTGCTGAAGATAAAAATATGTCATCAAACATTCTTCACTTAAGATTATGGTATTATAGATAGAGTACATTGTAAGATAAAATATTTTTAATTTGGCTTTTTGGATCTATTTTTACTTAACATCAAAATTTAAAAAAAAATGTGTTGTTTGGGATATTTTCCTCTTTATACTTTAAGAAAAGTTGCTTGATTAAGAGTTCAACTTTCAAGGCTATGAGCGATAAGTTTACTGTTATTTTTTTTTCGAGATGTACCTAATATCATCAATTGAGTCATCTCGCCGTGTATCGGACTGTCAGACTCCAGCTGCCTTCTAAAAACCCCATTATTTCCTTGTTTGCCCTTTGCGTTCTAAGGCCGCGGTACCCTGTCCAAGCAGTCCCGTGTAAATGGACTTCGAAACGTGCTTCGTCTTTGCCTAGACTCATAAGGATATAATTGCGTTATATTAGTATTCCCGGAAAAATATTCGTCAGACCAGTTATTCCCCATTCATGAATTTTGACGTCATACGCATTCCGTATGACGTAGACTTTGATAATGCGCAACAAGAACTAAGTAATCTTACAAGTACCTTTTTATAAATGCGAATGTTTGTAAATAATGGAGAAATATTAGTTCTCTTTCCCGAAAAAACACTGAACTGATTTGAAATTTGGCACACATGTAGGTATTTCATTTTTTACACCGTGTTGTGGGCAGAGGGGACTGTCAGACACCTATTGACTAAAGCCACATGGTGTTCCTCCCCGTCAAGTCTTGCTAGGGTGCGAGGGACTCATTTGCGTTCTTTACAATCAATCACAAATTACCGAAGTCGAACGAAGCCGTCCCTGAATGTCCTCAAAACAATGCGTAATCCTAATTTACGACGAATCGCGCGGGGTTTCCATAATGCGATCAGATATTTATTTGTCATTCTTTATTTTATTGTCTTCAATAAGTTTGTAAGAAAATAGGCCTGTATGGTCTGCATTGCAGATGTTTACGTTCCGTTGCGACTTTCATAACCATAGAAACCTACTCGTAATCTATTTCTTTTTAAATATTTAGTTTGTCTAAAATAGTTCGTATTGTATACAGTGGCTGAGCTATCGACTGCGGTGGCCTGTTGGCCTAGTGGTTAGTGACCCTGACTGCTATGCCGGAGGTCGTGGGTTCGATTCCCACCCAGGACAAATGTTTGTGTGATGAGCACGATCATTTGTTCTGTGTCTGGGTGTAATTTATCTATAATATGTGTGTATTTAGAAATATATAAGTATGTTTATCAGTTGTCTAATAACCATAACACAAGCTCTGCTTAGCTTGGGACTAGATGGCGTTGTGTGATAGTTGTGGAATATTATTATTATTCCGCGTCGATAAATGTGGGAGCACCCTTAGATCCCCGCCCGTAACAAATATTTGTATAATCGGCAAGTAGTTGTTTCGGGATTCTTTCGGGGATCTTAGTAAATACATTCACGATGCAGAAGAAATTACTAATGTGGGGCAAGAAAAAGAAAACAATAATTAGAGAAGCACGTTGTGCGTCACAAGTCAATACTTATATTCATTAACTAAGAATGTAACTACAATAATTGATTGTTTATCAATTCATTCTTTGCTGTCGGGCATAACAAATAATATTTACGTACGCCATATTTCGTGGCGCGTCATAGGTTGCTGATTTATTGTGCGTAACCAGTTTTAGACATCTGATAATTTAACTAGGAATTGGACTTGGAACTAGGAGACATTAGACAAAGAGACAGAAAACGCACACAGTTATGACTTATGGTAATTATGGAGCTAGCTGAACACCGAATTAAACATGATCTTTCATGTAATGAAATGTTGTGGTTACGTAGAAGTAAAGCTTGATCTGTAGGTAGAAAAGGTAGGAATTTGGATCAAACTGAAGCTAAACGCTTTTATCCTCTCGCACTGGGTGGAGACGGACGGTCTGTCAGACTCTTACAGACTTTAGTCTGTCAATGCGTTTCAGGCTGTGATCGCATTATGATTACTCCAGACAACAGTCATAAAGGCGAAAATCCAGCACGCGGCCGCGGGACCAGTACGATTGGTAGATGTCACATGTCATCGAATTATTGATTTGGAGCACGGAGCAAATATTTGTATGATCTACAAGTAGTTGTTCCGATCTGAGTTTATATGTTTGTAAACGCACCCACAACACAAACAAAACGTTGGAAAAAAAAAATTGGAGCATTAGTGATGAAATAAATTACCCAAAGTAATGGACTGGCTGGGTTACACTGATACCAGAAAACTGACGATCAAACTCACAGATTTTTTTTTATATATTTTCAGCAACGATCCTCTACAGCGAGTGGTCCGGATCAACCACAATGGCAAACAGATGGCGACCGGTGGCATTGACGGCAAAGTGCGCGTCTGGAGCTTCCCTAAGATGGAACTGCTGTACGAGCTGGAGGGACACACTAAAGAGGTGAGCGAGAGGAACAGAAGAGAGATAAGGACAGTAAACCAACTAGACATATTTTAAAAATCAAAAGAAATACTTTACTCTCGATTGCTACAATGAATAGTCAAAAATACTGATTGGATTTGTGATCTAGATTGCAGTGTTATTTGTCATCCTACTCTGCAAATCTGATGATTTCCATGACACAACCAAATACAATATTTAGCTTATCTTACACTGTTTATAATTAGATGTAGATTTATTTAACAGAACTTATTATTTTACAAAATTATGTAAGATTCCGATTTACTACTTCTTTAATAAAAGAAGATTGCATGATTAGAAGATGCTGCCGTACATCACAAAAAATGTGTTTCGACCATGAACTGAAATATATACAAAATAGAGTTTGTTTGAACGCTGGGAAGGAACTACTGGTTCAGATTGAAACATATTTCAGTGTTGAATATTCAATTTATAGAGGAAGGCTATAGGCTATATCATCACGCTACGACCATTAGGAGCAATATAACCGCGGGGATCAGCTATTAGAACAGTTGTGATTCACCAGTAGTCACGACCCCGACCTACGAGTTGTGGGTCGTGGGTTCGAACCACCATTGCTGTCAAAACGGTGAAGGAAAACATCACGAGGATACCGGCATGCCCTAGAAACAGAAATTCGAAGCCTTGTAACATCTACCAACCCGCACTAGGCCCGCGTGGTGGATTACAGCCCTGAGCCCATTCCTTCTTACATAAGTATATTAATTTATTGAATGCATTATAAAATGTTGTAGATCGACGACCTCGACTTCAGTCCGTGCGACACCTCCCTGGTGAGCATCGCGAAGGACGGACTGGCGCTGCTGTGGGCCACGGACCGCAAGCGAGCGCCCACACTGCAGATCACGTGCCAGCCTCCCAACGGGAACAAGTACCTCTTTAGACGATGCAGGTGAATATTAAAAACAGATTCCGCATTCACAGGTGATGTGTGACATCTACCAGCACTCGCTTGTCACACGTGGTAGATCACAGCCACAAAAAACCTCTTCTAGTGTATTTTCCATCGCGGGCATGCGGGCGGCGAGTAAGTGGCGCTGGCGACTCGCTGTCCGACCATGGGCCATGCCCGGGTCGACGGCGCGTTGTGTTCCACGCGCGCCTCAAAGAGTGTCATCATAATGACGGGGCCCTCTAGACGGCCAAAGCCTGCCGGGGTTGCGGGACTCACGAATTACCGTGGAACGTAAAGAGCTATTGGACAGGACACCGTGGATTTTAGTCAGTACGAGTCTGAGAGTCCCTCCCGTCCTGCCCTAGGTAGGAAGACTCATTTGATGATTTTACCACGATAAAAAAAGTGAATTTTCCATAATGGAGACCATAGTTTGCATGATAGTTTTAACCGTGCACACATAACCGATACATGTACCGATAAACAGTTTTAACACATACACGCTAGGGCTTGCCTGTCGGTTATGTTTGCACGGTTAAAACCATCATGCTAACCCTAACGTATATGGCCTCCATTACATTTTCGGTCTCTTACTAAGAAAAAACCACTGTGCCCATTGCCTTCCAAGGCTGCGATGCCCTATTTAGACGTGCCGCTTTTACTCTGTCATTGCCCTTTTTAACCTACTACGCAAAAAGTGAGGTATTATAAGTAAACATGTCCGCCTGTGGCATCTGAGCGTTCTAACGATTTTTTCGAAAGATGACGTGATCGAGATGTTGCTTAGCTAAACTAATATGAAGATCTATTCGGCCATTTGATGAAGTCAAGTGTCGGAGGTGTAAAGGAGGAAACGCCTGGGTGTCACCACTGCGAAGATCGCCCGGAGGACACAGTAGAGCATACGGTGCAAGACTGCCCCGCTTGGGCAGAGCACCGACGTGTCCTCACGGCGGCGATAGGCGGAGACCTCTCGCGCCCGGCATTGGTCGCGGCCATGCTGCGGGGCGAGACGGAGTGGGAAGCGGTCGCCTCCTTCTGCGAAGCAGTCATGCTCGCGAAGGAGGAGGCGGGCCGCGTGAGGGAGAGGACAATGTCCTCCCTCCGTCCCACCCGCGGTGGTTGGCGCCCACGGCGACGGACGTCGCAAGACGATCTCCGGCCACCGTAGGCGCGGGCATGCGGGCGGCGAGTAAAGGGCAACTCGCAGCCCGACCATGGACCATGCCCGGGTCGACGGCGCGTTGTGTTCCACGCGCGCCTCAAAGAGCGTTATTAGCATGCATGATGACGGCTCCCGGACTTATGAAAATCCCGTGACCCTGGAACGTAAAGGGCTATTGAAGGACACCGTGGATTTTAGTCAGTACAAGTCTGACAGTCCCTCCTGCTCTTTCCTGGGTGGGAGGACTCATTTGATGATTTTACCACGATAAAAAAAGTGTCGGGTGCGCCTACTTAAATTTTAAAAACTTTATAAAATTTGTTTTTATGAAATATTTAACTCAAAATGGACAAAGGCTAGACTTTATGTATGCATGTAGGGATGTTATATTTAAGCCATAATTTCTTAATTACAGATTCGGTCTAATAGAAGATCAAAAGAATGAATACAGGATGTTTACAATAGCGAATCCCCTGACGCGGTCGGGGCGCCAAAAGGGGCTCCTGCAGTCGTGGGAGCCCCGCACCGGGGTCCTGAAGCGCTCCGCCCTCGCTAATGAGTCGCTGTCGGCCCTCGCAGTAAGAGATGATGGAAGATTCGTGGGAGTCGGCACTATGTTTAGCGGATCCGTTGATATTTATATTGCTTTTAGCTTGCAGGTATGTTTAATTTCTAGAAATTATTTTCTAATTAAAGTGACTAAACTCTACTTACCGTTTAGATATAATTAACAGCGGTATTTGGTACTAATAACGGTTTCTAAAACCATTATTTTTGTGACAATCTAATTATCTCTGGGAACCAGTTCGGTAAACCAGTTACATACAACAATTTATTACCTATCACAATAAATTTATTTAGTGTAATTTCAGGGTAGTTCACACAGTTTACATATTTTGTTTTTAATCGTTGAACCAGTTTGGTAAACCAGTTACAACAATTTATTACCTATCACAACAAATTTATTTAGTGTAATTTCAGGGTAGTTCACACAGTTTACATATTTTGTTTTTAATCGTTGAACCAGTTCGGTAAACCAGTTACATACAACAATTTATTACCTATCACAACAAATTTATTTAGTGTAATTTCAGGGTAGTTCACACAGTTTACATATTTTGTTTTTAATCGTTGAACCAGTTCGGTAAACCAGTTACATACAACAATTTATTACCTATCACAACAAATTTATTTAGTGTAATTTCAGGGTAGTTCACACAGTTTACATATATTGTTTTTAATCGTTGACCCACACTAGAAATTTTTCTTTTGTCCTGAATGTGTTTAGAAACATTTAAACTCGCATACATAAATATCCAGACTTGGAAACCTTGATTGTTGATCATACAAATACTTGTTCCTTACGGGAATCGAACCCGCGACACTCAGCGTAGCAATCAATCGCACAGCCACTGCGAATTAAAAACCTATATATGTACCTATTGGAGTTGTTGCTTAGTTTATGTTGCGAATAAAATAATTTGAGTTACGTAGATTTTACATAACAAAGCTGTAGAGTTTCATTGTTTGTATGAACGCGCTAATCTCTAGAAAGGCCAGTGTAATTTTGAAATTTTTTTACGTCCATTGTAGTCACATTCATATGTTAAATTGTTTTTTTTCTCATAAAATGTTTTTTTTTAATGCTGATAAGCCCTATTCCAGAGCAGTGGTGGCCCAGTGGTATCGGCCTCGACTTACGAGTTGTAGGTCGTGGGTTCGAACCTCGTCAGGCGCAATACTTTGTGTTTATTTCAACACCACTGCTCTCAAAACGGTGAAGGAAAACATCGTGAGGAAACCGGCATGTTCCAGAACCAAAAATTCGAAGAGATGTGACATCTACCAATCCGCACTGGGCCCGCGTGGTAGATTACGGCCCACCCCCTCTCACAGAGAGGAGTCCTGTGTCCCAGCAGTGGGAACATTTATAGGCTGATGATGATGAAGCCCTATGCACAAACCTTTTAAGGGCCTATGCACACCACGTTTTTTAAACGCGCCGTTGACGAGCGTTTGTATCGATACAGACGCGCTGGTGCCGCTCGTTTGAGGCGATACAAACTGCTCTGTTTGATAAAAGCGCGCCGTCGCCGTCGACGCGCTTTTCTAAAACACGCGTTTAAAAAACGTGGTGTGCATAGTCCCTAAGAGTAGCCAAAAAAAACAATGCTTGGTTATGCTTCTAAAAACATTAATACTCTAATGTCTAATACCCCGCTTTGCTTTCTAGCGAGTTCTACACGTGAAGAACGCACACATGATGTTTGTGACCGGGCTCGAGTTCCTCCCGGTCCGCGGCTACGGCCCAGCCATCACCTCCCGGTCAGAAGCTGCTCTCCTCTCCATCTCGGTGGACAACTGTCTCTGCGTGCACTCACTGCCTGTCAGAAGTAAGTGTTTCAAATCAGAGAATCTCCATCCATCCATCTGCCATCTGCCTAGCCTTTTCCCAACTATATTGGGGTCGGCTTCCAGTCGAACGCGATGCAGCTGAATATCCGTACTTTACATGGAGCGACTGCCTATCAGACCTCCACAACCCAGTTACTGGGTAATACGATACCCCATGGTAAGACTGGCTGTCAGACTTTAGAGCTTCTGACTAACTGTAAGGGCTCCCACACATAAACACGATACGACGTCGCGTCTTGGAAATCTACGATACGACGTTGTGACTCACGATGCAATCCTGCGCAGTTGTTTTTCGAAATTTAAAGATGACGGATGGTATTAAAGTCGATCATTTAATTACGCTAGTCGAGCAGCATCCCGTACTATGGAACAGAATGCGTCTGGAGCGGTCCATTTTTCGGAATGAACTAAAACACCACTCCACTGTAACGATGCTAGATTTGAACAAATAATAATTTCTACTAAATATGGTCCAAGATTTTTTACACGAACTTGCAACCGAATGTTTTTAATCTCAAAAATATAATTGTTTTTTTTTGTCCATAGGTACTGTACCTGCCTGGGTTGCCATCCTTCTTATTGTATTTGTTCTATTCTGTACCTTCACGCTATGTTCCTACATGGGCATTTAACGATATATAAATATATTTATTATAAAACATAAAATAAATGAAACTATTTCTTGTGTAAGTAATTCGGGGTTATGTTAGTTGTAATTTTATTGTAATAGGCAATTATGAATATTACGCTCATATACATATTACGTATGTATAAATAGGATTATGTAATTGAATTAAATGAGGTGCAATGTTGCAATACTGTTGGTTTTTTATTTCAACTTTTCGTAAAATATATTGCCTGCCTGATTAATGGTAATACAAAAATCTGTAACGGCGTACAGATACCGGCACGGTACTTGAGCGCTCGGCGTAAGAGTGGGGATCGCTTTGCGCATCGTACACTTATCGACAAATGAAACGCACAATAAAACAAATAAAACGCACAAAACAACGAATCCCGAGTGAGGGCTATGACGCGATGCGCTACAGCACGCTACGCGGGACAATCACTACACTTTCCCCACCCCCGTTCCTCACTTCATCTACCAAAGGGACCTAATAAAATAACTCACTTCGCTCACTTCTGCGCAGGGGATTGGCCCCTACCCCTGTGTGTGCCAACGTACCGTCGCGTCGTCACCCTGCCCGTCATCGGGCCCCGCGTACAGTACCGCTCGCGCACCAATTCGCACGGACCGACCCACTTTCCCTGTGTTCGTACAAGTGCTCGCACCGGTACGACCACAGGGGGAGACCCCCTCGCTACCCGACGCTCCAAGCGTCGACTGGTCGCGGAAAAGTATAGCCCCCACTGCGATGCCGAAGCCCGGCAACCACCGCTCGTCCGGCCGTCCTGAGGCCGAACCACCACCAGACGAGGAAGAAGAAGCTGCTCATCAGGCCCCCCGACAGGGGCTGGACCGGTCACTATCGATGCCGAATATCCGCGCCGTAACGGCCGGTGCACCCTCAGGCCGGGTACCCTCACAGCCGAAGAAAAAAAGTGGCACACAAAATGTGCCACCTACCCACACCGGCGAAAAAATTTTCGTAACGGTCGACGGAGAGGCGATTGCGTCACCGGCCCGCGCTCCCTGCGCCGTGGCCGTGCGCCCGCCCGCCTTCCGTCCCGTCCCCACCGAGCCGCTGACACCAGCCACCCGCCGCACGCCGAAGCCAACGGGCACCTCTGCTCGCACGGCACAAGCGCCGGGCGCGCCCGTCGGCGCAGCCCGCGCGCCACCGCTGCCATCTGCCGGCGCGCAGGCGCGCATACGTCCGCCGCCGACCGTCGCCGCAGGCTCACTGCGGCCGGCTGCCAGTGCGAGCGGCGCGCAGAGTGCGCGCGCCCCGCGCGCCCGCGCCTCGCCACCGCGCTCACCCGAGCTGCCGGCCGGCGCTGCACCTGTCGCGGTCGGGCCGCATTCCGACCGCTCCCCGGTGCCCGCGCCCCGCGCTCGCACCTCGCCTCGCCTCACCGAGCCCGGCGCGTCGACCGCGGCCCAGGAGAAGGCCTGCGCGTCCGTGCCGGCTGCCCACAGCCGCCCCGCCGCCGCTACTACGGCGCACAATGGTGCGCCCCGCGTGCACGCAGCCCGCACTGCGCCGCTGGCGCCTACTGTGCCGGGCTCACCTGCGCCACCGAAGACGTCGGCTTACGACTCGCCGGCCATGCGATCGGCATGCTCCTCCCGCGCGGGGTCGAGTATGTCGCTCGCCTCGGCGGGTTCAGCCGACTCTGCGGGCCACTGCTCGCCGCTCGCCTCTCCGACGCGCTCGCTGGGATTCGGCTACGAATTCCAGCTTGAGCCGCGTCCCCAGAGGCGCCGCCGCAGCCCGGAAGAGGACGACGACCAGGCCAAGCGGCACTGCCTGGCCACGCCGCGCCGGGACACCGACGCCCCACTCTCCTTCGCGGGCGCGGTCCGCCGTTCGCCGGCGCTGTCGCCCTCGCCCTCGGAGCCAGCGGCGCGCAACAACACCGGACAGGACAAGGGGGTGAGTGTCCAAAATTTATTAAGTGCCTCCGATGCTGCCACCGGCTCAACCACCACCTTAATGCCCAGCCAACAGAACCCCGCACCTCCTAAGGCGAAGAGGCCCAGATACCCTCCGCTGATAGTAGAGAGGCTACCATGCTGGGCCACGCATTTTAGGGCCCTTAGGGAGAAACTGGGCCACCCCCCTAACGCCCGCCCGTACGGCACTGGGGTTCGTTTCTCACCCGAAAGCGAGAACGAATATAGGGTGGTCCAGCGATACCTTTGCGGCCTAGAAAAGGAGCAGGGCCTCTCATGGTTCGCCTACTCCCTCCCAGCGGAGAGGAGCTTGAAGGTGGCCATCAGAGGGCTCCCTGTTGACACCACCCCGGAGGAGATTGAGGAGGAGCTCCGCCGCATGGATTATGAGCCGGAGTACGTGCGCCACATCAGGGCACGGCAGGGACGGCCCGGCTGCATCTTCCATGCAGTCCTCAAAAAGACGCCTGACGTCAGGAAAATCTTTGACACCACCGAGTTCCTTAACATGAGGGGTGTCAAGATTGAGGCTTGGCGGGGCAAAAAAGGGCCCGCACAGTGCCACCGGTGCCAAAAGTTTAGGCACTCTTCGCATCAATGCCACCGGCCGCTCGCCTGTGTTCGCTGTGGAGGAGGGCACGCCGCGCGTGATTGCCCCCGCCCCAGAGAAGAGCCGGCCACCTGCGCCAACTGCGGGGGTGACCACCCGGCTAACAACATTAAGTGCCCTGTATTTCAGAGAGAAATACAGAACAGGCGAGCCGGCACTGTAGCCGCCACGGCCGCGGGGCGCCTACCCACAAACGCGAGCAACAAGACTGCCGCTACGTCGCATATTGCAACTGAGAACTCGCAAGGCGCCTCACTCATGGCGGCGGCTAACGGGCCCACCAAGAGGGGAGAAGCCCCATCCTCCTCTAGGCGGAGGAAGCGGAGAAAGAAGGGAGGCAAGGGGAAAAATCCCGCCCCCCTCACCGCAACCAGGGACGGACTTAGGGCCGGCCTTATCCCATCCGGACCACAGGCTGCTCAGGCGCAGGCCCAGGCGCAGGCCCAGACGCAAGCCCAGACGCAGGCTCAGAGCCAGCCTAAGGCATTGCCTAAGGCAGCGCCTAAACAGACGCGCAAAGAGATGCCTAAGGCGCTGCCCTTAGAAAAGGCAATGCCTAATAACAAAACAATGCCTCCTTTGGCACACCACGCACACCTTCCGGTGCCCCCACCTAGCCTGGGCACAACTACCGCCGATGGCGCCCCGGACAGCAGGATCACAGCCTGTGCGATCCGGATCATGATGGACCTAATGAAGGCCATCAGCCAAGGACAAGACCCGGGCCCAATCATCTTTGACGGCCTGGCCACTTTGTTGTCGTTTTATAATGGCTAGGCCGCTAAGGGTGATTCACTGGAACGCCCGCGGCCTTCGGGATAAGGTCGCCCCCCTCCGCCATCTCCTCCAAACCCAGGACATCGACGTGGCGCTTGTAAGCGAGACGCACCTGGGGCCCGAGGACAGGCTGCGTGTCCCCGGCTACCTCGCTTACAGGAAGGACGAAAGGTCGGCACACAACATCCGCCACCGCGGCCTGGCGGTGCTTGTACGGCGAAGGGTCGTCCACCAAGAGCTCCCCCTGCCCTCACTCACCACTTTCTACGCGCTGGGTGTACAACTACACGTTGCCGGCGGGGACCTTCACCTGTACGCCTGCTATAAGCCGCCCCGAGCCCGCCTTGACCTTGCGGAGCTCAGGGGCCTGCTTGTGGCCAACAATAGCAAGGCTACACTCCTCGCCGGTGACATGAACAGCAAGCACCCGGCGTGGAACTCAGCGCAGCTCAACGACGGGGGGAGGTGGCTCTTCGCCGACGCGGAGGCCCAGGGCTACACGGTGTCAGGACCGGATGCACCCACCTACTACCCGGACAACCCCAACCACATGCCGGACGTCCTTGACATCGTCATCTACCTGGGCCTGCAGTGCCAGGTCACTCAACAGGTCCTGGACGACGAGATGATGTCCGACCACCACCCTGTACTCGTCGTCCTGGAAGGAGTGCCGACCAGGCAACGCCCTCCCGCGCCACGTCGAGTCATAAACTGGGAGGACTTCACAGAAAGGATTGAGGCCACCACACCAACTCGGTCCGCGACTACCTCCGCAGACGTGGACCAACTAGCCTGTGACGTCACTGCTTGCATACAGAGCGCCTTAGAAGCGGCGACAACCTCTGCCCCGCAGGGGAGAGTGCTACAGCCGCCCCTGCCGGCGTATCTGCAGAAAATGATCGCCGATAAGAGGCGCCTTCGCAAGCAGTGGCAGCAACTCCGATGCCCCACTCTCAAAACACGGCTCAACAGTCTGGCGGAGAAGATTAAGACCGAGTTGAGGAGCAGAGAAACCGAGAGCTGGGAGAACACAATAGAGGCAGCAGCGGACGACTGGCCGTCTGTACACAGATTGTGCAGGCGGCTAAACAACACCCCAGCTCCGGTACGACCACTCAGGGACAGGGACGGGGCGC
This sequence comes from Agrotis exclamationis, assembly GCA_950005045.1. Taxonomy (NCBI): domain Eukaryota; kingdom Metazoa; phylum Arthropoda; class Insecta; order Lepidoptera; family Noctuidae; genus Agrotis; species Agrotis exclamationis. The sequence continues at coordinate 2,205,730 of OX465421.1, forward strand.
TCAAGTACGCAGCAGAGGACCGGGCGGAGGTCTTCGCTGAGCACCTGGAGCGTCAGTTCCGACCTAACCCGACCACCGACACCGTTCATGTCGCAGCAGTCGAGAAACACCTTGGGGACTACTTCGCTTCGCCGATAGCTCCTGAGGAGACCCCTATCTTTTTCTCCCCGGGGGCAGTGCAGCGCGCCATCCTTAAGGCGCGGCCTAGAAAGGCTCCCGGCGCTGACGGTATCACAAATACAGCGCTGCGCCACCTGCCGCCCCGTATGAAGGCGGCCCTGGCGCGCCTGTTTACAGCGATACTGCGCACCGGGACCTTTCCCGCCGCGTGGAAGGAGGGGCGCGTCGTCATGTTGCCCAAGGCGGGGAAGAACATATTGAAGCCAGAGAGCTATCGGCCCATCACCCTGCTGCCCACCATCTCCAAGGTGTTCGAGAGTCTCCTGCTGCGGCATCTCCAGCCGCACATAACTCCACGCCCCGAACAGTTTGGTTTCAGGTCGGAACACAGCACGACGCTTCAGTTGTCGAGGGTACTGCACCACCTGACAACCACCACCAACAGGAAGGAGTACGCGGTTGCAGTATTCCTCGACATGGAGAAGGCCTTCGACCGTGTGTGGCACGAAGGGCTAATTTTTAAACTAGCCACCTCTGACGCGCCCCGTCGCGTGGTCAAGGTGGTCCAATCCTTTCTGTCTAACAGGACTTTCCGTGTGGTGGTAGAGGGAGCGCTTTCCAGCGCCCGCCCGGTGACTGCGGGGGTGCCGCAGGGGAGCTGCATCTCTCCGGCCTGTTACTCACGCTACACCGACGACATCCCCACCACCGCCGACGCCATGCTCGCGCTGTACGCGGACGACGCCGCGTACATAACCACCTCTATGAACGCGAGGTACGCGGCCGTCAAGATGCAGCGCGCGCTCGACCTTCTTCCCGATTGGCTGTCGAAGTGGCGGCTGTCGGTTAACGTGGGTAAGACGCAGGCCATGATCACCGGGAACGCACCCCTACCACCACCGCTGCAGCTGCATGGGGCCGACGTCGCATGGTCGCACCGGGTCAAGTACCTTGGGGTCACCATCGACCGTCGCCTCAGCATGGGCGCGCACGTCCGCCAGGTCATCGGGCGGGTCAGAGCCGCCCGCGCCCAGCTACGTCCAGTGCTCTCGTCCCGACTCCCGGTGCGGGTCAAGTTGGGCGTGTATAAGCTTTATATACGCTCAATTTTGACATACGCCGCACCCGCTTGGTTCGCCCTCACGTGCGAGGGGAACCGGAAGCGGCTCCGCGCACAACAACACCTTGTGCTGCGGACCATCCTCGGAGCACCCTTCGTCGTGAGGAACGACGTCATCCAGCGAGACCTCGGGATTGAGAGCCTGGACGACTTCATAAGGCGCCTGGCGACGGGGATGTTCGCGCGTGCCGACGCCTCTGCTTGGCCACACATCAAGCACTTGGCACCCTTGCACGCGCGCCCCCCAGACGCAAGGCGCCTTCCCCGTGACCTCCTGGCGGACTGCACCCCCGCCCCCCCCCCCCGGATTGACTCCTGGGTAAGTTGCTGACCAACACGTAACTTACTCAAACAATAGACTTCACACTACATACACGCCTGCTGTGCGACGGATTCTAAGTTAATATAGGTTCGTCGTGCAGCTTCACACAATCATTTTCTCCTCAGGCGCTAAAACACTTACGCCTGAATGCACAGCGCGGGCTGTGATTCAAGCAGACACTGGACGGTGTTACACAGTACAATACCGTCCACACATTCACTACTGCCCCTTGCCCGGGTCGCTACTGGCTAGCTCTGGAAAACGGGTCGGGCGGGGGCCACACACTTGTGTAGGTGCGCCCCAGCCGGCCCCCATGTCGCTGGTCGCTCTCTGCTGAGCCTCCCCCAGGTAACTGGGGGTCTCACTCGGCGGGGGCGGACCGCCGGGGGGTCGTGAAGAAGCGGGAAAAGTTCCTTGTTGTTAGTACCGCGGCGCGCCTACACAAAACAAATAGCAACTTCTCACCGGAACAACAAATGCCTTATCAATAAAGAAAGGCCACGGTCTTACCACCCAAACGACCGGCCCATTGTTATGGGCCGCGACAAGCGTCCGCGGGAAGGGGGCAAAGCCCCGGAACCGCTTGCCACACCCCTCTGCGGGGGTGTAGCGACTACTCTACAGGCTTCTGCGCAGGTGAAGGTCAGCGCTCAAGATCGGTATTTGTACCATGGTATATTATCCCTTATGGACTGAGAAATTCATGAAAATAGTCATTTTCTAGAAAGATAGGAAGCGATAATGAGGCTAATAGTATGACAAAATCATGCGGTCTTTGTTACACTTTTCTGCTTGTTTTAGTTAACAGCTGTATATGGAATTCTGCCCTGTAATTGAACTGGATCATCTACAATTCTACAGAATAGATTCTATACTAATATTATGAAGCTGAAGAGCTTATTTGGTTGAAAGCGCTAAACTCAGGAACAAAAAAAAATGAATTTGTTTCAAATTGAAAATTATTTTTGTGGAGATATTCCCCTCGTATTTTTTCTTTTTGTTCGACTGCCAAAATTGACGGAGATACAACGCTTTCAAAATTGGCAATACGTCACAATTTAGTACAATTTCTACTGAATTCTGACGTCACCAGCCCCCACTCTCGAGTTTCGATGCGTTATATCTTGGTAAATGTTCATTGAATTTACAAAAGAAAAAACACGTGTCCGTTATTTCTCAGAACTCTAAATGCCAGACTAATTAGATATGTGATATATTAATACTGTCAAATAGCCTATTGTCCTATTTTCAGTGCGAGACTCAGCCTGCGCCCTCGTTTTTTTTTTACACTGCAGCGTGTCACGCGACCGACGACACTATAGTCAACCAAGAAAACACAATACACGTAATTTTGATAATTTATTTATTTATTACTCTAAAAAACAAAATTAAACTTAAAACTTCGACTACTAAATATCTATTTATTACATGTACATAAGGCGCGGGCCACATAGAAAAGACGTAAGACGAGGACGCGTCGCGAACGTGCGAAAGTGTATGAGAGTCGTGCCCGTTTTTTTTTTTGCTTGCGCATAGGTACATAGTTGTCGTAAGTAACAAGTTTAAAAAACTGTGCAATGGCGTTAAGTTCAATGAAATATCAAAAAATTCAGCGCTCTTCAAGCGCACCCCCTGCACCCCCTGGTAAAGACGGCCCTGCTATTTTCTTACAAAACATAAGTTTCCTTCAATCTCATAAATTACCGTGTTCATATACTGGATGGGAACAGGTTATTATTAGTAAATATTATTGTCTGTAGATAACATTTCAAGTGGTGCGGCTATCAAAGATCAAAGTTTAAACTGGGCGTATCTAGGTGACTGATATCGTTTTAGGGCAATCCAACAGCTGCTGTAGATTGACTTGCTATGGCCTATTTTATTTTAGACTGGATGTGGGAAGCTCTGGACAGGCCTCAGTGGCGTACAATAGGAGAGGCCTATGTTCAGCAGTGGATAAATACAGGCTAATAATGATGGGTTACTTTTATTCTCTTACTAAGTGTCGCCGCACACGGGCATTGGCCACAACCACAAACCGCCGCCACGAGAAGCTAGAAGCGGCCACAGAGAAGCTGAAGCGCGCGAGAGCCACTTGTGGCCGGTGGTTGAGACTTGTGGTCGCTGGCTGCTACTTTTTTTAACCAATGCATTACTGAGGTATGGGAGAGAGGGGTGCGGAATCGAGCGAGTGGCGTGTGTCGACGTTTAGTGGCCGGTGCGGGCCACAAGAAGCGAGCAGCGACGATTGTAGCGTGTGGCGGCCACCGGCGTCTACCGTGTGCGGCAAGTCCATATAATAATATGTATGAAAACTACAAGAAATATGTCGGTGGCGGCGTTTTATCGTTGTGGCCAGTGGCCCGTGTGCGGGAGCCCTAAGACCTGAAACTGCACTATGAGGGTGATTGCCGCATACGCCCGTAACGTGTCGACTTGCAGGTTATTTCCGTGGGAACGCGACAGTCTTCATTGCTGGTAACCATTGTCAAAACTTACGGGTTTTGGGGATCCACCTGTTTAATGTAGTCGGTAGATTTTTGTTTGTCGACCGGATTTGCCTATCCGAGTTTTTAAGATGTCAATTAAAAGCGGCCGTCCAAAAACAAAGGAACAGGATTTGGAATGAGATAAAATATTAATTTCGAGCGTTTGCAAATATCCTTTTTCGGTAGCCGACTTTTCTTATCCGAGTTTTAAACCTTTTAATCGCCAACGTCGGATATATCCGACAAATATTTTCGGGCCCATTTCGCAAGAGTCGGATATATCCGACTAAAATACCACATTGAGTATTGTACATCCGTCTTTGCTGTTGGAATTTGTATTTCAATATTTTTTATTACTGTGCGTGGCGCTGGGGGCACGACAATTGATATGAAGTCGGGCGGTTAAAAGGTTAAAAATGTTCAATCAGAAGCAAGAAGAAATAAAGGAACGGGATTTGGAGTGAGATCTAACCTGACATTGAGTAGATATTTCTTTTCCTTACCAACTGCAAAGATGGCTCGACGTAGCCCCGCGAAACAAAAATGAAAACAGTAAAATATTTTTCATAACATTTATTAATTACATCAAAACAAATAACATACTTGATGAACGCGCGCTCGGCAATAGCACTCATTGATTTAGACCGACTAGAGATCTATCAGTGTACGTAATATTATACGTTATATTTTACAACGGAAACTTAAACGAAGAAGATAGTTAACGACTCTAAAACTATTTTATAAAAAAAAAGCTCTTCAAAATATACAAAACGAGGAATGAGCAATTTTTTTAAATTTTGTATTTCAGTAATTATATTACAAATTAACTGTTTTATGTATCCAAAATTGTATAATTTAAGCAACTTATACATTTATATTTTTTAGGAAACTAACAAGGATACTTACGCTTTTACCAATTATAAATTATTTAAACTAAAATTTCTCAACAATGCACGATTTTACGCTAAATTTTCCTACTTAATACAAAATACTCATAATATTTAACTATCTTCTCCTTTTACAAACTAACAAAGGTTTGCGAATGTTTGACAAAATGGAAGACAAAAATAACTTTAAAATACAATAATATGTGATGTCCCTTTATTTTTAAAACATTTTGAGAGGAAGACTGTGGAGATTCCCAGGAGTTTTAATTACTTCAAACCAAACATAATAATGAAGAAAAAAAACATCATGCTTGCAAAAAGTTTTTATACAATGTATATTGTATAGTTTTTTTTTTTCTAAACGACGTAACTTTACAGTAAATAACTATGTATTTGAATTTGCAATAAGTTAATGTAGACATTTCACAAGCACAACGATGTATAATTTGCACCAAACATTAACAGTTATACATCTATAATATTTTGTTTCATATAACTATATTTACTTACACTTTTGCTAAAGACTTCATAACAGTACATATAAATATCTATAGACATCATTGTATTTGGTGCGTTGCATCTAATTAATATATCAGTATAAAATGTTTGTAGATTTTTTTTGTATACATATGTCTATTTTGTATAATGTATGTATATCTGCATCATGGTCCCTGGTTGAAATACTGTATAGTGTATTTTTTTTTAACTAGACATAACGATCGCCATAAGACAAGTGTTGCTAGTCGAAAAAATCCGTGTAAAGGTCATGATTGTTTTGATTATAAATTTGTGTATTATGGCAATAATTATGTCGTGTCATCATGAGTAATGTCCAAAAGGCACGCTTACCTCATCATGTCGGCCAATACCAATTGATAGAACTCTATCGATATGCTTCATACACTAACATATACCTACGTTTACATTTATTTAAATGGCACAAATATGTAGCATTCGACACTATAAAAAAACTCATCTTTAATTAATAATAAATGTTCATAACATAATTTTAATAAACTCTTTGCTCTAACATCACATCAGTACAATTTCCTTATACACTTACAAAAGAATTAACTACTACATTGATTAATATGTATATTCAGTTACATATCACAATCATATACAACATATAAAAATATACTTTACATTATGTGAAGTGGTCTTTTGTGTATACTATTGAGTGGTACTTTCGTTGTGTTTAGTTAGACACTTGTATATTGATACAGTTTGTATATAATTTAATATTTGTGTTCGTTGCAACGGAAGCATTTCACGGTTTTGTAAAAGATCTTGTTCTGTATGAACAAAAGCTGGCGCGGCGGTAGACGGATAGTCAGAGTATACAATTTTTAATTCACTAGAGATTGTAATCATTTTCTAATTATGATTACAGGAATTAGGAAACTAACCTAACCTAACCTAACCCAGCCCAATTTAAAATGTGTTAAATACATTCAAAGTTATACGCTGACTATATTCGCCATTTTTGAATAACCAGTAAATTATTTTAAAATACTGCAGACAGACATGACTCAGATAGCAACAATCAATATGAATTTTCATTCTGAATTATCGATAAAGGTTACTAAAAGTAGTCATGTTTAACTGCAGTCTACAATTAGGAAATGTTACCATTTTGAATGCTATTTCCATGTTATTCATGTTCAAATCTCAGTAACATCACCTAAACCCTTCTACATATAAATAACAGCTTGTAAAACCCGTAAAAGAAATGATAATTTTATTGTTTGCATCAAAAATTTTCAAGACTTTTTAGGATTCTATCAATATCTAGCCTTTGTTGGGCATGCATTTAATAAATATGCCTGAATTGGAACCCTATGTAACCTATGTGGAGAGACTCATTAATGGTTACTTAGACTAGTATCAGATCACGACTGGCCACCAGCTGTGATTGATGGAGACAGAACTGGTCGACAGACACTTGATGGCCCCAGAGTGGACGCAAGTGTTCAATAGTGGAGTCTACTGGGAGCGGTGTCGGCTGACACAGACGTGAACATCCATTCAATCGACAGGTATTACGACGCAGTTGTTGCTGTAGAACGCTGTCCAATTCTGAAGTTTCACTAAATTCACGTAATCTGAGACAAAATTATAAATCATAAATTATCATTTCTAATACAGAAAGGGACATTCTAACAGAGGACCGCTCGACGCCTTCTATAAATACTCAAACTGACACTATTTACAATAATTCGATATTCGTGCAAACATACATTTACATACACGACCACGTACATTCAGTTTCTCAAATACATTATACATACAATTGATTCCGATAGTTTGCAATCATTAAGTTACACAGTAATTCATGTATAAGATCTAAAATTCACACTTCTAGAGTATATTGTTATAATAAATATAGGATTTGTCGATAATAGTCGGTGTAGATGTATACTTATAGATAGTACATTAATATAACAAATGTCTGGTATATCCCCATATAATAAATACATATGTACCTACACACATTTTAGATGATCCACAACGATTCCAAAGTGTTCAAACAATTGATTTGCCCTGTAATACTGACTCACATGATGAATTAATTGACGTCCAAACACTTTACTAAGGACAACTTGACAATCATAATAACACAATCATTCATACATCCGGAGATTATAATTTCTATTCTAAATACTTTATTTTCTATGTTGACATCCATTAAAAATTCACATAAAAACTGCTTTGAGCCCTCGACACAAGAAATGCATTCTGTAGGCAAAGTGTCCCGCGCCTGCGTCCTGTATCGGTGACGCGGGGCTTACACTGCAATCAATAAAATTGGTCATTCGTTAGAAACAACTATTATCATTTATTTATTGGAACGTGACATATGCAAGTAGTATTGTACAGGAAATCAATCAGCTATTACAACAAACAACCAAATTTTGATTCACAACTCAACTTCAATATACCAAACAAAAATTGATATAAATTAAAAGTAAAAATAAAGTTGCCATGTTATAATGTATTAATTAAAAATAGTATCACCTTTTTTGAATTAATAAACGATTTAGTTAATAAGCTAAAATTGTTGCAGTTATTATAAGAATGTTTAACAAATGATAATGCAAGAAAGCCTCGTAAATCCGAACCCGAAACGTGATCAATGAACTTTGACTTACAATAATAAAGTAAAGTACGTACTAACTTACTATTTACAGTATATTTACAATGTTTATATCCTAAATTAAATCCGAACATGGTAAGCTGATTGTAGTTCGGATTGCCGCGGCTGTCTGACTAGTTATAGTATACGTCCATGTACTCACCCTGATCGAAGGTGCTGGGGTTTATGTACGAGAGGAGGTCCTGGTCGCTCATGTCCGTGAGACCCTGCACCGGCGCCGTCATCTCCTGGGTCACGGCCTGCGACACGGCCTGCGAGACGGCCTGGGACACGGCCTGGGTCACGGCCTGAGACACAGCCTGCGACATGGCCACGAGAGGAGTCTCGCCTGCAGGCTCGGCGGGAGGCTGCGCAGAGTCCGTCGTCTGCATCCCGCTCGAGCCTGCCGCGCTCTCAGTGGTCAATATGTTAGCGGTGTTGATGGCGGACGTCACTAGAGCGTTCATGGTCGTGTCCGACGTCAGGATCTCTGCCGCCGCGTTCAGTATCATGGACTTGACGGCCGCGGGCGGGGTCTTCACCGACGTCAGCTGCACCTGGTCCTGGATCATCATGAGCTCGTCCTGCGAGGGTCCGGCCGGCATCACGATGCGCTGTGAGTTGTCGCACAGCATGCTGGGAGACACCTGCGGGTTGAGGATCACGTCGGGGGAGATGGAGGAGGCGGGCAGCGGCTGTAGCAGCTCCGGGGCCGCGGGTCGTCCCGCCACGGCCGCGGTGGGCGACAGTAGGATGTCTGTGGCGTGGCTGGCGCCGGGCGGGGAGGTGGAGGAGCCCGACAGATGGTCGTCCACGCGGGAGTTGACCAGCTCGTCCAGCTTGGTGTTGTCAGGGAGGATGGCGGCGGTGGCCTTCATGGCGTCCTCTACGAGTGCCTCCATGTGCGCGGACTGCTGCGCCAGCCTCTGTTCCATCTGACTGGTGCCCATCTCCATCTTGGTGATGGCTCCGAAGGGGTTGAAGCTCTCTTCTTGTCTGCTCTGCATCTGGTTGTACACTATCAGTCTTTGCTCATTCTGCTGCATGGTGGTGTCGGTGATCATGAGTTCGGGGTTGAGTTTCATGTCGGTCTCCAAGGGGTCCACGCTCTTGGACGAGATGAGCTGTCTCATGGAGTCTATGGGCTGCATCATGTTGGGGTAGATCTGTGGCGCGTTCTCGTCCGAGTTGAAGATGGCGGCGGTGACACTCTCCACCATCTTGTCAGTCTGCACCTGGTTCTGTATGGCCTGCAACTGCTGGGTGAAGGACGCGAGGGGGGAGGGGGGCTCGCTCTGTGCGGGAGTGCTGGGAGACAGTTTTATGTTGTCGTAGCCGCCCACGAAGCTCACCTAGTAAACGAAATTTAATTTTATTATTTAGAAAAATTGTTTTCTATAGATTTTTTTCGTGGTTGAGAGGTACTTCAAGAATCGGGTAAAATGATAATAAGACTAGTTAAGTACCTGGCTCTGTGTGTCCCGGGACATCTCAGACTTGAGCCTGAGGTCCACAATGTTGAGTTCGTCGGACATGTTCATGGGTTTGTCCGGTCCGTCCGCGCCGCACGACGACTCTCCACCGTCCGCCAACGAGTGCTGGCTGCTTTCATCTGTAACCTGATACAGCAAAAGCTTGCGTGTTAGATTTTTTCTTTGTTTTATTTTTATTTAGACTTCAGCCTACTTTCACCATACATACACCATCGTTGATTCGGTTAGTTCGTTTCTGAATGAACCCTGCATTTAGTTCTAAAATGAAACATCATTCTGTCTCTATATTTTTAAAACGAATGGCAGAAATAGAACGATGTTTTTTCAGAGGTAAACGAGTATCGAGTGTTTTGTGGTGAAAGCAGGCTATAGGCGTAGAGAAAAATGGTTAAAATTTCGTACGAAAAACAGGGCCATTTTGGGAGGGATCTATGACTCTCAAAAATGGCCCTGTCAGCAAAATCAAGACGTTTATTATGGTGAGTTTCATTCGTATTCAAAATTTTGTTTTTTTTTTCATGCCAATGGTCATTCTTTGCTATGGTTTGATGATGATATTGTGATGCACAACTCTACTGGACTCACTCTTTTGAAATGTATATTTTGGGCTGGCAAAGAATCAATGCCTAAGACGCTGTCAAGAAGTTGGTCGATTGAAGTGTCGATTTTCCTTCTCTTCTATACAAAATAAATAAAAATGTTTTTGTTGAAGTAACATCCTACTGGAAGTCCTCTGAAAGAGTGGGGTTTGCTCTTTTCGAAAGATTTCGGTCAGACACAAACCAAGTGTCGTCCAAAGAGAAGATGGGAAGGTTTTCCTCGCTTTGGATTGTTAACACCTGGGATACAGTTAAGGTCCGAAATTAATATTCTATCTCAATCCAATTCCTAATCCGTTTTCTTTGAGAGCTGTTTCTGATTAGACATTTTTGGCTCGGATAGGCACATTCGGTCGTGGATTGGTTACGGGCAAATATGGGGGTTAAGAACGACCTAGATAGAATATTAATTTCTAGCGTAATGGAATGGTATAGTAAGAAGTGTTTTAGTTGGTAGGTATAATGTTCTATGCAATTAGGTATTTGAATTTAGATAAAATATTTATAAAAAATATATTACATAATTAATAAATTCACCACAAATAAGAACATTTATGGAAGAGAAAAATCTTAATTGTTTTTTAATAATTAATTATGACCAATTTAAAAGTGATAAAATTCGAACAAAATTGACGTGAACACAAACGCGCCCCAATTGCTCGCCTCGGTTGTGACGTCACGATCACAAAGAATTTCCTTAGCACTGTGTCAACTGGCTTCTACAATAACAATTTCAAAGTTGGAACACGTACTATCGATGTATAGAAATGGATATATATATAGTGACGTCACACCGCCCGTCGGGCACTGTCGGCGTGTTTTCGGCTCGGAGTTCAACTAATGATTTTGAATTTTATATAACTTCTTAATTAGAGCAAAAAGTCTTCCACGTCAAACACTAGGAAGTGTCGAAGGGCTTATGTAAAAATTAACATTCAAAAAGTGCTGATAAATCAGCATATTCTGAAATTTGATTTTGATAAGAGTTTTAGAAATGCTGCAGCTGAGTCGTTTTTAAACGTTTTAATTTATATAAATCATTAGATTTTGCCTGTAGCTTCGTTTGTTTGATGTATTTTAGGGACTTTGCTCTGGACGATCTTATTAGCCATCATTTTTGACTTTCCAATATGCGTCTTAATAATCCAGCTAGATATCTTCCTAAAGAAACCTGGGTACTTATATTTTAAACACAACCTTTGGATACATTGAAGGGGGAAGGTAAAAGGAATGGGCGAGGGGATAAAATGGTAGGAAGAAGTTTGGTTGTTGGAGTATATTAGTTACTTTGACTATGTTTTACCTAAGCCAAAGAATAGATGGTTACATTGTATTAGAAATAATATGAAAGAAAAAAGTAAATGATGACGGGGAGATTGAAAGTATTTTTGAAGTGAAAACTTCTTTAGTGGCGTTGTACACTTTTTTGTAATGGGTAAAAATTGTTAAACTCGAGTCAGGATCACGCGACCCTGATCGAAAATTCGTAAGACGAAGAGGCAGACGATAGCTTGCATTTTAATCGTGGAACGCTATCTATCGAGCATATATGAAAATATTTGTGATTTGACACCTGTACGACACTAACAAAATTCGTTAATTTCATATCTGTGTACCAGTCCAGTTTATAAATATAACACAGTAATAAAAAGTTTTCACTTCTCCCGGCACTCCCGGAGTGCAACCTATCGTTTTTTTTAAGAGCAGGGAGATGATGATGATAAGATACATACCTCGCTTTTAAGTCCTTGCGGGGAGTGCGGGTCTGGCACAATGATAGAGGGCCTGCGCACGGGCAGCGAGGGCGGAGGCATCATGCCTCCTCCCCACAGCAGCACGGGCCGCGCCTCCTCACCACCTAACAACAGACACGCGTCACTAGGGCTGGGAGAGAGACCCTGACACACGTACCGACCCCGCCCTACACACGCTCCGAAACAACTGGTTCGAACACATTGCCTACGGAAGATACGCCTGTGTCGTGCGAACCTAGCTTAATATTAGGTACACAGGCATCAAATTTAGTGTCCAGTAACTTCAAATTTCACGTCCACAAGCAAATTTTGATAGCAGATTTCTTAATAGCTAAATCAGAATCTGTGTGTGGACAAGAGGTTTTGAATTCTTTAGAGACTAAAGTTGGTGCATGTGACCAGGTTAAGGAGACAATTAAAAAAATATTAGTTTAATTAGACACGTGATTTATCTATGGACACATCTCACGTGTTAAAAACATGTGTCACGTTGGCTTTCACTAATCTAGGCGTGTATTCCACAGTAAATGATGTTTTTCTGTTACTCAGAAATGTATAAAAAAAGAAATGTTTTTTATAAAAATTCAAATGTATTTCTTTATTTACTGAGTAGTTGTATTTTTTTAATATTTACGTAAATATTAAAGAGTGTATTATATTTTAAAAAATACATAAAATATTTATATGATGAAGATGAAAATTAAAATAAGAATTGATAATGAAATCAGACATGAATGACTCAATGAAATGTCAAAACATTAAAATTAATCAAAAATATGTAGGTACTCTTATCTTTTATGTTTACAGTTATCATTCAAGTATACCAGATTATAATAATCATAATCAGATAACGCTACTATAGCTTCAAAAGACACATCGAAATGTTGATCGACAAATTGATGTGTCAAGCGAAGCTTGATACAGTAGTACTCTAGATTTTTGAACGATTTATCATTTGTCTGGTCTACCAGCGTTTGGCAGACTACAGACTGGCTTGCTTAGGCCTTTCCTTCAAGTAATCGTTTTGGTAAGACCAGAACGTTTCTGGTTTATCGTCGTGTAAATCTTTTACGTTTTCAGCGCGAGGTATAGTAATTAATTACTCCATGTTATGAATCATTTATTTGGCATTATGGCTGCATACTATTTGGCATAAAGGCTGTTTAAGCAGTTTATTTTGAAAATGTAATTTTCATAATTATGATCTGACTAAATTAATAGTATTTTGCTTTTAATAAAATCACCAGGCGGCACGTTGAAAACGGTCAAAATTTCACAGAAGAAATAGTTTCGGTTGAAATTCTAGAACCAGTTATATCGGAGTAAACATACAATAATATACAACATAGGGTCGGCACGCAACAAAGTACTATCTAAAGTGTGGGGGGATGTGGAGTCTGTCCTAAGCGAAGGTCAGTGTTACTGGCAAGTGAGATCTGTGTTAAAGTGTTTAAAGTTCATTTTCCATTGACTTTGCGTCGTCTTTGGATATTTTTTTTTTCGTTGTGTGTTTTTTCTGTATTGTGTCTTGCTTGTTTGTGTGAGTATAGTGCACTGTCGACGGGGTAACATTTTTTTATAAGGTCCTATCATGTATACTAAGCAAAGTTTAATAAGTATCTTTTCCTTTTATTTTTAATTCAACTCTGGAATGATGAAATGCTAACCTATACTTGACAAGAATATAAATCACTTAAAAAACTATAGTATATGCAGAATAAGGTATAACATCGACAGTGCGTATAAGAATGTTCAAACAAATTTGTATCAGTGTGTTTTTTCTGTGTGTAGTGTATGTATGGGTGTATGTTGGTGTGTGTGTGTGTGTGTGTGTGTGTCAGTACCGTGCTGGCGCGGTCAGCGGGCGGCGGCGCTCGTCGTTGGAGCTCGCTACCTAGACAGACCTAGCTTGAACAGAAGGGAAAAAAGAAAGAGTACGCAATTCGCGCATCAGTCGTTTCTTCCAAATATCTCTATAAATATATATCTTAACTTTCAGTATTATTATTATATAACTATGTACCGCAGTGTTATATACATGCTTCGGTAAATAAGCGTGGTTAGTTCCAAGCAACATGTTGTTACAGAATGCAATAAGGCAATCAAATGTTTCTGTTTAGTTTTACTGTGTCGTTTAGGCCTTTACTCTTATGTTACAATTTGCTTTTTTCTCTTTTTTACTTGGTGTTATATTTTCTTTATGTGTTATATGTTATTTTTTCTTTTCATTTTTTTTAAATATATTTTCATAAGACATAAACGCGTAAGCGATACATACTAAAAGCTAAATGATACTAAATATTTCTAAAGCAAATTCAGTTTTAATGCAATGCTTTCAGGTTCCAGATTACAATGTAAAATTAATTAATATTTTTATATTACAGTATAATTAGTTAGTAAACAATGGTATTAAGCAATATTAGATAAAAAGCAAATAATTAGCTCTGCAAGCAACATTTTTTTTCACAAAAAAACATGCAGGGACAAAGTCTATATACAATAAAATACAAGTTAAATCTATTTTCATAAATAAATAATATTGACCAGGTCTGTCGGTCTTATAAACGTAACTCGAAAACTGCTGGATGGATTTTGATGTATAACCACAACAGATTCGAGAATGTGTTTGTATTGTTATTATGCGGTTAAAACTAATATTTTGAGAGAACTTATTGAAATAGAATGGAAGATTTGTAGAATTAATGAAGAAGATATAGAAAAGAAAGGAATGAATATCAATGGTTTAGACTTTAATGATAGTTTTCGTTGCTTGTTAAAAATTTACAAAGTACTATATTATTTGAAATAGCAGCTTATTTTTGTAAAAAGATAACTTATTTTTTACTTTGTCCATATTAAATGAAAATAATGTGAACTGGGGCTAAAAAAACTGCTCAAATAATAATTATTTCCATATATTAACCAAAAATGTCTACAGTAGATGCTTTGTGAAATGCAACAAGCTATTAAAAAATATACATTTATTCTAGATATTTATTTACCAGTTTCAAGAATTCGCAGGCTTTTGAAGTACCCCCAATTTACATTGACACATACATATTTTAATGTGACTAATGAAAAACAAGTTAACAAAAGCCTTGCACTATTTGACAGCAATTTTGTATTGCACACAGATGTAGAAGCGAATGTTAATATTTTATATGTTCATGCTTATATGGAGGACATCTAGACATCGTATAGGACGTAACGATTTTAAATTATGAATATACGAAATGCGAAAATGCGCTTTTTAATGTCAATGCGTGTTGGTGTAATCCAAAATATTTAAGACCAAAAAGTAGTTGGGTTTTTTTAAATGTAAAAAAAAATCGCAACCACTTTTTTATCTGAAAATTTTACTTATACACTTTTTTTAAACACCCAAGTATTTTGACATTGCTTGGGAGTAAAACAGTACTATCATTACGAGTTTTCAGTCTTATTTATAAAATGTATAGCAAGAAATACTCTTAGTACAGTACACCTCCACGCACTAGGCATTAAAAAAGCTCCTATATCCAAGCACACCCAAGCGTATGACGTAGTATGTAAGTAGTGAGTAGTTACCTTGCGTGTGGTGTCGCGAGCAGTGCTGTGGGCCGGTGTCGTGCGCGGGCGGCGTGTAGTAGAACGAGTGCGGCTCAGACGCCTTGCCGCCCGAGCGGACGAATAACTGGACGCACACTGCCTCTGAGATATCGCGGTGTAAGTACGGCGGGACGCAACATACTAGGTGGGTCTGGAAAAAATAAATAAGTACTTAAAATCAATGTTTTTCTTTTTTGTGGAGAAAGAATAGGCTAGATTTGAGCATGAATAAATTGCAAATCCATCGGTTACACTAATAAAAAATAATGGCACGTATTTTTTGTTTTATTAAATCAGTGTATATCACAAAGATAAAACGCCTCAAAACCGTGCGTTTACAAACATAGAAACTCACATATACGCAAACACCCAGACCATAACTCCTATGATTCTCTCAGTAATTCGGGGCCCCAAGTATAGCGAGACGTCGGGTCATACTCATTAGAAAAGACGGCCCTGAGAATTGCGTTCGCGTAATCTATCAGATGATTTCCAAACGTGACTGATTACACTATCAGTTTAGAAGTATCCACTTAAACACAAGAGTCAAACAAACTAGACCGTGTTACTAGACGATTGGAATTCGCTTAATCATGGAGACATTGAGCTCTTCAGAAAACCTCGAGGCATTTTTTTTTGTGTTTTGTCCGCTTTTTCCCCACTGCTTAACTGTTCAAGTAACTGCTCAACTGTGTTGAGCCGTTTACATTCCCCACTAATCAACTTCAAACTGCTCTACTCGTATTATTTTCTTTAGGTTTACATTTACCTGAAAAACCAAATAAAGGTATTGTAGGTGTAGCCTCTATGGCAGTTTTAATTTCGACAGTTTATAAAATTTTAATAAAACTTTTCTTTTTAAATTTGTTTTAGTTGAGTAGTGGGAAAAAGAAAATGTCTAAATTCTAAACTATCAAATGATTAGTTGAGCATTGGGGATCCCCACTGCTCAACTATTCGCAGTTGAGCACTTTCACCGCTCGGTGGGGAAAAAGCGGTTTTGTCAGTACAAAATGAGATATTTAATTACCTAAATTTGGATTAAAACGGGATATTTACCAAGTTTATTATTTGTTTTAAGTTTCCGATATTTCGGCACTGTTGCAAGCGCCATGATCACGGATGAACTGAAGTTATTGCGGATGGATTTTTATGAGCAGACAAATCGGTCTACCCTTCCTTCTCGTTCGTTTTTTTGCATTCGACACCACTACTATTGTCACTTGTCTCACTCACAACACGATATTGTTCCCGACACACAGAACTCACTGTATCCGCTCGCGAAGTTGTTACCGTGTTTTTCCTTATCGATCGATTTGTCTGCTCATAAACATCCACCCGCAATAAGACTGACATGGTCACTACCATTAACTTATTTAATTACCTGTTGTAAGAACTCCTTGTCGGGAGCTACTTCTTCCTCCCAGTGCGTCCGTCCGTCTTGTCTCTGACAGAACACGACGCGCGTCTCTTTGAGGAAGTTCTTGCCGAGGAGGTACAGCTCCAGGCCTCCGGTGGCAGGACAGGACACTAAGGACTTGCGACACACCTCAGGAACTCCTGGTGGTTGGGCTGTAGAAGAAATATTTGGTTTTCAAAAAAAGAAATGATAAAGTAAGGAATGAGTTTTTATGGGGAAGTTTGAAAATGGCGCCTGTTACAGAAAAAATTAAAAGGAATCGTCTGTCTTGGTATGGACATGTGATGAGGAGGGATGAGACTCATGTGACTAAGAGAGTGATGAGTATGAATGTTGATGGATGGAGAGGAAGAAGGCCAAAGAAAAGATTGTCTAAGGAATGATATGAAAGAATAAAGAGTAAATAATACTGTGTCGTCTGATAGGGGAGAATGAAAGAAAAAAACGTGTTGCGCCGACCACAAGTAAAATGGGCTAAGGGCAGCAAGATGATGATGAAGTGATATCACATTTGTATGGTTTTTCCATTTTTTTTTCTACATGGTAAAATCATCAAATGAGTCCTCCCGTCTTAAGTGGAGCTGAAAAGACTGTCAGACTCGTACTGACTTAAATTCATGGTGTTTATTCAATAGTCCTTTATGTTTCAGAGTCACGGTTACGTGTTTAAACAGTCCCATGACCATGGTTTTTCCCTGCATTGATAATTATCATATTTTTAAGATAGTGTTTTTGTGTGTTTCTATACTTTGTGTTTGTATTTTACATGAACAGTTTCTTCTGCAATGTGGTGAAAATATAAAGAAAAGGTGAGTTACAATATTTGGTATTTTTGTTTGTTTACAGATCAGAGGACAAGGACCACTTTTGAAAAATTATATTATGATAATATAATGCAATAATAATCGTAATATAGGTATTATCAGTAATCGTTATCTAGGTAGCATGAAATATTATTATAAACATTATACAATTTCCAAACAATAGTTGAGTTACCTTGAAATGTACTCCGATTACCGAAATTATTCATGCCTTTGTTTTGTTTATTTAACATTGATTTGAAATAAAATATTTCGTAATATGCTACGTTAGCCACAGTTAAAAAAATATTATTTCAATTTATCTCTGAACAAGAAACCAAACGTGTATATCACTTTGCTAACTCAAAAATACCAACTGGAAATTTATGATTATCATTTTAGTGTACAAAAAGAGAAGAGAGAATTTAAGAGATAATATAATTATATTCAGTTTGATGCTGTGACAAAAGGTATCCGACGGCGTCCTAAAATCATCCCATTCCAGACTATAATCTCTGCGTTAACCATCCAGATTTGTTCAGCAGTTCTGGCGTCATTAAGTATCAAACTACCATCCGCCCTAACTTTCGCATACATTATATTAAGGGTCGCGACCCGCGGGACTTTGTTAAAAGAACACCGCAGCCTTGGACGCAAAAGGAATGGGACAGAACAGGTTTTAAGTGTCTGATCGTCCGTATCACTCCACGAATTAATAATTTAGTCACAAAAATTTTTTTAAAGATGTTACTCACTCCCTTAGAGGGCCAAAGCCTGCCGGGGTCGTGGGACTAACGAGCTACCGTGACTCCGGAACGTAAAGGGCTATTACAGGACACCGTGGATTTTAGTCAGTACAAGTCTGACAGTCCCTCCTGCCCTGCCCTGGGTGGGAGGACTCATTTGATGATTTGACCACTATGAAAAAAAACGGTAACGCCCGCAGGACTGTCTTAAAAGAACACCGCAGCCTTGGAACTCAAAGGGCATGTGACAGAACAGGTTGTTCTACCACTCAATTGACGATTTTGACACCCAAAAAAAATACTGGTATTCAGCTGTAGCTGGTTCGACTGGAAGCCGACCTCAATATAATTGGGAAAAGACATAGCAGATGACAACACCCGAAAAAATTATGATGATGTAACTCACTGCATATGATCTGCGTGGAGCAGACTTGCAGCGTCTCCACATGTCCGGCCGCGTTGACGATGTCCGTGCGGAACACCATGCGGCAGCGGGTGGACTTCTTCTTGCCGCGGGAGATGTGAGCCGCGCCAGCACCACCGCCGCCGCCACTGCCGAGGGTCTCGCCGAATCTGTGTTCCACGTCCACGTTGCGTTCCTGGAAGTTTCACGAAGTTTATTAGCAGGGGAATAGGAAAGGAAAAGTTTTGAGAGAAGATAGATGCATTTGGAGCTGATCTGCTATTTGAATATTAAGCAATGACAAGTCTTAGCCAATGGGGTTCCCAAGGAGGTGGCTAAATTAACTCTGGCACTAGAGAGTGGTCACATACACAGACGAAGAGAGAAAGAGAATCACATAAATAGAATAACTAAGTTTTGAAAATTCTGATGAATTCATTTGAAGAGACATTTAAGCTGTCGAATCAGTGTGTATTTCAAAAAAGAATTGCATCAGATAGAAACCACAATATACAAAAAAGGACATTGCCTATAATAGCATTGACAAAGTGTGGTGACTTTGCATAAGTCAAGAGTTCAGTGAACAAATACCAGAAATATATCCAAGGGAACTTCCACCTTAACTTCAAAAAGATATGATACATTATTCTATCCCACCTGGTCTCTCAACTAACCTTGAGTATTCCAACGCAGTCGCAGGTGACCTGCCAGTTCTTGGCCGGCTCCAGGTCGATCTCAATGATGACGGTGCCATCCTCCTTCCTCTCCTTGCAGGGAGTGGAATTCTTGCCGGAAACTCGACACGCTTGGTAGAACATGTGAGGTGCTACTCTACCTGTATCTGTGCCTATGTAAACCTGGAGAAAGAAAAAAGTCAGTAAGTCGAGTTTGAGTTACAGGCGAGCGGACCTTGTGTGAAAATCTGTCAAAGTCCGATCTTTAATGCTATTATCTAAAGACATAGCACCGCGTGCAGCGTCGAAACCACAGCTTGTGCCAATAGATTATCAACTTTATGCTATAAGCATGAAAATCCACTAAAACAAAACTGCAATTTCGATTCTGCGTCAGCGCCGAGTCCTTAGAGGATAGAATTGGCTGTTCGGATTGACAGTGAGTAATTTAAGAAAGTTGCTTCCAAAGAAAATATGGCTGGATTGCGTGAAAGATAAATTCTGAACACAGAGATAACGAAAAATGAAGTGCCGTGGCAATCCTAAATAACTTGACATAAAAGATTTTTTGGAAAGAAAAATTTCCATCTTTCTGGATAAGTACTCCAGACGCTTAACCAACTAAGTATGCTCTTCAAACTCACAGCAAAAGACCATGTATGTTTTATGAGGGTACATTTATCGGAGGTGAGGCGACAATGTCAGCTAATTAACAAAATTGATAACGAAGCTGACTGCTCAGGGTGCACTGCACAATAAAACTATAAACTATATTGCCATTTGCTAATGCAAAGAGCCAACCATCTAACCTATTAAGTATTTAGCTTAATGAATCAGTAGTAAAATATTCCACATTACAGACCCTTCTCAATTACAGCGATGGTAAACCCAACCGCAGTAGTTCATCGCGATCGGCTTTCATCTCACGATTAGATCTTATCCATTGATTTATTGCCGTGCATTTGTTGACCTTCGACTTTCAAGGAATCTAAGGATATGGTCGAAGTGTCTCGACTATCGGGACATCCGCGTGTGAGGGTCTTTTTATATCAGTATTTATGACACCCTGAAGAATGACTTCGTAGGAAAGGGTTTTGTCAGCGAAAGAATAGATAAAATGACAAAATACGGAAAGATTTCTATCGACTCAAGAATGACGATGAATAAAGGGTGAAAAAGTTTATATTCTTCAGTAGTACAGTACAGACCCAATATTGCAAGAGTTGAAATGACGTGCAGCATGAGGGAGTATGACTTTAAGAACATGAGGACTAACCTGCAGTACAGCTGGTTTGTCGTAACCAACTAGTTTGACGGTCGGGAAACCATTCCCGGAATTGTCTTTGACAGCGCCTCGGCTGCCTTCAGTCTGATATCTGGAATAGGAATACACATTTAAGCGAGCTTTGGATTTAATGGAAGCTTCAGCCTTTGAGAATATAGCCCAATATTATGATCAGAGGGTTTTAAGGCAGGTTGATTTTAAGCCCAGGTTCTTTAGAAGGATTTCAACCAGGTTCGAGTAAAGGTATTACAATAGTTACCTCGCTCTATGTTGTGTTTCGGGCTGGCACAGTATCTGTAGCTCCACCGTGCCGTCTCTCGACCTGCTGGATAGCGGCGCTGCTAACCCTGGTCTGCCACCCTGTGCCATGGCTGCTAGCGCCCTTCTCCGGGCCATAGCCTGTGCCAATTTACCTCCGTACTTCCCCCCCAGTTTTCCCCCTAATTTGCCACCAGCACCAACTAATTTGCCACCTCCGGGGTACTTGTTTGCCAGTTTACCCCCGCTACCCAGTTTCCCGCACGATCTGTAGGGGTCCTGGAATCTCTTGCCGGGTGTTTCAGCAATGTTTGGACTAGATATACTGCAACCCGCTCTCATTCTGTAAAAAATCAGTCATTGCTATGAATTATCGTGGATGAAAGTTACCTTAGTTATATTTCACATCTTTATGAATACACCTTGTATTAGTCACTATAATGTAAGCTGATAATAATTATCCAAAATCTTCACAAAAATAAACACAAATGAATGTGTATTCATCGTTTTCATGGTCGTGAGGAGGTCAATAAACAATTAGCGAAACGTTTGTAAGTATACACCATCAGTGCGTCACAAGTAACGAACACACGGACGAGGCGACAATTACATGCGGTGAACATGCGGATTTATGCTCGTGACAATGCACAACGCTTTTCAAGCAACCATTTATTAGAACCACTATTCATGTAAACAAAGACGGTTAAAACGCTTCATTTCAAATGAAATCTTCAATAGGACACTCTGGAGTCCCCGGATCTACCCGTATCAAGGATCCGTGCTATTCTTGATAATCCAATTACAGGTTAGGGACATAGACACCAAACTATGAATGAATGTTGAGTACGATCCAATGTTACCTTCAAGAACAGAATGTTCTTTAAAAAAAAGTCAACGTACACGGGAGCGGGTAGGGTCGGCGCAAGCGTAGAGGCGGAGGCGTCGGGCGGCGCGGGCGCGGACGAAGGGTCCGCCGCGCCCGCCGTCGCCGTGCGGAAAGCATACGCGTCGTTCGCGTCGTCGCATTCTAGCTTAACCGCCGTTTCTGTGTCCCCACGTCGTCGTTTCAACTCCGGGTGTTCCCACTCCTCCAAAGTGTCCGATAATCTGCAGACGCCATTAACGGCTTTAGTTAAGAAGATTCAAGTTCAAGTAGGACCATAGGTCATTTTTCGATTTCTAGATAGGCTATTGCAAGATTATCTTCAGTACGCTAATGAAATAGTGATTTTTCAAGGAGACATGCTGTGGCGTATTAAAATTCAAGCAGTTAAGTCGTAATGTTGCTCAATAACGGCTTGTTTTTCGGCACAAGTTGTCGTTATACTGCGTCGACTTAAATTGCTAAAGCTTACATTTTGTGCTACAAACAGAAAGCAGGCCAGAGCGCCAGCATCTTAAAACTTGTCAGGCCAACAAAAAATTTAAAATTAATAACTATTAAGTAAGGTGGCTTGACGATGAAGTAACAGGGTGATGCGCGTCAGGCGACTCACGCGCACGTGCGTCCGAACGTGCTAAAAATATATTAGCGTGTGGTGTGCTAGCACAGCGTGAACGCCTGATTGATCTAGTAGAGTGTAGTAGACCAATCTAATCTAGTGTACAGTGTTAACTGTTAAATTGGTTGCGGATTGGTAACAATGATCACTGAATATGCAGTGCTACTGAGTATATTATAGTGAAAATTCCTTGGAATGATAGAAATCTTTTCATTATATGAAAAGAATTTATGTAGTTGATACAAAAGGAGCTCATAGAAATATTTTAGAGGATAAGTACCTAATATGAGAAGCGAAATCTTATAAAAAATATAAAAGAATCAAAAGCAACAATAAGAAACGTATAGATTTTAGAGCAAATCTGTTGAAAGAGTTGCCCTCAACTATTTTATATTTTGTAGGCAATGTCTTTATTCTTTACAACATAGAAAACATACCTCTTCAGGTAAACTAATACAATGACTAAGCTAGTCTTCAACAGAATGCATACTAATTTAATTAATATGCAAATGATTTCAAGGGACAAGATGGGCGTACAACGGAAACTTCTTCACTTGGTAAACTATTAAACGTTGCTTTATATCACATACCGAAGAGAAAGCGTACAAATTACTTGTAAGCGGTACATTTCGGCAAGCAAGAGATGATTGGCCGAACAATTTTCATTAGTTCAAGCACAAGTTCAAGTGTTGAAATGTGAAGAGAACAAGTTTGATTAAAGTCGCCGGTCAGTAATAGCTTAAGTTAATTTAATGAAAAGTCTGACGCAGTGTCGAGTCGCGTAATCCGAATCAGATAGAAAGAAGCAAAATTTTTCTTGGTTCGCATGGATAGCAAGGGGTCTTTTGACCGGCTCATAACCTGGTCTATAACAGTGGTGACTGCCTGAGGCATTGATTACTACCAGAACATCACGCTCAACTGATATGTCTTCATAGTTTTCATTCTTCTGGCAGTGTGCCCAGTATGTATTGACACGTAATTGCCGTCTGACGAATGTAATTTAGGCTTCAAATCTGAAGAAGTAGCAGCTACTATTTGAGCGTCTACTTCACACGGAACTATTTAGTATATCTGATTCAACATAGTAAGGCCGTCTGCCCTTGACCTACACCCACAGGCCTGTGTATTTCAGTTTCAGTTTATGTTAGTAGCTGATGTGTATGATTTGTTCATCGTGTGATTTCCTAGTGTATCATCAATCATAGCAGTCAGTAGATATGTAGTAATAAACATTGGCAACTCCTAAAATCTGCTACAAATGATTCTTGGTTAGTTAGCTGTTATCATTTCATTTAGTGGATAAGCTACCAGCATAGTACTTTTTTTAAGTACAATCCCGCCACACTATTCCCAACTAAAGCACTGCAAATTCTGAAAGCTAGAATCAACAGCGAGCACCAGAAACGCGCCGAACCTGAATGAATTACCGAAGAATGAATTTAACTATGTGTAAAAACGGAGAAGCAGAAAACTATTTGTATAGCAGCTGCCAATCTTAGTATTATATTATTGAAGCCACAGTACAGATCAAGTTCTCTGGATTACATGCAAGTGGTATGAAATATCAGTCTTAAAATCACTTGAGTGAGAAAAATCTATTACAATTGGTATGAAAAGTAAAGATCCAGGATTGATGAAGAAATTGAGTGAATTTTCAAGTAAAGATTTTATTATAACTGATCAGGGAAACAACAAAAGGCAAGGCAGGAGGCATATCAGTTGGTGTAACAGGACTGCTAATTTATGATGATGACGATTGAAAGGCACTTTGCAAATGAAACTATCCCTTTCATCAGTTTTGATTTTGAAACTAAGTCACCTGAATTCTACAATTATATCTTTGTCTTTGATAAAAAAGAAACATTAAAAACTTTTTCAAAAAAAAATGTAACCGCCTTCAAAAACAACCATATAAAACGGTAAAAAAACCTACAAAATAACTTTTCTTTCGGAAGTCGGTGTCTTTGTTTTCTTTATTTCATTGTCTTTTTTTGCCACCGACTTCCGAAAGAAAAGTTATTTTGTAGGTTTTTTTACCGTTTTATATGGTTGTTTTTGAAGGCGGTTACATTTTTTTTTGAAAAAGTTTTTATTTTAATCTTTTTAGTTCAAATATTCAACCCGAATTCTTGTCAAATACAACATGTGCAATAGAATTTTGTAATCCATAACACCGGTAATAACATCGCTCATGTACACAATAAGCTAATAAAATTCCCTATCTCAAAAACTACTGAACCGATTTTGATGAAACTTGCAATATTCCCTAAGTTAAATGATACCTAGTACAACAAAAAAAGAATTACTTAAATCGGACTTGTAGTTCCAGAGATATACGAACTCAAACTAAATCAGTCGATGCCTACTCCTTTCTATTAAGGAGTTCTACCTTCCATCATCAGCTCAGCTACATGAAATTATGATTATCATACGCAAGTACTTAAATTACTTCATAAAATTTGCGAAAAACGGTGTGTCGGCCTATAAAATTCGAGGGTTGCCCTCGATTTCTCCAGGATCCAATCATCAGATCCCAACTTGGTGACTATGGGACCACCTCAGAAGTACCTCCTTTCGAACAAAAAAAGAATTTCAAAAATCGGTCCACAATTGGCGGAGTAATCGCGTAACAAATATACAAAAAAAAAAAAAAACAAAAAAAAAAAACCTCCTCCTTTTTGAAGTCGGTTAAAAACACAAGGGCCAGACGATATCTGATCAAATTACGACATCACTCATAAAAAGGCCATTGACACCACATTCAATATTTCGTAGTGTTTTTCGCAATTATGTATTACGTGAACAGTTAGTTGCGTAGTGACGATCTTATGTAATTCGTATAACTGGCTGGTGTGTGTGTGTGCACTGTGTAGTTGTGTACTCTACTTGTGTATTATATCATAAATGTTTGTCAAATTGTTTGTTGGTAAATAGTTAAATTGCTGATTGTGTTATTTGACCTTTGTTTTGAAGGTGCTTGAAGTAAACTGTACTGTAATCTTGTGTTCTTTGTTTATTGCAGGGTTTCCTTTTTGCATTTTCAATTACTGGGTCAGTTTTACAAAGGCGAGTTATACAATTTGACGCATTGTTTGGAACTTTAAAGAAAATCTTTACAGAAATTCAGTGTAAACCAGTCATAGAAAATGAATCTGGTCAAATCATTGTTTTAAATTCGTTATCAAAAAGCGTCTAGGATCTACAGATATCGAAATTCTAACTCCTTAAAATAGAAAACCCGATAAAAATCAAGTTAGCGATAAAATCGCGTAGTTAACATATCGATAATGATAAAATCGAGTAGTTACGGGTCGATAAGGACGTGTCCGCACGCGCTGCTCACGCGCAAACGGACGTGAGTACTTATTGATATCTAGCACTGAAGGTCGCATGGGTAAGAATTTGAGACCTAATATACGTCAAAGAGACTGTAAAATCTGGGTGTCTAATCATTAACAAACAGATCACTAGACACAATGACGTAGACGTGTTCTACAACTCAGCGATGAAAACGGTCGAAGTGCTTACAGAAGCAGTACCAAAATTAAACTTCAACAGATAACGAGAGTTGATTGATTATTTCTGTTATCAAATTATGTTTGTAATTGACTTCAGCTTTTCCTGTTTACGTTATTTTATTTTGATTCCATTTCGTTTATTGCTGAAATGAAACAAGACTACAGTAGTACAATTTGGATTAGATTTCGGTCAAGATAGAAAAGCGAATGGATTGTTTTAAGAAATATTTCAAAAGGAGTATTATTATGCTAAGTTCGTTAGCTTTTACATAAAAGCAAAAGTATTCATTAAGAAGTTCAGGCACAACCGTTGAAATTACTAAGCTGATGCTCTGTTTGGTAAAAAAGATGAAAAAGCACTGCAGAGCAAAAGAAAAACAAAACTCATCAATTTATTGTAAATTAAACTATTACAATTGTGGGTAATTTAGTTACCAATGAAGATGATGTTTAAAATGTCAGTGGTCAGAGTCTATTTTACATTAACGCTACATTGACAGATGAACTCATTTTATTCGTCGCTAAATCGATGCTAATAAATCGGGCAAATGATGAACACATTGACGAAGCCGAAGATTATTTCGTTACTAAGAATTCGTAGGCGTTACTAAGACTGCTCGCTAATTAAATGTCTAAAAACCTTCAGTCTTCTCCGAATAAGCGTTAAGATTAAATATTTTTAAAGCACATACATTAGAAACGTTTAAAACAGCATGTGTTAGTGCGACAGAACAAATCATACGAATATCGGTTAGGTTAGTCTCCCCCAAATTAGACACCACAAGAGACGAACGTGTTTAAACAATGTGCAAGTGGCCACCTAAGTATTAACATTGCATAAGAAAGCGAGTATATAACCATATGAACCTTACCTGTTGACTGGATCGGGTCCTAGGCCGCTGTCGTTACTGTTCTCACAGGGTTCAGGCGGCCGCAGGGCATGCGTGTGAGCATAGTGCGCGAGTTTCCCGAATTTGCCTAAATGTGCCAATTTGCCCGGATGATGGGCAATTTTGCCGGTGTGCACCATTTTGCCCGGGTGCTGCGTCTTACCCGGGTGGGCCCGCTTATGCGGCGCCCGCATTACTTTCCTGTGTACCCTTGCGCTCATCGTAGGGGCCGTGGACATAGTCATTTTCATGCCTGTCGACAAACAGAAAATAAAAATTATTAAATTTTTATTGACTATGTGAAGAGATGGCTGTTTTTTAATTAAAATTTGTATCTATGGATCACGTTTTTCAACCAGATGAGCCGATGTTATTTGTCAGTAAACGAGAATTTATTGGTTGGTAAGCCAGACAGACCAATCCGTCGCTTCAGTGGTGGCTAACATAGAATACTAAGTACTCAAAAACCGTTTTGCCTATAACGATTCATTTTGAATAGGTGTTGGAAATCCTATGTAAATTCAGAGATTCAAAAACTTGATTACATATTTTGTTTGTTTAGGATTTTATTCCTATTGAAGTCAGGCGTACACAATAAATCTCGTCGAGCAGATCCAGGATGTGTGGAGTGTACTATCAGTATGTATGTATATATTAGTGTATTTGATTGCAATTCCTTGAAATTTTATTACATAACCGATCATCACGGAAGCGGTTGATAATTGTAATTCCCGAGACTTAATGCTGTGAGTCACGAGACAGCATTTAGAGATCGAAATCAAAATTTTATGGACCAAATGCCATAACATGTTCAATCGTAAAATGGACGCGCCTGTGAATACATAAAATGATGTAAGCGAGTTTGCACACTTTGCTGTCGATCAAAATAATCTTGAGACCTTCAAAAACCGTTCGTCCAAAACTTGAAATTATTAGTATATTTAGATTTAAATCTCTCCGCGATTCCGGGAGACTTTGTACACCACTCGAGATTAGTTCGGACTTTTGTCGTCGCCATTCCCTCTCACTGAGGCGATGCCTCTCTCCCAACGATGATCATAGGCAAGATCATAGGCTGAAGTACCTATGCCAAAACCTAAATTCACAGAAGAAAAAAAAAGGAAACTGTCACACACCTTAACAAACAAAGATTTAAACAAGACTAAAATACAATTCACAATGAAGCAACGAATGCGCATGAGTCTAACAATGTAGTTATTCCATTTTAAATTGACACAAAGTCCACCGCCTATTAGACGACACTAATCAATTTGCCTCGGTAACTCCACCGTATGTCCTGCAGATGAATTTATTATTTTTGTTCTGTACAATCAAAGATGTTAATAGCGACTATTAAATGACACAGTGCAGTTCTAAGTAGTTTATTACGCACGAGTTTGTTTCCGGTCTGTGGTGTCTGTGGTGATATAGATTACGTCCATGTCCTGTGTTTTATCTTTTCTTATAATACCGATGATATAGGATTTGAAAAGGGTAGATCTAGATGTAAGTATATACGATAAGTCATAATAGAAGAAAGTTTATCTTTCAACATTTGAAATGATAATGTTGTTTTGGATGAGGATGATGTTCTCGTTTGCCTTGTTCAGGGCGTGATCGAATAATTAACAATATTTTGAGTAGACTTCATCGCAAAATTATTGTTACATTCGTCTCAAAGTAAACTAAGGTCGTTATCGTTAGTAGTTAGCATATTACTGCCAAAATACATAAAACTAATTTTATACGAAGCAATAAATACGCTTGGATTGATCATACTACTGCTCTACGCTGTAACTTTGTTATTTTAGCACTGATGTTATTATCGTCACTTTTGGTTATGGGTGTATTAATCGCTTATTTAACAAGACCTTCTCACCCCTTGGGTCATGATGGTGACTCGTCATCATAAAACCCTGATTGATATTTAGGGGCTCCCGATTATGACCGTCCTTAAATGTAACGACTAGCTGTGCTGATGCATCCTGTTTTAAAATGTTGGTGATGGTGAATTCTAGCCAAGTAGTAACTGTTAAAATACAAAGCCTTAAACCTTTAGGCCCTAAAATTAACTTTAACACGAACAAGTGAAGCTTAAAGTCAATATCGTGAGAAAATCAGAACCTTTAATAACACTAAAACATACGAGTATAGGTGAAGCCAATTTGTGGCATTGGTACATCGAACGCCAAACGTTCATACAGTGTGGACATCAACAATTTATTACTCGCAATAACAACTTGTTTAAAACTTTAAAATGTAGAAAGTAGATGTTTTTTACACAGTAAATCTTGTGATTTTCACATTTAAACATGATCTACGATACCAAATATACCTTTTCAAATACGAGTATCAGTTACTTCCGTAAAGATTTTTAATTAAATAAGTTAAAATGAACGGGAATCGTCTATCTTGGTATGGACATGTGATGAGGAGGGATGACACCCATGTGACTAAGAAAGTGATGAGTATGAATGTTGATGGATGGCGAGGAAGAGGAAGGCCAAAGAAAAGATGGATGGATTGTCTAAGGAATGATATGAAAGAAAAAGGAGTGAATGATACTGTGACGTCTGATAGGGGAGAATGGAAGAAGAAAACGTGTTGCGCCGACCCCAAGTAGAATGGGATGAGGGCAGGAAGAAGAAGAAGAAGTTAAACGCTTCAGTTACAAGTACAACCAAGAAGGAGTAGAATAGAAAATACTTGAATCGATTCGATTGAAGTCCATTAAAGTCATCTACAGTTTCAAAAGCCTGTCCCTGATCCAAGAGATGAAGAGACCCTTGCGGGACCCCAAACTTCTTACTGATCTCGTTCGCATTATGTTTCCCGCAATCATTTTATGCACAATGCAGATATGATTTACGCTCACAATGGCTCTTAAACTGTAATATAAAATTCTTTCACAGTTCACAGGAAATAATAAATTTAGACAGTAAAACTTGACCTTGCGTGAGTACATCTGGTGAAGTGGATCCACTTAGTATTCCTTTTGAATTCGTTTTAGGGTCATGGGTATTTATTGGTCTATGCAAATCGTGGTTTAGCGAGTAATAAACGTTAAATGTATGATTTTAATTGATTTCCACGTCTGTTTACGGCTCATGTAAATTTAAACCGTTCAAAGCGTATTATCTATTCAGTACATTATTGCTTTTATCATTTTATTCTCTGAAAGTGTTTCCAGAATAATTATTAAGTATATTAAAACTAACAATAAGGAAATTTTAAATGAAACCTTCATAGATTTGATCGTAGCCGTTGTAGAAGTCGTGCGTAGATAATATACGATGTTAACGAAGTAATTGTTAATGTTTTTATTTATAGTATTTCGAACACCAAAACGATTACACTCCAAATTGTTCAAGTATGTAATGTTGTTCCTTATTTCAACGACAATGTATACCTCGAAAACCAGATAAAAATCTCTTTAACGAAATGATTCCCTACAATACTGTTACGAAGACGTATCGATTCGTACCTCACGCAACGATTACCGACGCACCTCGCACCGAGACATTCACTCGAGCACGGCGAAACGTTAAAAATAGCCGCGTCCTTGCGATTTTTAATCGCGTTCTCTTCGCCTTTTGACGACTACTCGTGAACTGATAACGGAGAACGAACAATGGATATCGTAGGTTTTCTTCTTGTTACCGTTACCAGTTTCGCTTTGTTTTGGTTGATTTTATAAGAGAGAAAGCAAATTAATTGTAGTACGATTTTAATTCGGTGAACGGATCTTAGTATGCACTGGCTTTATGAATCGTACGCTATTATTATGTATAGTCAAAACACTACGATCGCTCCTCTTAGTAAGTATCATAACAACAGTATAGTTGAACCCGTTGTTTTATAATCATGTATCTTCATAGGTTTACAGGAATGAAAACACTGTAGAGACAGATTTCCAAACA
Source organism: Agrotis exclamationis (assembly GCA_950005045.1). Classification (NCBI taxonomy): domain Eukaryota; kingdom Metazoa; phylum Arthropoda; class Insecta; order Lepidoptera; family Noctuidae; genus Agrotis; species Agrotis exclamationis. The sequence continues at coordinate 2,236,657 of OX465421.1, forward strand.
TGTTAAAGATTTTTCAACTCTTTGTGAGAAAAATTTGAACATCATGCACTAAACATTGGTACAATATAAAAAATACGATAAAACTTATATCAACAACCAAGTTCTAACAACAGATTGAGCGATTAACTTCGAATTGCTACAAAACAACAGAACATTATGTCATTTTTGAAGGGCCACACGTTATCCTCAATCTTTATTCACAATTTTATTACCCTGTGTGGAGTTCCAGAGTTCCTTGATGGGGACCAAGATAGTAAGAGTAGCATCTTTTGATTTAGTAGGCCTTGTAAAGGACCGGTAGGTCAGATGAACTACTAGTAAATCATAATGATCTACTGCTAGATTGCCGTGAACTTCATAGCCAATGTTGAACACTTGAATATGTACTTTAATGTTATAAATTCATGTTAAAGCACTGTACTGTTTTACAAGTCGACAAGATAAAATGTCTACGAGAAGAATACCTATTTATAAATTCAGGAAGCGCAGTTTCGACTATTTAAAACCTAATAAACGATTATACGCTATAGTATTACAAATCTATGGTTGATAGAGACCCATTAGATCTGTCTCAAATAACTGTAAATTACAAGCGACACAACAATGAGAATTAATGCTTACGCTTTACGAATTTATAACCAGATCGGCTCCTTTGGATAGAGCCTCATTGAATTTTAATAACAAATACAATTATGTATAAGCGTGACAATTGAATAATGTCACCAGATTGTTAAATTGGAAATGTCTAGTTCAAACGAGACCGGTTAGTTAGTATTTGCATCTTATCTATTATGTGATACAATTACTACAAAAGATTAGACAGAGTATTTCGTACTTTTAGTGTTTCCATCAAACATAATTATGCAAACTATCAAACAATATGATGACTGGGTGAAATATTAAAGCCGTATACGTTTAAATAATAGATATAGAACAATCACTACCCACCTAGTACAAATATGTCTATTCTCTGAAAAACTTCCTAATACGAGTTATTAAAAACACTTTACCAAAGTTAACAAACAAATTCGATCGAAAACTTGACTACTTAACTTGTAGCACTAATAAGTATCGGCTCTTTAACAACAGAACTACGTAAATCGATACAAACGACAGGCCATTAAGGCGCGCAATTGACTGCATGTGTATAAGATAGAATAGGACCGAGTTCGTTACCCTGTGGCACGCCGAGACACGACCCCAGCTATCGACGGTTATCGGTCGTCATCGTCCACTGGTGAAAGTACACCACACCTGACTGGCAATATACACACCCAGAAGAAAACAGGAAAGCACGGATTAATTTTGTTTGCTTTGGTCAGACTTGTGATCCCTGTGGAACGCTGATTAAGGGTCCGTGAGTGATTTTTCCTGTTCAAAGTTCGAAGAGATAAGTGAAGTTGGATAACAAGCTAATTGATTGACTGGAATAAAATTGTTCACGAATATTGGGTCGTCTTTCTTCTAGCCTCAGTCACAATAATATTCTACTCAAATCAATAAATAACAACGAAAGTTTATTCTGACTGTTTCAAACATTATAAATCAATCAAAATTAAGTATTCTTGCTCAAATACGTCTTATTTGTAGATTATAATATGTATAATGACACATTTTGTAGTGATTTAGACTGCCGGCTCTCTATTAAAAATGAAATATTCATATAATGCAGTTACTGATTTATCTTCTGCAAATGAATACGGAAGCAGATTTTTATTTGCAAAGCAAGCGGCGAGCGAAAACAATTGGTTTGTTGATATCATGGCTTCCGTTACAGTGACACGTATGAAACATTTATCGTTTCACGCTTAACATTGTGTATAAATATTACGTAAGAGATACGGATAGGAATAGGTCAAACTTTGAATAGTGTCGATATTCGATACATATTCAGTCACCAAACATTTCGATTTGTGTCGTGGCTATCCACGTGATCTTGTTATAATTTTAAATGTGGATGTACGTGACTGCCCAGCCCCACGTATGTTTTGGTATATTAAGTGAAATGAATTCTATTGATTTTTTTAAATTGTAACTGTACACATTGCTTCAGAGCCTACAACGAATATTTAAATAGAAGTCCATTAAAAGGACATTAGTTTACATCAAAGTGTTTTGACACTTAGTTCACCATTCGCTTCTTATTTACCTCCACACTGTGTCGGTTTTATCAGTATAACTGGATGGATTGTTGACCGATTTTTGACGTATAAAATCAGTTGTCTGGCGAATACGAATACTTGGTAGCTTTTGACCAATTACATGCACTTTTAAGTCTGAGACAACGTTACTGATACTTAGTTGTCAAAATATGTTTTTTAAATATCTGTTACATTTTCTCATCGCCAACTTAATACCTTTTCAAGATTCAGGGCCTGCTTCAACAGACGTCCTTATGCCAAGTGAGTATTCTAGAGAGGCTACACCATATTTGTAATCGTTATCTAAAATATGGCTATCGCCGCGAAGATTCATGACGATCGTTTTTTTAAGGCAAATGATAACAGTAGCCTAAGCTTTCATTTAAAATGTACTTTAGATTCTAAACTTGAGGAAACAATATCGTTTGTTAGATTACTTTGATCATTATGTCGCTGTTAGTTTCATAGGTCAGAGGCCTCAAGGTTGCCTTCGTCCTATTCAAGGTTTATCTGTTGGTCAATTCTGTTTTATAGTTGTGTAATGGCTTCATGTGCGTCTTTATTAAACTTTCTAGCTTCCTTATACGTTTTCTTTTTCGTGTGACTTGCTAGCTACATCTGAATAGCTGTAATCCAAAAACTGTTAGGCTACATGCCTAACAGTTTTTGGATTACTTTTGGATTACCTATTCGAAATCCATATTTCGTTAAATTACTACGTAATCCTTAATCATGTCGAAGGAACTGGCCATTTTATTTGTTGATCCGCGTCTGTTTGAGTTTGAATAATTTAGTTATTAATTAAAACCTTGTAAGTTCAATAAAACTCGAGCAATCCGATAAGTTAAAGAGAATATTTAAGTTAAAAAGTTTATTTGAATAACATAATAGTAACTTTCTAGAAATTTCTCTGTTCTGTAATAATTATAAGTCCACGAAATATATTATACTTACATGGCCAATTTAATTTCCATTAGTGAGTTACGTGAAAGTTAAATTTTAAACTGGAGAACCGTTTTGAAAGACATGGTATTTTTATTTTTTGGAACCGTGTGCCTTTACTTGCCTTTTTTTGAACTATTGACGCCCTTTTATCTATTCACTTATTTTTCCCTCAATAAAATATAGAGACAGGATGGTTTCATTCTGGAATAACAGCTCCTATTTTATTCGCGATAATATTTTGTTTGTAAATAATGACCAAGTATTACATTTTACATTATCTGTATGCAACTCGGCATGTCAATTAACCGGAGGTTGTCTCAGATAACTTCGTAGGTACGACCAAATGGAATTTGGCTATAAATATGATACGAAGGAAAAGCCTCCGCTACATTTCACATCACTTGACAAGGAACGTAAATATGCCGCATGAACGCGCAGAACCATCGGTCAATCTGGATACAGACCGCGCGTCGACCACACCACTTATCAACATAATTTATGAAGCAGCCAGGTTACTGACCGTGTGCTAAGATAAATACTTGAATACTGCAACGGATGTTTGCCCCAATGAATAAAAATATGAAAGCACCGGTACAAAATGACGAATAACCTAAAAATAAAATGATAAGCTAGTCGTGTTTTGTAACGATGTTGTAACGAGCGTTGTAACACATGTAGATAATGTAAGGGAGTTGGATGTTGATAAATTGGCTTCTGTTTATATTGAACTGCGATGCGCTAGGGTCAAGCAATAGGTCTAAGAGCCATTGTGAATTCACGTGACTGAAGCAGGCTAAAAATACTGCGGCTAGAGCAGTTTGTTTTGTGTTAACATATCGGCCGGTTATCATGTTGTAGGGAAATGTGTTCCGATGATCTTTGTGTATGATGGACGCGTTTCTATGCCAGCTTTAGAGATTAGAGATACTGGTCAACAAAGATAACATTGGCATTACTCAGCAATTGCAAATTATAAAAGATAAATTGTACCTTTGGACACAAAGACACGGGTCTTATAAAAGCAATATTTTCAACCAAGAAAATAAACAGTCTACAAAATGAAAACGTAACACATGAAAGCGTACCAAAACAATAAACGTTCGAGTTCACCCTTATGGCTGTAGATAACAAGAAACAAACAAGCTATTTGTCGTCCGTATGTATACTCTGTATAAATATGTAAACACCTTTAACTGGGTCACGGAGAGAGCAAGGTCCTGGCTTGGTGCGACATCGATTCTGATCGAGATTTTAGAGTTCCTCATACATTTATAACTGGATCTATTATCGGGTGGTCGAATTAGGAAATAATTTGTTGGTGTCTGTAATTGGGTCGTGGAGGTCAGATGGTACTTGCTGTTTGCTGATAATGCTCAGCTGCATTGGTTTGAAATTGGAGACGGCAACAATAACGTGAAGACCGATTATGACGACAAGTTACAATTATTGTCACAAAAGATTGTATTTTTTGGATTAGTTATCTACCGTGGTTATCTACATAAACTCAGAGCTACTAGCTATTAGTTATAACTGTTAGAAATGTCATAATGCTGTACATTTATAACGAATGGTTAGGTTAGTATTACTAACGTATCACTAACTACTCATGCCGAATGAACAATAACCATAGCACTTCTTTTTGGGCGGCCGTGAAAAATAAGTAACACCAGAAGTTTTTTGTACTGTTGAATAGTTTTTATTGATCTACCGCAAATTACTGTAGGTTTTTTATCATGACTATCTAACGAAGAGATACATACCAATCTATTTATGATAATGTTATCTAGGTGAATTGGTTTATATTTCAATGATGACTCAACAGGTGGACATCCTAAAATCTTTTGATATCGTAATTCTATTTGTATATATCTGAGATCGCCATAGACGAGGAACTAATTATTTTGTTGTTCAGTGGTCAACAAGAGAGGTCCACGAAACTACGAAGATTTGAAAGGTTTATAAATTGTATGGTTGCGTAGAACGTAAAACCCCATTAAAGCAAAAATAGACGAACAAAAACAGTAAGTTGTAAACACGAGAGCAAAAACGAATAATTTGGAGTACCGGATCTATTCACTGATGCCGCTTTTGAAATACTCTGTGAATTTATTTAGAAGAAATTCGAGCATGGCTTTGAGGGTTGTTTTTGGGAGTTTCTTTAGATTCTATAGGTTGTATTTTAGCTTAAAATGTATTATACGGTTAGAGTCCATCTACTGACAGTGTTGTTATTTGCTGTTTTGCATGTAAATAGTATTCCGTTCAATACTCTCAGAAATTCTTTCTTCCACTTATACCTAACAATTTTAGACACGGCTACTCGAACTAATACAATTATATCAGAATGCAACATTTCTTGACGAAATAACAGTTCCCAATTCAAAAACACTGGCTATTGCGTCTGGTTTCAAATCAAATTGATATAAACACGCGCTCACCACGTGTCTCGTGCGTTTAAAATGCCTCTCTATACAGACAGCATTATGTGTGAAAGAGAGAAAATATATTATGATTCGTCAGCCGGATTATAATGTTTTTTATGATAAGATTTGGCATATTAAATAAAATTCGCAAGTTAGTAAACAAGCGGGCATTGGCACTGTTTTTATTATTTTAGAAGTCAAACCAGACACAGTATGTATGTACATATTTTAGTTAAGCGTTACTCTCAATCTAGTTCTAATGACATAAGAGTATGACGGCCATTTTGATTAAGCATAGACAATGTCAAGATGGAAATACTTTTTTTGTGGGCCCTGAGGGTTTGTTTGTCGAGGTTTCTTGGTTCCTTTTTTGAATTTTCTGTGTTACTGTCAACTGTCAAGTTACCGGATTCTTGACTGCTATGTAACGTTCGTTGCGCCATTTTATCGTGTCGGGAGGCCGAGAGCAGGTGTATCGTTAACCCTAGGGGCCTTACTTATAAACATTGATTAGACGTTACTTATCTTAAATAGCTCTTAAGTCACTTGCCATCTCTATTCATTGAAATAGAAATGACAAGGACAGGTGATATTTAATCGGTAGCTAAGCAACACAAGTTTTTATAAGTAAGGGGGTATGTGATTATGAAGCGATTACTTGCTCGTTACACGGGCATTACCGTCCCGATAAGAGTGCAACTATTAAAACAGTATTAATTTATCGTCAACGCTGACCGATAGCGCCTTAAAACTCAAGGTTTTTTATAAACAATGCGTTAGATCGAGCCGTTTTAAATTTATTATGATTCGGAGTATGTAGACAACCGACCTAGTTTCGCGATTGATAATGTTAGTAATCATTAGATTTGGAATGGAATTGAGCAATGTGGCAGGACTTTATGATTTCCAAATCATTATCTAAGTACTTTAAATTCATAATGTTATTTTTGATTTAAGAATCAGTGGACAAAAGAATAGCAAAACAATGCAACATGAGAACAAATTTATAAAGAACCATTGTAAATTAATTTAGCCTAATACGCGTCCATAATAATGTAATTAATTAGACGATGTTTTTTTTAATAAGGTCTTCCATTGTTACCAATTTATATAAAGGAACGACGAATGTTTCAAAATTATTATTAAAATAAAACAAAAGCTTTGCTTAAATCAAGCGCCTATCTCCCCTGAACCGGGCGATCTTGTCCGAACTCTCCCGATTCGCAACTTGCGCTTTCATCATCATCATCTTCCTGCCCTTATTGCCCTTATCCCATTTTACTTGTGGTCGGCGCAACACGTTTTTTTCTTTCATTCTCCCCTATCAGACGTCACAGTACAATTTACTCCTTTTTCATTCATATCATTACTTAGACAATCCATCCATCTTTTCTTTGGCCTTCCTCTTCCTCTCCATCCATCAACATTCATACTCATCACTCTCTTAGTCACGTGAGTCTCATCCCTCCTCATCACATGTCCATACCAAGACAGACGATTCCCTTTCATTTTTTCTGTAACAGGCGTCACTTTCAAGCTTCCCCTTATAAACTCATTCCTTACTTTATCCATTCTTGTCACTCCACACATCCATCTCAACATCCTCTCGCAACTTGTGCTTTCATAAAACACAGATCTCTAATCAATCTTGTATTAAAACATCATCAGCCTATAATTGTTCTACTGCTGAGAAACCGGCCCCCTCTCTATGATACGGAATGGGCCTTATACCACCTTGCGGGCTCAGTGTGTATTGGTATATATGTCACAAGTCTTCGAATTATTGGTTCTAGGACATGCCGGTTTCCTCTCAATATACCTTTTTGAGAACCTTGGTTATCGTCTAAGATGGCTAAGATCAAGCCCTTTCATGTATAACCTGTCTCAATCAACTTTCTCTCTACACACGAGATGAAGGTACTGATATGAAGTTTAAAAGTATTTTCTATACAACTTACAACATGACAAGCCACGAGAAACACGTAAGGCTGCTTGTGGACAGGTAGTCACATTTTTTGCCGAGAAAATCTACGGTTGATTAGTATTGAAAATTATGGCGGCACTTTAACATGACCATAAATATTGGAGGACGAACCAAAGAACCTTTGAAAACAAATTTTCAGGGCCCACGAAAAAGTATTTCCAACATGGCATTGTCTATGCTTCTTGATTACTTACTCCATAGATTTCGCTAGTATTTTTTTGTAGTTGACTATAATTTATTATGTCCGCTACACCTTTCAGTATGAAAAACTTATTTACTCGTTGTTAGCGTACTTTAGACAAAAAAGGCGGAAAACGTCTGTGGTCAATGAAACGAGGCGGCATTTTCTATTGAGAGTAGTCAGGGTAACGCTTTCCGAGTAACAGGCGACTCTATCGAATTTCTATGGTCATGAACGGGAATAACCCATTTTTTTATTAATTTAACAGGTGAAGCACTTCGTCTTCTTCTTGAGCATAAAGCATTATCAAAGAAGCGGACTTAATGCCCTATACATTTTCTACCAATCTTCCTTCGAGTGATGTAGAGACAAGGTAGGGTGTTGAGGGTTTTTTTATTAGTCAAGTAACAGTATTAAGGGTACGCTAATCGGTCATTCTTCCATACAAACGTAGTTTGGCGATTACTCTAATATTTGACGGTATACATTCATAATAAACAATGATAAACATTCATCTCATCGTTATCTAGCCCTATATGGAAACAAAAAAGTTAAAAAAAAAACATCTATTATGAATTTATGAGTTATGGTTGTCGACTGGGCTTAGCTTGAAAGCAGCGGTCGCGTCGAGAAACTATTGAAAAGTTTACTTTTTTGTGTGTAGTACTTTTGACGAATATTACGACATTATGACGTACTTTTTAAAACCAACATTTCTTACACCGCCATCAAATTAAATGAACGTTCATTGAGCAAGAAAAATGTTAATTCTAGTCTGTCTCAATTCCTAGTCCACACCTTTATTTCAGACGAATTCCGTGTAATTTTCGTTCAAAATACTGCTCTACCAACATTAAGTTGAGCAGTTTTTATAGCCTGACGTAGTGACAAAACGCAGTAAAAACGTCGTAAAATGAGCTATACAGCTTTTTTACTATTTACAGTGCGAATGTTATTGCTCTGGGGTGATAAGTCAATTCAGAATTCATTGGTAGGACGGTACAATTGAGTTCATAAAAAAATTAGAGCGATGTGAAATGAAAATGGAGGCCTAGAACGTCCATGGAGTTTCATGTTCTTTCTTCTCTAAAGAGATCTAACCTTTGGGATTACTAACTACAGTACTTTTACGGTTATTGTGTCTTGTGAGTGGGACTTAAGCTTATTTTTTATACTCAGCAGTTCAAAAGTGCCTGTAAATTGGCCTAATTTAATCTTTTCGTTTTGAGAATCACTTGTGAGAGATGTGTAATCTCACGCAGCCTGGAAGAAACCTATGTCCAGCAGTTGACTGCGACAGGCTGAGTTGAGTTAATTGATATGAAGGACTGATAGAAACGTCTGGAAGTCCTGCAGGATAATCGCATTTCAAACTCACAATCCCAATGGTAAACATTTTGACAATTCTACATTATTTGCGTCGTTAAAGCTTCAGGCGTCTATGCAATGGCCTACGAAATTTCTTCGGATTGTGAAAGATAAGTGTGTTATGCAATTGGGGTGCGTCTGCGTCGACCCTTATTAAATTGGGATAAGGGCTACTGGGAATGGTAACGATGCAATGTAGCAATAAATATTATATGCATAGAGTTTCGTAGTCATTTATGCATATTTCTGATGGAAAAGTGGCAGAAAGTATAGATTTATAGAACGTCGACTGCTAGGATTTAGGCTACCATTATACGGACTGCTCGAGTAGTCAGTGTATACCTTTTTTTTTTTAGTGTGGTAAAATCATCAAATGAGTCCTCCCACCCAGGGCAGGGCGAGAGGGACTGTCAGACTCGTACTGACTAAAATCCTCGGTGTCCTTCAATAGCCCTTTATGTTCTGGGGTCACGGTAATGAGATAAGTCCCGCGACCCCGGCAGGCTTTGGCGCTCCAGAGGGGGGCCCCGTCATCATGCTGACACTCTTTGAGGCGCGCGTGGAACACAACGCGCCGTCGACCCGGGCATGGTCCATGGTCGGGTGGCGAGCTGCCCATTACTCGCCGCCCGCATGCCCGCGCCTACGGTGGCCGGAGATCGCCCCGGGACGTCCGACGCCGCGGGCGTCTACCACTGCGGCTGGGGCGGAGGGAGGACGCTGTCCTCTCTCTCTCGCGGCCCGCCTCCTCCTATGCGAGCATAACTGCTTCGCAGAAGGAGGCGACCGCTTCCCACTCCGTCTCGCCCCGCAGCATGGCCTCGACCAGCGCCGGGCGCGGGAGGTCTCCGCCTATCGCTGCCGTGAGGACACGGCGGTGTCCTGCCCAAGCGGGGCAGTCCTGCACGGTGCACCGTATGCTCCGTATGTGGTTATGGCCGGGCGGTGGCCCGTGTGCGGGAGCCCTAATGTTTGCTATTTACTAAGCTACTCGCGCTCACCGCTCGCGCTACACGATCGGACAATCTCAACTCAAAGCATCGTCGAAGAGCATACCATAGAGTTCAGCGAGATTTATTATAGAGAATAGTATAGCAGTTCAACTGCTCGAGCGTTTTACCGCGTATACTTTAGTTTTTTATGCAGTCGCAACTTCAAGCAGCCCGTGTATGTCTGACCTTAGACTTTCTCAACTCATATCGTATGCGGAACCTTGAAGAAAGTTTTAATATTATTTTGGTATGCATAATAAAACACACCGTTACTGTTAATTCTATTTTTAGACGGTTAAATTTAGCAGCACAGTTTTAAACTGGTTTAATAAGAACGCAACATGTAAAAATAAACCTTGTCTACCGAAATTTTATTACAGATATTTCTCAAGCATTTTATAACAGCATGTAACAATTTATGAAACCGTTACAGAAATGTGAAGGGAACGTGTAGGAACATCATGACATAACCAAAAGGATTTGACTAAGAGCCAAGTTGTCTAACAAAAGAGGAATTATTCGGCTAAAATTAGACTTGTTTTGTTATGTTGGTACTGGCTATTGCTATAGTATTATAAACGTTGAGCATTGTCTGACGATTTGTCTAGGATCTATCTATTAGGATAAGAATAAAAAAATGACTAGAAAGCAGACAAGCGTGTGAGTATTTTGTATTCAATGGAGCGGAAGGGATCGGACTATCGGACTCATCTACAGGGTGGAATTTTGTAATGCCACCTGGAGGGAAAGTACTCTTAATACTGCAGATAGAAAATTTTACTCAAAGGAAACATTCCTTTATTTTTTAATAGAAAGCAAACTGCATTCAAAGATTTTCGAAAAATCTAACAAACATGATAAATTAAATGAAAGGAAAACCAGGAAATCTTAAATTAATTTAATTAATTACAAAAAATGACTCCTTGAATTTGTAACTTCAGATTTCCTGGTTTTCCTTTCATTTAATTTACGAGTATCATGTTTGTTAGAGAGATTTCATCCTTATAATTGACCCTAACGATCGATGCAATAAAAGTACAGGGTATAATTTTTTCAGATTTTAGCCGGTTCGATTCCCGGGTGTTGGAGAAGAGAATTTTCGAAAATCTTTGAATGCAGTTTGCTTTCTATTAAAAAATAAAGGAATGTTTCCTTTGAGTAACATTTTCTATCTGCAGTATTAAGAGTACTTTCCCTCCAGGTGGCATTACAAAATTCCACCCTGTATACTAATATTACAAAGAGGTTTGTTTGTATGTAGGGGTAATCTCCGGAAGTAATGAATCGCTTTTAAAAATTGTTTCACTGGTCTAAAGCTACATTATTCGTGTGTATAAAATAAAATAGGCTATAAATTATAAAGATATCATTATTTTACCGCCCAACGAAGTGGGCACGGGTCAGTTAGTACTAGTACTCACTAAACACCAACTATTCTTTCGGTTACCCTCAGAGTGCAGCGTGGGTTTTAGTACGATTCTGCTCCAGCCAGAATAGGAGGAATTATTAACTGATTTCCCAACCTTACAAAAAGGGTAGTTCCTATAGTAATAATGACGAGTATAATACATAAAACAGGAAATTCTAAACAATTTTGAGAGGTAAAGAAAAACGAAAGGAGTATTAAATAACAGTTATTCGAGTATACGGCAGTCTAATATTTGTTTGGTATCCGAAACGAGTACTGTACAGAAAAACATGAGTGTGATAAGGGCTAAGGGTACATAATAAACAGCTGATTCTCAGCAATGTTTGTACATTGTGGGGACAAAGGAAACGAGACATGCGTTGGTGGCAATACATCGTGTGAAGGTATTTTTATTATATTCTAGTTCAAAGACTCCGTTACAATCATAACTAAATAATCTACTTACGTTCGTAACATCACAATAGGACTTGCGTTCTATCTGATTTGTTTCATCATCATCATCATCATCAGCCTATAAATGTTCCCACTGCTGGGACACAGGCCTCATCTCTGAGAGAAGGAGTGGGCCATAATCCACCACGCGGGCCCAGTGCGGGTTGGTGGATGTCACATGTCTTCGATTTGTTTATAAAAAATATTTGAACGGATCTTTTTTTTACGTAAACCAAAATTGACGAAGATACCCGGCTTTTAAAGTACATTCACGGGGAATATTTTTGGGGCAATCTCAGTATTACTAGGGAGTTTCGTGTGTTCCGATATTTTTTCCCAGCTAAAATACTAGGTAGTGGCGAAAAATTTTTGGTGGCTGTATAATATTTGGTCTCGATGTACGTAATGATTTATTTACATTAATAGATAACCCGAACAAGTTATTGTATAAAATTGACGATCTGTATTGCGTATGTACCGATTTTATTTAGTTTCTCGTTTTCACTGCTTTTATTGTTCGTAGTGACTGTATTGTACAATAAGAGATAACCCCTTGACAATATGATTGGACCTAATTGGGATACAATTGTGTGTTGGAACTGGTTCAGTATAGGGTCATACTTTCTTCTGTGACATTTATAAATGGATCAGAGTCTGATTTGTGTGATTGATCCTACTTCACAAGAACATTTATTTATTTATTTTGTGCTCACCTTAATCACGTTGGATAATACACTTCTTCTGGTTTTGTATTTTTTTTTCTCTTGATTCTAGTCTAGCTCAGAGGTGATAGATATCTGGTGATATACATACAAATATCCAAGCAAATAAAATTGACTGATAGCAGATGAGAACACAGAAAAAAATACAAATAAATAAATACCTACAAGACCAGTCAATTTAGACGAAACGTCAAACCTAGACAGAAAAAACTCCACAAAAAGTAAGCAATCAAATGTGCGAGGGCGCGGTGCATACTATCGGTCAGAGGCTATATAGCTGCCATATTATAGCAGTATAGTGCATACAGACGGGAGTTCAACAATCGCACGCGGCAAATTGCCGCCGCCCCAGATCGTCTCGTGACGCAAATGCCCCCCTGCCTCCTCTCTACTGGCTATATGATGCACTCGATACTGTGTTTAAGTTTGTATAGGAAGCCGCTCAACTAACTAAGGTTTTCAGCCTATAGGACATTATTTTGAGGACATATAATCTGAGAAAGACCACAGGATCGCGTTTGGATGCAAACCTCTTCCAAACGGTCCGGAAATATATAAAGGAGGGCTATGTTCAACAGTGGATGTTCTATAGCTGATTTGATGATGATAAAAGCGGCTCTGGATGAAATAATTATCCAAATTGAGCAGGATATATTAAAGGCTTCAAGGGAAAAACCATACAAATATGACATAAATGGAAAAACTCAGAAAAAAAGTGGGTATATGGACTCTTGTGGACTGCTTATTACTAGCTTTGACGTTCAAGAGCTGGTTGCCTTATCTGAATAAACACCTACTATTAATTTTCATAGCTTTAATGTATACGACTTGGTTAGTTACTTTTTAACGAAGTGCTCATTAAAAAAGTCTTGAGGTTAAGCTGTACTTATTTCTAAAGAGCTTTTAATTTGGTGTTAAGTAGCCGCTTAAAGTAGCTTAAACATTTTACAGTTTTATTTGGATTGATGATTGGTATTTTTACCGACTTCAAAAAAAAGGAGGTTATCAATTCGACCCGTATGTATGTAATATTATCAGAACTGCCCAGTTTTCATATATGTTAGTCTATATCAGCGTCTGAACAAATGTGCCAAATTTCATAAGTGTATGTATGTATGTATGTATGTATGTATGTATGTATGTATGTTTTTATGTTTGTGCACGCATATCTCCGGAACTATAAGTTCGATTTAAGTAATTCTTTTTTTGTTGTACAGTCAGCATCAAAAGTCGATGACCACATTCAGATTTTCAAAATTACTGTACATTTATATCACCCATAAATCGCTCAACAAGATAGGCGCCAGTATTGAATGAACATCATTAAAGTTCAAAATTAACTGAACACTACTCGTCAAAGGTCACTGAACACCGTTTTATCAAAAATTGCTGATCGTTATAATATCCGAAAACGCCATAACATTCAGTTTTACAAAAGTCACTGAACAATATAAAATACTTGTTTTAGTTATCTATTTGAATTCACGGCAACGGTCAAAATTAACTTAACATCATAAATGACAAAAGTCACTGAACATTACTTTGTTTCGGATACGTAGCGTGTAAACTTATAACTTCTATCTAAAAGTAGCTGAACTGCATACTAAAAAATCTTTTTAGAGTTATAAATCCAATCGTGTCCTATCCAAACTAAAACATGTAAAAAAAATTAAATGGGTGTGAATTTCGAATTTAACTTTCCAAAATAATTATGTTTTTTTCATAAGATCATTGAGAAATATTAGAAGTAGGTGTTCAAGCGGCAAGCACCTTTTCCCATTTTTTTTTTTTTTAATACATTCACTTTTCTTGATTGTCGCTCCGGTTGGATTTTTGCAACTCAATTTTAAGGCACTTCCCGATAAGCTAGCTGACTGAAATTTTGCACACGCTCTGAATTTTGATGACAATACGTGACTAGCTAAGAAACGTCATAACAAATCCAATATGGCGGCCTCCCCAAGATGGCGGACTGGCTGTTTGAAATCCACCCCATGATATGGGTATCAAATAAAAGGGTTTGCTGTCATAAATACGAAAAAAATAGTCACGTGACTTTAATCCAATGTGGCGGACGTCCAAATTGGCAGACAGGCTATTTGAAATGCAACCCTATGATATGGATATCAAATGAAAGGGTTTGCTCTCAGGAATACGAAAAAATAGTCACGTGACTTAAAACCAATATGGCGGACGTCCAAGATGGTGGACTGGCTGTTTGAAATCCACCACCATGACATGGGTATCAACTGAAAGGGTTTGCTGTCAGGAATATGAAAAAAATAGTCACGTGTCTTAAATCCAACATGGCGGACATCGAAGATGGCGGATTGGCTATTTGAAATGCACCCCCACGATATGGGTATTAAATGAAAGGGTTTGCTGAATGGGATACGAAAAAAAATATCACGTGACCTAATCATCCAATCCAACATGGCGGCCGTCCCAAGTTGGCGAATAAGAAGTAAATTAAGTTTAAAGTTTTAAGATTTAAGACAATTTTTTAAGATTTAAGACAATTTTTTTCATATTCCTGACAGCAAACTCTTTTATTTGATACCCATGTCATGGTGGTGGATTTCAAACAGCCAGTCCACCATCTTGGACGTCCGCCGTATTGGTTTTAAGTCACGTGACTATTTTTTCGTATTCCTGAGAGCAAACCCTTTCATTCGATATCCATATCATAGGGTTGCATTTCAAATAGCCTGTCTGCCAATTTGAACGTCCGCCACATTGGATTAAAGTCACGTGACTATTTTTTTCGTATTTTTGACAGCAAACCCTTTTATTTGATACCCATATCATGGGGGTGGATTTCAAACAGCCAGTCCACCATCTTGGACGTCCGCCATATTGGTTTTAAGTCACGTGACTATTTTTTCGTATTCCTGAGAGCAAACCCTTTCATTTGATATCCATATCATAGGGTTGCATTTCAAATAGCCTGTCTGCCAATTTGAACGTCCGCCACATTGGATTAAAGTCACGTGACTATTTTTTTCGTATTTTTGACAGCAAACCCTATTATTTGATACCCATATCATGGGGGTGGATTTCAAACAGCCAGTCCGCCATCTTGGATTTGTTATGACGTTTCTTAGCTAGTCATGTATTGTCATCAAAATCCAGAGCGTGTGCAAAATTTCGTCAGCTAGCTTATCGGGAAGTGCTTTAAAATTGAGTTGCAAAAATCCAACCGGAACGACAATCAAGAAAAGTGAGTGTATAAAAAAAAAAATGGGAAAATGTGCTTGCCGCTTGAACACCCACTTCTAATATTTCTCAATGATCTTATGAAAAAAATAAACAAAATTATTTTGGAAAGTTAAATTCGAAATTCACATCCATTTATTTTTTTTTTACATGATTTAGTTTGGATAGGACACGATTGGATTTATAACTCTAAAGATTTTTTAGTATGCAGTTCAGCTACTTTTAGATAGAAGTTATAAGTTTACACGCTATCCGAAACAAAGTAATGTTCAGTGATTTTTGTCATTTATGATGTTAAGTTAATTTTGACCGTTGCCGTGAATTCAACTAGAAAACTAAAACAAGTATTTTATATTGTTCAGTCACTTTTGTTATTTATTAAGTTAAGTTATTTTTAGACATTGTCGTGATTACACTAGATACCTAACTAAAACAAGTATTTTATATTGTTCAGTGACTTTTGTAAAACTGAATGTTATGGCGTTTTCGGATATTATAACGATCAGCAATTTTTGACAAAACGGTGTTCAGTGACCTTTGACGAGTAGTATTCAGTTAAATTTGAACTTTAATGATGTTCATTCAATACTGGCGCCTATCTTGTTGAGCGATTTATGGGTGATATAAATGTACAGTAATTTTGAAAATCTGAATGTGGTCATCGACTTTTGATGCTGACTGTACTAGGTATTGTTCAACTTAGGGTACACTGCAAGTTTCACCAAAATCGGTTCAGTAGTTTTAGAGATATGGATTTTTTATGTTGTGACGGATTACAAGATCTGTGCATATGTAAGAAAATTTTGTATTTTACAAGAATTTGGGTTGAATATGTAATAAATAAACTAAAAAGGGTAAAATAAAAACTTTTTTTAAAAAAAGTACCGACTTCAAAACAAATACAAAAAAGTTAAAAATAACTTTTCTTTCGGAAGTCGGTGGCTTTGTTTTGTTGTGTCATTGACTATTGCCACCGACTTCCGAAAGAAAAGTTATTTTTAACTTTTTTGTATTTGTTTTGAAGTCGGTACTTTTTAGGCCGTACAACCTGAAGAAATTAACTGGTTATTTTTCGGAGAGGAAAGGGTTTTCATACAATTTATATTTCTGTATTTCGGACGGTATTTTGGCAGAGAACATCAATCGACCAGATTTATCCTTATGGTTGGAAATTATCATACAAAAATCATCTTGGACATTTGAGGACAATGTAGAATTTTCAGAATTAGATCAGTAGTTCTGAAAATGACCGGGATGGCCCTAAATCCTTAGTTAGCTATACAGCCTTAGAATAGCCTTCAACAACTCTAAAAAGTACCACTACGGTGCTGCTGGCTGCATAAATAATTGCATATGCCTCTCTTAAATTGCGCCATAACATTGCTTCACAGAAACTTGTCTCATATAGATTGGTACATAAAGGTGTTAACGCACTAGATTTCTAAGATTTTTCAACACTGTCGCAATCTGCCGGACCTCCCTACTACGTCGTGGGCGTGGCTCTAGTGCTGTACCTAACGCCTAGGCAAGTACAGATACCGGCATGGATCTTGAGCGCTGACCTTCACCTGCGCAGAAGTTATTAGGTCCCTTTGGTAGATGAAGTGAGGAACGGGGGCGGGGAAAGTGTAGTGATTGGCCCGCGTAGCGTGCCGTAGCGCATCGCGTCATAGCCGCCACTCGGGATTCGTTGTTTTGTGCGTTTTATTTGTTTTATTGTGAGTTGTCCCCACTCTAACGCCGAGCGCTCAAGAACCGTGCCGGTATTTGTAGTAATCACTTTCGAAGTATGTCATACTTGTAGTTTCTACGTTCAACAGAATTAATGTTTCTGAGAAAAGACACATAATATAATTTGCAATTTACACATAAAATTACATCATCATCATCAGCCTCCTTAGCAGTCCACTCTGCTGGTCATAGCTTTCTCTAAATGAACACCATTTAATTCGAATATTTTTCATTTGGTTTGATCGATCAAAAATAACATATTATTACGAATCGTTAGATGCCAATCCTACTAAATTAATTTCATCATAGCTTCAACCAGAAAATGCTTAAAAAGCAGTCAGTGGCCCTGCTTATCTCTTGTATGTTAAGAAACCAAAATTTAAATACCATAAGATTTCCATATAAATTCCATGAGATATAAAAGTCAAGCCAGCGTTGCATATTCGGTTCCAAACAGTTTAATTTGGTTAATAACTCGCATATCTAAATAGGCTCTCCAGTGACCATAGCATGAGCTAATGACCAGCTTAGACTTGCCACCATATAAAAACAATCATATCTTAAAAATATAAGGCATAAAATTGCATGTAGCTGCACGTACGCTGGTCGCATTGTTACTGTGCAATATCCAACCATATTCCAAAGGCATAGAGTGTAAAATTAAAAGTAATAATAATAAAGTAAATAGTAGTATAATAAAGTAATATATGTCATTAGTGTCATCAACATCAGCTCCGTATTTAATCATTAAAGTTAATACTTAAATCAACAAATACGAGAATATAGTGGTGATATTATACTCCAAATGAATAAAACTTCACGTGATATTATTCGTAAACAATAGATTTGACTCTGTGAAGTATTAGCTGTGATACAAAGCGCAAAGTGGACATATGGTCAAAAGATTGTCGCCTGTCTCGCCTGTCTCTGAGGGCGCGTTCCAGCAACACCAATCGCACGTTGTCAAGCATAGTATTAAACTGAATCGAGACCGGGTCCTTTGGCAAAGCAATCAAGACAAAAACTTTTTTTTCTATAATGTCCAAATCATCATCTCCGACTTCAAAAGGGAACTCTGAAAATACTGTAACCCCCATCAGATCAGGAGAAAATGTAACTTCACGCGCCAAAAAAAGAATAGCTTTGTCGTCTCCAGAGTGTAGCACTCTGACTAAGGATGATGTTCAAGGCATAGTAGAGGAGGTGATAAAAACTGCAATGTCTGACATGCTAGCAAAATTAAACGATAATATGAACTCAGAGCTCAAAACAATCAGAGAAGAACTGAGAGTAGTAACAGAATCTGTCGCTTTTATGAATAGTAATTATGAAACTGCTATCTCGGAAACCAAGAAATATGCACAAATCGCAAAAGATCTTGCAACTCAAAATGAGCAAATGTCCGATGCCATTGCAAAGCTCACAAATCGCGTAAACCAGATGGAACAACACGCTAGATCTAGCAATATTGAAATTCAATGTGTTCCAGAAAACAAAGCAGAGAATATCATTGGTCTAACAAAACAGCTAGGGTCTGTCATAGGCTGTGCCGTTACAGATAATGATATTTTAAGCTGCACACGAATCGCAAAAGTAAAACGCGACTCTCCCCGACCTCGATCTATTATTATTCAACTCAGCACTCCAAGACTCCGTGACCAATTTTTGGCAGCATCAATTAATTTCAATAAGAGAAACAAAGATAAATTGAACTCTTCTCATATTGGATTGGCAGGACCTGTACAACCGATTTACGTAATGGAGCACCTGTCAGCAACCAATAAAGAAATCCACGCTGCGGCCAGAACCAAAGCTAAAGATATAGGGTTCCAGTATGTGTGGGTTAGAGGCGGGCGTATTCTTATGCGTAAAGATGCTTCATCGGAATATATAGTGATAAAAGATTTAACAATGTTAGATAAATTGAAATAAGGTTGGCTTTTGTAATATCCTTGTAGGCATGTTTCCTTTAACGCACAAATAAAATTCAACTTGTTTAATATTGAGATTTATTATCAAAATGTGAGAGGCTTGCGGACGAAAACGCACGATTTTTTATGTAAAATGGCTACTTGTAATTACGATGTTCTAATTTTGTCGGAAACATGGCTTAATGGAAGTATATGCAATAATGAATTGTTTGATAGTAGGTACTGTGTTTATAGAAGAGACAGGGACAGCTCAGACTTCCAAAGGGGAAAGGATGGTGGAGGTGTTTTAATTGCAGTGTCTAATAAACTAGTTTCTAAAAGATTAATACATAGACAGAGTAATTGTGAAGATCTATGGGTGTCTGTAGAAATACCGTGCGAACGCACAAAGCAGCTCCGCCGTCTTGACTTTTGTGCAGTCTACCTACCACCACCAGTCTCTAAATCAATGTTAGAGCATTTTGTTGCTAACTGTAATTCTTACCAAGATAATGATAATGCGTACACGTGTATTGTGGGAGATTTTAACTTGAGAACTATAAACTGGAGCGAGCTAAATAATCCTCTCAAAAATCAGCACAATAGTAGTCTTGATCAAATTTTCATTGATTTTACTTCAGTTAATAATCTCCGACAATGCAATAATGTTACCAACAAAAACAGTAGACTGTTGGATATTGTGTTGGTGGACGTCCCAGGTTGCTGCGTTAGCGAAGCAGATCCATTAAGTGTTGTAGACCCTCACCACCCTCCATTAGAAATAGAAATCACATTGACGGAATCGACAAAGCTTAAATCTAATGACATTAAAAAATTAAACTTTCATAGGGCTGACTATGAAGCAATAAACAAGTACCTGAAGGATAGGGATTGGGAAGAACAGCTGGGATGTTGCTGTAATGTTGACGAAATGGTAGAAGTTTTTTACAGCGAGATTGGATCAGCCATTGCATCATTCGTACCTGTCAGCCGAAAGCATAGTAGAAATATTCCAATATGGTTTGATAAAAAACTTGTCAAGTTATTAAAGGAAAAGAACAAACTTCGTGTCAGATATAAAAAATACAAAAACCCCCTAGACAGAGTATCACTCAGATTAATCTCTAAAAGATGTAATAACTATGCTAAAGAGTGCTATAACACTTACATTGAGAGTACAGAAAAATCTATTGTCAGCTCTCCTAAAATTTTTTGGTCATATGTTAAAAATAAACGTGGTGGAGAAAGTTCATACCCTGCATCAATGACAAATGGTTCGATAACATCTTCGAATGGAAAAGGAATATGTGAACTATTTGCTTCTAATTATAGCAGCATTTATAAAGAAGATACCTCACCTCCTGATCAAAACGACTTTACTTCGGAATACTGGAAGGCATTGGCTACACACTCAGGCAGTATAGCTTTTGTGGATATCAAAAATGAGAATGTTGAAAAAAAACTAAAAAGCGTGGACGTTAATAAGGGGGCAGGCCCGGATGAAATACCTCCATTGTTTATTGCCAAATGTGCATCTAATTTGGTTGTTCCGTTGACGAAGATATATAACACTTCAATCCGATCTGGCCAATTCCCCTAAAAGTGGAAACAAGCGAAAGTAGTACCGGTCTACAAGAGTGGAGACCCTTGCGACGTGAAGAATTACAGACCAATATCTATTCTCTCAATTTTTGGTAAAATATTGGAATCGTTGATTTGTCCACATATTCAGCGCTATTTTTCTAAATTCTTAAGCAACCATCAGCATGGCTTTGTAAAGAACAGATCCACAAGTACTAATTTGGTATCGTTTGTTGAAGCAACATGCAAAGCCATGGATGAAGGTATGCAGGTTGATGCTGTTTATACGGATTTTAGCAAGGCGTTTGATAAGGTTTCACATGAACTGCTTGTTAAAAAACTTGCTGCGTACGGCGTCACCGGTGATCTTCTGAAGTGGTTTGTTTCTTATCTTGCTGGTCGGGAGTTTTGTGTAGTTGTCAATGGATTCCAATCAGAGAGTTATGTAATTGCCTCAGGTGTTCCTCAGGGTACTCACCTGGGCCCAATATTGTTCAATATATTTATAAACGACGTGACATCGTGCTTTCATAATACCAGTATATTTCTTTTTGCGGATGACTTGAAAATCTCAAGCGCCATTAGATCTCAACAGGACGTAAACCTTATGCAGGAAGATATTGACCGATTATCTATATGGTGTTATCATAATAAAATCTCATTGAATAGTTCGAAATGTAGTCATATAAAATTCACCAGGAAATTAAACATAGTACATTCATCATACCAAATAAATGGAGTGGCCTTATGCGAGGTGGATGTGATACGGGATCTGGGAGTAATCTTAGACGCCAAACTCACATTTCTACCGCATATTGAAAACATAGTCGGTCGATCTCAGCGTATGCTTGGATTTGTCATCCGCAATGGAAAGGTATTTCAGCGCCCAAAAACTAAACTTGTTCTATACAACAGCCTTATTAGAAGCATTCTGGAATACTGCAGTGTAGTATGGAGGCCTCACTACGCAACTCACTCGCTACGGATAGAACGAATCCAAAAAAGGTTCATCCGACACCTAGGGGCCTCAAAGGGAAGGCAATTTAGATATCTCTCCTACCTTGAAAAACTAGACCACTACAAAATGAGTACCCTGGAAGCCCGTAGAGAGCTTCTGGATTTGAGATTCGCGTATAAACTGCTCAATAACAACATTGACTGCCCACAATTATTGCAGAAATTCAATTTCGGAGTGCCCCGTAGACCTCCTCGCAAACCTATAACACCCCTAGTTCCACCTCCTCGCCACACAGTTTTTGGTATTAATTCGCCTATACCCCGCATGTGCAAACTTATCAATGAGTCCAGCGACCTGGCCGACGTCCACGCAGATTCAATGTCAACGTTTATCACGCATGTCAAACGTGGGAAAACTGTTGGGTAGCGATTTAAATTTAATAAAATATATATCTAGATTTTAAGTACATAGAAATAAGTCATTAAAATATAATACAGTTGTGATACTAAAATCATTTTGCATGTGGTGTTTACCTGTAATTGGTTGTACAGTTAGATTTAAGACACTAATACTTTTAAGTTCCTATCTGTGTTATATCTGTAACAACTGTTGGTGAACCTAAATAAATAAATAAATAAATAAATAAAATTGATTGGGCTGCGCGTGCGCTGACCGCGTTGAGATCGGTCGGTGAAAGGAGAATTTCCTCTTCTTGAGGCACTGACTGACCAATATGCATGTGAAATGTCTGATTTGACACACTGTGCGAGATCAACAACTTTATTCAAGCACGTGTATTGTTCATTTGTATGGAGAAGGCTTTTTTGGAGACTGAAAGTGCAGAAATGAAACTTGTTCGGCATTTTTTGTATTTCAGGCGGCGGAATCAAAATTTCTTGTAGTAGAGCTTTTGGAATATCACAATTTTATTTTCGACTTTAGAGCAAATTGGTTAATAACTACGGTCACATTTAATACACACATTACAATTTTGAATTTAATTTTATGCTCTATAAATATAATTAATTTTGTAAAATAGTATGTTATGTATCAATTTATTATTTAAAATAATATAAATGCATCCACATACCAATAAACTACATACATTGCGGAAATATCGTATTTACTATAATATAAAGCATAATAATTGACGAATAATTCTGAAAACTCATTAGATTAACCAAAACATAATTACTACCAAGGAATAACAAATGTGTAGAGTAACCACAAAGGATTTTTTAAATTTATGAATACTATAACTTAATAATTTTACGTTTATATAGAATAATAAATAAATATATTGGTGGGTTTTCCTTTTATATGTGGTATAAAATACCTATGTGTTTTGTTTAACGTTCATTATTTCCTGGGAAACATAGTCATATATCTACCTTCCGACAATTAATGGGGTCGACTACCCTACTTGAGTATTAGTTTTTTAACTTTGGACTTTGGGGTTTCTCCATAGAGTGGTAATTCCCAGATCAACTAAGACGAATTCGATACAGTCATCCTAAAAAATCAATTAAAAATTGTACTTTACGCCTTGGAATATTTACTTGCCTGTAAATTCAAAAGGAATTGAACCTAGGATTTGTATTTACAGACCTAGGTTAAAAAAAATCACGATGAAAAAATATGCATACTTCTCGTCTTTTTCTTGATGTTTTATTTTATTTTGTGCTTTAAAAAACATAGATTTAAGTTTTCTGTTCAAGCATAATGCAGTCAAAATCAAAATATTTTATTTCATATAGGCCCATGAGGGCACTCATAAAAGGTCGAAAACAGGCTCCGGTTCGGGTTGGTCATTTCCACGAAGAACAAAAGGCACCAAACTCCGTGGTTACTTGTTAAGGTGCCGGTTCGCGCGGGAGACCGCGACAGGAGACAGCGACAGGCGACCGCGACAGGAGACCGCGACAGTACTTAACATTAGGCAATGTATGAACGGCAGTTCGCGAGCGAGACAGCGACAGGAGACAGGTAAGGTCACGGTACGGTAAACAATCTCCGGTCGCGGGCCGTGTCGCAGTCTCCTGTCTCGGTCTTCTGTCGCGGTCTCGCGCGCGAACCGGCACCTTTACAGTGCAAGTGCACATTACCAATCAATAAATTAAATCAGGGATGTCATCATGTCAATCAGTTCCCCGCATAAGAGATCCTCTATGCACGCATTGTAAACCGTATAGCAACGAGGAATGACAGTCTATAGACTACACTACACTACATTCTTTACTATACTATACATAATGTATGTCATACGTACAAGCCGACCTGTGTTGATGCAAACATTGCCATACATCAACGTTAATGAAGACATTACCAGCAAATCAATTAATCTAATTATTGCTTCTAAGAGCTTTACTTTGCGGTTTACAAACACGCGCCGAAGGGGTAATCGTGATTATAAAATTATTGGAAACCACAGGATTGTGAGAACTGTATGTGAAGAGTTTATTTTTTAATTATGTGTGCTGGGGGTCATGCAAACAGAATTACTGTTCAGGTAAGTCAAGAAGAAGTCAGGAAAAAATTTGGTAACAACATGTCTAAAACCAACCTAGCACTAGTCTATAATGCTAGGTTAGATCGTAAAACAAGAGTGCCACGTGCACATAAAGAAAGGAGACCGATTGTGGAGACATAAAAGTCCAAGATGGACGAACTCTGTGCTGTCGATGACTTTTGGAGGTTATCTCCAACGACAAACTTCATTTCTTGAACCCTTCATGCGGAAATGCATAAGATAAGAAGGCGTAGAAACTTTAAGCAAACCTTGTAACACAGCTATACAAATAATTACCTATCGATTAATATGCATCATTGATTTTATTGGTTCCATTGACAAGTCGTTGGATAACTACTATGCAGATTGCAGATGATTTTACGGCAGCGCCTTTGTTTTTATTTATTGCTGAAGGTACTTCATTATATCTGTCGTAGTGCTGGTGCATATAAGTATTTAAGTATTCTTGTCCATCAAGTTTAACCTGCTTTCTTAATTCTCTTAACTTATGTAGTTGATCAGATAATCACGTAAGTGATCATGGTTTTTCCTTCTTTCTATTTCTCAGTTATTCATAACGTAAAATTGTTACGAAAGCCGTGTCGCAAAAATATTACTGCAGACATATTTTATTCTATCAACAGTGCCTGTTGAATATGGGGCAAAGTCTGTATTCTTTTTGTAACGAGCTTTTATTTTTTTAACATCTACAATCGCGTCTACATTTCGTAAATCAACAGCCAGAATTAACGTGCTAAGAAAATAAAAATTATGGCAACATTACGGAAGTTAACACGGTCATTGAATGAGACTACTGGCATTTCAATCGAATAACTTGAAAGTTAAAATCATATCTGTCAGAAAATACAAAACTTCGTTGAACGCCCAAGTTACGACTCTTGAAACCAAACTCGACTTCAAACGTCTCATTTACATTTAACTGTTCATAACAAGAATCTAAATTATTGTATTAAATGAGCATAAAATAAATACTGAGTCAATAGTAGGTTAAACTTTCAAACAAAGTATTTTACTTCGCAATATTAATTTGGTGAAAAATATTGTTATAATGAAATTCTGGATGTATAAGTTACATAAAGATGATGATAATATTGGACAGGTTTTAAAACTGATATGTATATTAGGTACCCCCAGTAGCCAGCAGCAAAATTATTTATTGTTACGCCGAGTTGTTTCATACAGAAATGCAAGTTACAATGAAAAGGTTTAAAGGTCACTGTAGAAGTAGCCGTGTGGGTCCTAATCTAGGAACAGCTTCTGGTATGCCAATTATATAGGAATAGATAAATTGATTGTTCTAAGGCACAGTACAGCGAAACATGCGAGTACTGATGAATCGATTCTCGATCTACACCGAGTAAACAGCTCAAATCGATTCCACGGGACATTTCAGAACCGCTCTAACCTTCAAACTACCGACATTTACCTCGCAATCTTTTAGAATCCAATCTAGATAAAACGAGGGCCAGGTTATTGGCACGCCAACTTAATCGGACCTTCTGGAGGTGTCGCCTGGCAACGGGGAACAAGTGGGAGGTTACTGGAGGAGTAAGGGGAATGCATGTAGGGTTACCATGGATAAGAAAAAGGGACAAATCGGTGGCAATGATTTTGGAGAAACGAAACGAACGTCCCGGGAAATAAAAGTGTTTTTAAAAATTACTTTGGGAATCGCTTTTTGAACAATTATAATTATAACAGTATCATTCTATTTTGGAACTAAAAGAAGCAAGAGCAATGCAAACACAGTCGCTATATCGACCTGGCTTTTAACATTCAAAAAATATTTCGTTCTTTATATAGGATAAGTCCTACCAGTGCTCTTTCACGTGGCTCCCACCACGCCACAAAGGCCTACGAGTGTTTGCTCGCCCCCGGCAACCTGTTGCCGAGCGCCGGGTGGCTCGGCCCAGATAATGTCTCCCTTATTTTTAGAACCAAGTAATTATTGCCTGTTTGTAAACATCGATCGTCCCATGTGCCTTATATCCCTTAATTGGAATAAAGTTGGATTGTTTCAAAACATAACAGTAACTGAGATTGTTGAGCTTGGAAGTGCGGTATGATTAGAATATTATTGTTTTATTAATTCTATCATCACAATAATGTTCTATTATTTATTATATGGCCTTCCAAACAATTCGTCCTTACGAATAGGGCGAAAATATTATTATTTACAGTAACATAGAAACGGAGATAAGTAGGACCTTTTGCGTCAAATCTCATTTTAACCCACTTTTGATCTTGGTTCTTCGTGAATAATTCATGAATTATCATGTCGTATAAAAGCCTAAAAGGTTCTTTCTACTTAATCCGGGATGAAGGGTCATTACAAAGCACTTTTTGATTACCTACTTGTTGATGGACTTATAAGTGGTGATTGTTAAAATTGGCGGATCAATCTTTTTTTTTCTCTTACGAACATTGTCCATCCTGCTTCAAAAGGCTTTTACTTCAACATTAATTTTCATTGACCTAGAATTTTCCAGACCAGACCACCTTATGTCCCGTCTTTTTATAGCCTAAATATTTACGACTTACATCCTAAACATCACAGAGAACCAGATTGAATACCGGTTCAATCTGGTAAAACACTCATCGATTTTCCCGGCGCGATCCGGTTCAGAGTAGAGGTTACTTTTACCGGTACTTTTAGGAGCTACCGCATACCGATTAGCCATGTGTAGAACGAGCGAGTCACACGTCTCAATACTCTTCAAATTTTTGCATAATTTTTCACACTAGACTATATTGCAATAGTAGAAATTATGCAAAAAATTTAAGAGACACGTGCAAAACAGTCTTTCTTTCCACGATCGCCATTTTATTTCAGTTCTATTCTATACAGCACTCAAAACCTCTCGATTTTCTTTTCATAGTCTGTGGAAGCGCGGGTTATGCTAAATTTTTCTAATTGCTAATTGGCTGTGAACGAAAGACATGGAAATTACGTTCTGCCGGGAACACAAGACAGAATGCAGATCGAAATATAGGAAGGATTGCACAATACCTTAATTCTCCGGGGACGTCCTCGCGGCTGAGGAGCGGCTGTCGAGTGCAGGCAACTGGAGCGCTCTGACGTGAGGTGCGCGTTGTGAGTAACCGATTGGCCACGAGTGTCAACTGCGGCCGCTTTTTATGCGGTCTCTCTCGTACTAAAGCGAGAAGATATGCGCGGGAATAGGACGGAGATAGGACCTTCCACAGCCAACTAACTTAGTCGTTCAATGACATGAAGTTATAGATAAAAGACCTAACCGTTCTTCCTGCGCAGCGTAACCATTCCCCCCGGGCTTGAAGGGATGCCTTCAAGAGTTGAAGGCGAAATTCGTGAAATTAAACTACAATTTAAACTATTATCTATACGTAAATATCAATGAAATCAAATAATTAATTACTAATGCTAACCTAACCTTGGATGACGAGAGCCGAATTTATTGGTTAGGCAATGGGCAAAGACGAACGACGGGACGCAAGTAGGATCCAGTCAATGTCTTAACTCGGGCGATGCGAGTGACTCCTGTGGAGTCAGGAAAAACTTCTTCCACGACACCCAAAGGCCAGTGAAGTGGGGGCGAATTATCTACTATGAGAATCACAACCGTACCGACAGTGACTGGATCGATCGGCGTGTTCCATTTACGACGCGATTGTAAAGTGTGAAGATATCCGCTTCTCCAGCGCTTCCAAAACGATTGTACTAATTGGTCTAACAATTTATGTCTCGAAACAATTGTTCTCTCGTCTATCTCCTCGGCAGGCAAGTATTTTAAAGGGGTGAGATTCAGAAAGTGCGCTGGAGTCAAAGCTAGTGGTTCTGAAGGATCACTAGAGAGTGTCCTACAAAGAGGTCTAGTATTCATTACTGATTCGACTTGAGTAAGAACAGTATTTAACTCTTCAAACGAAAGGATGGTATCACCTATTACACGGTATAAGTGAATCTTTAAACTTCTAATATTAGCCTCCCAATTACCGCCGAAATGACTAGCAGTCGGGGCATTAAGTGACCAATTTATGCGATTTTCAGCTAACATGTGACCAAATTCGGTGTTGTGATATTTCGAACAAAGGAAGTCGTGAAGTTCCGAAAGTTTACGCTTAGCGCCAATGTAATTTGTCCCGTTGTCCGAGTAAATCCTACTAACCGGGCCGCGCCTTGATAGGAATCGTTTGAAAGCACTCATAAAACTGACTGTACTAAGATCACCGGCTAGTTCGATATGTACCGCGCGTGTAGTCATGCAGACGAACAGACACACGTATGCCTTGGTAGAACGAATGCCTCGGCCGCGAGACATGGTAACCTTGAAGGGACCAGCGTAGTCCGTGCCCGTGTGAACGAACGGTTTAGTTGCTTGAACTACACGACAAGACCGATGATCTGCCATCTCAGGGAAACTTGGCTTGGGACGGAGACGAAAGCAGGGAAGACACTTATGAATCCTATTCCTAATTAAATTGCGTGCAGAAAGTATCCAATATCTTTGACGTAACAGTGACATCAGCAGGTCGGGACCCGCGTGGCAATTCAATTTATGATGGTATTCGACAAGCAAATTCAGAATAGGATCTTTTCTTGGGAGTAGAATTGGATATTTCGCTTCATAACCCAAATCTGAATTTCTTAAACGGCCTCCGACTCTAATGAGTCCGTCTTTGAGGAAAGGTTTCAAGTGCCGAAGAGAATGACTACAATCCTTGCCTTCTCTGAGTCTGGCAATTTCCTTTGAAAAATAGAAGCGTTGAATTTCACGTAGAATGAGTAGTTCAGCGAAATCGTAATCCGATGCTGACATGCGGTTATTAACCGGTAACAACTTAGCAAAACGACAAACGTAAATTACCACTCTAAGTAATTTACTCCAAGACGAGATACGATCGACTAAACAAAGAATAGAAGATCTTTCGTTAGGTGCAGCGACTAACAACGAATTTTTCTTCTCTTCAGGTGCTTCAGACACTGAGGAGGGATTGAAAGGAGCGACAGGCCATTGTGAAATGTCCAAGTGAGCCCACGGGGGTCCCCTGAACCAAAGCGGATGGTCTATAATTTGTGAGGGTGTGAGTCCGCGTGAAAGACAATCTGCTGGATTGTCCGCACCGGACACGTGATATAAATTTTGCGGTGACAAATCGCTTTGTATTTTCGAAACTCTGTTGGCTACAAAGGTATTCCAACGATGGGGCGACGAATGTACCCAACAGAGCGCGACCGTCGAATCCGAAAATGCGAATATGTCACGGAAAACTATTCGGTTTTGACAAGCGACCACGACATTTCTTATTAGCTGGGATAACACAAGAATAGCACAGAGCTCAAGACGAGCGAGAGAAACTACATTTTTGGGAGAGACCTTAGATTTAGCTGTTATCAAATTGACTGTATTGCCATCGCTATTGTGGACGTGGAAATAAATCACTCCCCCGTATGCTTTCTCGCTAGCGTCCGCGAAAGCTAAGAGTGTGACCACACTATCAGCGACAATACCAACGTGGCGTGGGATTTTTATGTTGCAGAGCAAAGGAAGCTCTTCCCTAAAGCGAGTCCACAGCCTGACTATATCTTCAGGTGGTGTCTCATCCCAGTCGCAGTTGCATAGCCAAAGCTTCTTGATAAGAAGCTTGGCATGCAAGACGACAGGCGCGACAAATCCCATGACGTCCCATGTTTTAGCGATGCACGATAATATTGTACGCTTAGTACAAGTCTGAGTGGGAGTGTTTACTCTCATGGCGAAGTGATCTGACGTGGGCGACCAACACAAACCAAGTACTTTATGTTGGTCGGACCCGTCGAACTCCTTGTCAGCTGGCAGACGATGCGAAAGCGGGATAGAATTCAATACTACTTGCGAATTACTGGTCCACTTGACCAACTCGAATTGACCCGCCTTCATGAGACCAATCATCTCTGAAGCGGTAGAAATGCCCTGGGTTTCCGTGAGGACGGAATGGACAAAATCGTCCATGTACAATCCCGTGGCGACAATGGCTTTAGCCTGAGGGTACGAGTCACCCTCATCCTCCGCCAGCTGCTTAATAGTTCGCAGCGCGTGAAAGGGGCTAGATTTGAGTCCAAAAACGACACGATTGAACTCATAAACTTGCAAAGGTTCCTGCGGCGAAAAACGATACAAGATGCGTTGGAAACGCCGATCAGGTTCTCGGACTCCAATGCTGGGAAACATCTGACGAATGTCTGATGAAAGCGCGATCGAAAACAAACGAAAATTAACTATAATGTTAAACAAATTCCCTTGTAAGTTCTGTCCACCATACAAGAGATCATTAAGCGAAACGCGGGTAGTAGTTTTACAACTACCATCGAGAACGACACGAAGTTTGGTTGTGACCTTATCATCTCGGATCACACCATGATGCGGAATGTAGTACGAAGGTTCCGAAGGATCAGGAATTGTAGGTGAAATATAGCCCTTCTCTAAATATTCTAGGATGACGTTGTCGTACGCGGCCTTTAAATTAGGAGAAGCTTGCATCTTCCTTTCCAAGCAGAGAAACCGGCGTTCACTTGCTTGACGTGAGTTGCCCAGGGATTCGACATCACCCTTGAAAGGCAAAGCGACTACGTATCGTCCGTCACTATTTCGAGTGGTAGTGCGGGCATAAAACTCCTCACATAATTTGTCATCTAGGCTGAGTACCGGGGGAACATTTACTTCTTCCAATTCCCAGAATTTCCGTATCGCTACGTCTAACGGCTCCGCGGTGCAACAATACGAAACGGTCGAATTGTCATCGATGAGAATCGGCGCCTTACCGACAATTACATAGCCGAGTACAGTTTGCAAGGCGATTGGAGACGCATGTGTAGGCTGACCTTGAACTCTGTTAGATAAGAGTAAGTGCGGGAAAGTCGAAGCACCGATCAATAATTGAATCGGATTTGAAGAAAAATATGTATCGTCTGCTAACTGTAAGTTTTTAAAATTATGCAAAAGCGAAACGTCAACCGTGGCAGTTGGCAAACGTTCAGTAATTTTATCTATTACGAATGACTCAATATTATAGTTTATATTACGATTGAAACGAGAATAAAATTTAATTTGTACGGAACCCTGTATTTGTTTACTAGCACCTCCTATGCCCCTGACGGTTGCACAGGCAGGTTTATTATTTATGTTCAAACCCAAAAGTTGACAACAATCCCGCGTGATAAAGTTACTTTGAGAAGCGCTGTCTAATATTGCGCGAACAATATGTTCTTTGCCAAAAGAATCTACTACAATAACTTGCGCGGTAGCAATCAATATGGTTGTTGGGCCCCGGTATAAAGAATTAATACGGTTTTCATCAGTCGCGCACAACGATATATCAGTCTGCTTCGTAAGTCTCTCAGCAGAGGGCGTGCGAGCGCCGGTCGACCTTGAACCGTGCGCGTCGCTCAATTTATTGCCGAAACACAACAAACTATGGTGTTTAGAGCTACATTTTTTACAAGTGGACTTTGACCCACAAGCGGACACACGATGTTTTGGACTTAAGCAATTAATGCATAAATTGTTTGATTTCACAAACTTAAATCTCTGATCGGGTTTATAACTATTAAATACTTTACATTTATATACGTGATCATGTTTCTCCTTACACAAAACACACGCGGTAGGTTCGTTATCCGCTATACAGGTGTATGCATTAGTATGTTTGCGAGTTGCAGGTGATTTATTGTTAGAGACTGTTGACGAAGTTCGTTCTAACACCTTTATATGCTCACGTACAAACTCAACTAATTCACTAAAAGATGGAATTTCGGAACTACTTGATTTTAATTGATGATTAGATTCGAATGCCCGTACAGTGTCTATGTCGAGTTTTTTAAGAGCGATATGCAATAAAATAAAATCAGCGTGGTCATGGACCTTTATGTTTTTAAACCCGGCTACCGACGTTGCGAATTTATCGAGAAATGATTCTAAAGTAGCCGGCGAACCTGACGAAATAGATTTAAATTCAAATAATTGGTCTAGATATGAAGTTGCCGATTGCCGTTTATCTTCATACCTTTCACAAAGTGAATCGAATATAAGTGGGTAATTATCAGCTGACGGAGTAATTCCTGCACATATCGAACGAGCTTTGCCTGTTAATTTTCCAATTAAATAATATAATTTCTCGCATGCTGTTAGCGAACTATTATTATGCACGGCATTTCGAAAACTGGCGATGAACAGCGGCCAATTTTTAATATCCCCATTAAATTCGGGTATTTCAATCGGGGGCAAGCGAGGAGATTTCTTACATTCACTAGGTGACTGAACCTGCAATTTCTTCTCTGCCCGCTTCACCCTACCCAGTAAGTCTTCGAATGAAGAAAGTGCCTGATAGTCGACGACATAATCAGGATTTAATTTAAGTTCATGAGCGATTATATCGTCCAGCGCACATTCAAAATCAGTACGCAACGAATCTATTGTTTCACAGTCACACAAGAACGATTCTTTATCGAATTCCTCCGAATCAATATTTTTCAATTTATCGCAAATACGTTGCATACGAGAAAATATTCGATCTCTTTTTCCTAACAATCGTTTAAGAGTAATATCTGTAGGCGCCATCTAGCAACCTTCTAATAACGATAATTAAATAAATATGTAACACGCGAAATACGTTGTGAAAGCGATGTGAGCGAATAATTTACCTAAGTGGGTATTTATTTTTACAATAATGCGTCGGTGATTGAGCGCGAAGCGGTAATTCAACGGTAATATTTTAAAATAATGCGGGATTAAGCGAAATAACCAGTTATAGCAACGATTTACTAGCTGGTGTTACGAATATACAACGGTTTTACCGAGAATTTAACGATATACCCACACCTGTCGGCGAGACAAGTGTTTGGTACAAAACTAATTAGAATACGAGTATTTTTACCGACTACGAATGGCGAATGGTTATCACTGATTTCAATAACTATCCAGGCTCGTTAGGACCAAATGGAAGCGCGGGTTATGCTAAATTTTTCTAATTGCTAATTGGCTGTGAACGAAAGACATGGAAATTACGTTCTGCCGGGAACACAAGACAGAATGCAGATCGAAATATAGGAAGGATTGCACAATACCTTAATTCTCCGGGGACGTCCTCGCGGCTGAGGAGCGGCTGTCGAGTGCAGGCAACTGGAGCGCTCTGACGTGAGGTGCGCGTTGTGAGTAACCGATTGGCCACGAGTGTCAACTGCGGCCGCTTTTTATGCGGTCTCTCTCGTACTAAAGCGAGAAGATATGCGCGGGAATAGGACGGAGATAGGACCTTCCACAGCCAACTAACTTAGTCGTTCAATGACATGAAGTTATAGATAAAAGACCTAACCGTTCTTCCTGCGCAGCGTAACCAGTCTGTTTGATTCCCATCGACGGTTTGTAATTGGATTCTGTTGTACTTCACTTGAAGTGGTATCGCTTTGCTCAAGCAGTGTCAGTATCGTGTATTGTTTGATTTCCACTAGCTAGAAGTCAATGGAAATGGGGTTTACAGACAAATGGTTATATCACAGGCAATTTAACAGAATCAATAAATTTCAAATTTAATTACCTAGTCCGTCAGCTAGAATTTGGAACTAATGAACGCGTATTTATTCTTTCGCTAAACCAATTCACATTTACAAAGATATAACAGAAGTCAGAAGCAAGTAAAATCTGTACTTGCTTGTGACTTTTTGCCAATTTCAAAAGTTCAGTTTACATAACAAAAGGAATTTTCAATCAAATACCCATAATGAGAGTCATAGATTAATTTATATATTTGACTCGTGTCAACGTACCGCTGATTCGAAGGTTAGGCAAGACCGCAAAAACTTTAATGAAGATAAAATTAGATGTTTGACGTGTTAAATAGCAAGATACTAAAAATATTCTCATCATAATCGAACATATTGTTGTTACAAAGAATAAAAGACCAAAAATATCCGTACAATTTAACGACCACATTGAAACGAAGATTTGGTCATGGATATGCATTCTTCAAAAATGAAAGGGTCTCAATAAGATCGGACAAGATGTGACAAGATTGATGGTAAATAATTTAAAGTAAAAATACATTTGAATGAACCTGATTTTGAAGATACAGATCTTTCTTGAGGTGAAATTCATGAGGTTAGTATTAAAATCAGCTAAAATACTGCAGCTTCAAATAATAAAGATGATAATACAGAACTAGCACCCACTAAAAATCCTATACTACAGACAGCAGCAAACAATAATTGCGTGTTACATTAGCAATTGTGCGTAAGCAATTAAAGGTTAACATTGCTATTTAGTCATTATAATGCTCGTGGTAACGTAATCACGAACTTACAAGTCTAGTCTAATGTAACTGTAGTTAGTTTTTGTAGACAGTAGGCCAGTAGGCACTGAATACTAATTTACAAATGACCGGCAATCGCCAGACCAGACCACTGAGTAAGACTCACCAAGTGAGTCGACATTAAACTAATGGACTAATTCTCCTGTAACTGCATCATTCTCTTACCCTTTCCTTCATACCATATTTAACAAGATGTTTTTTTTTATTTCGGTTTATCTCTCCCTATTCTTTTGTAATATTACTGAATATGTTTAGACATATTACACACAGTGGATAGACCACTGTGGGCCTATTTCATAAGTGGAGCTAGGGTATCTGCCCTGATCTTTGGGTTTTATTTTCTTAATGTTATTATCCATTCTCTTTTCCTTCATATCATAGTTTACTAAATTCATCTATTCTTTAATCTACGTCTGTCTCTTCCCTGATCCATTCCCATTCCTTTAACATCAATTCTTAATTCAGCCATCCAAATGAGTATTTACCTCGATAATTTCCTCTCCGCAGTAATACTACAAATGCTTACAATAGTACGTGCCTTGATGTTCAATAGCCTCATTAGCCTAGTGACCGCAAGCAATTCTTTGGATTGCTATTGCCACTGTTTTTGTCTTGTCTTTTGCTGTTATTTGATTACTTGGAAGTGATAATGGCTCTTCATGCTTTTCTATGGTATCTATTAGGTACTAGATGAAAAATGGGGTAAAGAGTTTCTACGTTGTATAAGACTTATTATAAAGTCAAATCATCGCTCAAATATTCGACGGTTCACTATCGATTGGTTAGCTTCGGAGGAAACATAAAAAAGACGTAAAATAAATACCAGCGGAACAAACTAAAACTCAAGTGTAAACGACAATGTTGATACAAAAATAACAAAAAATTTCACAGTAGTAACCACAGAGTCTGGATTTCTGCTATAGGCTCGTCGTCTTTTACGTTGAATTATGGGTGTGCTATTTGGTACACCTCTATCTCCGTCTTTCTGCGCGGTAAATACCATAAACCAGCAAAGCAATAATAGTGCTGTAATGTGGCTAAAGAACATTCGATTCGATTCAGACTCACTTGTTTATTTAATCGATTGCGACGACATATCAAGAGAGTACGTTGAACCTTATGACGTTCGCCGGGCCGCGATCGCCTCTCACCACGTCATTCGAATTCCCCGCTCTTAGTATAATTAATATATTTTTAACCAAGTTTGCTTAATTTGCATATTATTAAATTTTATGAGACCTCGATTAGCCAAAAATAAATTACCTCTGCTTGTGTATTTTTAAATTGAATATAGGCCCATTCGACTTAATTTTCCCAACATTGGATTACAATAAAGTTGAGCTTTTTCCGAGCAAGACAGGCTAAATTTTTGAGTCGCAATGCCTGTAATTGTTCTATATCTACTAACTACAATTTTAATAAAAAATACTACAAGAAGATAAGGATTATTACAAGTTAGTACTGAACACAAGACTGACAACACAATAGTTATCTAATCAATGTAATGCAAACTAACAATGATCAAGTTATAATGACCCAGTAAGTAATTTATAATGATTATGTCCTTCTAAAAGTAATTATCTACGTGAAAATAGAGCCGCTGAAACATCTATTCGGCGCGGGAACAAAGTTGAGCATGAAATAATGAAGGAGAAGTAAGAGTATCGAGTTTCAGGAACACAATTTTAATTAAAAAAACCTATTAAATTCCTGCGAGTAATTTCAGCAAATGACCATCCCATTTTCAAAGCATCTACTAAGTAGCGATTATGGGTTTTTTTGTGACTAAACCACAATGT
Source organism: Agrotis exclamationis (assembly GCA_950005045.1). NCBI lineage: Eukaryota > Metazoa > Arthropoda > Insecta > Lepidoptera > Noctuidae > Agrotis > Agrotis exclamationis. The sequence goes on from OX465421.1 coordinate 2,273,322, forward strand.
TTAATAAATAATTTGTTTGTTTTGTCCAACTGAAACATGAGGCATCCTCAAAAGACTAAAATACATCTTAAAACTGGGTCTTTAGAGTTAAATTCGTGTTAACCCCGTTCCGCTACTATGTTTTGCCACAATCGCAATTATTTTTTTTACATTCTAAAAATATATTCGAAACTCGAATCTCGCGCGATTACAGGGCTATGTTTTGTGAACTAAAATGGTAAAAACATGCAAAAACAGTTCATATTTGCTGTTTTATAGAGTTTATAAGACTTATTTTGAGGTGGTTTTGTTAAATTCGTAACAAGTTTTCGTTTATTGACGAGACAAGATTGGAACCAACGTAGTACGAAAATAGCGGAGCGGCATGATTTGCATTTAAAAATAGAAGTAAACACTTTCGGGACCATATTAATGTTATTTTTGTATTTCTAGTTAGTTTTGTAGCACTTAACAGTTTGGAAAAATGCTTCTAATGTGGTTTTAGTAAAATGTGACTAGAAGAGATCTGGGTTTTAGGCGTGTCGGGATGAGCTATTAAACCTTTTTAATCCATCTAAATGTCTACAGCAAAGTTATAATAAATACAAGCGCGTGTTGGCATAGCTTGAATGAAACTACGTGAAGTGTCATCAGCCGAGCACACGTAACGAATTGTTGAAAGGTTGCCATTGCACAAAAATATTCAAAAATTGCTGCGCGGGCGCACTATTACTTCGTCATTTATGTGTGTAGTAAACTTAATTACAGTAGCCCTTTCATTTTTACACTCTGTTAGTTTCCGTGCACTAATAAGCAATTTATTTTTAGTTACATTATGATAATTATGTTCATTTTATTTTTTCTTGAAGCTATTTTTGTATCTTAATCTTATCACATTTTTTTTATTGTGAGTTAATTTGCTCTTAACCAATAAAAAATGCTGTAATAATTTCTTAATTAAATAAAAACATCGTATTAATTACCTAGTGTTTTTTCATTAAAGAATGGCGTAATAGAAAAGTATTTCTCATAATTATTGTTTTTTTTTTACATTTCCTGAGCTTAGACGAAGATGAATACTTCTGCTATTAACGCTGATACGATCGACAAGTCTAGAAATAAAAATCACCATAGGAAGACCTAACTTTTCAATTTAAACCTAAAATAGTCTAATGGCTTTACACTCTTGCTGGGACTCTCGGTGCTAATATTATTATAATTTGTTTGTTCGGCTGAACGCGCTAATCAGAGGAACTACTGGTTCGAGTTGAAAAAATCTTGTTGTCTTGAATAGTCTATTTATCGAAGAAGGCTATAGGCTATATAACATCATATACTTCGATCAATAGGAGATGGGCACCGGGGGTGAAATCACGGGATACAGCTGCTAGTGTATTATATTCATAGCAGCATTAGTAGCGCTCGTCTTTTTTTTTGCGTGGTAAAATCATCAAATCAGTCCTCCCGCCCAGGGCAGGTACTGACTAAAATCCACGGTGTCCTTCATTAGCCCTTTACGTTACAGGGTCACGGTAATGGTGTAAGTCCCGCGACCAGTAGCGCTCGTCTCGTAGTCTCAGATGTTCCTCACATGCTCTTCCGTCTCATTTTTTGCGAGACATTTTGGAAGAGACAGAGAGGTCAAGAGTGTACAGTGTACACCCACCATAATGATTTAAAACTCATTTGACCATCTGATTAGATAAATAATTGGTATTGTGCCATCACATAATTTGTTTACTTATCTGAAATTGTTAATAAAATTCTGAAACTTTAGTTCTGTTCGCTATTTTTTTTTGTTCGAAACAAGTTCAGACTGGGTTTTACGTAAATATTAAATACGGGTTTTTCATTGATATTTAGTTAAGAATATAATATTATGTATCAAAATGCAGATTCGGTTTTTATGGTTCTCTTGCGGTTGGTCACGTGCAAAATTTGTAAACAACACCGACAACACGTCACTAAATATCATAAAATTCAGGAATGATTTCATTTTTAATCTCGTGAAGTTAATGAATGGCCTCTTTTACATTTGTTAAGTGATATTAATAGCCCATTTTGAACTTTGTAATTTACCAAATACCTATCTACATTGTACTTTAAAATAATTATTTTTAAAAGTTTACATCGCTGAGGCGATTTTCATAATACATGATATTATTGTTTAAGAGTTTTTAGACTCAAAACAAAGGTATTTAATTTTAATAGGTTACTTCTAGGCTAAATAAAAAAAAAAAGAAATTAAGCGACTATTTCTATACAATAAAGTCTTGGCACAATACACACGTTAACAAGAATTTACACAATAAACGCAACCATAAAAGCATTAATTAATGTTAAGTTGGCACACTTGCTTGTTTTCAACGAATCGAAGGGTTGGTCAATGTTCATTGCATCTGTGACGCACGGCAACCCTCGCTCACCTTCGGTTCTCGAGGAAAACCCACTAACGCACTCAACGTATAAACCTTAATGTAACTAAACTATGGTTCAATTCACAATGTTAATGTGTCGGTAATGAATTCCTGCGGTCAGTTAAGTGTGAATGATATATATAGCTCGGTATGTTCGTAATCTTTTTGTATGTCTCGAGATTGTTCTAAATTATTGTTTTGCTCTGACTCGTTTTCCAAATTTAAATATGAATTTTAATTAAACTACTCAGAAACACGATAATTCAGATAGATTAGCATCTTGATTTAAAAAAAAAGGATTGTAACGTTCAAAGTTGTGAAAAATTTATAAAAAAAGTTCTTCTAGATCGAACAAGTAATTTAATTAGACGTCTAATAACTTGAAGACTGAAACTTATAAGATATTTTCAATTACATAATATTTAAAAATATTAAATAATATATGTGAGAAAACAGACAAGAAGGCAAAAAGCGAAACCAACGCTATTAATTTCAAAAATACATAAATAAATAATTCATCACATTACATAAACGATACTATATTTATAAACATACAGCAACCAATTTGTGACAGCGTATAAAAAACCCGCAACGCGTCTAAATGACAACGTATAATACGAATGATAAATTAAATAAAAATATAATCAATAAAATCCGTTTAATGATGACACATGAGATTTACGTAAAATATTAATTCAAATTCATTAATAAAATGTGGAAATAGTCGGGAAAGAACCGGTGCCACCACGATGAATCAGTATTAGGAACTTGGAGATAGCAGAGGGCCGATTATGACTCCCTGAAGAAGGATACTTTAGAAATAACTAAAGGTATGAATCAACAGAACATGGTTAGCCGTAAACTTGATCGGCTGAAGCGAAGGCCTTAGACAGACAATAGGGAATAACTAGATGCCAACGGTAAAGAAAACGTATCTTGGGACATGATTTTTCCAAGCAAAGGACTGTGAATGGTTTTGAATTTTTGATTGATTAAAGAAACAAAACCAAAGAGTCAGAAATGTAATATAACATGTAAGGACCAAAAACAAGATGGAACAAAGATATGAGACAGGCGACTTAAGACAACGGGAATGGGGCAGGATTGTAAGCAGGTTTTGATTAACTAGAAGAAACATAAAGTATGCAAGAAGAAATATCAATAGACATGTTGAAAGATGTAACAATAATTTCTTTGAAACTCTCGCAAGTGCTATGCGTATACGGTGTTGATTGGGCGCGTGGGACTGGCATTTAAAACATTTGTCTGGGTCAGCAATAAATTGATGTTACTCGTTCCACGCTTGACTAAATTAATGTTACGCTGTAGATAGCCAGACATGGACTTTGAAAGCGATGGGTCAACGAAACTTAGACACACGTGGTTGAATTCTGCTATATCCTTATCTATACTTGTTTAGTTTAAGAGATTTACTGCGTCTACGGGTTAAAGTCCGTTTTATTTAAACAGGTTCACCTGTGAAAACAAATTCTAGGTAAAAGTGATCACCAGGTGTAAGGAAACAAAATAGTATTGGTGTAGCATGTTGCAGACAAGCTATGGTGGCAAAAACACCATTAAACACTTTTGAACTCCAGTTTTTGAGATATTGTTGATTTAATTTAGCAAAAAACTTGAATGATGCTGCGTCCATTAAATCTTTTGGAGCTCTATTCTAGACTTCTTATACTTGTCAGATCATATTGTCTAGATGCGCCTACGCACATGCGTTAGACATTTCACGCATGTTGCATCTCTAGGAGTTTTCCTCATACTATTTTTACTTTTGCAGTTCAACAGACAAAGATTCCACTGAAATAAGATCTGATACAGATGAAGTCTTATGAGTAGGAGTACACTCCTTTGCGTCATGGATGCTCTATTTATCTTTTGGGACAAGGTGGCTGTCTGGTCTGATGTTGTAATGGAATTTAACTTGGTTGATGCTTCATTCCTGACATGATAACACTTCATCTAAATCTCCATGCATTTTGCAACCGTTGTGTAACCTTCTGTGCTGTATGTTGTTGTTGGATTTCATGAACTTAATGCTGATGCAATGGAGGGGCGAAGGCCAAAGAGAGATGGGCGAGTCTTGTGAGAGATGACAAGAATGTACAGGAAGTGAATGATAATTCTTTTTTTTTCTAACCGTAAAATAAGAACGATCCCTTTTTTGAGCTGCTGTGTATCAATAATGAATCAGTTGGTCAATAGTTAGTCTTAATCAATATTTACTTATATTTGTTTGGCGTCGTTAACGCTACCGACATATTTATTCGGATCGAGTTGGAACCGAATAAATACGTGCTTACTGGCTATTGCCAAAGTAAAAGCATAAAAAATATAAAAACAGGTGTGTTTGCACATAATATTTGTGTAAAATGTCTTCTTTACGCAGGTGTTGAAAACATTTTAGTGTAGTCAGGTATAGAGATACCAATAATGCTATTGCTGCAAGCCGTTTAATTGTCATTAAATATTTTATTTTTAAATTCATACATCAACTGGAGTATGCACAGGTTTGGTTTGCAAAAGGTAGAAGGACTGGATTGAGGCCTTTTCCCAGGAAAATATCATTCGTAAAGAGAAAAAGACTTTAACTTTTTCTCAAGGGGGTGGTGGACGGAATCTGCAGAAAAAAAAACCTGCTGCTAACTCTTACATTGCTCTGTCCATGGTAATACTAATCGGATCATTACCATATTCCGGTTGCAAGATTGCGCACCTGACATCTGAAGAAGTTCATCTATAAGGCTAATGTATGTCCAATACATGTGGAGCTCGGCGCAAGCAAAGAGAGCCAGAGAGACTCAGCAGTGGTTCTGACTGTAGATAAAGTCATTACGTCAACCTATCCTATTTTCCCAATCGAACAGTGTGAGTACAATTGGCTGTTTATTTGAGAAAATTGAATAAAGAAACTACAACATTCTACCGATTCGTATTCAACCATTTATGGGGGCCATAGAGTTAACAAAGATGAGCAGTAACTGCCTAAAATTGACCACACTCTCTAGAAAGACAGGAAAACAATATTATTTGTCTTGTGTGTGTGTGTGAATGTATTTTCTGTCTATGCAATGCCAATATTATCAGTCAGTGGCTAGGGAAGGCGCAGTCCATCTTTTAAGTCTATGGGGTCAGCTTCTCGCTATAACTCACTGTACATACGTATCCATACACTTAAAATACGTCAGACGTAACAGCAACGATAGGAATACTAATGATAGCATTATTTCAAACAGTTTAAAAGATATAAATTATAATTTATGGGGTAATAAGTGTCATGCATGAGAGGTGTAAAGATAAACAAAGAATGTGCAGACATGACACGGTATAATATACATAGTATATTATGTAATGCCGTATTCTGAAGCTAAGGTATATGAGTCAAATCAGGGAAATGGATTTTCTCGGGCAATACGACAATGTTATATTCAGCCTTGGAATATCTTCAAGGTTATTGGCTTGAAATTCATGAGTACACATGTTCGCTCTGTCCTATAACGGGGATAGGGTAGATAGGAAACTTCAGAACATCATCACGTCTGATGCTTTTTTTATACTTTGTCAATTCATCAAATGTATCCTCCGCCAGTGTCAGGCCGAGACTCCATCAAAGCTGAGACGTGTGCTGTGCGCGAAGAACTGTTTTTCAGTTCGGGTGACTCAACCAAAGCTGTGTGTGCTGAAACGTGTGCTGTGTGCGGTGTGCTGTGTGCTGTGCGAGAAGAGATGTTTTTCAGCTCGGGTGCGAGGCGTTGAGTGCTTTTCAAATTCGCCGTTTGTAATGAAATATGAACAAAATATTATCAATGGAAAAAAAAACATCTAATGTTTTTTTTTGTTTTAAAACAACTTGTTTTAATCATGCCAACCCTGGTACTAAATATCGAAAGGAAGTATCGAATTGAATAATAGTATCGAATCAAAAGCGATATGAGTAAAGTATCGGATTCGATATCGTGTCCCTACTCGCAGCACACGTCTCACAGCACGCCGCTCACATCTCACGTCTCGCCATACAAATATAACACAGCCAGCACAACGGTCTCCACTGAAGCTGTGCGGAGTGGAGCTGTGTCAATAACGCAATTCTATTGGTTGTTCAAAACACATCTCGACTCCGCACAGCTCGACACAGCTTTGGTGGAGTCTCGGCCTCAGTGACTAAAAATCTACCCTGTTTCTCCAATAGCCCTATACGTTTAAAGGTCATGGTAGGCGTGTGGGAGCACCGTCAGTTTGCTGAAAGCTCCTTGATGCTTGCGTGGAATACTACGCGTTGTCGACCCGGGCATGGTCCATGATCGGACGGCGAGTCACAGATTACTCGCCGTCCGCATACCCGTGACCTTGTAGGATCCTTACGTAAAGTTTTCGTCACTTTTATTCATCTGCTTGAATTTAAGACAGATTCAACATGTGCCTCAAACAAAATTTCAAAGATAATAACCCCGAACATGAGGGGTGATGATTAATCAAACGCCAGAATCCATGCATCCATCCAAATATTGCCATTTACAAAATAAGTTGGATATTGTTTTCCTTAAAGCAAAAATTACAGGTTCACTAATTGACCTATAATGTATAACCATGCTCCCAGAATAAATCACAAATAATTAATTGAGTCATCCTTATTGACAGGTTTAAAGTTCTACTGTCGGTACGTTTGGACCATAAACAGCGGCTAACTATAAAATGACATAACAGAGTCAACATTAACATGCTCGATTTCCTGCACGTGGGGCGCCAGTGATAGCGACTCATGCCCATGCATACTTCACAGGGTCAATGAAAATAGCTAGCGAAATATAGTAATAAGATCGATTTTGATAACTATCTATACTTCTATTATCTATAGGTACTTTAAATTATAAAGCCTCCTGCAGACACACGCGATTAATCGCGCTGCGACAACGAGCCAAGCTAATTTCCACTCTAAAAATACTGCGAATGGACCGCGACATGTCGCCCCGCGCGATTAATCGCGTGTGTCTGCAGGATGCTTTAAGCTGAATAGTTTGGATGAATGCGCCAATGTCAGGAAATATTGGTATAAATTTAAAATTATGTAATATTTTTGTGTCGGATATTAGATTTATCGAGGAGGGTTATAGACAATATAAAATCATGCTACGGCCATTAGGAGCCGACCATCGGGTGAAACCACGGGGAACAACAAGAAAATAAAATAAATGTACTTAGGATTATTATTTATTGGGATCAAGCTCTGGGCAAAGAGCTAGACAGAACCAACGACTAGTGGTCCACTCTGGAATCGGATCCAGGAAACTGGAAGTCATGGGGAAAGACCTCAGCCCAACAGTGAGACGATACAGGCTAGCAGTATCAAAGGTCAAGATCTAAATACCAAGACGTGACAAGTCCATCTCATCCCAGCGTCAGTGCAACATCATGGTATGTTACACACCATCATCTACCTAACCTTTTCCCAACTATATTGGGGTCAGCTTCCAGTCGAACCAGATGTAGCTGAATATCAGTATTTTACATGGAGCGACTGCCTATCGGAACTCCACAATCCAGTAACTGGGTAATACGATACTCCATGGTAAGACTGGTTGTCAGACTTCAGAGCTTCTGACTAACAGTAACGACTGTAGATCTACAAATGACAGCCGGGACCAACGGCTTTACGTGCTTTCCGAGGCACGGAGGAAACTCGCTATGACAGATAGATGGTCACCCATCCACAGACCAACCTCTGTAATTATTTAGCCATGAGCTAGGTATGTTACACGTTACACACCATACAACTTGTATAGGTTATTGTGGTGAAGTTTGTAGCGGAGTTTCGCTAGTTGTTGAATTTGGGGCAACGTAAGTACATATTATAGATACCTACTTAATAAGGCTTTGTTACGAAAATATAAAAACGGGGAGTCTCATTTATTGATCGTTAAGTACTTTATGAAAGTATCTAGTCCTTGAAAACGCTTAAGAAACCCATTTAACAATTACTTCAACATGGCTGATACTTAATAAGATATTATGAGACGATGAGAGAATTGAGAATTCTTTTACTAGCAGTTGCCAGCGGCTCCGCCTGGCTGTCTGGCTCATCTTTGCTTCTGGGCCCCATCATCATCATCATCATCAACATCAGCCTATAATGTTCCTACTGCTGGGACACAGGCCTCCTCTCTGTGAGAGGGAGTGGGCCATAATCCACCACGCGGGTCCAGTGCGGGTTGGTAGATGTCACGTCTTCGAATTTTTGGTTCTAGGACATGCCGGTTTCATCACGATGTTTTCCTTCACCGTTTTGAGAGCAGTGGTGATGAAATAAATTACACAAAGAAATGCGCCTGGCTGGTTTCGAACCCACGACCTACTACTCGTAAGTCGAGGCCGATACCACTGGGCCTTGGCTCACCAAGAACAAACCTATTCATTTTAAAAAAGGTATACCACGAAACAGGTGGAAGAACCAAAGAGGTAGAATTATCGTGACTGAGAATAGCAACGAAGGTCGATGGGCTGGGACATTGTTTTAATAGCAAGGCGACACCAACGAAAATAAATACATGTCTGTTTAATAGTAGTCATTTGGACACCAATTGGTTTTGTCACGAAGGGCATGTGTAGTCATGTTTTTGAGTCTATGACAGAAATAAAGCTATCATTTCTCAAGAGAATCATGGTTGAAAATTTGACGGAGATAAGCAGCCTATAATATGCCCACTTCTGGGACACAGGCCTCCTCTCTATGAGAGGGAATGGGTTGTACTGGTTGGGAGATGTCACAAAATATCTTCGCAGTTATTGGTTTTAGGACATGCCGGCTTCCACAAGGTGCTTTCACCGTTTGAAAAGCAATGGGGATGAAACAAATAAGACAAAATAATGAAAACAAGAGTAATATTCGCTCGCAGGAATTTCTAATATCTAACTTATTTTATTTAAAATGTGACTGGAGTTTCGTACCCGTTTCACTCTACAGACATCTAAATTCTTCAATTTAACTGACTGATTCCTTGACATTTGAAAAGTGTCTGTACCTAATTGAAATAATTGCTTTGAGTTTGAGCTCATCCATCATTTTGAATGTTGGTTATGTTGTCACAATGGGATTTTTAAAGTGTTGACGCAGGTAAGGGGGCGAATGAATGAGCTGATCGACAGGTCACCACAACCCTCCAGCACCGCGAGTCCGAAGGTCTTTGTGAATGATGTCAAAGACAAAGCTGATGATGATTCAGGACATGGAATACCCCAAAAACTACATTCTAATCTGTCAAACCACGATTTTGCGACTTATGAATCATAACACGCAAAACACAAATTAATCCAACTTTTTGTAACCAGACCTCAATTTCAGGAAATTCAATATTGTACTAAATTGAAAACTTTAATTTAGCGTATAAACCCGAGTTCACCCGCTTATCGTGGAGCCATACGAAAATAGTCCTACTGACCACAGATCCATGATTCATGGTTACTTACTTTGCTACGCGATTTACTCGTAAAGTTACATAAAAACGTATGTTAATTAAGGCAATTTTGCAATGCACATAATGTTGATACGGCTACTGACGCGATACTGATTCTTGCGAAATTAGTAATAATATGTTATCCTTCGTATGACGTCATTAGTATCAAGGTTACGCAGGTTCAGTATTTACGACTGGACTCTTTATACCTAGTTTTTTTTTTTGGCTAGATTAAACTTTGGCTAGATCTAAATGGATTTGTTAATAAATAATAAGATAAAAACGTGAGCATATGTTTATAAACACGGCAGTTGCATTGTAAATATTAGTGTTATGTTTAGTAAGGATCAATAGAAATGTGCAAATACAATAATTATATTGACAACTGCAGAAGCGACAGCTGACCATGAATCTATACCTACACACATTTGTACCAAAAGACAAGTATTGAAAATAAATGGTTGAAATTCATTAGAACTAGAAAGATATTGAAGGTCTATGCCGAAGAAATGCTTACAAACAAAATTATAACCATGACAAATATTTAAACTTTGAAATTCACAATGATTGAAACGAACCACAGTAACTGAAAATAACATACCAGACAGCTGCAAGAAACCTTGTATAAACTATAAATATCTACAATGTTTACTTTCAGATAACATATCATGTAATGAACTTGTCAACTCCACTTAGATGCAATGTCTTCTTAATAAACAGAGAGCATTATGTATATTATAATGATCATTAAGTACATGATACATCTTATTGATCGCGGATCTCAAAAGCGAGTTTAGAAAATCATTAAATCTGGAATTGGTCAAATAACAAATTTGATATTAGTTTCGATCGAAAAGAAAAATGTTAATTTGAAGTAGTCAAAATACGTAATTGAGGAAATACGTAATAGAGTTTCGAGAGGACCACCGAAGCTTAGAAGACAAATCGGTTAAAAAATACGCAATAGTTTTTAATATTTCCGTTGCACAAATTCGAAAGTACAGTAATTGGAAAATACATTTATTATAGTTACCCAGAATGTTAACAACCATCTACTTAGATTACAAGGAAAATATTTTGAAAATGTACTAAATCACAAACATAATACGGGTACCAGAGTCGTAACTCAGCCAGACCCGCAAAATATTGAGGACATCGTTGAATCCATAAATGATAATAGTACTCACAACAATTCCGTTGAAGCAAAAACAGAAATACACAATCTGTTTCAATCCCACAAGTGTCCGATCAAAAGAAATCACAGTCAGAAAACAAATGTTCGGGAACAAAATCAATGCACAACAAAACACAAGAAACAAAGCTACATCGAAGTTGTCGCATCGGTAGCGAAACGTAAACTGAACACAACGTAGGAATGAGGTAAACACCATTATATAAATTTAATTGGAGATAATTGCGCGAAAACCGCAGCTGCGTGACGTAGAGGATGCCATTATCAAGCGCTATACGACGTTTTTCCTAGAAGCGAGCCGTGGGCACGGCTCTCTTTGCCATTCATCTAAATTACGATAAATGTAAGGTAATACCAGCCTGGGGAACAACTTGGTCTTGCCAAACAAATGGACTACAAATAGGTTTTGTTGGAAAACGCTCTGTTGAGAAATTTAAACTAGTATATACTTTGGAATATTAAAAAAAAACAGATTCCAGCGAAACTAGACACCGAGAAATTTACATTAAGGATCATTCCAGAAAGATTCAATAAAGCTGCAGGTGCAAAAACTTGCGAGCGTGCTTCAATCAAGGCAGTTAAGATTAACATATTAAACGGCTAAATCAAAAAGCTGTTTACACGCTTTGTACGTGAACAAGCAAGAATGCTTCTTAATTTATTCTTACTTCGTGTTTGTTCTCAGTATGCACGCAGCGCGCGACGCGACGTCGGCAATTCTCGGCTTTAATCCAGTAAAGTGATTAAGTCAAATGCCTGCTGACGTGTCAGGGAAATACGTAACTTGTTTCATTTTTTTTTAATTGTTGGTCATTAGTCACACATCCAAAATGAACGTATGAAGCGTTTTTATTTAATTATCACCCTGGGATTTGATAATTGAAGCCGTGTTTGTTAATAGTAATAACATCTACAGTACTGTAAATGAAGGTTTTTATTCATCGGTTTCATTTTATATTGTAGGTATTAGGTATGTGTAAGCCAAAACGAAAGTATCGAATCCTGACCATATAAATTTACAATCAACTTCTACTTCTATCCTCAGATAGTTCACAAAATGTCTACAGAACGCATAAATGATGCAACAGACTTGAAAAACGTTTGAATAACACTACATCCAGGAAGTAGTTGTATCAACTAATGATGAAAAGACATCAACTTTAGAGCGCATTGTATGCAGATGCGTACAAAAAGTTAGTACAACAACGTCTGAATGTTTACTACACAAACTACGACTAATGATTGTACTACCGGGCAGATCGGATTGAGTTTTTCTGCCAGTATCAACAAGAAATCAACAGAAACCAAAAAAACTCGTGTAGTTTTTCACGAAGAAACATTCGGAGTTGATGGGCAAACTTCATTAATTGGAGCGTTAATGAAAAAAGAAAGAGAACTTCTGGATGATCTGAAGATTTCAACTCATAAAAATGACAACTTAGATTTGATGGTGTATCATAAGACCGTCGAAAACTTGTTTAACGAAACGTATACAAAGGCTCAAGAGATTATAGATGACGGTAATGACATCTTGTTTACTACTGTGCAACACGTTGACTATACTATAACTTATCTATTACAATGACTGTGTGCGTGCTAACGACTCGACGTTATGTAACAGAGTAGCGCGTGGCCAGTTGCGGTTAGATCCACGATGGGTGAACGTGGAGGATAGCAATATTCTAGAACAAGGAAACTGTAAGCAAGGTTTATAACCTCTCGGAGATTTTGTGAAGGGATTTATATAGTTTATGAGGCGTAATACCTTGTTTGTTTTTCACTTTTATACCAACCCGCACTGGGCCCGCGTGGTGGATTATGGCCCACTCCCACTCACAGAGAGGAGGCCTGTGTCCCAGCAGTGGGAACATTATAGGCTGATGATGATAGCTTGTTTGTTCTAAGATTCAAACAACTGTGTAGAAAGGCCTTTTTTAATTCTGATGATGAGCTGCAATTTTGCTTTTTCGCAGAGCAAAGTATTGAGATCAAATATTCCACAGGCAGGGTCATCTTTTGTAGACTCTCCTTCTTTAGAAACTACTAACTTTACTTTTACTTTTAGAGGCAAATCTTCTTGTTTCGAGCAATGATCCACTATATTGAATCTATTTGGAGATCAATATCCAAGGTCCATAATTTTATTAAGTACTCTGCTATTTCTGATTTCTATAACATTCATATTTAAATGTGTTAATAAAATGATGGCATGATTCATATTTCATAACGCTTCTGATCTTACACTACCTAATATACTTCTATTAACTTTATCCTCGTTACTACAGATGCTTCGATCAGATTGATTTTCTTCTTAAGATCATTTGTGGAAGTTGGAATATTTGCCTACTTTAAAATGGTTTCTTCAAAATTTACTTTTACTTGTGATTTTACATACAGTATCGCCTCAACCCAAAGTTTCCTGTTTCTACACTTTCTATCCCGAATTCTGTCTCAATTTAGATTGTGTTCTCAAATAATTAATCAAACTTGGCTAAAATTTTCCATTTGTGGACACTGGCCTGCAAGTAGGACACGCTACACACTAATACTTGTATCCTATCCATATCTATTCATGTGCATGATAACCTTATGTCTTGTGCTGGCATCATCTCGGTTTGCATATGAATGGAGCTTTAAAATTGTATTGTGCTCTTCATTTCTGGATCAAATATGCATGGAGACTGTGCTATTATTAAGTATTGTCGTGGAGTACAATTTTCCGATCAGTTAGATACTAATAACAAGTATCACTTTCACCATACATAGTTTGCATTTACTAAGCCAATTTAACAGTAAGGTACTGCACCTTAAAATTCGTGTAAACAATTTAGGTATGCTAGTATGTACAAAATATCTTACTCTATGTTATTTCATATTTGTAATATTTATTGTATGTGGATTGTTTGAAGCAGAAATATAAACAAAATATTGAAACAGTACTATTCAGATTCTATCTTGTATAAAGATACAAGCCATTATTGTTGGAATCATCAAGCAGATAAATAAATTATAGTGATTTAAAAGACGTTACATCCTGGAAATCTTCGATTCGGTTATAACTGCTACAAATAATTTGTATTGACACCTAACATTTGAAACAAATCCATTAGTAAGCCACAGATATAATTAGTTCAACAAAGACAATATCGAACAATTAATAGAGAAACTCATTAATCAGTTCATAGTCCACTTAGCAGCGGACGTTTGAAGCCGACCCTTGTCTAAACATTTGAATTGGATTGATCTTTTATCAATATTTGGACTTTAAATTACATTTTATAACGTTCCTGCGGCTTCTAATTAATTTAGATCAAATTCGGGAGCCATTTTGGTACACACTGTACATTATACAATCAAAAGTATTAGATTTTAGAGGAATTTTTGTAAATAGACAGAAAGTTGAAGCAAAAGCTTAGATCTCTAAGGAGCAGGAATGTTGTGCAAAAGCTAATAAAAAAAAAAGTTATTCGCACTATTTCTACACCTCTTTATAATAATCCAAGACGACGACGGACGTATTACTGGTACGAGTAGCTCAATGTTACATACTTGTTTTAATGTACATAAAGAATGCTTAGATGATGGACGTATGATAGGGTTTAATCGAATCAGAACGCATCTAAACGATTGGTTTAATATGTTTGCTTCGTGTTGTTAAAAACAGCAAACGTATAACCCAGACGACTAGTTCTTATCTGTCATTACCCTTTTCTCGAATTTGTTTGTCAAAACAGAATTAGGCTGCGTTTCCACCAGAGATGTGCGATGGAAATGTGTCGTGCGAGGATGTCTAGCTGTGCTGTGAAAATGTGTGGGCGTTTCCACCAAAGCTGTGCGATGAAAATGCGCCTACGAGGATGTGTAGCGGAGCTGTGAAAATGCGCATTAATGTGTGGTGCGAGGATGCGTTGTGAAGCTGTGAAATGTGTCGACGGGGTTGCAGTGACAAACTCCGTCTATGGATTGGCTGGTACAGTATGCGCAAACCTCGAAACACATCCTTCTCAACACATATTCCTCGCAACACATCCCTCGTACACATCCCTCGCACACATTTCTCGTACACATCCCTCGCACACATTCTTCACTTGTTTTGTATGTACAAAAATCTAGCTCCGCTGAGCCGTTTCCAGCAGAGCTGTGCTGACCGAGGCGAGGTAAATGAAGCGATTCTATTGGTTCTTTAAAAACACATTCCTCGCACATCTCTGGTGGAAACGCAGCCTTAAGCTGTTTGATTTTCACATGCGGTGCGAAAACTTGTGTTCACCTTACGGTTTTGGTATCCAGGCGACTATTGCAATAAAAAATACAAATAACATAGAGGTTTGTAAACAGGCATGCGTCAATGGATGCCGAAAGGTATCGGAGACTTGCGTTGCGTCGCCTTGTGTACGAAGCGGCTAAGGGTCAGATCACTCTTTCCGTGTAGCAAATAAAGTAAGATTTTGAGTGGCTGTATTGAAAGTGTGCGTAGCGTCGCGCCTTGATGTGAATTGACAATAGCGACTGTCAAAGATCTGGTACAAATGACAGACGGGATCAACAGATTGACGTGCTTTATGATGCATTAGCATGGAGGAAACTCGGAATGGTTAAAATCCATCAACGGATCGACCTAGGCAAGCGCGGCTTAACCTTGAAGAACGTCATTTAGCCATGAACTCTACCACTTGTCTAGACTTCTAAAATATTTATTTAAGTAACCTTTATGTCGTATTGTTGATTAATGTACGAGTACTGTGTATTTATTTCAAACCTGTTCTTTTTGGTTCTTCGGCTGACCGGTTCTACTTACGTCAATACCATTATGGGGTTTCCCAAGTGTTGTTTTTATATTGCGATTATTATTTTTAGATTTATCTTATAAATAGATTATTAAAAACAAGTACTTATTCAGACAGCGGCGAGCAGTTTTCATTGCCATAAAATATCGACCTGTATTTGTATAACCGTAGAGAAGAAATCGTTGTTTACTTATTAGTTAAAAATCTGAAGGCTTATAATATGAAATGACAACCTCTCCTTTCAGAAGTAAGTTAATACGGATTGTCGGTTCTTCTGGAAACACACATCATGATCACTTCATCCTTTCAAAGTTTACAGCTCTGAGATAATCATAGTGAACTTAATGTTCTACAAAAATCTGTATGAATCATAGTGATCTTTATTATCGTAGAATTAAGGTTGATGATATCAGAGGTATAAAACTGTGAAAGGATTTTTCACACGGCTACACATAATTTCTGCAAATTGATCGGTGATTTTATACTGATTTTGCATAGCTTAAGGTGGATGCTCCAGGGTAGCCCGCGAAATTCAAAATTTCTTGCGTTTTTAAGATTTTTTGCGGGCTACCCTGGAGCATCCACCTTAATGTGTCCACGTGTCATGAAAGAAATAAGAGGCTTTAATAATCTATGTACTTACAAAACTTAGACGAGATGAATAATCAGAATCGTGCATTACCTGAAACGAAAATCAAAATTTAATATAAACAATCTTGTTATAGTTATGATGTTGGGCGGTGGCCAGAATCTCACCTATCGGAGATATCCGCAGCTATCAAATGTGTGCTGAAATTACCTTTTGGCCTTGGTCGGGTCGTCTCAATTTGAATGTGATTGGTTGTATGACGTCTGATGTGTGTGATCGGGATTACTTTGATGGATGTTTTGGATGAGCAGTCGTTTTCTATGATACTCGAGGGTTCTCCTTTGTGAAACATCTTTACGTAATAACAATAATTTACACTGAGACGCGACGCTGCGCGCACATTTCAAAAGAACGACTCAAAATCTATCTTTCTTTTCTACACGACAAGATACACATTTCCATCGTCGATACATACGTCGCGTCGGGTCCCATCGCGTCGCGTCGCGTCTCGGTGTGTACTGACCCTTAGAACTTTACTTAAGATTTTAATGTGGTTTTATCAATTGACATCGATATACGAGTACTTAACTGTCGAATTTGTGTGTATTCACACAAATTACACTCAACAGGGTAAGTGATAAGTGTATGTATAGGTATGCCAGTATGGGGCCTTAACTGGTTGAATGAAATCTTTAAAATCGACTTTGTTCTTTTCCGGATTTTCCGTTAAGAAAATAAACTGAAGAGGGATACTCAAAATTGAATTTTAAAGATTATGAAAACATAAAATATCAAAGAGATGACTTACTTAATGTTTGAACAAAATGTATAAAGGTACTATCAAAAAGAATCCTGAAATATTTTTAAAAAGAAAACAAAGGATTATATTTTGTAGGACAAAGGAAGCAGATTAGAGGAAGCTATTGTTTAAATTATATAGCAGAGGGTCTAAAACTGCCACTTTATGCAATATCCCTAATTATTCACTTTCCAACATCACTGGCTATTCTTCTATTGTTCATTTACGAGGAGAATCATTAGGAATATTGCTAAGCGGCCGTTTTAGACCCCCAGTCCGCCTGCGACTTCGTCCGCGAAGATTTTGTTTTTTAAACTATGATTTTCATTAAGCCCTTTGGGGTTTGAATTTCCAAAAATCTTGAAACACGTGTTTTAATTTGGCCGATAGGACTACAAGTTTTTCGCAAATCGGATGAAAACACAAATGCAGTTTGTGCAGGCTTCTATTATAGACCCAACAGTTTCGACGGTACGTTGATCGATCAGTCAGCTACTCATAGCTGAGAACAAAAGCCGGACAGGCCGGACGAGGTCTAATTTGGCCGGACACGCAACCAAAAAGCCTGACTGTGTCCGGCTTTATCCGGACGCCTGGCAACGCTACCTCCGCTGCACGATGCCTATTGATCGTAACGTGATAATATTTTGTAGCCTATACATATATAGCCTTCCTGAATAACTGGACTCTGACACAGAAATAATTTTAAATTCTAACCATTACTTCCTGAGATCAATGCGTTCAACCCATCAAACAAACTCTTCAACTTCTATAGTATAGATATAGAATTTAAGCATTCTAAATACTACAGGTTCGCGACCTCGTAGTACGTAGTACACGTCAACCTTCAAGGAACCCTATCAGATAATTGATGACAACCAGTAGTGCCACGTGTAGCTGTGATGCAACTAATGCAACGCAGATGCGCCTGCGACGGTAAACATTATAGGGCTGGCGAGAGTTGGAAATGTGCGAATTTAAAATCTTACTAATATTACGCTAGTATTAGGTATATTAGCTGTGCTAATATTATAAATGCGAAAGCTTGTGAGGATGTATAGATGGATGTTTCTTACTATTCCACGCGTTAAATTACTAAATGGATTTAAATGAAATTTGGTACACATGTAGTTTATAACCTGGAATAACACAGAATAGTTTTTATGTTCCCGTGCTAGCAACAGCTTGCAGCTGAAGGATATTTAGATAGGTACCAAAAGTTATCAGGAGGATTTTCATCAAAATTGTAAACTCATTCTACGTCGTAGTCTAAAAATTATTAATTGATTACCAGAAACAATACGATTACTTGCAAAATATACGATGGACCACATGACCATATCGATCGATCGTATGATTACGATAGCTCGTTTTGGTGAGCATCAAGAATTCAAGATGGCGGAACCTATCCCACTTTGACGACAAAATGGCGGGACCAGACACATCTTGTCATATTTCCTTTACCTTTAGAGGTACAAATATTTTGTTTAGGATACAAATAGAACATGTAGTACAAACACATAAGTGTGATAAAATTTTAAATTGGGGTTCTTGCTCATTTCTTTTTGGCTCCTCTAAGGCCACTCATCCACCGGTTGCTCGAGCAATCAGTGTATGCCTGGCGACTCCCGGCGTCGCCCGAATGAGACTGCCAGCAAATCGACTGCTCGAGCACATCCGTAAATATATACGTAGAAGCCTGTAGTTTGTTATGCAGTCGCAGCTTGAAGCAGTCGACACTGACTCCTTTAATCAGTTCTTGTTTTCGGGGGCTTAGATATGACTTTGGAGAAGTTTGCGTAAATTATAAAGGAAGACAAATGAAAAATTCGATAGTTTAGATTCTTTGAGATAATAAATAGTTATTACGGATGAAAAGGAAGTGAATACAGAAGAATGGAAGTGCTGACAGAAGAATAGAAGTGGTTTTTAAACGACTCCGGAAATAACACAGAACTAGGGCAGATGAGATGTTGAAAATAATGAGGGGATATTTCTACAGGTTTAGTGGAACAAATCCTTTTGAAGTAACCCCTGAAGGTCGGGGTCGTCAAGCAACGGTTGCCTAGGATCTTTTGAAGCAGAAATATACTATGTATATGTAAGCTTTGGAAGTTTCAAATATGCAAATTATGTAATATATTCAAGTAAATAAAATCTTATCAGCGATTTTTATTATTCCTTTCCATTAGCGTCTACATACTCGTAGGTATTAATTATACAACGAAAGGTACGTACATTTATATACTAGGTACATTTTATTAAATATAAAATAAAAAAAAACAGGCTTCTGTATTCTTTTTCTACATAAACTTCAACTGTGGCTTTCAGGCTCCTCTATCCACGTAACTTTCATAAAATAATTAAAAAAAACTTGAGAGGTGTCAAGGGACACCCGGATGGAACGAAGTTACTGTATACACTCAACAAAAATAATCGTCACGACACCACACTGTTCAATGCGACCGAATTAAAATGGTTGTTTCAACATAGATGTTATGAAGACTAACAATATTACCTTAGACTTCGAGTGTTTATTGCTAAAATATGATCTTACATTAGCACTTAAGCAGCCCACAAGATTGTCCAGTAATACTTGCCTAGATAATTTTGCTCATAATTTAAATAGAAAATGTAAGACGGAAGTGTTGGAATTTGGCTTGTCTGACCATACTGCACAGCTAATCAAACTACCAGTTAAGAAAATAATAAAATTAAAACATTGGCATCAAATGAAGCGGGATTATAGTTTAGAAAATATCAAAAAATTTAAAAACATTATTAAAAATCTTTCTTTTGATGAAATATATAAAACTGATGATCCATCACAAGCGTATCATCATTTTATTAAAACATTTAAATTATTCTATGATTTATGCTTTCCGCTAACACAAATCACTGTGCAAGTAAATGCCAAACAAAAGTGGATATCGCGCGGGATTAAATTATGTAGCAAAAATAAAAGAGAATTACTCTGGAAGCTCAGACGGAACCCATCATTAACTAATAAACAAAAATATATTAGCTATTCCAAACTGCTTAAACGAATTATAAATCTTACTAAACGCGCACAAAATAATTATAAAATAAACACATCGACTAACAAAAGTAAAACGGCTTGGCAAATTATAAATAATAATACATTAAATATACCTAAAGAGTCGATATCTGAATTAAAAATTAACGATAAATTGACAACAAATCCGAAACAAATGGGGAAGGCCAGTCAAAGCTAATTGCAGATGGCGCCACCATACCTAAGTCCTAATCCGACCAATGAGGTAGTACTATTTTGAAGTACCTATAAGATTTGAGCCAATGACGATGCTTGGGCCAAGCTATGCTAGCGCCATTAGTTCCCCAGTTGCCATCCCCATTGCTAATGCATTTAATAACTATTTTATAGAAAAAGTAAAACCGCTCCCAGGTGCTGGTAAGAGCCACACGGCCTTGATTAGGCGTCAACCTAAATCAATAGCGGCCTTTACACACACACTCTATCGCGCGTGCTTTGGAACGTACGTTATTGCGCGCAGGAAAGCCTGCACGCTCATTCGCACGCGATTATATTTGTAAGGTTTTTACGCTTCCCCGTTCATTCGCGCGCGATTACTCGTGTTTGTTTTCCTAAGCGGAATGAGCGATCGTGTAAAGACTAATCGCGCGGGATAGATCGCGCGAAACTGGCGCGTGTTGGAATGTGTGCAGTTCATACAGTTTTACTGAAGAACGCGGGTGTAACGGTGAAAAATGGATAGAAAATATCGTGTGGCGCAAGTTATGATGCTCGCTGGTGCAATTCTACCCAAAAAGAAAAAGAAACGAGAAAAAGAAACTTTACAAAAGTCAATTATTTTTTTATATGCTTCATCTTTAAGATTTTTGTTTTTATATTCTTCGGACTTGATTTTCCAGACGCAAGGAAAAGACTTGTATAGTGTAATCAACTCC
Source organism: Agrotis exclamationis (assembly GCA_950005045.1). Lineage (NCBI taxonomy): Eukaryota > Metazoa > Arthropoda > Insecta > Lepidoptera > Noctuidae > Agrotis > Agrotis exclamationis. The sequence continues at coordinate 2,294,496 of OX465421.1, forward strand.
AATATTAACTCTTTATTCCACATACGTATGTCCGCTATCTTGTCATGCGCGAAAGAATTATAAATAACAGGCAACCAGAGGAAACGCGATTGCGTGCATGACTGCTGAGCGCGGCGCGTGATCTTTTCCTTTCTCTTTCAATTCCTTTATACGCGCGCTCTTTCGCGCACGATTGCTGTTTCACGCGCGATAGAGTGTGTGTGTAAAGGCCGCTAATGTTTATTTCTCCCAGTCTTCCTTACCATATACAGAAGATTATAAAAAATCTTAAAAACACCAGTAGTGTAGGATATGATGGTATTTCAACGAACGTTATCAAAGCAGTGAATGAAGATATTTCGCAACACTTAAGCCATATTATGAATCTTTGCATTATAAATGGGACATTTCCAAAAGACCTCAAATTAAGTATTATTAAACCATTATATAAGAAAGGAGATCAACAATTAATGGAAAACTATAGACCCATAGCATTAATTTCCGTATTCTCAAAAATCTTTGAGAAATACATATATAATGAACTCAACGGATACTTAGAACAATATAAAATTATTTGTGATGAACAGAAAGGTTTCAGAAAAAACACAAACATTAATATGGCAATTTACGATTTTATTAACACTGTTTCAGCACATGTTGACAAATCATTACCTGTCTGTTCTATCTACTGTGACATGTCCCAAGCATTCGATTACGTAGACCACAATATTCTGCTAGATAAACTTGAAGCCTACGGTATAAGAGGAAATGTCTTGGAACTGATAAAATCCTATCTAACAGACCGTCAACAGTTAACTCAAATATCGAAATTTAATACTAAAACTAAAAAGATACAAAGCTTCTCATCTCAAAAACGTCTCATTACCCATGGTGTACCCCAGGGGTGTGTTTTGGGCCCCCCCCTGTTCTCACTATATATTAATGACCTACCAAATGCCACTAAAGAACCCATGACTCTATTCGCTGACGACAGTACTGTAACTATAACACCAAACAATTTATCAGACTATAACTTTGACGCAAATAATTCGTTAAACTCTATAATTGCCTGGCTTAATAACAATAATTTGAAAATTAATCTCAGTAAAACAAAAATAATGCATTTTAGACAACGGGAAAAAATACAAAAATTATCAAAATTTAATTTAACTTACAAAAACAATATCATACAAGAAGCAGATACAGCCCGATTTCTGGGACTTATCATTGATCCACAATTAAACTGGAAAAATCAGATAGAAACACTGAGTAAATAAGCAGTTCGTCGTTTGCCCTCTATAAACTTTCTCCTTCTGTCAATACAAACACCTTACTTAAAGCCTATCACGGACTTGTAGAATCTCTATTGAGATTTGGAATAATCTTCTGGGGCAATTCAACGAACAAAGACACAGTGTTCAAGGCACAAAAGCGTTGTGTACGGGCTATGTTTGGGTTGCAAACCACAGACAGTTGCAGACCAATGTTCCTAAAGCACAGAATTTTAACACTTCCGTCACTCTACATATTGGAGGTAGCTATTTTTGTAAAAAGAAACCCACAGTGGTTTCCTCTTTTATCAAATAATTCGGAAAGAAACAGACGTGAGAAGTATAGACTTTGGGTGCAGACACACTCGGCCAAAACAGCACTCCTTAGGAAAAGTGTTGTATGCATGGCTCCCTTAATTTACAATAATATTCCGAATTCCATTAAAGTATTGAATCTCAATTTATTTAAGAAAAAACTAAAAAACCTACTGGCTGATAAATGTTATTATAGCTTAATTGATTTTTTAAATGATAAATTTTAAATATTTTCTATTTTATTTTTTCTGACATTATTATTTAACTGACATTTGCTTATTTGTTGTTGCACTACTGTATTATTATGTTAACTGACATTTGCATATTAGTTATTCTCAAAAAAAAAATAAATAAATAGGTACTAAACATTTGTACGCCGAGTGAGGCAAAACATGTTGATTCTGTAAAAAATATCTTACCATCTAAATGTGCATTTAACCATGTATCATGTTACACATGTTTAACAAATAAATTGATCTTATCTTATCTTATCTTATCTTATCTTATCTTATCATGTTTTTTACCAATTTATCCTACTGGTGGGAATCAGTTGGACAAATCGGTAAAACAAGCGAAGGTCGGAAAACATGCTATCGTCAAGCAAAAGTTTTCCGACCTTCAAGCGATTTTCGGCCTTATAGACATTTATGCAAACACCGGATTTTAATGAAGGAGCAATGTTAGCTAACAAGAATGTGAGAAAAAACAAACTAAATTTTAAATGGTTCAAGCGATTTTCGACCCTCCACCCCACTCCACTCCCGTCCACTCCACTCCACTTATTTTTATCCGTTGATTTGATAATTTACATACAGAAGCTGTAGTGTACCTTTAATAACTAAATAAATAAATTATCACACTTTGCCAGCCCTGTATTTCAGTAGCAAGTACCTAATACACTCACTCGTAGGTCGCATGATAATGTTTGAATTGTACATACAATGATTGTTATTTGTGAATGGCTGGTATTACCGGTTTCCTATCTACACAAATTATAAAGACAAAGATAGTCTTGGTTTGATGGTTATCCTGGATATTTATCTTTCAGTTTGGTCGTGAGAACAATATTTAATCATTCTTTGTCAAGAAATTGTATACTGAATTTATTATAAACTTCATCATCATCATCAGCCGGAAGACGTCTACTGCTGAACATAGACCTCCCCCTTAGACCGTCACGCCGAACGACAATTCGCCACTTGCATCCATCGGTCCCCGCGACCCTCACGATGTCGTCGGTCCACCTAGTGGGAGGCCTGCCTACGCTGCGTCTTCTGGTCCGTGGTCGCCATGAGAGAACTTTTCTTCCCCATCGGTTGTCAGTTCTACGAGCGATGTGGCCTGCTCATTGCCACTTCAGCTCTGCTATTAAATTTAATTTAGAAAACCGCTAAGTGTAAATTGGACGAAAATCTATTGATCTTAGTTATATTTCTTGGCAAATTAGTATAAACATCGTCTCATCGTCTACTATAATCTAGGTGTCATAAGTCATAAACAGTTTCCTTTTCCGGGTAAATAGACTTCATAAGTTGTCAATACATTCATAGTAAATAACACATAATAACGTGTATGTTAATAAGCTAATAAGCTTCCGTTCTCTCATTAACCATATACATAAATGCGTTGCAAACAGCACGAATGATAAAAGAAAAATTTTGAAATACGATTGACGGAACTTTCAACAACCAATTCGTTGCTGCCATAAAAGAAATGACACCAAAAGAAAAAAAAGAACAATAAAAAGGATTCCAATACTCTCTATTTGCAATAGATTTTTTTTTACACTATCTATGACGTGAATGTGTGTATACAAAGGAAATGAATAACAATTGTCGGAAATCAAAACATTATTTTTCTGTGATTGTGATGGGCGGAAAATGACCCTTGTCAACCCATCCCCTTTGACAATTTTATGAAGGATTTTCTTACTGAAACATGGGAATCACATATTATGACGTTATTCTTGAGTCTCTAAAGGATATAATATCAGAAAAGTGTGGTCAATTGGTCATATTGCAGAGTGGGAGCCAGGTCATTATACTGTATTTCTTTTGAACCAACATAAGAAGCTGCGTCATATCTTCGAATCATCGATCCCGCAATCCCTTAAAACCAGAGTTTATAACCAGTGCGTCCTACCCGTAATGACTTACGGAGCCGAAACGTGGACACACCATAGGTCTGGTCCGCAAATTCAAGGTTGCTCAGCGTGCAATGGAGAGAGCAATGCTCGGAGTCTCTCTGGCGGATAGAATTCGGAACGAAGTCATTCGCCAGAGAACCAAAGTAATCGACATTGCGCTAATATGTGATTGCGCGTAGAATAAGCACGTTGAAGTGGAAGTGGGCCGGCCACGTCTGTAGACGGACCGATGGTAGATGGAGCAGACAGGTGCTAGAGTGGAGACCGCGAATAGGCAAACGTAGTGTAGGACGCCCTGCGGCAAGATGGCGAGATGATTTGAAAGAATGTGGCTGGCAGCGGATGGATGCGGGCTGCCCGGGACCGGGAGGGTTGGCGCTCTTTGGGGGAGGCTTACGTTCAGCAGTGGACGGCAATAGGCTGATAATATAACAATCGCATAAAATATCATCAGATCTCCCTCATACATTTCAATACACACTGGACCTAAATAAAATAGTATCTTCAAATACATGTTGTTTAGTATTTTATATCTTTTTAAACAACATAATAGGTACATTCACACTCATTTACAAAAAGCGATCAAAACACAAAAATGGTTACCATTCAGTAGGGATTAATTTCCCCACATGTAGAATGATTTTATTGACAGAATTGAGTAAGCTATCTCCTACCCCTGCCAGGCGGTAAGTTTGTATCTTAGATCGAAATCGGGCACATTTGTATATACTGCTTGGCAGCATAGCGACATAAGGACCCGATGGCAGACACGAGAATCCATGCAAATTATATTTATTAGCCTTGTAGAGTTCATGTGGGGCGTTACACTCAAATTTTGAAACATTCGATTTGCAAATGTAAAACAAAATTCATGTGTTCGGAATAACAATGAGTAGCGAACTAGTATGCATTGATATATTTTTTTCCTTATTGATCCGAACCTTGAAATCTATTAACAAACAAATATGGACTTATTGTTTAGTGATCTAACACTAAGATTGCCTAGTTTACAGATTGTTATAGTATTACAGATATAAAAATCCATCTTTTAAAAAACTACATCTCTTTATTCCCTAACAGTGATTACTTTGCAATTCTTCTAGGATTTGCTTAAACCGAAACGTTTAAAATGTTGAAAAAGAAAAACAATACTCATTCTACGGATTAAGAAAAGCAAGAGGCACTACGGAACAATCAAAACTTGATCCGAAAAGATCAAAGGATCAACTTCGTTACAAAAACTCCTTGATTTACCTTTAAAGAAAGCGTAGAAAAGGTTGCCATTATAGAATGAAAATATTATAAAGTCGCTGAAGATGATTATGACGATATTTTTATTAAAATACAATAGAATAAAGAAACAAGAACAAAAGAAACAGATAAGGTGACGATGCAAACACAAGTAATCGATCCAATCAAATATAGACCTTCTCACGGAAAGGTCAGAAGTAAGCGCGGACAAAGGCTAAATTTGGACAAATGTGTCATTATTTATTCGTACTACGAACATAATAATTCGTCCTAAGGACAATGAAACAATTACAGACAAAACCGTAAGAAATACCAAGAACTTAACGCCGTATTATATCACAATGTAAACTTCACGTGCGACTGAAAGAATTGTGATAAATGTCTGTGCAATCAAAGCGTATCCTTTTATCGGGCGTTCGGTCGTTATACTCCTGAAGTGTCTACTTGCGGATATTTAAGCACACAACCGAGTATTTACAAGAGCATCTAAAATAACATTGGCGAAAGCGGACGCAAAAGAAAAACAGTCTCAGGTGTTTGTGAATCCGAATACCAAAGAGACTGATGTTTCGAATTTGAGTCAAGTGTTTTGGGTTTTTATAAAAGCAGTGGCGACTGGTTAAAGTATTATATTAAAAAAGACTACGAGGTTAGATCAGGGTCGTCCAAAAGTGTATAGAGTTCTACTTCTTGTTCAAATCTTTAACGAGGTCATATCGTAAGATTTGGGCAAGGGCCGAAAAGTATAGCAGAAGAAAGGAGGATACAGGGAGGTTTACCAGTAAAAAAAATAATTATGATGAAGCTAGAAAGGGATCAAGGGAAATTGTTGATGTTTCAGTTATTCAGATGGGTTAACCTAATGAAGTTGCGTATACCCATATGCTGTTTACTTAAACATAAGTTATACATACATATATGGCATCAACATCTAACCTAAAGGGTAGACCAATTTGTGGTTGGATTTACCTTGAGATAAACATCAATTTACTAATACGTGAAGTTGATATTGATTACCGTGTAATTATTAAACTTGTGGTTAACGGCATGTCTGTGGCCTTGACAAATACTAGTTTAATTTTTAGTAAAGGTTTTGAGAAATCTGAGATTCTGGGTTTTGTGTTTTATTAACTCCGTCACTGATATTCAGATGTTCTGAAATACAGGCCAAGAACCAAGTTTAGGCCTCAGTCTCCCCTCATTTATACTCTCCCTGAATTGTGTTTTAATGTCGGATCTGACCAAGGCAAAATAATTATTGTGGTGAGAAAAACAAAACATGGTATTAAGTGCTAAAAAACTACGGTTTGTTATTTTTATAACAGTGTGACATTACTTTTATAGTTATTATTATTGCAGCTATTTCGGTCTGATGTGGGTTAAGACAACCGGTCAATTGACGTCATTCGTAAGTCTTTCTGAGAGAAACTTTAATAAAAACAAATCAGCTCTTAATATTATAATTGCAAAAGAAACTCCCGTTTATTTGTCTCAAGGTTATCTTTTTGCGTTTAATGGCTGAACAGGCTTTGATGTTGATGTTTAGCACTCAGGCACGGAAGAACAAAAGAGAGATGAGGATACGATCATATGAGGTACTAGGACCTGATTGAGACTCATACAGAACAGGGAAGTATGACGCACAAAAGGTAGGAGATGTATGAAACAATATTCAGCAGTGTGTGGAATAACTACTGATGATTTGAAGAACCTACATTCAACTCCAGAGACGAGAAAACTAAACAACTTTAAGAAGATAATAAAAAAAGAAATCAGAATGACAAATCTTCCTGATTCCAGAGTCATCCAGAAACAAGAAAACGTATCGTTCAAGCTACAATTTGGCATCTGCGTGAAATTCGTGAGCAATTCACCCAGTTATATCTATTTCGGGTGGTGAATCCAAAATTATCGCACTTTAGAGTCGGTCATAAGCTAGCAGCGTGGCGGCATGACAGTCAAGGCCTGGAGATAAATTGTGATTAGATAAAGGTGCCAGTCGAGATCCAAGAATTTTTGATAACAGTTCTATGCACAATTATAGTGCTCTGGGTGTTGTCTCTTTTAATTTTCATTGACTGGGATTCTGCTGCGTCGAGTTTTTAGTATTGCCATTGCAGTTTCTATTGTATGTATTTGTTTGAATGTAGAATAGTATAGACTATTAGTTACTGTTTATCTGTTGAATTGCCTTCTTCGTTTATTCTACTTGATGTTACATAAGATTTTTATATTGATCAGAAACTTCCATCATACTGATCAAAATCTCAGTATGATGGAAGTTTCAGATCAATATATCTTGAGTAAAAAAATGACATAGATTTTTTTTTGCTCTCCTGATTAATACGAAATTCGGATATTTTGCTGGTAGATATTGTTCAAAAACATGATGATACGCCTCTGATGATTCAGGGCTACATTGTTATCAACAAAATGCAAGCAGTAAATTTAACTGAAGATGATCTACAAACACTTATGATTGTGTTAGTACTTAGAGCTTACATTTAAAGTGCTACAAAGCAAGTATTATATGTATAACATCAATTAGAATATACCTACGCATTTCCAGTCTACTAGGTAAAATGCATAAACGATTATTCAGTATACTGCGGCAATAAGAATTAAAATAAGCATGACAATTATAAAATCATTGTGTAATTACAAAATGGCGGAATTTTAGCAGTAAGCAGTAATGATATACCAGTACCAACCAGTACAATCACAAGCAAAGACACCGCAAATACTTTAAAAAGTGTTTTTCTTATAATATGTATTATGTATTGAATAACGTTTTTAACTTTTTACAAAACTATTATTCTGGAAGCCACATTATTACGATTTAAGTCTTATCTCTTCAACACAAAATGGATTTAGATTTTTGCTAAGAGCGATCATACACGGATTTCTCGAGCAGTTAGCCAGTATTCATCATACATGGATTGCTCGAGCCGTCACCGACCGCTCGAAGAAGTTCGACTGGTCGAGCACTTTCATCATTCAATGGCGATTCAATGTATGTGTGTAGGTAGAAGACTGTACCTAGGACTACATGCCGATTCATCACTTTCCCGTTTCATCAACTAAACAAGGTGCACATCATCACTATTTTATATTGCGTGTATTCATTTCCGTTTTTCTACACATTTCTGTTAGTTATGTTATTATGCAGTCCGTGTATGGCAGACCTAAGTTTTTATTTATTATTGCTCGCGACTGTGTAGATTGTATAAAATAATACCTACAAATATAATAATCGTTATCAACATACGTACTTACGTATGTTACGTAATTTCGCGAGTTATTGTATTATTACATAAGCGGAGGGGTGTGTCGTTTTGAGGTAAGTTCATGTTAGTTTGTGAGGTTTCTAACTGTCGATGAGCTAACTCATCGACAATAGAAACCAACAATATACTTTACATCTTAAACAATATAATGTGAGAATTGGCTATATGACTGAAAAATTGAATTAATCCGCCATCGCCAGTTAGATTATCAAAACATATTAGACCCGTATTTTTTCTGGCTTAGTCCGGAAATGCCCATTTCTTAAAATGCCTAACATGCTTTTCTTAAAATGCTCAATTCGTAAAAGGACTAATTCTTAAAATGTCTAATTCGTAAAAGGCCCAATTCTTAAAATGCCCAATTTGGCTTAGTTTTTTCGGTTTTGTAACGTTGATCGGAGATACGAAACTTTTAAAATTGGCAAAATGTCACTAAGCAAGTATAGTTTTTATTTGCTCTCGAATTTTGATGCGTTATATCTTTGTAAATATAGAAAATACGTATATATTACTTTTCCAAAATCTAGGTGACAGAATAATAAAATTTGCATATTTTTTATGCTCTCTAAGTAATTGTCTATAACATTGAAGTGAAGAGCACTTTAAAGTAACTCCATGTAGACTACATTACTTTCAGAAGAACCAGTACCTATACCATGAGTTGTCATTGCGATACTCGATCATCGATAACGACCGCGTTTGGCGCTCTCATTGGCCCGCTCCAAGGTAGTATGAAGTCTCAACCAATGAGAGCGCCAAACGCGGTCGATGCGTATGATCGAGTATCGTAATGACAACTCATGGTATGGGTACTGATGTAAAATCTCTAAGTCCGCCAAAGAATTAAGATAACTATTAACTAAACGCCAAAGATCTAAAGTTACCAATATTGCATGCTAAAGAGGAAGTGGACCGGCCATTTCTGCAGACAGACAGACGAGGTAATCCCCATTGGTCACCTGTTGAAATGGCACCTGAGCTAATGGCATCTTAAGTATTCCACGCACGGCTACCGTCAAGATTGCCGGTGCTGCTATTGCAGATGGCAGGTGCCCAATGTGGAATACCTCAGACAGACGGGCGATGGAGCAGACGTGCTAGAGTGGAAAACTGGAGATCTCGTATGGGCAAACATGGGAAGCCCTGCGGCGCGATATATCGACTTGATGAAGGTGGCTGGCAGTGGATGGATGCGGACTGCCTAGGACCAGGATGGTTGGCGTTCTTAGGGGAAGGCTTAAGTCGGCAATTAACTGAAAAGAGAACTAAAGTAACGGGTACTGGAGACAAACAAAAACACAAAATACTCAGCCAGTAACAAAATTATGTCGTTCGGTCACTCGATCCTAATACATTTTTACATATTTATAAACATCAGAATAACAATGAATTTTTTCAGTGCGTACATTTATGTTCTGTGCTCACATTGTCACTATGCCGCCATGCTTGTTTACTTGATAAACATACAGCATGCATAATCCATACATGATCCTAGACTAATGTCGTCATCTATCAACAAGCAAATCTAAGCTGCTGACCGGCCGACTGACAGCGTAACTAAAGTTTGGTATTCACTAAGCTACTGATTGCGCTCACTGCTGTGACAGCCGTGAATAAGAACTACTCAGTCTCAGTGGACGACAAGTTGACAGTTCTTTATTCATTTAGGTAGATACTATAAACAAGCAGCCTCGATTTTACCTGTGAAATCGATCGGTCGATCTCAAGGCTGTCTCGTCGATGAGCTCTAAAGCCAGCATTGCAGCGTTGTTGTCATTAGTATAGAGAATAGCATAGCAGCTCTTTTTGTATTTGGCTCTCAAAATGGCAGCATTGTTGATGCTGCCAGCATTATGGTACAATTCCACCAAAATAGTGTGCTGCACATTTGTTCACGCACTTCTGCAGTGCGCGTACAAAGCTGTGTACCCATACCATGAGTTGTCATTACGATACTCGATCATCGATATCGACCGCGTTTGGCGCTCTCATTGGCCCGCTCCAAGGTTGTATGAACTCTCAATCAATGAGAGCGCCAAACGCGGTCGATGCGGATCGAGTATCGTAATGACAACTCATGGTAGAGGCTCTGGTATTCCGTTTAGCATCACAGTGCAGCACATTTGTACGCGAACATTTTCACTGAACTAAGTCCAACAATGTGCGCACACTAATAACCTGCGCACGTGTGGGCGCACAGAAGTATCCAGGAGTGCGTGAGCGGTTGCGGGTCTGTCTCATCAGGTAACCGTGACCCTGGAAGGTAAAGGGCTATTGAAGGATCACCGTGGATTTTAGTCAGTACGAGTCTTGACAGTCCGTCCCACCCGCTCTAAGCGGGAGGACTCATTAGATGATTTTACCACGCCAAAAAAAAAAAAAAATTTGCTCACGTGTGTGTACTGAAGTGAGTGAACCTTTTTAGAATGTTCGTGCACAATGTCTTCGTGTTTGTTTGAGTGTCGCATCTTTGTAATCACCATCTACGCACGCGCAGTCACCGGTGATAAGTATTTATAAAAGCCAAACAACAGAATTCACTGATAACGACTCGGGGGCTTGAGTCGTAGTAAGTAGCTACTGTTTAGTCATGCGATTTGGCAAAATTCTACCTTAAAACCACTTGGACTCCGCCAATTCCTCGTGCAGTAGACCCTTGGGATCTCATTGGGCTTACTTACAACACGGTAGGTTCAATTTTGTTTGTATGACCTCGAGACTTAGGTAATATGAAAGCAAATATTTGTTTTACCCGGGCTAGATATTTGAAAGCAATTTCCGAAATACTGGCTCTGTTAGAGATAGAATTGATTTTAGAGGAATTAAAACTAACACATTACTTATCGACCTTTAAACGAGCCCCTCTTAGATGGCCGAAGGCTGCCGGGGTCGCGGGACTGTGACCCCGGAATGAAAAGGGCTATTGAAGCTTGAAGGAGACCTTGGATTATAGTCAGTACGAGTCTGACAGTCCCTCGCGGCCCGCTCTGGGTGGGTTCTTATTTCACCACGATAAAAAAAAAGGTTTTTTTTCTAACATAAACTAGCTAGCCGTTACTAAACTAGATTCGTCTTATGTAAAAAAAAAGGTTTCAAATTTGAAGAGTTTTGGAATAATAATATTAAATTAAGTTTTATCCTTGTTCGTTTGATGTGACGAGAACAAGGAAAAACCATTCATATTATTATTCCAAAATGTTTTTGTATTTAAATGTTAAGTTAACAAAAATCGCATAAAATATCAAATTGATGGGATTCTATTCTATCAATACACAAATGATTTTTGGATGTCAATAATCTTATATTATTTAAAATTATTCAGAACGATGCAAAGATACATCGCCAGTCGCCACCTGATCAAAAGTAGATAGAAAAAAAAAACAGTCAAAGCTATTAGCACAATCAAAAATATAAAAGTAATAATAAACAAGAAATTCGGGGAAACTAAATGAGGTTAAAAAGTAGTAAAGATAAAAATGATTGTTTGTTTGCAAAAGCGACGCGTGACACGATATCAAATACACCCACAGAAATATTAAATACACCAAATAAACAATGTTGCCAAAATAATGACTAACTTGTAGCTGCAAACCAATATTTGTTTTGTACAAAAATGTGGTCCGTAGCAGCAAGTACGTAATAAAAGTTCTTGTAGTTGTGTTCACTTTGAAAGGTAAATTGCGGTTTACGATTTATGTACGTATTAAAAAAAAAAAACTAATTACTTGTTCTCGTTCAAACGAATTTTCAATTGAAGTTTGCATGGTAATGTACATAATTTATATTTTTTTTAGTTTTATCATTCTCTTATTTTAGAAGTTACAGGGGGGGGGCACATTTTACCACTTTGAAAATGTCTCTCGTGCAAACTGTTCAGTTTAGAATTAAAATGATATTAGTAACCTCAATATAATTTTTAAAGACCTAAATTTTTTTCAGTTTCAATTCTAAGTATGGGGGGTAACACAATTTTTTTATTTTTTTTATTATTTTTTTGTGAAAATCCTAATGCGGTTCACATAATACATCTACTTACCAAGTTTCAACAGGATAGCTCTTATACTTTCGAAAAAAAGTGGCTGTGACATACGGACGGGCAGACAGACATGACGAATCTACAAGGGTTCCGTTTTTTGCCATTTGGCTACGGAACCCTTAAAAAGAACTTGCATGAGAGTGAACTGAAGGGAACAGAGGCTTTTGATAACAAAGAGTGCGAAAATATTGCTCAAGCCAATTCTACTGGTATTCGTATAGTTGTGAACTAGAAAAACGATCAGAGATTCAGAATTACAACGACAAGTGATAGATAACACTCAGATTCATGAGTCGAACTAGATTTTTTTTCAATAAGAACTGAGACAAAAGTGGAAAGAGACTAGGCCTCAGACTCGAGGAGGAGATACTTGACTCTCTGTAAGACACAAGCCGTAAATAGGTGTTTATAGACCAAAATGATACTGACCCAACAAGGAGTAGTGATTGCGGATACAAATAATGTCTTTCATATAAAATTCTAAAAAAGATTTACTAAACCATTTACGTCTGCATAAAATATCGAAACAGTAGAAATAGACAATAATGCATCAATCGGTCCCTAATATAAATCAAAACAAAAGAAATAAATTGTCCATAAACGAAGTCTATTAGACGCATGATCAATTCAAAAGTGACAATTGACAATAAAACATCGACGAACCGAAATAGACTTAGAATAAAAAAAAACATAAATAAGCATGTCCTAAAAGAAAGACGTGGGGTAACACGTGACATAGATAATGTAGGTATATCTAATCCAAATTTAACAGCCCTGTGATATTGGATAGCTAATACATTTCGAGACGTAGACAGATAATGGTATAGCACTGTAGACAAGGAATTATAATAAGGTACAAGGAAACAATGCAAATACAGAGGTAAGAGAGGGCCAGACGGAATAATTTTCACTAAAACCTTCTGCTTTGTTGGATTTTGCAAACAAATAACTGGGACCTGACGAAACGCTTACCACAGTACTGATTCTATAGAAAGTATTAACCGACTAAGGGTAGTTACCGATTATAATACTGTCCAAGATTATTCTGTGACTTGCTATTCACTTACAGAAAATCTATAACATTCTCAATCTATTTATCAAGGTTTGATAATTGAATCACTAGAATGTACAACACTATGAGAAATTCTTAATTTTAGGACCGAATGTCCAAGGCTTATTAATTTGTTGTCAAACGTCTGAGTCATGAAATTGTCTTTCTCATTCAGTTCATTTTCTCGTCCACTTTAATTATTAAGTGACAGACATTATTTTGGAACAGTATTGAATTTCTAAGTTATTTCTTTATCATGCCTAGAATTGCCATTCGACAAAAGGCTGTGATTTTTTACTTCTTCTTCTCGTGGACTGCTTTCCCAGCAGTCCATTGGCATTAAAGCTCCAGCACGTGAACGGGTACGTACGGGTTGTGTGTGCCATTATCGATACAAAAAATGTCGAACTATCTAGAAATAGCTTTGTCCATTCTTGGTAGAATAGAGATAGAATTGGTCATGCTATACGCACTGGAGTTCTTCATTTTAGTCTCGATTTGTAATGCTTGTCCAACTTGAAATAAGATAGAAATACCTATAACATTAGTAACAGAAATCCGTATGTTCATTGAAGGATTTCAAATAATTTTAATGAGAATGACATACATTGAAGAGACTAAATATTTGTGCAATTACATGCTTCATATATTTGAAGCGGAATAATTGATTCGTTGTAGAGGCTGACAAGAGCAACTGTGCAAAGAAAATAAATGTATTCATGAAACTAAATAAAGAACCTCCTATAATATGCATTGGTCAAGTGGATAAAAAATATCAGTTTGTGATTGGTGAAGTGAACATTGTTATAGAAAAGTTGTCAGTAGGTTTAGTACAAACTGTGTGCAATGTTGTCTGAGTAAAATAACAAGTGAATTATTCGTTAGAAATCCAAGGCGGCAAGGCCAACAATATTGTTATAGACTTGTCTAACATGTTTTCTGAACGTAAACGTCTAATGTGTATCAATTGCAAATTATTTAAGAGTGCGATAGCTTGATTCACTACAAGGTCAAGGTTGATTAGAACGCGCCGTTCGCATGTTCGATCAACACTAACAATAAGCTTGTCGTCTCTTTCACATGTACGCTAAAAATATCGATTAGCATGAGATAGAGAATAAATAGTCGAGAGCGAACCGACTACCTAGCAGATCCATCACTAAACTTCAGTGCCGTCCGCATTCCGTGGCTGAAAATAAATCATTAACTAAATTAGATTTTCTTCAGCTATACATCATTTCGTGACACGAGCGAATTTGCTAATGGCGATTAGAATAACTTGGCTAAGTAGTAACAACAGGAGATACTAATTTTGTGATCTTGTTACGTGTTCTCCTTTTAGAAGATAAATTAGTCTTCAGGAGAAGATTCAAGAATTGATCCGTCTTGGTAATAAGATTTTTTCAAAGAAAACTTAATCATTTTCCTAAGGTCGACAGCATCAGTCCTGTAGTACAAGTGAGCCACATTCTAACCATTAAGCTTCTACATACGTCGCGTCAGACCACGTGCAGCCTGTTACCGTGCCGCATCGTGCGCTTGCGCAATCATACATATACACAAGTGACAGACTATGTCACTGTGCGCCCAGTTCTATTGACGACGGCGACGCATCTCATACCAGATTGAATGATTATAAGGTAATTTAACATACGACGAACGAGCTGTCTTGTTCTGCAAATCAAAATACTTTAAGACTGATTTCAAATCAAAGACATCAAAGATAAGGTCATCTACGCGCAGATAAGGAATTTTATGAGCTGATTAAAATTCAACCACAGTAAGAATGTTTAATGAGACAGCAGAATTTACGATACTTGTCAAACACGTAGTAAAAAGTTTAAAATAACCTCAATGAAGAGGTTAAGCTATTTTTAACATCAAATATAAACATAAAAAATTAAATAAAACATTCAAAGATCACGTTCATTTGTTTTATCAGACACTGATGTAATTTTAGTATCTACAATACAATGTTGTATATATATTTAAGTCTTATTAAGATAACGATTAGCAAAATCTACAAGGTGAAAAAAAAACTGCTCGTAAGAAATCAGCTATTGTGAGTTTTATAGAGAAATCATCATTGAATAACAGATTTTTTACCGGTATTGTTGTTGTTTCCTTATTAAGTAGCATCGTTTACGGAAGTTCCTAGAACTTAGTACAAAACAATTATCCTTTTGTAAAACAACTTGTTTCTGTAACACTAGCTGATTTGTTAGCGGCTATTCCAAAACGTGATTAGTTTCAGTAAATTCAGATCAGTCACCTTATAATAAAAAAACAAATAGATAAGCACAGGACCTAGCATAGCTCCTTGAGGCAGTCGTCGGTTAAGAGTAGACTTCAGAGTAAAGAGTGTTAAACTATTTGACGTTTTCATGACATTGTTTGGCAAGATTCTACAGTTATAGAGCTTTTAATTTTAAACAATCGATATTGTTGAAAATATCATTGAAACATAGGTTGAAGTGAATTCAAAAGGCTTTTCAGAATCAGTATCGACTTCACGATATTTCAACTCATCTTTTTCCAACCATGTTGGTATTAGCTCCTAATAAAACCGGTTGCAGCCAAATACACACATCAAAAGTGTCTAGGGATCAAGCATTTTTATGCGGATTTCTTGAGATTGAGATGTGGCTTTGTAATAAATTTATGATTTTATAAATTTATATGGATCCTTTTTGGTGCATTTCATAATTTGAATCAGGAACTGTGAATCAAATTCGAGTAAAAGATGAAAATCAGCTGTCAATATTTTCCCTATAAAAACATACAACGCATTGAAGACATTATTAGTGCTACTGTTTCCCTACTACTGATTAAAACCAACGTTATTATGGAGCGGCGACGTCATTTAAGCAGGGAAGAAATGCTCAGATCCGTGGGAATGATAGAAGCTGGTTCCCGGCAACGTACTGTGGCTTTAGCTCTGAATACAAGTCAGAGTGTTATCAGTCGACTTTGGACACGTTACCGAAGCACTGGTACCGTGGCTGAGCGCCATGGAGGACGGTATCGCTGCACCACACGGAGACAAGACCGATACATTCAAATCTTAACTCGAAGAGCTCCAACAATAACCGCCATGATGTTAGCCGTGAGGCTTCATCACTGTTCAGGGAACTTAATTAGCGACCAAACAGTCAGAAACCGCTTGCATGAAGTGAACCTTCATTCCCGAAGACCGCTACGGGTACCACCTATAGCAATGCACAATCGTAGGATTCGATATCAATGGGCTCTTGAACACAGAAATTGGGCAGAAGAACAATGGCGTTTCGTGTGCTTTTCTGATAAGTCTCGTTTCGGTATGAGACCGGATACAAGACGTATACGACACTGGAGAACCCCTGGACGCCAACAGCGATTAAAATCCTGCCAGGAAGTCCATCCTTATAGTGGTGGAACCATCATGGTATGGGCGGGTATTTGGATCGGCGGAAGAACTGAGTTGATTTGGATCAGAGGCAACCTCAACGCTCAAATTTATGCTGAGACGATTGTATCAGACGTCATCGTTCCTCTATAAGTGCAAATCGGTCCCTTATTTCAGTTAATGCATGATAATGCACGACCGCACACCGCAAGAGTTGTAAGACAGACTCTCGCCGCAGCTAACATCAATGTCCTGCCCTGGCCTGCTCAGTCGCCGGACTTGAATCCGATTGAGCATGCATGGGATATGCTACAGAGAAGAGCTCTGCCGAATATGGAGGGTATCCAGTCGCAAGACCTTTTTTTGTTGTTGCAACGAACATGGGCGGCCATTCCACAGCGTGATTTGGATGAACTCATTTTGAGTATGCCAAACCGATGTTCTTGTGTTGTTAGTGTTCGCGGTAGAAACACGGATTATTAATTGTTTAAGTTACCCAATAAAATTTTAAAGAAAACTGTTATTTCAGTCTTTTTTTCGAACTTTTGTGTTAGTGGTTCAAATGTCAAAAATCCCTTTATTAGGAAAATGGCAAATTTCTTTATTAATGCAAAGGTGACTTGGTTTATCGTTACTGTGACAAACGAAAACACTTTATTTGATGAATCCTTAAAGAAAATTTTAATTAATATCAATCAGGAGAAAAGTTATTGCAAAAATATATGTTGATCCCTAGACACTTTTGATGTGTGTATTTCAATATTTTACATGGACCAACCCATTCGACTTAATGTCATAATTTAATTAATTTATTATGCATTTGTCATTAAAAAGTACCCAATTAGCGTCTCATTTCAATAAATCTTGTCTTGTTCATCATCTTTTCGTCACATAATTTCTTAGAACATCATGTTGAATGATTTTTTTTGTTACATATCATTCACAACTCCTGTTTCACCCAATTATCTACCTTTATCATCAGTTGCTAGATAATAAAAGGTGAGGTTATTATCATAGGCATGTTAACAGAGGCTCATGTTATCAAAACATATAACTAGGTGTCTCTACTTACAATATACACTGACACGTTTCCGTTCACGTCTTGCTACAGATTCATTTGCATATTATGTGGACAGTATATGACATACCTTAACCTAGGTCTTGTAATAAGTACGAACATAGGTAAAACTGTTTCTCAATATAATGTGTTCTAACACTATTGTCCATTCCCTTTATGCAATTATTCTTCTCGATTACGTAGACAACCTTTAACGTCCTTCGCCGAATCCTTTTCATGAACTTCAACGTATTTTTCAGACATTTTAAGACGTAGGATTTATTTACATTCAAGACCGTTCAAGTCGTTTTCGGTACCTCTTGACGAAAATCTTACGCAAGATTATTTGACATTCGTAAATGAAATTTCTTTGCGCAGTTATATTCGTTTAGGTAAACTACTGGCCAACAACATGTCTGTCGTGTCAGGATGTGAGATGAAAAAGCGTATTTTTAGCTAATGATGCTACAAGTAATTTACCACACGGAGTCGTGTTTTAATATCTAGATTAAATGAGTACGACAAATACTTGCGCAAATGTTACGCAATGTGAAGGAAGCGTTAATTCGTTAGAACAATTATTGGTTTTGTCTTTAATGCTTTGTCTTCTTTCTCTGTTTATTGTAGCATTATGGTCTCTGCACGTTATCATTTATCATTTCTAAAATAAGTTTCTTTAATTTATTTTCAGCGACTGATAATATAATTTTTGCGTTGTGCTCTTTGATTTTGACATTCTGTTTAGTCATGATTTGCGTAATTATTTTAGTACATACATATTACCATGTAGTGGCATTTCTTCAGATCTTAGAATAGCAATAAAAAGCTTTGATTCCCTATTGTTCAAATCAGTAACAGCAGCTTTTTGCGTTTGCGAAAACTGGGGTTGTTGCAAGAATTTTATTTTTTTCCAATTTATTTGTGGACGTTATCAAAAATCGTGTTTCACCGGAAGTGTCTCTTACTAAATCACTAAAAACGTAGACTCAAAAAGTCACAGTCAGTGCTAATGAAACTACAAATTAGAACCCCGACGACAAAATTTTATTTTAAAGTCCGAAGCATTCAACATAAACTTGTTACACAGTTTGGGGCATTACATAATTATGTTAGCAACTTATACTATTACGGAAATGAAGTAAGTGGCCTGTAATAGGGCTTTAATTAAATATCTTACGGTGAAGGTACAGTAACGGGTTGCTTATTATGCAATGAATGTGAAGTAAAAATTAAGACGTGAATTTGGGCGACAGCAGTGTTGAAAGAAAGTCACAAAAAGACGATGATGTTACGGAAGGAGCCCAGGGTACTAGCCGTTTTGTTCAACATGTTGGCCCGTAGATTTGTTCGTTGTAAAGTTAAAATCACTCTTTTCAGGGCTTACATACAGCCAGAGTTTGTACTC
Organism: Agrotis exclamationis; assembly: GCA_950005045.1. Lineage (NCBI taxonomy): Eukaryota > Metazoa > Arthropoda > Insecta > Lepidoptera > Noctuidae > Agrotis > Agrotis exclamationis. The sequence continues at coordinate 2,313,679 of OX465421.1, forward strand.
GTATAATCTATGCCTCTATGGGTCAATTGTTGTCAGCTTGACAGTAAGTATGTGCGGCGGAAATGTTTGAGCAAGCGTACCGACAGTTTTCACGCGATTGTGCGTAAGAAAACTCTTTCACTACTCAGAAGAGAGGGATAGTTCTAAGGTCCCAACAGAATCCAAGAGCAGCATAAGAAAAGTAGCGGACAGGGAGCTGAGAGAGAAGGAGGGAACTGTTTAATAATAATTGCTACTAACAATAGCTAACAAGTTCTTTTATTATTTATTAAGTACTAGCACCATTAGGGTCTTCTTGTATCCGAAATAAAATTAGTTTAATAAAAAATACCTAGGCCCTAAATAGTTTTTGAACACGATTACTATCCAGTCCAGAAATCATCAAAGAGGCGATGAAATGAAGAGAATTTAATTAAAATGGTTTTCAATGGAGTTCCTATGATTAGGGCTCTTGATTGAATTTCATGAATAAGTAACAAAATCATAACGTTATTAAATATTTAAATAAGTTAAAACCTGTGCTACCGTAGCCTTCGAAAGTAGGTCAATGAATAAACAATTAAAGGCAAACACAAATTATACAATGACAAACGATTTTAGTCAAATAAAAGACTTGTTCGTCAAAAGGTGGACTAACAACAGTTATTCTTTCAGATTTTAGAATTATTTACATAGTTCCAATTTAAATCTTTTTTGGAAATCAATATTGAGGTATCAGCTATAAAAGAAATTGTTGTTGGTAGGTGCTGTTTGGTAGTCACTAGATGAAAGAAGGGGGCTCTAAATCCACCACACATGCCCAGTACGAGTTAATTAGAATTAGAGTTAGAGTGACATGTCTAAGATTTTTCTGGTAGTCCGGACATGCCGCTTTCCTCACGATGTTTTCTTCCACCGATTTTTAGTGTTATGGTGATGAACTAAATAACACAAAGCAATGCGCCTGTGTGGGTTCGAAGCTTTTCTACAACTAGATAATATTTTGAATTAAGTACGCACAGCTCGACCCATTTCTCCGGTCAACGACATTTCATTCATGTTGGACCTAAATTGGTTATCTTATCATTGGCTTCCCTTTTATGTATTTAATTAGATACAAGTGATACAAGATAGCAACTTTGTGTATTTATTATTGTGGGTAGGTACTTGTGTTTTTCATGTTTCACTTTATGTTCTGCCTAAATCTACTAAACTTCATCAAAATTTCTTCAAACATCGAAGTTTTTGAGATGTTTTGGGATATTGAACCCTGATAAATAAATCTGTTCTTAGCATCCATTTTAAAATCTATGCTCGTAAGGTAATTAGGAATAAGCTATCGGCCTAAGACAAACGTGACAGATACGGTCCCAAAAGTGAAGCAACGTGTAGTGGCAGTATGCAGTAGTCTGATAATGTTTGATGCAGTAGTCTGCAGAACCGACAAGAGATGGATATGGAATGGAGACGACGCGTAGGACCCCCAGGTAAGATGGATCGTGGCGTGAAATAATAGACGGGAGATCGTGCACTTTGGCACTCCTTGGGGAGGCCTACGTCTTGGAAGTATATGAGACGGATTTTACTGAGAGAATATTGGATAACTTTGACTAGTTTAACCCACGTCTAGGTCTCGTATAAAATACAAATCAGGAGCCCAGAAGCCCCACAAAATAAATGAACAAGAAACAGTAGCGTGTTAAGGTGGGTATTGACCGGTGATACAATTACCGGCATGGATCTTGAGCGCTGACCTTCACCTGCGCAGAAGTGAGTTATAGGTCCCTTTGGTAGTGATTGGCCCGCGTAGCATGCCGTAGCACATCGCGTCATAGCCGCCACTCGGCATTCGTTGTTTTTGTGCGTTTTATTGTGCGTTTCATTTGTCGATAAGTGTACGATGCGCAAAGCAATCCCCACTCTTACGCCGAGCGCTCAAGAACCGTGCCGGTATCTGTACGAGCCGTAATGAACGAGTCGCAGCCACTTGTTTCCTCGTATTGACTGGACGACCCTCGATGTGTAAGCTTCTTCGTACACAACGCGACGCAAGTTTCTGATACCTTACGACTTTGGTATCCATTGATGCGTGCCTGTATACGACGAGGCAACCCTACGCCTTTAGGTTAGTATATAGTAACCGAAGATTGTACATAAACGGGAAGGTTAAAGCTAAGCAGGGTAAACATCGACTAATGTCCTTGAAAGTTAAGCATTCGGATCAAACGATACATTTAGTGGCAAGCACTTAAAATAAGTGGAGCTTACCGTAGAGCTATTGAAGTAAAAGATTAAAGGTGAAACTATAATTTTGCTTTAAAACTCACATTTACATAAAACCTGTACATAGCTCACTTAGGTTGATCTCTAAAAGGAAAATCTTAAGTAAATCGAATTTATTTACATAACATTCATATATTTTCATCATGTGTCAGCTTTCCATCCATAACCACTTCTCAAACAAATCAAGTTTAATTAAAACAAGAAGAGAGAAGTTCAAGTTTCATAATTACGCGATTTAAATAATTACCGGAGTCAATGACCATTCAAAACAGAGTCAGGTGAACAATTCAGTGTAAACTAGTTAGCTCATCATATGACCGTCGCGTGCGCATATCGGGCACTAAACAGAGCGGAGTGCGCGGGCGCCGCTCTGACCCCCGATAGTGCTCCCCGGAGATAAGACGCTGATATCTTGAGGCTCGAGGGTCGGTCTACGACGCGGACGCCTCTTATTTAAATCGACATGAGACACTAAATAAGACCGGCAATAATATTTTCACTAAACAGGTTTACATAACATTTTAAATGAACCATTGCAGAGAGTTTAAATAAGAAATTTGGATAAATCTGACTATATTTAACATTGGGTACACAGGTTGAACACATTAAAAGATACATTTTCCTAGTATTTTTAATCATTAGGGAAAATGAAGACGATGTAACATATTTTTATTGAAGCATTTTGGTATAGCAACCATGGAATCGAGCCCCGGCCATACCGTAGTCAAGGTTAGAGTACGAGGTTGTCTAAAAAACATACGAAGGTTGAGAACATATTCATTATTCACAATTTTAAATAAATCAGTAAAATCTAGTTAAACTTGAGTTAAACCCATACGTATTTTTTTAACAAAACCTTTTAAATTTCAATCGGTGCCTATCACCGAAGCCAAAACAATTATAATTGAAACGAGATTATTTCGAAATTGAATACAACAATTAGTGGATATCAAAGTTATTCATGCTAATTTATAAATTCCAGAATATTCAGGGCTTGACAAAAATGTTGATAGGTAACAATAATTACTTTTTGATTTGAAGATCTATCATATGCCCAGAAAGTTGGTGAATAGAACTGACGAATAATAAACAAGCATGGAAGAAGACATTCTACGCCAACCACAAATCATTTGAGATAAGGGCTGAAGAACGAAAGAGGTCAGAAAACTATTTAATAACATTATTCGATCTCTTTCTTCACAATATAATTTGTCAACTGTCCTTATCTAAGCACAAATATTTTTTGAACCAACCCAAACAATCTTGTTTGTTGATTTTGATATTCTTGATATCCCAATCAAAATTCGGTCCGAAAACGTTTCTGGAAATCAGTCCTTTGATGTCGTAATTATAGCAATAATATTGATCGTTATATAAACCCCCTGAATAAATATATATTAAAGTTATTACGTCCATCAATTATAATTTATACTGTTTGTTTGTTCTTGGAGATGGATCGGACTGGAGTCCTACATCAATGGAGTTGAAATCTGGAAGGCGAAAGACCGGATCCTACTACGTAAATCGCGGCCATTTTGAAGCTAATTTGTTTTGACAAACGGTGTAAGTTAATCGTTCATATTTTCTTGGTCATTGGGTCCTCAATCAAGGTTTGATGTGGCCGATTAATATTTTCTATTGAAAATTAACATATACGTATTTTTTTTAATGTATTTAAACGATGTCAATATATTTTTTTATTTTTTTTTTACTGACCACTGCTGCACTGGTAGCGATGTTTGATTTTGAAGATGGTACGTCCTTTCTTTTTCAGTTTTTTGCTATTTTTCTTAACTTTGTTATAAAAGTTTTAATGTAACCTACTTTACCTAATTTTATATCTGCATAAAAAATCTTTTTCGTGATTAGAGCTGTCGTATTGTATGGATCGGAATGCAGGGCTGTGAAAAAGACGGATGAGATACGATTGCACGTAGCGTCGATGAGGATGTTGAGATAGATATGTGGAGGACCAGAAAGGATAAAGTAAGGAATAAGTTTATAAGGGGAAGTTTGAAAGTGACGATGACGCCTGTTACAGAAAAAATGAAAGGGAATCGTCTGTCTTGGTATGGACATGTGATGAGGAGGAATGCGACTCATGTGACTAAGAGAGTGTGAATGTTGATGGATGGAGAGGAAGGCCAAAGAAAAGATGGATGGATTGTCTAAGGAATGATATGAATGAAAAAGGAGTAAATGATACTGTGACGTCTGATAGGTGAGAATGGAAGAAAAAAACGTGTTGCGTCGACCACAAGACAAATGGTATAAGGGCAGGAAGATGATGATGATAAAAAATCTTTTTTATTTAGCACGCACGCCATTATTTACTGTTTTGTCGGATCCACAAGAATTTAATACTGTTTTAATCAAACATTTCTATATTACAAATGTCTGGCATGGCAGGTTCACTTAAAGTTCTGAATAGAAAGCCATATTACATTCTGCCAGTGACGCACTTGTAAGACAATCAGACCTGTACACATTGTTACGAGTATTTTATTAACTAAATGAACAGTTTTGAAACTTAAATCAGTTTAAGTAAAATTCGTTTAAAAATGTATATTTCAAGTACTAGTCAAATTGTTACAGCAGCTTTTTGTCTGGAGATCAGAAAAGATCAATTACGCGGATCTAATTTTTTTTCGGAACTATATTTTCTGTCACCAAAATTTAGATTTGTCACCAAATTGTATCACCTAATAAATAGATCTATCACCACGAAATATTTTCGCCCTCAGATAAACAAAAAGTGTTCCCAGGTATGAATTACCAAATTATATAATTATAATTATTTTCCTTGTAAGGTGGTAATTAGTAACAAAATGTTGAAACGATGAAGACAGCATGACAGGTAGTTATCAGTTATTTGACCTAGGCTGCAAGAGCGAGCGAAGCGAGCTCGGGACTTGGGGCACCCCGACACGGACAGGTTAGGTTCGAAGGGGATGGCGGGGTCTGAAAGACCCCGCCATCCCCTTCGTGTTAGGTTACTTTAAACCTTGCACGCAGAAATAGGAGCCCCGCGAAGCGGGGCTCCGTCGAGCCATTATGAGGACAAACCTATTATATTACATACATAAATATTATTTGGTACTAAACCCTATTTCTTCAAGATTTCAGGTGATTTATTATGGAATTGATTTTATATTGTTTGGTGACTACAATTTGGTGACAAATCTACTATTTTGGGGACAAACTCTATTTTTTAGGAGACACAAAACTAATTAAATTGGTGATAGCTTAAATCATACCCATTTTTTTTTGTTTTGGACTGTCAGACTCGTACTGACTAAACCGCACCCTGTTGTTAGGGATAAGCCTTAGTAGAAAAATCATTTAGAGTAGTAGATATCCAAGTTGCAAGACTGACTAGAAAAAAATTGACAAACAACTTAAAAACCGATAAATCAACTCGAAAACCAGAGAGAATAATAACCTTATTACATCAGAGGCGAAACATTATTATAAATATAGAACAAACAAAAAAACTAAAGAGAATAAGACGCTAATGTGTAAATATTTATTGAGATATCCGGTTTGTCATCATGCATGTGGATCGTGTTGTTAATACGTCATTTGAGTCGATCGTTAAGGTGGCTGGATGTCTATATAGGTAGTACTAGGGCACTATAAAAGAATATTGTGACCGCTTATCTGTGACACGGAGGATATTACGCAACGTTTTGTAAACACAGGTTTCTGTAGTAGCTGTTTTTCTACTTAGGAGCCACGAGTCTCCTAAACTTCCGCACGCGTAGAAATTCTATCTCTATTCTACCAAGAAAAGACTTATTCGATTGTTTTTTGGCACGACTAAGGCATGATCCGAATACCACTGAATAATAGAAACAATTCTACATTTTAAACATTGCAATGCTTGTAACGGTAGATATCTTTCTACATTCCGCCATTTAGTCTTTTCTTCCGTCTAAAAAACCTGTTTCTACGGTGGGTGCCATGCTACGCCTGATGGTTTTAAGTAAAGGGTAGAATTTATCATCATCATCATCCACAGCCCGTCTTCACCCACTGCTGGTTATAGGCCTCTCTTTGTGCCAAGCTCCACGGTCTTGCGCCAGCCTCATCCAGGATCGGGAGTATCCTTATATGTATAATGGTAACAATGTCGTCTGCCCATCTCGCCGCCGGACGACCAACACTTCTTTTTCCATTTCTTGGACGCCATTCTGTCACAGCTTTACTCCACCTGCCGTCACCGAGCCTTGCCAGGTGTCCTGCCCAACTCCATTTGAGTTCCATAACTCGATTACCAATATCGAATACCTTTGTTCGTCTCCGGATTTCGACGTTTGGAACTCGGTCTATTAATTTTATGCCGAGCATGGAACGCTCCATGGCTCTCTGTGCTACTCTGAGTCTTTACACAGACTCCTGTGAGAGCGTCCACGTCTCAGCACTGTACGTCATGGTGGGCAGAACACACTGATTATAGAGACGGGTCTTCAGACATTGTGGAATTTTGGCTGATTTCAGAATGTCGTCCAATTTGCTGAATACAGCCCACCCTAACTGAATTCTTCTTGAAATCTCTAGAATTTATAGTTTTTCGGAAATTATCATTAGTAAGTTTTATAACCACGATTATATTTCCCAAAGGGCTGGGCAGAGGTAGGAGGTTACTATAATTAGAACGTCTATATTAGACCAATTATTAAACGTGAATTTTAGTCAACCTTCGACAAGTCCGCGGCCTTTGTGGACAAACAAAAGCAACCGAAATAACTCAGGACTCAACAGATCAAGGAAATTGGTGCCTTATCAACCACTTCTAACGTAATTTCAGAAGTTTATTAGCTTGGCGTTTAATTAAAAAATTTGATTAGCAAAGAAAACCGGTGCTAAGGTGCTAAGCCGTTTGTCCACGTGTTCGAGTCAATTGAGACAAATGTGTTGTTATGCTTGTCATGGGAGTGGTCTGTGGACGGAATAGTGGTGTTACGTTACTCTTGTATTATGCCATTTCCTTTGGGTCAAGGAGTATTCATTCTTGGGTACATTAGTTTCAAAGTCTTTGGGAGAAACAAAGCAGTGTCTGGGCAGAGAATTGTCTTATTTAAAAAAAAGAAAATTGGAAATTTTAAATTGTATTTGTTTCTATGTTTAGATAGGTATCTAAATTAACAGATTGTAACTTACATATTATATAGTAATATTTTCGATTTCCTCAGTAAACTTTTAAGCCCCTGAGCGTGATTTTTCTTAAACTTGGTACCTACATCATTTCGAAAAATTATAGCGTAGGTACTTACACGTTAGTAAATGATTGAAACAATAGACCTTTGAGTTCTTCGTAGACGACAATTTGTTTATAAATATCATCATCATCATCATTATCATCTCAGCCATAGGACGTCCACTGCTGAACATAGGCCTCCCCTTTAGATCTCCACATATACCGGTTGGAAGCGACCTGCATCCAGCGTCTTCCGGCGACCTTTATAAGATCGTCTGTCCACCTCGTTGGTGGACGTCCTACGCTGCGCTAAGTTTATTTATAAATATCTTTAGGTACCGGTAATACCCATATAGATGTATTATAGTAAAAATCGTAAAGCAATTAAACGATATCAGTAAGGTGTCATAGATAAAGATTTTGCTAAACGATTGCGTAATAAGCTAAATATTATATTTATATTCAACTTCGCCGAATTATGACTGACGTCAAAAGATAGTTAGATTTGGACCCAAGAATACTTTCTATTGCAGAGAAATAGAATAAGGCCTTATGGCTTGATGCTTGAGGCAATAGCTTAATAAAGCGTTTCCTACGTCTTTCAACAGGTTTATCAAGCTTTTCGGTCCAATTACAAATTGGCAGCACGGTTGGCGCAGTGGCCAAGTGATCGTCTGCTACTCTGCATGTAACGGTATCGATCCCCGCACGGAACAAATATTTGTATGATCTATAAGTAGTTGTTCCGGGTCTGGGAATTTGAGTGTGCGAGTTTAAATGTTTGTAAACGCAGATAATCTTCATCGTTGAAGTTCATACAGTGTTATTTTGCCCTAAGGTGATGACTTGGCACTGCCCGAGGTATTAGATTTTTCTCAGGCAATGGAAGCTAACTAATACACAAATATCAAATGTTAACGCCTTCCTTGGTAACAACTCATAATAAATTCAACAGACAAAATCAATACTTACAATGTTTGAGGATAAAATCAATGATAAAATACGAACTTGTCTGAAAAGGTATTTAAAAATCTTAAGAATTTCACGATTCAGAGAGGATTTGATACAAGTACTGACTTAAGGCCTTCGTCGAGAAATGAGACGGGTAGAATAGATCAAACAAAAGGAACTCAAAGTAGCCTCTTTTTCTGAACGAATTTCGGGTTTAAAAAAAACGAGTAAAGCCTCCTGCAGACACACGCGATTAATCGCGCTGCGACAGCGAGCCAAGCTAATTTCCACTCTAAAAATACTGCGAATGGACCGCGACATGTCGCCCCGCGCGATTAATCGCGTGTGTCTGCAGGAGGCTTTCTGCTGTCATACCTATTCTTCTCACTTTTTTATTATTGTTTTTTAAATAGATATTTGGGCCATGTCCTTGATTTGAATTATTGACCAGTAGTCATCAGTTTTAGTTATAAGGTATTAAATCTTAGCATTCTAGTGTGTCGCCAGAATCGGTAATTATTTCGTAGTTCATCTTATTCGTTATTCGTCTCGTGGAATTAAGGAATGTAAAGGCAAAGCAGGTGTCCAAAATGGACAAAATTGTAGAAAAATAAAACAGTATTGTTATGAAACATCCGAATTCGATTAATATTTAAGCGAATGGGATTTAATGCGAATAAGTCCTATTTTACTCTTATAAAATGTACAATAGGTGGTTGCCTTATTCCGAATTTGCTACGAATTTATACTACGCACCTACAAAGATTTTACTCAGGAAAGTAATAGGTACTCGTAATTCGGACAGCCGAAGGCCGCAAGGGCGTTGGACTAAACGTGACAAAGCAATGTTGTCGAAAAACAACGCTGTTGTGTACTGAGCGTAACAATTTCACGTAACGGCCCTTGGAAATGGGAAACGGACATTTTTGGATCTAAAACGGCCACTTAGCAATATTCCTAATGATTCACTAGAAGAATAGCCAATGATGTTAAGAAGTGAATATTAAAGTGGCCGGTTTAAACTCTCTGATTAGCATTTTGGAGGTGGATTCTAATATCGCAGAATATGGAGGACTCCTATACTCAGTAGGGGTTTGACGCATTTGGTGCACTTCTCAACTTGTACACCATGCTCAAATGGTGAACTTAGCAACTGGTGCACTTCTCATATGGTACACTTCGCAACTGGTGCACTTCTCAATTGGTGCACTTCGCAAAAGGAGCACTTTTTAAGATGAGTGGAGATTGGGAAAATTGTCTAAAAATTAAAGAATCTTTGGTTTTGCTGGGTAATTTTCTTAAAAATACAATCAACAAAATAATTTTAAACTATACATAATCCTAATAACATTTTTATTTTTTCAAAAATAAAAATAACGTCACTCGGAAATAATAACAATAATATAATTATGTAAGAAAAAAATAGATTTACAGCAAAAAGTTATCATAATAAAGACATGATATAATATCATATTATATCAATAACCTTTATAATATTATAATTTAAATGGTACTTCTTTTATAGTTATTATTATTAATTTAATAAAGCTTTAAATTAAATTACATAATCACTTATAATTATAATAATTGGAGAAACGTGATCTTTACTTTTTTGCCTGCAGCAAAAAAATTATAATAACAACAAACTGATTATGCTACCTATATAAAACAAACATACAATTTTCATGCGATTTAAATCTAAATGAGGGTAGTTTTTTTTATCGTGGCAAAATCACCAAATGAGTCCTCCCACTCAGGGCAGGGCGGGAGGGACTGTCAGACAAACAAAGGTTTATCTATACTACTCAAAACAAAATAAGGGCCACCTGGTTTTTATCGATTTATTAAATAATGTTTAAATATTACTAGTTACAATGACTGAATCTGATCAATATTAATGGTTTTAGATGGAAATACACAAAAATTAAATATGTATTCCAATAAATCGTTAAAATAAACCAAATTGAATGAAAAGTGAGGAATTGCAGGAATGTATCAAGTTACATAAAACATAAAAAAATCGAAAAAATTACGTCTTTAATGTTCCAAAGTTTTCTTTTAAGCTTCTCTTTTAACTCTGTTCTACTCATTTTATGGGAGGTGGAATGGTCTGGATTAAATACCGAACATTTTCTTTTGGGATACTCTACCAGCAAGTTTTCAGACAATTTATGAGATCCAGCTGCGTGTTGCTGGGAATTTTACTTTCTTTTTCACTCTTTTATAACTCATCTCATAAATGCTCAATAGAACTCAGGTAAAAATCCTGAGTGTCCACTGTAATATTGTAATTCGAGCCTAAGGGAACGTGTGCACTGTTAGTCGCGTCGTGTTCGCTCGAGCATTATCCTGCTTCAAGAAGAACTCAGGTATTCCTTGCTGTGCGAACGGGATAATGTGGAGTTGCACCACATTCTCTACGCAATTTTGAGGAGTTACAGCACCCTCGTTAAGAAGTGCGAGCTCAGTTTTGCGTGATACAGATAACCGCCTCAGAGCATAACTCAGAACTCGCCATAATAGTCCGTTTTAAGAGTGCAAGGATCTGAAACCTGTTGTTTAGATCTTCTCTACACTCTTATGAATCAGTTTTTATTGAAAAAAATAACCTACCAGTCATCAATAAAAAGCAATGAAGTCCAGTCAAAACAGTTCAATAAATTTTCTCCTTCGCAAATGTTTCACGATTTGCACCATACGCTGCAGTTAACTGGAGGCGAACCAAGCATTTTCTTGAGTATTGTTAGTCTTTATGGAGTCGATTCGGAATAGTGTAGTCAATTATAGGGGTGCCTGTAGCTCGACGCAATGGAGTTTGTACGGTCCGCGCAGTAAATTTTCGCTCTATTTGCGCGGTTAAACAAACTTAATGGTCTTCTTGGGCTTTTCTTACTTACTTTCTTCCTTGATCACGGCGTCTGGTGATATTACCCGTCTTTTAAGACCAGTTTCAAGCATTTTGAACCACTCGTAGGGAATATTCCACCACTAAACCTACCTCTACTGGCTACGGGCCCCCTGGATTAAGGTGACACTCCAAGTAGCTGTTTTTGCGTCCATATGTCTAAGAATATATGACATTTTGAGATTGAAAGATCATTATAGCCTCCTTGCTGTGTAAGTCGAAGAAAACTTCGTTAGAAGTTTGAAAATTAAAAAATACCATACCGTAAATTCGAAGTAATCTCAAATATCTAATTAAAAAAAAAGTTATGAAGTTCCAATTATGCAGTAGAAACAATATTAATACTTGAAAGAAACTATAACAAGATATTTAGTATTTATTATGTACCCAGAATAAGAGCAATACTTGTTTAAAGTGCAATTTAAAAAGTGGCCCTTATTTTGTTTTGACGAGTATATATTAATATAACCTGTTTTTGAGAAACAGGTTATAGTCTATTTTAAAGCTTTTATCTTATTAATAATAATAACTATAACTAAAAGAAGTACAGTTTAAATTATAATACCCTTTAATTGTTGATGGAAAATGGATGGTCACAGTACATGAAGGTTATTGATATATATGATATTAATTCATGACTCTTTATTATGATAACTTTTTGCTGTAAATCTAATTTTTTCTTACATAATTATATTGTTATTATTTCCGAGTGACGTTATTTTTGTTTTTTAATAAAAATGTTATTAAGATTATGTAGAGTTTAAAATTATTTTGTTGATTGTATTTTTAAGGAAATTACCCAACAAAACCAAAGATTCTTTAATTTTTAGACAATTTTTCCAAATCTCCACTCATCTTAAAAAGTGCTCTTTTTGCGAAGTGCACCAATTGAGAAGTGCACCAGTTGCGAAGTGTACCATATGAGAAGTGCACCAGTTGCTAAGTTCACCATTTGAGCATGGTGTACAAGTTGAGAAGTGCACCAAATGCGTCAAACCCCTCAGTAGTGGTTGGAACAAGGCTGCCGATGATGATGATGATGATGCTGGAGCCAAAACCCATGATCAAACTAAGCTGTGGCTACGGCTTCCAAAATAATATTCGATGAATTTGATATTCGATTTTCCAAAAAGCAAATATTCGTATTATTAGAATAAAGCCTCCTGCAGACACACGCGATTAATCGCGCGGGGCGACATGTCGCGGTCCATTCGCAGTATTTTTAGAGTGGAAATTAGCTTGGCTCGTTGTCGCAGCGCGATTAATCGCGTGTGTCTGCAGGGGGCTTTATTGTATTTTTTTATTTAATATTTGTAATAAATTTTGACACGACGAGAACGACACTAGAATACTATGTAAAGTTATATTTAAAACAGGGTTCGAAGGATATATATCAATTGATATATATCATGATATACATATATCCGATATATATCCGATATATATCAAACGATTTTTTGTGATATATATCAAAAAATAATAAATGGATTTTTACTATATTGTATTTAGGTACTTTTACCGACGCGCTGCGAATATTCGTCGTTTTTTCCGTCTTCGGACCGTCAAATTCGAATTTACCAAGTAGGTACTGAGATCAATAATAATAATGCAACGAAAAAGAGCCAAAATAATTTTCAATTCTATCATTTGTAAACATACTCCTTAAAAGTGATGTGGATTTTTAAGATATGTATTTTAATTTTGTTTCCTTAATATTATAATATTTATATTAAACGAAAACAAAGTCTTATAAGACTTTGTTTTCTGAGAAAAAGATGTTTTTTTAGTTGATTTTTGTGAATTATAAGATTTTATGTTTATTTCGTTTGTACTGATTTTAATTGATTTGTTAAATATAAAAACATAAATAAAAACTAAAAATATGTGGTTTTTATATTATAATAATAATTCATAATAAAATGACAGTCTTAAGAAATGGATATAAATATCGGATATATATCCGATTTTGGATATATATCGGATATATATCATAAATATCCGATATTTTGATATTTATTATAAATATCGGATATTTTCGAACCCTGATTTAAAATAGTTAATTAGGTACCTAAGTTAAAAAAAAAAAACAGAACTTTTTAGCATTGTGATCGTCTAACTCTTCAAAATGTACTGAACAGCTGTTTCTCCGCGATTTCGGGTTTGGTCCCATACTAACATTTTTGATTGTTATAATGAATACAATAATGTAACGTTGTATTACTCACTGGTGAGATTATTAGACATGCAATAAAATACATTGTTTTTTTTTTCGAAAACTTTAACAATACTAAAGTTTGAAATAAAATTGCCTTTAAAATTGCATTACTTTGCGTCATTTTGGTAGTCGTAAATTGTCACATTAAACAAAAGAGTGTACTATATCACAGCAGGCTCAATCTGTCACTAGGAAGTGGAACGAAATGAATTATTATTGTGGTTTTTGTTCTGGTAGGTATTATAATCTAAGGAAGCTTAAGGCGTTGACTTCCTCCGCTCGTGAAACACGGATTGGCTGGCACTTGTGCGAGGTAACTTCTGTTTTTCTCGAGACTAGTAACGCCTGCGGGCTTTTTTCAGGGTAGGCGTGAGGTAAATGACTTGCCGCTGCGTCTGTAAGAGGTGCACTAAGCAACGTATTATGTCCAAATGGATGGGGAGCAACGAATATAACCAAATCTACCACTGTAACTGAATCTGTTTATGGGTGTTTGAGAACGGTCGGTCCACGGTCTCTGCTGACTATTGATGCCTTGCAGCCTTGAACCGAACTGGAGTCGGTGGCGAAAGGTTTCCTACCTATGAAACGAGGGAACAGCACGACCCGTCTCATGCGGCTAGTGTATGCCGCACCGTATCCTTCGAGCATTGGAGCAATGATAGTGATGCAGTGAGCACCGAGCGTCTGGCTCTCCGTTTATCCAACACACCGTTTTTCCTTTTTGAGAGGACCGGTGTCGCTCTAAACGTCAAGAATCTGTGCTTCCTTGCGAGCTAGTCATCGAGTACAGACCGCATCTCCTTGAATGTTGAGGCCAGTGATAAAGCTCAACCTTCTCCCGCCATTCCACCACCACGACCCGATAGAGTCGCTCATCTCGTGCAGCTTAAGGCGTCCGTCTGTCACTTTTGAGGGAGAATCAAATCAAAACGTCCTGTGAGCTTCATCACGCTTCTCTTCGTTCGCTCGGGGTTCTTTTGTACGCAAAAACTAACGTCGTTTATAATTTCGAAATATTCGAATATAGGTACACGATATCTCTCGCATTCGAATACTGACTTGGTTTACCAAGTCAGTATTCGAATGCGAGAGATATCGTGCGGTGTTCCACAGGGATCGGTCTTGGGGCCGCCCCTGTGGAACATCGGATACGACTGGGTGCTGCGCGGCGACCTCCCTGACGACGAGAGTCGCACCAGGCGGCGGCCGACCTGGCGACAGTCGTCGAAAGGATCCGGCAGCTGGGACTCGAAGTGGCGCTGCACAAAACGGAGGCCATGTGTTTTCATGGCCGCGTTAACGCGCCACGGTCTGAGTCCCACATAACGGTGGAGGGGGTTCGCATCGGCGTCGGGAGGGCGATGAAGTACCTGGGACTCGTCCTCGACAGCCGGTGGAACTTCAGGGAGCATTCCCTGAGTTTGGCCCCAAAGCACCGTCACACCATGGATTTTAGTCAGTACAAGTCTGACAGTCCCTCCCGCCCTGCCCGGGGTGGGAGGACTCATTTGATGATTTTACCACGCAAAAAAGAAAAGTCAGTGGGTACCTATTCGAATAGTAAAATGAGACGAATATTCGAAGTATTCGAATTGGAAACCCTAGCTGTGGCCTACCTACCACGGTACTGCTAGGTACCTATAAGAAAGTCGTTGAAAGCTGTGAAGGAGTGGCGAACTCGTCAATTTATGGACACTTGTTGCTCTTTGTAGCAACGCAGTTTCAAAATTAAATTTAGTTTTATTTTTATAGCAGTGATAGGAATGTTTATTAGACTCGTTGATGTTTTCTTTGTTAGCCTAATTAGTTCAATGATTATGAGAGCTGATTAGTAAGTGCGTGCATAGATAAATAGCTGACTTCAGCTGTGTTCCAATTTTAAATAAATATTTTGCTTTAGTTTACCTCCGCACAATTTTACGACAAAAACTTAATTATTCGAAAGTACTTAATTATTTTATAGTCTAACAATTTAGGGTAGTTGTCAAAATGTTTTCAAGTGATGTAGGTAATTAGGTAATATGAAGAAAACATTAGCCGACCTTACCTCTCGCACCGTTCCCGTGGCTGACCGGTGCCCCGTTCACTTTGATCGGCCTCCCGTCCGCAGTACATTTTAAAAGCATCTTTTCAATCCAACGTGTTCACCTATTACGATCCATCCGATACAGTCAAAACAATAAGCTCCGTCAGCACGAAAACAAAAACACGTAGTGGTGTAGTTTTTTCTTTCGCGCCAACCGATTGGTTGTCGCGCGTGACGTCAAGTCAATTTGAAACCACTCGAATCGACACAAAACCTCTTGCGTTATCTTTTCAGTTCATATACAATTATACAGTATAACACGACGGTTAATTAGTTCACACAACACGGTTAACAACACTAATAAATGTATTTATCGATATCACAAATAATACACGATCTGTTATCTTGTGAAATACACACACTCAACGCAACAGGCTGGCTGATTGACTGAAATGAAAACTGCTGCGATTTGCGATACGGTCCACGACTGTGGCCGTGTTTTGATTGATAGACCAAGAAAAAAATGAATGAAACAAGTGTGAAGTTTGTCACGAGAGCGTTATCGCGATCTCACTCTTTTTCAATGTTGTGGCAATTATAAACTTGATTTCATGATCATGTTTCTGATATAGCTGATAAAAAAATGTATTTACTCACTATTGTAAAGATGTCTACACATTTTAAACACTCACTTGATACAAATTTATACGAATTTTGTACGTCTTCTTAGAAATCATCAGTTATCAATAGACAAAGATAGAAAATAAGATAAAAATCTTCTTTGAAGTTCTTAGTATTGTTTGTTATGTTGGTAGCTTGGTTGGTAGATTTGGTTCTAATGTTGCCACCCTAAAATAATTTCTCGTTATGCAACCATTTTTTCCATTTTTAATGAAGACAATAATGGATTAAAAAAACTTTTTGAAAAAAAGGGAACCGACTTCAAAGTCAAACACCAAAAAAACTGTAAAATAATTTTTCTTTCGGAAGTCGGTGGCTTTGTTTTTTTTTTCATTGACTATGGCCATCGACTTCCGAAAGAAAAGTTATTTTATAGTTTTTTGTGTTTGATTTTGAAGTCGGTTCCCTTTTTTTCAAAAAGATTTTTTTATTTTTCCCTTTTTAGTCTAGATATTCAACAAAAATCTTCATAATTTATAATCGGCGTCTTTGAAAATCCACAATCCTAGCAAGAAACAAAAAAGGATCTATGCGGCCAACTTCACGAGATTTCTATTATTTTTATATACTAAAACCTTCCCCAGAATGTAACGAACACTTTTTCTGAAAACCGCATCAAAATCGGTTCAGCCAAACGCGAGATAATCGCGGACAAACATGCAATCTTCTCTGATAATCTACAATCCAAGTACTTAAGCAAAAAACGGATCCACGCGGGCAACGTCACGGGATATCTATTACTGTTATATACTAAAACCTTCTCCAGAATGTAATGAACACTTTCCTGAAAACCGCATCAAAATCCGTTCAGCCAAACGCGAGACATTCGCGTACAAACATACATACATACAAGGTCAAACTGAGAACCTACTTTTTTTTTTAAGTCGGTTACTACTTTTTTTTTGAAGTCGTTTGAAGGTGGACGCACATATATCCGCGCCGAACGCGCCGGAGGAGTCGAATTTTAGAATTCTGTGTAAAGGTGGACACACGGTGGACGCACTTTTATCCGAGCCGAAAGCACCGAAGGAGTCGAATTTCAGAATAAGTGTGTGAGGTTTCATGAGATTTCTGATACAGAATTCTAAAATTCGTTTCGGCGCGTTCGGCTCGGATAATTAATGTGCGCCCACCTTTAAAAAGCAAAATTTGTACATAAAATCTTAGCTTGAATTGTTGTTTTTCAAAATGTTTAGCTTTCATTTAATTTTGGAGGGAAAAAATACTTCAAAATTGTTTTTCATAATGGCAAACTAACTTCGCGAGCCGAATGAATGATCATGAAGCTGCGAACATATTATCGGACGCGTCCGTCAGCCGCGGCTGAGGGACGCGGCTTAGCAGTGTGCACGGTACGTGACGGTACACAAACATCCAGCCAGCCAGATTCTGTTCGGACGTCGGAGCGCTCAAGGGCGACTCAAGGTCACGTCCGCGTCTTACGACCGATAGTTTGCACAGTGTAGTATTCAATGTACTGGCTAGATTTTAATAAGCCGCGTCCCTCAGCCGCGACTGACGGACGCGTCAGATAATATGTTCGCACCTATAGTTTGCACAGTGTAGTATTCAATGTACTGGCTAGATTTTAATAAGCCGTGTCTCTCAGCCGCGGCTGACGGACGCGTCAGATAATATGTTCGCACCTTTAGTGATGTGATGTGATTGTTTTATCTGTGGTTGCTGTGTTCGCCGCCGCCGCCGGTTGAGCTGCCGCCTGCTGTGCCGCCTGCCGCCGCCATATTTATTTTGAAAGCGCCATTTTGAGAATTTTCTTGGGTGACGCTACGTTCAGACAGCGTTGGCGTGTCGCTATTTATTCATTTTACAGTAAAAAATTAAAATGGGCAAGAAAGACAAAAAAGGTGGTGGTAGCAGTGATGGTTCCAGTGAAGAAGAATACGTTGTTGAGAAGGTTCTCGACAAACGTACGGTCAAAGGAAAGGTAACACATATTTTCAGACTTTTCCTTAAAATTAATTGGATGAAGACAATTTTTGATCAAGTACGAAGAGCAAACGCCAATCTCAAATCCAACAATAAGTATAAGCAAAACTACAACTTGTGAAAGACTTAAAATTAGTCATTATAGATTTTATTAGAAAATAGCCGTAGCGGTAACCTCTCCTCTTTTTTCTTTCAAATATTATCAAGCATAGTAAGATCTTAGACTTATGATTTTATATTTTAGTAATTATTAGATTGAAGCTGTGACTTGTTTTGGTTAATATTAAAAATGCCTCTCACTTTAATTGCAAGCTGATTGCCCCAGATTGTACTACATGATGTGTCAGTAATGAATTAACGAAATAGTTTCGGTCGGTGGGTCATCTTTTTCGTAAAAGCTGCTCAATCAAAAATCAAAACAAAACTGTAAATTCGAAAATATTAATATTCAAAGTAGCAAATGTGGATGAATCCCTAAAAGAGAACCTATTGTTAAGAATATTGCAGAGGCTTACAAGTGCAATTCAAACATATGTTTATGTTTTTTATACCCTCTAGGTGTTGCCCACGGTGTCATCTGCTGCTCGGCTTATATTGGTCTTAGCGTAATGTTATATAGCCTATAGCCTCACTCGCCAGCATTCTTTTTATGTGATGCGTACTTTATATTAATATTCAAAAATAAGATTATCTCAGTCTTTCTTTAATCTCAACTTGTATGGTATCTTTTAAACTACATTAGAAACATTAAACACAAGTTACATGAACGTTTTTATTCACGTACATGTTACAAAATTAATTTTCCCTCAACTGTCCAAAATTTTGTTGAGGAAAGCTTTTAATTTAATAAAAATGCTACATTTTATATTTTCTTGTCACCAACTACAGGCACTAAATTATTTGTATCTTTCAAAGTAGAAACAACCAAAAATTGATTAAAATTGGGTGGGTGGAATGTACTGCATAATAATTTTTTTTACATGTGTCTTGAGTAAATGTAATGAAGGTTGCGATGCAGGACTGTCTTGTCAGGTAACCGTGACCCTGGAACGTAAAGGGCTATTGAAGGAATACCTTGGATTTTAGTTGGTATGAGTCTGACAGTCCCTCCAATCCTTGTATAAAAAAAACTGACCACAAACCATTTACAAAAACTGGTGGAATTGTTTTTGAAACGAAATGAAACATGTTTATTATTATCTCTGCTTAGATCCAATATCTGCTGAAATGGAAAGGCTACAAGGAGGAGGAGAGTACCTGGGAGCCCGTGGAGAACCTTGACTGTGAGGAGCTGATCAAGACCTTTGAAGATAATAGGAAGGAGAAGGAGGTATGTAGCAGTTGTTTTTATATTGACCTAGCTTACTCGGCAGATTCCATTCTGCCTCAGAATCAATAAATAAAAACGCTGAACAATAATTGTAGTCAGTATATCAACTTTTAAAAATTAATTCTGAACGACGGGACAAACATCAAATATTTTACAGGTAGGAATAGTTTCTAAGGGAAAATGAAATTGTTGCTATTAATAAAATAAATAAAAATAGCCTTTATTCACTGACTTTTACATTTCTTTTTTACCAATTTATCTTTAACTAACTTAATTTAATAGTCAGGTTGTCCTTTGACATAGGCCTCCTCCAAGTCGTGCCACGTTTTACAGTGTCTTGCTAATCTCCTCCACCCCTGTGCGAGATCGTTGCTATTACTATATTCTTAATATTTTTATCATATTTACTCACCTTTTAAATCTTCCCTGGACTTCCAAAAATAACTCAAAATCAAAATTAGCTAAATCAACCCAGTCATTCTCGAGTTTTAGTGAGACTTATGAACAGCAATTGATTTATGATATTCTTGTTAGATATTTCATTACATTAAGAGCATCTATATTGTAAAAATTAATGAGGTTTAGTTCCAAAAAATTAAAAAATATGCAACAGTAAACTATTTCCACATGTTTTCAAGCAAATCAAGTGGCTTATTATCAAACTAACATTAGTGTCAATACAAGAGTTGATTGTTGATATTATCATGCAACAGGCAACTTCATTTTCGATGTTGTTCAGTCTAGAATAACCACTTGCAGTTATCACTTATATGTTAACATAATTTGTGAAAACCCTTATAATTTCTCGTTTTTTTTTAAGATACTTTCTCCTGTGTCGTGGGTGCTTTTACAAACATAGAAACTCACATACACAAACACCCAGACCCGGAACAACTACTCATAGTTCATACAAATATTTGTTCCGTGCGGAGATCGAACCCGCGACACGCTGCGCAGCAATCGATCGCTCAACAACTGCGCCAACGGTGTTGTCTCGCGTATTGCAGTCCACTTCTGGAAATAGGCCTCCCCCAAGGGGCGCCACAGGCTCAGCGCGTACTATCTCCGCCCTTTGTCCATCCAGTCCCTGCCTGCCACCTCCTACATTCCCCAACATGCGGTTTCCATTCAAGAAACTTCCTACTCCACCTCTCGTCGGTTCTGTGACAGACCACTGCCACTTTAGCTTCCTACATTTTAGGACTTGGTCACATAGCATAAGAACAAACTGACAGATATTTGAAACCTCCGGATCTATTACATTAAAGACTCAACAAACATGTCTTCTCAGGCAAAATCTAAGAAACCAGAAGATCGCGGCAAGAAGCGTGTCCGCGAGTCAAGCGAGGAGACTTCTTCTGGTCGTAAGGGGCGAGGCACCAGCGTGTCCTCCGCCGACGACCACAAGGAGTCCAAACGGGAGCGCAAGGAAGACAAGGCCAAGTCTGGTTTTGACAAGGGATTGAAGGCTGAGAAGATCATAGGTAAGACTGATTGATTACTGTTGGAGTAGGCAGGGACAGCTAGACACTGTTTAAGAATCTTGGCTGACAACTAGGTTCCTCCTTGGGATAAGACTGGTACTAGACCGAGGTTGCAGAATTTTCATTAGATTCTACTGGATATTCATTGAGGAAATCTGATCCCATTTAAGCTAAAATTTTGAAACATATTGAGAACTCTGTTTTAGGCTATCACGGTTAGTTTCACAATTTAAAATGTCACTTTGGGATCTTATAAGGATCGGAAGATATCTCGTAAGTGACATTTTAAAATACTGAGAACTGTAGAGAACTTAACTGAACTGAAGAACTGGGAACTGGAGTGATCACAAAGGCAGTCAGTTTTGGAGCTAAGGTTTTGGATATTTGTGTCAATATCCTGACGATTTTTTTTTTTCTATTTGTATGGTTTTTATAGAACTCACGTTTTTGTAATCACAAGAACTCTTGACTATCTAGGTACTGTTCTTTATTCAGGTGCATCGGACGCGACTGGCGAGCTGATGTTCTTAATCAAATGGGCTGACTCTGATGAGGCTGAGCTTGTTCCCGCTAAAGTTGCCAACCTTAAGTGCCCACAGCAGGTAAAGATTCTTTAAAAAAACATTGCTTAGACAAAGAATTAAAAAAAAAAGCTTGTTTTGATTATTTTAGATGACTTGTCTGAATTTTACAAGACTGTGGTTTATCTCCAGGTGATCGCATTTTACGAAGAGAGGCTCACCTGGCATACGCCGGCGGAGACGGAATGATATAGAGCCGCGTGTGGCATGCCCAGTATTCGCTACGGTGGGGATTATTTCTACGTCCGCGCCATGGAGATCTACGAACGGCAGCGTCACATTTAACACGCAAGACAGTGTTACTAGCGATGGACTTTCTAAATAGTGTTGCCATACTTCGCAGTTTCTAATTTGGTAGCTTCAATATTCATTCTTTTTTTTATGTGGATTTAGACATTTTGGAGGGCTCAGCCCGTGTCAATGTATTCATGTTTGAATGTATAGATCTAAGTGCAGTCATTTGTGGCAGTAGAGAATGCCACTGTAGCTTATTTATCTTTTGACTAACGTGTTGGTTCTATATGTACGATCGGACACGCCGACTTCGTATTCATTTTTATTTAGATAGTAATAAGGCAATTGTGCACCAGTAATACCAAGAAACAGACTATACTACTGGAAACTAGTGAGGTAATTTTCGTTTAATTTGTTTGACATTCTAATAGATTAAATATCAATTAGAGGCTACTAACCGCGTCTCTAAAACCCACGCGGTACTGATTGGCAACATTCACTATCAAATCTCTGTATATTATGCTTCATAAAAATTGCATGCTATTGACAAACGGACTGCCGCTTCGTACTGGATATAAGATCTTTTCAATATATTATTACTTAATGTTTTTTTTATAAAGATCAGTTCGAGGGCTTCTTGTAGCCCTCAAACTAAATGATGATTTTATGTGATATGACGATGTTTAACTTCGACTCCTCAGACGTTACGCCAGCCATACACGATCCAGTGGTGTGCAGTGAATATAGTTATCAGTGTGTTTGACAAGTCTACTTGACAGTGTCCGTCAAGATTACTGGGCGCCGCTTCCGATCGTGTGTGGCTGGCATAATTTTCTTCAATGTTATAAGGTAATTCGTCTGGGTTAAATGCTCGCTCCACACGGCGCGTAATATTACGAGTCGCATCGGGTCTTGACGAAGGCTCGGCGCTGAACAGTTTGCGCGTCCCTTCACTTAAGGACGGATCGCGCACGTGTAGGCGCGGCTATTACGCGGTGTGAAGCGAGCATAGGAGAAAGCTTGTCTTGAGTATTTTTGTAAGATTAGATAGGTTGAGAAAGCCAAAATGGGTTTATATTTCTTCCAAGTCCTATCATTGCAATTTGGAAATTGGTTCCAAGTAGTAAACTATATTTGCTGGGTACTGCATAGCTTCATGACACCCATTTTTGGAGCTGGATCTTCGTCAATTTTATATTAATTTTAATTTCTAACTTTGTAGTGGCTCAGTAGGCTGCCGCGCGCCGCCCGGAGCACGCACTCCGTCGCTCATTTAGTTCTGTTACGTGTGGTTGCGTACAAGTAAAAGTGAAGATAATGAAATACGAAGAAAAGCAAATACTGCATAGCTTTTGGTTGTTTAATATAATAACAGTGATAGGAGCCTCACGTTTCACTACCTGAAAAACTAGTATGAATTGATTTCTACGACCAAATGGTCATTGCTCCTATATTATAAAACTTGCCAGAGCGTTGACGGCGGCGGCGGAGGCACAGCCCTACTCGGGTGGCGAGTTCAGAACAAACGATAGGTACGGTTGCTCACCACAACATCACAAGCTGAGGTCCCCGAAGAGTGCAGTGTGACGTTATGATATTTATGAGGTAATAAAGCCTAACATTTCAAATATTATTAGGTGTAGTACACAGCAAATATGGTAGAATAATTTTCAACATTTATGTTTATAGTTTACTACTTATCACAAACAGTCCTGTGTCCACCACAGGCTGAATTATAATTATAAAAGTTTTTATATATCATGAATAGTACAGAGAAGATTGTTTCAAGTTTTTAGATATTGTATAGACGGTGTAATGTGGAGGCGACCAATTGGTCGGCTTTCAAATTGTCAAAACAATTGTTAAAAAAATGGCCACAGTTTGAGATATAGTCGAATTGTTGAGAAGACAATGAAATAAACTAAAAGAATTATTACGGAATTACCGCTTATTTAAAATGGTACTTGAGGAAGTTACACAGGCAGTAAAGGTCTTTTACTCACGACGCGATGCGATGAATTTCGATTAATTAGCGTCGTCGATCAACTAGAATTAAAATAATAATAATAATATTCCACAACTATCACACAACGCCATCTAGTCCCAAGCTAAGCAGAGCTTGTGTTATGGGTACTAGACAACTGATAAACATACTTATATATTTCTAAATACATACATATTATAGATAAATTACACCCAGACACAGAACAAATGATCGTGCTCATCACACAAACATTTGTCCTGGGTGGGAATCGAACCCACGACCTCCGGCATAGCAGTCAGGGTCACTAACCACTAGACCAACAGGCCAGTCAAAATCACCCTTATCTGCTACGACATAAAAGCGCTTGCAAAATAAAATGTAAGTACGGTTGTCTGTGTGTAGATAAACTAAAACTATAGTTTGATTATTAATTCGAGTCAGTAAAATGACAAGTGCAACTGTCACTGTTACATACAAAATGAAACAAACCAGAACATTGGAAATGTCATTTTACTGACTCGAATTAATAATCGTATTTTAACAGACTTGATGCGATGACATAAATCAGTCAAATGGGGAAGGCAAGTCTCAAAAGTCACAAGTGACAAGATGGTCCTAAAAGAACTACCGTAGGAATTTTCTGAAAAAAAAAACGGTTTATTGATGTAAAATGACTAGATGTTGTGTAATAGGCTGTAAAAATGATGGAACATACAAAGGAGATCATTATTTTTGGGCTACTTCTGAAAGTGCCGGCCAACGAAAAAAAAATGGTACCTATAGTTTGATTATTAATTCGAGTCAGTAAAATGACAAGTGCAACTGTCACTGTTACATACAAAATGAAACAAACCAGGAACATTGGAAATGTCATTTTACTGACTCGAATTAATAATCGTATTTTATGGATAGTACTAGTCATTTGGAGCAATAGTTACTATGGCACAAAAGTTGTAGGATTGCTCTCAGCCAAGTTATACAAGTTCGAAGATTCGGAAGAAACACCACATAATGATAAGTATTGCTAGAACTAGCGACCTCGGGAGCAAGGAGGTCACCCAGTTTGGGCCCAACCCAATTAAAAACTCATGTTCTTATACACACTGGTGAAAAACCATACAAATGCGAAACATGTCAGAAGAGTTTTAGTCAAAGAAGTAATTTAAAAACTCACGCTCTTATACACACTGGTGAGAAACCTTACAAATGTGACATATGTCAGAAGAGTTTTAGGGTCCCCCACATTTATCGACGCGGAATCGGCTTAAGCCGGTCAAGAAAACCTTTATGTCAACGTAATAAGGGTGTTATGGATCGCGTCGTCCGAGCCGAGCCGATGCGAATGGCATTAGTCTAAATAGTACTTTAAAAAGTCGTGTTTTTATACACACTGGTGAAAAACCTTACAAATGCGAAATATGTCAGAAGAGTTAGTCAAAGTAGTACTTTAAAAAGTCATGTTTTTATACACAATGGTTAAAACCTTACAAATGTCACATATGTCAGAAGAGTTTTAGTCTAAGTAGTAATTTAAAAAAAAAAACATGTTCTACACTGGTAGAAAACCTTACAAATGTGAAATATGTCAGAAGTTTTAATAAAAGTAGTACTTTAAAAAGTCATGTTCTTATACACACTGGTGAAAAACCATACAAACGCGAAATATGTCCACTGGCGTCTGTACAAGGTAGACAGACAGTAATCTGACATATGGACCAACTATCGCAGCGCCATCTACGATTAGCTTTGAGTTGCCATCCCCATTGCACCATTACATCGATTTTCGCTTCTAGGTACCATCTGTAAGTAGGCATAAAACCTCAACAGCTATCGGTCGACAGTTTCTTGAAACAATCTCCTCATGTGTGGCAGGTGCATTTTTAATACTAAGTATTGACTAAGCACCTATAGTGGCAATGTGATTTAGTTTATAACATTCAACGTATTGTCATTTGGCGAAAATGTATGTGTATAAGGTTATCCTACTTTATCTTTTCAATGTAAATTTGTACAAGAATGCAACCAGACCGCGGTTGATTGACAGTATTTTGAACCTTATTGCATTTCCCGGAGATCGGAAAACTACATAAATTCGGCAAATGTGAAGTCTCTTTAGACTTAACTGTCGAAAAACGTGTCCTCCGTATTGATCCACGTTTATATCATGTATTTGATTTCGTCTATGAAGAAAATTGATTAAAAAGATCATCCAAATATTTCACATTTTTTTTAGAGTAGGATGTTGAGGAAATAATTTTAACCGTGGTCTGGTTGTGCTCTATGGCGCGCGTTTTGAACTGTAGCATAACGTGGACTTACTAAATATTGGATAGAATTAAAATAAAATTAATAAAGTAAATATTAGTTTTATTGATTCTTAAATATAGGAATCTTAGTCTTCTAGACATTGGTGATAGGAAAACTATTGAAATTAAACCAGCCATTTTAGTACAATCTTTGGTAAGATCAATAAAATCCTGTAGTATATTATTTAGTTATAGATTACAGCAAGCCTTGTAGAAAAATAGCGTGGTAGAATGTCGGTTGTGCCAAACCTGAACCATCCAGTTGGGTGCCTCTCTTATCAGTAGATAATGGACACACGCAGTCTTCTATCAGACCAGAGCATGTGCAACTTTGCGGATTTCGTTCAATAGTTTTTCTAAAATCACTGAAATACATAAATAAAATTATACACTTATCAGCTAAATACCCTATTCTCTAATATAATATTTGGAATAATACAGACATATATTACACACATTTAGATCAATCAATTAAAAACTAGTTTTCATTCGAAATACTGGAAAAGTAAATAAGATCATACAACGACAAGCTCTCGCACCTTGTTTTGATTTCGTTCAAAATACAGCGCTAAGGGTTAATTTACAGCGAAGACGCGACGCTGCGCGCACTTTACAATAGAGTGACTCAAAATCTAACTATTCTACTGCATGAGAAGATGCATATTTCACAGGTGAGGCGGCACAAGACCGCGCGCGCAATTTAATAGCGACTCAAATTCTAACTCTACTGTATAAAAAGATACACATTTCCTGTGTCGTCGCGTCGCGTCTTGGTGTGAAGTGACCCTAAGTTTAGCGCAAAGAATCAACGATGGTCCCTTCCTGCTTACCATAAAAAATATAAGATAGTGTACGTTTTACATAGAGGTAAGTAATGAGACCAATGGTAAAACTTCACTTTATTCATCTTCAGTCATCGAGTCCCTTGGAGGTAATGCCTCAATCGAATGACTGAAACGTAAGAACTAGCAACCTGCCCCGGCTTTACACGGGTGCAATTAACTAGTGATTTAGAAAGAAAGTAAAATTTTAGGTATAATACTTCAGTCGTATAATACTTCTGACAAATACAAAAACATAATAAAATTGCCGGTTTTGTCCAGCTGTTCTCGAGATTTGCGGTAACACATTAGCCATTTAATTTATTAGGTGTTTAGTAAAACACCTCTTTGTTATAGCTAAGTTAAACATGTAGCAATTAAAAAGAGCTTGCTACTTGTGCGTTAATATTGATATCATTCGAAATTCGTTTCTTTAACTTTTATTTTTGATCGCTCGTTGTTTCCAAGTCAATAAAAAAATATCTCCTAGTATTTATTAAAATAATATAATAAAATCTGTATAGTCACTAAGACGAAATACATACATAAATAAACTCACGCCTTTTTTCCCATGGGGGTAGCCATAAATTACAGAATCTCACTAATTGCCAACCAATTACGATCCTTAGGGCCGAGTCACACCGGAATGGCAGCGGCCGGCAGCGGCGCGGCGAGCACTTTCAGTGTGAAATAATTTTAAACTTTAACTACATACTTAAAAGACCAGTATCGCTTGAAAAGCTTGAAAAAGTGAAGCGGCGGGCAGCGGCTGCCAGCGGCGACGCTGCCGGCCGCTGCCATTTCGGTGTGACTCGGGTCTTACACACGTAGAAGTGGCGTAAGACTACGCAGCGCTTAATGCTTCGGTCATGTCATGCACAACGCTACATCGCTGCAAGTAAAATTGAACATGCTCAATTCAGCTCTCAGCCAATTTGACACAATTTAGTGGGTTGATATGCTGGAGTCTGTACCATAAAAAAAATTGAATTAGTCGGCCAGTTAGATTATGAAAAAAAACATATGAGCCATTTTTTTTTCTTTTGTTGCGTTAGCAAAAATTAACCTGTCTCTATGTGTCACATATTGTGTCTATTTTAATGCGTCCTGACGTCACAAGTCCCCACTCGAGTTTTGAGGTTTTTTATCTTTGTGAATAAATGATTAAAAAAAAGAAAAATATGTGGCGATTATTTTTCAAAACTGACAGACTAATAGATTTGCAATTTCTTCATGCTGAAAATCAGTTTATTGCTAACACATACACTCTAGTGCTATACATCTAACGAACTCTATAAATAGAAAATGAATTAAAAAATGAGTTATAGTTACAAATATTAAGTAAAATTATAGGTACGTTCGACGGTGGTAATACAATTAAATAGTGTTCGCTTCATTTTGTGCTTGATCCCCTCAAGCTTGGTACTTGTAGTCGTGCTTGCTCAGTCCGTTGCTGTAATGAGTACAAAGGATACATTATTATCAAGTTTTTCATAGAATTAATTATCTGTTGCCTCGAGCGAAGCCGCTATAAATCGAAAATTTCCTAAGGGAATATAAAATCAGCATTAAAACTATTTTTATTTTATTTTATGTGCTCGCACTCAATACACACTTCGACGACACGATTGGCGCAATGGCTGAGCGATCTACAGCTGCGCAGGGTGTCGCGGGTTTGATTCCCGCACGGAGCAAATGTTTGTATGATCTACAACTAGTTGTTCCAGGTCTGGGTGTTTGTGTATGTGAGTTTCTATGTTTGTAAACGAACCCACGATACAGGAAGAAATTCCTAGTGTGGGGCAATGTTTTTTTTTTAAATAAGGTACCATTTTAAAGGTTGATACCAAATTATCCAACTATCCCGGATCAATTCCTAGTAACTGATTACATATTTTTTTGCTCGCTAGTGTATATTCAAAGGCACATTTAAAAAAAAACATAATGAGTATTACCTGAGCTGCGCGACATGTCCGGGCGTGGCCTGTATGAGCGGCGCGAGTCGCTCGGTGAACCGCTGGAAGTTCCGCTCCAGCTCGCGCTGGTACTCGCGCTGGTCGCTGCCGATCAGGTTCTTGTTCTTCCTCAGAGCGTCGTGACACCTGGAGAATGAACAAACGTGAATTAGGATAGACATATTGTTTTTAAAATAACAATACCTGACGGTGAACCATATCGCGGTGAATCACCGACATAGCTCTTAAAATTTGCAAGTTGAAGTGGCAATGGGTAGGCAACATCGCTCGTAGAACTGACAACCGATGGGGAAGAAAAGTTCTCTCATGGCGACCACGGACCGGAAGACGCAGCGTAGGTAGGCGACCACTAGGTCGACCGACGACATCGTGAGGGTCGCGGGCAACCGTGCGATGCAAGTGGCGAATTGTCGTTCGGCGTGGCGGTCTAAGGGGGAGGCCATGTTCAGCAGTGGACGTCTTCCAGCTGATGATGATGATGATGACGCCGTCGGTATAATTTTAAGGGCTTTATGGCACGAGCCCTATCTCTCGAGTTTTCATGCGTTTTATCATTGTCATTATTCATGTATTTTAAAAACAAAACAAAGAAATACATGGCCATTATTTTTCCATACTCTTACTGTGATGGATTACAAAGATTTGTAACCGCTTGGTCGCTTCTCGCAACCACAGTTGCAAAGAAAAAGTCGTCAACTTTGCTTCGTGCAACCGTGGTTGCAAAGCGACAAAGTTTTTTTAATTCAATTTAGTCTCTATATCAAACGCATAGAATCGTAGTAGTGTGTATTTAAACCATAGACAGATAAATTTCTAATAGACGTGTGCCGCTAATACCAACATCACGGTAGAAAAATAACGAAATATCGTCAGTTGTGTTAACGTGAGTGAAGTGACGCCACAGTGTTTTGAGGGAGGTTATAAAATATGTCGTAGGTTTGTTATTTTACTGATTCCTGCTGATGTTTGTATACTAAATGAATCTCTAACCTGTGTGTTTTTATATTAAAGTAATATTTTTAGGAACATTGTAAGACCACATTTAAAAAACCGTCATTTAAAAACATACTCGCAGGGTCGTAGTTCTAAACTTGATTTTGTACTGCTATATTATCGTTAATACGATGTTTTTCTAAAACATACAATATTATTAATGATACTTGACTATATTTATTCAATTTAAGGTATTA
This sequence comes from Agrotis exclamationis, assembly GCA_950005045.1. Lineage (NCBI taxonomy): Eukaryota > Metazoa > Arthropoda > Insecta > Lepidoptera > Noctuidae > Agrotis > Agrotis exclamationis. The sequence continues at coordinate 2,343,775 of OX465421.1, forward strand.
AGTTGTGTAAATTGTTCTTCAGATTGTAACAGATTGCGAAAATTAAACCACCCGGTAAGTTTTTACCTACTCAATTTGATATTGCCGCTTTGGTTGCACGAAGCAATATACGTTTTAGGGTTGGCAGTCGGTGTTTTTTATTGGCTTAACCTACCACACACCCTACATTTTACAAATAAACACAACTCATACAAACAATGTGTAACAAATAAAACGTAACACCTTAAAATTTTACTAATCATTACGACAATTTTATTTTTTCCATAAATTCATAACCTTCATTTTTCGAAATTGGTTAAAAACTATTTAAAATGTTTGCAAAAATAAATAACATAAATAAAATTTGATTTTAAGGAAAAAAAATCATATATTTACACAATGTTGTTCTATTAATTTAAGCAGTAAGTCGTAGTAGTTGACAACCCTAGCTAAGAATGGCCGCCATCTTTGCAGTTCGGGGGTCAAGTGCTTGATCTCAAGTCCCAGGCTATAGCCGATCTTACTTAATTTTTTATTAATGCTAATAATACTTTATTTTTGAGATTAATGACGCTTTCGAAACGTCAGGATTTGGCCTATTTATTGTATGAGTAAATATGATTGCTTGGCGGTCTACATTTACAAATTTAAAGATTTAGGTAGGCAATGCAAATTGGCAAAAATATGTGCCGCTTAATTTAATTCATTAATTTGACAAACATTAAGGAATAACCCATTTAAACTATTATATTCATCTAAGAGTGAAGAAAATTACCTTTATAGAGATGGTAATATTTTTGTTCTATGTACTTTAGTTTTAATGTAAAGTGGCCTAAATTATACCTAAAAAAAGTTACGAACTTTTACGCATCCGCGAATTCTACACCTGGTTTGACATAATTTTTTTACTACATTCTTATATGTAAATTGTTTTCAAATACTGTTAAATATGTATAGTAATAAACCTAGTTTAGGAATAAAATAAATAACTACATACTTATTGATTTTAGTTTCTTAAAACCCCTATGTTTTACAAAATGTCGCTAAAATGGGTGCTACTCTTAATTTAAACACTTGTAAAATATTAGTGTAATCATATTTTTAAAATAAAGCGATCACACATTATTTCTTATCTCATGGGCTACTCATAACAGTAAAAACATTTGAAGTACTCCACTCAAGCAAGTCATAAATTAAGTTTTAGTAACAGCGGGCAGAACGCGCAGTAGCGGTCCAAAGTAACTAGCAAAGTAAGGTCCCCATTTTTTTTCGCGCAAGCAATCGAGCGGGTAAAGCATTATTTATGCTGACACCCAGCCGATTCCATAAATTTTAGCCTGCAAACACGATAAAACGATTCCTCTGCTATCTCTCTCTAATTCCAGCGATTTAGTTTAACCCATCTTAATTAATTTTAAGATAAAATAGGAGGGGAAAAAAAATTAAATCTTGATAATGAACTTACTTCTTGGAAAAATCTTTGAAGGCGAGTCGTAGTTTGTTCGTGAGTCGCGTGGGAGGCTGTGTACCTTCTGCTACAGGGGCCAGGAATACCTGTGATATACAAATTATCTAGAATTTTCTGGTCATACATTGTATATGTTTGTTGCTGGCATTGACTTAAACAGTATGGACAGGCCCTGCCGAACAACGAAAATGGCACCAGTTATTTGGCCCGCCGTGTACAGTCTGTCTATGAGATCATGAAAATCGATGAGGGCGCTGCGGTTGTTTTCGACTCGTTATCTAATAGACAGACTGTAACTGGGCCCGCAGCCAATCACGGAGCTGTCGTTCCGGGCTGAAGCAACTCTCGTAGTAACGACGTAACTTTGTACGAACGTCATTTTTAATTTGTAAAAAAGAGTATGTATTACAGACTTACTACAAGTCTTTTTGGATATAATTCTTTATTATAAGGGTGAGAGTGTTTGGCAATTGACTGCATTCCATGAAATGGATTACACTAGACCTAATTTACAACAATTTTAGCCCCAACAATATAAACCCGTTACATCTATCTAGGATTTTTGTGTAAAGAATCTATGCACAACATTTCAAAACTGTATCATGAAAAATTACAAAGTTATAAGCGTGCTATGTTAGGGCGATTCCACCGTAGTAGCCCGCGAAATTAAAATTTTCATATCAGTGACAAGTTGTGACTACTTGTGACTTGATGAAAATATGGTTAGCGACAGTAACAAGTATAACTTTAAATATAAGAATGATCAAAACATTCGCTCCATTCTCAGAAAATTTGAATTTCGCGGGCTACTACGTAGGAATCACCTGTAAACTGGTTGTCTGTTTAAATCAATGTTCAAAAACGTACGAACGAATTATAGCAATAAGTTGTTGAAATTCATTTATTTTACTCTTACGTTTTTTTACAACATTCTTAATTCCGATTAAAAATCATGTACGCTCTTACAAGATCACGTCGTCAATTTATGCAACGCTACCTGAACGTAGTTCGTATGGGTTATCATAGATGGCGCTACTTTTTGTCGTATTGAAGAATCTTGTGTCAAATATGTTCTGAAAGGCGTATCCTTCCTTTTGAAATCATTGGTTGCTGGTCTTCATGGCTAAACATCAAGCTATAGAAAACCAGTTTATCTTGATCTTGCTTTATATAATTTTGCCGCGCAATGAACGGTCAGCTTATAATAGTTTTACATAGCTTGAGGTGTGTGTATTCACCGTTCAATTTCGTTGGCTATTGCTTAGTGCGATAGAGATAGCGCTCTATGAAGCCGAAACTAACCGAATATCTACTTCAAAAGGTATACTGCTTCACGTAGTTGTTTGTAGTTAAAAAGTTCATAACAGTTTATTGCTTATTTCGTACCTGTGCTAATTCGAGAGGTCCCTGGTTCACAGTGGTACCAATGCAACCTTGTACCACCATCTGTAGCATCTTAGGATCTGCGGGCTCTTGACTAGTCGCCGCTGCTAACTCGTTGATCTGTCATAACAATATTTTATTAAAACACTACCCTCCTTTTAGGCTTCCGCAATCAGATAAAACTAGTTAAATATCGACGATACGGTGGGCACAGTGGCTAAGCGATCGATTGCTGCGCAGCGTGTCGCGGGTTCGATCCACGCACGGAACAAATATTTGTATGATCGGCAAGTAGTTGTTCCGGGTCTGGGTGTTTGTGTATATGATTTTCTTCACCCACGATACAGGAAGAAATTCCTAGTGTGGGGGAAACTTAAAAAAAAATAAACTTAATGAACCAACCGCGTATGTAGTGCTATACGGTCAAGCTCAGACCGAGAAGTGACGCTGCACGCACATTTCAATAGAGCTATTCAAAATCTAACTCTATTTCCTACAGGAAAAGATACACCTGTCACAATGCAGCGCGGCGCCGCGCTGCATTTTATTGGCGACTCAAAATTTAACTTTAGTTACTACACAATAAGATAAACATGCGTCTGAAATTTAAACTCGGTGTTTCTTTGAAAATCAGAGATGATTTTCTTTTCAAAAAGTGATTTCGTTTGTAGCACTACTAAGTCGAAAAGGGCGTATTTATATAAGTTACCAAATAAATTATGCATAAAAATTAAATTTTAAAATGAACGAATGCACAATTTTAGCATCAAAATTTTCGTGCGAAGCAGAAGCAGGCCGCTATTTTTATTTCATTAAATTTTAAACACATTTGATACAAATACATTTAACATTTACCTTTTTCTGTATATCTTCAATAGCAACTTCAATGGGTGTTAGAATGATTTGTGTTCTTTGGACAACCTGGAAACAGTAATGATTTAATTAATGGATATACAGGAAGACTTTTTTTTCCGTCCAAAATTTTTCTAGGCATTACGTATCAATCACTAACCCCATAATTGAAAAAAAATCGATACGTAAAAATGTCATATTCGTACCCTTATTGCAAAAACCGATTATCTGCATTTTTTACCAATTTTTAGTTAAATATAGATATCGAATCCTCAGGTCACGACGAAGCTACAGGTAAAACCCATTATCATTCGAATTTTTATGCAGATAATCGGTTTTTGCAATAAGGGTACGAATATGTCATTTTTACGTATCGATTTTTTTTCAATTATGGGGTTAGTGATTGATACGTAATGCCTAGAAAAAATTTGGACGGTAATAAAAAAGTCTTCCTGTATATCATTTTCTCATAAAAATTATGAGCTCTGTGTGGTCACCAAGCTAAACGTTAATAATACTACACTTGCCGGCGCATGAAACGGGCAGAGCGCACCTCGCCTTCCCCCCGCCCCGCCCCGCTACACCTGAGCGACACATCACAGCGCGGTGTCCAGATTAATCAACATTTTATAGATAACTTTGTGACGTGATATCTCAATATTTTTGTATTGAGTGATACAAAAAGAAAAAACACGTATTCAATGATTTTCGTCAAAGATTAATATATCAAAATTTGGATGGTGACTAAAAAATCATCCTGTATATTGGTACAAGGCTTATCTAATGGTATATGTACAAACTGTACATTAAAATCCTTTAGTAAATGAGAGCATTCGTTGTTCTACCTGTATCCTAGTCTTGACGTATGGGAAGTGGTGTGCAGTGGTAAGTATGGTCTTCCTCTTGCACTGTTCAGCGATGTCACCGTGAGCTCGGCCGCCCACTGTGAACGGGGTCGCGTACATGAAGCGCTCTGAGGACAAATATTTACGAATTCAATAAAAATATTTCATAAGGGGCCGTCCATGCCTGCCGGGGTCGCGGGACTGTCTCATCACATAACCGTGACCCTGGAACGTAAAGCTATTGAAGGATCACCGTGGATTTTAGTCAGTATACGAGTATGAGCGTCCCTCCTGTTCCGCCCTGGGTAGGAGGACTCATTTGATGATTTTACCACGATAAAAAAAGGGGCCGAAACAGGGGTGGGCAGTGGAATTTGACAAAAATAGGCCATTGTCTTAGGGCCACAGGAATTGATATGTTTACCAAATTTCAATTTAATCAGTCAAGTAGGTTTGGAGAAAATTGAAGGGCGGACAGACGGACACTAGAGTGATCTTGTAAGGGTTCCGTTTTTCCATTCGACCGTACGGAACCCACGTATCACCAAGGGGGTGGGGGGTTCAAAAAGGATTTGATTACCGTTTTCTATGTTTATAGACACACCCAGATACAGGCGAAATTCCTAGAGTGGGGCAAAGTTTAAAAAAAAAGAAACTCTTCAAAGTATAATTAACTTACTGATATTATAATTCTTCTCGTACTGCGTGGCTCTCTTCCTTAGCTCGTGCGGCTCGAAGTAGGGCTCCACGTACGTGATCTGTATGTAGGCCTTGTCTGGGTCCAGGGTGCTCACGTCCACTATGTTGGAGTCCTTGATGATCACCACGTTCTCGACCCCAAAGCGAGCACCGTAGAAGTTCTGGAAAGATATGAGTAAATACTATGTGAATACAAGTTTTGTCACGGCCCGAAAATTACCAGATAGGTACATAGTATCAGATCCTTTTATACGCTACTTTTTTTGGTCGCGTGGCTAACGAATACCGTGTCCCTGGGAGCCGTTCAAGTATTACGTAAGCACTATGGGGGGGGGGGGGGGGTCTTTGCTTTGCTTATTTTGGATGACATGGGGGGTAGGGGACTCTCTATGATGATTACGTCATCGGTAGTTAATTACTTTTTTACACGAATGGCCACCCTCACATTTTCTTTGCTTGAAAACGAAACGTATTTTCGGGGATTCCCGCGAAAAATATTTACGTAAGCATGGGGGGAGGGGGTAAGAGCTTTGCTTACTTTTGATGGCAATGGGGACGGGGGAGTAAATAATTGTAATAATCTTCATTATTTGAACGACATGCGGAAGTACGACGTGCCGAACATTTTACGTTGGCTCCGAAACGTGATCTCTTGCCATAGGCCTCATTAGTAAGCTCAAGATAGCCCAACGAGCTATGGAGAGGGCTATCCTCGAAGTCTCTCTGCGTGATCGAGTCAGAAATGAGGAGATTCGTATTGGAACCAGAGTTGCCGACATAGCTAAGGGAATTAGCAAGTTGAAATGGCAGTGGGCAAGCCATATAGCACGGCGAACTGATGGCCGATGGGGCCGTAAGGTTGGAGAATGGAGACCACGCACCGGCAAGCGCAGCGTAGGACATCCACTCACAAGGTGGACAGACGATGTGATGGAAATCACAGGATCGCGCTGGCAGGCGCTGGCGGATGCAGGCCACTTCCAACAAGTCCTATTTGAAATCTATGAGGGAAGCCTATGTTCAGCAGTGGACGTCCTACGGCTTGTAAAAATTTTCGCCTTCTCATAAGGGCATGGAACGTGTGAACAGCACCATAAATATTAGTTCCCTTTTTCCCCTTATCCTATGAGTGTCGCTTCAGTATTTACTTAGGTTCTTTATCAGAAAAAATCACTAATGACCAATTTTAATTTTTTGATAGACTTTGCATTCCCTGGTTTGGCTTCTTTACATAGAGTTAGTTTTAATAAAAACATGAAATAATAATATAAATATCTCAAGGGGGTCATTAGTAACAATCTATGAAACTAGGGTCCATGTCTGTAATCTATGGTTTTGTAGAACTGTCATAATTATGTCAATGTCAATAAAAATAAAAACCGTTTTCACGTGTGTGTCGTACAGAAAAGTTATTTTAATTTAAAACCTCGTAAATCCACACGATATTTCAAAACGGCTGATATGATGATGATGATTATACGTTATCACATTGTACTGACCTCCAGCCTGCTGAAGATCTCCGGCAGCTTGGTGAGCGCGTGTTCCTTGTAGATGAACTCCTCATTGTCCAGGTCTAAGATGTTGATAGTCACATGATTGTACTGACCTCCAGCCTGCTGAAGATCTCCGGCAGCTTGGTGAGCGCGTGTTCCTTGTAGATGAACTCCTCATTGTCCAGGTCTAAGATGTTGATAGTCACATGATTGTACTGACCTCCAGCCTGCTGAAGATCTCCGGCAGCTTGGTGAGCGCGTGTTCCTTGTAGATGAACTCCTCATTGTCCAGGTCTAAGATGTTGATAGTCACATGATTGTACTGACCTCCAGCCTGCTGAAGATCTCCGGCAGCTTGGTGAGCGCGTGTTCCTTGTAGATGAACTCCTCATTGTCCAGGTCTAAGATGTTGATAGTCACATGATTGTACTGACCTCCAGCCTGCTGAAGATCTCCGGCAGCTTGGTGAGCGCGTGTTCCTTGTAGATGAACTCCTCATTGTCCAGGTCTAAGATGTTGATAGTCACATGATTGTACTGACCTCCAGCCTGCTGAAGATCTCCGGCAGCTTGGTGAGCGCGTGTTCCTTGTAGATGAACTCCTCATTGTCCAGGTCTAAGATGTTGATAGTCACATGATTGTACTGACCTCCAGCCTGCTGAAGATCTCCGGCAGCTTGGTGAGCGCGTGTTCCTTGTAGATGAACTCCTCATTGTCCAGGTCTAAGATGTTGATAGTCACATGATTGTACTGACCTCCAGCCTGCTGAAGATCTCCGGCAGCTTGGTGAGCGCGTGTTCCTTGTAGATGAACTCCTCATTGTCCAGGTCTAAGATGTTGATAGTCACATGATTGTACTGACCTCCAGCCTGCTGAAGATCTCCGGCAGCTTGGTGAGCGCGTGTTCCTTGTAGATGAACTCCTCATTGTCCAGGTCTAAGATGTTGATAGTCACATGATTGTACTGACCTCCAGCCTGCTGAAGATCTCCGGCAGCTTGGTGAGCGCGTGTTCCTTGTAGATGAACTCCTCATTGTCCAGGTCTAAGATGTTGATAGTCACATGATTGTACTGACCTCCAGCCTGCTGAAGATCTCCGGCAGCTTGGTGAGCGCGTGTTCCTTGTAGATGAACTCCTCATTGTCCAGGTCTCCGAAGCGCGCGCCATAGAACGACACACGGAAGTAAGTGCCGAACACACGCTTGCCGTGCAGGTGCTCGATACGGGTGAAGGCTTCGTTTAGTTTGCTGAGGAAGTTCATATTATTCACTTGTTTTGGAGTTTAACAATGAGCACGGAATATGAGTCAGGGAGCTGATGAAGCGATGCGACGCAATTCGACCGATTCCAACTACAAGAGAAAATCATCCTTACAACTACGACATATGACATAAAACACGTTGTTAGCTACGGGTAGATGAAAAACAAAACACGCTCGGCACGATGACGTCAAGTCAATCGAATTGCATCATTATATCGTGGTAGTAAGGACGATTTTCATTTTAAGTTAGTAGTAATTGCAAATCGCACGAATGGAATGGCGTCATGGAGAAACTTCCTTAAATACCTGTGTATGTTGGCGAGTTTCTTGTAGTCCCTGTGCTCCTCTGCGATGGGTATGAGTACCTTGTACACCTCGTTGACAGTCTCGTACATGCCGGCCGTCATCAGCTCACTGGCTGCGTGTTCCAGCAGGGCCTGAGGGGCAGAGGAACATGGTTCATCATAGTGTCAACAAAAAGTTGTGTGTAAGATGGAGTGGAGAGTGGGAGTGATTTTGTGAAATGTAACTTTTTGAATTAACCAATGAGTGTCCGCTTTGCCGGAGATAGATTGATTGATGGATAGGTGAAAAACGCTTGGCTAAGTCTGTCTGTGGATTCTATTTATATCAAAGTGAAGGCCGCGAAGTCAAGATCAAAGCCTAAATAAGCTGAGATGTCAGATGTTATATGCGAATACTCTAAGGCCGCAAATTCGGAACGGTGGAGCGTGCAGCGGTGCGTTGTTTTGAGTGTGGACGCTCGACTGAATTCTCATTGGTGTATTCGTAGCGTTTTTAGCGTGTTCCTCCAGAACCAGTTAGTGAGCCTGTAATACTAGTATACCTGCAGCTCAAGATGCGTGAGATGATGATGCAGGGCATCCGCACAGCTCTCGTCCAGCGCGTTGTGTGTGACCCGCTGCAGCAGCGCGGCTCCTCTTCCTCCTGCACACATCTGTTCTGCCACGAGGGCTGCGCCGTGGATCAGGCACATGCCTGCCTCCGTGTGGTTCGAGCGCTGGGGAAGGAAGATAATATTTAATGGTTTATATAATTGTGAACGAAAAATGACTAAAAACCTAATCCCCAAAATTGCCCTTAGCGTTTTATTACTCGCCGTCTGCAAGCCTGCAAATACGAAGGACAAAAATTGCTTCATGATCCCCCGCTGGGTGTCTCCCGCGACGGCTGTTTACTGAATTCCCATGTCCCAGCTGTCCGCAGCATGTCCTCGGCCAGCCCCGGTGGCTCAGCTGGTCGCTTGACCCTCCGAATAGACGCCATTGCTCTGCCCCACCAGGACGGATATCGCCGTGTTCTGTGGGGGCGCACTGTCCTAACGTGTCTTGCTGCCAAATCCGACACAAGAACCTCTTGAAACTCTCGTATGCCCGTGAAAACTTGGGTCAGGTGGAAAATGAGGACGTCATGACACTAATTCAGTCACTCCTCAAATAGGAAAGTAATGTGTGCCTGAACTTGAATGCTGTCGTGGAATCTCGTCGGAGCTCTGACCCTGCACCAATTTGCGGTAGCAACAGAGACCATCCAATAATGGCCTGTCAGTTGGTTGTCAGCTATTTAAGACGCGCATGGAAAACTACGCACCGTCGACTCTTTTTTCGAATTCATGTCGTTCGAATGCCCGTTTTGGAACGCAGCGTGGTGTTGCGAACTCTGTCCTGTCGTTTGATGCCCAGAATCCTGCATTCCATTGCCCTTTGGTAGACTCTAAGACGGAACTTCTGCGACTTGGTAAGCGACCAGATCTGTTATAGTGGTATGTTACGAACTAAAAATTTGTGACAACATGTTGGGACGGTTATTCCGACAGCCAGCTACTGACTTTTCGCCACCCGCAAGTCACAATTTTTTTTATCTGGTTCAAATCAATAGAAAAAAACTGCACTTTTACCTAACCCTTTCAGGGATTTAAGCATATCATTTGTTACTTCCCAACCTACCTCCATATGCTTCTGCGCCATATTGTTGAGCCACGTGAGCCTCAGGTCGGGGCTGTGCTGGTACCCGCGCGCGATGCGGTGCATCAGGTCCAGCAACATCTCCGGATCCTCCTGGAACTCCTTCATCTTCACCGTGTCCGATAGGATCATGTGCAGGTTGAATACTAGGTCTTTCACCTGAAAATGAATTGGATATGACAATCAAATCATTCAATGAAGTTTGTGAAACATCAATTGGGGAGTTTTGCATAGATTTAAGATAAGACAAATACGGATCTTTAAAGAAATGGTTTTAAAGGATAAAGACTGTTCCATTGGACTTCTTGCCCATTCTTCGATTCTTCTACATATAAACCGTTGCGAATGGGTGTAAAATCAATTTCATCCCATTCCATTACCTTTGATTTTAATATTCGACGTTCTAAAGTGCCTCTTTGTTGGCCTATTTGAAAATAAATATCTAACTTTGATTGATCTTGTGATCATAATCCACAGTAATACAGAAAGTTAGTCAAAAGTTGCGTTTTCCATTTTTTCTGCATAACATAACAGCCAGGTCACATCACTCACCTGTTCCGGGAAGGTGGTATCAGTAAGATCAGCGTCATGCTCGGCATACACCAGGATGGTCTTCAGTGCTCGTCGCAGGGAGTCCTCGCTGAAGGTCGTGGAGGTGCCCACCAGGGAGGACAGGGACATCGTCACTTGCATCTTGACGCGGCTGAAATTCTGGAAATTGGACAGTTTAAGTTTTTTTTTTATGTATGATGAATTTGCTCCTGACCTTAGTCTAGGTCTGGAGTGACTAAGACGAGGTCGACGATGGAGCGAGCTTACCCAGAAGAAGTTTGTTCAGACTAACTTTGAAGAGATTAGGGTTGTATGTATTCGGAAACATAGACGCAGGCAGAGAGTTCCACTCCTTCGCTGTCCGCATTATAAAAGACGTTTGGATACACTTAGTGCGAATTGGTGGTATAGCAATAAGGTAAGGATGATAATTTGCCGTGGTTTTTCAACACAAGGTTTTTCAGCATAAAAATACAAACACAATTAACAAAAAGAATAACTCGACTTACATAGATTTTTAAATGGCGATACATGAATGTATTTTAGGTTAACTTTTGAATATTCCTTAGGGATACAGGCATGATATTCGGTTATATCTAATTTAATATTTTTTTGTTTTAGCAGCCAGCATTGACGTTCTCGTAAATAGGAGTTACACGTCATAGTAAACCTGTACAATTGCAAAACGATTTGATCCGGCTCGAAGGACCGAAAGATGTATGCGTATTTGAATGGGTCGCACAATGCTCGGATGCTAGCATGAAATTCTAATTTTTTTCGGGATTTAAATTTTAAAATTCATTCCCTCGGACTTCCTTGAGTTTTCTCTTGTAATTGTCTAGGCGCTTTTCTGGTGGTTCCCATTGTTGATTCAAGTTTTCCAAAGTTGCAATGGTTTTAATAGTAGTGCAAGAATGTCCAAAAATCGAGGGCCTAGCAATACCTCTGGGTATTGTCGGAGGTCAAACAAGTACTCACGTTCCCCAGCTGGTAGTGTTGTCGCATGAGTGCGTACAGTGTGGCGGAGGCGTGCGCACGAGTGGGTGCGCACAGTGCGGCGCAGTGCCGCAGCAGTACGCGGCAGATGCCCGACTCCTCGCCGCAGCACGACCAGCCCAGCTGTGGGGAAAAACACAAATATCATACATTAAGGCGCGGTGTTATCTCAATATTCCCAAAAATTGGTTTCTTAGAACGTCGAGTATGACGTAATGTAATAAAAATAAGAAACGCGAAAAATACAGTGAACAGAGAAGGGTATAAAGAAGAATTTAAACCGAACAGAATAATAAATAAGAGTTTGATATTCCCAATAAAAATTGGGAAGTTGTAGCACAAAAATAAACTTTGACGTCGAAGATCTCTGTATTTCCAGCGATAACAACAGTTTTTTTTTTAAGAATTTAGTAGGTTTTCCATTTTTTTTAAACTTTAACCAAACCATTATTTAATTTTATGTCTATATTTTAAATAATCTAAAGAAAAGCAGTAAAATAAATGCCCATTCGCAGCTTACGTCACATTTCAACACAAATATCATTTTTTCAATTTTCAATCTTATTGACGCTCCATAGTGGTGACAATAGTTTACGCGGTCATAAGCGATTAAAATCGTAGTCAGTCCGCGCCTTAAGTAAAAGTTTTTGTAAATGTCCTCATATCGTCTGGATACGAACACCTCAAGAGGCATATCGACAGCATTAATTAATTGCACATCTAAATTCGAGAAATATAATAGACACGTGTTTTCTTTTGTTAAATCAATGAATATTTTTATAGATAAAACAGAAAAACTCGAGAGTGGAGGTTATGACATTTGGCTAATTTTAAAAGCTTACGCAAAAAAAAATTAAAAGAAGAAGAAGTAGTAAGAAAGTATGGGTAATCTTTTATAGCCTATTTTCAGGTCTACAAAGTCAGGCCAAGGGGAGCTTCAGCAACTATTTGGGCACATGACTTATTATCAGTGTTTTAGTGTAGTTTTTTTCTGATGATATCATTAACCAAAAGAGAAGAGTAAGTATACCTTAACAATGAGCGCTCGAACAGTAGCGAACATGTGCTGTAACACGACGACGCTCTGGTTGCGCTGTAACGCTCGCAACACCACTTGTAACGCAGCACTGCAAACACTCTGACCGCATTCCAGGTTGCAGCATGACTACAAAAACAAACATCATTAGCTTTTTGTACTTGTATTCACGTTTAAAATATTTTACACGAATTCATGCCTGCTTGGTGTATCGTAAAAGTTTATGAGGAAAGAAAAAATACATCTGCCAGCAGGACCCGAACCTGAGTCCTTTCGAATAAGTACTCCAGAACAACAGACAAAGCGCAAACGATAATCGTCAGCGCTCAATAGTCTCTAATACATTTTCAACTTTATACCACAGCGCATGAAGTTGAAAATCTGTTAATGATTACAGAGCGTTTTCGTTCGTTTCGATCGCTCAGCAGTCCTTAATGGGTTTTTAACTTTATTTGCTTGGGTATTAAGTCGAGAATATATTAAAAAATACGTTTACGTTTATCGCTTTTATTTTATCTACAGGGCCAGAACGTCTTACCAACTATGCCATCGCGGCACTCCTCGTCGTGGCGGCGCCCCGGGCTCCCGCGCGGCCCCTCGCCACAGCTCCTTGCGCCACCCACCACCTACCTGCACGATAGTCTCCAGCGCATGTAACAGTGTCAGCGCCACCTCAGCCGCCAGCGCGGCCGACAGCTGCGGCGCGGGCGGTGGCGGCGCCCCGGGCTCCCGCGCGGCCCCTCGCCACAGCTCCTTGCGCCAGCGCTCGCGCCGACACGCACCTACGCTTGACCCACCACCTATCTTACATTTTGTAGTTATGGCGGCTTGTATATGGGTGGTTAATACCCTCATGCTTAGGACAGGGAAAGCGCTTTACTAATGACACGATTCAACTGAACTCAACTTCAAGTGAAATTGATCCTTACTACTACGCCATAATAATCCAATTCGATCACTAATTTACGTCTTCGTGGCTAGCCTATTAGTATGTACCCACATACAACCGCACGTTTTATATTGGCAGCAGCCTTTACGTCGTCGATGACGTCTATCAGTGAAAAAGCAACACACGTCAGAAATAAGCGCGATAGCGAGAAATTGAATTTCTCACTTATGGATAGTGTAAGTAAAAAGATATTGGATGCAAGACACTTTACTAATGACACCTTGTCGTCAAATAATAAATGGAAGAGAGAAATAGAGGCAGTGGCTAAACAATAGGCTATTTGACAGTATCAATAAATCTAATAAGTCCGTTATTTAGAGTTTTGAAAAATAACGGACACATATTTTTTCTTATGTAAAATCAATGAATATTTACCATGATACAACACATCAAGGCTCGAGAGCGGGGGCTCGTGACGTCAGAATTCAGTAAAAAATGTACTAAATTGTGACGTATTGGCAATTTTTAAAGCATCATATCTCCGTCAATTTTGGTTTGCGTAAAAAAAGAAAAATACGTGTCAAATATTATTTGATAATCTAACTGACGGATTAATTAGAATTTTTTAGTCAAATAGCCTATTAACTGCTGCGCAATGTAGCGTGAGTACGGTTGCGCAAAGGAAAAAGAAAAACAATATTATCAACTTTTTAAGACATAAAATACTTTTTCGTCTTAAGAGGCTGAAATCTATACGCAATTTTAAAAAAACAGGAAATCTATGTAGAGCAATCTACCCGTACATACAGATGAAATCAAATCAAGGGGTGTTCAAGTATAACGTTAAGCAATTTAGGGGACGGCAGATCTTATAAAATGTTACGATGCGCAACAAGGAAGGTTTCGAACAACAACGCGTTACGTAAGGGTGCTCCCATATTTGACACACGTGACTCATTTAACACATGATCGGCTCGCGTCGTCCGAGCCGTTACGTTGACATAAAGGTCTTTTCGACCGGCTTAAGCTGATTCCGCGTCGACAAATGTGGGAGCACCCTAAGATTGTTCTTTATTTGAATAAGAATCTATGGAATTAAAATTTACCAAGTTTGCAATCCTTTTCATTACTTTTACAGTACAAATCTGTGGTACAAATGATCATTTGGGTGTTACGTAATGTTAAGGGAGGGGAAGGGGTACGGAACGTTACGGCGCGTTACATGAAAGGGGAAAAGACCGTCAATAATCTTCAAAAATAACGTTACACTATACTTGAACGCCCCTTAGCAATCCACTAACGCTGGAAATAATAAGAATAATCTATCTCGGTTGCTATCTTCATTTGGATATTTGTCTGTAACAAATCAATGACCGAATTTGCCTATCCCAGCGTTTAAGATGTCCAATTAGAAGCAGACGTCAAAAACAAAGGGACGGCAGTTGAATTTAGATTGAATACTAATTTTGGAAGTTTATCAACTAAATTGTCTACATTCAACTAGTACTGACCTTTTCTCCTCATGATGAAGTCGTTCCTGGCAGAGCCCTGGCCTAGGATCACATCCTCCAGTTTGGACTTGATATCTGTGGTCTTGCGCACGTTCTGTTGCGTGCACTTCATTATCTCCTTGCGTCCCTGAGGAATAAACGTTGAAGGTTAATTTAAGAAATAAGAGATTTTTGGAAATTGTAACGGTTTAGGAATCTGAATTATGAGGTTTATAGATTGGATTTGTTGCAAAAGATTAATATCACATAATGACGTCTGCAATGATTGAAGTTTTAGGTAAACATGAATACCTAACCGTACAGCTGCATTGATCAACAGAAATCAACCTTATGGAAAAATAAAATGAAGAAAAATCTGATGGAAAAACCCTACAACAGTGATTCCGAACCTGGGACATTGAATCCAGGATTTCATGCTCAGCAGCTGCGTTTACGATCGTTAAATCAACTCCAATGTAAAACGACGAATGTATTGATATCAACCAAACAGAAAATGAAAAATTCATGAAAGAAAAACCCTACAACAGTGATACCCATCCTGTGAAACTGACCCCAGTATTTCATGCTCCGCAGTCACGCTTATGACCGAGCAACGAGCCAAACAAATAGTCCCGAAAGAAGCCGTTGTGGATTGACCTGCATGACGGGCAGTAGAGAAGGAGCAGTATATTATATCTGGTCAGCAAGTTCTCAACTTCCTGTGTGTATAGATATACAGCTTAGTACAGTACCTTGTATTCCTGACACTTGAAGCAGAGGTCGATGAGTGCCAGCAGCGAGTGCAGCTTGTGCGGCGACAGCTCCGCCACGCACGCCGCCAGCGCACCTCGCTCGGCCCACTTCAGTACCCACACGAGGCACATCAGTAAGTTGCGACTCGTCTCGCTGTTGAATGGTGGACGACCGTTCTGGAAATTACGACATACAATGTGGAAATAGTAGATGATTCACCAAGGGACTAAAGCAGAACCTTAAGGGCTCTTGTACAGGTATCCGCCACCGCGCCGCCACCATTTCGTGACAGCGCCCCTTTGCTGTGTATACCTTCACGACTGCGCCGCCACCGCGCCGCTACCGCACCGCCGCCGCCGAAAATGCCAGCGATGCGGCGGCGGCATCTTGTACATGAGCCCTAAGTCACACTTTACCTTAGGGCATATTGAAGCCCGAGCGATTGAGTGTCACCAATGATTCTGTAGCTGAATCTCCAATTGGCGAGGGCATGAATGCTCTCGCCAGTTTTTAGTGTGATTGATTGTGATGAAATTAAAGCATAGGTAGTTGGAAGAAAAAATCATAAGACTTCCTTTTTGCTTCGCTGTGCGTCATCATCAGCCGGAAGACGTCCACTGCTGAACATAGGCTTCCCCCTTAGACCGCCATGCCGCTTGTGCGTAGTGGGGTTAAATTTAAAACTGCTATAAGGAATGGTAATGCGCCATCGTTACACGGTGGATATTCTTCCGGTATATACAAAACGTTTTTCCAATTTTTTTGTGCGCACAGCTATGGAGTGGAATTACCTGTCGGGATCTGTGTTTCCTGATAGCTATAACTTTGGGGTCTTCAAGTCAAGAGTGAACAGGTTCAGGTTACTTCTAGACAAGTGTGCTTCAACGTCGACCACATCATTATCGCATTATCATCAGGGCCTATAGCCACACGGCATGCGATAGTCGTTAACGCCCAACAGTCACTAATACATTATCAACTGTATACCCCGCGTATAAAGTTGAAAATATATTAGATGACAGAACGTTTTCGTTTGTTTCGTTCGCTACCGCTCAGCAGTCTTTAATAGATTTTCAACTTTATGCACTGGGGTGTAGAAATGTATTAGCTTTGGCTATAGACCCTGGTGAGATAGTGAACAAACGCGAAAGTATCGTTAAATAAAAAAAAAGTAATATTGCCATACCTGTTTAAAATCACCTTCAGGAGACGATGCAGTGTATAAATTTCCAAATTGTCCCATTTCACTGTCCAGCTGAAGTATTTCTGGAACCAAACATCACCATTTTAAATCCAGTCTTCATGGCCTACCACCTATAAAGCTAGAGTAATTTCACTGTGGGAACAAGATGGCGCTAGACGACTTACTTCAGATCTGTGATTCACTGGGCACCTACGTCTCTTGTTGACTTGAATGACCCCGGCGGTTGAGAGTGTGTCATGCTCACTCAAATGTCTCGCTGATGGCGGCGTGTGTGTCGAATCATTTAGCTCCCTTCAAAATGGTTGAGCTGAATGGTGCTAATATATGTGTCATGTTCGTGAACGGGCGCTGTCAGTTGGGACTGGTCATCTCTTAGCTGCCACGGTTTATTTTAACTATAGATTTTTTTTCCTTGAATTGTCTTTGTTTTAAATTTTACTATGGACACTTTCAACTTGCTACATCGTTCTCACATAATGTACCATCTAAGAATGGATGATGTAACAAAGATTCTGTAATAATTTTGGGGATTTAAAAAGAGTGTCCATGGAGTTTCTTGCCCGTTCTTCTCCATAGAGATCTATTTCTTGGAACGGGCATCTACGGTACTTTCACAGTTTTTATGTCTTGTGACTGGGACTGTAGCACCATAATTTTGTATTTTGTGTTAAATAATATTTCATTTGTCTTTGACAATTCAAAAGTGCCTGTAACTGGCTTATTTGAAATAAATAGTAACATAACCTTACCTTCCATCATCATCATCAGCCTATACAATGTTCCCACTGCTGGGACACAGGCCTCCTCTCTGTGAGAGAGAGTGGGCCATAATACACCACGCGGGCCCAGTGCGGGTTGGTGGATGCCACATGTCTTCGAATTTTTTGTCCTAGGACATGCCGGTTTCCTCACGTCTTACCTTTACTAAAGTCCGGTCGGAAAGCAGGAAGAATTTCGCACATTGACCTCTTTAGCTACTGACAGTGATTACAAACATTTTTCTACTAAGTAAAAGGTAGGGCATGCGGGCGGCGAGTAAAGGGCAACTCGCCACCCGACCATGGACCATGCCCGGGTCGACGGCGCGTTGTGTTCCACGCGCGCCTCAAAGAGTGTCAGCATGATGACGGGGCCGGGGTGCTAAGACAGGAAACCTCCACGTGCGCCCGTGGACTGGAGTTCCCTCTCGGATACGTCCGGGGGGAAGACCAGTTTTTCGGGCCGGTGCACCCTGGGATGCGGGCAACAACTCTCCTTAGGCACTGTGTGCCTAAGGGGTTTCTTTGCCCGTATGCAAATAGCCTGTCGGGTGGACGCTCCAACGCGTGTCCCTCTGAACAGCAGAGGGCACAGCGGCGGAGCGGGCTTGCGGACGGTGAGTAATGGGTATGCTCGCCGTCCGACCAAGGACCAAGCCCGGGTCGGTGGCGCGTCGTGTTTCACGCGTCACCGACGGTGCCCCTTATGGGGCCAAAATGCCTGCCGGGGTCGCGGATTTTTCTTAATCCAGGATACCGTGGTCCCGGAAAGTAAAGGGCATCCGAAGGAACACGGGTGGATTTTAGTCAGTAAGAGTCTGACAGTCCCTTCCGCCCCACCCAGGTCGGGAGGACACATTTGAAGATTTTGCCACCCAAAAAAAAAAAAATGATGACGGGGCCCCCCTCTAGAGGGCCAAAGCCTGCCGGGGTCGCGGGACTTATCTCATTACCGTGACCCCGGGACATAAAGGGCTATTGAAGGCACCGTGGATTTTAGTCAGTACAAGTCTGACAGTCCCTCCCGCCCTGCCCGGGGTGGGAGGACACATTTGATGATTTTACCACGCAAAAAAGTAAAAGGTAACCAGTATGACAGTATGCGGTTATGCATACTATCGGTAAAAGGTTTACAATCACTGAGGACGGCATCCATTGCATCTGAGCAAACGAGACTCATTATATTTACGCGGGAGTGACAGAGACAGGTAATAAGGTCAATGTACGTAATTCCTCCTGTTTTCCGATAGGACTTTAGAAAATAACCTTACCTTTACTAGTAGTGAAGCCCCTGTAGAGCTGCGCGTGCGCGTCCATGACGATGCCTAGCAGTGGGAGGTACAGCGCCGCCACCCGCGCCTTCACGTCGGGAGAGGACAGCCGCGGGTCTGCGTCGTGTGCTGTGAGGAGGGAGAGGACACCGTTCACTGCCGCGCATTGGAGGACTGGACTCCTGGTGGGTGGAAAGAGAGATTGAGTATATTAATAGCATAAAAATCGTTTAATTTCACAAAGCTAGTTTCTAAGATTTGCGTATTGTGTTACAAACTGTCTATTGGTCGAGTTTCCCAATGACATTTTATCATTACTATTAGATATTATGATTCTCAATCTTTCAACAGCAACAGGACAAGCAGCCGTTAAACAATACAAATCAGGACTTGGATTGAGATATAATATTAATTTCTGGAGTAAAAGGGGTTCAACGGTCCGGTGGGTGGACGATATTGAGACGATCGCAAGTAAAACTTGGTCTACAGGAAGCTTAGGAATCATAGTATAACCCCCTTTCTATTACTATCATACTAAGCAGTGGATCTAAAGGGGAGGCCTATGTTCAGCAGTGGACGTCCTATGGCTGAGATGATGATGATGAAGCAGTGGATGTAACAAGGTTGCCAATCATGACAATAATGAAGGATTTAGTCCCAGACTGAGATTTAGTCAGACTATGGTATTATTTTTATATTTTTACTAACAATGGTATCAGCAAAGTATATACTGAAAGCCGACTATAAAATAGTAGCAAAAAAGGAAAAAAAAACAGATTATCAACTTACTGCAAATCCAAGGCATTGGTGAGCTCAGTCAACAGCAAGCCGGTCAGATAATGTCTGGACCTAAACTCATGTCCCAGCGCATGTCTCGGCGGCGCGGAGGACTGCGAGCCCAGGGACTGCCAGGACGCGGCCGGGGACACACCGGCACCAGCCCCACCAGCCAGTGGCAGGTTTAATGATACGTAGTGCTCGTGGGAGCAGATGATGCGGAGGAAGGCCAGCTATAGGGGAGAGATATAGTCTTGAAGTATGTCTCTAAAATCCTTTGCAACAAAACATGTTTCAGTTTCTATAATAAATTAAATATCGACGACGCAATAGGCGCCAAAAACTACAATATCTGTATCCGGATACTAAGACAAGGATACCGACGATTTATTCATAATATTATATGTTTCAGATTTTTGGAACGAAGTTCCTTATAGCGCGTTGCGAAAGGGGGCTAGGCGGAAAAAATGTCACGACACTTTTTACCGGCTGCGCGACGCAAAGGAGGGTAATGTGTGTATTACCACGAAATGGAATGGACTGGACTGGACTGGAATGGAGTGGAGTGGGGTGGAGTGGAGTAGAGTGTAGTGGAGTGTAGTAGAGAGGGACGCCTGAACCTTTTTTTAACTTGCTATTGTTAAGCAAGTTAAAAAAACAGGTGCAAGCGATTTTCGACCTTATTGACATATAAAATTTAGTTTGTTTTTTCTCACATTCTCGTTAGCTAACATTGCTCCTTCATTAAAATCCGGTGTTTGCATAAATGTCAATAAGGTCGAAAATCGCTTGAAGGTCGGAAAACATTTGCTTAACGATAAGCAAATGTTTTCCGACCTTCACTTGTATTACCAACTGATTCCCACCAGTAGGATAAATTGGTAAAAAAACAAGACAACCATTTTAATTCGGTCGCATTGAACAGTGTGGTGTCGCGACGATTATTTTTGTTGAGTGTATACAGTAACTTCGTTCCATCCGGGTGTCCCTTGACACCTCTCAAGTTTTTTTTTTGGTGATAGCGCCAGGCGTCTGTCTACTGTACCTTGTAGTGCACTAGCGGCACAGCGTCGGGCAGGGAGGCGATCTTGGCACACATGTGCTTGTAGTAGGTGCGCACCAGGTTGAATACATAGCCGCGGTCCATTATACTCAGCAACTCAAACAGGAAAAATGCCAGGCTGTTGTTCAGGCTCTGGGTTAGGCGACTGTCTTTGCCGTATCTGGGAAAGAAAAAATAAAGTAAAACATTTGAATGCCTTGTTCAGATCCTTAGGCACTGCAATATTCTGACGCGTCATTCGTTCGGGGGCGCGCTGAACGAATGACGCGTCAGAATCGCAGTGGGTCCCCACCCGCGCGCCGGGAGGGAGGGGCGTGGAGCAATTCGGGACCCAGTCTTAGTAGTCCCAGTAAAGTGTATTATATTCCCGCGTATCTTCGAGTTTCTCAAAACGGTGAAGGAAAACATCGTGAGGAAACCGGCATGTCCTAGAACCAAAAATTCGAAGACATGTGACATCCACCAACCCGCATTGGGCCCGCGTGGTAGATTATGGCCCACTCCCTCTCTCAGAGAGGAGGCCTGTGTCCCAGCAGTGGGAACATTTATAGGCTGATGATGTATCTTCGAGCATTTTTTGTCAGGTTCAAGCATTTATGCACTTTATTACAATAATTTTAAAGTTTGTTTTCAAGTGCGTTAATAGAATCCTCTCCGCTGCGCTCCGTTCTGTCTGCGCTGACCCTTAGCCGTCCACAAGTAGTCCACCCCGGCCACACCGGGCTGCCAGAATTGACTTTTCATTATCTGTAGGTATTGAGGTTTTACTGAATTTTGAAATGACCACCTCAATTTGGTCAGTGGCTCTCTCTCTACAATATTTATCACGACAACTCGCTTGTTATAATTAATTATATTCTTGTCGTCTCTAATATGCACCTATTAATAAATCAGTGGATGTTACTGCTTCTCCTAAGCTATCGAACTTATCCTAAACACGTATCGAAAAACCTTATAACGTAAGTTGGGGCCGATACCACTGACGATTATGTCCTCTTAACTTCGAACCTTACCTGGATATAATCTCCGTAGTGACATTATTGACCAGTGTGGTGAGGTCATCAGTGAACTGGTCGGGGAAGCGAGCCTTCCGCCTCGCCTCGTGAGCTCCACTCCAGTACAGATACTCCACCATGGACTTCACCATCAGCTCGAATAGAGCCCTGGCGATAAAAGTAGCATGTTAAAGGTACTTTTGAACCTAATTCTAAATAAATAGGGTTCAAAATAGTAAGCATATTTTAGAACTCGACTTTACTGACCCAATTTTGAAGATAAATAGTACCTTTGGCTAGCTTTGGGCTTCGTTTAGCGCTTACTTGAACACACGAAGTATCATAAAACCAGAATGAATGAACCAGCACCAAATGTCATATAGGTAGTGTGTGACAGAGATAACGCTCTATGAAGCCAAAACTAGCTGATTATATCGTTCTAAATAATTTAATAGTGGAAACTTGGCTAATTGGCTTTCTTCTGTATATTTTAACTTTTTAGTCAAATGTATTAGCTGTAAGTTTCTTAAAATTAATAAAGTAAAATAAAGGACGATGTGCAATATTTGTAGCTGGTACCTGAAATTTCATCAGGTATCTTTATGATCTTCTTCTTAGCGTGTCGATGGCAAATCATTTAATATATTTTGTTTAGCCCAAAATTCAGGTACGCGAATAGCCCTCTAATAAAAAGGGGGAGCCTGTATCCCAGCAAAACAATAATGTGGAAACATGTTGGCATTATGTAGATATAAGAAAAGTCTTACCAGGAGTTCTGCATAGCGAGATCTCTAGTCGCTCCACTTGCGACCACCCACTGAAGCGCCAACTCTTCATGTAGAATCTTACATGAGCCGTCGGTCATCACTGAATATAAAAATGATAATTTTGCTTTAGGAAGGCATAGCATACTAGTCAAAACCGGTTTTGATATAAGTGTTATACCCTACTAGCTTTGAGTCGCGGTTTCGCTTGCCTTCATCCATTTTCCTCCCTATTAAATGCAAGCCTGGTTGTCAAACTTTGGAGCTTTTAATTAACAGTATAGACTCTCAAACATTTACAAATGACAGTCGAAACCAACAGCTTTACGCGCTTTCCAAGGCAAGGAGGAAACTCGTTATGATAAATGGTCCTCTTCATCAAACCAAGGTCTTCCAGTGTTACATCTATAATCATCATCATCATCATCATCATATCAGCCGCTGAGGTCCACTACTGAACATAGGCCTTCCCATAGATTTCCATCTATTTCTTTAACAAAACTCATTGAAATCGTTTTCTTTATGTTGTTATCATATAGCCGAGCCTGAACGTACAAATCAGTGTATTTTTTTATCGTGGTAAAATCATCAAATGAGTTCTCCTACCCAGGGTAGGGCAGACATTATCAGACTTGTACTGACTAAAATTCCCAGTATCCTTCAATAGCCCTTTACGTTCCGGGGTCATGGTAATTCGGTAGTCCCGCGACCCCGGCAGGCTTTGGCCCTTTAAAGAGGAGCCCCGTTATTATGTTGACACTCTTTGAGGCGCGCGTGGAACATAACGCGCCGTCGACCCGGGTTTGGTCATGGT
This sequence comes from Agrotis exclamationis, assembly GCA_950005045.1. Taxonomy (NCBI): domain Eukaryota; kingdom Metazoa; phylum Arthropoda; class Insecta; order Lepidoptera; family Noctuidae; genus Agrotis; species Agrotis exclamationis. Next base: position 2,367,103 of record OX465421.1, read on the forward strand.
CGGACAGCGAGTTGCCCATTACTCATGCCCGCAGAGTGTACATACCTGCAGGTGGTAGCGGCAGTCCAATATCCCGGTCAGTGAGTGAGGGTCGTGGTATGGTGCACTGGTACTGGATGTACGTGGTGATCAGACCGCTGCGGCCGTGGTTGTCGCACGTCGAGCCTTCGTTCATGTTCTGAAAGCACAACATGGATTATTGCAATGAATTCTGCTATTTTTCTCATGGTTGGCAGAAACTACATAACCTGCTAACGGCTCGTTTACAACCTAGCTGCCTTTTTTTTTGCGTGGTAAAGTCATTAAATGAGTCCTCTCACCCAGGGCAGGGCAAGAGGGACTGTCAGACTTGACCCCGGCAGGCTTTGGCCCTCTACCGTCATTGTGCTGAGACGCACGTGGAAGACAACGCGCCGTTGACCCGGGCATGGTCCATGATCGGACAGCGAGTCACCATTACTTGCCACCGGCATGCCCACGACCTTGTTGTTATATCAAATGTTTGAAACACGGCACAAAGTGCCGCTCGTAGCCAATTCGCGTACTTACAAAGTAACCTTGTTCTATATTATTATGGTACTCACAGAGATGTCAGTGAAGAGATGCGCGAGGCAGGTGAAGACGTCCTGCGCGATGTTGAGTGTCTGCCCCGCCAGCGAGGGCGGCGCTACCAGCAGGTGGAGCAGCTTGTCCAGCACTACTGGCAGGTAGCGTGCTAGGACTTCTACATTGGCTGTGGGGAGCTCTGTTATGCTGGAGAGAGAAAAAAACTATCTAAGAAAAGAGAAAGAGATAAATCTGAGTGGAAAAACGCACATTGAGTCCTTACTCATTAGACGATAACGTAACGGTATCAACAAGACACTGGATATCGTCTGCTCTCACTCATTTCCCAAAATGTATCATCAACATCAGCCTATAATTTTTTTTCTGCTGGGACACAGGCCTCCTGTCCGTGAGAGGGAGTAGGCCTAGAATTTGATCATTGTTTGTTTCATAAAGTATTGTAGAAATTAACCTATTTTCCTATGCAGCTTCGCGGGACTTCTGTTTCTGTTTGAAGGGTTTAAATGAACCTAGAAATTTCGAAATTAGGGGAGTCCCTGAAATCTTTCTAAAGCGAGTTTCAGATTTAGTGAGCATTCGTCCATTTTGGTATACAAAAAGAATTATTGATGAGTATTTAAATTGTAGCCTTTTCACAATACTCATGACTGTTTAACTCGTATAAAGAATTAGCTGTTCGCCGTGGTTTCACCCCCGCTACTCAGTTCCTATTGGCCGTAGCGTAATGTTATATGGCCGACAGCCATCCTCGAGAAATGGACTATCAAACGCAAGTAGATTTTTTCAATTCGAACCAATAGTTCCTGAGATTAGGGCGTCCAAACAAACGAACTCTTCAGTTTTATAATATTACTAGGTATTGCAAGCGGTTTCACCCGCTATAACTCGAAATTATTCCATGGGAACATAAAATCAGGGTGAAAATCTATTTTATGTGTTAATCTAGGCTATAAAATATCTGTACACCAAATTTTATCCAAATCCGTTCAGTGGTTTTTGCGGGAAAGAGTAAAAACTTAAATAAAAACCATCCATTAATCCAAACACCTTTATATTTGTACAATATCGGTACAAGATGCCTTGAAGCCAAAACACAGTACCTCAGAGCAAGACAATTTTGTTTTTGTAAACTTGATATATACCCCGCCGTGCAACGAAACCATACCGTGATTTAAATCGACTCCAACGCCATCTATCGAGCTGTCTACGCGCGGACAGCCAGCGGCGCGGGGCGGCTGAGGCGGTACGCGCGGGACGAGGTAGCCGGCCGCGGCTGCGCCGGCGCATCGAGCAGCGGGCACACCGCGGCATTCCAATTTTTACCACCGGCGACGACATACGCACGCACGATCGGGCGCCTACTACGTCACTTGTATTTCTTCGATCAAGACTATTATACTTCATCATCAGTCCACCAGCAGTTTTCTTTCATCCCAGCACGAGCCTGGACAGAGCCATCTGGCACTATCTTTACAAAATACTAGGAAGGCTTAAACCATGGGATAGCGTTGGTGGGTAATCGATCACACCTTATTTATTCTTATTTCTAATCTGAACAATATTATTAGTGAGATAGAAAAAAGTAAGATAAGAAGTAAGAAGTATAGATAAGAAGTCTGTCTTACCTAGCACGTAGTTCTGACTCCATGTTAGACAGTCCGATGCGCGGTGGAATGTTTCCTTCTTGCACAGCCTCGCATGCCAATGCAAAGCGTTCTATGTATCCGTCCTAAGAACAAAAAGATTCATTAGGAAAACCGTGTCAGGGCTGAGTAGCACAAAAGTAACTATAATTTCAACAACATAAGATTATAACATTAATTTGTTAGCTGTAACTATTGTTATCAAAATACAAGAAAAAGCAAATAAAAAATATTCATGAAAAGCCTGGATAGTACTCATAAGTTACACGTTAACTACCATCTCGGTGAAGACAGCTTTAATAAAAAACACATCAAAATTGGTCCATTTGTTTAGGAGGTACGATGCCTCAGACACGTAGATACAGACAGATACATCAAACTCATAGCAAATAGTTACAAACTTACCAGCGGATGCACAGTAGTATGTGCGTCGAGTGTGAGGCTGAAGATAGGCTTGTGGTTGTCGATCCATCTCGTACCGGGCAGCTGCACGTCCGGGAAGATGTACGAGTAGTTGGGAGGGGGCTCCTCCTGCATCACCGGCAGGCTGTACTCGCCGCACGACAGCTTGCCGTTACGGCAGAGAGGGAGCCACTGGGAACAAAGATGTACAGTAGTTGGGAGGGGGCTCCTCCTGCATCACCGGCAGGCTGTACTCGCCGCACGACAGCTTGCCGTTACGGCAGAGAGGGAGCCACTGGGAACAAAGATGTACAGTAGTTGGGAGGGGGCTCCTCCTGCATCACCGGCAGGCTGTACTCGCCGCACGACAGCTTGCCGTTACGGCAGAGAGGGAGCCACTGGGAACAAAGATGTACAGTAGTTGGGAGGGGGCTCCTCCTGCATCACCGGCAGGCTGTACTCGCCGCACGACAGCTTGCCGTTACGGCAGAGAGGGAGCCACTGGGAACAAAGATGTACAGTAGTTGGGAGGGGGCTCCTCCTGCATCACCGGCAGGCTGTACTCGCCGCACGACATCTTGCCGTTACGGCAGAGAGGGAGCCACTGGGAACAAAGATGTACAGTAGTTGGGAGGGGGCTCCTCCTGCATCACCGGCAGGCTGTACTCGCCGCACGACAGCTTGCCGTTACGGCAGAGAGGGAGCCACTGGGAACAAAGATGTACAGTAGTTGGGAGGGGGCTCCTCCTGCATCACCGGCAGGCTGTACTCGCCGCACGACAGCTTGCCGTTACGGCAGAGAGGGAGCCACTGGGAACAAAGATGTACAGTAGTTGGGAGGGGGCTCCTCCTGCATCACCGGCAGGCTGTACTCGCCGCACGACATCTTGCCGTTACGGCAGAGAGGGAGCCACTGGGAACAAAGATGTACAGTAGTTGGGAGGGGGCTCCTCCTGCATCACCGGCAGGCTGTACTCGCCGCACGACAGCTTGCCGTTACGGCAGAGAGGGAGCCACTGGGAACAAAGATGTACAGTAGTTGGGAGGGGGCTCCTCCTGCATCACCGGCAGGCTGTACTCGCCGCACGACAGCTTGCCGTTACGGCAGAGAGGGAGCCACTGGGAACAAAGATGTACAGTAGTTGGGAGGGGGCTCCTCCTGCATCACCGGCAGGCTGTAATCGCCGCACGACAGCTTACCGTTACGGCAGAGAGGGAGCCACTGGGAACAAAGATGTACAGTAGTTGGGAGGGGGCTCCTCCTGCATCACCGGCAGGCTGTACTCGCCGCACGACAGCTTGCCGTTACGGCAGAGAGGGAGCCACTGGGAACAAAGATGTACAGTAGTTGGAAGGGGGCTCCTCCTGCATCACCGGCAGGCTGTACTCGCCGCACGACAGCTTGCCGTTACGGCAGAGAGGGAGCACTGGGAACAAAAATTTGCTATTTTTCTAATAAAACTCTTTATTCTAGACCCGACAACTCAATGAGGTTCCAAAAAACTGTAGCTCTGAAATCATTAAATAATACGATCATAGAGATAGTCAGTGACGTCATAATTTTCTATTGCCATACAAAATCTATGGGAGAGCTGTAAGACTTCTTAGAATGATATCTTACCGAGTACCCCACAGGAGTCTCCAAGTTCTTCTCCTGGTCCGGAGCCACCGGTTTCCTCTGACAGGAGACGTGCAGGAACGTGAACAACAAGTGATGCTGGTCGCCCAGATCTGCAGGCAACTTTATTTTTATCTCGTCGTAGAGGGACGGGTTCCTGGGGAAGATCAAGTTTCAATTAGTAAAAGAAATCGTAGATTTTTTGCCAATTATTTTCATGGCTAGAGTGTTTTTTTCTAATCTCGAGCGGAGCGATGAATGATTCTAGAGTATAATTCCGAACGTAGCGAGGAGCCATAATATTTAGGGCGTGATTTGATTGACGACACGGTTGGCGCAGTTGCTGAGAGATCGACTATTGCGCAGTGTGTCGCGGGTTCGATCTCCGCACGGAACAAATATTTGTATGATCTACAAGTAGTTGTTCCGGGTCTGGGTGTTAGTGTATGTGAGTTTATATGTTTTTAAAGGCACCCACGATACAGGAAGAAAAAAAAATTGATAAACTTACTTGTTATGGTAAAGCACGGTGGTATACGCTTCGTTCGTGAACTCTGGACAGGAGCTCCTTCCAAATATAGCTGGTAGAGCCGACTCCTCGTTCTCACCAGACATCAGTTGTATTCGCACCTGTTTTACAAATTATACAGAATAGAGAACATTTTTTTTTTTGTAATATGACATCCATCATGTCAGCGATCCACTCAAAAGAAAAATCTAATATTTTTATTTCATATTTAAGATCCACGAGAAAAACAGGTGCTCGGTTCGGGTTGGTCGTTTCCATGGAGAGGATCCGGCAATACATATATTTTTAAAATAGTATAAATACAGAATCAAAATGGTATTCTCACATTTCGCCAGTTATGTTTAAGGGTCAATTTGACACCGTGAATATTTCAATAGAGAGACTCAAAATCTAAATTTATTTACTACACAAAAAGATACACATTTCACCGATGACGCGACGCGTTGCGATGCAGAGGGGCACCGCGCGTTCAATTTTTCATAGCGTCTCAAAATCCTAAATATTATTTCCAGTATCATCATGTCACATTGCGTCGCATCGCATTTCAGCGTGAACTGACCCTTAGTGCCACGTCATAGAGGGCACTTTAGCTACTCGTACTACTGAAGAAATCTATTTGGAAAAACCATACAACAGTGATGCCAAGACCAATGCTAAACTCACAGTGATATTCCGGGCGGAGCCTGTACGCGAGGTGTATGCGTTGAGGTTGATCTCCTTGACGGCCAGGTACAGTAGGTTGCGGTACTGGTAGTGAGGCATGGCCGGCGGGTGACCCGGGAACGGTAGGATCTCCTTGCAGGGACGTACGTTGTCATCTGTTGAGGAGTATAGGGATATTTCTTGAGGGTAATTACGGATATTAAAAATCATTATTTGTATTGCTTAGCCAGAACTCTGTGAAGTACAATTATTCATGTAATTATTTAATAAATTAAATTAATATAATACAGGGTGGAATTTTGTAATGCCACCTGGAGGGAAAGTACTCTTAATACTGCAGATAGAAAATTTTACTCAAAGGAAACATTTCATTTATTTTTTAATAGAAAGCAAACTGCATTCAAAGATTTTCGAAAATTCTCTTCTCCCACACCCGGGAATCGAACCGGCTAAAAGCTGAAAAAATTGTACCCTGGAATTTTATTGCATCTATCGTTAGGGTCAATTATAAGGATGAAATCTCTCTAACAAATGAGCCCGTTTCGAGCAACTAATGAGTTAGTTTACCATTTTTTGTAAATAATTAAATTAATTTAAGATTTCCTGGTTTTCGTTTCATTTATTTAATTTATCATGTTTGTTAGAGATTTCATCCTTATAATTGACCCTAACTATCGATGCAATAAAAGTCCAGGGTATATTTTTTTCAGCTTTTAGCCGGTTCGATTCCCGGGTGTGGGAGAAGAGAATTTTCGAAAATCTTTGAATGCAGTTTGCGTTCTATTCAAAAATAAAAGAATGTTTACTTTGAGTAAAATTTTCTATCTGCAGTATTAAGAGTACTTTCCCTCCAGGTGGCATTACAAAATTCCACCCTGTATACAAATATTACATTTTGTCGGCTAAATTATTTATTGACTATCATATTTTTTTAAACGTTACAAATTAACAATTATTTCTTCTGTAACGTGAGTGCTTTTACAAACATTTGAACTCACATACTCAAACACCCAGACCCAGCACAATTACTCGTGGATCATAAAATACCTATACTAAAATAAAATATAAAAAAATCGAACCCGCGTCACACAAAGCAGCAGTCAATGGTAAGCCACAGCGCCAACTATGCGCTCAAAGGTATGAATGTCAGGCCCTCTGCCTCTAATTTTGCGTTGAGCGGGACGGCGGCGGTGACGGCGCGGTAGTGGTAGGATTTTATACATAGAATCAAATGAAAATGGTCTCGACTTCAGCGGTGCGGTAGCGGGTCGGTCGAGAACGAATCTGCGTCACCCGCGCTGCCACCCCGCTCACCGCAAAATCGAGACAAGAGGCTTGTACAATTACCGGCACGGATCTTGAGCGCTGACCTTCACCTGCGCAGAAGTGAGTTATTAGGTCCCTTTGGTAGATGAAGTGAGGCGCGGGGGCGGGGAAAGTGTAGTGATTGGTCCGCGTAGCGTGCCGTAGCGCATCGCGTCATAGCCGCCACTCGGGATTCGTTGTTTTGTGCGTTTTATTTGTTTTATTGTGCGATTCATTCGTCGATAAGTGTACGATGCGCAAAGCGATCCCCACTCTTACGCCGAGCGCTCAAGATCCGTGCCGGTATTTGTAGTTGCAGCTCACTTTAACATGATCAAGTACGGCCCACTGTAGGCCGGTTTACAGTTCTTACCTCCATAAGGGTGCAACTTAGCGAGCTCAGGAGTAAGTCCATTCTTAATTTCATCAGGACAAGGCGAGACCTCAATCTTCAGAGTACCAGGGATGCACTTCAGCTTCTTAGGAGCTGAACTGGGTCGCTTAATCTCAGCTAGGAATTTGTAAAGGTCTTCGTCACGGAGTTTGTCAGTTTCCTAATAAATAAATGATTTATTAGTTTAGCCACTGATAGCGCGTTAGACAGTTATTATTAGCATATATAAAGGTTTTGACACCACTCAAATTCATGGCGATCGCTGCTGGACATTGCTTCTCCTGACTAAAATCCACCCGTGTTCCTTCGGATGCCCTTTACGTTCCGGGGCCACGGTATCCTGTTTTGTCCGCCGAGTTTTTGTCCGCATCCCAGGGTGCACCGGCCCGAAAAACTGGTCTTCCCCCCGGACGTATCCGAGAGGGAACTCCAGTCCACGGACGCACGTGGAGGTTTCCTGTCTTAGCACCCCAAGTATTATCAGGACTTTGAAATGGTATTAAAATGTCAGGGTGTGTTCGTTTGGATAATACTTTAACTATTTAATAATTCTTGTGTATATTCTGAATACTTATGTTGTTGTTGTTAATGTAAATTTAAAGCCATATCATCCTGGTTCAGAGAAATTAGGAAATAGGGGGATAAAACGTTCCATTACATAGGTATGGTAAGGCAAAGGCCTTTCCACCTTTCTCGATGCTGTGGTTCTCTTTCCAGTTAGGACGGTAACCTGTCCATTTCATCTCACCATCTCCATATGGCAGGCGCGGTCGCAGCCTGAAATTTTGGGGGGGGGGGGGGGGGGGGTCACTCAATAAACTAATACAAAACAGGTACCTATCTGGAATAAAATAAACATTATTGCACAAGATGTCAGCAAACTATAAACTTATCGCCGTTGTGGGATAGTTAGAAATTTCCTTTTATTATTTGCCAAATTTTTGAGATTTTTTCAAAGTGACCTTAGATTTTGGGGTGGGTCATGTCCCCTGTGACCCCCCCTTCGGACCGCGCCTGCCATATGGCCTGCCGCGATCTCGCTTCTCTGTCTCAGGGCACCAATGTCACGCCACTTTGGAAAAAAAGATTTTCCTGCTTTTATGTCAAGTTAATTGAAGTCGTTGCAACATGTTCTACCTTAAACATACTTAGTCGATATCTCACGAGTCAACCTATATGTAACCAAAACTTTATAAAACACTTTCACACCTCTTCAAATAAACCAACTAACCTGTTTAAAAAAGCTAGTAACAGTAATAACAATAGGCTTGAAGGTGTCGAGCTGGTTGGCGAGGTCGTCCGCGTGATGGGTGGGCGCGCGGCGCTCGATGGATCCCTTCCGGGTCAGTGACCCCCCCACCTCCCCCGCACGACGACGGAGCTGCTCCAGGCTGCTGGAGGACGCCTTGCGGTCTGTAAGGGATTTAATCAATTCAGGATGATAATCAGCATAATTTTGAACTACGGAAACACACAATATAAACACAGTCATGACACACACTTTTGTTCGCATTTTTTTCTGTGTGGAAGCCAAAATATTGCTTTGTAGTTTTCTATCAGTGAAAGATGTTTTTGATATTGGTTTAGATCCAAAGAAGCAAACAATTTTATTTTTATAATTATAAAGCGTGAATAAATTGCATTTTTTTAAAAGTTGGCTCATATTTAGAATCGCACCTGTGTCGTGGGTGACCACCAGATCTGGAACAACTACTTGTAGGTAATATAAATATTTATTCACATGACGTTTCCTTTGAAAGTAGTGAAAATGAAATGAAAAGTGATGAGGGTTAAGTTGACGTTTGGTTTCGGCTGATTGGATAAAGGACCTTTATGTTCAGCTTAACCGAATATATATTTCCTGGTTTTACCCAATCAAGAGAGCAATGCTCGGAGTCTCTCTGGCGGATAGAATTCGGGACGAAGTCATTCGCCAGAGAACCAAAGTAATCGACATTGCGCGTAGAATAAGCACGTTGAAGTGGAAGTGGGGCGGCCACGTCTGTAGACGGACCGATGGTAGATGGAGCAGACAGGTGCTAGAGTGGAGACCGCGAATAGGCAAACGTAGTGTAGGACGCCCTGCGGCAAGATGGGTCGATGATTTGAAGAATGTGGCTGGCAGCGGATGGATGCGGGCTGCCCAGGACCGGGAGAGTTGGCGCTCGCCGGGGGAGGCTTACGTTCAGCAGTGGACGGCAATAGGCTGATAATATACCCAATCAGGGCTGGCCGATTGGAATCTATACGATACAATCATCAGTAACGGCGGCGTTAGGGTAAGGCGCGGTTAGGCGACCGCCCAGGTCGCCGGATATAAAAGGCCGCCACAGGTCTACTTAATTCCCGTAAATGCCCTTCTGCGAAAAAATCGTCATGGTGGCAAGATGCATGTGTTAGAAATATAGGAGGGGATGTGTGTGTGATGAATAGAATGTGTATATCTGGTTTTATTGACATTAATATCGACTTTATTATCAAGTTTTAGATATCAGGATGGTTAATATTATTTATTTAGGTACTGTATGTAAGGTATCTCTAAGGATGTTTGTACAGGAATGGGTTTATAAAGAAAAGCACAAAATCAAGACTAGGTATTTAATACCAAGCTACTTCCTTTCCCAAGCCCTAGTTCTCGTGGAGAAGAAAGGAGAAAGAAACTCCACGGCAACGTACATTATCAGTACACAGTCACACATTTATAAAAATACATCAACATTCTCATCATAATAAATATCAATTAACTTACATTTTCATTGTAGAACACAAATTATAACTTTCAGCATCACATTAATTAAACAGAACACCACTCAGAGCACAGCTTTTTCTTATAAAACGATTGGATAATAATAATGACCACGAATTTGACGGTACATCTATTTTTATAAACTTAGAATCGTACCACTTCCAACAAATATTGCCGCCATAATTGACCAATGGCAGATTGTCATACATTTTAGCTAAATAACTAATGAAATAAGCAATAATAAACAAATCTTATGTAGTAGAACCTTTTTAAAACTTGATTACATCATTTAGAAATTTAGTTACTATTTATTTGTAACCTTTATTAAATTCGATAAAATATTTGACTATCAACTGTTTTCGGTCGGAAATCAGTTGATCGTTGTTTTAAATATATTTCTATTAATTACATATGGGCTATGTATCATAAATCTAACACGGCCATTCTGACAATACTTCGTTCTCGAAGTTTATACCTTTTTGATAAAACATTATTTCACTAATTATTAATTAATCTTAATACACATAATTTAACAGATACACAGCTCATGATTTAACATCAACATACATTATACATCACACATATACACAGTTCATGATTTAACATCAACACAGTTTTATATTATTGGAATAGCCACAGGTAAATCCACAGGCTCAGTCTAAGTCATAAGTTACAGTCTCAGTCATGGCCACAGGCACTGGCAACAGGCACGGGCATAACTGTATGCGAACGGCACTGGCACAGTATCAGCCATGGGCACAGTCATCGTCATAGCCACAGGCACAGCCACAGGAATATCCACAGGCACAGCCACAGGCAAAGTCATAGTCATAGTCACAGACAGTCATTTTTTTTTTAATGTAACTCTGGCTTCTAGGCCCATATAAAATATAATAAAGTACAATATGACACGTGACTAACATAAAAGTACATTACACAACCAATAATAATATAACACTTACAAAGATTTTTAGTTTGCTATGGTTTGATCTTTAGATTCGACTCAGGCTCGACTTTTTAATTTCGAAATGTAGGTACACATCAGACAATATAATATCTACTTGAATCAAAGAATTTGCGTTTTATTTTCTAAAGAAACTTACGGCTCGGTCATTCTGACAATTATTTATAACATTCCAGTTGAGACCTTTTCAAAAACACGACTTTAATCGATGTGCAAAGCTATACTTTTAATTTTAAGACTTGGCTTTAAAATGTATTTGAAATCCTTCCATCAAATTCTAGTTTCATAATAGTCAAGATCTTGTTACATTGATCAATCTTATGATCTTATGATTAATTAATGATTTTATGAATGTCAACATGAAAATAATTTCACAATCAAACCGCCTTTTTATTTTAAGAGATAGAAAAAAGTAAAACTAATGTTTACAAATATACCCACTAATTGCAAAAAAAAATATTTTTTTTTTGTTTGTAGATTAATGTATTTTTTCTTATGAAAATGACCTTTAGTTTAAGATCTGGTCATTGAACAGAGGATCTACAACTAATTTGCTTTCTACGTCAAGTTTAAAGTATGTACACCTCCAGGAAAACTCTATCTGTATTTTGCAAATGAAAAACAGAATCAATAAAGAAAAACCTCATTAGTCTTAATCTTTATCAATTGTTCCTTTTACTCAATGCTGTAAAAACTTGTTACAGTTTTTTTTGTAACCTGTTATCAGTTTTTTATACTTTTTCACTTTTAATTTATATCCCTCCCCCTTTTTTTTAGGTTCGTTAAATTTTTAAACGAAGCTTAACTTTCAAAAACAATTATAAAATAAGTTTCATGGTATAAACTATGATCTTTTCGACTCGCTTTTAGTTAGATTACAACATAATAAAACAGAAGCCTCTGAAGGCCTTACCGACATTAGCCAATAATTTATACTGTATGCAGAAGTTCTCTTTCCGTTATCCTCGGCATAGCTTCGCCCCATTTTAGCAGCGTTGCAGTCCCGCTGTACGAGATGGCAGCACAATTTCATCGCCCTTCTAAGGTCGATTCATCCACCCAACGACGTCACAGCTTTCAGCAGGGATATGCCGATTGATAGCTCCAACGTTGATTATGAAAAGTTAAAAAAAGTTCATTAGAAATCATAAATAGGTTAGGGCACTTATCCCACTTCTGATGTTAGAAATATAGGAGGGGATGTGTGTGTGATGAATAGAATGTGTATATCTGGTTTTATTGACATTAATATCGACTTTATTATCAAGTTTTAGATATCAGGATGGTTAATATTATTTATTTAGGTACTGTATGTAAGGTATCTCTAAGGATGTTTGTACAGGAATGGGTTTATAAAGAAAAGCACAAAATCAAGACTAGGTATTTAATACCAAGCTACTTCCTTTCCCAAGCCCTAGTTCTCGTGGAGAAGAAAGGAGAAAGAAACTCCACGGCAACGTACATTATCAGTACACAGTCACACATTTATAAAAATACATCAACATTCTCATCATAATAAATATCAATTAACTTACATTTTCATTGTAGAACACAAATTATAACTTTCAGCATCACATTAATTAAACAGAACACCACTCAGAGCACAGCTTTTTCTTATAAAACGATTGGATAATAATAATGACCACGAATTTGACGGTACATCTATTTTTATAAACTTAGAATCGTACCACTTCCAACAAATATTGCCGCCATAATTGACCAATGGCAGATTGTCATACATTTTAGCTAAATAACTAATGAAATAAGCAATAATAAACAAATCTTATGTAGTAGAACCTTTTTAAAACTTGATTACATCATTTAGAAATTTAGTTACTATTTATTTGTAACCTTTATTAAATTCGATAAAATATTTGACTATCAACTGTTTTCGGTCGGAAATCAGTTGATCGTTGTTTTAAATATATTTCTATTAATTACATATGGGCTATGTATCATAAATCTAACACATGCATAGCAGTTTACGTTACCGAAAATCCTGGACCATAGAGAAAACCATTATCAATCTTTAGATAAAAACTGGTTCAATTTTGACAAACTTGGCAACTTTGTCAATCGAAAATCGAAATGAAATTGCTGATAACCTCGACCTCGAAGGCTAGAAAAGTAAAATTTTACTAGTTTTAATAAATGGTAATTTCATTATATCCTTTTCCTTATTTCATATGGGATTGAATTGCAGCTATGGGGCGCCGTAGAAATCTCGCCCAGGGCGCTGGTAGTGCTAAAACCGGCACTGACAATCATTGCTAAATATTCCCACAAAACGAACTAAAAATGGAATGATTTGTGAAAGAAAAACTAAGCAATGATGAAATTTTGCCAAAATCTTACTGCTGAATTCTAAAACGCAATGCAATTAATAAAGTCCAATATAATTGTGGTTTGAGGTAACATATTCGGTTTTATTAAGGGAAATGTCTACCGTTTAGAAATCAGCAGCAAGGTTTATTATAAAAGCCAATTACCAGATACACCTTCTGCAACAGTTCCCAGGTTAGCGTTGAAATTGAAGAAATTTTGATTATATTTTAGGCCAATTTATTTCATGATACAGTGCGGGTTTTAAAGTATGGAGCGGTCAAGGGTAGGAATTTTCCAGATTTCTATAAGCTAACGCGCAAACATATGAGTGCAATTACTGTCCTCGTCGACATTGTTCGCGCCAATTTAACTGACGCTTGAGAACATGTCTAAAAACCGACAGCAAAGGGGTGTACTTAGATCGCGCGCGGCAAGTCTACAGCGCTCGCACATTTGGATCGGAAAGCCATGGATCAATCGTCATGAACCCGGCTATAAGCCGCTATCCAAATGTGCGAGCAGTGTCGGTTTTATCGCTATGTTCCAAAGCGCCTCAGTTACTGCTGGATCCCAACTTTCAACAAGTGGAAGAACCTAATACCATGCCATGATACACGCTAAAAGAATCTGATCGCTGACCTAAAATTGATTCTCCGGTTGATGGTTCTTTTTTTGTATTAAAATAATTTATTTCAAGTAGGCCAGTTACAGGCACTTTTGAATTGTCAAAAGACAAAAAATAAAATAGGTAATATAAAAATAGTTATGGTGCTACAGTCCCAGTCACAAGATATAAAAACTGTGAAAGTACTGTAGATGCTCATTCCAAAGCGTAGATCTATATGGAGAAGAATGAGCAAGAAACTCCATGGACACTCTTTTTCAATCGCCAAAATTATAACAGAATCTTTGTTACATCATTCATCTTGAGATGGTACATTATGTGAGAACGATGTAGCAAGTAAAAAAGTGGCCATAAGAAAATATAAAATAGACAATTCAAGAGAGTTATAGATCATTAAAATAGACCGTGGCAGCTAAGAGATGACCAGTCACGACTGACGGCGCCCGTTCACGAAAATGACACACGTATCAGCACCATTCAGCTCAACCATTTTTAAGGGAACTAAATGATCCGACACACGCGCCACCGTCAGCGAGACATTTGAGTGAGCATAACATATTCTCAACCACCAGGGTAATTCAAGTCACTAAAAGACCTGGGTATCTAATCATTGAAAGCTCTGAAGTACATAGTACTCACACAATGCTTGCTATTAAACTATATTAAGATTAACTTACCCAAGCTGTTAGTGTTAGGACAAGCAGACAGGCTGTCCTTGTCGTGGTCCCGCTCCAGACTGTTGGAGCCGCTCAGTATGTTGAGCAGCGACACCGCGCTCCACGCGAGCGGCATGCGGTACTTGCCCAGGCGAGCGCATGCCGCTGCCGCTCCAGCGCGGACTTTCTCCCGGTTCTGGGTACGAAAAGATGGATAATTAGCACCGATATTAGAAATCCACCCACACCAAAAAAGCAGCCGAGCGTGGAATATCGCCAGACTCGATTTTCCCACAGAAACGGTTGGCGTCAACGTACTCCCCACTCCCGCACCGCTATCCGTGTCGCCCTGTTTGGTAGTGTTGCACTCATTCGTTTTTCTTTTGTTCCCGCCACTATGTACACCGCACGCCGCTGTACGGATACGCTTGGAGAAAATTGCGAGCGTTTTCGCTATGGGTAGCATCTCGTGGCGTGCTTCAAACATTGCTACTTTTTACTACCGCTAAAGCGGCAAGGTTGTGAACGGCCCGTAAGAGCAAATATTTTTGAAAAAACTAAGTTCTAGAGAAGCAATAGCACAAACAAGGTCCAGCAAAAACCAACCTTATCGTCCTTGATATACGGCTCAACGCACTCATTAACATCTCCCTGAAGCACTTTTTCTACTCTGACAACCAGGAACATGTCAGGCGAAGGGTTCAGTATGTCGAACACGGCACTCCGGCTGAGGGTCGAGAGATCCGCGTGAGGGACGTGGGAGGACAACATTTGGCGAGTGCACTCCGAATTGAGGTTAAAATAGAAGTTTTCTGAAACTTTCTTTCTCTCTTTCGCGTCGTAGACGGCCATTGATGCGAAGAGAGGTTCCACGTCTAGTTCTAGCCTGAAATAAAGATGTGGCATTACAAAAAGAGATTGGGTAAACGTAGCGAACGATTTTATTGGTAGATGGTTAGGTTCGATCAAGTGGAAAAGGCAGACAAGAACGAGAACACCGTCCTAGGGTCTTGGGCAAGTCGCGGGACTAACGAGCTACCCCGGAACGTAAAGGGCTATTGAAGGACACCGTGGATTTTAGTCAGTACAAGTCTGACAGTCCCTCTCGCCCTGCCCTGGGTGGGAAGACTCATTCGATGATTTTACCTGGTAAAAAAAGGGTCTTGAGTCAGACCAATTAATTGATTTGGTGATTTCTAAGATGTATGGGGAAATATGGAAGCTTCTTAATAATGACAGGTTAGACACATTCTAGTATTTATAGAACAAAAATCTAACTTTAATCTAAAAAATCTTGTAAAATGTTATATCTATGTGTGGTATGCTAGGATATTCATGTGGCGAGTTATTGTTATATTCATTAAAAAAATAGCGATCTCTTAGGGTAAGAAAGATGGAATACTGAAACAATTTATTATCGTACAATAATATACTCACTTCAACTGATGGCAGACCACCATAATCCTGTGGCCCATGATCTCACACGGCATCTCAGCAGCCAACCTTCGTTCCACCGACTCTTCCTCATCAAGATATGGAGTATACAGCCCCAGGAGATCAGCCTGACGGTTTTCCAACCTACAAGGAAGAGAGTAATCCATCTAGTTTAAGAAGAAATAAGTGTAGGAGTATCTGAAGATACTCCTAATAACGAACAACGGCACGGCACAACGGCTGGGCTATAGGTTGCTGCGTTGTGAATCGTGGATTCGATACCCGTATGGAACTAATAATTTGTATGATCTACATGAAGTGCATTTCGCTGTTTGTATTTCGACGATTAAAGAGTAAATGACAATATCAATAATTAAAAGGTAGCCAAAACCAAATTGTTCATAAAAAAACAACATAAAGTTTGAAATTGCTGAAAAAATCATTGTACTAGCTATGAATTAATACAATTTGAAGTAACATAACTCGTTTTCGATCAAAATGTTGCTATACCCTCGTAAATACTATACAGTTTAAATGTCTATAGACACGACAGTGTAACGCAAAGCTTTTGAAATAAAAATAATAAAGCAGCCTGTACTTAATTTAACCAAAAAGTAAACCAACTTACCTCCTAGCCTCATTGACAGCATCCAGTTGTTCCGGCGGCTTCCTCTCAAAGAGGTCAGGTAGCAGAGGATCTGAGGAGGAGCTCCGGAGGTCCAGACTGGCCCAGGAACCGCGGGGAGTGAGGGTCTCATTGCAGGAGGATGATGAAGACATGGAGGCCACTGACTGACGACCGCTTGAGGGTTGAGATTCAGACTGGGAATAGAAGAAGTTTATGTGCAAAGAAATGGGGATGGCAACTGGGGAACTAATGGCGCTAGTATAGCTTGTTCCAAGCATCGTCATTGGTTCAAATCTTATAGGTACTTCAAAATAGTACTACCTCATTGGTCGGATTAGGACTTAGCTATGGTGGCGCCATCTACAATTAGCTTTGACCGGCCTTTCCCATTCACTGCAGTCGAGAGCAGTGGTGGCCAAGTGTTAACGGCACGATTTTTGGGGGTTTTGGACCAAGCCAGGCGCAATACTTTGTGTAATTTATTTCATCGCCACTGCTCTCAAAACGGTGAAGGAAACATCGTGAGGTATCCGGCATGTCCTACAACCAAAATTTCAAAACTGTCATGACATTTACCAACCCAAGTGGGCCAATGTGGTGGATTACAGTTCACTCCCGCTTAGCGTCGATCACTAGGGGCACGACATTTTGCTGAACTGAATATTTATGATTTATTTTAATTTTTTGTTGTTTAGATTTTTTCGTGTTCTCATTTTAATTTGTTTGTTGTAAGTGTTTTTGGGCCAATCTCCAATATTTGAGACTTCCGTTTTGGATAATGACGCCCGATCTTTTACCTACTAGTGCAACCATCCACTGACAAAAAACAAAAATATAAATTATTTTAATTTCATTTAGTCTTTACTTCATTAAGTTTCTATTTTTTGTTATTGCAGAGCCCTGCAAACTGTCAGTTTTAGAAAAAAATATTGTCATTTGGTTACCACAAAACTCGTGCTCGTACCATCCAAGTACCATGCTCATTTAAGCCTACCACATCTGTTTTAAGCCAAGTCCTCTCTTACCTGGTGCTCTTCGGTGCTGGTGATAGGTTCAGCATCCACCTCGTACTGGTGCCGCGGCCCTGCATGCAGACGCTCCAGGCGCTCCCCCAGCCGCTCGCGCCCACACATGGAGCCCGAGTAAGCCCTGTACTTGTACTCCACCACTGTGTAGTCCGTTGTGTAGCAGCGGATGCAGTCCCGAACGAACATTGGGGCTTTTGCACTAGTGAGAAAGGGGTGAAAGAAATTAACTAAACCATTAACTATTTTTGGTCTATGGTGTAAGAAATTAACATTTCATTTACTAAGAATATACAGGGTGAATTTTTCAACAGGGCGTGGATGGCTATATCCGAAACTATGAGGAATATCGAAAAACGTTGAAAGGAGTCTCGAGGCCGATTTTAACGTAAACTAAAACTGCATTATTGGATTTTACAAAAATCAATGATCCTGGCCAGGAATCGAACCAGCTGATTTTGGAAAAAAATATCACACCCTGTATTATTACACCATTCCATAGTGTTGCTATAATAAGGATCAAGTTCTGGGAAGTAATCATATGGGAGCTTGTGGCGTTAGAACTATGAAAAAATAATATCTAGAAGCGACGTATTGTGAATTTTAAAAGCGTCGTAGGTATCTTGTTTTTTGGCTTACGTGAAAAAAGAATATTTTTCAAATAATTTTTGATAATCTAAATGGCAATAGTTTTGTACCCAAAAGTTAATTATTTTTAAAACCGAATGCAACTACACTATCTATCGATAGGCATCCCCTAGCCATCTAGGGGTTGAAAAATTTAATAGGCATAATTTGAAATTTTACCAACACATAAAGAAATAATTTTAAAAAATTCAAATTCCTCGTAATAATCAAACAAAAAACAAAAAAAAACTCACAGGTCTTCATCAGGCAGCACATGTGTGATAGTCCTGATGCGTCGGGGAACATTGCAGAGTTCCATGTCCACCGCTGGGTAAGCGAGGGGGTCCCGCTCACCCATGAGGCGGTCACAGACCTCCTCATAGTCCGGTGGCTCGATCATGTCGCAAAGTGATATCTAGGTAGGGTAGAGGTTATTTCTACAGTCAATTTATTCATGGTTATTGCTTTTCCCAAGTGGGCGTTTTCACAAGAAAGACACATACATAGCACCCTTAGTTTCTACACACCTTAAAAAAAAATGGACGAAGGCGTGAGTTTATCACGCTTAGTACGCCTGTATGGGTAATGAGTGACATTTGTGTGAAAAGAAAACAAATAATATTTAAACTCACGCCTTCTTCACATGGGAGTAAGGAGAAACTACAGTGTGTCACCTGATAACAAATAATATAACTTCTTTCAGCTTGCGCTTGCTTGTCAGTGGTTGGTTCTTTATTTGCACATGTTGTACTGAATGTCAGATAAACTAAAATTATGAACTATAAGGAACAGCAGACCAACAACAAATATCATTGACAGGCCTGTTGGTCTAGTGGTTAGTGACCCTGACTGCTATGCCAGAGGTTGTGGGTTCGATTCCCACCCAGGACAAATGTTTGTGTGATGAGCACGATCATTTGTTCTGTGTCTGGGTGTAATTTATCTATAATATTTATGAATTTAGAAATATATAAGTATGTTTATCAGTTGTCTAGTACCCATAACACAAGCTCTCCTTAGCTTGGGACTAGATGGCGTTGTGTGATAGTTGTGGAATATATCGTACCCTTATTGCAAAAACCGATTATCTTCATAAAAATTCCAGTAATAATGGGTTTTACCTGTAGCTTCGTCATGACTTGAGGATTCGATATCTATATTTAACTAAAAATTGGTAAAAAATGCAGATAATCGGTTTTTGCAATAAGGGTACGATATTATAGGTCAGTTCCCAAAATGTTTCACTTTGCCATACACTTACAAGTTTAGTATTTTGTCTCAATATTCTAGCTATTCAATATGAGGTAAAATTCTGTCAAATTTGAATATGTGAATGTGATGGCAAGGCTGCGGGATACTTCAATGAGACTGTACTCATCTTTAGCTCCTCTGTACTCTCTATGTACCAGAGTGCTGCAGCACAGTATGGGAATTGCTGACACAGATAATGTGTAACTTGATAAATTATTTAGATTTCTTTATAATTTGTAAGTTTGATGTTTATGTATTGAACAGCACACCTACACTTTCTGGAATAAATTATGGTGAAAACTCTATTAAAATTCACTGTGGTTTAGATAAATTACTGGTTATTTACATTAGATATACATAATATAATTATATGAAAAGTAAATTGAATAGTATTATGCTGATATGCTTTCTTCTAATATGAATTTAATAAATACATAACTACATAATTATCATTATTTGGTCACTGAGTCTTCGCATACATTAGTTCTGCCTAAAACTATTCAAGTGTTTTCTAAGCAGTGTATTTTATTTTACCAGGTATTAATTTAATTACATGAAACCTTTCCTGAAATTCTTGTGTGAACATTAATGTACACTTGATTCAAGAGAAAGTTAAACATTGGATATGATTATGAATTGTATAATGTCAGTGATTGTAGAAAGATACACAAAATATGGTTATCAAGAAATATTTCAGGCAAAGTTTCAGTCACAAAACACTTATTGCACACAGATTATAATATTAAATTAGCATGTTTTGTCCTGGTTTAAACTTGGATTAAGAAACAACATAAGTTGAGACAGTTGATAAAGTACCTATTGACACATAAATTTACATAATTTAGTATGAAGTAACAGTAACCTCGACGTACCAGCAATCAATTAGTAAACAAACCAAAGCGCACACTACTAATAAGGATAAGGAAGAGGTGATTCATATAGATTAAATGTTATAATTTTATGAATACTATATTAGTGGGATAACTTACAGAAGACGAGCAACCAGATAGAGTCCCGACCTTCGACTGGTTAGAATACACCTTACGAGCCTCCCCAGCATTCCTTTAGATAGGGAAAAATCAATTTTTGCCGTATTTATAAACGATAAAGAGCGTTCATGCATCGCCAAACAGGGACAGCGCTACAAGGGCAGGAGAACCATTTACCCGGAAGATTGCTGGTATTTACGTCCAAGAGTCATCTAAAATAACTTCAATAAACTTCTTACTCAGAATGAAGTGTTATTTATTGATTATTTCACATAAGATTCCGTTAAAAAACAAACATCCACGAATTTCTTGTTTACTGATTTGACATTTCAATTGACACTGACAATTTGACAGCTATATTTGGGGTTGCAGTGTTATTATTTTTAGAGGAATTAAAGTACGTCCAATGAAGTTGTCTATTTTTATCGTAAAAAGAAAAAAAAATGGATCGATGTTATTTTTATCAATGGTGCTTATTTTCTGAAAGAATATTAGTATGATATAAGTGACGGTTATAAATATGCGGCATAATGTGCTGTTGAATTGAAATGATATTATTGAGCTTGAACTTGGAAAGTAATCGGAGAAGCAAGGTCATGCTAAAGTCTTATAACTGTGTCCAGACAATGTCAAGCGCTAACAACCTTAGACTTCTAAGAATATGTTTTACTAAATATTTCAAACCTGCAAGATCGCGATTTTAGAAATTATTAATAACTAGCTATTGCCAGCGGTTTCACCCGCTACAACTCGAAAATCATCCTGAGGGAACATAAAATCAGGATAAAAACTATCCTATGTGTTAATCTAGATTATAAACTATCTGTGTACCGAATTTTAACCAAATCCGTTCAGTGTTTTTTGCGTGAAAGAGGAACAAACATCCATCCATCCATTCATCCCAACAAACTTTCACGTTTATAATATTAGTAGGATAGGATAGTAGGATTAAAACGAAGTAGGATACGAATATAAAAAAAAATACCTGATATTTATTTATTCGTACTTCTCTAAACTTCACAAAATCTCTACTTTTGCTTCTTGAATAAATGATTTAACCCTTATTAAATTAAAGGTATAATGCTTACCACTTGGGTTTTTAGCTTAAAAAAGTATTTTTCTTGCACCGGCAACACTTGAATTTGATATTAAGTAAAACGTTGTCTTTTTTTAAATCCAATTACTAGCAACATTTCATTCATAAACGTCATCCATCCATATACGCCAATGTCAAAGTGAGCCAGTCGGCAGTTTGGTGAAAAATTTTTGAAATTTTTGTGACGTTACTCAAAAATTTTTAGTTTTGTTCAACCAAAAATCTGGTAAGTGTTTTTTGCGTTCAGATTCATAAACTATGTTATATTCTTGTAGTTTTGCATCCATTAGGTTGAAGAATCCGGTACTATATGCATGTTTTTTGATCGTGTGAAGTTATGGGTAATAGTGGTAAATTATATGCCATTGTGCATTCGTGCCTAACTGTAAATTGGATTTACTAATATAAAATAATGTGTATTTTTTGTGTGTTGAATGATGCATTATGTTCGAATTTGCTTAGGGTTGCTTATTTTGCTTATTTCAGTGAGCTCAAGGAGAATAATAACACACCAACTTTTTATAATTAATAAACCTCTCTTTTTATTACGAACACAAGTATATTTTATTTACCTACCTACTAAAAATACACATTACATTCATATTTACATTCGAAAAAATGTTAATGCCTATATATTTTTTTTTCAAACAAATTACACAAGCAAATCCAGGGAAAACAACTAGTATAGGAATTTGTTCAAATCGTATTGGATAATGGTAACTATAATACCACCATCGTAATATTTTACAAGTCGGTAATGGATAATGGTAAGATATTTACCACCCAAAAAACCCCCCTTTCCCTCCCCTTTTTCGTTTTTTTCCATCAAAAATGAAATCTGTGGCCCCTAATTACCTAGAAACAAACCTCGTTTTTTTCTAAATGTCCACAGGGGCTCGCGTTTGTTTAAGGGTTAAGCCCAATAAAAGATGGAAACTTATTAAGTCTGCAGACACGACCGACAAATTAACTGACTTTACCAGGCCGGCAATGGCGGCCAGCCACCGCCAACCGCTTCTATGATAAAAATTCAGGAAAATAGTTAACGACTAAATATAAAAAACACGTTATTACAAAACATGTACCTATAATATTTAGATTATTCTAAAACACAAGCCTTATTTAAAAAAAAAAAAAAAACAAAAAAAATTGCAGCAGTGGTTTCTAAAAACTAAAATGAAAAAACCCTTTCAACAACCCACGCACGCATCTCGTGCTGTAAAATCTCGGAGAGACAAACTGCGTATATGAGTAATCCGTTTGTTCTATTCGCGCACGTTTCGAAATCTAATTGGATTGGCGGTCGCGTGGCGCGGGCTTCACCGGCACGGGACCTCGCACGGGCACAGATTAAAAACGCACTTGAAAAAATACACAAGGCCAGTGGTTGTCAAACTTTTTTTAACCAGGGACCATTTCGAATAATTAAAAAGTTATCCAATCCCTTACGCTCTCAGGGTTTTTAAGAGGATACATTTCTTTTTTTAAATGGGCCTAGGCCGGTCACGTCTACCTCGAATCATGCCCAATGAGCTGTGGGCCAAAATAATCACTTGTGGAGCTCTAACACAGCCAGAAGGCGTCGCGGCAGACCTCGTAGAAGATAACGGGATGAGCTGGACAAAACCAACGATCTATGAACCACTTTGGTTCTGGATCATGAAGTCATGGGGAGAGGCCTTTGCCCAGCAGTGGAATGAAGTAGGCTAGCAGTATCAGTAAATGGAAAATTAAAATCTGAACGTTCTAAAAGTGTTTTCAGAGCCGTTTCGTTGTCAAGACTTGGTGATGTTTGAGCCTCCAATGAATGGCAACGAAGTCATCAAAAAATATTTTCTTAAGTATTCATCACGGGCACAATTGCCTTAGGGTCGGCACAGACCGAAACGTGACGCTGCGCGCACATTTCAATAGAGCTATTCAAAATCGTACTCTATTTCCTACACGAAAAGATACACCTGTTACAACCAGGCGCGGCGCCGCGCTGCATTTTGATAGCGACTCAAAATCTAAACTTATTTACGACAAGAAAAGATACACATTTGAAGTATCGTTGCGTCACGTCGCTTCGCGTCGCGTCTCGGTGTGAACTGACGCTTAGCGATTGAACTACTGCGCTGCGTGTCACAGGTTCGATTTTCGCACGGAGCGAATGTTTGTATGATCTACAAGTAGGTAGTTGTTCCGAGTCGGGTTGGTTTAGTATTATGTGCTTATAAGTTTGTTAACGCACCCAGGAGAAATTCCTAGTGTGCGGTTCCGGTTATCCATTAAAAAAAACAGCTGAACTGGTTACCAGCACTTTTTGAACGCCAAAATGTATGAACCCAAAATACCTGTTTTTTTCCAGACACCAGAGATACTTTTTTTTAAGAAAAGCAGGGCATCCACAGAACATTGATTCCCATTTTGATTGGGAACCAGTGGTTGTACAGGCATCGTTTCATACGGCGCGACATGTTTTTTTTGTTCGGTTAATTAAAACTGAGCAGGATTTTTTCGAGGGCTTTCTGTGGTTCCAGGAACTTTTGTGTTTGTTATGCAGGCTAATTGTAGGTTTTTCTTTTTGTTTATTTATGTTGACTGCCTCGTTAGTCTGGTGGTTGTTTCACGACTGTTAAGTGACTGGTTTTGTGTTAAGATCGCCATGTCCATAATTTACCTGGTTTATGGTGTCTGCTATGCTTTTCTCTAAAAGACTTTGAGACGAGCTCGTTGAGGAGCTTGTTAAGGATTTTCAACTTTATGCTCTTGAAAATACTCGTAATGTTACTAGGTATTCGTTACTCAAATATTGGTTCCGCATGGCAATCGAACCCCAACGCGCAGCGCAACGCGGATTGCTCGGCCATTGAGCCAACCGCGCCGTTTGTGATCATTTTGTATAGAAATATGATTGTATTAATCATTTGTTAAAAGTCCCGTGTGTCAGTAGGTAGTGATTTACTTTTATTTTATTATTACTAGCCTGTACTGTCCCACTGCTGGGCAAAGACCTCCCTCCATTCCTTCCAACTTCTAGTTTTGGTTACAACGCTATTTACTTACTTCCAAGCATAAACGTTTTATGTTTGATTCCCAGGGCTTTTTTTTAGCGTGGTAAAATCATCAAATGAGTCCTCCCGCCCAGGGCAGGGCGGGAGGGACTGTCAGACTGACTAAAATCCACGGTGTCCTTCATTAACCCTTTACGTCCCAGGGTTACGGTAATGGAATCAGCCCTGCGACCCCGGCAGGCTTTGGTCGTCTAGAGGGCCCCGTCATCTTGCTGACGATCTTTGAGGCGCGCGTGGAACACAACGCGCCGTCGACCCGGGGATTCCCAGGGCTGGCAAAATGGTACTATGTGCACTTCCATTAAGAATAATTCAATAATAGCTCAAGTGTCTGGATCGGGGTGCTAAGACAGGAAACCTCCACGTGCGCCCGTGGACTGGAGTTCCCTCTCGGATACGTCCGGGGGGAAGACCAGTTTTTCGGGCCGGTGCACCCTGGGATGCGGGCAAAAACTCTCCTTAGGCACTGTGTGCCTAAGGGGTTTCTTTGCCCGTATGCAAAAAGCCTGTCGGGTGGACGCTCCAACGCGTGTCCCTCTGAACAGCAGAGGGCACAGCGGCGGAGTGGGCTTGCGGACGGTGAGTAATGGGTATGCTCGCCGTCCGACCAAGGACCAAGCCCGGGTCGGTGACGCGTCGTGTTTCACGCGTCACCGACGGGGCCCCTTATGGGGCCAAATGCCTGCCGGGGTCGCGGATTTTTCTTAATCCAGGATACCGTGGCCCCGGAACGTAAAGGGCATCTGACGGAACACGGGTGGATTTTAGTCAGTAAGAGTCTGACAGTCCCTCCCGCCCCACCCAGGGCGGGAGGACTCATTTGATGATTTTGCCACCCTAAAAAAAAAAAAAGTGTCTGGATCTGTGCCCCGTTGATGCCTTGACGGGCTTGCCTCTTATTACACAGAAACTAAACGACTGGAGCTGCTTCTAAACACATCTCTAGAGATGTGTTCCAGAAGCAGATACGTAGGTATGTATCTTTTCTGGTTTTAAGTACATGCAATGTTAAGTATCATCATCATGTTCACCAGCTGGAAGACGTCCACTGCTGAACAAAAGCCTCCCTCTTAGATCACCACGCTAAACGACAATCCGCCACTTGTATCCATAGGTTGTCCACTATCTATACATATTAATTGAGAGGTAAAAATCATCGAATGAGATCTTCCGCTATGGATGGAGCGCAAGAGACTTTAAGACTCGCACTTACTAAAATCCACTGTGTTCTTTCAATAGCCCTTTATGATCCGGGGTCACGGTTTCTCGTTTGGATAGTTCCACGATTCTGGAAGGCGTTTGGCCCTCTATTTGGCCTCGTCAGATTGCTGACAGCTCATCTAAGCGCGAATGGAACACGACGCGCCGTCGTCGACTCGGGCATGGTCCATGATCAGACGGCGAGTCACCTATTACTCACCGTCCGCATACCCGTACTGGAATCGGTAAACTTGAATCTTCAAAGAACAACTTATCAATCGGTATCGATCTGCCTAGCCTTTAACCAACTATATTGGGGTCGGCTTCCAGTCGAACCAGATGCAGCTGAATATCAGTATTTTACATGGGGCGACTGCCTATCGGACCTCCAAAACCAAGTTACTGGGTAATCAATTGGTATCGATCAAAACCTGAATAACTCGACAGAAGACTTTTTTTTTATCGTGGTAAAATCATCAAATGAGTCCTCCCACCCCGGCCCGGGCGGGAGGGACTGTCAGACTTCTACTGACTAAAATCCACGGTGTCCTTCAATAGCCCTTTATGTTCCGGGGTCACGGTAATGAGCTAAGTCCCGCGACCCCGGCAGGCTTTGGCCCTCTAGAGAGGAGGCCCCGTCATTATGCTGACGCTCTTTGAGGCGCGCGTGGAACACAATGCGCCGTCGACCCGGGCAAGGTCCATGGTCGGGCAGCGAGTTGCCCTTTACTCGCCGCCCGCATGCCCGCGCCTACGGTGGCCGGAGATCGTCTTGCGACGTCTGTCACCGTGGGCGTTCACCACCGCCGGTGGGGCGGAGGGAGGACATTGTCCTCTCCCTCACGCGGCTCGCCTCCTCCTTCGCGAGCATGACTGCTTCTCAGAAGGAGGCGATCGCTTCCCACTCCGTCTCGCCCCGCAGCATGGCCTCGACCAATGCCGGGCGCGAGAGGTCTCCGCCTATCGCCGCCGTGAGGACACGTCTGTGCTCTGCCCAAGCGGGGCAGTCTTGCACCGTATGCTCTACTGTGTCCTCCGGGCAATCTATGCAGTGGTGACACTCAGGCGTTTCCTCCTTTCTCCTCAGACACAGGTACCTCCCGAAACTTCCGTGTCCGGTGAGGACCTGCGTCATGCGGTAGGTCAGGACGCCGTGACTCCTATCCAGCCACTCCTCAAAGAGGGGTCTTACCGCCGCGATTGCGGCGTGCCCGTCGACAAAAGACTTTAATTTAGTTTCAACGTACTTATCTTTTTACTTTGAAAGACGAAACTTTACAGCGTCTGAAGTATTTCGAAGAGTTGATCTCTCGACGACATTTCAATAGAACTTAATTGTGTTGTCTTAATTCACGTTCGTCATTTGGGCTTTATTATTTCAGAGAAGAAACGAATTTTTCAGGAACGTGTATTTTTAGTGAGTGTTTTTATTAGCGATTCTTAAAGTTATGACCTTCGGTCGTTTCTACTCAGAGTAGTCAGGTATGATTTAGGGCGTTTTTTTATCGTGGTAAAATCATCAAATGAGACCTCCTACCCAGGGTAGAGCGGGAGGGACTGTCAGACTTGTACTGACTAAAATCCACGGTGTCCTTCAATAGCCCTTTACGGTCCGGGGTTCGGTAATTCGTAAATACCATTCACAAAAATAAATTATGATATTACTTTTAGGTGTTTAACTCATAAAATAAATGGTCCTCCTGCCCTGAAGGGAGTTACAGACTCTAACTACTAGTTAATATCCACGGTGTTCCTGTTCCCTCAATTGTTCTTTACATTCCAGGGTCAGTAGCCTGTTTAAACAGTCGCGAGATCCATTGTGAAAAATAAATAAATGTAACACGTTGTTCAACAACATCATAATTAGGGCCCTAAATAATTTCTACGTAGGTATAAATCTAATGTAAATATCCGTATTAGGTACTCGTATAAAAGCAAAATACCTTTTTTTAACGTGGTCAAATCATCAAATTGGGGAAACGCATGGTGGATGGGAGGGCCTGTCAGACTTGTACTGACTAAAATCCACGGTATGCTCCAATAACCTCTTATGTTCCGGGGCCACAGTTACTTGATAACACAGTCCACTGCGACCCCGGAAAAGAGAAATGTGGCCTATGAGGGAAACGAACTCGCGACCTTCGCGTTATTAGCACGACGCTCCAACCAACTGAGCTAATGGGCCTGTTAAGCAAAATACCTAACTCAGTTTTTGTGTCACTTTTCACGCCAAAGAGCTAATTTCAGCCTATTTTTAACCGACTTCAAAAAAAAGTAGGTTCTCAGTTCGACCTGTATGTATGTATGTATATATGTTTGTCCGCGATTATCTCGCGTTTGGCTGAACCGATTTTGATGCGGTTTTCAGGAAAGTGTTCATTACATTCTGGAGAAGGTTTTAGTATATAATACTAATGGATATCCCGTGACGTCGCCCGCGTGGATCCGTTTTTTTGCTTACTTGGGTTGTAGATTTTTAGAGAGGATTGCATGTTTGTCCGCGATTATCTCTTGTTCGGCTGAACCGATTTTGATGCGGTTTTCAGAAAAGTATTTGTTACATTCTGAGGAAGGTTTTAGTATATAACAATAATGGATATCTTGTGAAGTTGCCCGCATAGATCCGTTTTTGTTGCTTACTAGGATTGTAGATTTTCAAAGACGCCGATTATTTGAAGATTTTTGTTGAATATCTAAACTAAAAAGGGGAAAATAAAAAACTTTTTGAAAAAAAGGGAACCGACTTCAAAACCAAACACAAAAAAAGTGTAAAATAACTTTTCTTTCGGAAGTCGGTGGCCATAATCAATGAAATAAATAAAAACAAAGCCACCGACTTCCGAAAGAAAAGTTATTTTACACTTTTTTTGTGTTTGGTTTTGAAGTCGGTTCCCTTTTTTTCAAAAAGTTTTTTATAGCTAGGGTTCTTAATAGCTAGTTTTTTATAGTGGGCTGTGGGATAATCTTCTTCCTAAGGTCTGGGGAAACCGCGGGCTGAAAGTGAAACCTCTAGCGAGGTAAATGACATAAATTTATATACTTAGGTAAATTATATTATATTTTATTTATTTCGGTTTTCGGTTCCTTGGGCTTGCCCTTTGGACGCTTTTCTATCTAAACGCAGGGACTGCCGAGGGCCAAAGCTGGTAGGTAAACGTAAACGGTTATGATGTAGCTATTTTTACATTCCGTGTGCAATATTAAAGTAAAATGTCCTCTAATTTGCGTACGAGACCCTTCAACGTATTTAATGGCCATCCTAAATATAGCCATTTTCCTCTATTGAATATAGCGCCATCCGAGGATTGGCGAGTCAAGAGTGAAGCTGCTGTTCCACTGAGGCGGAGCGGAGCAGAGCGGAGAGCGATTCACCGATCACATGGCTTGATAAAAAAAAAAGTGTGGCAGTCGGTGACTGCCGGGGTAAGGCTGCTTTTCCACCAGAGATGCGCTATGCTACGTTGCTGCGGATGCGTTTGATATCCACCAATCATGTTCACTGGTTTACATAGCACAGCACTGGTGGAAACGGATTCAACTAAGATGTGTTTTTTATATGTAAGGATGCGTGCTATGGCTGCGTGCTGTGGCTGCGTGCTATGGCTGCGTGCTGTGGATGCGTGCTATGGGTCGTTTTCCCTAGTATCGATACATCGCATAGCTCGAGCTGCGCATCTTCATAGCGCAGCTACCTTGTGACAGCACAAAACGTAGCCCAGCTACGCATCTTCATAGCGCAGCTACCTTGTGACAGCACATCTTCGTAGCGCAGCTACGCATCTTCATAGCGCAGCTAGGTACCTTGTGACAGCACATCTTCGTAGCGCAGCTACGCATCTTCATAGCGCAGCTACCTTGTGGCGGCGCATCTTCATAGCGCAGCTACCTTGTGACAGCGCATCTTCGTAGCGCAGCTACCCATCTTCACAGCACAGCTACATAGCGTAGCATCAGTGGAAACGGTCACACAGTTTCGTAGCTCAGCTTTTACATCCTCGCAGCACAGCTACATAGCGCATCTCTGGTGGAAAAGCAGCCTAAAGCTATTGCATAGCATTTTTTATCAACTTATGCAATTTTAATTATTTATTTATTATACGTATTTATTACTGTACTAATTAAGCTATGGTCAGCCACGTCAATCAAGTGAAACGTCAAGAAACGTTCACCTTCTCCTCCTCCTCCCTCTCCCTCTCCCTCAATAAAATTGCCCCTTGCTCAATAAAAGCATTCTTTCGAGCTAGTAGTGAGCACGTCTGTCCGTACCTTTATAATTGCCGAAGTCTCCCGAACTGAAATGACGTTAGACGATGCATGCTGTCAAATGTGGTCAGGTTTTTTCGTTACGTTTTTCGCGCGCGCCGAGCTCAGAGCCTGCGGTAAAAGCTATGCAATAGATTAAAAAGAGATGTGGATTTCAAGCCATGTGATTGGTGAATCGCTTTCCGCACTGCTCCGCTCCGCTGTGGAACCGCAGCCTGAACAGGTTACTTCTAGGCAAGCGTGCTGCACCGTCGACCGCATCATTGCTTATCATCAGGCGAAAAAGTGATGGTCAAACGCGAACATATACCTACCATAAAACAAAAAAAAAATGGCGAGCCACTTTTTTCTGTTTTAAGGGTTCCGTAGCCAAATGGCAAAAACGGAACCCTTTTAGATTCGTCATGTCTGTCTGTCTGTTTGTCTGTCTGTCTGTCCGTCCGTATGTCACAGCCACTTTTTATCGAAAGTATAAGGGCTATCTGATCTACCTACCCACACATATTATGTGAACCGTATTATTTTGGGGGTGCCCATATTTAAAATTGAAACACAACAGTTTTTTTTCACCAAACCCATACGTGTGGGGTATCTATGGATAGGTCTTTAAAAATTATATTGAGGTTACTTATATCATTTTTTTCTAAACTGAACAGTTTGCACGAGAGACACTTCCAAAGTGGTAAAATGTGAGTCCCCCCCTGTAACTTCTAAAATAAGAGAATGATAAAACTAAAAAAAAATATAATAATGTAGACCTCAACAAAAACTTCCAACGAAAATTGGTTTGGATGAG
Organism: Agrotis exclamationis; assembly: GCA_950005045.1. Lineage (NCBI taxonomy): Eukaryota > Metazoa > Arthropoda > Insecta > Lepidoptera > Noctuidae > Agrotis > Agrotis exclamationis. The sequence goes on from OX465421.1 coordinate 2,397,905, forward strand.
ATACAGTTAGCAGTTTTTGAGATATAGTACATTTTCAAAAACCGCAAATATAACTTTGCCATTCATAAAAACACTATGAAAAACAAGATTATTTTTATTGTTTGTGTATATTACTTACTAATCTCAATATAATTTTATTATATCCATAATCTATGATTGCTACTACGGAACCCTTCATGGGCGAGTCCAACTCGCACTTGGCCGGTTTTTATTTATTTATACATTTCTAGTCGTTCCTCGCGGTTTCACCCTCTGCTCGGATCCTTATGGTCGTAGTGTAATGTTATATAGCCTTCCTCGATAAATGCTCTATCCAACTCAAAATATTTTTTAATTCGAACAAAAAAATCTCTTCAGCTTTATAATATTAGTATGGATCTTTTCTAGCCGCTATTTAGTAACAGGTTCGCCTGACTAAAACAAAACTAAGGAAACGTTGCTGAATTGCCTGAACTACAGGTTCTGTTTAGCTCTCCCTAAACTTTAGGAAGTATTCTTTAAAAAAAAAAGAGGAATACAATCAAATTTCTGGCTCCTAAAAGTTTATTTTTAACACAAAATATTTCTGACGACTTTCTACTTAGTACTTAGCTTTATCTACTTTTACGTCAAATTTATTTATTTATATTTGGAACTTTTTTATTTACTATTTTTAAGGACAAGAGAAAGTTCTTGTTTAGAATTAACGTAACTTTTCAGAGAGACCTCTCGACTACGACTTGAAGAACATTGAATGGATACAATTACAAAACAATACAATTAGTTCTCCAAACTTTGTCACAAAGTCGCATAATTTAAGTACGTATAAACTAGTTTGAAAGGAAAGTTTTAGTGCGTAAGTTGCGCTTAACTGAATTAAAAGAACTACGTTTTACACGTACTGCCCCGCCCAAGTATTCACGCTACGTAAGTACGTCGGCCGCCTGTAGTTCGCATCGCGCTTTCAGCGAGGGCACTCGTCTCTCCGCTTATCAATAATAACATTCAGGAAAATATTGTTTTTCCTTCACAAAACTTTTGCATAAATTAAATTATACACGTATGATCTATAAGATTCAATCAACGAACTTCTTTGTGTTTTTATTCTGTGGTGTGTTTTGAATTTCGAATTTTATTCCGCAATCGAAGGTGCATTCTAAAAAAAAATGGTAGCTATGGACTGTACTGCAAATTAAAAAAGTTTGCGAAGAAAGAGGACGGATTTTAAAAAGGCCTACCAACATTATAAAATAAATAAAAACGTCTAAAATTGACAAGATTTCGTCCTTGTGAATAAAATTATTCGAAATATTTTTTTGTAAGAATTATCAATAAAAGTAGTAAATAAGTGTTTTAAAAGAATTAATAAAGTTAAGAACAGTGCAACAGGTGACCGAAACAAATACACTCGACATGATTTTATACGATGTAAGTATTCATAACAATTTTATTACCTACATAGTGTTGTGAACTTGTGACGCCAGGAAAATTCTTTAGAATATTTTTATAAGTATTGAATGAAAATGTTACTAGAGCTAAAAACGACGATTGCTACTAACACTTTAGAATTTTCTGTGGCGATAATGTCCATAAGAACACACATGGACATTCTGGCTTTTTAATAATCGGGAAACTAAACTCCGCTCGCAAGACGGCCCAAGGATCGGATTCTTCTCGCGTCTTTATTCTAAAATACCTGGTATTGCTAATTGTATGACCCCCGAAGGAGAATGATAACCCATACCCATTTTAAAATTGTTCTCGCCTAAAACAGGCTGTATTAATTGCTGCTATATCCAATTTTTAAATGATTTTAATGCGAAAAGTAGAAGATCAGGCCAGAACGATCAGGGGGCTCTTAAAAGGTTACTTGAACAGTATTATTATAATATGAATTGCGATTCAATCATACTATGTCTATCATCGTATAGTAGAAGACCTACCTACTTCGTTTTACGAATTTACTGGCAATTCATTTAATGATATTATTACCAAACTAGCTTTAAAAACATCCATTTCTGTACAGCGGGTCTAAAATGGCCATTTTAGCAACGTTGCTAAAATTCTACAATCAAATGCTTGAATTATAGAATAGAAATTCCATATTACCAATTATGTATAAAAAAATTTGCATAAGCAAGAGATAATTATATTGATTATATGTATTCTATCTATATTATATCTGCTTGAGCAATATAGTAGAGTAGAAAATTGATTGAATAATTTTAGCAACATTGATATTAGCGACATTTCAAAACTGGGCATTTTATACCCGCAGCTGTTCCTGACCTGATGAAGGTCGTGCGAAATTATTCATTGCGTAAAATGAATAATTTCGCACGACCTTCATCAGGTCATCAGTCCACCGTCCCAGTCTACATTAACTGCATATTTAGCATAAGTTAAATAAGTTTTTAATGCGACCACTGCGGTGACACAAACCTCATTATGAGTGGGTCATAATTCACGAGGGCCCAGTGCGGATTAGTAGATTTTGCACAAAATGTTATGAAAATACATTTAGGCGCGTCCACACGGAGCGAGCAGCCTTGCGAGGCATTTGCCGCGCGTAGCAGCTCGGTTAGTGTGGACGCCGAGGCAAGAGCGCGCGCTGCCACGGGCGAGCTACCGAGTGCCCGAGCCATCCAGTGTCGGCTAATAGGAGCGTCCACACAGAGCGAGCAGCCTCCCTTGTCAGTTTCCTCACGCAGCAAATGCCTCGCGAGGCTGCTCGCTCTGTGTGGACGCGATTCATTATGTTCACAGCTTAGGAGTGGACCTCTGGCAGAGTTTATGTTTCCTGATAGGTACAAACTTGGGATCTTTAAGTCAAGAGTGAATTACTTCTAGGGAAGCGTGGTTCATCATCAACCAAATCAAACGCGAGTCCAGCCTATTATAAATGAAAAAAAAATGCTAGTTTCCTCCGAAGTTTTCATTCACCGTTTGAGAACCTTTTTTTTAATATGAACGAAAAAGTAGTAAATGATACTATGACGTCTGATAGGGGAGAATGGAAGAAAAAAAACGTTTTGCGCCGATACCAAGTAAAATAGGCTAAGGGCAGGTAGATCCCCAGTGTGGGCCCTGAGCATTCGGACGCGACCACTAAAGCTGGTCGCATGCCAGAGGGTCATGGCTATTCGGATGATCCGAGGATATCGCACAATCGCCGGCGAATCGGCCATCCTGCTTGCCGGATTACTGCCCTGGATCTGGAGGCGACTGCCCTCCAGCGCGTCGTTTTTAAAACTCATATCTAATGAATTTTCTTTGAAGTCTACAACAATTTTGTTCACCACCAATATAAATGTAGGTCTGCAGGTACACAACACAGATATACAGCAACACCCACGGATTCTGGGAACTGAATATTCGAGAGAATGTGAAATATTGTGGTTTCCTAGAAATGGGAATGGGACGTTGGGAAATTGTTTATGATTTTCGTGGGAAGCTGTTAGATAAATAAATGTCAATAGCATTATGTTCAGTTCCACCAGCAGTCAATTAGAGACCGCTAGGTAAAAAGCACCCATAAAATTGTTTTAGAGTGTGTAAGCCATACGCAATTTCATATGTAAACTTTTAGGTCTTAAGTTTTAGAAAACACTAAATCAAATTTATCTAAACTTATAACAGATACACGTACGTAAGTCTAAAAATATTTAAGCAATTTTTTTTAGAAAAATAGCGCTATAATTAAATTAGATTGATATTTAAATTTTCCATAGAAAGAGACATTCCTCATTATCCTATAAATAAGCTATTTAAAAAAAATACGCCGTCAGGGGCCATCGTGTCATTTGACACGATAACAACAAATAAGCAAACAATGGTATAAAGAGAATTCTAACCCAAAATAAATCACCTAATTCACAAATCTACAGATAATACGCAATTGGCAATAATGTACATATTCACAGCTGAGACTTCATTACATAATGTCTTCGGATATTTATTAAATCTACATTTTGGTACAAATTTAACTACGCAGCTGTGTTCTTCACCCCGTTGGATACGTCTTAACGCGTCCATTTTGTTTTTAAGATTAGGTTCAACGTTTGTGAGTTTCACAGGGTGAATTTTTTGGGGCTCGTAAGAAAAACTCTGTGGTAATAAAGTAAAAGAGGTCTAATCAAGCTTTTCTAGAGAAAAAGTTTTTTTTTAAACCGAGACCGTGTCACAAGATTTTTGTATTTTATTTATAGCGTACTTACTGCATTTACGTAAAATTGAAAAATCGCCTCTAGTGTACAAATGAGGAACTTATTTCGTTATCAAATTAACGTTAAAGTTCCTGTTTACTTTAAGTCATAAAAAACTGAAAAAGTCATGCAAGTGCCTCAGATAGTTTTAAGGGCAACCGCTCGTAGGCGCGTAATGGGTGACTCGCCGTCCGATCATGGACCATGCCCAGGTGGACGGCGCGTCGTGTTCCACGCGCGCCTCAAAGAACTATCAGCAATTTGACGGTCCCCTCGTAGAGGGCCAAACCATGCCGGGGTAGCGAGACTGCCTTATCAGTTAATTGTGACACTGAAACGTAAAGGGCTATTGAAGGAACATTGTGGGTTTTAGTCAGTACGAGCTGTCAGCCAACTAGTTGGGGGCACATAGGGTCAAACGTCTGTCGGGATCACGAAAAGGCATGTTCAAAATGAAAGTACACAAAGAATCTGCTACGGCGTAGCGCGTAGCTCGTAGCGTCGTAGCACATTTCGGCCCGGTATAAGGAATCTGTTTACCTTGTTGTGCTCGAGTATTCAGTTGGGTCTACCAATTTGTAGTCAGTGCTCTGCATTAGTTGAGTTCACATAAGTAACATTTAACAAATCTATATTTGTAAATAAAAATAAAGGAAGTAACCGCTTCAAAACATTTACCTATTATACATATCTATTATACACCGTGACTTTTTAGTCGTCTTACAACGGCAGCCCAGTTCATGTATCCAATGACTAGAACACGTTTATAATATAAAAAATAGGATTTTAGGAGATTTAAAAATTTAAAAATAAAATTTTGATTCGTTATAATGACGGGCGTAGTTAGAAACACCCTTATCTCATAGAAAATGGAGATGGAATGATCTGCCCGACTATTGCGCTGAGTAGGTATACTCTACAGCTTGATACGTAAACATTTTAACAGGGTGTTTCATATTTCTATGTACCTATTTACTAATAGTAAAAATTATTATTAACGATTAAAAAAAAACTCGCCTAGAGGTATTTTAGGTCTGGTGGCCTACCATGAACTCTTAACGCGATCCAGTTTAGGCTGGGGGAAAGAGATGGCGCTAGATGACTTGTATAGCTCTGTATCTTTCCCACAGCCTAAACTGGATCGCGTTAAGAGCTCGTGGTATGGCTCCAGGTACATTAAGTGGACCACTTTTGTAAGACGACTAAAAAGTCACGGTGTATATCTATTATACATACACCTATTTGTGTATTTCATGTTTTCTTTTAATTGTTGGGAGAAGATTTGTATGAAAGATTTGGTTTCCGGTACAAGCTTTTCACTTTTGTCATTAATAAATTGGACTCGCGTGAAGTCAGGCCTTATTAATATTATAGGAAGTGGGAACACGCAAAAATTACTGAACGGATTTGGAAGAAATATCGTAAACAGATAGTTTATAACCTGATTAACACATGTAATAGTTTTTTTTATCCCGAATTTATGTTCCCGTAGGTTAATTCTTTCCTTGTAGCGGGTAAAGTCACAGGTAACATAAATTGATAGTGCTCAAACATTTACTTACGATTTATTATGCGTACACTGCTCTTAACAAAAAAGATTTACTTTTAATCCATCTATCTTAACCTATTGAAAACACTTTTAGATATTATTCTTAAATATGCTAAACAAAGATAAGTGAGAAATTTAATTCGTCAAAAAAGCTTAACCGCGGAATCCGTTTACCAGAACAAAAAAGTAATGTTTTATTATATCATGCCGCTTAACGTTCACAGTGGTGAAATTGCCGCGAGTAGCTAAGTAATATAAATAACTGTGACACATATATTTCTCGACAATTGCGTTTTTCTCGGATCCTGAGTGTGAGGTCGAAGATTTGTGGCCATTTTATGTTAAGACATAAGTGTTATCGGGGCGGAAGGTTACAATGTATAATTATTAATATAATTAATTAATATTAATATTCCACAACTATCACACAACGCCATCTAGTCCCAAGCTAAGCAGAGCTTGTGTTATGGGTACTAGACAACTGATAAACATACTTATATATTTCTAAATACATACATATTATAGATAAATTACACTCAGACACAGAACAAATGATCGTGCTCATCACACAAACATTTGTCCTGGGTGGGAATCGAACCCACGACCTCCGGCATAGCAGTCAGGGTCACTAACCACTAGACCAACAGGCCAGTCATCATGTATAATTATAATCTGGTTGTTTTTTTTTACGTGGTAAAATCATCGAATTTGTCCTCCCACCCAGGGCAAGGCGGGAGGGACTGTCAGACTTGTACTGACTAAAATCCACGGTGTCCTTCAATAGCCCTTTACGGTCCGGGATCACGGTTACTTGTTAGTCCCGCGACCCCATATTCTGGGTTTAGGAAAACTGAATAAATCTCGTAATGTGTGCTGAAGTTAGACAAATATGCTTGAAATGTTTTCACGAAAGTAGTCTATAACGTCACATCACTACGTGAGAGAAATGCGAAATAATGCATTTGATGGACCCGGAATGTGGGTTTTTAACTATCACATACAGGGTGTAAGAGACATCGACGCACAAACGGATACCATGGGTCCAGGACACGGGGGCGTGTTGGAATTTTTCGTCGGATTTTTCCTGATATTCAAATTTTTTTTTTAAATTCATCACAATCGTTATTCTTACCTAACCCAATGAGATTTTTAGTAAAAAGTAATTAATTCACTACTTTCACTAAAAGTAGCAATGTAAATAAAACAAGAAATGGTGTCTTCTTTGATGTTTATAATGAAAGTTCATCGTCAAATCATCGAAAGGTCATCGTATACCTAAATACTGTTTCCAGTACCACAGTACCTGTAGCGCGGCTCACTATTAAAAAAAAACAAACATTAAAAAAGAAAAAAATAGGAAAAAAACCGACGAAAAATTCCAACACGGGGGGTCCAGAATCATGTCCTGGACCCATGGTATCCGTTTGTGCGTCGATGTCTCTTACACCCTGTCTGTATAGTGTTCGATTTTTGATGGTTCTAAGACGTTTCCTCCCAAAACAGTGCCTCCTCTCATGTGTCCTATGAGGAAGTGACCACTGGAGTGGTCTTAGGTGGCCTAGTTAGAAATTCCACACTTCCCGGCCAATAGTTGAATAAATTAAAAGTAATGGAGTCAGGCGTTACTTTGCGGAAATCCACTTGAATGTTATGAGGAACATTTTTAGTCTTATTGAGGAAAATGTATGTCAAATTAAATGACAATGGACCACAAATAAATCCTGATAAAGACAGGCGAACGATTAAATAAATCTCTTTACGTCTATCTGGAGAATTGAATACAAAACACTAAGTACCTACTTTTAATTTGGATTATAAGTAGATAATTTCTAGTCCAAAATAAGAGTAACCGTTTGTAACGTGTGAATGGACATACGTACAAAACGTCACTCCCTCCTGTTGCCAAACTCCCATAGTCCAAAATAACCACCCCCATAAAATTAAAATAAAGAAAAACTCCAGAAAAAAATCCTAGAACAAATCCCGCACAGATTGTCCAACCCATTAAGATAAGCAGCAGGCATTTAAAGTAATTGTAAAATTCTTTATCTCTTCGAAATCGCAGAAATTAACTGAATTAGTCACTTCTGCAGCTGAAATGATTGCCATTTGCCAATCATAACTTGTACTGGTAACGAAAACGAAGGACGAATAAGTAGAAGTGAATTTAAACTCTCTGACTTTAGTGAAGGGTGCAGTTTTGATTGGTTTTGTGAGATAAGGTGTGAGGCGGCTTCAGGGCTGGCCGGCGCGCGCAGCATCTAGTGCGCTAGGGATGGGAGATGTTTGTCGATAATTATTGATACAATGGTACGTGGGTAGAGGTACATTCAGGCAGAATTTATTATTGATAGAATGACAATTTATTTTCAATATACATGCCTTTTTGTTGGCGCTGTAGAAATTTTGAAAAGGAAGAGTGTTTTTGGAAGAAACGAGAACATTTTATAATTTCAGTTCAAAGTTTTGGTATGTATACGTGACCTCAATATTCAAGAATCGTGAATGTTTGCTGAACTGGGCCCGTTTCATTACGAGGCGTAGTCAATTTTATGCATACACTGGCATTTTTCTTGTTAAGATTTCAAGTTTTTTTATTTTATTTTTTGCTTTTCGTGTGTATTCTTGGCATACCATTATCATGTTACTTTATTTCTTTCCAAAGCGACATATTGTTAATAAATGATCGTTTTAAACAAACAAAGATCGACCATCTATCTATCGACAAACAAAATCTCGAGTCTCCCGGGTCCAGCCGCATCCCATCCCTATTTCATCCAGTCGTGTCCCCAGCCGTGATGGGCGCATACAGACAGCCGCGCTGCGGCTAAAATATTAAAAAAAAAACTACCATAAACACAAAACAAGCGTTTTAAAGACTTTAGTAACATAGAATGAGTGATAGTGTGTTTCAAAATGGGCGTGGATAGTCTGCCGCAGAGGCCGAATGTAAGTATACCTTTGCCTCATGAATTTCGGACGGGCGTCTGACCGAATGCGGTTTTTATGACTTATTTCGTGTTTGGAATCTCCAGGGGTATGAAATTTAAAAACATTTTTAGTCTGTGGTTTTATGGATGGCATTTTGTGTTTTTAATTTTGTTGCGACGAGGTTGTTACATTTATTTATTTGTTTAAGTCATTCATTCAAAATAATGTTACAAAACATGATGATTATTTTAAAAATTATTTCAAAATGTAGATTACTCAAAAGTTAAGCACCTAAATAAATTAATTTGGAAAATCCAAAGGATAAATTTTCGTGTTTCTCGAATTGCTTATTCTTAATCAGCAATGGTGGCCTAGAGTTATCTGCAACGCGCAATCACGTCTGGCTCTATATTACACTAAGAACCAGTTGTTTGTTCAGTAGTTATGTAAACTATTCTTTAAAATGTTGTATATTACAGATTTTTTAACGAGTGGTTAAAATTGTATATGTAAAGCCACAACTGGTCTTAAGGGTTAATGATAGTTTTACATTTTAGGAACTACAAGACAGATTCCCTGATAATGAAACTCCTAGCATACTGGTTTTTAGTCGCGGGACTAACGCATTACCGTGACCCCGGAACGTAAAGGGCTATTGAAGGACACCGTGGATTTAAGTCAATACAAGTCTGACAGTCCCTCCTGCCCTGCCCAAGGTGGGAGGACTCATTTGATGATTTTATCAAGATAAAAAAGCGTACTAGTTTCTAAGAAATTTTAAATCGTTTGTAACTTAGTCGGGGGGCTTTTTTAGAGTCCCACGACACCATCTAAGCCTTCACATTTAAAATTTATATGCAAAGTAAGGATATTACCGTCCTTAGATAAAAAAATCCATTACAACGTAAAACAACTAATTAGGAAAACAAACGCGTTTCTTTGTCCATCCCTCTGTGTGTTTAGTACGCTCTGAGAGGTTAAATTAAATTTTAATTAGAAGCACTCAGTACCTGGAAAAGGGGACTCTCTGTGTCCTTATTACAAGTACTGACTGACCAAGCACAACTATACACACGGCTACATATCAAGCTATACAAAGCCAGTATAAGCTGACCATTGAATGTGTGAAAAGATCATGCAAAGCGAGACCATGATAAAATGGTTTTATATAGCTCGCTGTTTAGCTTTGTGTTTGGAAAAGTAGTTAATAATAAAACAACCCTGTGATATTTAAGGTGCAATTCTTTGGATATTAACAGTCGGGTATAAACGTGTTGAAATAGGAATATTATTAACAGTTTTTTTTTTTGCCCGTGGCTTCGCATTTTGTAGGATATTTTCCAACAGGAACTTTTTAAATACTGTCTATGACATACGGGGATAATATTATAGCTTGCTATTACTGAAAGTAATTTCAGAATCGAATCGGGAGTCCCAAAGATGACTCCTTTACATTCGTACTTAAAAACTTCTCCTCTTTATAATATTGCTAACGGCCCGCCCCGGCTTTGCAGTGTTAAATGAAATGAAATTAAATCATTTATTTCTGTGAAAACAGATATTTTAAGGGTAGTTCTTCGAAATTCGATTCTTTGACTGATTCATAAGGTCAAATTTTAATTTCACTTTCAGCTCAGTAACACATGTTCATATGAAAATAGATATTCCAAATAACATATATTTGTATGAGGGACTCGTTTTTACAAAGTAGTTTTTAAGATATTTACGTTTAAAAATTTAGTGCCCAGATGAATCAGAATTTTATACAGATGAATCAGGAACAGAAATAAAAATGAAAAACTTTAAATAAAAATGGGCTCTGTATTAAGAAAATAATCAAAATATTATAACAACAATAATATTTTTTCATTAAAACAATTATCAGTAATCATATCAAGGAAAAAATCTGGTCAATTCAACAATAAAATTCTTGTTTTTCAGAATAATATTTATACAGAAATAAACTTACAGAAAAGCGAGAATTTTGTTATAAAAATAGGTACCAGATAGTCATTTTAATGCTACATTATAATATTCTCTCAGTTTACTTTGGCTTTTTCTCCCTTTCTTTTCAAATATAATTATTTTAATTTCCACGCAGCATACTCGTCTGGATCTTTTCTTATTTTCCAATTTCCATCCTAGAAGGATAAAAAATTCGTACGTTCTATGAGTCTCTTTTTCTCTTTCTTTTCTACTGTTGATAGTGGCATTGTTGTGAACTGCAATATCAAAATAAAAACAAACAGATAGAGTTTGAATTATGAATAAATACCGGAGAATAATGTCAAAATTGTCTCACACACTGACTTGTAAAAGTAAAATAACGTAACAAAAGTGTTCCTTTCTTGCTGGAAAATGGGAAAACTAATTTATTTTCAGATTCATATGGGCTTTTGAACATATCAATCAGGCACAGATGAATCATGATTATGCCTAAAATTATGCTTAACTCATAATTCACACAGACTTCAGTATTGTCATTTTTCTACACGAATCTATAACCCAAAGGCATCACACGAAACTCAGATTAAAGTCTTAAAACAGCAAAATAAAATTAATAAATTAGGCATTGTAATCAGCAAGGTACCTAAACCAAGCACAGATGAATCAGATATTTACCTTTGTTTCACCGGGTTCTAAGCCAACCAGGCTCACGTCCGCTTTCTAGCATGTCCGTTGTACGACAGGCTTCCCCCCACGCGGGATCCCAGACTCTCATTATCATTCCTCGACCAAGTACGGTCAAGCAAAGCTTACTCCATATTAATCAGTATTTTACGCCGGACACTTCTTATTTATTTAATTATAAACACACTAACGTAGTTACAACTATTACATATTTTTTTTGTAAGAGGTCAATTCATTACCTTTCGATATAACTTTAATTTATATTGATGAATCAAAGGGAAAATGCGACATCGACCATTTTGTTCCGGAAAATGGGAAACGGACGCCCTATATGAATCAGGAGAACAGACTTCAAATTTTTTTATTTTGTATCTAGATAGCTACTATTAAAAAAATATAATTTGTCCTAGTTAGATCTAAAGCTAAAGTATACAGGAAAAAATATTACATGCCGTTTTGTTAGTTGGTTACGGAAATATACCCACAGAAATCGAAAATTTTGTCTCTGAAGAACTACCCTTAATTCTTTAGAAACGTTCTCCATGTTTTACCGTTTTATATGGAAATGTAAACAGTCGTAAAATGTTTAAATTACAAAATAATTACTTACAGTAACAAAAAATAAGAATAACAAAGTTTTATGTTGACAATTTTACAAAATAAAATGGTGGTGGTGGTGGGTGATTTGTGGTCATGTCAGTTTATTAAATTATATTTTGTTACAATATATATTTATTATCTGAAAGTATTCTCTTCATCCGTCCTCCCACGCAATTCATAAATGTCAATACTAGATTATTTTGGTATTTAAAGGTCTCGATATCTATATAGGTGATATTTTTAATCTTCCTCCTTGTGACGGATCCCAACATTCACCTATTGTTTTAGGCACGGGTCCCACTGCTAACGATTAGCGAGAAGTAAGTTGAGCTAGAAATTGTGAGCAATCACAGCTCGTTATATCGCAGTGTACTTACTATATGAGTTACGTCACAAAACGCGGTATTCGATCTTAATACGAGTCTGTTATAGATTCCTTTTCAAGTTGTTTCCGCTAAGAATTGTCCTATGTTATGCTTGTCTTATCTTGGTCCCTACTCAATAATTCGTGTAGTACAGCAACCATCCGTCCTCTGCATTCATGCCAAACATTGCACGGTCCTCATCTCTTTCTCAGCAATCTTGAGTTTTTGGGATGTGCTTACAGTTTAACAGTACCTATACAGCCAAATTCTAGACCCGAATCCCATATATTGTTATACGGAGTGATTGCCTATCTGATTTCCACAATCCAATTTTGAGTAACACGATACTACTTTGTAAGAATGGTTGTCAAAAAATTGCTTGTTTTCAATTTTATATTTGTAGAGCGAGAAGATTATAAATTCTAGTGTTACTTGCGCTTTATGCTGTTAGTGGGACTAGGCCTTATAACCATGTTTTTGGCTACTGTTCGAATGTTAAATACTTATATTGCACACTATATCGCTAATTAATCCAATCGCTAGTCGCTTTCTGCTGTCGGTGGAGCTGAAGCCTTACCCATGCGTTCCGATGTTTTCTGCTAAAGATAGATCTGCGTAGGCGTTTTGGAACCTCCGTGGGGATCAATGTCAGCTTGATTGACCATTCTAGCTGCTGGCCACGATTTATTGTTGGTTTTGTGAAACTGGAGCTTAGAGAGTGTTACGAACAAGTCCGTTTTAGGTGCGGCAATCATAATTAAATTGAAATTACTTTCCCTTTTCAACTTTAGCATCCTTAACATAGAGAATACTTTCAGTAAGAAAGTACTGTTTTAAACTTTCACGGTTTGTCTCTAAATTTAAAATGTCACTTACGGGATATCTTCCGTGATTATATTTTTGTTTGAGTTCCCGATATTTCGACGCTGTTGCAAGCGCCATGATCGCGGGTTGACTGGAGATTGCGGGTGGATGAAAATAAAATTGTTAGGAGTAGACAAATTTGTCTACCCTCTTTCTTTGTCTCTTGCTACGCGCAGAGACAAAGAAAGAGGGTAGACAGATTTGTCTTTTTTTTTTTTATTCGGTAAAGAAGCGTAAAAAGCTATGCAATAGCTTAAAGAAAAAACATACACAGACGAATTCAGAACATTTTACTTTTTTGAAGTTTATTAAAAATATTTACTCACCTTTGAGCATTTTGGAGAGCAGTGGTGGCCCAGTGGTATCGGCCTCGACTTACAAGTAGTAGGTCGTGGGTTCGGACCCCGTCAGGCGCATTACTTTGTGTAATTTATTTCAACACCACTGCTCTCAAAACGGTGAAGGAAAACATTGTGAGGAAACCGGCATGTCCTAGAACCAAAAATTCGAAGACATGTGACATCTACCAATCCGCACTGGGCCCGCGTGGTAGATTACGGCCCACTCCCTCTCACAGAGAGGAGGCCTGTGTCCCAGCAGTGGGAACATTTATAGGCTGATGATGATGATGATGATGACTCACCTTTTTGCATCACTGTACTCGGGAAAATGAAAAAGAAAAGATTAGGTAGGAATTTATGTATACCTACGACATAAAAGTTCTTGAACCACGTAACTAGTTTATTTAGGACGTTGGAACAGTCAAAGACTATTCCAAAAACCAGACGTTTCTAGGCTATAAATATGCCTATCTATCATACGTAAGTAGCGTGATCAATCGACAGTAATCCCTTCAAAATTGGGGCTTGTCGGATTACTGAGTATGGTAGGGCTTAGCAGACTTATTAATGATTTATTTTTAGTGTTACGATGCTGGAAATATGCTTCTAGGCCTCTTTTGTTGCTCACTGGCCAGTTAATTATAATTTATGGTTTTTATTCCGAGATCCGTTTTTAAACTGGGTTGAGATTTTTTATAGTCTACAGAACGTCACTTCCTTTAGTTTTTGGATTCGCATTTTGTTCGAAGAAATCTAAGAATTTATAAAGCGGCGCGTGCTATACTTATAAATGTGGAAGATTTAGTCAAGGTCAAGGGACCTAGTGAATAAAAAATCATGTAGTTTCTTTAAAATCCGGTCAAATTAGACAGGAAAATATAATAATAATAATATTCCACAACTATCACACAACGCCATCTAGTCCCAAGCTAAGCAGAGCTTGTGTTATGGGTACTAGACAACTGATAAACATACTTATATATTTGTAAATACATACATATTATAGACTAGCTTTTCCCAGCGGCTTCGCTCCACCCCCCCCCCCCCCCCTTATTGCCTATGTCACTCAGGACCAAAGCTGCTTTCAACTTTTTTGAGTTTATCCATTACAAACAAACGAACAAAAATACAAAGTTTTCCTCTTTATAATATTAGTGTAGATATAGTATATAGTATAGATAAATTACACCCAGACACAGAACAAATGATCGTGCTCATCACACAAACATTTGTCCTGGGTGGGAATCGAACCCACGACCTCCGGCATAGCAGTCAGGGTCACTAACCACTAGACCAACAGGCCAAATAGTGATCAAATAACAAAACAGTCATACAGACCTTGGATACACCAATAGAAATAGAAATAACGTGCTAGAAAGTTCCCGTCAATCCCATGTGTGTTAAAAAGTTATTCAAGATCAAAGTCATTATTTTTCTCGAAAACATTTCATCAAAAATTATTCGGACTAAAATTGTATTTATGTTACAGGTTTATAATCAGTTTTATTTTCACTGTTAACAGTGACATCGCAGTCGTCGACCTCTTACAAGGACATTCAGCTACCTTCACCTTTGGCAATTTAATTCCAACCACATTAGACTGACAACATTATTAAACCGAGCGTCACATGAATCCAAGCATGCATTAATTAATATTGCTATCAATAACATTTACAACGTCCTTGAATTCGGAATAAATGTCAACATAACACAGGGTTAAACAAATCCATACATAAAGAGAATACGTAATCCGGGATCGCGGAATTGTCTCATAAGGTAACCGTGGCTCCGGAACGTAAAGAGCTATTGAAGGACATCGTGGATTTTAGTCAGTACAAGTCTGACAGTCCCTCTCGTCCTGCTGTGAGTGGGAGGACTCATTTGATGATTTTACAACATAAAAAAGTCACATGGGAAGTGTCTCTCGCGCAAACTATTCTATGTGTAGAAAATCAATATCATTTTTAAAGACCTATCCATAGATACCCCACACGTATGGGTTTGGAGAAAAAAAATTATTTGAGTTTCAATTCTAAGTATGGGGAAACCCCAATTTTTTTTTTGTGTGAAAATCCTAATGCGACTCGCATAATACATCTTAGGTAGATGTATTATGCGAGTATCGATATTAAGTTTCAACAGGATAGCTCTTATACTTTCGAAGAAAAGTGGCTGTGACATACGGACGGACAGACAGACAGGCAGACAGACAGACAGACATGACGAATCTATAAGGGTTCCGTTTTTTGCCATTTGGCTACGGAACCCTAAAAAAGAGAATATGTAATCTAGCAGCTTCGCCCGTGTGTGACTCGAAGATTATCCTACGGGAATATACAATCGGGATAAAAGTTACCCTTTGTGTTAATCTAGGTTATAAACTGTCCGTGTACTTAATGTCATCCAAATCCTTTGATTAGTTTTTGCGTGAAAGAGTATCAAACATCCATCTATCCATCCTCATAAACTTTCACATTTATATATGTGGTTAGATATTTATTTATATGTCTTTTTTTCACATGTAGTTAAGGAATGATAATGTTCAACAAATATCACGTACTTTATTGTGGAGAAGAACTTAGTGTGAGATCAAAGTTTTCAAAAAAAGAACGTTTGAATACATCAAAGAAGCAATCTTCGGAAGTCTTCGAGAACAGTTCTGTATTCTTATAAAAACATAATCAAAAGGAGGTGTTCTCGAAGACTTCCGAGAAAAATTCTCAATAGCGCGGCTATTATAACAGCTTCAACTTTCTGACCTTGGCAATTCAACACTGCTTTTAAATGATCTATTTGAAATAAATGTTTTAATTTGAATAGCTTACCATTTCGATCCTTTACCGCTCATAAATGTAATCAGGGCATGCTCAACTTTTCAGTCCTGTTTCCATCTATGCTCCTTGACATTTTCATGCTGCAGCGGTCTGACGAAAAAGAAAAAAACATACATGTGGCACTCGGAGACTGCCGCGGTGAAGCTATTGCATAACATATTTTTTTATTTTAAAAGAATAAAATCGCCTACCGCGTATATTTAACGAGAACATAATTTATTTAAAATGTTTGTAGTTCACAACTGTAATAAAGAACTTCTTTGTTGTAGGAGAATTTTATAAGTAGGTTTCATTGTGAAAACTCCTTTTGTAGCTGGCCGTTTAGAATCAGTAAGAAAAAGTAAATTATTTAATGACGGATATTTTTATGATTGCGGAAGTCTCCCGAACTGAAACGATGTTAGACGATGCGTGGTGTCAGGTATTTTCGTTAGGTTTTTGGAATTTTTTGAATCGGTCGCCGCGCCGCGCCGCTCTCAGAGCCCGCGATAAAAGCTATGCAAAAACGGGAATTTTCTTCAGAAACTTCAGCAGATTTTCAGTTACATTTTCTAGTGCATTTTGATCAGGAAATGAGAGAAAAATATTCAGCTTTGGTTGGCTGAAAATGTTACGTTTCTATTAAAGTGAGTGTATGAATATGATTCTCACACAATAGAAAGTGTTTTAGTAGTGTAGACGGTAAA
Organism: Agrotis exclamationis; assembly: GCA_950005045.1. Lineage (NCBI taxonomy): Eukaryota > Metazoa > Arthropoda > Insecta > Lepidoptera > Noctuidae > Agrotis > Agrotis exclamationis. Next base: position 2,414,890 of record OX465421.1, read on the forward strand.
TGTTTTGTGAAAAAATATGTTTTATATCTTGTTATCTGGAGATAAGCTGTTTTCATACGATTCATGGGCTTAGTCATGAATATATCTTTCGAGTTCGTAATGTCTTATGATATAATATTTCGAGCAAACTGAAGTTAGCTGGATTTGAAATGTTTTTTTTTTATTTATATTGTGTTTCTATGTCGTTTTATGTTTCGATAAATCGATAAAATATACCTCCTTATTAAAACTTCCTTCAATTTTGTCGAAATCCGTACAGATTTTTATTTTATTTTAAACGATATGGCGTTAAAACACAAACAGAAACACAAGATACTTTTGCACTTAATGAAAATTATTTTAGTTGTCAACCAACAGGTGGACTACAAAAGAGGAGAAAAGAGATCTATACTAATCTCTTGTTTCAGAACTATTTATCTAATCTAATTTAATATCTATCTAATAATAATATAAAAATCAATGCCACTTTTCGTTGTAGTCTTATAACTCAAGAACGGGCTCACCTATCCAAATCAAATGTTTAGGCTTTGTTCGGACTATTTAGTAGATGCTTTATGTGAAGTTTGCACAAAATCGGACAAGCGGTTCATAATATACCCGTGCGAAGCTGGGACGGGCCACTAGTTTATTTAAGACTTTTCGCACATGTTTATAAAACAGTACTTAATGCCTAAGGCATTTTCCCCAGTCGAACTTATATGGTCAAAGGTTGAAAAAGATGTGCACCTCACCTATATCATTTTCCACACTGAGACAGTTCTTCTCACACGTATGCAGTGTGTGCATTTGCCTACTAATCACTGCAATCAATTAAAGTGCAAGACAGCCTTTTATTAAATGAAAATCATCCTTACCATACCACTACAACACGACATAAAACGTGCGGTTATCTACGGCGCCATCGCCCAGCGAGAGAATCGCGGCGAGTCCGTCCTTCTATCGTCGGAGAATATCCACGACGAGCGATTATTTCGCCAGCATATCGTCACGACTCGCAACGGAATAGCCGCGCGCGCAACGATTCGCAACGGAATCGCCGTGTTTTGTTTCGCTACCTGTAGCGCGCTCGCCGCGCGTCCACCGCGCATACACCAACGATACGCCCGCTCATTGCCACTCGTCGCATCGCGGTATGGAGACGCGTTCATAGAGAGTATCAGGAAATACGAGCACGACTATGTTATCGCCGCGATTCTCTCGCTCGTGGAGATGGCGCCTACGGGTAGATGAAAAACAAAACACCCTCGCCACGATGACAAGTCAATCGAATTGCATCATTGCATCGTAGTAGCAAGGACGATTTTCAGAAGAAATTGCAAATCGCACGAATCGCGTAATGGGTAAGCTCCCTTAGTGTACACCGTCTGGCTATATTCATTATAAATAATCAAGTATTAAGTCAAACATAGGGATATTCGTTCCAGTTTTATGAGTATGTTTGCCATTTCCTACGCTTTGAGACACGTTTCAGATTATACAGGGCGTCCCACAGCTATGCCACATGGAGGGAAAGTACCTTGAATATTGTAGATAGAACATTTTACTGAAAGAAGACATTATTTTAATTTAAAAAAACAATTTAAACTGCATTCATAGCTTTTTAAATAAGTACATGGTTACACCGGGAGTCGAATCCGCTACACGAGAAAAAAAAATAACTTGTAGCCAACGACCATTTATATCTAGACTCCTAATCACAGGCGACCGATGTCTGTCAACACATTAGGTAAAAAAGTCTTATAACCGTCGTGACTCGACCACTCCTGTGAGTCCCCTCGTCGCACTGACCTTGAGTTAGCCAATCAGAACGCAGTATTAGCCAATCAGAACGCAGTACCCCGTCCCCCTCGCTTACGTCGTACCTCAGCGACTTGCCAGAATAATTTTCGTTAGTCAGATCGTGCATGAGGCGTCTAGATATAAATGGTCGTTGCTTGTAGCTTTATCATACCGATCGAAAGGCTTCATCGTAAGGATTATTTTTTGCTAAATAACATAGTGTCAGAAATAAAAAGAAGACCATGGTTGTAAGTTGGATTTCTATAAGCCCCGCCCCCCACCGATCACAACGGTCACCCGCCGAAGCTGCGGGTGACCGCGGCCCTCGCGATTCTACTTTGTTTCCCGCCTGTGCAGCAGGAGCCGCAAATAACCGCGCACACCGCGGACTTAAAACGCGTCGTGAGTTGTCTTTTAATTTTTACATACATATTCTGTATTCTACAGAAGCTGCGGGCCCGCAACCGCGGCGGGCGCGGGCGTAAATCGCTCCATGAGTTCTTAGCCTAAGACATCATGGTAGGCCACAAGGTCAGTTTTTAGATTATCAAGACTGACAGTCCTTTCTGCTCAGCCCAGAGCGGCAAGAATCATTATTTGATGATTTTGACAGGCCTGTTGGTCTAGTGGTTAGTGACCCTGACTGCTATGCCGGAGGTCATGGGTTCGATTCCCACCCAGGACAAATGTTTATGTGATGAGCACTACCATTTGTTCTGTGTCTGAGTGTAATTTATCTATAATATGTATGTATTTAGAAATATATAAGTATGTTTATCAGTTGTCTAGTACCTAAACACAAGCTCTGCTTAGCTTGGGACTAGATGGCGTTGTGTGATAGTTGTGGAATATTATTATTATTTTACAACCCAAAAAAGTAGGTGTACCTAATATTATACCCACATTTTCTCAGTTATATTTAAATCAATCTAACGTCTAAACGAACCTTAACACTATTGAATCTAAAATATTAAAGATAAAGCTAAAGCACTTTAATATATCCCAGCATAAAATTCAAAACCACTTTACCAATTACTGAAACCAGTGAAATAAAGCTCACTGAAAATGTTAAAAGCTTTTTAATTGACACAATGCCAATAACCTTTCAGATACAAGATACTGAAATTGATAATAACACAGAGATACATTTAGCGTAGGTAGATTTACGACTACCCACACATTGTTCCGTTTTATCTGCCTACGGACGAATGTATACGTTTTTATCAAAAATAATATTTTGATGTATTGTAACATTTTTACAAGTATCAGAGAGCAGTGGTGGCCCAGTGGTATCGGCCTCGACTTACGAGTTGTAGGTCGTGGGTTCGAACCCAGTCAGGCGTAATTACTTTGTGTAATTTATTTCAACACCACTGCTCTCAAAACGGTGAAGGAAAACATCGTGAGGAAACCGGCATGTCCTAGAATCAAAAATTCGAAGACATGTGACATCTACCAATCCGCACTGGGCCCGCGTGGTAGATTACGGCCCACTCCCTCTCACAGAGAGGAGGCCTGTGTCCCAGCAGTGGAAACATTTAGGCTGATGATGATGATGATAATAATGATGATGTTACAACGACAAATGATTGACGGCATGGTAGACGCAGTGGCATGAGCGATCGCCTGCTGCGGTCCGTGCCCCAGAGGTTCCATTCCCGCATAACACAAATATTTATTACAATCAGCCAGACCTAGATCCACTACGTGTAGGCCCTACAGGTGGATCTGGATCTGGCTGATTGTGTATGGGAATTTAAACGATACACGAGAAATTCCTAGAGTAGAGCAATTTTTTTTTTTTTTAGAAATAAAACTTCAAGCTGAGTTCAATAAAATATATGTCTCACAGACAAATAAAATACGTCACTGTCAATTATTCACAATTAATTTAGATCTTCTTAAATTATTTTAGATACCACTGATATTTATATACCCCACACAAATATAATTAAATATACAAAAAACAAAGGTTATAAAAAAATTACCAGTAATGTATCCATAGAACATAGAACTTCCATAGAACAGGGGGCGAGGATGTTATCATTAACAAGTTACGTAATAAATTTGTTTAATTTTAAAATTGATATAATTTAATGTATAAAGAAAGTAATTGAATTAAAATAATTGTAGAGAATATAGGCAGACATGTCATGACTCACGCCTATTTCAGATCTTGCATGCATGTATTTATTTTAATTCTGTATTACACGTTATTTAAGCAAATAAAATTTGAACTATTTCTATTTACAAATTCAAACCTGGGGAAAATTCAACCTAGAGAAATAAACAAAATATTCACCAACTAAATTTACAGAACAAAAAACATATTTTTATTTACGCTATATAAATTAACGGACCTAAAAATAATCCTCTTATCACCAAACTTAACATAAACCATACACACAAGACCAAAGACTTTGAAACGCCTATAAATAGACCAAAGGTGTTTCAAAGAGTTACGTAGCACTATAGCTACGACGACGGCTACGAGCGCTACGCCGTAGTACGTCTACGTTCGCTAAGCGTAGCTCGTAGCCGGGGCCTACGTGATACGAATATGTTCGTAACTGACACCATTTTGGGTTTTGTTTAAGATAAATGTTGTTTTTTAAGAATTATTTATTTGACCTATTTTTTATTCTGCATTTTAATAAGATGTAAAAAACAGTAGGTTTTTGATTTAAACCAATCAAAATGGAGATTATTCTAAAATAAACACAGCCGAATACCAATTTTTTTTTGCGTGGTAAAATTATCAAATGACTCCTCCCGTCCAGGGTGGGACGGAAGGGACTGTCAGACTTGTACTGACTAAAATCCACGGTGATCCTTCAATAGCCCTTTACGTACCAGGGTCACGGTAACCAGGTGAGACAGTCCCGCGACCCCGGCAGGCTTTGGCCCTCTTAGGGGGCCCCGTCTTTGTGCTGACAGCTCTTTGAGGTGCCGTGGAACACAACGCGCCGTCGACCCGGGCATGGTCCATGGTCGGGCGGCGTAATAACTCGGGGGCCAGGATGCCCGCGCCTACGGTGGCCGGAGATCGTCTTGCGACGTTCGTTGCCGTGGGCGTCTCCCGCGGTGGCTGGGTCGTGAGGTGGACGCTGTCCTCTCCCTCACGCGTCCCGCCTAGCCGAATACCTATGACATTCACAAATCCGCACCGGGTAGTCGTGATGGATAGCCCACTCCATCTGACAGGGAGTGGGCCAACAGTGCGAACATTATAACATACATAACTACATAAACATAACATCTCGCCTATAATCTCCGAAGGGTTTAAGCAGAGGTGTACCTGAGTACACATTTCGCCAGTAACGTTTTAAATCCCATGTAATAAGGAACGAGCCTATTGCCATCAGCTGGGTACTAATCTAGATTCCATGGCTTCTACAGAGAAATTCCTGATAAAAAACCCAACAACAGTTTTCCAGACCTGAGAATCGACACCGGGACTTCGTGCTCAGCACTATAAGACGAGATATTTTTATCATGTCCATTATTATGTATATTTTTACCAAAACACCTGATAATTAATAGGTGCGTCCCCACAGAGCGCGCAGCCTCGCGAGGCATTTTCCGCGCGAAGCAGCTCGGTTGGTGTGGACGTGTCTCGGGCGAGGCAAGTGACAGCGCTGCCGCGGCCGAGCGACCGGGCGTCCGAGCCATCCAGTGACGGCTTTTGTTTTGCTCGTGTATATTGTTTCGTGCTTCGGTCGAAAAACAATAGACGCGTCCACACAGAATGAGCAGCCTCGCTTGTCAATTTCCTCGCGCAGCAAATGCCTCGCGAAGCTGCGCGCTCTGTGGGGATGCACCTATTGTCTATTTTTACTATAAGGCGGGGTAATTGTCAACTCTATTATTTTTATTTATCGAAGGAGGGTAGAGAAAAATAACATGTCTATTATTATAATTATTTTACCATATGACAGAATAATTATCAGGTCTACTATTCGTGATCCGTGATCCGTGATCCATGACAGTGTCGAAGATTCGAAATAGTTTGAGTTATTTAAACTACAGACTCCACACAATAATAATACGCAGTTTATTAAAATATTGACAGTTCAATCAACTGGAACAGCGATAACAGACAACAGAAAGCCGATTCCACTCGCAGAGCACATCAAGTGATCGCTAAATAATTTATTTCAATCATTCATAGCCTGAAAATTGACATTTTCGGCGCTACAGATGAAATATTCCGCGTCGAGTGAAAATGATTTAACTGAAATACAATTTTCCTTATAGTTCGAATCGGTCGAATTGCGTAGCTTTGCATCATGGGGAAGCTTCCTTAGGCTTAAATTAATCTTACGCCTGATGACGGTCGCGTATGTCGGTCGTGGGTACGAAATACGTTCTATTCTCTATAGCACCATACTGCGATGATTACTACACTACGACGCAGTGTCTGAGCGTTTGACTGCTACGCAACATGTCGCCATTTCGATCCCCATACGGTACAAAATATTTTTATGATCTACAAGTAGTTGTTCTGGGGCTGGGTGTTTGTGACTGTCTATATTTGTAAACGCACTCACGATACAGGAAGCTTTCTTTTGTAGGGCAAAGTTTTAATAAAAAAAACCTTTTGGAAAAAAAGGGGACCGACTTCAAAACCAAACACAAAAAAACTGTAAAATAACTTTTCTTTCGGAAGTCGGTGGCTTTGTTTTTATTTCATTGACTATGGCCACCGACTTCCGAAAGAAAAGTTATTTTATAGTTTTTTGTGTTTCATTTTGAAGTCGGTTCCCTTTTTTCAAAAAGATTTTTATTTTTCCCTTTTTAGTTTAGATATTCAACAAAAATCTTCATATAATCGGCGTCTTTGAAAATCTACAATCCTAGTAAGCAACAAAAACGGATCTATGGGAGCAACTTCACAAGATATCCATTATTGTTATATACTAAAACCTTCCCAAGAATGTAACAAATACTTTCTTGAAAACCGCATCAAAATCGGTTCAGCCGAACGCGAGATAATCGCGGACAAAAACATTCATACATACATAGAGGTCGAACTGAGAACCTACTTTTTTTTTGAAGTCGGTTAAAAAGAGATGTCATCAGCGGTGAGTACCTACTACGTTGCTTTTCTCACTAAAGAACGCGGCTGACCGTAAACGTAAAGTACGCAACCGACCTTAGCTTAATAGGAATTGAAGCCTTTGGCTTTATCGGGCCCCGTCGTTTGCTGACAGCTCTGTGAAGCGAGCAGGTGGGCTAGTATTGTATTTACAACGGATTGTTGTTTACTACTCCACTCTGTGTTACCCCAGATGAGGTGTACACCTGAGGGTCTGGAACGTAAAGAGCAATTGACGAGATAGGGTGGAATTTAGTCAGTAAAGTCTGACAGTCCCTTCCACTCAGCATTTGATGTTTTTCCACACACAACAAAATGGTAGTGGGACACTTAATACCTACATTAAGTGTCCCACATTTCGCACACAGTATAATGTTTATGAATCCTTGTGAAGTTATATTTTAGCCTGCTTTGGTGACCTTCGTCTCATCTATGACATGTTTTTACCCGGAGCTCGATGTGTCGTATTAACAGCCGCGTACCCTACGTGTGTATTAAGCCTTATACCGTCAGCCATCACAGGGATTACCCGCGGCTTTTGAAGCCTTATTAAATTCACCCACCCGTCTTTTATCGCTCGTTACCGAATGTTGACGTGTATAACTTGATACTGAATTGTTTTTAGGCGCTCGTGGCTAAATAAAAACAGCCGCATAGGCCGATCTTCCGAGTTAAGCCGCGCTTGCCGTGGTTGGTCTGTGGATGGGTGACCATCTGTCACAGAGTGTCCTCCATGCCTCGTAAAGCACGTAAAGCCGTTGGTCCCGGCTGTCATTTGTAGATCTTTGACAATCGTTACTGTTAGTCAGAAGCTCTAAAGTCTTTCAACCAGTCTTATTATAGGGTATCGTATTACCCAGTAACTGGGTTATGGAGGTCAGATAGGGAGTCACCCATGTGAAATACTGATATTCTGCTGACATCTGGTTCGACTGGAAGGAAACCGACCCCAGTGAAGTTGGGAAAAGGCCAGCAGATGACGACCTTTAGGAAGACTGTTTTTTTGTAAGTTTACACTTTTTTTACAACGTTGTCCCATACTAGAATTTACTCCTGTATTGTGAGTGTGTTTACAAACATTTAAATCACGTATGGAAACTGACAGAATCGGAATACCTCTGTAGACTATACAAATATATTATTTCCATGAAGGACGCAGCGCAGGAGTAGATCGCCTCAGCCTCTACGCCAACTTTCCATCCCGGTAAAACTTAAGGCATTAACATGTTCAAACTTTGTCACAGTGCTCTTTCAATAATTTAAAATAAAAAGCTTACTTTAAGATGACTAAAGTTGCCTGCCGGGGTCACGGGACTTTCTAAGCAAGTTACCATGACCCTGAAACGTAAAGGACAATGGAAAGAACACGGTGGAATTTAGTCAGTAATAGTCCGACAGTCCTTCCCGTCCCTGCCCTGGGTAGGATGACTCATTTGATGATTTCAATACAAAAAAGAGTTGTTAAAGTTTGATATTTGGTCTCAATATCTTACTTTGGCAATCCTAAACTTAGTGCAAATAACTTCAGAAGAATAGGTAAATACGAAATACGAACTATTTCACAAAGGATCACGTTTTATTACAAAACTCCGACTATTTACGTTAAAAACTCTTTGATGTAAGTATCGGGTAACAAAGAAACTTTGCTCTGGAGTCAGGTATACGACCCGTTTAGGCTATTTACAGTTCGATAGGTTCTGAATTGGTACCTTAATATAACTCTGTTTAAATTGCAGTTGCTAGGTAAGATAAGGAAAGGTTTTATTCGGGGGATATAATTTCATGGATTTAAGACCCATTCCTCCTCGATATCTTCATGTACTCATGTACACGATACTGAAATTCAATACCTATCAGTTTTACAATATATTTTATGGTGTTTTGAGTCCAATTTTGTTGAATATGTCGTGGTAAAAGCATGTCCCAGAGGTCTGTTTTGTTACCTGACTCAACACTGTTGAAGTACATAATCTACGAGTATATTTGCATCCTAAAATCAACTTCTCCTTCCATCACATTAGATATCTAGTAGTACAGTTTGCATCAAAAGTTGATGGCCACATTTGAATGTGGTCAGCAACTTTTGATGCTGACTGTACCTACATCAGCTGGCCTACCATTCCAGTGTGGGAACGAGGTGGGGCCAGACGACTTGTATAGCTGTCTCTTTCCCGGAACAACTATAAGACCTCAGAGTAGACCATCAGAATCAACTGCAAACTCAATATTTGAGCACAAAACCTCCACTCAATATCTTTTTGCGTCTAATTTTGGCGTGTTCCGTCAGATTTGACGACGCAGATGGATTGGACGTAGCTGACCCGCGCAACAAGTGCGCTTCGTTCCAGTGATTGATCTGTTATACTAAGAACTTTCTTCTCGTAAAAATAAACGAGATTAAAAGCTCCAACGTTTGAAGAGAACTGGTTCTGGGGAATTTCCGAGGGATGTGTTGACTGTAAGCGTAGCTACGAGTACAACATGAAAACTTAAGTGTTAGTCGGATTTCTGATTTTGTTGTTAATTGTAGTTAACACTATCTGAGGCTTGCCGACTTGTCAAGTGTTTGTGACGTAATGTAAACTTTGACGTTAATTTGATAAATAAAAATGTTGCTCTTTCGCATACTAGAGGCACTTTTTCATTTTATATACAAGAAACGCCAAAAATACCATATATTTATATATAAAAGTACGCTGTAAGTATGGGAATCCTGTGCTAATGCCTCTGATATTCCTAAAACTAACCGAAATTTTTCACGATTGTGATGATAAAATTAAAAATAAAACAAAAATAGCAACCTGTTCAAATGACTTAGAAATAGTCACTCATCCAGGCACTCAGTCCTAAAATACTATTCCACCAATTCGCACTTCCCAATTCCAAACGTCATTTATAATGCGAACAGCGAAGGAGAGGAACTCTCTGCCTGCGTCTGTGTTTCCGAACGCATACAACCCTAATCTCTTCAAAGTTAGAGTGAACAGGCTTCTTCTGGGTAAGCTCGCTCCATCGTCGCCCTTGTCTTTATCACTCCAGACCTAGACTAAGGTCAAGAGCAAATCCATATTACAAAAAAGAATACTGATTCTGATATTGCCAGCCTACACCATCTCACACCTGGGTAAAGGCCTCTCCCTATTACTTCCAGTTACTTCTATCCAGATCCAAATTGAACCACTGTTCGTTGATTTTGTCCAGCACGTCCCGCCAACTTATATTTTCTTTTTATGTATCGTCAAATGAGTCCTCCGTCCAGGGTGGAGAGGAAGGGAATGCCAGACTTGTACCGACTAAAATCCACGGTGTTCTTTTAGTTTTATACATTCCAGGGTCGCGGTTTTTAACTGTTTAGACTGTCTCGTGACCACCGTCTGCCGCCAGAGGACTGGTTGAGTCAGGGCTTTAAAGAAGGTGGTTATTTTGGCAGATTTTACTCCCACTTTTGTTTCACAAAACTCGATATACGAGTATCTCTAAAATACTTCACTATAAAAGTAACATTTCAGAGCACATGTGACTTATTACTTCTTAAACTTCTAATATTATTTTAGTTTGTTGCACTTCATCTTGGTAAAATCATCAAATGAGTCCTCCCATCCAGGGCAGAGCGGGAGGGACTGTCAGACTTGTACTGACTAAAATCCACGATGTCCTTCATTAGCCCTTTACTTTCCAGGGTCACGGTAATGGTATAAGTCCCGCGACCCCGGCAGGCTTTGGCCCTCTAGAGGGGGGCCCCGTCATCTTGCTGGCGCTCTTTGAGGCGCGCGTGGAACACAACGCGCCGTCGACCCGGGCATGGTCCATGATCGGGCGGCGAGTTGCCCATTACTCGCAGCCCGCATGCCCGCCCGCGCTTTGTAAGACCGCTAGTTCTTTTAAACTTCGTAAAGGATTTCGGGACGGTTTCCACTGTAATATTTTCAATGAGCCTTTTATCCTGAACTTTTTATTAATTAATTACTTAACGGGTGTTTCTTTTATGTGTTCCTTCTGGCATAGGCCTCCTACAACTTTTAACATCTTACATTATTTTTTATACACATATTTAATTTTTCTTTGAAACAAGCTTTGCCAGAAATATGACGAACATTTTTTTAATTCTAATCGGTCTAATAATAAAAAAACTAACGAAAAACATGTTATTTTTTTCTCTAAGAAAAACAAGAAGATTAATATTAACAAAGAATCAACGCAAGACGTAAATAGAAAATAGAAGTAAAGATAAAAAAATAATCATTAAAAGTATTTTTATCCATTGAAAGCCTTCAAACTCCCAATAACACAGTATTTATTTTTATTTTCAAAGACAAAAGTAGCCTTCGCTCTTGACAGTATAATAAGAGAAGTGTCACTCCCCTCTAAGGCTCTGACGTCACGGCTTACGTCACGGGCTCACGGCCTCACGTTGACCTGAAAAAGGGAGGGTACCGTTGAAATGCGTCTGTGCCTCCCAGAGGGCCCGGCCCTGGGAGTGCGTTGCGAGCTGGGTACCTTCGAATGACCTTTTAAACGTACACAAGTCAAAAAAGGTTTGTGATCACTAGCGCTGATATTTCTTTTTTTTATGGAAATACAATTGATCTGTATTATATTTTAAATCTATATTTATAAATAAAGAACCTAAAAAGTAGAAGAAATCATAATATAATAAGATTTTGATTTTTCAAAGTGATCGCAATTTTTTTCTGATGTGCGTACCTATATGAAATGGCTTTTTTTCTAGATGTTAGATGATACACAATAGGTTTTGATATTGAAGCCATTTTGTAAACGGTTGACATTTAATAGACAATGGGACCTATTTGAATGTAATATTCTTTGTATTGTAAATGTGGAGAGAAAGGATATTCAATTGTTGAAGAATATTAGTAGAATACTAAAAGACGACACGGTTGGTGCAGCGGCTGGCTAATTGACTGGTAACCAGCGTGTCGCGGGTTCGATTCCGACAAGGAACAAATATTTGTATGATCTACAAGTAATTGTTACATGTCTGAGTTTATTGTGAGTTTAAATTTTTGTTAACGCACTCACAATTCAGAAGAAATTCCTCTATGATATGAGGCAAAGTTTTTCAATACAAACTAATTCTACAGACTATAATATTATGATTGAATATGGCCAATTGGTAATATCGGTTTAACAATGGATAATGAAACCTATGTACTTCATTGTATTGGTAGGGATTCTCTGAAACACGATACAATAGCCCTAGTTGCGAGGTCTAGGTCACATACCTACGTAGGTTGATACCTAGATCTACTATTTATAGTTTTTTTTATTCAGAGCCCACATTGTCTCTCTGCAGAACAAAAGTTTTGGGTCGCGGGACAAACTTAAAGGCCACCGTGGCCCAGGAACGCGAAGGTCAACCGAAGGAGCAGGGTGGATTTTCAGTCAATAAGAGGCTGACAGTCCCTTCTGTAAGTTCTGGAACTGTACATAATTTTCTAGTACAAAAAAAAAATAATGCCTGAAGATCTTCATAGTAATACACTTTAGCTGAGAACCCTCTCTCTCTCTCTCTCTATTCAGTTTCCAAACGAAATAAAAAAAAAACTTAATCGGTCCATTCCTTTAGGAGCTACGATGACAGATAGAGACGTCAAACTTATAGCATCCCTCTTTTAACTTCGCGTATTAAAAAAATATTAACAACATATTTATTAAATATATTGGTATGATGTGTGTTTGGTTTAGGTATTCAATATGACATTCAGATTAGACATTTAAATATCGATAATCTAGACGAGTGTTCCAATTCTAAGGAGGGTCACAAACTTCGTTCTAAAAATAACCTTTTCGTACCAACCATTTATTCTGGATTTCTTCAGGAAAATACAGTTTCCATCTTCTGAATCGATTTTATGCGGCGAGGCGTCAAGTGACTCGGTTGGCATTTAACTGGCATGCGAGCGTTCTGAAGATCACTCGATAGTGTTGGCAAACGTCGTCGAAAATTCTCGAGACATCTCGGGTTTTTTATTCGTGGCCAATGTCGCGTTTCACGAGGCGAGAGTTCCTAGCGAATCTAAAAACTTGTCACACTACTTTATGAAACTTGTGTCATGTTTAGTGCGAAGGAATATTTATTATACTGTGGCATTTTCATACTTCTCTGCTGTTATAAAGCCTACCTACATACACGAACACTCAGACCGGAAAAAAGTTGTAGGTTAGAAAAATATTAGTTCCGTGCGGAGATCGAACCAGCGACACGCTGCGCAGCAGGTGATCGCTCAACCACTGCGCCATATGCGGTTTTTGAAACATATTCTTCGTACATATTGCTCCAAGATACATTCTCAGAAGCAAGAATAAGTATCTAACTTATGAGAACATTTCTTGAAACTAATATACATTATTGTATCATGTATATTGTATCGTTGAGAGACTAAGAGTCACTCAACGAGCAATGGAAAGAGCTATGCTCGGAGTTTCTTTGCGGGATAAAGTCCGAAACATGGATATTCAGCGAAGAACCAGAGTCACCGACATAGCTCATAAAATTTGCAAGTTGAAGTGGCAATGGGTATGCCACATCGCTCGTAGAACTGACAACCGATGGGGAAGAAAAGTTCTCGACTGGCGACCACGGACCGGAAGACGTAGCGTAGGCAGGTCTCCCACTAGGTGGACCGACGACATCGTGAGGGTCGCGGGCAACCATGAATGCAAGTGGCGAATTGTCGTTCGGCGTGGCGGTCTAAGGGGGAGGCCTATGTTCAGCAGTGGACGTCTTTCGGCTGATGATGATGATAATTGAATACAAAGAATTAACCAAACAAATACATACCTCAGACAACTTCGAGTCTGTCATTAGCCAATACTACGAATCGATCCCTGAAATTATTCTTTATTTACTTGTTCTCTTTGATTCCAATTCAATCCAAGAACAGAAGAAATAACAACAAGACTCTTTTATCATCTTAAATCGAGCTTAAACAATAACATAATATTACCCCGACAGGGTCTAGAATATAATCTAGAATCTGGGATACTACTATTTAAGCATGGAACCCGTAGCTTCGAAGGAAGTTTCATGCATTTCTTATTCTTTGTTACTTAAGGACAAAAGTAAAGTTAGTAATAATTTTATTAAAATACTTTTATTTAATTTTTTAATAAACCGCACTTTTCCATACACACATTTCTTAATGTTTATTTTATTTAAATATTTTATATTTTATTTGCCTGTCCGTGATTCACTGCGTGGTGCCAACTGAAAACTAGGGCTGGGTGTCTTTCGCCTAGTAAATGCTGATTTGGTAACCCTTTTGGTGTGGACATGCTCAACAAAATTCTTATTGTAAATTATTTTATTTTTTTTATTTCTGTGTATGTGTCCAATATCAAAAAAATGTTTTTTTATTCATTTTTATTTGATACGAATTAGAATTGGTGACAACATGATTAGACAGTTGTCGCAACTCCCGATATGTTGTTAGAACTTAAATACATTTAGAACTAATAGGGAATAGAGGTCATTCAAAGGTTTTGAGTTACATACGAGTCCGTATTTTCGTTGACGAACTAAAAGAGTAGACCCCTGGTAAAACTACTTTCTCGTTGTCACAACTAGTTATAAGTATATTGCTTACATTTACTCCCTCCGGCATTTGAGAGGAAATCCGGCAATTCACTTATGTACTTCAGCGCTTATATTTACATGTAAACATTTGGTAATAGAGATTGCGATGTTTTTGTCTGACGTATCTTTATAGAGGATCGTCATAGTATGAGTATCGTCATGGCGTTGTGTAGTAATCTATGTTATGTATTATTTTTGGGATATAGACTATGTAATAAAAGTCCTTTAGTTACTGAATAGTTGAGAAGGGGATGAAAAAGCTTGCTAATCGGCACTGTTGCGTTGCGTGTCGCGGGTTCGATTCCCGCACAGAACAAATATTTTTACGACCTACAAATTGTTGTGTCGGGTCTGGGTTGCCTTCCGGAGTCGCGGGAGTGTCTTATCAGGTAATCGTGACCGAGGAAAGCAAAAGGCTATTGAAGGACCGTGGATTTTAGTCAGTACAAGACTGATACTCCCTCCCGTCCCGCCCTGGGTTGGAGGGCTCATTTGATGATTTTACCATGTATTATATACGAAATCGCCCCGCGACGTCTGTTGCCATGGGCGTCTCCCAAGGCGGCTGTGTCGTGAGGTGGACGCTGCCCTCTCCCTCACGCGTCCCGCCTCTTCCTACGCTAGCATGACTGCTTCGCAGAAGGAGGCGACCGCTTCGACACGGCAGTGCTCTGCCCAAACGGGGTAACCCTGCACCGTGTCCTCCAGGCGAACCTCACAGTGGTGGCACCCAAGCGTTTCTTCCTTCCCTATCCGACACAGGGACCTCCCGAAACTTCCGTGTCCGGTGAGGACCTGAGTCAAGTGGAAGGTGAGGACGCCGTGACGCCTATCCAGTTACTTCTCAAAGAGAGGTCTTACCGCTGCAAATGCGGCGAGCCAGAATTTTTACAATAAGACAATAGCCAATAGTTTTTAATAGTATTTTTTTATCGTGGTAAAATCATCAAATGAGTGCTCCCACCCAGGGCAGGGCGGGAGGGACTGTCAGACTTGTACTGACTAAAATCCACGGTGTCCCTCAATAGCCCTTTACGTTCCAGGGTCACGGTAATGGAATAAGTCCCGCGACCCCGGCAGGCTTTGGCCCTCTAAAGGCCCCCCCTTTCCCCGTCATCATGCTGACGTTCTTTGAGGCGCGCGTGGAACACAATGCGCCGTTGGCCCGGACATGGTCCATGGTTGGGCGGCGAGTCGCACATTACTCGCCGCCCGCATGCCCGCGCCTACGTTGGTCAGAGATCGTCTTGCGACGTCCGTCGCCGAATAGTTTTTAAAGGCCTTTTTTCAAATCGTAGCATGTGGTATCAAAAATTAAGTTGAGATAAAGTCCAATTTATGCACAGAAATTGCTCTACCGATATGCTGCTGATGTTTAAACCAGAACCTGAAAAAAGTTACTTCAAAAGGTGTAACTTTAATTCCAGAAACCTTACTTTTATAGGAGATGGTCGAGTTCGATTTAAAAAGTTATATTAACGGCCGGGGCGTCTCAGATCCCACACAAATCAAACAGTTTTATTTTTCTAGACAGTAATTAAGTGTGATATAAGACTCCAGTTCTAGTTTCAGCGTTATTTACTGCAGTAATATTGTACGTTCCTGGAATGTCTCATTTAATTGTAGAAAGTTTTGTAGCCTTCATGGCGGAAAAAATCTTTTATGTAGTGTTCTGTCTCGGATTTTGCGCAAGTTTTGTGTATTTGTATAAGCCTCATACAATTCAGCATCAGTTGTTTGTTGACGGCAGATAGAGACTGCTTTCCTTTTCCTTCTAATAATTATGTCCCGGTTTTTCTTCTCGTTAGGTTAATAGGTTTATTTTCGAGCGTCAGGATTAAATGAATCCTCCTTGCTGACTAAATACCATCGTCTTCCTTGACTTGGCCGCGGTGTCCTCTTAAGACAATTACGTGACCCTAGCAGGCATTAAGCTTCATCAGTTTGCTGACAGCTCTTCGAGGCTCGTCTTCTGTCGACTGGTCCTTAATAAGACGGCAAGCTACCTAACACTCGCCGTCCGTAAGCCTGCGATTAGACATGTCTAACTTCTAGCTACATAAAAAAAAACAGATTGTAACATTCAACGTTCTTCTAAAATAAAATCATTCGTCGTATCGCGTACGGTAAAGCTTTAAAAATAAAAGATATATAAAGAAAGAAATTGGTTGTTTCAGTGCAGCTAAATGCCGCAATCAAACCTCGTAAGGTCTTTATAATGTACTTAACCTACTTCTGAGGTGACGGCAATGGTAGCCTCCAGCTATTTGGAATACTACTGCAATACTCGGTCTATTTTAGAATGTCTTAAGACGAAGCTTATGAACATTGATACAGCGTCGTCGGGTAGATGCTGCGTAGATGCTAATGTTGAATGAGAGTTTTTATTACCCCGACTACGTAGAAATAGGGTTATTGTTAAAAGTTTGACCGATAAATGTGTGTGTCTGTGGTACCGCAGCTTCTGAACGGGCGTACCAATTTGAACGGTAATTTTTTGCCAAGGTGCTTTTCCAAGGAGGCGGGCCGCGTGAGGGAGATGACAATTATAAACGATCTCCGGCCAGCGTAGGCGCGGGCATGAGGGCGGTGAGTAAAGGGCAACTCGCTGCCCGACCATGGACCATGCCCGGGTCGACGGCGCGTTGTGTTCCACGCGCGCCTCAAAGAGCGTCAGCATAATGACGGGGCCCCCCTCTAGAGGGCCAAAGCCTGCCGGGGTCGCGGGACTTATCTCATTACCGTGACCCCGGAACATAAAGGGCTATTGAAGGACACCGTGGATTTTAGTCAGTACAAGTCTGACAGTCCCTCCCGCCATGCCCGGGGTGGGAGGACTCATTTGATGATTTTACCAAGCTAAAAAAAAAGGTGCTTTTCCAGACACGTTTTATCATAATCGGTTCAATTTTATTGATATACCTACGGTTTTTTTTAAGTTGCTATTAGGATAGCATCTTCTCTTAAAGAATACCTATGGTTGCGTTCTGTCTTGTGTTTGTGTCATTTCGTGCACTGTGGATTCCATACGATATGAAATGATAATGGCTGATCAGTTGAATTTCCCTGTGGCATAAAAATTGTACCCGCTTACTTAATACATTACTTTTTCAAGTATTTTGTAAGTATGAAGAACGTTAGAATACATTTTCCTTCATTAAAATTTGAACCAATGCTTGACAATATAGAATTTGTATACAATTCAATCATTGAATATCCTCTGCAGAAGAAAAACACCGCACATATGACACCCAGGGTATATAAAACCTCAATAAAGAACCGAACATACTGGCCCGATAATAAACGATGTTTTACGACGGTCGACGAAGGTGCGCGATTTGCGTTTTATCCCCGCATTCCGGAACCAATTAGAACATTTTCATGGTGCAATGAACATTGTGGTGAGCGATAAAAGATTGCACAGTTACTGGACGTAACTTATGGTTGTTGTGCCTTTTCATGGTGGTCGAAAAACTGGGTGATATGCCATTTATTTCAGCGTTGTCTACTGTTGGAAGCGCATCGGCACATCCCTTGAAGCCAATTTATTTTTGAACAGGTTACATCTGTGGCTGGGTTAAAATATAAACAGACAGAGTACAGTCACGCTTAAGCAAGTTTGTTTGAAACAAACTGCATCATCCGAGGTCGTACATACACGGGGACTAAATGTGCTTTTGTTATTATAATCTAGGCGTACACGTACGGATTTACCTGCGGATCTGTGTAACTGCTAGTATATGGCAAAAACAGGCATATCAGACGAGTTTGCCCGTGCCTGTTCTTGCCATTAGCAGTTTTGCCAGACAGGATTTCAAACAGATCTGATTCTGTCGTATAAATTGTGTATGACTAGCTATTAACTTACTCCCGAAATGAATACAACATATTCAATCTCAAAAAATATCTACATAAGTATAAGTATACATATTAATTCAAAATACTATTCTTCTGTTTTTGATAACTGATTCTGATTGAACTTCTTAACACTCGGATAGGTAAATTCAGACGTTGATTCATTACAAAGTTCCAACCGAAAGATAACAACCGAGATAGTTTATTAATTTCCAGAATTAGCTAAGAACTCCATCAAATCGGATTGACATTTCTTGAGCTACGTAAAAGGGGAGTGACAGACAGACTGACATTTCGTTAATATTGCTTTTGTTCGTACAGCAAATTCTTAAAATATTGCTTTTGTTCGTACAGGAAATTCTAAAGAAACAATAAAGTCGTAAGAAGTAATAAAGTCTCTATATCATAGGCAGAGTTATTTTCCTTATTGAGTTGAAATGTGTACATTCCGGGCAGGTAATGCCTACCCATTTTTGCCCTTGGGCGTTGTAACGGGCAGCTCAAGGATCACATTTAAGAGGGCTTGAAGGCTCTCAGCGTATATTTACAAGACTTATCGTGGATATACGCTATCTTTGCGTAGAAATTATGTTATTATGTTGATATTTTTATTCATGAAGACTATTTTGCTCGTTTATTGGCTCTTAGGTTACAAAATTTCGTAGTGTTTATGTTAGGGTTTATCTTACTTGGGTCGCGAGACTGTCTTAAAAGTGCACCCTGGCTCGGGAAACCAGCATAACGGGTGACATAGTGAAATTCTAGTCAATGTCAATTCAACAATGTAAATCTGACATTATATTTTAAAAGTATTTGCATAAAAAGGCAACCAGTATCATGGAATTTCAAGGTATTTTTCTTATTTATAATGGGGCATTCGTGACTACATTCAAAACCCTCGCTTTGAAAGAAACTCCAAACTGCACTAAAATTCGTATAAAACTAGTCAAAGAGTTCTTCGAAGTCAGACGTTGCGCTGACGTGGTCTGACGTCGAAATAAACGCTACGTCAGGATCTGCATAGCATGTTGTCACAGTTGAACGATGGCAGTTGAGTATGCGGAAAAGCTTCTATTAGTCATACCACAGTTTGGCTATCTGGAAATTATAATGGATATCATTATTGAGTTTTGAGGTGATTAAGATGTCCGCTATTAATTAAGGTATTTTTAATTAATTACCTAGTCGATATTTTCATACATAATAATAAATGATTGTCTTGAAAAGATTAGGCAAATAGATGTGGTTTAGATTATGGCTGTTTTAAAATGTACTGGAATGTCTGTTTTATATGTTTTTAATAATATACTGATAGTTACGGCTTATTCATAGGCTGCTTTCCGACAGACTAGCTTTTACCAGTAGCGTCAACTCACCTGCTCATTTCCCCCCTGCAGCTTAAAAGAACTAAGAAAAAAACGTTCTACGTTCCAATGCATTCAAAACCAAGAGAAATCAGTTACGGGAATCTAATGATTCCTTTACTCGATCTTTTTTTCGAACTAGTTGCTGCCCTGCGGCTTCGCTCTGGGACTCGTAGAGAAAAGATATAATGTAGTTTCTTTGATGGAAACTAAATAAATCGCAAGAAGAAAACTTTCTAAAATATATTTGCAGCAAAATACCATTCCAGTATTTCAATTTCCTCCCAGCGAGTACTTCGCCACTGCGCCAAAGTTTCATGATCATTCATTATTATTAATCGGTAAACTTGCTTTTGGGTTAGTTGCAATCAATTGGAGTTCAGGAGTTCGGAAGTTCAGGTTTTTGGTAGCGTGAGCAATTGTGAACTGTGAGTTCGCTTTTCTTACTATGGTTGTAGATTAAGTAAACAGTCAGAAGTAGAGTAATTCTGAGTTTAGTGATTATGGTTGTGTTCCTTTTTTGAGTTTAAACTTCTTTCATTTCGTAACAACGCGCGTGGGCATAGCTGGATATTGAGTTTGAGCTGACATTTTTCGGAGTACCACCACTACCAGTCTTCAAAAAGATTTGCCCGCATAATGTTTCACGATCTCGCCGCGCTCACCGCTGTCTAAATAACTTAGTGATATTAGCGTACAGCGATTGTAAAAATCATTAAACGAATATTTAACCATAACACGGGCGAAGTCGTTGGCAAAAGCTTGTATATGTATGTATAGTTTACGATCAGATTTTGTTACTCATCCCAAATTTAAAACCTTCATCACCTCTCCCACAAACCTTATGGATCTATTAATCCAGGGATAGGAACAATTAATATCCCTGTCATCCCTAATGATATCAGCGACCCTTTTCTCACATAAAGGCAATAAATTATACAGAAATATTATCTCTATCTAGCGGGCAAACGGTTTATCGTTGAACGTGTGATTCGATTAGGAAAAGGTCATTATTAGCCCGGTGACATTGTTACCGCCTCTCTGTTTAAGATACTCGTATGTTCAAATGGTTCAATATACCAATAGGGTAGTTTCCAGGGTCAAAATAATTACATTCTATTTAGTCCGTATTTTAGATCATAAAAAAATATTCGACACGTATTTTTTCTTTTTTCGATTAAACAAAAAACAACAAATATATAGCCCATTAAAGTTACGCGTGACGTCACCCCGCGCGAAAAAATGCCACGCGGCGTGACGTCACACGTAACTTTAATAGGCTATATCTTTGTCATTTTTAGTCTAATTTACAAATAAAAAAATACGAGTACGTGTCCCTTATTTTTGAATAATCTAAAAGACGGACTAATTACATTTTAATTTTAGGGCAACTACCCTATTATTGTAAGAATGTTTTGATTATTGCTTTTGGGAGGGACTAGTGCCTATCTGCGTGCATTTAATTTTTAGAAAAGTTTGAACTTAATAACATAATCTATTCGCCATTTAGAGCTGCCGCTAACTGGTTTCGCCGCTGGAGACTTTTTGTTACCCAGTCGAATATACCGACGACCTATCATAGTAAAGAGTAGCCACATAATGTTTGTGATATTTGCTTATTACTTTTTATATAGGTATATATTCCACAACTATCACACAACGCCATCTAGTCCCAAGCTAAGCAGAGTTTGTGTTATGGGTACTAGACAACTGATAAACATACTTATATATTCCTAAATACATACATATTATAGATAAATTACACCCAGACACAGAACAAATGATCGTGCTCATCACACAAACATTTGTCCTGGGTGGGAATCGAATCCACGACCTCCGGCATAGCAGTCAGGGTCACTAACCACTAGACCAACAGGCCTGTCAATTTGTGTTTTTGGAATGTTATTCCATCTATTTTCTAAATAAAGAAATATCTCAATTAATCATTTCTTTCGATAAGGTATTTGCTTTTCGGGTCTCGTTTGCCTCACGGTCGCTGACCGGATTTCGCTTTAATCGTTGCGCAATAAAATCCTGTCTTTTAATAATTATTTTTTTAACTCTTACCGCACTAATAATTTCTCCTGTATAGTGGGTGCGTTTACACAAACACCTGGACTCGAAACAACATCTTGCAAATCTTACAAATATTAATTCCGTGCGACAATCGAACCCTGATGTTGTATCAGCATCAAACAGTTTATAAAAAACCGTGAAACTTACAAACTTCGTAACAGAGTCATAAAAGTACAAGGTTTGCACGCAATGCTGAATAAGCGACGCGGTACCAATTTTTACACAAAGTATCGCGATTTTTTATACAAGTTGTAAATTGTTTCGATTTAATGTCGCATGTATATTGTAAATTAGTTAGATAGCATGCTAAGAACATTGTTATGTAGAGTGAGTCTCGTGTGCGACATTTCTAAAAGGTTTATTTTACTTTTGAGTCATTTTGTGGCCTTTTTTTATCGTGGTAAATGAGTCCCACCCAGGGCAGAGCGGGAAGGACTGTCAGACTCGTACTGGCTAAAAAAAACGGTGTCCTTCAATAGCCCTTTACGTTCCACGTTCCCGCGACCCCGGCAGGCTTTGGCCCTCTAAAGGGGGCCCCATCGTTATGCTGACACTCTTTGAGGCGCGTGTGGAACACAACGCGCCGTCGACTCGGGCATGGTCCATTGTCGGATAGCGAGTCGCGCATTACTCGCCGCCCGTGCCTACGGTGGCCGGAGATCGTCTGCCGACGTCCGTCGCCGTGGGTGTCTACCACCGCAGGTCATTTTGTGGCCTTGGTTCATATTTAATCTATACATATATGTCGAAGAATCGATATCAGAAGGGGCGCGATATCGGAAATAACACTCACAAAACCTTCGTTAACACTTTTAATTACTTGCTAACACACACTGAATACAAAATAATCGAGGATGTCCGAGATATCGCTCGATTAAAAACTTAGGAACGCGGGAAGATTATCGTGGACGACGTGGCGTGACCAAGATGTCTACACAGCTTGACGGACCGATTCAAAGTGTTCACTTCACTCAACTGTCCGTCCAAGTGGCCTACCCCACACAGGTTTGCCAACATATCTGTCAACGTCAGTACCTGTCAACGTCGAATACCTGATTAAACTTCTGAATCGATATTCGACTCGACTATTCGCTCGGTGTTGCCATTACTCCACGCTAAGCATCCCCAAATGTTATTACACTTGGCATTCCTAAACGTTATCTGTCAAATCTAACTTCATAGTTCCTCCAATGAGAGACAGATGGCGTTATTCTAAATTAACACTAATCAATAAAGATTCTAAATTGCGTTTCTGTTTTGATTCCACGTCAACGATAATAGATGGCGTTATTCTAAATTAACAGTAATCCATAGAGATTCCAAATTGTGCTTCTGTTTTGATTCCTCGGCAATGACAATAGATGGCGTTATTCTAAATTATTGTGCTTCTGTGTTGGTTCTGCGACACGGCCATTCTGACAATTCACACGTCCTCGTGTGTGACATCTGGAATGAGAGAAAATTCTCGAACAGTAACCATTCTAACCGTTCGGCCATTCCTGACCCAAATGGAAAAGGTATTCTCATCAAAATAATTACAGGGTCTAATGAAAATCCCAACAAACTCTTACTCTCAAAGCTGACATGTCGAACAATACCTATACTCATTCAAGTAATAGGAAACTCATCAAAATATTGCAGTGCTCGTACTCTGATCTTCATCCGGTCTTCATCATCACACATTATAACCTCCATCGGGTCATAAGCATGAAATTAATCGACCTCCATCCGGTCTTCAACATGTAACCTCCATCCGGTTACCAACACAAGACCATCAAGATAATCATTTAGAGCCTTTATCAAAATAATTCTTAAAGTAGGTTTGTTCAACATGTTACCTTATTTTTCCTATAACGTTACAGATTATAAATTCCATAAAGAAAAATATCACATGAACTACTCAAAGTCAAACACAAAAGACATCACAATTTAGACTGACCGAAAATCCCAGAGGAATCAAGTACCTTTGCAATTGTATCATCACAATGCAGCAATCTTATAATCAAAACAGTAGGAATCAAATTCGAGGCCTGTGGCTAACACTAGCCCCACCAACAAAACTCTGTTTGTTGCACACCGTTCAACATGAACGCACAATACACGACCTCCGACAGTGCCATTCGCACACCGCGCATCCATGGACACCAGGATGTCAAAAATTTTCGGAAATACGGACTGGCTACGAAATGGCTACTGGTACGGTCTGACCAGCCGATCTAAGATTCCACACTATCATTCAACTCAACACCTCTACTTAAAAATTGTACTTGAACCTCAGGCATTCTCCCTCAAATCCACAGCACTTGGCCAGCACCATGCATCACTACTTACCCAGCAGTGTAAATCACTGAAGTACTTAACCAGTACTTAACATTGTAGCGCTTAACCAGCGTTACAAATCTTATCACTTACCCAGTGATAATAATCTTAACAAGCGATGTTAACCCACTAACGCTTAACCAGCGAAAGCACACATCATAACACGCACCAGCGATTAAACAGTTAGCTGCTGAATTTACGCTGGTTTTCGCTTAACCAGCTCAGCCAACGCAATCCGCTTAACCAGCGATTACACTACTAACGCTTAACCAGCGATAGTCGAAATAACTCGCTTAACCAGCGATTCAACAGCCAACGCCCAACCAGCAAAAGCACACATTATGACACGCTTAACCAGCGATTCAACAGTTAGCTGTTGAATTTACGTTGGTTTTCGCTTAACCAGCTCAGCCAACGCAATCCGCTTAACCAGCGATTACACTACTAACGCTTAACCAGCGATAGTCGACATAACTCGCTTTCCCAGCGATTCAACAGCTAACGCTTAACCAGCGATTTAACAGCTAACGCTTAACCAAAAATATTAATCCACTAACGCTTAACCAGCGAAAGCACACATCATAACACGCACCAGCGATTCAACAGTTAGCTGCTGAATTTACGTTGGTTTTCGCTTAACCAGCTCAGCCAACGCAATCCGCTTAACCAGCGATTACACTACTAACGCTTAACCAGCGATAGTCGACATAACTCGCTTAACCAGCGATTCAACAGCCAACGCCCAACCAGCGAAAGCACACATTATGACACGCTTAACCAGCGATTCAACAGTTAGCTGTTGAATTTACGTTGGCTTTCGCTTAACCAGCTCAGCCAACGCAATCCGCTTAACCAGCGATTACACTACTAACGCTTAACCAGCGATAGTCGACATAACTCGCTTTACCAGCGATTCAACAGCTAACGCTGAACTAGCGAAAGCCCACACTAACACACTTAACCAGCGATTACACTACTAGCGCTTAACCAGCGATAGTCGACATAACTCGCTTAACCAGCGATAAAACAGCCAACGCTTAACCAGCGAAAGCCCACATCATAACACGCTTAACCAGCGAGTCAACAGCTAACGCTTAACCAGCGAAAGCCCAAGTAATCCGCTTAACCAGCGATTACACTACTAACGCTTAACCAGCGATAGTCAACATAACTCGCTTAACCAGCGATAAAACAGCCAACGCTTAACCAGCGAAAGCCCACATCATAACACGCTTAACCAGCGAGTCAACAGCTAACGCTTAACCAGCGAAAGCCCAAGTAATCCGCTTAACCAGCGATTACACTACTAACGCTTAACCAGCGATAGTCAACATAAAGAACACAAGGCACCAGAGTCGTAAACAAAATGAAAATTGCTCACCGGATAGGGTTTTTCCCAGTTGTATTACCCAGTTGACGCGCTCAGGAGGCACAGGTCAACCCTCTTTTCATTAATAGGCTTTGATGACCCGGAGTCGGCGTTGCTCCTCTCACTGCGCCGCGGCAGGTAAAACACTTCAGAGGCTTCACAGCACTTTTCAGGGGCATCGCAGTCATCGCTAGGTAGCTTTCTCTTCATAAAAGAAACCGCTTGCAGCTCTTGTTGTAGCTGGCCACGTGTCTGGATATCCCACTGAAACACAAAACAGTCCACGACAGAATATTGTTTCACTCGGTCATTCCTGACCAAACTCTAGATTCAGTTCGTCGGCGAAAATAAGGAAATTCCAGAACTCTACTGTATCATTAAAACCTTCAATTAAATGAAACATCGGGAAAAGGTAATTGAAAATACAACAATCAGAACCCTAGGCCACTAACAATTACCCTAGGCCACTAAAAACCCTAGGCCACTAACTACTAACCTAGGCCACTAACAATTACCCTAGGCCACTAAAAACCCTAGGCCACTAATAACTATCCAAGGCACTAACAACTACTCTAGGCCACTAACAACTACCCTAGGCCACTAACAACCCTAGGCCATGTACCACAGTCGTTTGAATCAACCTTCACACGGTCGCACACAACTCTACGTTCGTCTACTGACATCCTATACAGTTGCCGCTGCACTGAGCTGGCCTGTAGTCTCTCGCGCAGTAGACAGAACGGTAATGAAAAACTTAGAAAATTAAGCCGTCACGATAACAGTTAAATCCAATTGAAATGCGTTGTCACTATTATGCCTCACTGAATTTACACAAAGGAATTTCGTTAACTTAAAAGCTCAGTTGCCATGCAAACATGTCGGCATGTTTACAGAAAAACTCTGATTTAAAATCTCGCTACCTAACATGACATCAAATTGCAAATGATTGTCGGGCAAAAAATGTAACAAAATTTCAAGAGGATGATCACCCGTTAATCACTGCACAACATAAAATCTGTTCTGGACTGAATACTCGTGTCTGACCTATACCAGTCATAGCAACAACATTACAAACACGTTTACCATAAAATTTCGATGCAAAACTTTCTTTAACCAACGAGCATTCAGCACCAGAATCGTAAGTAAAAATGAAACAATTCACCTGTGTTGTATCCTGCCTGATGGTGGTTGCACAACTCAGACATCGACGCGTCGCGTCGCGCCGTGCCGTCGACTGATCCGCTGCCACAGCCGCCACCACTGCTCGTACAGCGCACGGCTATGCGACCTGGCTTGTCACATTTGAAACACACCAAGGTCTTCGATGCCGGCTGCTGCGTCACTTCGCTCGATGATGCTGTAGGTGTTGCAGGTGTTCCCTTCGTGTCCATCAGCTTACTTCTTAAATTCGGTCCATGTCATCCCAGGAAACGACACGGTAGATAGCCAGATAGAAGCTCCTCCCTTCAAGCCGCGGCTTATAGCGACCATAAGCGGGGCGCCATGTTGGTATTAGTCCATCAAGCACATCTCTTCAGTCGTCACCCAAGCACGTGCATCCATATCTTGTTTCTCAGGATCGAAATCCGGTAAACGAAAGCGTCGTCACATGGCTTTATTAGGTGTTTTCACGGCTTGAATCAGTGTCAGAAAATTGCGGTTTTGTTGTTCCAACAAACGCATCCATTTTTCGTCACTATAGTCTTTATTTCGAACACGTGGGTCGTCTTGGTCCATATCCCGCTTCTGATGTCGAAGAATCGATATCAGAAGGGGCGCGATATCGGAAATAACACTCACAAAACCTTCGTTAACACTTTTAATTACTTGCTAACACACACTGACTACAAAATAATCAAGGATGTCCGAGATATGGCTCGATTAAAAACTTAGGAACGCGGGAAGATTATCGTGGACGACGTGGCGTGACCAAGATGTCTACACAGCTTGACGGACCGATTCAAAGTGTTCACTTCACTCAACTGTCCGTCCAAGTGGCCTACCCCACACAGGTTTGCCAACATATCTGTCAACGTCAGTACCTGTCAACGTCGAATACCTGATTAAACTTCTGAATCGATATTCGACTCGACTATTCGCTCGGTGTTGCCATTACTCCACGCTAAGCATCCCCAAATGTTATTACACTTGGCATTCCTAAACGTTATCTGTCAAATCTAACTTCATAGTTCCTCCAATGAGAGACAGATGGCGTTATTCTAAATTAACACTAATCAATAAAGATTCTAAATTGCGTTTCTGTTTTGATTCCACGTCAACGATAATAGATGGCGTTATTCTAAATTAACAGTAATCCATAGAGATTCCAAATTGTGCTTCTGTTTTGATTCCTCGGCAATGACAATAGATGGCGTTATTCTAAATTATTGTGCTTCTGTGTTGGTTCTGCGACATATATATAAAAGAACAGGGTTTTTTATTAAGACTCGACTACAGCCGAAACCGCTAAACGCAGTAACTTGAATTTTGGACAGCAGTTGCAGTCTACCGTGTAGGGAAGCAATAAGACGGGATTTTGCGAAAATCCTCCTCTAAGGGGGTGAAAAGGGGTGAAAACGTTTGTATGAAAAATCTTATTCCTTGGGTTTATAAATTTGAAACTGGTCACGAATAAGAACACAAGTAAATAAAAAATGTTGGAACTATTATTTTTTTAAAACTACCCTCCATTGATAATCTAGGCGTTGTTTAAGTTTGTATGGGAAAATCATAACGCGTGGGTTGATTAATGTGAAAATCAGTATTTATATGCTACATCAGAAATAATTAAACACGTGTTTTTGGATTTTTCGAAAATCACCCCCCAAGTTAGTGAAAAGGGGTATTCAAGTTTAAAGGAGGATATTTAACCGCTAACCGTATAACCTGAATTTTGGTCGGTAGTTGCAATTAATTACGTAGGGGAGCACTAAGAAGGGATTTTGCGAAAATCCACCTATAAGGGTGAAAGGGGGTGAAAACCTTTGGATGTAAAATCATATCCCTTAGGTTTATAAACTTGAAACTTGGTACGAATATGAGTATAAGTAAATAAAATCGATGGACATTATTAGTTTTTTAAAACTACCCTCCATTGGTAATCTAGATGATGTTAAAGTTTGTATGGGAAAATCATAACGCGCTGACCGATGAATTTGAAACTCAGTATATTGAAATTAGGTCGAAAATAAAAAACAAACCCATGTTTTTGGGTTTTTGAAAATCACCCCCTAAATTGGTGAAAAGGGTTGATTACGTTTTAACTAATTTACAATGTTAGTTGGATACATTTTTGGATCTTCCAAACGTAGGTATTCAGTAAGGAGGGTGACCGGGCCATTAAAATTCACTGAGTTCGAAGTTAGAAACAGGCGCAGACGAAGTCGCGGGCAGAGTGCTAGTCTACTATATAAAAATAAGTCGGGTTTTCCTTCCTGACGCTATAACTCCAGAACGCACGAACCGGTTTCCACGGTTTTGCATTCGTTGGAAAGGTCTCGGGCTCCGTGAGGTTTATAACAAAGAAAATTCAGGAAAAAAAAATTACTTCTTCTTTTAATCACCAAACGAAATGTTACTTAAAACGAAGCCATCTGGTGGCGAAACGGAGTTCGCCGAGTTTGCTAGTATACAATAGAATTTCTCTTGGCGTCAATTTAGTCCAGAAGCAAAGATAACACTTACGATGGAGTGAGCTCATCTTTAAGGAAGTGGAACTTTTGCGCACTGACAGATCAGAGTAAAAACTATTTGGCGCCAGACTCAGAATTTTTTTTTTGGGACAAGCCCACCACACTATTCCCAAACCATTACAATAGTGGCAACCACCAGAAAACCGCCGAGACAATGAGGCTCGACGTGTCCCGGAGAACGAATTTACCTGTCTTGGATCCTGCAACGAAATTAATCAGAAAAGAATAGTAGAGGAGTAGGAACAAATATGTTTCCACTTTCCTCCATATCAAGCTCCGACAGGATGGTGGTGGCTAGCCAGACGGTCCTGGTGAGGCCTGCCACCGTCAGAGAAACCACCGTCACCGCAAGTTACAGCCAGGTAATCTGTGCTGCCATTGTCCTATAATGCAATAACATTCGAAGACTTGTGACGTCCACCAACTCGCATTAGGCTTGCGTGGTGAATTGCAAGGCGGGTTTCTCACAGTGTCTTTCCACCAGTGAACATCTTTCGGCTGACATGATGAACGCTTGTTACTTCCTTGTTATACGCCCAGTGCGAGCTCCTTTAACTGCAGTCTGGTCTGGCCAATTGTGGTCCTGGTCTGGCCATTTTAGCGCCCTTCGAGGGTCTGCGCCCTGTGCCCGGGCACCTTTGGCACATACCTTTTTTGCTTACTTGTGATCAAGTGTTACTGCGAATAGAATTATACTGTTAGTCTATGCCATTTCACTGCTAGGCAAAAGCCTCACCCAATGACTTCCAACTCTTCCATCAATGTGGACCATGGGTTGTTAGTACTGTCTACCTCGTCCCACCATCTTCTACGTGGTCTCCCGAGACCCTGCTGAGTGTGTCGAGGCTCTACACTCTTCAGCTTATTTTGCTTATTTGACTGACGAGATCAGCACAGTTTCACTTCACCTTGGCGGCTTATTATCTTGGCTCAGCTGTATTTTGGGGGTACACTACGATAATACGAAAAACTTTATTCCGAAATTCATAAATACGAATTTGAAAATACCGATTTTCATAATTCCGAATGGTTCAAAATTCCTAATATAACAACTCCGATTAATCATTATTCCTATTTTCATAATTACGAAATTTCAATATTCCTAACATTTATAATTACTATTTTCAAAATACCGAGATTCAATAGACCGAATATCAAAAATTCCGAATGAATAATTTTCCGAAACATCAAAAACACGAATTCCGATTATTAAAATTCCGAAAATTTAATCGCTTATCAGAGAAAAGTATGCTTTTAAAACGCCTTGTCAAAATGCCTCTTAACTTTTCAATAAAAGAATTTCTTTTGTATAAGAATATTTTCTTTTCAATGATAATAATTTCTTTTATAATTTTTTTTATGAGTTATTAAAATAATTTATTTTTGAGTTACGTATTTTCATTCATAATATTACAAAAAATCCCTGTGAGAAGAACGAAAGCTGTCAGAGTCGGGGTGCCCCAAGACACAATTTGCTCGCTATCGCATCCTGAATTCCTGAGTTATATACCACTAAGGTGGTTCAACGGAGCCCCGCTTTGCGGGGCTCCTATTTCTGTTAGCTTAACCTAACTCGAACCTAACCTGTCCGAGTCGGGGTGTCCCCAATCCCGAGCTCGCTTCGCTCGCTCTTACATCCTTGATCAATTTGTTGATTACCACCAAGGTAGATCGACGGAGCCCCGCTTTGCGGGGCTCCTATTTCTGTGAGCAAGGTTTAAAGTAACCTAACACGAAGGGGATGGCGGGGTCTTTCAGACCCCGCCATCCCCTTCGGACCTAACCTGTCCGAGTCGGGGTGCCCCCAGTCCCGAGCTCGCTTCGCTCGCTCTTGCATCCTTGGTCAATTTGTTGACTACCACCTACCAAGGTAGATCGACGGAGCCCCGCTTCGCGGGGCTCCTATTTCTGTGAGCAAGGTTTAAAGTAACCTAACACGAAGGGGATAGCGGGGTCTTTCAGACCCCGCCATCCCCTTCAAACCTAACCTGTCCGAGTCGGGGTGCCCCCAGTCCCGAGCTCGCTTCGCTCGCTCTTGCATCCTTGGTCAATTTGTTGACTACCACCTACCAAGGTAGATCGACGGAGCCCCGCTTCGCGGGGCTCCTATTTCTGTGGGCAAGGTTTAAAGTAAACTAACACGAAGGGGATGGCGGGGTCTTTCAGACCCCGCCATCCCCTTCGAACCTAACCTGTCCGAGTCGGGGTGCCCCCAGTCCCGAGGTTAGGTCCGAAGGGGATGGCGGGGTCTTTCAGACCCCGCCATCCCCTTCGGACCTAACCTGTCCGAGTCGGGGTGCCCCCAGTCCCGAGCTCGCTTCGCTCGCTCTTGCATCCTTGGTCAATTTGTTGACTACCACCTACCAAGGTAGATCGACGGAGCCCCGCTTCGCGGGGCTCCTATTTCTGTGAGCAAGGTTTAAAGTAACCTAACACGAAGGGGATAGCGGGGTCTTTCAGACCCCGCCATCCCCTTCGAACCTAACCTGTCCGAGTCGGGGTGCCCCCAGTCCCGAGCTCGCTTCGCTCGCTCTTGCATCCTTGGTCAATTTGTTGACTACCACCTACCAAGGTAGATCGACGGAGCCCCGCTTCGCGGGGCTCCTATTTCTGTGGGCAAGGTTTAAAGTAAACTAACACGAAGGGGATGGCGGGGTCTTTCAGACCCCGCCATCCCCTTCGAACCTAACCTGTCCGAGTCGGGGTGCCCCCAGTCCCGAGCTCGCTTCGCTCGCTCTTGCATCCTTGGTCAATTTGTTGACTACCTCCTACCAAAGTAGATCGACGGAGCCCCGCTTCGCGGGGCTCCTATTTCTGTGAATAAGGTTTAAAGTAACCTAACACGAAGGGGATGGCGGGGTCTTTCAGACCCCGCCATCCCCTTCGAACCTAACCTGTCCGAGTCGGGGTGCCCCCAGTCCCGAGCTCGCTACGCTCGCTCTTGTATCCTTGGTCAATTTGTTGACTACCACCTACCAAGGTAGATCGACGGAGCCCCGCTTCGCGGGGCTCCTATTTCTGTGAGCAAGGTTTAAAGTAACCTAACACGAAGGGGATGGCGGGGTCTTTCAGACCCCGCCATCCCCTTCGAACCTAACCTGTCCGAGTCGGGGTGCCCCCAGTCCCGAGCTCGCTACGCTCGCTCTTGCATCCTTGGTCAATTTGTTGACTACCACCTACCAAGGTAGATCGACGGAGCCCCGCTTCGCGGGGCTCCTATTTCTGTGAGCAAGGTTTAAAGTAACCTAACACGAAGGGGATAGCGGGGTCTTTCAGACCCCGCCATCCCCTTCGAACCTAACCTGTCCGAGTCGGGGTGCCCCCAGTCCCGAGCTCGCTTCGCTCGCTCTTGCATCCTTGGTCAATTTGTTGACTACCACCTACCAAGGTAGATCGACGGAGCCCCGCTTCGCGGGGCTCCTATTTCTGTGGGCAAGGTTTAAAGTAAACTAACACGAAGGGGATGGCGGGGTCTTTCAGACCCCGCCATCCCCTTCGAACCTAACCTGTCCGAGTCGGGGTGCCCCCAGTCCCGAGCTCGCTTCGCTCGCTCTTGCATCCTTGGTCAATTTGTTGACTACCTCCTACCAAAGTAGATCGACGGAGCCCCGCTTCGCGGGGCTCCTATTTCTGTGAATAAGGTTTAAAGTAACCTAACACGAAGGGGATGGCGGGGTCTTTCAGACCCCGCCATCCCCTTCGAACCTAACCTGTCCGAGTCGGGGTGCCCCCAGTCCCGAGCTCGCTACGCTCGCTCTTGCATCCTTGGTCAATTTGTTGACTACCACCTACCAAGGTAGATCGACGGAGCCCCGCTTCGCGGGGCTCCTATTTCTGTGAGCAAGGTTTAAAGTAACCTAACACGAAGGGGATGGCGGGGTCTTTCAGACCCCGCCATCCCCTTCGAACCTAACCTGTCCGAGTCGGGGTGCCCCCAGTCCCGAGCTCGCTACGCTCGCTCTTGCATCCTTGTTCAATTTGTTGACTACCACCTACCAAGGTAGATCGACGGAGCCCCGCTTCGCGGGGCTCCTATTTCTGTGAGCAAGGTTTAAAGTAACCTAACACGAAGGGGATGGCGGGGTCTTTCAGACCCCGCCATCCCCTTCGAACCTAACCTGTCCGAGTCGGGGTGCCCCAAATCCCGAGCTCGCTTCGCTCGCTCATGGATCCTAAGTTCTCCTAATAACAATAACAATCCTGAAGGCAAACAGTCAAAGTCCAGAGGATACGCCTCACCACTCCGCGCCTACACAGGCTTAAATAACTCTAAGAGTACGGTAGACAAAACTACGTGGAGCCGGTTTTGCAGCAATTCGTTTCTGGCACTGACTTTGTAGAATGAGAAACGAAATTCAGATTTTCAATATTCCGAAAAAATCAGTTTATTCGGAATATTGAAAATCGGAATTTCGTTTTTCGGAACGAAAACTCATCGAGCATTACATTTTTCGAATATGTGAAAATCGGAAAACTAAGAAATCGGATATACGACTTTCGGTTAAATAAATTTCGTGATTCTTAATAATAGATATTGTAATTTTTAGGTATTATGATATTCGGAGTTTTGAAAATCGGAATACCGAAATTCGGAATAAAATATTTCGGAGTATTTGGGTGTTCCCGTATTTTGGAACGCAGGGTGATGTCACGAATAGCAAGCATGTTAGTTAGGCACTTTAGTATTGAGAACCAATGGTTAATGAAATATCACACAATGTTCAGTTTCAGTGAACTGAACCAAGAATTGTTGGTTCACTGTTCATTGGCCCGGTCTTACACGAAAGGTTACTGGTGTTAATTAGGTCGCTTTGACGTTGGTTACCATCTCAGAACATGTCGTTATATGTTATCATTCATTCAACAACTAAGTCAAAAAAAAATCAGTGTTATCATTCATTCAATTACTATGTAAAAAAAAACTTTGTTATCTCGTCATATGTAGCTGAATAAGCCTTCCCAGCACTGCAGACTCTAGTCTCTCTGATAATTCTTCTGGATTCCGCTGGCGCTCCCCCGAATCCTCCGCATCAGAGAAGCTGTTTTCTTACACATAATAGCATAAAAGCCATTAACTCTAAATCAGCCAAAAAGCCGATGCGCTGCAGAATCGAGGAAGCCTCACCAGAATCCTAAACACTAGGAAAGCTTTCTACTTGAACCTGTTTTGTTTTGATTCTAATACCAAATTAATTCATAGCATAATAACGATGTGGAATATCCGTAGAATAAATTAGTAGTACAGTAATAATTTGAAACAGAGAGACATCGCGTGTAGCGTAGAATTGTCGCATGCCACCGGAAATAGAGGAGAGGTAAATTTTTACCATGGCGGTTGAAATGTTCAAAAAATTGTATTGAGCCATATAGAGCTTATTTTACGGGGCAAGTCTTTTACATTTTTTAGTCTGTTTTAATGGTTTTTTGTGAGGTGGTAAAATCAACAAATGAGTCCTCCCTCCCTGACTTACTATCAGAATCTAACCTGGTCCACACTGTTACTTTGGTTGCAAACGCTGAACGCAAAACGTTACAGGACCACGGTGTCTTTTGATGAGGGTCCCGCGATCATTTGACGTAAAGTTAGGTCTAGGCACATTTCGTTAATCCATACTTCAATATTTACACAAGTTTAAAATTAAGTAGGGGAACAGAGTATAAGACGGGGACGTGAATAATCGCGAGGTATAATGGGGACATACACTCTTTAGGCATACTTAACACAACACTTACGTAGAGCAAGCGCCATCAGGACGTCATTTGCAAGCGGCCAGACGCAAATGGCGTCCTGTTGGCGCTTGTGCTACGTTAGTTTTGTGTTAAGTTTGCCTTAGGTGTGTGATTTCCCATCATACTCCGTCTTATACACTGTTCCCCTATAAATGTGAAATTATTCTGCCTAACTGAACAAAGGTAGACAATAAGCTATGTTTAGGACTTTAGGTTTATAGAATAGTCTTTTTTCCGGTAGTATATTTCTCGTGGGATAATTTTAGACCTTCATAGAGACGGAGCAGCGGTACAAAGTTAGTGATATTTATATTCTCTCATCATCATCATCTCAGCCATAGGACGTCCACTGCTGAACATAGGCCTCCCCTTTAGATCTCCACATATACCGGTTGGAAGCGACCTGCATCCAGCGTCTTCTCTACCGTACCGTACCGTACCGTATATTCTCTACCTTAAACGAATTAATTATGATAATAACTAAACTTTCTTCAGATATTTTTCCTTAATTTCATATTATTTAGAACAGCTTTTATTAAATGAAGACGAAAAACGTGGCTTTTCTTTAAATTAAACAGAGTCAAAAAACCCGTCTAAAACATTCAAAGCCGTTGTTTACAGACAGAAAATTACAAGGCAGAATAATTATAAGCGTGCTACAAGTGAAGTTACGAAACCATTGAAGTTTTAATTAAGTGTATTTGCAATTAAGGCTCAAAGTAATTAACTTAACGCTAAGAAAAATACTCGAATACGAAGTCAAAGGTATATTTAGGCGCTGTCTTACTGGGCCTGTCTAAAATACGTACATTGCCCGTTGTACCACGGGTAAAAAATTACTCGTGGTACAAACGAGCAATCTAGTTTGAAATTCTACTTCTTTAATAGATTTTCAACCTTATCATAATAGTAGAAGGTTAATATTCTGGCGTCTGTAGATCTCTGCCTAATCCTCCGGGGATCACGGCGTGATGTTATGTTATACAACAATCTTTTACACAAGATTATAGCAAAAAAATATTTTGACGAAACCTCATTTTTTTTTTATATACCTTTTTTATCTCTCGTTAGAAGGTCGACGTATTCTGCGGTAACTTTGGTAGGATAAAATGATTGATGACATCAAATCTTTATGAACATTAACGTGTTCTAAAAATACCTTATATCTATCATCTGTCAAAGAATTTTTTGTATGTTGGGAGCTTCTTTCAGTCTAACTTGTTAGACTATAAGGTTAGGGACTAATGAAATGAAATTGTTTAATTGCCAGATTTGCATCCACATAATTATGAATTATATAAAACTATACCTACATATTGAATTAATTAAAAATAAATAAAACACAATTGAAATAAAATACAATAATTCGAACAAGACATCATGACGCCGCAAATTAAGTTATGGGCGCATGGTAGGTTTGCCACCTATAATGTAAGGGGCTGTGGTCCCAGTCTCGCACCGCCGCTACTAAGGAGTTAGCGGAACGATGTATGGCGGAGCGTGCGGCGGCCGTGCGGCTCCTCAGCAGCGCCGGCCAGCCCGGCGCGCGGCCCTCGCAGAACATGGCGCTCGCACTGCACCACCGAGGCAAGCGGAACATTGCACGCCATGCGTCGTTGTATTGCACTCGCATGTCACTCAGAGCAGCCTTGGTTCTAAAGTTCTTTCTGCCAAGATTGGTTGTCAGATCAGGTTGCAGGCTTCTGATTACAGCTCGCCGTCCGGTCAAGGAGGACCAAGTCCAAGTTGACAGCGCATCGCGTTGTATCGCCTCAAGGACCTCTCAGCAAATAAACTGACAGGGCTAATCGCCTCCCGGGCTGTGTACCTGATTGTATTAAAACGGCACCGTGGTCCGAGAACTCAAAGATTTTTTTTATTGAATGTAATAAAAAAAACATACCAATTTATCTTAACATTATCACTTCAATTTTATTTTAAATCTGTGTCGTGACCATGGTAATGGCAGCTTTGCCTGACATTGTAGTAAATATAACTGTGAAAACAAATAAGTACTGCCTTTATTTTTATGGTTTCTTTCTTTGTTCAGGAAGTTATCCGGTTTCTCGTATTTTCCTTTGATGTTGTTTAATGAAATTAATGTATTGCCTTGAAAATAAGCGTTTCTTGTCGTGGTTTTCTTCATTGAAATCGCGTGCACGTGCGTTTTCGTAGCGTATTTGTTGCGTCTCAGCTATGTCTACGTCTATCTAGAGTAAAATAATATCATCATCATCATCATCTCAGCCATAGGACGTCCACTGCTGAACATAGGCCTCCTCTTTAGATCTCCACATATACCGGTTGGAAGCGACCTGCATCCAGCGTCTTCCGGCGACCTTTATAAGGTCGTCTGTCCATCTCGTTGGTGGACGTCTTACGCTGCGCTTGCTAGTCCGTGGTCTCCACTCTAGTACTTTTCGACCCATCCGCCATCTGCTCTGCGAGCAATATGGCCTGTCCATTGCCACTTCAGCTTGCTAACCCGGTGGGCTATATCGGTGACTTTAGTTCGTCTACGGATCACCTCATTTCGGATTCGATCACGTAGAGAAACACCGAGCATAGCCCTCTCCATAGCTCGCTGAGCGACTTTGAGCTTTGAGATGAGGCCGATAGTGAAATACCACGTTTCGGTGCCGTATGTCATCACTGGTAAAATAATATGGTGCGTCATAATTGGTATCAACGCCATTTTGTTTCTTATTTTGTACTGTTTTCTTATTTTGTATTGTTTTTACAAAAAAAGACAGACGGGAATATCTACGAAAATCACGCCAAAAGATTCTTGAACAACAAAACTTGAAATAGCGCGCATTTTTTTAAGCGTTGCCCACTCACGGAATTTTTGCTGTGTCGTGGGAACGTTTACACAAACATAGAAACTCACACACACAAATACTCAGACCCGGAACAAGAACTTGTAGATCATACAAATATTTGTTCCGTACGGGGATCGAACCCGCGACACGCTGCTCAGCAATCGATCGCTTGGCCACTGCGCCAACCGTGCTGCCTTTTAGTTTAATAATTTACTCACCCAACCAAGTTCTCAAATACTATCATAGCGTTCTTCACAATCTTTCTAAACCCAACTATTTTTCCAGCTGCAAATCGAGGCGGGAGCCGGCGAGGGTCCAGGCCCTCCGGTGAACAATAACTCGGAGGGCGCAGCCGCCAGCCCTCCTCGGGACGACAACCACAACGCGCAGCAACCGCCCCCGGTCACTCCTCGAGCCAGGCCTCTTACACCTGCAGGTAAGGGATGAGGGTTTTTGGCATTTGAAGCTTAATTACAGCATTAAATAGTGATGAATTTGCAGTGACACTGACGTATTGCGATATCTAGAACATTCTGTAAATTCATGGTTGTTTAGGCATCAAAATACGAAATCATGTAAAAGAATAAATTGGACTTGGAGAAAAAGGATCTTTCAAATTAAATAACATTATTAAGATTTTTTTCCGTTATAATTTAGGTAAGTAAATCTAAAATAATAATCTCTCTTCTTCTATGCACCTATTTTCAAGTACATTTTATTTTAATTAGCCTAGGTATGTTTTTTTACTGCTAAGCTCTATCTTATTAGGAAAGCTTCTCCTGCGCCAATTACGTCTTAATTTAGACAAGCCAATCACATTGAAATTATTCATTCAGGTTGTTTTGATTGGGCTTTGTTCACCAAAAAATAAGATATATAAAAGGTTTCTATAGCAACCACCTCGAACTCCTGTTCCTATTTATATCCGTACGAATTATTTCTATTTCCATAGCTTGTCAATAACTCCCCCCTTTCATTTATTTCTGCAAAGAGTTTCATCATGGCATATTAACCCAGTTTCTAAAATTAGATGTAAATTATGCATGAAGACAGTTATTGGTACCGCCACCGACGGATTTGGAAACCAATGAATTTTCGGGTTCATGAACTGAGAAGAGACGTTTATAAATAGAAGTTGAAAATTAGATTAAGTAGCAGATTATTTATTTATTTACCGATCATAAGCACATTACAGCGTAAGTATTCATAAACTCTTCACATTTCATTTTTGATTTTCTGAACTGAAGGGCCTTATAAAAAAATTACATTTTATTTGGTTACTAATTGTAGAGGGTAACTTTATTTAGAACCAGTATTATTCAGTCAGTAGTTTTCTCCTTTATAATATTTAGCAGATCTTTAAATATATGTGTAGCCATAATGCTGGTGCAGTTTTAATTATAAGTGAACGCATCATAAGACTGTATGAAAATAAAATTGAAGATTGAAAATGAGGACTCTCCCCAAAAAGAATTCAGAAATCATATTTTAGCATGTTTTTTATGTATGTTTATAAAAACTCATTAGTCTATACAGGAAGACTTTTTTACCACCGTCCAAATTTTTTCTAGGCATTAGGTATCAATCACCTACCCCATTTTTGAAAAAAAATCGATACGTAAAATTTTCATATTAAATTATTTCCTCATAAGAATTATCCGCTCTGCGTGGTCACCAAGCTAAACGTTAATAATACTATACTTGCCGGCCCATGAAACCGCCAGAGCGCACCCCGCTTACCCCCCGCCCCGCCCAGCTACACCTGAGCGACACATCACAGCGCGGTGTCCAGATTCATCAACTTTTTATAGATAACTTTGTGACGTGATATCTCAATATTTTTGTATTGAGTGATACAAAAAGAAAAAACAAGTATTCAATTATTTTCGCCAAAGATTAATATATCAAAATTTGGATGGTGACTAAAAAATCACCTGTTATAAGTACATACACTTTTTTTTATCGTGGTAAAATCATCAAATGAGTCCTCCCACTCCGGGCAGGGCGGGAGGGACTGTCAGACTTGTACTGACTAAAATCCACGGTGTCCTTCAATAGCCCTTTATGTTCCGGGGTCACGGTAATGAGATAAGTCCCGCGACCCCGGCAGGCTTTGGCCCTCTAGAGAGGGGGCCCCGTCATTATGCTGACGCTCTTTGAGGCGCGCGTGGAACACAACGCGCCGTCGACCCGGGCATGGTCCATGGTCGGGCAGCGAGTTGCCCTTTACTCGCCGCCCGCATGCCCGCGCCTACGGTGGCCGGAGATCGTCTTGCGACGTCCGTTGCCGTGGGTGTCCACCACCGCGGGTGGGGCGGAGGGAGGACATTGTCCTCTCCCTCACGCGGCTCGCCTCCTCCTTCGCGAGCATTACTGCTTCGCAGAAGGAGGCGAAAGTAGGTACATACCTACTCTTTACAAAACATACTCGTATATTCATTGACCTTATTTTTAGCTCATGAAACCATTATTTTTTACATTGTTCAAACGACAGTAATAAATTGAATGAAAAGCCTTTTTCGCGAAAAACCGGACCGCAATCAATGGGAAGGTTCCCCATTGCGCTGTATACACACATAACCAATACTTATTATACTAACGTTGAAAATAATGGCGGTTTGTACTTTGTACCTTTTAATGAATAATATTTAGCATTGAGGAGCCGAAATAACAATATCCACTCGAGTTGATCTTCAAGGTTAAACGGGGCTGACAAGGTTCTGTGTATGGGTGACCATCTCACCTAGCGAGTTGTTGCTCGCGGGGCTGTTATTTGTACATCTTTGACAGACGTTAAAGATAGTTAGTATTCTGAAAGCCTTGTCAGGCTTGTAGCGGGGTGCCCAGTTCGTTTAGAATTCTCAAAACAAATAAAAATATTCAACTGATATGATTAAATGAAATGGTAGGGGAACAGTGTATAAGAAGGGGACACGAGGTATGATGGGAAATCACACACATAAGGCAAACTTAACACAAAACTAACGTAGCGCAAGCGCCATCAGGACGTCCTGATGGCGCTTGCTCTACGTTAGTGTTGTTAAGTATGCCTAAAGAGTGTATGTCCTCATTATACCTCGCGATTATTAACGTCCCCGTCTTATACACTGTTCCCTTAGGATGCTGAAATTATCTTTATTTATGCAAGTAAATTCAGAAACAAAATACTTTTTCATTACTCATACTCTGAAAATAGGTCATTACATGTCTGATTAGCCGTTTGAAAGTTATCCATTGCCGCCCTAGGGAAAATCGCTTTCAACTGACAGCTGCCAAATTTAAGAAAAAAAACTAGTTCTATTTTGACATTTCTATTGAACCATGTTCAAACTTTTTATACAGCCACGAAATTACAGAGCGATTTAAAATTAAAATAACATAAAGTTAAGTAATAAGAATATAAATAATGACTTTAAAATAATTTAGTTTCAACTATTTCTCTAAAATAAAACAGTTTTCGACAAAATCTGTGCCATTTTTTAAATAATGAGCATGAAAAATCCTGGCTGTAGGTATAGATGGACGACCACAGCACAAAAATTAAAAAAAAAAAAACAAGCGGCAAAGTGACAATCCGATCTACACTCATTTTTTTCTTTAGCTACCTATTTATCTCGGCGGCGATAGGCGGAGACCTCTCGCGCCCGGCATTGGTCGAGGCCATGCTGCGGGGCGAGACGGAGTGGGAAGCGGTCGCCTCCTTCTGCGAAGCAGTTATGCTCGTGAAGGAGGAGGCGAGCCGCGAGAGAGAGAGGACAGCGTCCTCCCTCCGCCCCAGCCGCAGTGGTAGACGCCCACGGCGTCGGACGTCGCGGGACGATCTCCGGCCACCGTAGGCGCGGGCATGCGGGCGGCGAGTAAAGGGCAACTCGCCACCCGACCATGGACCATGCCCGGGTCGACGGCGCGTTGTGTTCCACGCGCGCCTCAAGGAGTGTCAGCATGATGACGGGGCCCCCCTCTAGAGGGCCAAAGCCTGCCGGGGTCGCGGGACTTATCTCATTACCGTGACCCCGGGACATAACGGGCTATTGAAGGACACCGTGGATTTTAGTCAGTACAAGTCTGACAGTCCCTCCCGCCCTGCCCGGGGTGGGAGGACTCATTTGATGATTTTACCACGCTAAAAAAAAAAAAAAAAAAAAGCTACCTATTTATGTTGTTAATTTTACTTTCCTCGTATTCGTAATGAAAAGCACAGTGTTTACCTCGGGTAAATTACTTATTTAGTCCCTCGAACTATTAGCGCCCTCACTACGTTACGGGCGCCAAACCCCGGCTCGGGACGTAAATAAGTAACTTTCACGCCTTGGATAACAATGTACTATTCTATTACACGTCGTATTTTTATAAACTAAATGAGGCCAGTGTTTCGTACCTGATTAATCTGAGAAACCAACTTAGAGGTCACTATCTCTTTTAAGTCCAGACATTCATATCGGTCAAGTCATACGAGGACCATGCAGTTTAGTTAAATCAAAATGTCAACATAACGTCTCGTCTGTATAATCATCATGTCAGATTTGTAACAAATAAAAAACGCACCAAAATTAGACCATTATTATAGGAGCTACAATGCGACGACAAACTTATAACACCCTCCTTCTTGCGTCAGAAGTACAGCACACTACGCCGCCGTCGTAACCAAAATAACACAAAAAACGTTAGTATCAATGGCAGTGTAACAGTCATATTATTACATCAGGAATACGATATATTTGCTCACAGTCGAGTGAGGTAATAGTGGCCAGTGGCGGCCTTAGGGGGGGGCGAACCGGGCAACGGCCCGGGGCCTCGCGCATGCAGGGGGCCTCGCGCAACAAACCAAGCAAAAAAAATAGTTATTTTTAAATTACATCTTTTGATTTTGACCCTAACTACTCATTAAGTAGTCGTGTTAAGGCTATAACAAAACGGTAAATTAAAAAATGTTTTAATTTTAGAAAAAATCGTAAACATAGTTTTTTATCATCTCAGTATTTGTTAAATTTGTAAATCTTTTAATTAGTACAATAATTTTGTCGCCTAAGCGTACGGCTAGTTGGTCGCGGGACATATCTTGGTCGCGGGACTTATCTCATTACCGTGACCCCGGAACATAAAGGGCTATTGAAGGACACCGTGGATTTTAGTCAGCACAAGTCTGACAGTCCCTCCCGCCGCCCGGGATAGGAGGACTCATTTGATGATTTTACCACGCAAAAAAAAAGCGTACGGCTAGTTAACGTTAAATTCGGTAATTCAGATTTTTTGCAGACTTACCTACTTATGATTTTGGCCCAATGAATAATCCAAGTTTGAGACCTCAAGCACCGAATGCTACTTTGTAAAAAAATTAAAAAACCATGTACATTTCGGTGTTGCATCAGGGAGGCACTCCGGTATCACCGGGTGCCGACCTAACCTCCGTCGTATAGTCGAGGACTACTTGACGGACAGAG
This sequence comes from Agrotis exclamationis, assembly GCA_950005045.1. Classification (NCBI taxonomy): domain Eukaryota; kingdom Metazoa; phylum Arthropoda; class Insecta; order Lepidoptera; family Noctuidae; genus Agrotis; species Agrotis exclamationis. Next base: position 2,458,032 of record OX465421.1, read on the forward strand.
CCGTCATCTACTCTGGTCCCCGGGGAGAATGGAACCGGCAAGAGATGTCGTGCGGTGTTCCACAGGGATCAGACTGAACCGAGCAGCAGCCGCCCTCAGGCGACTCCTGCCCAATCTCAGCGGGCCAAACGCCTCCTGCCGGAGGTTGTACGCCGGTGTGGTGCGGTCCATGGCCCTCTACGGAGCCCTAGTGTGGGCCCTGAGCATTCGGACGCGACCACTTAAGATGGTCGCATGCGAGAGGGTCATGGCTATCCAGATGATCCGAGGATCGGAATCGGCCAACCTCCTTGCCGGATTGCTGCCCTGGGATCTGGAGGCGACTGCCCTCCAGCGCGTCTATGAGTGGCTCGTGCCTCGACAAGTCGAGGCGCGGCGGGAAGAGCTCCGGCGCGATCTCAGGGCAGTATGGAGGGAACGACTGCCACAACCGAGGTTCGGGCACGCTGCGGTAAGACCCCTCTTTGAGGAGTGGCTGGATAGGCCCCACGGCGTCCTCACCTACCGCTTGATGCAGGTCCTCACCGGACACGGATGTTTCGAGGGGTACCTGTGTCTGATGAGGAAGGAGGAAACGTCTGGGTGTCACCACTGCGGGGATCGCCCGGAGGACACGGTGGAGCATACGGTGCAGGACTGCCCCGCTTGGGCAGAGCACCGCCGTGTCCTCACGCAGGCGATAGGTGACGACCTCTCGCGCCCGGCATTGGTCGCGGCTATGCTATGGAGCGAGACGGAGTGGGAAGCGGTCGCCTCCTTCTGCGAAGCAGTCATGCTCGCGAAGGAGGAGGCGGGACGCGCGAGGGAGAGGACAGCGTCCACCCCTCACCCACGCCGCAGTGGTAGACGCCCACGGCGACGGACGTCGCGGGACGATCTGCGGCCACCGTAGGCGCGGGCATGCGAGCGGTGAGTAATGGGCGACTCGCTGTCCGACGTCGACAGCGCGTTGTGTTCCACGCGCGCCTCAAAGAGTGTCAGCACAATGATGGGCCCCCCTTAGAGGGCCAAAGTCTGCCGGGGTCGCGGGACACAGGTAGGTATACCGCTACTCCGGTACATAAAGGGCAACTGAATGACACCGTGGATTTTAGTCAGTACGAGTCTGACAGTCCCTCCCGCTCTGCCCTGGGTGGGAGGACTCATTTGATGATTTTACAACGTAAAAAACCTACTTTCGCATCATATATATTTTTATGAAGGACAAGGGGCCTCGCAAAGACCTGCCGCCCGGGGCCTCGCAATGGGTAAGGCCGCCTCTGATAGTGGCAGTATGTATGTACGTATGTATGTACCTACTTCAGCACCAGGGGCGTAGCTACCGCCGTATCAATACGGGGCCCCGAGTATCAAGAGGCCCCGACGTTTGGAAAAAACGTGTGGCACTCGAGGACTGCCGCGGTAAAGCTATTGCATAGCATTTTTTATCAACTTATGCAAATATAATGATTTATTTATTATATTTATTACTGTACTAATTAGGCTATGGTCAGCCACGTCAATCAAGTGAAACGTCAAGAAAAGTTCTCCTACCTCTCCCTCTCCCTGTCCCACTCCCTCTCCCACTCCCACTTCCTCTCCCACTTCCTCTCCCTCTCCCTCTTCCTCAATAAAATTGCCCCTTGCTCAAAGCGATAAAATCTATGCAATAGCTTAAAAATGAAAACTGAAAATTAAAGGACTGTGATGATTTTATCACTTTAAAAAAACCGGCCAAGTGCGAGTTGGACTCGCGTGAAGAGGGTTCCGTACGATGTTACCTATCACGTTTTTTTTTAAATCTGACCCAAATTGGTACGCACAATATTGAGTGATTTACCATGTTATTTTAATATCATGGACTTCTTATAGGTTTTCCTATAATCTATAAGTAGAAAACTAATTTCTGTATTTAAAAAAAAAATTGGTTCAGTAGTTTCAGAGATAAGGGGGGGTATGGTCAAATTTCGTCTATTTTCTTGAATAACTTGGAAACTATTTATTTTAAAATTACAAAAAAAAATATATTTAAGATTGTCTCAACAAGACCTTTCATTTGATATGTCACACGATGCAGTTTTCAATTTTTTTTTTAATTTTCCCCTTCCCCCCCAAAAATTACCTCCCATATACAGATATGGACTTCTTATAGGTTATCCTATAATCTATAAGTAGAAAACTAATTCCTGTATTTTTTTCAAAATTTTAGGTTCAGTAGTTTCGGAGATAAGGGGGGGGGAATGGTCAAGCTTCGTCTATTTTTTATGAATAACTTGGAAACCATTTATTTTAAAATTACAAAAAAAATACTTTTAAGTTTGTCTCAACAATACCTTTCATTTGATATGTCACACGATGCACTTTTCAAATATTTTTTTTTAAATTTTCCCCTTCCCCCCCCCAAAAATTACCTCCCATATACAGATAAGGACTTCTTATAGGTTATCCTATAATCTATAAATAGAAACCTAATTCCTGTATTTTTTTCAAAATTTTAGGTTCAGTAGTTTCGGAGATAAGGGGGGGGGAATGGTCAAGCTTCGTCTATATTTTTTTAATAACTTGCAAACCATTTATTTTAAAATTACAAAAAAAATACCTTTAAGTTTGTCTCAACAATACTTTTCATTTGATATGTCACACGATGCAGTTTTCAAATATATTTTTTTTTAATTTTCCCCTTCCCCCCCAAAAATTACCTCCCATATACAGATATGGACTTCTTATAGGTTATCCTATAATCTATAAGTAGAAAACTAATTTCTGTATTTTTTTCAAAATTTTAGGTTCAGTAGTTTCGGAGATAAGGGGGGGGGAATGGACAAATTTCGTCTATTTTCTTGAATAACTTGGAAACTATTTATTTTAAAATTACAATAAAAATATATTTAAGATTTTCTCAACAAGACCTTTCATTTGGTATGTCACACGATGCAGATTTCAAATATTTTTTTTTTTATTTTCCCTTTCCCCCCCAAAAATTACCTCCCATATACAGATATGGACTTGTTATAGGTTTTCCTATAATCTATAAGTAGAAAACTAATTCTTGTATTTTTTTCAAAATTTTAGCTTCAGTAATTTCGGAGATAAGAGGGGAGGGGGAATGGTCAAATTTCGTCTATTTTCTTGAATAACTTGGAAACCATTTATTTTAAAATTACAAAAAAAATACATTTAAGATTGTCTTAACAAGACATTTCATATGATATGTCACACGATGCAGTTTTCAAAACTTCTTTTTTCATTTTCCCCTTCCCCCCCAAAAATTACCTCCCACATATAGATTTCATCCATTCACGTCACACCTCTGTGCTTGGGTCACAAGAATTGATATGTGTACCAAATTTCAACCCAATCGGTCTAGTAGATTCGGAGATAATTGACTGTAAGCGACAGACAGACGGACACACGAGTGATCCTATAAGGGTTCCTTTTTTGTATTCGGACGTACGGAACCCTAAAAAGGGGTCACAGTTACCTGTTTAGACAGTCGATCAGAATTCTCAATTTCTTGCTCCCTTTTAAATTCTATATAGCATCCCTTGCGCCCTTGTTCTGGGGCCCTTCTTATCCAAGTGGGGCCCCTTCTGGCCTAGTACGCCACTGTACGTCACATTCGACGGCAATCATCGCTAAGTGTTTGTTGTGGGATGTTTATTGACACTGCGCCGAAATGTGGCGTAGTTTGTATAATAGGAAATAAGGTTAGGTGATAATATGAGCTATATGATTTGTTACTTATTGCACTGTCGCAGTCGGGAAAAAAAAGATATGGTCTAAGACCCGCTTAAGAAATATACACCGTGTTCTTCACGTTATCCATAAACTTTAGCAAATACTTCTATGGCTTTTACAAATGAAATCCAACACAGGAAGTAGTACTTAAAAAGGCTTCGTTACAAAGATATTTGTAATTTCATTTAATGAAATTTAATTGAGCTATGCAGTGAGAAAGTATCTTAATTTGAAATCTATCAAATACTATTTGCATTTCATTTGTTTCAGCCCGCCAAATGTTATGAATGAAAATACGACGTTGCCAATTCGGATAAAGAGGCATGCATATCGGGTTATTTACGTCTAGGTATTTAGTTTGTATGAAAATTAACAAAAAATAAAAAATAAGAATTTATTAATGTGTCCATAATGAAAAATGCTTACTTCCGTGGTTTGAACATCTGGTCGAAGTTTATGTATATCGTCCGGAACACGGTGTATAGGTCCTCACATGCCCACATCTGGTGATCATGGTACTTACCATTGCTAGTCTAGAAGAAGATATTTTTAAATCACATACCGATAAATTAATTTTTTAAACTATCATAAATTATTATTTTCGATCCATTCCTCCCATTTACAAAAACCGAGCATCAGCATTGGTGCAATGGTGTCATGGAGCACCTGGTTTTGTACCGTTGTGTACCCTTCAACGGCCAAGTCTCACAACATTAACTATAATAATAAAGAAATCGCAGAAACGAACCTTAGACTTGGCACGACTTTGTCTAGATTTCATTTCTTTTTATGCGCCTGCCACACACTCGACGAGTGGCATGAGAAGTAACGAGGAAAGGAGGCAGAGACATAGTGTGGCAACATTACTCGTCATGCCACACGTCATGCTCGTCGTCCTGCCCACTGCTTCCTATTTTGTCGGTTTTTGCGCGCGAGTCAAAGGACCGGCAATACGAGTGCGAGTGGCTGGCCACATAATCGCGCGGTCGCAGTCCGCATCAAGCGCTCGCGCAAGACGAGGACGACGACGACGATGTATTTTTTTTTTTACCACATTAATATAATTAGCTATACTAAAAATGCATAGCGCGCACGCTGCCACCGTTTCAACGTCCATTGTCTCACCAAGGCAAATGACAAGTGAGGAGCGTCGCGATTAATTGCGCGAGTAGAGCAGTGTGTGGGCAGAGAGGGCAACATCGCGACAAATCACGGCAGCGCGAGGAGCATAGCGATGAGCAGCGCAAGGAGCATGGTCTGGCAGGCGCATTAGAGATAAATACCTAAGCACCTCTATCGAGACTTTTGGCTAGTTTTTTACAGAATGTTTTTGGTGGGATAGAATATAACCCAAGGAATTTAAAAACAATGGTTGTGCATGTCCATTTCTAACCTGATTTTGCCAAACAGTTTAGTTGCCAGGTCTATACCACTTGTATATGGGCAGAGGCCCAGGGGCATGATATGATATAGTTGTTGTAATCTACTTCTCCTTATCATAAATTAGTAACTATACTTACAGTTACTGAACGGAATAAGGTCTCCCCTGGTGCTTATTGTTATAATGGCAGACAATAAAATATAGGAAATAGTTAGGTCGAAAACTATAACTGAAGGTTTATAATTTCCAGATAAGTTTACGTAACATGTACAAAGATAATTTAATACAAATTCTGTTTTAGTTATTCAGCAGAAATATAAATAATATTCCACAACTATCACACAACGCCATCTAGTCCCAAGCTAAGCAGAGCTTGTGTTATGGGTACTAGACAACTGATAAACATACTTATATATTTCTAAATACATAAATATTATAGATAAATTACACCTAGACACAGAACAAATGATCGTGCTCATCACACAAACATTTGTCCTGGGTGGGAATCGAACCTACGACCTCCAGCATAGCAGTCAGGGTCACTAACCACTAGACCAACAGGCCTGTCAAAGAAAGTACCTTATTCAGACTCGTATGAGATATGCTGTTGAAATATATTTTTGTATTATAATCGATTCACAAAATATTGTCTAGCGTTTTTTTATAAAAGTAATCCCAATTCATATTATTTATTTACTCAAGCCAGTATGTTTATATAACGAAAAGTTATGTTTAGCCGAATTCATTAGCTATTAGGTACATGAAAATATTTATTCATATTTTTGAACCCTTGTTTAGGAGAGCAGGAATCCTCTTTTTACGATGATTGGGAAAAAATAATAAAGTTAAGTGTAGCCTTAACAACCAATAAAGTTTGAAATTTCTAGCTACAGAAAATTGGGCGCTAAAGTTTAGTTAACGGAACCTAATCTAAGCTTGAATCTTTGTGCCAATATTATTCTAATCTAATATATAAAATTCTCGTGTCACAGTTTTCGTTGCCATACTCCTCCGAAACGGCTTGACCGATTTTGATGAAATTTTTTGTGCTTATCCGGTATCTATGAGAATCGGCCAACATCTATTTTTCATCCCCCTAAATGTTAGGGGTAGTCCACACCTAATTTTTTTTTAAAATTATTTATATGGCAAAACAACGTTTGCCGGGTCAGCTAGTCATAATATAAATTGCGATAACATTCGTGAAATGGAATATTCCATTTTATTGTACAAGTAATAGAAAGCAGTTGAATAGATTACAATTCTTTAATAATGATTTTTAAGTCCCAAGAAAGTACATACAGCAATTATTTTTCTCACTGTTAAAATTGTATCAAAATCGAACCAGGATAAATAGAAGTCTTGTTTTTCCTTCTAAATATATTCAGTCTTAGGGAAAATCTAGTAAAAAAGCTGTGCTATCACTGAATTGAGCCTGAAATAAAATACTCTGGTGCCTCAATACTCAACAAGTCTTTATTCCACTTCGAGCTTATTCAAGAGGAAAGAAAAAAGTGATGGGCGAAGATTCAATGTCAGCAAAAAGGTTTTTAAGGAAAGTTCCGACTCATGCAATCTCTTGGGATTACTCATCTATATTTATAAATGTACCGACCGTACCGAAACTCGGTTTTCGGCCAGACCGAAACCTCTACTGGATATTTAAGATTCCCCATATTTTCGGCCGAAACCGATCCTTTTGTAATTACAAAAGGATCGGTTTCGGCCGATAAATAATGATTAATACTTATTAACGACGAATAATTATTAAGATTATTTCTCCAATAAAGTTATGAGGCTGGCTATTAAAAGAATTGCTTCTCGTTTCATAAATTACCTATGTATAGACCGTTTAGTATTAAATTGTATCGATAAGAGACTTTAAAGTAACAACACTTATACAGATATTTTTAGAAGTTGATGGCACAAGCAGGCAAATTCTGGTTTTGCCGAAAATTCAGCCACTTTTAGGCCGAAACCGTAGCAGCAGCCGAAACCGAAGTAACGGTCAGACACTATCTGTTATTAGTCTGTCGTTTCTATCATTAATTCTCGACCGCCTACGCTCGCGGCTCATCCATCACGCTATCAACCTCTTAAAATTCGACCTAAATAACTTGCCAAGTTACATCCCACGAAAAGTGAAATTTCGAAACGGCTTTAAATTATTTCGTATCAGAGGGTACGCGAACAATTTGTTCCCGTTTATTAATATTTTTATGACATGTTCGTGTTAAGGCGCTCCCTCACACCGCGAGCATTCACCTGTAACATAAAAGTGCGCAATTTGATGCTCTATTGTCTTCGAATGTTCGAATCTGTAACGTTACATTACAGGTGAATGCTCGCGGTGAGGGAGCGCCCTTAGATCAATATCCCGCCTGATAAGCAATGATGTGGTCAAATGCAAAATAATGTAAAGCACGCTTTCCTAGAAGTATCCTATTCACTCTTGATTTAACGACCTCAAGGCTATAGCTATCAGGAGAATACAAAATCGGTCAGTGGATTCTACTCCTTAAAGCTGTGCGTACAATGGAGGTATTTTCAAAACGCTTTGTACAAAGAACAGGAGGTAACTCAGGAAGGAATTCGGAAGGATTTTCCCGTATGTTATTATCATAATACGTTCGTCAAGTTGAATTTTCTTTGAAACGAGCGAATTTTTGATTTGCGGCACAAGTTTCTGTTTTTTCAGCTATTGAAATTATAGTCGTTTTTAGGTTTCATCTTTGAATCTGGGTTTTATTAAAGTCAAAACTTAATCCATTTTTTTTATAGCAAGAGGTCCAGATTCGATTCTCAGTTCGGACAAAGTGTTATAGTGTTTTTCCATTAGGAAATTTTCAGTTATAGTTACGGTGGCTGGATGGAAAATGGGTACGCGTACTAAACACCCGAAATATGGGTAGACTATTTGGTACATGTATGCCTAAACTTTCACGGAATACACACACAGAGAAATGTATACGAGAACTTCTGGTTGCAATCGTGACAGCAAGACTCACTAGTTGACTTTACAACATTTCTAGTAATAAATACTAAGTCCTTGTTATCTCTACTACTTAGTATTTATTACTAGAAATGTTGTAAAGTCAACTAGTGAGTCTTGCTGTCATGGTTGCAACCAGAAGTTCTCGTATAGGTAGCCAGACATTTCTCTGCGTGCAGGTGTTTGTTCAAAAAGTGCTCTATCAATTTTAATTCTTCTCTTTTATTCCAACTGACATTTGCCAACACCTCACACAGTTCTGCTAACCCAGAAAACGAGCAATAAGCTACAAAATAGGTCAATAAATGTCACATAGATCGATAGAAAATTTTAACGTCATCAGGTACTTGTTTAACGCGAGTCTTTTATAGCTTGAGAGGCTTCATTCCGTCACTGAAGGCTTTGCATGTGTTAGATATTATAATGTGTCAGTGAAATGCGTAGAAAAATGACTTGAGGGAGAGGGCTTTTCAGTTTCCTGAAGCTAGTATGAATGAAACGCTTTCTTTGAAATGTACTCTTATTCCTACTTAGCTTTTATGCACGTATTTTTCCCAACTAACCGGCTAGCCATCCGACTACTCGCCAGTAGCATCGCTTGCAAAAATTAGTAGTAGTAAAAAAGAATTATGGTAACATTCATCCAAGTGTTAAACTGTCCACATGTCATTATGCAAAAAAGCCAAAAGTTTTGTTATAAAGATCAAGACGTGACAAAATGTCCATATGACATAAAATAAAAATGATTTTATATCTACAAATTAAATTGTTTTATCGACATTGGAACGTAAAGGTCTGTTGAAATAAAAAATAGTGAAATTTGTTCTATAACCTATCGACAAAAAATCCAGATGTCGTTTTATCACAATACCTAGGATTTTGACCCATGTATGTACAATATGACTTTTGGACATTCTAACACTTGTTGATTTTTGCAAAACTTCATTCTAAACAAATAGAAATACCTTTAGTGCCTATAACATTAGGTTGTTATGACACATGGACATTTTTTTTTATTTTTTTAGCGCGGTAAAATCATCAAATGAGTCCTCCCACCCCGGGCAGGGCGGGAGGGACTGTCAGACTTGTACTGACTAAAATCCACGGTGTCCTTCAATAGCGTTTTATGTTCCGGGGTCACGGTAATGAGATAAGTCCCGCGACCCCGGCAGGCTTTGGCCCTCTAGAGGGGGGCCCCGTCATCGTGCTGACGCTCTTTGAGGCGCGCGTGGAACACAACGCGCCGTCGACCCGGGCATGGTCCATGGTCGGGCGGCGAGTACATTTTTTAACACTTGGGCGGATATTACCATAAACCGTAAAAACTACGCAAATTGACATTTAGACGGTCGATTTTCACCGCACAGCAGTTGCCAAGCAAATCGACTCAAAAATCAACCCGTGTAAATGCTTCATTTCACAATCTTAATAAGCGACGAATATTATAAGGGTCGTTTTAGTAAAACACATGGCGTTGACCGTGTAACCGTCTGCCATCGTAACCTTTAAAGAAAGAAAAAACAACGTGATTTTTTTTTTAATTTAACTTGAAAAAAGTATAAATTGAAAGGATTCCATCGTCTTGCCCAATTTGAGCCATTATCCCCATTCCCTGAGCAGGAAAGTTTTTAGCAAAACGTTTTCGACCGCGTGAAATGTTTTAAAAGTCGAAACCAAGTACCTAGATATTGTGCGGCTTCTTGTAGTTGCCTAAGGCCTGACACGTGAGGACTTGAGGAGGCCTGTCGTAACCAAGTGCGTAGGTAAACAATGAGGGGATTTGCGTCTGGGGTAGCCACGTGATCTATGTTTTTCTAGCTTTTAGGGAGTGAGATGTAGTAATTGGTATTAATTATTAAATGCATTGGTGACCCAGTGGTATCGGCCTCGACTTACGAGTTGTAGGTCGTGGGTACGAACCCAGTCCGGCGCATTACTTTGTGTAATTTATTTCATCACCACTGCTCTCAAAATGGTGAAGGAAAACATCGTGAGGAAACTGGCATGTCCTAGCACCAAAAATTCGAAGACATGTGACATCTACCAATCCGCACTGGGCCCGCGTGGTAGAAGACGGCCTGCTCCCTCTCACAGAGAGAAGGCCTGTCCCAGCAGAGGGAACATTTAAAAGGTTGATGATGATTATACGCATTTGCTTGCTAGCTTTCTCTGGGCGTAATACGTCAAAATCGGTCCATCTGTTTAGGCAAGAAAGTGTAACAAGCAAACAAAGCGAGCGGTTAACTGCGTGTCACGGTTTCAATTCCCGCACGTGACAAATATTTGCATTGCCTACAAGTAGTTTTTTTTTTTGTTTTAAAAAATGCTGCCCCGCGCTGGTAATTTCTCTTTTTTCATAGGTGCGTTTACAAACATCTAAACTCACATACACAAACGCCCAGACCCGGAACAACTACTCGAGAATCATACAAATTATTTGCTGTATGCGGGAATTGAACCCGCGACACGAAGCGCAGCAGTCCAATTGTTCAGCCACTGCGCAAATCTTATTCAAGTCTTTAAAAATTGTCTCCACAGTATTTTTTTTTAAGCTATTGCATAGCTTTTACCGTAGGCTCTGAGCTCGGCGCGCGCGAAAAACGTAACGAAAAAACCTGACCACATTTGACAGCATGCATCGTCTAACGTCGTTTCAGTTCGGGAGACTTCGGCAATTATAAAGGGTACGGACAGATGTGCTCATAAAGGTACGTGCAGAGGGAGAGGGAGAGGGAGAGGGAGAGGGAGAGGGAGAGGGAGAGGGAGAGGGAGAGGGAGAGGGAGAGGGAGAGGGAGAGGGAGAGGGAGAGGGAGAGGGAGAGGGAGAGGGAGAGGGAGAGGGAGAGGGAGAGGGAGAGGGAGAGGGAGTGGGAGAGGGAGAGGGAGAGGGAGAGGGAGAGGGAGAGGGAGAGGGAGAGGGAGAGGGAGAGGGAGAGGGAGAGGGAGAGGGAGAGGGAGAGGGAGAGGGAGAGGGAGAGGGAGAGGGAGAGGGAGAGGGAGAGGGAGAGGGAGAGGGAGAGGGAGAGGGAGAGGGAGAGGGAGAGGGAGAGGGAGAGGGAGAGGGAGAGGGAGAGGGAGAGGGAGAGGGAGAGGGAGAGGGAGAGGGAGAGGGAGAGGGAGAGGGAGAGGGAGAGGGAGAGGGAGAGGGAGAGGGAGAGGGAGAGGGAGAGGGAGAGGGAGAGGGAGAGGGAGAGGGAGAGGGAGAGGGAGAGGGAGAGGGAGAGGGAGAGGGAGAGGCAGAGGCAGAGGCAGAGGCAGAGGCAGAGGCAGAGGCAGAGGCAGAGGCAGAGGCAGAGGCAGAGGCAGAGGCAGAGGCAGAGGCAGAGGCAGAGGCAGAGGCAGAGGCAGAGGCAGAGGCAGAGGGAGAGGGAGAGGGAGAGGGAGAGGGAGAGGGAGAGGGAGAGGGAGAGGGAGAGGGAGGAGGAGGAGAAGGTGAACGTTTCTTGACGTTTCACTTGATTGACGTGGCTGACCATAGTCTAATTAGTACAGTAATAAAAAGGTATAATAAATAAATAATTAAAATTACATAAGTTCATAAAAAATGCTATGCAATAGCTTTACCGCGGCAGTCCCCGAGTGCCACACGTATTTTTTTTAACAATCAAGATGATGGTTCTCTTATTACAATCTCAATAATTGTCAGACATAAAGCCATTGCAATTTATAAATGTGAAAGACAGTTCCAGATCCAACTTAGTGACGGAAGCGAAATCCCAGCCCACCCAGGAGGGAAATGATAACTACTCCATAGAGTGCAGCCGGCATTATATCGAGATCGGATAGTTCTATTGTTTGCAGATCTGGGTTACTGCGGAGTTCTGATTAATTGTCTCGTCTTATTACTAGATAGAGGATTGTAGGACTTAATAAGCACAGACAGAATATAGAGTAGGCAAGAAAAAGTGGGATTTTCTTGAGAAAACACTCTAATAGTTAATCAAATCAAATCCTACTAATATTATAAACGTGAAAGTTTGTTTGGATGGATGTATGTTTGTTCCTCTTTCACGCAAAAACTACTGAATGGATTTGGTTTAAATTCGGTACATAGATAGTTTATAACCTAGATTAACACATAGGATAGTTTTTATCCCTATTTTATGTTCCTACGGGATGATTTTTGAGTTGTAGCGGGTGAAACCGCTGGCAACAGCTAGTAAATTCTAGTTTAGCTGTTCATAAATTTTTACATGTATCTCTGCGTCCTGCCACAGTTAATAGCATAAAAATTTTACATTAAATAGGTATTTTAAAGAACATGTATTTATGTAGTCTTTGAAATAGTCAAGAAACAAAAATAATAATTAAAAATAACATTAAAAAAAATCATTAAAAAAATCTGATAATCTTCATAAAACTATAATACCTAAATGACTAACTTGTTTCAATTTGACCATAACAGGCATTTACACAATCTTTAATGAAGCTACCTACAGACCCAGTCAGAAGGCATAATAATAACAGTACTGGAGCCGCCCATTCCAAATCCTAGATTTCTATGGGGAAGAATGGGCAAGAAACTCCATGGGCATTTTTTTTCTAATCAAAATATTTATATAGAATCAGCTGCTATCGTGAAAATGGGATCTTTAGCTCAGTCACTTTAGGCGTAGCGACTGCTACGCCGTAGACTCGTAGCGATATTTTATGTTCATTTTAAAACATGTTTCGATTATCGTTGTTTTTGCTCTAGTGATATCATATTCTTTATTAACCATAGTATGATTCATGTTGCTGTTGTTTATAAGAGTTTGTAATTGGCAACTGCTATCCAAAATACCTAACGTTTTTCGTCTAAAGGTCGAGGCGCGCGAGACCGCGACAGGAGACCGCGACAGGCAACCGCGACAGGAGACCGCGACAGTAGGCAATGTATGAGCGGCAGTTCGCGAGCGAGACAGCGACAGGAGACCGCGACAGTACTTAACATTAGGCAATGTATGAGCGGCAGTTCACGAGCGAAATAGCGACAGGAGACAGATACGGTAGCAATCTCCGGTCGCGGGCCGTGTCGCGGTCTCCTGTTTCGGTCTCCTGTCTCGGTCTCCCGCGCGAACCGGCACCTGAAGACTGCATTGATCTTTAAAATTACGCTATTTAGTGCTTTATAGAGTTATACATTTTCGAGAATTTATAACGAAAGGTGTTAGCGGTGGCTAGCGAACAAAAGTATGCAATCACTTGGAATTGATCCGAATAGCTCCTCAAATAATTGCGTAATTTGGTATCAGTTTAAAGTTAACAGTTTTATAGGTAACAATTTTATTCATCTAGTTATTAAATACTCAAGATCGCGCGGAATCGGAGAAGTGGTTCCAAACTTTTGGTCGAGAGTGTAATACACATAAATAATATGCTAAAGAAATATGAAATTGTAGAAGCAGAAGTGGGTCGCCAGTTGCAATACAAATATAAAGTATAGGAAAGGACCCCAAAATCAAGTTTTATAATATCAATACTACCCATCTCCACATGGTTGTGAGTAACTTGAAACTTCTAGTGGAAGCCTTGCCTGTCAACTTGGCAAATTGCTTCCGAAGTATTGGATCCACTTGTCCAACTTCAGTACGTAAATACTGTTAGGAAACTTCTCGTGTATCATGGTTAGTGAGGTTGCTGAATTGTTGATAATTTGAGAACGTGATATGAGGTGGTTTGACAGTTCGCTTTTTCTTCTTTATGAGTGATGATGGTGCCGTCATCTCTGATGTCAGGGTTTATTAAGCCGTCTCTGAGGAGCCCCCAGGCCTCCGATATCCGCAGTGGTAGGCGCCCACGGCGACGGACATCGCAAGACGATCTCCGGCCACCGTAGGCGCGACCATGGACCATGCCCGGGTCGACGGCGCGTTGTGTTCCACGCGCGCCTCGAAGAGCGTCAGCAAGATGACGGGGCCGCCCTCTAGAGGGCCAAAGCCTGCCGGGGTCGCGGGACGTATCTCACTACCGAGACCCTGGAACGTAAAGGGCTAATGAAGGACACAGTGGATTTTAGTCAATACAAGTCTGACAGTCCCTCCCGCACTGCCCTAGGTGGGAGGACTCATTTGATGATTTTACCACGATAAAAAAAAGGCTGCCGACATGACTTTTGGACTTTTTATAACCTATCTCTGTACCAACTGACGGCACGATTGGCGCAGTGGTTGAGCAATCAACTGCTGCGCAGCGTGTCGCGGGTTCGATCCCCGCACGCAACAAATATTTGTGTGACCTACATGTAGTTGGTTCGGGTTTTGGTGTTTGTGTATGTGAGTTTATATATTTATAAATACTCCCGACACAGGAGAAATTCCTAATGTGGGGTAAAGTTTATTAAAAAAAACTTTCACCCCATCCGTTCAGTTATCTTAATGTGATTGAGTAATAATTTTATTCACTTTATTATTCCAGATCACATGAATCCACAATTGTTAGTAAAACATAAACAACTTAAGACTAGTGTTAGTACAATAAATTAATTAACATTCATGTCTGAATAATAATCCTACCAATTAATGCATTCGTTTACATGAAAGGGAATCGTCTATCTTGGTATGGACATGTGATGAGGAGGGATGACACCCATGTGACTAAGAGAGTGATGAGTATGAATGTTGATGGATGGAGAGGAAGAGGAAGGCCAAAGAAAAGATGGATGGATTGTCTAAGGAATGATATGAAAGAAAAAGGAGTAAATGATATTGTGACGTCTGATAGGGGAGAATGGAAGAAGAAAACATGTTGCGCCGACCCCAAATAGAATGGGATAAGGGCAGGAAGAAGAAGAAGAAGAAGTTTACAATTATCACAATAATCAACAATCATAAATTTCACATAATCAATAATTATAAATTCCTTAATAATCATAATAATAAACATCTATCCATCCATTCCTCCATACATCCTAAATTCAAACTTTCGTATTTATAATATTAGCATACTTACTCGTAGATTAACCATTCAGGGAAGTTCAACATTTAAAGGAGAGTCTTGATTATTTATAATATGTTAATATAGTACAATGACCCATCCTTTGAAACATTAAGTATTTGTCCGGACGACTTTATTTACATGTCGGACATTCTTCCTTTTACCCTCGTAAAAATAGATGCTACTTTGAAAGGACAGTATATTTTGGGTCACTTTATTTCTTAATTAAGTGCCTTTACTTTTTATATTTATCTATGACGCGTAATAAAAAATGTCTGTGTCCAACTTAATTACCATTATCTAATAGGTACATTGAATTTGAAAAATAGGCATTTTTTTACCGACTTCTGTTAGATTGTATTATGATTTCTCCTTCATTACACATTTTTATATTTGGGCATTTCTACGTAAAGAAAAACACAACAAAGATATTTTCTGATTAAGTTCAATTTAAAAAAAAAATCATAGCTGATATCTTTTTTGCTTTAATGCTAGTTAGTAACCTCAAACTTTTTTGATGTGTATATCAACTAATCTCTGCTAAGCTATCAATTCACAGCACATATCCCATTCTTAAACTTAAAAGCCATTTTCAACAGTTCCAGAGCTCCACAAATTCTACCATATTCAAGTACACAGTCTAACTTTAGTGTCGGGGGCTTTGAGCATGAGCCCATTGTAATGTTAATGATATCTACACAGCCTGTAGTCTGTAGCCTGTGCTCCCACATAGTGTGGGTGAAATTAGGCTACCCTTTACAATTCATTCTAGGACTTTTGAGTAAGACGTCTAATTATTCATGTGCTTATAGGACAATTAAAGGCAGGTCTGGTGCTTCTTGTAAAGTACTGGTATTTAGCTGCAACTGTTTAGACTGGAAGCCGATTATAAACTATCGTACCACAAAAAGTTAAACATCTGTTGAATATTTCTCTAAAAAAGAGCTTGTTATGGGTACTAGACAACTGATAAACATACTTATATATTTCTAAATACATAAATATTATAGATAAATTACACCCAGACACAGAACAAAAATGACCGTGCTCATCACACAAACATTTGTCCTGGGTGGGAATCGAACCCACGACCTCCGGCATAGCAGTTAGGGTCACTAACCATCACTAGACCAACAGGCCTGGCAAGCCTGTAACAAATGTTTAACTTTTTTAGAGTTACATAGGTATTCATACGGCGTGTTTGTAAAGGCGTGCTCAATTCAACACTTTTTAAACAAAATTCAGTTGCAGGTAGTTCAACACAAGTTCAAGTTCAATTCTGTGGTATCGTAACCACGTTCATCTGTGCATATAAAATAATACATGTATTCATATACGCGCGGATGCGGCGCGGCGACGCAAACGTCGTGAACGAGTTTTTCACGCACGTTCGTGTCGCTTCGTACACTCATTTGAATTCCTGCTTCAGAATCTTAAACGCTCGTTGCAGGAACATCGTCTGTGCGTAAAACATTCGTTGCGTAAACAGTAGTACTCGATGTGTCTATTATTATTTGATTTAGGGTTTCTCTTAAATTTGCTAGGTCAGAAGTTACAAAGTCTACGAGGGATTGAGCTTACCCTGAAGAAGGCTTTTCATTCTAACTTTGAAGATATACCAGATGTATGCGTTCTAGAACACAGACGCATGTAGTGAGTTCCATTCTTTTGCTGTGCGCATTATGAAGGATTGTAAACGCTTAGGCCAAATTGGTGGAGTAGCTATTACAGGAATGATTCTGATTGAAGAAAGAAAAAACAGCTTAGTAAAACCACAAGTGAATCATAGCTATCTATTCATGAAAATTTAAGACGGGGCTTCAAGGCAGTCACCTCAACCGCAAACTCTCAACAGAGGTAGTTAAAAGAAACCGTTCTTAGTAGATTAAACATTAAGTTGATTTTAAGCTTACAAGAAATGCTTTTACAAACGAAATAATTGTATTGTACAGTAGCCGGGGAAAAGGTCAGAGGTCAGGAACCCCGCAGAAAGGCAAAAAATAGAGTAAGTATCTAAAAATAACTTTGTACAAGTACAGATACTCGTACAAGCCCTTATAAAAATGGACTAAAGAGCTTTTTTGAACTTGAAGAAGTTATTGTCTTTCACTGTTTTTTTTTTTAATTTTCTCGAACGCACACAATATTTTTTAGAAAATAACTTGTACAATACATTATTTATTTGAAAGTAATTCGATCTATCTGTGTCCCTTTTTTACGCCTTAACAGTTGAACAGATTTGGATGACATCTAGAACATAGGTTAGGTTAAGGTAGTAAAGTCATACCTACGATAATTTTAGAAGACAGAAGTATTTTTTTTATCACAAAACAATCGTAGATGATTTGGACTCATACCGCAAGGGCTGGTTCGAAGTGGCGCTGAACAAGAACACTTGGAAATATTTGGGGTAGGCCTTTGACCAATAGTGGGACAGTGCGATCTAAGCAAAAAAAAAAACGTGTGGCACTCGAGGACTGCCGCGGTAAAGCTATTGCATAGCATTTTTTATCAACTTATGCAAATATAATTATTTATTTATTATATTTATTACTATACTAATTAGGCTATGGTCAGCCATGTCAATCAAGTGAAACGTCAAGAAACGTTCTCCTCCCTCTCCCTCAATAAAATTGCCCCTTGCTCAATAAAAGCATGCTTTCTGCTAGTAATGAGCACGTCTGTCCATACCTTTATGAGCACGTCTGTCCGTACCTTTATGAGCACGTCTGTCCGTACCTTTATGATTGCCGAAGTCTCCCGAACTGAAATGACGTTAGACGATGCGTGGTGTCAGGTAATTTCCTTAGGTTTTTGGGAATTTCTTGATTCGGTCGCCGCGCCGCGCCGCGCTCAGAGCCCGCGATAAAAGCTATGCAATAGCTTAAAAATCCTTGGTGATGCTGAGAGGTGAGAGCAAAGAGTATAGTAAGTTTGCAATGTATACATAATACTGCATCCAACTGTAAATTCATTATACGAGTATATTTTCTACTTGAAACAATCTACTTCGAAAAAAAACATTAGATCCGACGCAATGCGGACAAATACTCGGAGCAGAAAATCCTCCATGGTGAATCTAATAGCTAACGTTCATTGGCTGCGAACCTGCGTTCCAAACTGCATCAGTGATTTGATTGGCTACGAGCTTTCTGCTGTTGTAAATCAACGAGAATGCAGGGCTGTCATTGGCTGTGACACTTTTCGACTGACAGTGTTACTTATTTGCCTTTTATAGAGACACTACTTGCGGTTGACAAATCCCATATTGCTTCAGGCCCGTTTGAATGTGTCACTGAGCACTGGTGTGATTGTCGTTATTCTAGTGAATCTCGCTTCTTTCTTACTAATATTATTAATGCAAAAGTTTGTGAGGATACCAAATGATGTAATTATGCTGTCATAATACAATATACATACCTGCAGAGAGAACAATAACAAAAAAGTTTTTGTCCAAGTTTCAGTTTTCGACTTACGAGTATATTTCGGCGTATAACTTCAAAACCTGGCGCCTTAGGACATTATGTCATTTATATGTATATTTTTTTATCTCTGTGTTCTCTATGTAGGTTTTTGTACAAATTTTGTTGTACACCAGCACCACAATTTAAAAAAAAATCAGGTGGAGTAGATTCCATATTAATATCAGATTCCTCGCTTGAACTCATATTATTATTTTGTTTATTTAACAGTGGTAAAGTCGCAACAATGTTTGAAGGTTTGAAGTTTCTAATATGAAAATGGCGCGAATTTGAAAATGGCGCCACATGCACGTGGTGAAATCTTTCGTCTCATTTACTCTTTAGTATTAAAGTGAGACAACGTATTGAGCAAAAGCGCTTCCAAGGAGGTTCGATCAGTCAGGTTGTTTATTCTCATAAAGTGAAACTCTTTGGTAGAGTTCTTATATTTTTTTTAATTTAAATAAAAAAAAACCATAAAGAAAACGCACGGGCGTGCCGTAAAATAGGTACTTAGGTGAGAGTACCTATTTTACCGCACGTTCCGTTGTATGGTGCGTAATATTATTTAACTTTCGAACAATGTATACACCTACAGGCTTTGTAAATGCATTTTTCGAGCAAATGTGTTGAAAAGGATTTAACCTTCAAGAAACGGTTTTATTAGTTCCCAAACTGCTTTATTTAAAGCAAGTTAGTCATTTAAAAAACTATGTTCTTTTTAAAAACAAGCTTTTATTGTTAAAAACAATACTTACGATAGACAAAGTTCAAGACGAATCAAATGAGTCTAAACTCGATGGGTTTCCATTGGCGCCATTTCATTACAGAGTTCCTATGCTAGACTATCATCAGATCAGCTCCATGTAATCATAATATTGCATTGTCACGCGATATAAATATATGTGCTAAATTTCAACAATAATCGGATATCGGGAAGCGGGTCTAACTTTTTTTTTGCGTGGTAAAATCATCAAATGAGTCCTTCCACCCAGGGCAGGGCTGGAGGGACTGTCAGACTTGTACTGACTAAAATCCACGGTGTCCTTCATTAGCCCTTTACGTACCAGGGTCACGGTAATGGTATAAGTCCCGCGACCCCGGCAGGCTTTGGTCCTCTAGAGGGGGGCCTCGTCATCTTGCTGACGCTCCTCTTTGAGACGCGCGTGGAACACAACGCGCCGTCGACCCAGGCATGGTCCATGGTCGGGCGGCGAGTAGCTCATTACTCGCCGCCCGCATGCCCGCGCCTACGGTGGCCGGAGTTCGTCTTGCGACGAAGCGGGTCTAACTTGCAAGATTTAATTACAGACAATAGGACAGGTGAAAGTAAATAAAAGCTTGTAAAATGTATTTTACAGTCAATCTTTCAGCAGCTATATTTTATGCAATATTGATTTCCTTCAGCACGTGTAACTAATGATCCGTTTACGTGGAAAATGCTTTTAAAAATATTTCTCTCGTAGAAAATACAACATTTGTTGGGAAATATGAGCTGAGTTACGTGGAATTCGGATTCATTGAGATTCGCTCGTCCATCCATCAAGGTTATGGATGTATATTGATTAACGACCTGAAATTTCCGCGTACAATGCAATATTCATAGTTGGGAAACTTTAATATTTCTGGTTTCTGGTGTACTGGACACTTTGTGGACCGCAAAAGACCTGGAACGCAAAAGGCAACCGAAGCAACAGGATAGTTTTAAGTCAGTAAGAGACTGTCAGTCCATTCTACTTCACCCAGTGAGGATTCATTTGATTTTAGGCACTAAAATGTAATGGTGTACGTAATGTTTACCGGGTTAAGATTTTTGTCAAAATTACGAGTTACAATTTGTAAAATGGCAATTCGTAAGATTAACAATTTGTACAATATATCCTAACATGATTTGCTAAAGTAGCTCAAAAATCAGTGCATCGAATCTCGACACTCCATTTTCTAGTCGATTCCAATTAGAGGTGTCGGTTACATTGGTTACAGCAGTGCTAATAGTACGTACGTTGTTAAATTGTTTCACAGCAATTATTCCGAAAATCTTTAGCGGAAGTGTTGACACCTTACTTTTATATCTTACCAGCGACCATTCCCGGCTTCGCGCTGGTTCTCAGAATACCGTCCCATATCCATCTTACCTTTCCTTTCCAAAGTCCTAGAACGCCTAGTCCACAATCAGCTTAGTAATTTTCTATGTGAGAATAGTCTGCTGAATCCTTTCCAAACTGGCTTCCGTCCTGGTCACAGCAGTACCACAGCTTTAATTAATGTTACTGATGACATCAGATTGGGCATGGAGAAAGGCTATCTGACGGTGCTGTGCTTACTGGACTTCAGTAATGCATTTAACACTGTCGATTTCGATATCCTGCTTGCCCTGCTTCGCTCGATTAACATATCTCCAACAGCGATTGACTGGTTTCGTAGTTACCTGTACGGCCGCCGGCAACGTATATGCATTGAGGAGACGCGCTCTTCTTGGTGTTATACTTCTGCCGGTGTACCACAGGGTGGCGTTTTGTCTCCCTTACTCTTCGCAATGTAGCCAAACCACATATATCCTGTGTTACTCAGGGTGAAAGTAGTTTTCTAATGGTAATAAAAAATTTGAAATCAGCACAGTAGTTTTTGAGTTTATTCATTACCTACAAACCAAATACACACACAAAAATACAAATCTTTCCTCTTATAATGTTAGTGTAGATTACCTGTATCTCCCATCATCACCATCATCATCATCATCAGCCTATAAATGTTCCCACTGCTGGGACACAGGCCTCCTCTCAGTAAGAGGGAGTGGGCCGTAATCTACCACGCAGGCCCAGTGCGGATTGGTAGATGTCACATGTCTTCGAATTTTTGGTTCTAGGACATGCCGGTTTCCTCACGATGTTTTCCTTCACCGTTTTGAGAGCAGTGGTGTTGAAATAAATTACACAAAGTAATGCGCCTGACGGGGTTCGAACCCACGACCTACAACTCGTAAGTCGAGGCCGATACCACTGGGCCACCACTGATCTCCCATCACTGACAAATAAATATATGGAATTGAATTGAATTGACTTTCAAAACCCCTCCTATATTCTAAAACCACTCCTCAAGCGTCAATCCAACTCCCAAAAGCAATATAAAACTTAAACCTACATATTGATAGCTCACCCTTCACCTCTGGGCCTCCATTTATCTGGAGTACCCTCTCCTCTCGGACTCCGGATCTGTATGTAGGTCAGGGCGGCCGCACTTAATTAGACCGAGAAAAAAAACAGCGTCGTGTTTCGCGGCGGACGTGGCGCAGCCCTAATGACTAATGATCTTGTGAATTTTTGAAACAGGCATTCTCTTTTGTTTTTTCTCGACTACGGTGGGATGTGGTGGGTCGGGGTGTAAAAGTTATGTATATTTGTTCATGTATTACATTTAAGACAGCTCTTCCTAGTGACCACATTTATTGAGTGCCAAAATATCTGCCATTTATTACGAATCCGATATTTAGTTAAACATTTTCGGCTTGTTCTCGATTAAACTTGACACGTACTTCACTCAGCGGGTGCCCCCCTTTAATGCATATCTCTGATTAATTGATAGTCTCACCACCGACTTCATGCATAGCGTATAGGATTTTTTTTCTGAAATTTTATTTAATCTTCACAGCTTTCAAAATGGTGAAGGAACAACATGATCAACAACATCAGGAACCCGGTATATCCTAGAACCAACAATTTAAATACAGGGTGTAAGAGACATCGACGCACAAACGGATACCATGGGTCCAGGACATGATTCTGGACCCCCACGTGTTGGAATTTTTTTTTTAATAGTGAGCCGCACTTAAAGTACTACAGGTACTGTGGTACTGGACACAGTATTTAGTCATACGATGACCTTTCATTATAAATATCTAAGATCTAAGAAATCATCTAAGAATCTTTCTAGTTTTATTTACATTGCTACTTTTAGTGAAAGTAGTGAATTAATTACTTTTTTGTTAAAAATCTCATTGGGTTAGGTAAAAATAACGATTATGAACAGTCTAAAGTAAAAAAACTCATTTTTTTTTTAATTTTGAAAATTAGGAAAAATCCAGAATCATGTCGTGGACCCATGGTATCCGTTTTTGCGTCGATGTCTCTTACACCCTGTATATGTGCCAACATTTAGCAACCGACACTGGGCCCACTTGATGGAACAGACCACACCTCATAGAGATGACGCTTGTGTCCCAGCAGTGGGAATATTATACATATATACTGATTATGTTATGCTTAAACTTGATTGATCACTGTATAGGCTATTTCAAAGTCAAACCATTTATTTTAATTTAAGTTTTGAACGTCAAACTTTAAAAGAAAAGCAATAAAATTGATTGTAAAGATTACTATTTCAAACTTGCCCCTTTTGAGGCCGTCCATAATTTTGCTTCCTCTACGTTCATATAATTATCTGGTCTACTGGGACTACTCGATCCGCTTAAAAACAATGGCGTCCCTAAGTAAATAACATTAATACAGTGTACACCATAAAACGACTAGGTATTATTTTATCTACACGACACACAGAATACCAGCCAACCGAAATCACTTGCACATTCACGATAGCGCTCAACAAAAAGCCGCTGCAGCGCTTTAACCAAGCTCAGTTAACAAAAAGCGATTTAATAACACTAAAGCTTCACACAATGGCTGTTCTACGGACTAGCGTTTAGGCACCTGCCTTACTGCTCGAGGAAGCGATTAGAGAATCGTGCAATAATTGTTTCTTTCTTGCGAGTCATACAAAGGTATTGGGTACGGTAATATTATAAAGAGGTAAAAGTCATCAAAATTGGAGGCAATCAATGGGTGCGTTTAGCCGATACAAAATCTGGACAGAATATGCTGAACAGTCAGCTATGCTGACTATTATCGGCTGAAACCATGCTGAGGTCAGACGAGAGTGAAGTTAGCATTTAGAGTTTGAATATTCCGTCATTTTACTTTTTGAGTTTGTCAATGTCAAACTATCGGATAGTTGTCAGTGCATTGAAGTGTAAGGGACTTTACTCATGGCGCGATGCGACGCGACGCGATTCGTGCGATATCGAGTCGATTGCCGATTTAAGTCGCACGTATTTACTAATGGAGCGATGCGATGCAATTCGACCGTAAACTACGATAATCCACCTTACTACTACGACATAAAGGCGCTGCAAACAAAAGACAAAAGATGTTGCCAGTGACGAGTAGATGCGCAATCTAATTTCGAACACAGAATCACATGCATTGTCATTAGGACGTACATGCAATTCGATATCGAGCAGACCTGTGAGCGATATCGTCAATCCATGCGACTCCATTAGCAAACACTAGCGACTGTCCATACATTTTCTTCGGCAATCGATGCAATTCCATATTGCGTCGTGCCATGAGTAAAGTCCCTAAACCGGCTATAAGGCTACACACGGCTAAGATACCTACTATAATATTTTATCTTAAGATACCATATCGCTCGCCATACAATTCAATGGACCATCACCCACGACGAAGATAGAATATATTTCATATTTTCGTATCTTAAGATAGAGAGCGATGTAAGAATTTATTATAGTAAGATAACATCTTAAAATAAAATATTATAGTATAGCCGTGTGTAGCGCCCTTTATAATACCACGTATCTATCGCTATCCAATCTGAATATAGCCACTTATCATTTCTCAGCCTCCTCAGACTATTCTGTTAAGCAGTCGCCATTTTTCTTTCAGTGCTGACAAGATTTTGTATCGGCTAAACGCACCCATTGAAATTATTCATCTTATTTCAAAAACTCGTTCACTGTTAAAAAGCTAAACTACTGTATACTTTTTTTGGGTGGCAAAATAATTAAATCTGTTTCGATCCCGCCACGTACAACTCCACTGCTCCTAACTTCTATTTAGCTCTCTCTTCTCGCTTATCGCTGACAATGGGACACGTGCCTTTTACAGACTAGCGTTTAAGCGAATTGGATCGGACGCGGCTGTGTCAATGGCCGCCTTTGCCGCCACTGATTTGGCGCATTCTGCCTACTACCTACCTATTTTTGGTGCTTGAAGCGGCCGGAGATAGAATTTGCTGCCAAATTTTCAGATTTATTGAGCTAATGGTTTTTGGTTTTGGCTTGTTCTGTTCTGTGTATTATGTGGCCCTTGTGGTTTATGTAGGGCCGGGGAAGGTTACACGTGTCGTTCTCTATGTATCTGAGGCTATATATAATTACTTGTTTGTGCGAAGTCATTAACAACATCAGCCTATTAATGTGCCCCACTGCTGGGATAAAGGCCTCCTCTCTGTGAGAAGTTGTGGGCCATAATCCACCTCGCGGGCCCTGTGCGGGTCGGTAGATGTTATAATTATCGAATTTTTAGTTCATGCACATGCCGATTTCCTCACAATGTTTTCCTTCGCCGTTTTGAGAGCAGTCGTGATGAACTAAATCACACAAAGTAATGCGTCTGGCTGGGTTCGAACCCACGACCTTCATAGTAAGTTGGGGCGGATATCACTGAACCACCACTGCTCTCCAGAGAATAAACTGAATAAATTTTCGGCATCGACCAGCGCTTATTCTTGTTCGAGTCCCTACAGTTTTTTTAAACTTATCTTTACGCATTTAATCTTCAGCCCAATTCTGCAGAATGGAACCGAGCGAATATATCTAAGTAGCATTCATAAAATGAATATTGATAAGACGAATGAAAACGAGGGTAAAATGTTAACAAGTTTCATCTTCATCTAAAATATATCATTATAGATACAAAGTTAATACTAAATTAGTTTCTTATATAAAATAAAAGTACCTAATACGCAAAGGTCAAGAATAAAAAGATCTGGAAAATAAATATTTTAAAAAACTTTCAATAAAGTTCTCGCTGCTTTCATGAAAAAAATATATTCTTGGGATACCTTCTATGAATAAATTCTTTGGTTTTAGAATACTAGGTCCATGTTTTTTACGTAAGCTAGAATAGAAAATTCCACTTGGTTTTATGTGGAATTGGTCAAATAGCTTTACGCTGAAGCGCGTCATGCTCTTATTCTTTGCGTAGGCGCTTTCAATCGTTTTAAAGCAGGCCGCTTTGCCTCAGAATCTTTTGTGAATTGTAATATAGGAGGGTTCACCAATTAACCATTTGCCTACATATTTCACATAAGAAGTATAAATTCGGGTACGCCGCAATCGCGACGTAAAGAAACCCGGTTTGGTAGGAGAGACGCCACGGCGTCTTCACATTCATACCTGACGCACGGTTCGGCGGCAGGTTTCGCCTACAGGTGTCACCATTGTGTGGAGTTGTGGACCTCCCGAAGGAAATGTTAGGTCAAACGTGGTGAGACCCGGTTGCTTTGAGAAAGCACTGCCGTGCACTAAGGGAGCCGATGGACAGTGGTGACCTCTCGCGTCCAACCTTGGTCCAGGCGCTATGACGGGGCCCCCCTTTATGACCAAAGCCTGCCGGGGTCGCGGGACTTATCTCATTACCGTGACCGCGGAACATAAAGGGCTATTGAAGGACACCGTGGATTTTAGTCAGTACGAGTCTGACAGTCCCTCTCGCCCTGCCCTGGGTGGGAGGACTCATTTGATGATTTTACCACGCTAAAAAAAAAGGCCATGGCGCTAAGGGAAAAGGGAGGACTTTTAGTCAGAATTTAGAGCCTGACAGTTTCTTATGATCCACCTGGGATAAGAGGACTTATTTGATTATTTTAAAAACAATAAAAAGGGATCTTTACCTTGCGATGAATGTATCTCAATCAATACCGCACACATGATGGTACTTAATGTTAATTACAGTTAAGCCCATTTCACTCACACTAAGCAACAACACAATTAGTTATACTCCACTTAACCTTGCCACTGAAATCAGTGGCCCATCTAACTAGTCTACACAGTAATGAAGAGAGGCGTTATGAAGTGCTTTCTAAACTGAAACTATTCTATTAGTACTAACTCGTAGTTCATAGGGCATGAAGGGAAAACTTGCCATATTACTGTTTGGTCATGAGTTACATGCTCAGTAGTAAGTCGCGACAACGACTGGCATGCAACAAATGAAAACGTGTCGCAAGTCACAGTACTAGTGTCGCCGCACACGGGCCACTGGCCACAACCACAAAACACCGCCACGAGAAGCTAGAAGCGGCCACAGAGAAGCTGAAGCGCGCGAGAGCCACTTGTGGCCGGTGGTCGAAACTTGTGGTCGCTGGCTGTTACTTTTTTAACCAATGATAGATAGATAGATAGATAATCCAATAATAGAGAGAGGGGTGGGGAATCGCGCGAGTGGCGTGTGTCGGTGTTTAGTGGCCGGTGCGGGCCACAAGAAGCGAGCAGCGACGATTGTGGAGTGTGGCGGCCACCGGCGTCTACCGTGTGCGGCGAGACCCTATAAAATATATGAAAACTACAAGAAATATGCCGGTGGCGGCGTTTTGTGGTTGTGGCCAGTGGCCCGTGTGCAGACATATCGCATGTCACATAGTTAGTCGTGTTGAATGTCACATACCTATCCGTGTCACATGTCAAAGAACTAATGATGTCGTATGTCACATAGTCGTGTCACTAGTCGCATCGCAATCCTGTTGCAGTCTTAAAGCTACCGTGTCGCAAATCGCATCATAGCTCCATATATACGTATGTCAGATAACTATAGTCATCATCATCATCTCAGCCATAGGACGTCCACTGCTGAACATAGGCCTCCCCTTTAGATCTCCACATATACCGGTTGGAAGCGACCTGCATCCAGCGTCTTCCGGCGACCTTTACAAGGTCGTCTGTCCACCTCGTTGGTGGACAGTACTATAGTCATGTCATATGTCAATACCTAAGTCTCATCATAAGACGTGTCGCATATCACACTACTAGTCGTGTCGCAAGTCGCATCTAAATTGTGTCGCAAGTCGCATCACAAAGTCTTAACGCCCGACGGCCGCGGCGGCGTTTAGAGCGATACAGTAAAGTTAGCGCCTAATGGCTGTTACGAGTTTGTGGTGTGGCCGCCATTAGTTTTCACATTTTCCTGCAGTAATATTGAAAGCGAGTTAAGAATTAATTGTGTTATAAACTTTGTAAAATGTCTGAGTGTTTTGTCGGCTTTTATTATTTTAGCTAAATATTTCAGGATATTGTTATTTGTAGCAAGTTGAGTTACTTGTTAGGGCTATTTATGATATGCTGTAACTTTTTTGCCAGCACGGTTAGCACAGTGACTAAGCGATTTGACAGCTGCGCAACGTGTCGCGGGTTCGATTCCCGCTCGGAACAAATATTTGTATGAACTACAAGAGTTGTTCCGGGTCTGCGTGTTTGTGTATGTGAGTTTATATGTTTGTAGACGCACCCACGATACAGGAGAAATAAAAAAAAACTGTTTCATGTTTTCTAAAACATTTCTTTATCATTTTCTTTCAATAACCTATACTGGCCCACTGTTGGGCAAGCGCCTTCCTTAATTCCTTTTATGAATTTTTTCAGATTTTTTCTAATTCTGTATTCGTTGTACAAATTCAGGGCATCTCACCAATGAATGAATTTTGGGCTAGACTCACGCTCAACATTATGGAGAACTTCACACATAATACTGAACTATTTAAAAGCTATACTTGCTCCAATTAACACCACAGCAACATTAATCAAAATAAATTCATTACTACTCCAGTATTTAAACGGTGACAAGACGCGAGTAATCAACCGTCTGGGTCTTAAGACAGTCGCTAAGAAGCAGCGCAGTCATCCATTTCTGCCAATCAGCTGTTGCAATTTGCGCGGGAAACTAACAGAAGCCATATTTAATACGCTGCAGAAGTTATCAGTTTCTGCGACTTTTCTAGTAAAGTACATTATTTTATTACTGACTTAGTCTAGTTTTTGCTGAATGTCAGCCTCCAGGGTCGCGGAACTCTCTTAAAAGGGCTTGGAACGTTATAGGCATGTAAAAGATAAAGAGTAGTTTTTAGTCAGTAAGTCTGACAGACGAGAGCAGTGGTGGCCCAGTGGTATCGGCCCCGACTTACGAGTAGTAGGTCGTGGGTTCAAACCCAGCCAGGCGCATTACTTTGTGTAATTTATTTCATCACCACTGCTCCCAAAAACAGTGAAGGAAAACATCGTGAGGAAACCGGTATATCCTAGAATCAAAAATTCGAAGACATGTGACATCCACCAACGCGCACTGGGCCCGCGTGGTGGATTATGGCCCACTTCCTCTCACAGAGAGGAGGCCTGTGTCCCAGCAGTGGGAACATTAATAGGCTGATGATGATGAAAAGTCTGACAGTCCACTGCACATCGGGCGGGAGGACGCATTAGGTGATTACCATCCCAAAAACTAAAAGGGTCAGCTTCCCGTCAAACTTAGTACAGCTGAATGCCTATATCTTACATAGAAAGACCTAGCTACATATCTGAACGACAGAGCTCAGAGAGACTGTCTCTAGTACGTATAACCCAGTTTCTGGGAAACACGTTTCAGAATGATCATCATCAGCCTATAAATGTTCCCACTGCTGGGACACAGGCCTCCTCTCTTGTGAGAGGGAGTGGGCCGTAATCTACCACGCGGGCCCAGTGCGGATTGGTAGATGTCACATGTCTTCGAATTTTTGGTTCTAGGACATGCCGGTTTCCTCACGATGTTTTCCTTCACCGTTTTGAGAGCAGTGGTGTTGAAATAAACTACACAAAGTAATGAGCCTGACGGGGTTCGAACCCACGACCTACTATTCGTAAGTCGAGGCCAATACCACTGGGCCACCACTGCTCTCTCAGAATGATCAGCTATGCTATTCTCTAAAACTTCGACGAAAATATAGTTTGTCTTTATTCTTCTTTCAATTTAGTGTTTTAGAGCAGCTATCGGCAATCTTTTGTCGCAAAGTGACAAAATCAAGTTACGGTGGGTCGTATTTATATTTAAAGCGGAAAAATATAAACTTACTTAATTATGGTTAACTCTTTGCTTATTTAAGAAAATTTACAAAAACCATCACGGTCCGGAAGGAGGGATCGCGGGCTGCGCGTTGCCGACCGCTTTTCTAGTGCATAAAGTAAAAAATATAATAAAGAAAGTAAAACGGTGTTCGAGTCTGCCATTCAGCGCTGTATGCAAGGGCAAGTGCGCGGACAGTTGTCGGATGCGCAGCACGGATTCCGGCCGGGGCGCAGCACTGCTACCAATCTCCTTGATTTCATGGGACAAGTGGTGCCCGCGGTAGATGCTGGGGTGCAGGTGGATGTAGCTTATTTTGACTTCAGAAAAGCCTTTGACACCGTCGACAATGACATCTTGCTGCGGAAGCTAGCAGAGGTCGGATGTACCCCACATCTATTGCGGTTTTTCGCCAGTTACATGCAAGGCAGGCAGCAATATGTAGACTGCAACGGATGTGAATCTGACTTATACTACACTCGGTCTGGTGTAAGTCAGGGCAGCAATTTGGGGCCTCTAGAATTTATAATAATGATAAACAATTTACCGGAAGTCGTAAGACATGGCTCTTGTTTATTATTTGCAGATGACCTCAAGTTGCTGCTTGAGATTAGGTCCGAATCCGACTGCGGGCGCCTACAGGAAGATATAGATCGAATTGTACAATGGAGTCATGAAAACAAACTGTACTTCAACGTGTCCAAGTGCTCGTTGATGAGCTTCACCCGTTCTCGTGCACCTCTGCTCTATGAGTACGTGGTGGACGAGGCACCAATGCAACGAGTCACGGAGGTGCGAGACTTGGGTGTTTCCATGACTCCCGATCTATCATTCCGTGAACATGTAACCAAGGTCTGTAAGAAGGCGTACAGAAACTTAGGATTTGTTCTGAGACAGACTCACAACTTCACAAACATCACAGCAGTAAGGGTCCTGTATGACGCACTAGTCAGGAGTCATCTGGAACATAGTGCGGTCATATGGGATCCACATGAAGCTAAGTACTCGGTGATGTTGGAGCGCGTTCAGAACAAATTCACGCGCCATTTGTACAAGAAATTATATGGGGTATATCCTTTTTACCCACTGATGTATCCCACTTTGTTTGTCCTGGGCATGGTTGGCTATAACCAACTGCATATCCGACGGGAGTTTACGCTGGTCGCCTACTTGGTGAAGGTGCTTCGTGGAGTGGAGAGTAACTCGGGCGTATTGCAGCGCTTGAGTCTGTGTGTACCGGACCGCTACGTGTGGAGGCGGCGCAGCCCGCCACTGCTACTGGTACCTACAGCCAGAACTAACTTGCTTGCCAAGGCACCTCTTACCAGAGCTATTCGTACCATCAACAGCCTTCAAACACAGATCGATGTGTTTACGTGTTCTTTGGGTGAATTCGCAAGGCTATTATTATTTATATTATGCTACAAGCAAAATAATTTGTAAATAATTTGAAATTTGTTTGTATTTTAATGTAGTATTAGTGTGTTATTTAATTGTTTAATAATTTTATTACTTTATTCTATTGTGTTCTTATTTGCTTATTGTATTTTTTATAGTTTATGTTAGTCTAAGTTTAGTTTAAGGTCTTATCTGTCGCATTAGGGTAAACCCTGTAATGATAGAATAAGTTTTGATAAATAAATAAAAAAAAAAAAAAAAAAAAAACTAATTTTGGAGCAGAAACCGTGTGGTTTCTGCTCTCTTAGAAATGGCATTACAGCTCATAAACTTGCCCTGAAAAAGAGGCTCCCTCTTTGTAATACAAAATCCTGAGATACAGGACTTATAAGACGGAGTGGGTGGGACGTTTTGCAATGCGGGCTAGGGTCGGTGGCCGTCACAATGTCTTTGAACTTTTTGTTCTAGGACATGCCAGTTTCCTTACAAAGTCTTACTTTACGGCTGCGGGGTAAGTGACCTAAAACATTACAACCTTTTCCGCAGGGTAGCCTGAGGGTAGGCGCTTAAAATCGGTTCAGAATGTACTTAACACTTCAAGCAATGATTAATCGGTTAACGTTATAGGACCACAAGAAAACGTTTAAGATAGAGAGATTGATAAAGATTTTGAAAATGGATCAGTAGCTGTAGATGGCTATAAGTATTTATGTACACTTCCGTCGCATTTGCACTTCGTCCCGCGTTCGCTTTTTGCCCCATTCGCGGTTCAAAATCAAAATCAAATGTTTTTATTTCACATAGGCCCCTGAGGGCACTTATAAAACGTCGACAACAGGTGCTCGGTTCGGGTTGGTCGATTCCATGGAGAAGAACCGGCAAGAAACTCCATGGTTACTCTTTGATTCTTTTTATAGTTGGTTCCATTCGCGGTTAGTCTGATTCACAGTTGGTTTCATTAACGATATAGAAGGACTGTCTGAAGGATGATAAAGCTAGAAAGGAGATGACTGGTCAGATAATGATTAATAGAGAGGTTGGGTGGGTGGGGGTAAGATGAAAAACGGGGAAAGATAAAAAATACAAATGACATACCAAGACAATGAAATACCAAGACGATTTAAGTCACTATTTCAATCTTACCCTTTGGGCATTTTGTCTTACCCCTTCTTATTCCCGGGTCGACGGCGCGTTGTGTTCCACGCGCGCCTCAAAGAGCGTCAGCATAATGACGGGGCCCCCTCTGTAGAGGGCCAAAGCCTGCCGGGGTCGCGGGACTTATCTCATTACCGTGACCCCGGAACATAAAGGGCTATTGAAGGACACCGTGGATTTTAGTCAGTACAAGTCTGACAGTCCCTCCCGCCCTGCCCGGGGTGGGAGGACTCATTTGATGATTTTACCACGCAAAAAAAAAAAAAAAACCCCTTCTTATTGTTTTTCTTATGACCAATTTTATTAAAAGTTTTCTCATAAAATATTCTTCAAAAATATTTCTTTCAACATTATAGAAACAACTTGACCATGCTTTTTAAGCTATTGCATAGTTTTATCGCAGGCTCTGAGCGCGGCGGGCGCGAAAAACCTAACGAAAAAACCTGACCACATTTGACAGCACGTCGCTTCAGTTCGGGAGACTTCGGCAATCATAAAAATATCCGTCATAAAAATAATTTACTTTTTCTTATTTATTCTAAACGGCCAGCTACAAAAGGAGTTTTCACAATGAAACCTACTTATAAAATTCTCGTAGTGCACCACAAACATTTTAAATAAATTATATTCTCGTTAAATATACGCGGTAGGCGATTTTATTATTTTAAAATAAAAAAAATGTTATGCAATAGCTTCATCGCGGCAGTCACCGAGTGCCACATGTATTTTTTACCCAAAACAAACTATTCTGCATTTGACTTGAATCCCTTTGTGTGACAAGAGTTTCAAATCAACACTGTTCATCTGATCAATTTTTAATTCCAACTTACCCCTACTCGCCCTATGGACGATGAAGACATGCAGATACGACCTCGAATTAATAAGGATATTGTAGAGTACAATTAGTGCCCGAAATAGGTGTATCCCAATGGTTCCCAGGCACAGGGCGCAGACACTGAAGGGATGCAGAAATGGCTATACCAGGACCACAATTGCCCAGACCATAGCGCAGTTAAAGAAGCTCGCATTGGGCGCATAGAATGCTAGTTGCGGCACTGAGTACAGTAGCTGAACTAAAAATATAAAAAAAAACTTACACATGAATGAACTTTTACGTATTTATTGGCCTGACGTGTCCCCGGTGACTTTAGATTTCTCGTTACGACTAACGCGACTGGGAGTAACATAGCACAGGGGTTCTCAAACAGTTCGTCGCGGCGCCCTGGTGCTTCATGCGGAGTACAGAGGGGTGCCGTAAGACGCACCTATTGATCATTTGTGTAGTTCCAAGATTCCTTAGCTTAGAGGAAGGTAGTCTCATTGAACTCTCTTGAAGCCTTGTTCTACATGTTCCGATTTGGTGAAGCTTTCAACCAGTTATCATTGTTACCTGGTATCGACCAGCTACAATGCCTACACAAAACGTTACACCTTTAAGTGCACAGCAAAATCGAAAAGGCGGGTACAGACGGGCGCGGCGTTAGGCTGCTTTTTCACCAGAGATGCGCTATGTAGCTGTGCTGCGAGGATGTAAAAGCTGAGCTGCGAAACTGTGTGACCGTTTCCACTGATGCTACGCTATGTAGCTGTGCGGTAAGATGTGCTGTGAAGATGGGTAGCTGCGCTACGAAGATGCGCTGTGACAAGGTAGCCGCGCTACAAAGATGCGCCGCCACAAGGTGGCTGTGCTATGAAGATGCGTAGCTGCGCTACGAAGATGCGCTGTCAAAAGGTAGCTGCGCTATGAAGATGCGCCGCCACAAGGTAGCTGCGCTATGAAGATGCGTAGCTGCGCTACGAAGATGTGCTGTCACAAGGTAGCTGCGCTATGAAGATGCGTAGCTGCGCTACGAAGATGTGCTGTCACAAGGTAGCTGCGCTATGAAGATGCGCCGCCACAAGGTAGCTGCGCTATGAAGATGCGCAGCTCGAGCTATGCGATGTATCGATACTAGGGAAAACGACCAATAGCACGCATCCACAGCACGCAGCCATAGCACGCAGCCACAGCACGCAGCCATAGCACGCATCCTTACATATAAAAAACACATCTTAGTTGAATCCGTTTCCACCAATGCTGTGCTATGTAAACCAGTGAATATGATTGGTGGATATCAAACGCATCCACAGCAACGTAGCATAGCGCATCTCTGGTGGAAAAGCAGCCTAACGGGTAACTTAAACTTACTTAAACTTAACTTAGACTGGCCTGTTGGTCTAGTGGTTAGTGACCCTGACTGCTATGCCGGAGGTCGTGGGTTCGATTCCCACCCAGGACAAATGTTTGTGTGATGAGCACGATCACTTGTTCTGTGTCTGGGTGTAATTTATCTATAATATGTATGTATTTAGAAATATATAAGTATGTTTATCAGTTGTCTAGTACCCATAACACAAGCTCTGCTTAGCTTGGGACTAGATGGCGTTGTGTGATAGTTGTGAAATATTATATTATATTATATTATATAACTTGTCACATAGCGAGCCTTCGTTTGTGCAGTCAGTACGAGGAAACAAGACGTTCGCTCATTGCTCGCTGCAAACGTTACATTTCAGCTAAAAAGTTTGGGAATCCCTAGTCTGTAGTACCTACACAATATACAGCCAATCATATCGCGGTCAACAGTCGTCCAAGCGTGGTGATTGCTTATCAATGTACCCTCGGGATTGCCTGTCTGAGTCCGTGTTTGGTGTGTAAATGTATTCGCATGTAGTTAATTACTGGTTGTTGAACTGTGAAGTTAGTGCTTTGGCGTTGATTTAAAATTTGTTAAAGGCTAGTGTTACTAATTAAGCTGCTTATAGGTTGCACCTCATGCCCATGCCTTTTGCTTGGAGTCGGCACAGCATGTCTTCTATTCATTATCATTATCCTGTAGCAGTATGATGATACATTTAGAGAACAGTGCTTATCGCTTATAGCTTTTATGATTCTGTTTAGAATTACCGTTTGGTAATTTTGTATTAATTCTTATATGCTTCATCAATTAAGGATTGGGACCCTCATTTTGAACCGTGATGTTTATAGTCCCTAGCACCAACTTCGCACATAGCGCAAATCTATTTTTGTACCTATCCTGTCCCACACCTTTATAAATCAATCTTTAAACAGCCGAAAAAGCCATGGAACAGCAAATGTAATCGATCAATCATTAAACAGACGATACATCAACTTGAAGTCTTGAACCGTCAGCCATTTCAGAATTGTTTTCAAGTTTCAAGATTTCCAATCCTATGAAGATGTGACACCATCACGTGTGAGCACGCGAACGAAATTAATCATTGTGAGTGAGGTTTCGGTTTTGTTAAGAGGAGTTAGCGGGAGCATGTTTTATTGAGAAGCATAGTATTTTCCACTATTTCGAAATACATTCTCAGGCAGCTTGTCCACATAAGCGGAGTGAGGCTGCAAAGCGGAGAAGCCAACTAACCAATAGGATTGCACTAATTCTCCGCTCCTCTTCAGTGGTGCAACCCTATTGATTAATATTCCTCCGTTTCTCCGCTCCGCAGCCTCGCTTCGTTCCTGACGACAAGAGAAGTCGACAGCCTTAAAAGTGGTGAAGGGAAGGCGATTTGAGGGATAGTCTCGCAAAAAAGGGAGAAATATTGGTGGATTACTTTAAAGTTTTTTTCGCTTCGTACTTATTTTAGAAAACTTATTTATGGCGAGTCGGAACATGATATCGAATTCGGTCTAAGAGCTGACCTTTTACGTACCGCAACCAGCATGAAACGTTTTCCCGCACTACGTTTCATAATTTCGTCGCGGTCTCCGCTGTCTGGATAGCTTAAGTAGTAGTATCTATAAGTGATGGCATTCGATGCCGAAGACAGCAGGTTAGAAGTCCAGCGATGAACAGGTTTTTTTTATATTTAATATGGATGGAACCGGGAAAGTTTTAGTAAGTAAAGAGTCTGACCCTTCCACTCCACTCAGGGGATGGATTTATTTAAAGATTACCAATCCAGAAAAGGGGCTCATTAAATTCATAACATTTGTGAGGGTTGCGAGGTAAAAGGTTTTCTTTTGTCGTCGGCGGTAAGTGAAAAGTTTAATGCATTGTCATCAGCTTAAGTATTTTGCAAATGAAGTATCATATTTATATTAACGTGAATGTTACACATTATTCCGAGTATTCTATCAAAATGGAGTTGCACAAAGAACCTCCTGCATTTATACCATTACAATAAAATGTTCTGATGTACGTTGTGTAGTTTATAACTTATACTTATAACTTTTTTATGCTCGTCAAAGTTATGAGTTTCGTTTAAAATTTTGAGGGCACAGATGTTTGCAAAATGCGGAAATGAAGTTACTGCAAGTATATGCACAATTATGAAGGGTCTGTTGGAACATCTACTTATCTAACTAGCACTTTTCCGTGGCTCTGCTCGCGTAAACATTCGTAAGTCGTACTAAGATATATTTTAATAATTAGGCTGGCCATACTACTTGAAGCAGTCAATATCAACTGCTCCATGCTGCGACTATCTTCTACGTACAGATTCAGTTCCGGATTAACCCATAAGCAAATTAAGCAATTGTTGAGGGTATAACGTCTCAGGGGGCACCATCAACTGGCCGAAAACATTCGTGGGGCTGTGGGTTTGGCGTACAAACCCCCCGAAATCTCAGACACCTATAAAGGGTGTAAGAGACATCGACGCTCAAACGGATACCATGGGTCCAGGACATGATTCTGGACCCCCCCGTGTTGGAATTTTACGTTGGTTTTTTCCTATTTTATTTTTATATGTTTGTTTTTTTATTAATAGTGAGCCGCGCTTAAAGTACTACAGGTACTGTGGTACTGGGCACAGTATTTAGGTATACGATGATCTTTCATTATAAACATCTAAGAAGACACCATTTCTAGTTTTATTTACATTGCTATTTTTAGTGAAAGTAGTGAATTAATTACTTATTTATTAAAAATCTCATTGGGTTAGGTAATAATAACGATTATATACAGTCTAAAGAAATAAAAAAAAAAACTCCAAAAACTTTTTTTTTTAATTTTGAAAATTAGGAAGCAACCGACGAAAAATTCCAACACAGAGGGGTCCAGAATCATGTCCTGGACCCATGGTATCCGTTTGTGCGTCGATGTCTCTTACACCCTGTATAAAGAAACGAAACCTATCCGAGGAAGAATGCTTAATTAATTATTCTAGCTCGCTCCGCTCGCTATTGCATCAGTTGTCAGTATGCAGCTATTATTGCAAGCGATTTGGTCCCCGCTTTTCTACCATCAATGTAAATTCTACCTTAAATGCCACTTAACTTTGTAAGAATATTGAATATGGCACGCATATTGCTAAATAGGTTAATAACACAGATTTATGTAACGTCGTATTAGATCATTAGAAAAGTGTGAAGAATGAGCATCATGCTCAAATTTACGATTGTAGTCACACTTGTATGGTAAAACTAAAACTACTGATCTCCATCGTGTTTTTAGGCTTTTTTAAAAATAATACGAAGGTAATTCTCTTGTATCGTGGTTATATGTTTACGAATACTAAATAGCTCAAAAACCTTTGCAACTACCTGTATGTCATATAAATTATTTGGTCTTTTCGGGATTCAAACACAGCGGTATATAGCACTGTTGTTTATCGCTTGGCCATTGCACCAGTCGTACCTTTTTTTTTTGCGTGGTAAAATCATCAAATGAGTCCTCCCGCCCAGGGTGGGGCGGGAGGGTCTGTCGGACTTGTACTGACTAAAATCCACGGTGTTCCTTCAAAAGCCCTTTACGTACCAGGGTCACGGTTACCAGGTGAGACAGTCCCGCGACCCCGGCAGGCTTTGGCCCTCTTAGGGGGCCCCGTCAGATTCTGACAGCTCTTTGAGGTGCGCGTGGAACACAACGAGCCGTCGACCCGGGCATGGTCCATGATCGGTCGGCAAGTCACCCATTACTCGCCGCCCGCATGCCCGCGCCTACGGTGGCCGGAGATCGTGTTGCGAGCTCAAAACCCTGTGCAACTACCTGTAAGTCATATAAATTTTTTGGTCTTTTCCGGATTCGAACACAGCGGTACGCGGTACGATAAACTACAGTGCTATCACTGTAGTTTATCGCTTAGCCATTGCACCAGTCGTACCTCAAATGGCCCTTTACAGAGTATTAAAATCAAAACGGCACACATGACTATTAATCATTGTAATCATCATCATCAGACAAAGCAAAAAATGCGTATAAGCTGCATAAAATCATCAAGTATTTCTTTTTTGTTTGGAAAGTCATCAAATGAGTCCTTCCGCTCTGTGTGGAGAGAAAGGGACTGACTGGTACTGACTAAAATCGAACGTGTTTCTTTAATTGTTCTTTGCGTTCCAAGGCCGCGGTACCCTCTTAAGAGTTTCATTATTCAACAAAAAAGTCAAATATATGTATATCCTTAGATACAATACCGCTTTCACGTTAGAATAACTTAAATCCCTAACTTAGGTCAGTTAAAAAAGACTTAGCATCAATAGGCTATTTGACTAATAATTCTAATTAATATGTCAGTTAGATTATCAAATAATATTTGACCCGGATTTTTTCATTTTTTACGCAAACCAAAATTGACGGAGATATGATGCTTTCAAAATTGCCAATACGTCACAATTTAGTACATTTTTTACTGAATTCTGACGTCACGAGCCCCCACTCTCGAGTCTTGATGTGTTATATCTTGGTAAATATTCATTGATTTTACATAAAGAAAAATATGTGTCCGTTATTTTTCAAAACTCTAAATAACGGACTTATTAGATTTATAATTTATTGATTATACTGTCAAATAGCCTGTTCCAAGCTTCACACCCCTAGTGGAATTATCTTAGCAACACGAGAATGATCAAAATGAAGGTCGACATCTTTTGGTACTCAATTCGCACTTCTTAAGCCTAAAAGTAAGATGCTATCTTCAAAAGACAGTACTTGCTGATCAATTCTATCGGGATTTTAGACTTTACAACACCATAAAATAACCTGGAAATGTTCCTGGGAGGAATAGTTAAACGCCTGTCTCATGCAAATGTTAGCAGACAATAAAATGGAGTACGTACAAGACGTGTACCGGAATATGGAACAGTTGATGTTAGTAGAAAGGTTGCTATCTACCTATATACTTGCTTTTATTAGTGGCCAGATCAGAGGCGGATCTACCTATGGGCTATGTGGGCTGTAGCCCAGGGCCCCGTGGATACAAGGGGCGCCTAGCTCCCACTAAAAACAATAGGCGATGTTTTTAATGAAAAGTATGTTTGAAATAATAGAAATTAGGCGTACCTAATCGCTAATGCTGTCGATATCTTTTCAACAGTCCTGTGATCTGAACTTGGTGTGAAACCCGAGGTCCGTTTTTTTTTATGTTTGATGGGTTTGCTCTTGACCTTAGTCTAGGTCAGGAGTGACTAAGACAAGGTCGACGATGGAGCGAGCTTACCCAGGAGAAGCCTGTTCACTCTAACTTTGAAGAGATTAGGGTTGTAGGTATTCGGAAACAGACGCAGGCAGAGAGTTCCACTCCTTCGCTGTCCGCATTATAAATGCTGATTTAACTAATAAAAGTCAGGTACTGAAATAGCATTTAGTTAATCAAGTATACGTTTGGGAAGGCAGGACCCCCAAGTAGTATTGGCTCAGGGCCCCACAAACTCTCGGTCCGCCCCTGGGCCAGATAGTTACATTAAAACTTTAAAGGTTAAACAAAACTTTATTTAGATAAAGTTTTGTTTAAACTTTAAAAAGATTTCCCCACGTTTTTTTAATTCAATCAATGTAACTTGCATTGTGTAACTAAGTACTTATGTAAAATAAATTATTTAATTTTTAAGAAAAACATTTTCTTTTATATCTGTAGCTTATAACTTAAGCTGTTGACAAAGATACTGGCTATAAGAGCCGTTTAGATATGGTACAGATGCCAGCAGATGAACCTACACCAATCTCTCAAATTTTACCAATCGATCATTAACCTTCCACTATTCTCATTAGGTTGAAAACGAATAAAGATATTTGATAAATTGAGGTAGATTGATATGCTGGTGTCTATGCATGCAGCATGCTTCGGGTCGGACGTTGTTGAGCACAGTTAGGCTCAAACATTTATATTTTTACTAGCTGACCCGGCAAACGTTGTTTTGCCATAAAAAATAGAAATTAAAAATGTTGTCTAAAAAATAAATAAAAAATTTAGGGGTGGACTACCCCTAACATTTAGGGGGATGAAAAATAGATGTTGGCCGATTCTCATACATACCGGATAAGCACAAAAAATTTCATCAAAATCGGTCAAGCCGTTTCGGAGGAGTATGGCAACGAAAACTGTGACACGAGAATTTTATATATTAGAAGAAATACATTATTGTATTAGTCTGAACTTGATGAAATTTGAGCAGTTACAATAATTATAATCCCGATAGCACACATTTTTGGTAGATAATTTATAAGCTAGTTACATTTAACAGAGACCGGAAAATCCGCTCTGCTTAAATCAAATTATGCTCAAAATAAACTCGATTATGAATTGACAAAGGTAAGATGAGGAACACGAACAGAATTTGACAGCCTAGCAATTTACTTCAGACTGTCGATCTTGTTAAACAAATACTACTGAATCGTTTTACCGTTTGTTAAAAGCCCTTTTACCCTTTACAGAATATTAAAAACGACCCAATACAAATAATACCTAAATAAACAAAATCGAATAATTTGAAACTGTTCCAATAATATTTTTTGTAGAATTGAGAATTTGCGAAGGACGAATGGTTGTAAACGCTTTTACAATATTTCAAAAGTAAGGTGATAAGTCAGTGTAAATGGGTGGATCTCCAAAACGGGCGTATTCGTGTGATCGCTCTGGTGCTTTTCAGATATTGATATTTAATGGTAATCATGTATCTCATAAAAAAGTATGACATTCAAATAGTATATTTTTACTATTGGCCTTCAGTTTACACTAACAGTTATGGAAATATTTAAGTTCAAAAAATTTCGCTACCAGAGCAATCATAATTGGCGCCAGAGCGATCATAAATGGTCAAATCAATTAAACAAAAAAATTAATATTGATAAAAATATTATTTGTTTTGCCGTTTTTAGTCATAGGTATTCAGTATGTACGTGTAACAAGATTATATACGAGTATGTAACAGAACTGTATTATTTTAGAAAAAGGTCAAGGCATATTATCAGTAATACATAAATAGGTATCAAAAATACGTTATAATTTCAAACTATTGCATTATAATTTAAAAGTAACAAATTAACATAATTATAAAAATCAACTTTTGGCTTAGTTTCATTTATTTAGATTTAGACTATATTATCCAAACTTAGCCTACTTTTCTTCCTACGAACCTTTTGCTGGGTTGCTCGTAAGACGTTTTTCTTCAATTGATAGTTTATTTTGAGGCATGATTTCAATCTGCAAAGATAGTTGACATTAAATTTTAGAGAAGAAGTGGTTATGGTTAGCTTTAAATGCCAATTTATTAATATCATCAAGGTAAAATACGTCAAAATCTGTTTATGGGTTTAGGTCACCCAAGAAACCCAGGAAAGGTTATAAATTAAAGGTTATATAGATAGTTCATCGTTTGTCATTGTTACAGTCTGGTACTACTACTTAAAATAGATTTATAACGTACAATTAATGCAAAATATCATTGCTCTGGTCTTTTTGGACAGAGCAATCACATCCATATCAATCAGAAAAAGTCACAAAATCATGAATATAGCCGAATTTAAAAGTAGTAGAAAATTGTCATTACGTCTCATAAAAACTATCATAAAGATCACTTAATTCACATAACAAACACATTCACAAGCTTAATATTTAATTTGATAAACGTGAACATATCAATCAAAAAATTCGAGAACCAAATCCAGAGCAATCATAAACTTGCCTTCGTAAACTTACCTTCGCGGATAAGTGGCACATAGGTATCCTCCTCAACGGTTAGACCACTGCTGGTGTTGCCCAGCGGGAGTGGAATAGAGTGTCTATAACGCGTAACTAGGGATGAGCGCGATGTTTTACCTCAGCG
Source organism: Agrotis exclamationis (assembly GCA_950005045.1). Classification (NCBI taxonomy): domain Eukaryota; kingdom Metazoa; phylum Arthropoda; class Insecta; order Lepidoptera; family Noctuidae; genus Agrotis; species Agrotis exclamationis. The sequence goes on from OX465421.1 coordinate 2,500,045, forward strand.
CAGAGCGATGAGATAAAATGCCCGGACACGATTTTAAATTCAAATTGTGGCAAAAGTATTCTAAATATAACTAAAAGTATTTTATAACAATGAAGATTAACTATTTGTTATGTAATCTAAATAAGTTGTATCATATGTAGCTTCTCATTAAAAAATTAAAGAATATTTTTTTCATTCAATCGGGAGTTGGGACAACCCAGAGCGATCAGGATTTTAGGGTTTAAGATTTTTTTTTTAATATTTTAAATAAACTTATTCATAATATTAGCCTTGTACCATGTAGATTAGACACCGAACTGTATATAAAAAAATATTTTGAAAACTTTTTTCGATTTGAAAATCGCTTTATCCAGCCCGACACGAAAAAAAATGCCTCTGGAGATCGACCCAAATACGGTTTTTATATTTTACTTTTCTTCGTACATATCTGGACTAGAGATCTAACAACTTGGAATATAGTTATTGACCATAATGATGTAAATTACCTATCACAAAAATGAAAGCAAGATTCAGTAAAATTTTCCCGCGCCTACAGTGGCCGAAGATCGTCCTGCAATACCCGTTGCCGTGGGCATCTCCCACTGCGGCTGGCTTGTGAGGTGGGCGCTGTCCTCTCCATCACGCGTCCTGCCTCCTCTAGCCCTTATAAGGCCTACCACCGCCGGTTGGACAGTTCAGCTGTCAGCGCATATTGCAGCTAGCCTGTGATAACTTTGCCCGCGATGGATCGCGAGGAGGATCACACCAACCTCAATTTATTGTATCTATTTTGAAGTAACCACAAATCAAACATTCCAGTGTTCCAGTGCATTGAAACAGACTTCGCCGCCGATAAAATAAATTGGTTGACTCGAGACCCATCTCTAGGACGCGCTAGTAGCTATAAAGTCGCCTCCAGTCGCCACTTACAAGTAATATCTCACGATTAGGGTTGGCGAGGACAAGTAGGGTAGAGCGGGACTAGTTGAGCATAGGGGTAAGTTGGGCAATTTTCAATCAAACAAGTGCTAACCTTCCATAAATACTTCCATAAAACCTCACCTAAGGGGTACGTTGAGCATGACTGACTTTCTGCATTTAAACAGTTGTAGCTCTTAAACGTAACCTATAAGGAATAAATACTATAGACACTTTTACAGAGGGATAAATTACTAATCCATCATGATGCATAACAACCCATTGAGGCTTATGTTTGAGGACCTATAGCCGCTTAACTGAAAAATTGCTCAACTAGCCCCGCCCTATCCTACAGTATGTCAGTGAATTTGCTGAAAAAAAAGTTACTAGAATTGTGTCTTTCGTACCGAGTCTGTAATCACCGAAACGTTAGGTACATCTCACCTAATACATAGTTCCAATACATACATTTCCCCAGCATCGTTCACAACCGAATTTTATTTAGAAATGCTAACAGCGAACATGGAATACATAACGAATATCTTTCTATTCTATCAAATAGACCCAACACTTCTAACACCCCGACCTTTCAAAAGTTTCATCGATTTACAAGTTACTGCTGAAACTTTCAGAGTTAGCCTATTTTTTCGACAATCTTCCTCTTTGAACTTTCTTACAATTTTCAGCCGACATTTTATAGGTGACTTTCTATTGCATGTGTTTCAATTTTACAGCCGGTAAAATGGTTGAAAGTAACAACCCTACAGTTTCTAGATCACGGTTAAACCTTGACCTATGTTTAATAACTCAAGTGTTTGTAGATTTTTTATTACCGCGTTGCTACCGCGTTTATTATTTTTTATGAGGGAATATTTTTGATCATCATCAGCCTATAAATGTTCCCACTGCTGGGACACAGGCCTCCTCTCTGAGAGAGGGAGTGGGCCATAATCCACCACGCGGGCCCAGTGCGGGTAGGTGGATGTCACATGTCTTCGAATTTTTGGTTCTAGGACATGCCGGTTTCCTCACGATGTTTTCCTTCACCGTTTTTGAGAGCAGTGGTGATGAAATAAATTACACAAAGTAATGCGCCTGGCTGGATTCGAAGCCACGACCTACAACTCTTAAGTCGGGGCCAATACCACAGGGCCACCACTGCTCTCTGATATTTTTGATGATTGTAATTAAGTTGAGTGAAAGAAGACTGATCAAAAAAACATGTTCTTCAAAAGTTTAAAGATTTATTTGCTTCATTTATGTTTGAAATGCTATAAAACAAGAGGGATTTTCGAAACTAATCAGTAAACCATTTTTCAGTAGGTAGTATCCTGGGTAGGTATTCCTTCTACCCAGGCCCTGTAGCCATGTTACAAACGATAAACGCAAACGCTGAGTAGGCTTTAATAGATTATCAACTTTATGTGCTTAAGTATAACTTTGAAGATCTAGTGAAGATTGCTTATCGTTTTCGATCATTCCTATCGCTAACGCTCAGAAATCTTAAATTAATTTTCAACTTTAGGCTCTCGGCTATGAAGTTGAATATCTATTGGGAAGTACCGGGCGTTTGCGATTATAGATTGCGACTTGTTGTGACTTGGCTAGGGGGGCTGGATTCTCTCTTGAGAAGATGATTCTGGTAACAGGACCAGATCTGTATTTTTGTGTGTGTGCGTGTGTATGTTTGTAATGAATAAACTCTAAAACTATAGGCTATTTAATCATGTCCACCCCCACGAAGCCGGGACAGGTCGCTAGCCAAAAATCATTGCCATCAGAAACCAAAGTGTGTACATAATTTCAGCTCAATCGGTTTAGTAGAATTGGATCAAAATTCAGTTGCAATATTTTTCCCTAAAGCAATTTAAAAAATAAAAGCTTGCAAAAATCTTTGTCAGCATTCCAAAAATGTTCTCTGTACTAAACGGCTTCAGAATTGAACGGAGACGATCCACGTGAACAGCTTGGTACAACGGTATTTTATATCAAAGGAACACGTGTCTTTTGATGACGTCATAACGTTGGACGTCCTTTAGAGATGGACTCGTGTCTCTGGGTCATTCACAATGTCGTACAAAACTTTCCATCCAATCAGTTCTATAGCAAAAATTTCACAGAAAATGTGCTGTTTAAAAAACACTAATAACACAGGCCTGCAAAATGGGGGTCATAACTTCCTCTCGGGAATTTGATAGCTGATTCTAGGGTATTTTGATGCGTTGATTACGAATATGTTCTTAGTTTTTCTCCATCACCTCCAGATTTTTCAAAAAAGGTACTGGTAGAAAATAGCAAAAAAACACAAGTTGTCACATAAAAAAATAAATATTTAAAAAAGTACATTACTTTTAACTTAAAAAACTACTAATATACACACATCAACACGGTCTAGGGATATTTTTAAAAAAGCGAATTACTATCAATATGTTAATTATTTATATGACATGTATATATTTAAAAGATACGTTATTTAATATTCTACCATTTTTTAATAATGGTTAAGGTATAGATTAAAATTTCAGGATTTTATGGAAAAAAAATGAAGCATAGACGGAAACCGTATATGAATGAACTTTTAATTTGTGAGTAAAAACTGAAAAAAATAGAAAAATCATTTAATTTGTGTTTATAAACTTGAAGTTAGTAGTCTGAGAAAGCGCCCATGATGTTCATAACACATCGGCAACGATTCGGCATGCTCAGAACAAGGTTGTCAATGTCTTGCTGCGGAATATTGTCCCATGTCCTTCTGAGGTGCGCAAAAAGTTGATCTTCTGTAGCCAGATTTTCAGGAACTTCCTTCAGAGCTCTTCTTTGCAGCATATCCCACGCATGCTCAATGGGATTTAGATCTGGTGATTGAGCAGGCCAGTCTAAGGCCGTAACATTATGTGTATGTAACCAAGCTGCTACCGTTCTCACCGTGTGTGCCCGGGCATTGTCGTGCATGAGCAGGAAATCTTGCCCCATTTGTGTTCTGTGAGGCAAGATTAGGGGCCCCAGCACCTGTTGGACGTATCGTTCTGCCGTCATATTGCCCCGCACCCAAACGAGATCCGTCCGTCCTCCAAGACGAATTCCTGCCCAAACCATAATTGTTCCTCCTTGGTATGGGTGAACTTCCCGAGTGTTCTGGAGACGGCTCCATCGTCCAGGAACTCGCCAAACACGCGTCCTTCATGAATCTGGATGGAAGCCGAACCTGGATTCATCCGTGAACAGCACATTGGACCATTGCTCACGGCCCCAGTCCACGTGGTTCCGAACCCATTCTAATCGTCGTCCACGATTGCCTCTCCGTAAAGGTGGGACCCGGAGTGGTCTACGAGAGCGTAGATTGCTTTCATGCAGTCGCCTTCTTACAGTTTGGTCACTCACAAGCACTTGGTGTTCCACTAGCAGCCTTTGAACCAATTGAGTCGCCGTTGCATTTGGTTGTGCTCGCGCAGTAATTTGCAAAAATCGGTCTTGTCTGGGGGTAGTGATGCGACTTGGCCCCCGGTGCCTCTCCGCTACTTCACCTGTGGCACGATAGCGTGTCCACAATCTTGAAATTACATTTTGATGGGTCCCTATGGCCTCAGCAACATTACGCTGAACAGATCCAGCTTCCAGCATTCCCACAGCTCGTAACATCTCCGCCCTCGTCAAATGTCGGCGTTGCATTGCTACAATACCTCAATTTTAACTTTATCTTTCGTTTAAAAATGAAAAAAAACTGTAACTAAACGTAATTCGTATTGTTTTCTAAATTTCGCACAAATGAAAATTCCGAAAATTAATTTTTATGCCACCGAAACAAGAATCTTCAAAAATTTGAATTTGGAATTAGTCTGAGATAAATTACAAACAAATCGGTGTATAAAAGATTCCAATGCGGCCAGTACTTTTCGAGTTATTTAATTGAGTATGAAATATCCCTAGACCGTGTTGATGTGTGTATAATAACAACTTATTACTATATAGTCTAAATTACATGTAAATTTTATTTGTAGAACCTATTCCTTTTTTTCTGGAAGCTTTGGTTGTGCCTTTTTCGCTTAAATTTCTGGTTTGCATCGTCGCGCTTCAAATAACCAACAATAGTCCGCCATCATGCTAGTATTCCATCTTCCTTGATACCGGACTTCAAGCTCTTTCAAATCTTTGTGAAATCTTTCGCCTTGTTCTTCGCTAACGACTCCTAGATTTTCTGGGAAGTAATCAATGTGCGAATTTAAGAAAAATGCGAATTACTTATACTCATTATTTGTAGTAATTAACAAACTCCTGATTTCTATTAATTTCTATGTCCCCTTACACTAATTAAATGCAATAAAAATTAAGCTGCTGATATTTTATAAATTTTAAAATGTATGCGCTCCGACATTTTTCAACAAAATCAAATATTCAATATTAATAAATCCTGACGTCATGGATTTTTTTTTATTATTTTTCTCGTAATCAGCACATCTGAAACTATAGAAAACATTACTCAGATTTCAAAGAGGAAAACCATTGCAGGCCTGTGTAATTTCTCCTGAATAGAATGAAAAAATTAAACTCATTTGATCAGACAAATCATTAAAATATTAGCGCGCTACAATGGTAAACTCGCTAATTCCTGTATAATGTTAGGTACCTATCGCTCCTCCTTGTAAGGAGATACACTGTCTCCAAAGTTATTTACCCTTGTTCTGGAAGACATTTTTAAACGCCTCTCATGGGAGAACCGTGGTCTAAATATAGCAGGAGCCAGACTGAGTAACCTCAGGTTCGCAGATGACATTGTTCTTCTCACAGATAATCCTGAGGAACTGCAGACAATGATTCAGGAGCTAAGTGACGTCTCCCTGCAAGTTGGTTTGGAAATGAACTTGAGCAAAACAAAGATAATGACGAACATGGACGGAAGCAGTGCACACATTACCATCAACCAAACCACCATAGAGCAAGTAGAGAAATACGTATACTTAGGGCAGGAAATCAGAATGGGCAAGGACAATCAGACCAACGAGCTTCACAGACAGATAAGGCTCCTTGGAGGAGCATACTCGAAACTGGACTTTGCCTTCAAAATGAAAATATCTGCAGAACAAAAAGCCAGAATCTTCGATCAATGCATCCTGCCAGTACTCACTTATGGTGCTGAAACCTGGGTATTCACCAAAGACACTATAAAAAGACTAGAAGTGGCCCAGAGGGCAGTAGAGAGGAAGCTGGTAGGAATGACATTGATCGACCGCAAAACCAACAAATGGCTACGGGAACAGAGCAGAGTTACAGATGTCACGAAACGAGTGGCACACCTGAAGTGGGCTTGGGCTGGCCATGTTGCCCGGAAAGAACACTCATGGTGCAAACGTCTTCTCGAATGGAAGCCATGGGGAGAAAAACGCCCTCAAGGAAGACCACAAATGCGCTGGAAGGATGATGTGAAGAGGGTTGCGGGCTCAAATTGGTTAAAAAGAGCTCAATGTCGAGATGAGTGGAAAGAGTTGAAGGAGGCCTACACCAAGATGGTAGAAAGAGGCTGAAGAAGAAGAAGAAGACCTATCGCTACTTTATTCCTGATTGTTACAGAGTATACGTTCGTGACACGTGTCATTCCGGGTCATTCGTCTGTTGAGGTGGTTGTCGATGTAGGTCACTGTCAGTAGAATTAATAGCAGATTTATAGCTAGTGTTATGATTATGATGTAACGAACGACTTTGAGGACGGTTTTAATGCTTACGATGAAATGGTTGTAATCGTTATTTTAATAAAGTTATGGACAAGGTTGATAATCATAATTGTGATATTGGTACCTAGGTACATTTAATGAAAGTTACGGTCATGATTGATGATGGCGAAGGAGCTCGTGGCTAAATAATTACAGCAGCACAGGTCGATCTTCCGGGTTAAGCCACGATAGCCGAGGTTGGTCTGTGGATGGGTGACCATCTATCATAGCAAGTTTCCTCCGTGACTCGGAAAGCACGTTCAATTGTAGATCTTTGACTGTCGTTACTGTCAAAAGTCGTTGAAGAAATACAAATGAGTTGTACGTGATAACTATCTGTCTACGCTCTTGTTCAATTTTTTTTGCAGAGTTATTCATTACTCGTTTACACTGTAGATCAAATAGGTAAGTAAATTAGCGACACAAAATTTTAACACAATTTTCTCTTTCATTACAGAAGCACTGAAGCTGTACGGCGAAAGACTGTCAGAATGGGAGAGGAACGAAGTGAGGAAGTACCCGGAGGTGTGGTTCCTCGGGCTGGAGTCCAACAAGATCCAGGCTAGGGCCAACCTGCCCAACAACTGCGGGTTTGACGATGAGAACGGCAGCTATAATAAGGTACGAACCAGAAACTACTTTTTCTTTACCTAATTTGTGTTTGTGGTGACCTGTAACACAGGTTTTCCCTAAACCTTCATCAGGCACCAGCTCTCACAATGTGAACTCTGTGATGTACAAAACTGTTAAGTGCTACAAATCCATTGTGAGAGAAAATAAAACTATTATTATTAATTTAAAGAGCAAGAGCACAAAAAATACAGTCGAATTGAGAACCTCCTTCTTATTTTGAAGTCGGTTTTCAAAATATATTTCCAATCTACATATTATCAACTAAGCTCTGTTAAGCCATCAATTCACGGGGTGCTCAGACAGGAAACCTCCACGTGCGCCCGTGGACTGGAGTTCCCTCTCGGATACGTCCGGGGGGAAGACCAGTTTTTCGGGCCGGTGCACCCTGGGATGCGGGCAAAAACTCTTCCTTAGGCATTGTGCCTAAGGGGTCTCTTTGCCCGTATGCGAATAGCCTGTCGGGTGGACGCTCCAACGCGTGTCCCTCTGAATAGCAGAGGGCACAGCGGCGGAGCGGGCTTGCGGACGGTGAGTAATGGGTATGCTCGCCGTCTGACCAAGGACCAAGCCCGGGTCGGTGGCGCGTCGTGTTTCACGCGTCACCGACGGGGCCCCTTATGGGGCCAAATGCCTGCTGGGGTCGCGGATTTTTCTTAATCCAGGATACCGTGGCCCCGGAAAGTAAAGGGCATCCGAAGGAACACGGGTGGATTTTAGTCAGTAAGAGTCTGACAGTCCCTTCCGCCCCACCCAGAGCGGGAGGACTCATTTGATGATTTTGCCACCCCAAAAAAAAAACATGTTAATATGTGATATAAAAAGAGCACAAAGAAAAATTTTTTTTTTAAAAGTGGTGTTCGGGAAGTTCTTCTGATATTCGCGGGAAACCGCAACAACTGTCGTTCGGCGTCGCTAAGGGTCACAAAGGCCTCCCGCCTTTGTTCAACAGTGTCTTCCGGCTGATGATTATGAAGAGCGCAAAGGTCTTGTGCGTATTAGTTTCGATAGCATAAGAATAGTATAGGATGATTGATTAGGTAGATACAATTCTTTATTTGATGAAATACAGTACAGTTGATCTTCTATTTAAGATGGTTTTAGGTCATCAGGAGATCGACTACTTAGGAGATTTATATCACCAACGGTATCAGTAGAGTTCTGCATATTCTACCCTATTCCATGAGAACAAGGAGCGATTTTATGTGTTTATGTGTAGGAAAAGAACAATCCGCGAAAATGAACTTAAGGGTCAGAGCCCATTCGTCCACTGACATTCGCACCCTGTGCCCACTCGTCCCCTGGAACTTTTGAGGGGCCCATTCGTCCCCTGAAGAATATTTATTTTTATTCATTCTTCTAATATAAGTACATGTACATGTGTATACTGCAGCTTGGTAGTCCTGGTACAGTCGCGCAGAAAAGGGTAAAATAAAAAATTAATGTTAGCAAAACAGAATTAATGTTAGAACGTTCATTATTTTTGTACATTAAAAAAACTTTTTGAAAAAAAGGGAACCGACTTCAAAACCAAACACAAAAAAACTGTAAAATAACTTTTCTTTCGGAAGTCGGTGGCTTTGTTTTTTTTTTCATTGACTATGGCCACCGACTTCCGAAAGAAAAGTTATTTTACAGTTTCTTTGTGTTTGGTTTTGAAGTCGGTTCCAAAAATCTTCTTATAATCGTCGACTTTGAAAATCTACAATCCTAGTAAGCAATAAAAACGGATCTATGCGGGCAATTTCACGAGGTATCCATTATTGTTATATATTAAAACCTTCCCCAGAATGTAACGATCACTTTTCTGAAAACCGCATCAAAATCGGTTTAGCCAAACGCGAAATAATCGCGGAAAAACATGCAATGGTCACTGAAAATCTACAATCCAAGTAAGCAAAAACGAATCCACGCGGGCAACGTCAAGGGATATCTATTAGTGTTATATACTAAAACCTTCTCCAGAATGTAATGAACACTTTGCTGAAAACCGCAACAAATCCGTTCAGCCAAACAAACATACATACATACATACAGGTCGAACTGAGAACCTATTTTTTTTATTTTGAAGTCGGTTAAAAAGGGTGACAACGACTCCACGTTGAGCTAAAACGAAACACTTAGAATACAAGAACATAATAACATCCATTAATATGATAAAATAATAATTGCGGATAAAAAATTGCTATACATATTCAGAAGTAAATAATTTAGTTTTGACTTTTTAGTCAAAATATGACTGTAGTATTCCACCATAAATGTTTAATGTAGTCATTTTTGTAAATGTTTTACTTTTAATTTTAGTTTTTAAATGTAGTATAGTAGTAGTATATATATAGGTTTTTTTTTATTATAATTATATGTAGGTAATACAATATCGTTAATTTTGAAAAAAAATTATAAAAGTGTGAACCATAAAGTGAATTACCATCAATAATAATACTAATCATATTCCAGGATTCAAATGAGATAATTCGATTCAATTATATGTCAAAAATATTATTATTATAATATTAACAGTATTGTTTATTTCGTTAGGCGAACTTCATTTCATAAAAGACCCAAGACACATTGAACAGTCTCGTATTCGCAGTCACTTTCAAGAACCAATATGTCACCGAGGCAGCCATAACATACAAACAAAACACCTTATCTATTATTTTTGTAACCCCTTTTTTTAACAAGCCATTCGTAGAGAGACAATTTTACATCGTAAGCCTATCGACAGGTTATATTATTATCATGACGAATTATCATTCATCATGGCTCTTTTTTCAATGATCTGTTATGGTTTATTAAATTAATTCCGTTAATAAACTGTTCACAAGTGTACTATGTTAACCGTTTCTTATGTAAAATATAGCTAATTTTATCTCAGGGGACCAATAGGCACCTGAACAGGTGCCGAATCTTTAACTTATATTGTATATATGTTAGAGGGGACGAATGGGTACCTTAAAAATAATATTTTTTATTAAAATATTAATTGGTCCCCTACCAGGAGACCAATGGGCACCTATATAGGGGCCGAATCCACAACTTTTATGCTGGGGTACGAATTTTAGGGGACGAATGGGCTCTGACCCGAACTTAATGTAGGTACGATTATGTTCTACTTATTAGGCAAAAATGGCAGCAAAATTTAATTCGCTACTTCTTGTGTGATACAATTGTAAGAAACGATATATTACTGAGTTCAATTACAGGGTCATTGAACTTCTCATTGTTTCTAGGTTTTCATTTAAATTCTACCTTTTACGTACTTTTTGATCCATCACAAATAATCCTTATTTACCCAACATTTTATTGAAAATCTCGGAGCCGAAGCTTAATTAAAGCCCTTTTATCCAAATAATAAAAAAAAGTTGTATGAATAAAAAATGGTCTGGTTTTAGCAAATAGGTACTCAAATGGAATTTTAAATAGGATGGCGAAATGGGAATTGAAAGGGCCGATTTTGTACTAAATTAATTGTCTGAAAACCCGAAACTCAACAGATGAAATATTATCCAAAAGAATTTGTTTTACAATGTTGTCCCTAGCCGACGGCTTTCAGGAATTAATTATCTAATCTTTTGAATTCATAGTAATCTGATCTGCCCCACAGCTGGGCAAAGACCTCAATCGTTTTTCAAGTCTTGTCTTTTCGGCCAGTATCTCAGGCACACACTCAGTAGCCATAGCCCACCTGTCCATACTTAAAGTGTGTCCCACCCAGTCCTACTTTAACCTCGCTGACTTTTCACCAACATGGGTCACACCCGTTTCGGAGCGTATTACGATGTCGTGTACGTTCCATCGCTTTTTGGCAAACCTTGAGTTTGGACTTCTGAGCTTCATTCAAAGACCAAGTTTGAGCGCTAGGATTATCCTGAATAGGGTACCCATTTTTTTTCCGTAGTAAAATCATCAAATGAGTCCTCCCACCCAGAGCAGGACGGGAGGGACTGTCAGACTTGTGCTGACTAAAATTCACGGTGGTCCTTCAATAGCCCTTTACGTTCCAGGGTAAGGCCTCTTACGCTAACCGCGCGGTTAGCCGCCCCCGCGGTTAACCGCTAGTGCGTAAGAGGCCTTGTGGTTACCTCATGAGACAGTCCCGCGACCCCGGCAGGCTTTGGCCCTTAAGGGGGCCCGGCAGATTGCTGATAGCGCTCTATAGGGCGCGCGTGGAACACGTCGCACATAAAGTATAATTCGCTTTTAAAAACTGTATGTCATCAGTTAAGCCTAATGGAAACCGTAATGGGCTTTTAGGCAATTAATACGTCAATTTGCTTTAAAACTGTGTTATTAATTTCCGTTACATTTTGTTCATCATCATCATCTCAGCCATAGGACGTCCACTGCTGAACATAGGCCTCCCCTTTAGATCTCCACATATACCGGTTGGAAGCGACCTGCATCCAGCGTCTTCCGGCGACCTTTACAAGGTCGTCTGTCCACCTCGTTGGTGGACGTCCTACGCTGCGCTTGCTAGTCCGTGGTCTCCACTCTAGCACTTTTCGACCCCATCGGCCATCTGCTCTACGAGCAATATGGCCTGCCCATTGCCACTTCAGCTTGCTAATCCGGTGGGCTATATCGGTGACTTTAGTTCGTCTACGGATCTCCTCATTTCGGATTCGATCACGTAGAGAAATACCGAGCATAGCCCTCTCCATAGCTCGCTGAGCGACTTTGAGCTTTGAGATGAGGCCGATAGTGAAAGACCACGTTTCGGTGCCGTAAGTCATCACTGGTAACACACATTGGTTGAAGACTTTCGTCTTGAGGCACTGAGGTATGTCGGACGAAAAGACATTGCGTAGCTTCCCGAACGCTGCCCAACCGAGTTGGATTCGGCGGTTGACCTCTTTCTCGAAGTTGGACCTACCTAATTGGACTACTTGTCCTAAATAGATATATGAGTCAACAACTTCGAGTACCGAGTTTCCAACAGAGACTGGGGTGGGCACAACATTGGCATTTGACATAATTTTCGTCTTGTCCATGTTCATTTTCAAGCCCACCCGTTGTGAAACTCGGTCGAGGCCATCGAGCATCATGCTGAGTTCCTCCATCGACTTTGCCATGACTACGATGTCGTCGGCAAACCGAAGGTGAGTGATGTATTCGCCGTTGCTGTTGATGCCAAGGCCTTGCCAGTCCAGGAGTTTGAAGGCGTCTTCCATTGCGGCAGTAAACAGTTTCGGGGAGATAACGTCCCCCTGTCTTACGCCTCTTCTCAATGGAATCGCCTTCGTGCTCTGCTCCTGTACTCGGACCGACATGGTGGCGTTATTATACAAACACTTCAACACCTCGATGTACCGATAGTCAATACGGCATCGCTGGAGTGACTCAAGTACCGCCCATGTTTCCACCGAATCGAAGGCTTTCTCATAGTCCACAAACGCTAAGCATAATGGCAAGTTATACTCTTCGGTCTTCTGTATAACTTGCCGCAGCGTATGGATGTGGTCTATGGTACTATAGCCTCTTCGGAAACCGGCTTGTTCGGGAGGCTGGAAGTCATCAAGTCTGTGTTCGAGACGGTTCGTGACATTTTGTTAACACGTTGATAATTGAATGAGATAGGGACATACTTGGAGGATATTAATTTGGGGATTGGGATCCTAGAAAAAATTTGGCTAAGACGGACACATCCCGGGCATGCGGGCGGCGAGTAATGGGCGACTCGCTGTCCATGGACCATGCCCGGGTCGACGGCGCGTTGTGTTCCACGTGCGCCTCAAAGAGTGTCAGCATAATGACGGGCCCCCCTTTAGAGGGCCAAAGCCTGCCGGGGTCGCGGGAATTACCGAATTACCGTGACCCTGGAACGTAAAAGGCTATTGAAGGACACTGTGGATTTTAGATAGTACGAGTCTGACAGTCCCTCCCGCTCTGCCCTGGGTGGGACTCATTTGATAATTTGACCACGATAAAAAAAAGATCACATCCCAGATCTTTGTAATGGGTCGACTTAAAAGGACACCGGCACTCAAAGTCAACCGCTAGGGTGAACTTTTAGTCAGTTAAAGTAACACAGGATGACCTCATTTTGTAATTTTACCGCCTAAAAAAATATGTGGTCTGTCAGGGATAAACAACATTTTAAAAATTCACGATACTGATGTAACTAAATTTCAAAATAAACAACCACTAGGTATTGATCCCGGAATAAGTACCTTAAGAAGCGTTTTCTGATTAGATATAGACTTTACAAATAGATACAAAGAAGCATTCTAAGTTTCTAATAACTTTCCAATACTAACAATTTACGAGGGAAGTATCATTCAATCCCAATATGGTATGGACTAGCCATTGAGATGGCAAACATTTGGTCATTTATTAGCAATGGTACCGTCTTTGGTCATAAGATTAAATCTATTAAATCTATAAGCTATTTTGTAAAGATAAAGTAATCTCGCGAGCAAAAGTATTAAACCACTTACTCCGATTCCAAGCGATCTTGAGTGCTAAATAACTACTGTTTTTAATTATTCTATCAGTAAACCAAAAAAAAAAAAAATGGAAATGGGCTGGCCATGTTGCACGTATGAATAACTATAGATGGACGAAAAGGATAACTACTTGGAAAGGGCCGCCAGGAAAGAGAAAGAGAGGTAGACCAAGGGAGAGGTGGCTCGACGTAATACTGAACACAGTGGGAAATGACTGGTTAGAAAAAGCTTTAGACAGAGATCAATGGAGGAGGCCTTTACTCTGTAGAGAGGTCCTTAATGATAATAATATATTTTTATGCATGAAATCAATTATTAAATTATAAACTTTGCTGAATATTTTTAACTAATTTTAATTTAAAACTGAATTGTTATTAAAAATTTATATTTATTTGAAATTGTACAAAAAATTATGTAAATTAATGTTAAGGAATAAATGAGGCTTTATTATTTATCAGAAAAACCAACTAACATTATCCTTCCATCTTTAAATTCCAGCAAATCCACGACCACATAGCCTACAGATACGAAATTCTCGAAGTCATCGGCAAAGGATCCTTTGGTCAGGTCATCAGAGCCCAAGACCACCGCACAGGCACCCAAGTCGCCATCAAGATCATCAGGAACAAGAAGCGGTTCCACCACCAGGCTCTGGTGGAAGTCAGGGTGCTGGACCATCTAAGATTGAAAGACAAGGATCAAGCGCACAATGTCATCCATATGTTGGATTATTTCTACTTTAGGAATCATTTGTGCATCAGTTTTGAGCTCATGAGGTGAGAATTATTTACGTTTGAGATGTTATTTAGATATTAGTGAGTGATGAGCAGTGCTGGCCCAGTGGTATCGGCCCTGACTTACGAGTTGTAGGTCGTGGATTCAAAGCTAGACTGGCGCATTATTTTGTTTAATTTATTTCATCAACACTGCTCTCAAAACGGTGAAGAAAACATTGTGAAGAAACGAACGAACGGTCCTAAGAACCATCAAACACGAAGACATGTGACATCTACTAACCCGCACTGGGCCCGCGTGGTGGATTATGGACCACTACCTCTAACATAGAGGAGGCCTGTGTCCCAGCAGTAGGTACATTATAGGATGATGATGATGATGATGCTATTTAGATATTAAACGCATGCGACGCAAATTACAAAGATTTTTTGTGGAAAGAACCTGCGCAACGTCACCATACGATGTTAGGAATGGATTGAAGAATTCAAGGCTAATAGGTAAGACCATGGTGGCTCGGTTGGTAAGAGCTGATGTACTGAATCCGGAAGACGCAGGTTCAATTCCTGCTCGCGCTTGGGTTTTTTTTTCCACAGAAAATCTTTGCTATTTAGACGTTTTGTAGAAATACTAGCTCGTAGCTATTCAAACGTTCTTCACTTCGAGATCTTACTAAGATTTTCTATATGCCTAAGATCAAGATCTGATAAGAGATTTGCTGCTGTGGTGTGTGTCGCGGTTTCTTTCCTGTAAGCAAGATTATTTTTGTATGAACTACAGGCAACTATTAGTTGTTGTCTCAAGTTTCAAGCAACCCGGTGTAGAGCTAAGTATCAAAAAAAAAAAAATACAGCATCAAACTTATCACCGATTCTCCCAGAAAAATATGTCATCATAACGATGCTTGAGCTTAACATTTCTCCCTATATTTTCAGTATCAACCTATACGAGCTGATCAAAAAGAACAACTACCAGGGTTTCAGTCTGAGCCTCATCAGGCGGTTCACCAGCTCTCTGCTGAGATGTCTGAGGCTGCTGGAAGGAGAGAACATCATTCACTGTGACCTCAAGCCGGTGAGTTACCGGCCACGATGTTTGAAAGAGTATTGCGGCTCTGAGAGCGTATGATTAGTGACAAACGAAAACGTTCTGTAGTCTTTCATCTATTTTAGAGACAAACTATAGTCTCTGTTGAAGACCAACTGTATAGTTCTCATTTAAGACAAATTGTAGTCAATAGAGACTACAATTTGTCTTAAATAAGAACTACAGTTTAAGACAAATTGTAGTTTATGTAAAGACAGTCTGTTGTTTCTTTTAGAGACTATAGAGCGTTGTCGCTTATTACTTGCCACTTGTATGTGGCCACTGGAATTTAAAGAATGTTTTAGTCAAAAACCATGTTATCATAAAAAGTTCATCTGTTGAACACTTGTCCAATAAAACTGTCAACGACAAAATGACATTTCACGTCGATATTATTAAGGGTAGTTTTGCTGTTACACTTTTTTTAGACAAGCGTTCAACAGATGTTTATCTTTTTGTGGTAAGGTGGTAAGAATTTTAAACTCCGCATCCACTCCAATCAGAGTCATTTGATGGTTTACAAGTCCTCAAACATAAAGGCGGGCGCACAAAACAGAAAACTCGTTCATTTAAATTGGGTAGGTGACACCATTCATAAATAATTCTCTGACACGTTCCTAAAAAAAGTCTATTTTAGGCCAGAAAATCTGATAAATTTTCAATGAACTGTTAAATTAGATTTCTCGTGGCTTTAAAAACAATAGATCGTAGAGTCATTGGGTTGACAAATTAGCTGCTGCCGTGTAAAAATTATGGGGGAATGGTGTTGTAAAAGTTCGTCTAGAGTATGTTGATGTAGTGGTGTCAAGTGAGAATCACTGCGAACATGTTTTTAGGGTTCCGTATACGTCCGAATACAAAAACGGAACCCTTAGGATCACTCGTGTGTCCGTCTGTCTGTCGCTTACAGTCAATTATCTCCGAATCTACTAGACCGATTTAGTTGAAATTTGGTACACATATCAATTCCTGTGACCCAAGCACAGAGGTGTGACGTGAATAGATGAAATTTGTATGTGGGAGGTAATTTTTGGCGGGGAAGGGGTAAATTTAAAAAAATATATTTGAAAATTGCATCGTGCGACATATCAAATGAAAGGTCTTGTTGAAACAATCTTAAATGTATTTTTTTTTTGTAATTTTAAAATAAATAGTTTCCAAGTTATTCAAGCAAATAGACGAAATTTGACCATTCCCGCCCCCCCTTATCTCCGAAACTACTGAACCTAAAACTTTGAAAAAAATACAGAAATTAGTTTTCTACTTATAGATTATAGGAAAACCTATAAGAAGTCCATGATATTAAAATAACATGGTAAATCACTCAATATTGTGCGTACCAATTTGGGTCAAATTTAAAAAAAACGTGATTGGTAACATCGTACGGAACCCTCTTCACGCAAGTCCAACTCGCACTTGGCCGGTTTTTTTAAATATAATATGTCGCGAATCTTAAACAAAAAATTTAAAAAAATAGCCTCACACTCGGAATCTCCAGTGTCACGACAAACATTTAAATTCACATACACACAAACAACCAGACTCGAAACAGCTACCTGTAGTTCATATCAATATTTATGTCACGTGTGCGAGTTGAACTCCAATGTAGCAGTCGATCCGCTCAAACCACTGCACTAATAACTGTACCGTCGAATCCTCAAAAAATATTACAATAACGCTAACAGACAGACGGACCGTACGTACCGTTGGTTTCCTTTCGGGTACGGAACTCTTACAGCAGTCCCCTAAAGACCTTCGCTATATCCTAGTGTTGCTGAAAAAAAAGTGGCGCAACAAACTCACCACAGTCCAAACCCTCTTTCAACTATTTTAGGTTCAAGATCAGAAATCACTTACGTTTTTATTGGGAGGTCATGCATAGAAATTGGTTATGAATGGCGGAGTAAAAAATTTCTGGCCTTAATCCTTTTTAAGAGCATCATTGGCTTGAATAACCTTTTCGCTCGAAAAAATACTTAAATGGAGATAGTCTTTACAAAGGATATCGTGCATTATTAGGAGGTTCCTCTCTCTGGAACCTTGACCATCCGTCTCGGTAGCTTGAACCCTGTTTCTGATATGGTAGGCTACTAATATTTGTATGGCTCACAGGTAGTTGTTTCGGGTCTAGCCATTTTATGTGAGATGTTTCTTCTGTATAAGTCTGCTCCATCGTAGGCTTTGTCTCAGTCATCTTTGACCTGGACTAGAGTCAAGCGCAATCACACAAAAAGCCCACCCATGGACGCACAAGAAATTTCAATCAATGGGGCATGGTTATATAAAAATACTTGCTGTTTAGTAACAGATGGTATATAATTCTTGTTCTCATGATATATGATACACTGGTTTCATTTACTTCCGCTTTGGGATTCCGCGTTATCTTTCCCTAGAACTTTCATTTCTTCTTATTCTAAGATTGTTTCCTCCCACAGCGTGATATTTTACCCAAATTCTTAATATTTCTTGTCAGATTTAGTCTCAGGTACATATGCGTATGTCGAGCGACTATCTCATCATATAACCGTGACCTTGGAACGTAAACGGCTATTGAAGGAACACCGTGAATTTTAGTCAGTACAAGTCTGACAGTCCCTCCCGTTCCACCCTGGGTGAGAGGACTCATTTGATCATTTTACCACGATAAAAAAGAATTACATGCATTTCAGAGTCCAAAAAAACCTCCATTAAACAAACATGGTATAATAATTGCGACCACAGCTCTACCTTGATATTTTTGTCCATATAAATGCATTTTCAGATTTCAATTTGAATGATTTTCTTGTGACGACCATTTAAGACACCTTTTTTACGTTGTCAGGTTTTAGTCTTATTAACATTATCTCAATTGTAAGTGAATTCGTTATTAATTTACTATCTTATCATAATCTTCCAGGAGAACATCCTCCTCAAGGCGAGAGGCAGCTCATCCATCAAGGTCATAGACTTTGGCAGCTCATGCTACACGCACGCGCGTGTCTACACCTACATCCAGTCCAGGTTCTACCGGAGTCCTGAGGTCATCCTCGGGCTGCAGTACGGAACCCCCATCGATATGTGGAGTATGGGTGAGTTTTTAGTTATAAATGAATACATTTTTAGATTAATCCCGCCATGATTACGGAAACTGATTACGGTGTCCAATTGCATGCCATTAACTACGGAAACTGACTGCGGTGTCCAATTGCTACTTTGAGGAGAGCCAGATGAACCGCCATAGCCTCCGCACCTTCTTTCTGCAAAGTGGTAATAGAAGTGATGGAGGAGTTCACTTCATTCACGCGTCATTGCCGCGGGAAACACTAAGGGCGTCGAACGTCTCGCGGGCAATTTCCGGCATAAAGCGCGGGATTGCGGATAAGTGTAGCTCGCCGTCTGTTCAAGGAACTGGCCCGGGTAGAAAGCACGTTGTATTCCACTCGCGCCTCAACGATTTGTCAGTAAACTGACGGGGGATGGAATATAAGGCCAAACGTCTGCCGGAACATAAGACCGCTTTTCAGTAGTATCAAAACGAGTACAAACTAGCCTATTATTCTATTAAAACTCCATATTTATCTAACCTAACCGTTACTATCGGTATGCGGCCTACTTCGCCATTGAATGAGCCGCCCGGCTAACATGAGCGCACTTAAATCCTAATAACATGAGAAATGTCACTTGAAATCTTTATTTCTTCAAAAATGCTATCGTAACGACAATCCACATAAAACACAAATGTCAAGAAGATCTTCACCGTAAAATTGACATTGTTATTAATTTGGCAACAAAAAAACATGTCGAGTTGAACACTGCGTGAATCAAATATAATTACTACACGTAAGAGATCAATTGAAGAATTGAGGTCTACCAGTTTAAAAGCATTGTGTAATGTTTTAATAAGCGTTTTCAATAAACACTCTTTTCTTGGAGATCCGAAGAATTGGGACGAAGCTATACCACTCGAAACGGCTATTGCATCATAGATAAATACTCTAGAAATAGCAAACAAAGCAATGATATAAATACGAAAAAATCGCGTAATCTTGATCTTATTTCTCTTTTTAGTAATCTAAAATAGAGAGAAATAGACAGAGTTAATAAACTGAGATTGAGAGGTAATAATCACTATAGATCTGGGCTATGTAGGCTTAGGGTTGCTACACTCGTCGAAAGCTATCCATGAACATGTTGTCTTTGCAAGCACTTCGTCTAAGCATATTTTTGTCATCGTCACAGAAGTCGCAAACTAATAGCGCAAGAAAGAGGAGGATAAAATTTTTCAAAACACTTCCGCAGTCCATTTTGTTTTTATCCATGATTCTTGCAAGGTAAAAATATGTTTGCCAAAACAGTTTTTAAAAAATAGAGCTAAAGTTCCCTTAGAAAGTTTACCGGCATGGTTTCTCTTATGGATTCTGGATTTACGAAGTTGTCTTACTTAAAATAATCACTGGTTGCAAACTAAGCTAACAAATAGACTTCAAAAACATAGCGGCAATTGAAAACTGCCCAACAAGGAAATTGAAACCTTTAATCACGATATCTTTAGAGAAAGTAACACAAAATTTAGAGCAACGATAATGCTCCAATATTGCACCACCAACAGTTATTGTAACACCTCTTGAACCTAACCATAAATACGAAGAAAACACGATCACAAATTTGAAGCTTTCCACAGACAACCCATGCCATAATCCTTAGCTATAGAAAGCGAGAGAGAAAGGTGACCTCGCGATTCGCACACCAGATATCGATGCGAAAGAATGTAGTCTTTACGCAACTGATGATGGATGTTATCTACCGGTCGACACTCGTTACGATAACGACTCGTTTTATAACAAGAGACGCATCTTTGTATCTGGAAACAGGTTGGATGATGCGTAAGCACTTGGAATTTTTGCGGTGGTGACTTTCATTTGTTTTTTTGAGCGCTTCTTTTGTGAACGGTTGCTTCGGAAGCCGTGACTAACTCGGAATGTCTCGTTATTGCTAGCGCTACTGCTGAGCCTGTGAATTTAATTTTTATTGTTAGATCAGCCAATTATTTTTGTAATTACTCAGTAGGCAGATGAAATTGATTTATGGTTCTTTGAAGGAAATATACTCATCATTATTAAATACGGCCTAAATAAAACCTTTTAGAACAAACAGGTGCAGTTAATACTTATATCTAATTTTGTGTAGGTTATCGAGGTATATAGTACATTTAATGCAAAGGTTCTCAAGTCACAAATGAAAGGAAAATTATAAATAACTAAAGCCTCAATTAATTTATTAGCAGATACAGTGTTATTTAATGTGGCATGGTTATTAATGATCATAATCGTGAATATGGCATGAATAAATTAAAACTTGCATCTCATTAAGTAAACATCATCCATGTGAAACAAAACACTCACAATGAATTAGAAATTGTTGTTAGAAAACAATAGATAGTAAAAATGTATTATAAAAAGAAAGATAGCGTACAAAATCACGCATAAGATTTCAAGGTTAAACATAATTAGTTGTTTTATTGCATGCTCATATGGCATGCAATAAAATATGCGAAGAAATGAGAGGTATTATGCTATTATACAATTATTCCATTAAAACCGAATAAAATAAAGTATGGATAAGATAAGCTGAAGATACAGATTCTATAGATACATAATAATATTATTATGAACCAATTCTATAGCCAGATAAAACAATTTCTTATCGTGTATATCTTTGGTCCCAGGATGCATCCTAGCAGAACTCCATACGGGCTACCCATTGTTCCCGGGCGAGAACGAGTCGGAACAGCTAGCTTGCATCATGGAGCTGCTCGGACCACCTCCCCCAGACCTGCTGTTACATGCCACAAGGAAGCGACTGTTTTTCGGTAAGTTAATTTTGGTATCGCACGTATCCCTAACGAACTCCAAATTGGACTTTATTTAAATTCTCATATAGAAGTCACTCACAGTATTATATCAATGTTGGACCGAAGGTGTAACCTTGAAGGACCTCACTTTCTGGACAAGTACTTTAGGTACAAACATATAACACTATAAAGTTCTTCGACTAATTTATTTCAAACTACTCTTTATTGTACAATCTTGTACTATGTCGTCTTTATATCATGATAAACTTAAGAAATTTTATGATAAACTCTGTCAAACGCTCTAACTTGAACCAAATTATCCACCAGACTCAAAAGGCTCACCGCGCAGCATTACCAACTCGAAGGGTCGTAAGCGGCGCCCCGGGACTAGAACGCTCACCACCATCGTGAGGTCAGACGACCCAGCCTTCCTGCACTTCTTGCACAGATGCCTTGAGTAAGTCTATTATCTTTATCTTTTGTTATACTCTTTTTTTCACTCTTTGATTCTTTTTTTTAGGAAATGAAAAAAAAATCAGCCTCTCCATACAAACTGTCCAATCAAGTTATATAATATATAATATAATTTTCTATGGTGAGGCTGATTTCTTTTTTCATTTCCTGAAAACAAAAATTGTGGAAGGTTTTACAGTTTCGTCTACTGAGCAAGCCCTGAAAGTTGGCGGAGGGCTGTCCCTTACACCCAGTATTTATTATACAAGCATGGTTGAAATTATAAGCTGTACTATTTTGACATAAGTTTGCAGTCTTCCGTAATAAAGATGTTAATTGGACTGGGACTCAATTCCTCTTATCTTTAACAAGCTTTACTATTGGTTTTATTTTTGCAACACGGTGGACGGTACAACGGGAAATACTAATGTTACTCTATTCACCAACGATGATGGCGTACGATTTTTCATCATTGTCAATCATGGTTATAAAACTATCCCATTCCATCCTCCGAGCACGCAACAGTACATCTTACAACCAGCATGTTATATCATAGAACTTACACCATCTGAAGATAATTATAATTACAAGTAATAAAAATGTTGTAAATACCGCCGTGTCCGTTGCACGCCATCAATTATAAACATAAAAAAACCATGTCAGTATTTTAAATAGGAAAATTACAGATTTCCAAAGTATGATTGATTCGAATTAGCAGCAATTCGCGGAGTGTTTTACGCTTATAGCGCTCTAGTATTAACAGTTTTTTCTTTATTAAATGGAGCAAATTTTTCTAGATCAAAATTGACCTAGATTAATTAATGAATTATAACATCGAACGACTAGATTAACTAATTAATCTCAACATCAAACGGTTACGTTCAAGCCAAAACAGTTCTAATAAAATAGGTAATTCTTGAGTTTCTTTACAACTTTTCCAACAGGCTATGGACAAATCCGAATATAATTTTATAACATCTTCAATAAAATTCTCCATATTGATTTTATTTCTCGTAATACCAGATCTAACTGATTTAACGGTTTCTCTCAAGCCATAAAAAGGTAGAAATCAAACAATCGATCTATCAATTCAAACCTTAATATGAATCAAATCATAATTATTATGTAGCGTGTCCAATCAAAAATTTTAGTTCAACTGCCCAAATATTTACGTTCCAAACGCTTAACGTTTCACGGATAAAATCATTTCCCATATAAAACTATCACAGTGTACTGTCAAAAAAGCTATTTGGTTTAAAGGCACTTAGCCTGTGATTGCCTCTAAACAATGTCCTGGTTGCAGTGCGACCAATACCACTGGTACACCACGGCCCAGTGGTATTGGTCTTGTCATATTAATTATGTTGTAGTTCGAACTCCGCCTGGATACACTTTACTTTGTGTAATCATTTTTTATACGTGGCCACACTAGGAATTCTCCTCTATTGTGGGTGCGTTTAAAAACATATAAACTTACATACATAAATGCCCAGACCCGAAACAAGTAATTGTAGATCATACAAGTATTTGCTCCGTACAGGAATCGAACCTGGGATACGCAGCGCAGCAGTCCAATTGCTCATATCCACTACTCTACCAAACAATTTGTTTGTCAATACGTTTCATTAGTCGTCATAGCGATGGGAAAGCAGTGATGAACCGCTTGCGTAATCGTGCGAACGCTGCGTACGCGCAGACATCGCGCGCTCAATGGGAAGCGTCATCTACCACAAACGTATTAGATTGTGCAGTAAAAAAGCGTGTCTTTGTTTATTTTGATTTTATCTTTATCTAGAGTTTAATAGTCAGGAATTCCGTGTCAGATAGTGTTGTAATAGCACTGAGGCTTGATCATAATCAGACTATATTTTTCTCACTTCTGGGATATACTTTAGGCCTCCTCTGAACCCTGAGTCCCCAGTATAGCGTGCATTTCCCATGGCTTATTTCTGGATCTAGAGCAATCCAGTTTCCTCATTATGGTTATCTTTACTGTGGATCTGTAGAGGTCCAAATCCATGACCTCTATCCGCAAATCGAGACCTATCACTGGGTCACCACTGTTCACAGTAATCACAGCTACAGCTCTTTACATTATGTAGTCCCCTTTAATCACTAAGTTAATCTGTTATGCGGCCCTTATCATTAATTCTACTGCTGTGTTATAATCAAAATAGTTATTAACAAACAGCAAATTATGTCCTGCCGAAAACATCGGATTACTAATTGTAATTCCAACCTCTGACCCCATCACCGTCGTATGACATTCCTAGCTTTTTATGATGATGCGATAATAGCATATCATTATGAAATTCCAACGACACTTGATCAAAATCGTGACCTTTCTCCTTCCAGTTAGCTAGTTGTCGAGTGCTTAGGACTTCTTAACTTGGTTTCTTTCTCTTTAAATACTTGTAGAAAAAAATATTAGAAACCATTGTTAGCGTTGATTCGTTAAGATCAAAAATTATTCTTAAGGAAACTTATTACCGGGATAATAACAATCCTTCGTCGCAATCCAGGTCATGATCTATCTTGCTACAAAATTCCGATTCCATTTCAAATCTGCCGTTAATTCCTGTCAAGGACAGATCGTTAGACTAAATTACAATATATCTCACATTGTTAGCTAGAGGTGTAACCGAATTTCCTTAGTTATAACATAGTCATTTTTCTTAGGGTGTACTGTGAAATTACTGATCAGAAAACACAATAACATTTCGGAATTTGAACTCGGCTTACCGAGCACAGCAACAGACATGCCACAAATAGACTAACGACCAGCATTTTAGCATAATGTTACACAAGACACAATAATACTGATATATGCAGAATTTTAACACAGCCATTGATTCTGTTTCCTAAGGCATATGTGGTTTCTAATTTATATAACAAGCTATTATATCTATGTTTGTAGAAAGTATTGAAAAACTTGTTTCTTTTATATTATTGGAGCCGGTTGGATTAGTTAATGTTTGATTCCTATCTGATGTGCGATTTTCTTTCCTTATTAGATTGATTTTATCGTGAACCTGGTTTTATGTTTCCTGAGACACTTGTATTTTCCTTTTAATTTCTTGTGTTGTTATGATTATCGTTTTTCAATGAAAGTTCTGCAGACTTCGATGCAAGATTTTCTTTCTCACCTTGATTACATCTTATATTTAAAATGCTTAGAATTTCTTGTGAACATTGTGTGTATAAAACCAGCAGGCGTTAATGTTCTCAATGTTTTGACAGCCAAAAATATTTATATCAGAAAAACGAGGCGAAAAGGGGTTTATAAGAATTTCATTAACCAAGCGTCCAGTAACAAACTTAAAGTATTTATAGGTTACATACCTATTCCGGTTACGCAAAAACGACAAACAGACTACTCTAAATTACCATACGGGAAACTTATCAAGTCTGCCGATCTCTTAACGATAACATCCCATAACATATTGACATAACACAAACCGTTTTACGCATAGCAAAGATCCAGCCATCTGTGAAGCTAAACACAACTAATTTTACCCAAACACATATGTAAATCTTTTCTCACATTTGCGTAACAAACTTAACAATGCTGTTGCGGAAACAGAAACTGAACTCAATGACAATAGAGATAAGGTGGGAAATAAAGGTTGTGAAGGTGACAGCAATAAAAAGATGACTTTCTCTACAAGTTCACACCTCTTTGCAGAAGCGTCAAGTGCGATAGGCGGAAAAGGAAGTGATGACGAGAACTATTGTCGTTGCCTTGAACGGATCTGTTAACTTTTTTAGAATAATAGACTTTTGGAACGTTTCGCCATTGAAGCTATTTTTAAAATCATCAGGAAAAGTAATAATATTTTAGAAGCTGTAGCCTGTATGTTTTGATGGGAGCGTTGTTATGAATATGGTTTTGTCACTTTTGCTCAACCTTTTAAACTGTATGGTTGGCAACTACATACGAAAGTTTTCTTGTGTGATTTTATGCATGTATGCAAAACTGACAATACGGATGTTTAAGTAGGATGCATAACAAAAATAGCTTGGCAAAGTTGAGCGAAAAAATAGGTTCGCTGTTTTTTCTTCTGATGTTATGGAGTCTTCTACTGCCGAAGAAAAGGTTTTTTCAGTTGTAAAGACTTCGTTTTCACTTAAAGAGTCTATCAGAATTTTCTCATCCGACTCACGTTGCTACACTCAAGAAAGGAAAAGCTTAGTTAGGAGAACCGAGATCATCATAATTGATAACCAGGTGACCTGTCACTTCTTAGTGTCATCTATGACCTAGCAGATGCTTCACACGTCTATTATTTATGTTCATGATCAAACTGAAGCGTGTTTGCTTCCATCATCCTTCTAACATTTTTTGGAGTCAGCAAATTTCTCCTATTACTATTACTACTATTTTGACTTTTTACAAAACCAAAATCATCTTCTATACTTATAATTTGGTATTCGTCTTCGATAGTTCAAACTGTATCTACAAGAGTTTCAAACATAACATTAAACTTCATAAAAATACAATTACCTTCTAATATGATATCTATTTGAAAGTCTACAAGTATTCAATATACAGCATCCATAGAGCACGTCTCGCATCTATCAAAAGCAAGCAATCACACAACATAGCCGCCGGAGACACTTCACAACTAAACATTTTCGCAGAGCCGACCTTTTGGCCGTGAGAGTGGCTTTCTCCACTCGGTAGGGCCGACGTCATATGCCGTATTACGTATACTTGGATAACTTTGTGTTACTGTGGAGATAGAAGTGAGTGAGCTTAGAAATAGTGTTGTAAAAGACGTGGCTTGGGTCACTGACCATGCAGATACCCGCGGATTTGTTACACACAAATCCGCGGGTATCTAGGAAATCTTACCATGTCATGAAGAAAATGCCTGTATCATGATGTTATATGGCATCATGTTGGCTCTATGATGATAGCAATTGATACAAGTGCAAATGATGTTAAATTGTTGATAGTATTTATACGTAGGTAACATTATTGAGCTATAGGAAGTATCTAAATCAATAACAAAGTACAAATTGTTGTTGGAGTACCATAGATAGTAATTAAAATGCTTAGATAACTTTCTGTTACTATGGATAACGAAGTAGCAGTGGTTAGTAATAAAAAGATAAGTAAAGATGGCGATGACGAGAGTGATGCGCCTTGTCAAGAATAGTAGTACTGGAAAGTAGGTATCATATAAAATAGCTGTCATGGGCCTTACTAAGTTAACAATATACACGCTTTTTTAATTGCAGATAAAACAAATAAACACCCTAACTATAGCCCAGTCAACGAATGCTCAAAATAGGGTATAGAGGGAAAGTCTTGGAACACAATTTTTGACTTTGTAACTTTGTTTAGAAAATTATTAACTAGTTGCATCTTTGAAGATTTCCGTTCTAAAATGTAAAGTTAGAATGATTTTTTCAAAATGACAGACTTTCAGGAGTATATATGTCGAAAACTGTAAAAGATATCGAAATACTTATTTAGTGTAACTTGTAGCAAATTTAATCAGCTTTTTTTTGTTCTGAAGTACTATGTTGCTAGGACGCATAGATTCCGAGATATAAGCGAAAAACCAAAAAATGGGACCTTCAAACCCAAAAAGCTCAAGGGCTAGAGGCGGGGACTTTTGATATGTTTACCTCCTAACTAGTCTAAACAAAGTTATGAAGTCAAAAATTGTGTTCCAAGACTTTCCCTCTATAATCATTCGTTGACTGGACTATAATGATGTTTTTGAAAGTAGAAAGCTTACTGATGAAAATGTCAGAAATATCGACACCTATTATACATATAGAATCCAAAAAAAAACGTTAGATTAAATCTGTTGCATAGTTTACAGTTGCAAAATGATTAATTTTAACAACAATATTCGAAGATTCACCACAGAGTTCAAGATCGTATGCACCGGTTTTTACGAACTGGCTTGGTTGAAATCCGTGAAATGTGGGTAAGGGGTGAAAGTGCATCCTCGACCTCGGCACTGATCTCACTTTCGACGGCAGTGCAGATATTACACTCATGCCTGAGATAACTTGGCGTCAGACGTCAGAGATATTTGAAGAGGACAAAATCTATTTTGAACACCTTTATTAGAAAATTATGCAGACAAAGGAGTACTTTGGCCAGTTGGAGTTCATATGGAGGCCCTTTTTCTCCAGACAGTTAGTACTACTAGTAGGACCCAAAATGAAAAAATCCAAATACTACAGACACATTCATTCTTTCAACTAAAAGATTATTAATTAAAAGTGGGAAGACCAGAGCGGAGCGTTTCACTTCATTCATAGAAATGAGAGGATCATCTGATCAGAGAGGTGTATTATGT
Source organism: Agrotis exclamationis (assembly GCA_950005045.1). NCBI lineage: Eukaryota > Metazoa > Arthropoda > Insecta > Lepidoptera > Noctuidae > Agrotis > Agrotis exclamationis. The sequence goes on from OX465421.1 coordinate 2,528,150, forward strand.
GCTGCATTATCCACGCCCGATAGTTATTATCAACATAATCGCAAGTATAAATCTGATATCGATAGATATTGCCACTATTTTAATACCAGTATTATAACAGCTATAGACAACCATTAAAGTTCAGTAAGCCTTGATTTACTAGCCATATCTGCCAACTCCTTAGATAAACTAGCCACTGGCAACTCAGTGGACGGTTCTCGTTTATGTGCTATTACAAATATGCGAGTGGCAAGAACTGAAAGTGGAGCAACGAACTCTGTGAACGTGTATACATGTTTGTTGATACATTTACTGTCCTGTTACCTAGCTAGGTAACAGGACAGTAAATGACAGCTGAAGACAAGATTCTAGATATTTGTGATATAGAATTCATGAAGGATGGTGAAACTTTGGATAGCGTTGAGAATATTTAGTGGAACGTGAAGGGAAATTGGGTTTTAAACAGTATGAGTTTGACACTCCCTTCCGCTCCAGCCAGAACGGCAGAAGTCATTTGAAGAAATGGATAATAGTTGATGGAGACTACGTCCATGAAGGCAAAGAGACTTGGTATTGTGCCGACGTTAAATTAATGAAGAAGTAACAGGTTGTCGGTGGTGCCGTTGTCCTGAATGAACTATTAAGAGGTGGATCCCACCTGCTCCAAATTTTATACTCTCTCTTTTTGTTAACCTCTTTACTTTTCGACTTCGCTTCTTCTCTTACTATTCCGTAATCTTTAATAGTGTAACGACCAACACTACTCGTATTTATTCTTCATCATTATTTTGTCATAATAACAAAATACATTAGGTATGTTCAAGAATGACCTTTCCCCACATAATGACGTGTTGCATCTGTTAATCTGAATTGAGATGCGTTAGGTAACAGTTAAAGAACGTGCACTCTCATCATCTGAACTAAGTTCGGTCCAGGTCATGGCCATAGCTGTTCTGATGCCTTTCTAGGTTCGATTTTTACAGCATTATGACTAACTACACTCGCAACATGTTTTCGGGCCTTACGACATGGGGATTTTACAATACTGTTATGCGGATCTTCACATCTTTCTATTAAGCCCATGTTGACCTATAGCAGGGTAAAGATCTGTCTAATCATCTGAGTAGCTTGTTTACGTATCTCTCTCATATATGTAAATCTTAGATTCGCTATACTGCGCTAAAAATTGCCCCCATCATTGTTCCTATCTTTTGTTTCATGCAAGATGTGCTAGCTCGCTATTTGTTATAAATTTCATGCGACACAGGAGCATCTATGATTTAAATCTATGCGAGATGGATCTTCTACAGTGTTTGTGTGAAATGTATTGTATTCTTTCAGATAAACTCAAGGTCGTCTCGTATAGTTTGTTTTCATTTTCTGCGGAAGTGGTCCTAATTTAATTATTCAGACTTTGACTGAGGTCTATACCTATATTAACTTATTTATTTTCCTCACCATTTACGTAAATTACCGTCGCATTTACTAAAAAAGCATATTTACTCACATTCCGTCGCAAACCGCAAGTTCTTCTGCGCTCACGCATCTAGCACGCAGTGAAAGGTTACCGCGTGCGTGACGTAACGCCGATCATCCGTTGCCGACCCGACAGTTACTGAGAGATGTGACGTGCATACCTTTGTGAGAGGTTTTACTTTTCGATTTGTATAATATAAATGAGTCGACACATTGAATACTAGGTACATTGGAAGTGTAATTATTTGAGAAATTTTTACCTCTTAAAAAATACGCTTTGGCAAGTAATTTTCTGTTTCCTCAAAAGTTCTACCATGAAAAAAGATCTAAACCAGTTTCTTCTTCTCTGGTTATTACTTCCTTCGTGTCAACTACTATATTCTCTTCTTTTCCCATGACCACTGTCATTCTCTCATTTATCTCTCTTTACGTTCATATAATTTCTTACATAATCTATCTACCAACACTTGAGCCTTCCCTTCGTTTTTTATCTATTAGAATTTGTATAAGACTTTCCAGAATAGACACAGAAGGACTCGGTTCTACGTTTAAGTATGTGGTAATACCTATCTTGAAAGATTTTAATGGGGCATTGCTGCCGTTTCAGTCAGTGCCAGTGCTTTGAAAGAATATAAAAAAAAACCTGGAACGCCTGAGTCTTTCAAGAGTTTGGTGGAAATGGGAGAATGTCATAATGACATGCTCCCATTTCATTTACACATCTACAGTCACGCGATGCTCCTAAATTACCATATAGGCTCACACGCACGTCTTATAGACGATTGAATAATATCTTTGCCACAGGCAATTAAGAACTGGCCCTACCGGTCATCGAACTCACGCCCATATTAGCAACTAATCTCCTTTCATTTTCGGAGAGACTGCAAGCCCATATATGGATTTTACCACTCCAAGATTGCTATTGACTCAACGGTTTGCACCATAAGTCAAATATTGCAAAGTTTTGAAATTTCTTCATTGTGAAATAATGTGTTTCTTCTGTAGATATTTTTATTCAAAATATTGATTGATTTTGATTCTATTCCATATTTTAGTTTGCCCAAACTGAAGTAATTTCTTTCATTATACTTGGGCTGTGGTGTATCAACATGTGCAGTACACACACATTTCATCAGAGTCCGATCGGCTACTGATATTTTTTTATGGAATAGCATAAACATAATCAGCTTATAATGTTCCCACTGCTGGGACACAAGCCTCCTCGCTGTAAAGAGTAGGCTGTAAACCACGCGAGCCTAGAGCGGTTTGGGAGATGTCACATGTTCCAGTGGGATGATATAATAAAATTAAACCCAGAGACCTCCGTATTCAGAGTACAACGATTGCTACCAGAAGACCAAGGAGTTCTTGCTTGTTATCTTCCTCCTTAAATATAATGAAACTGTTAGATATATTGCAATGGCTTTTTCATTACTCATACTCTGAAAGTAGGTCATTACATGTCTGATTAGCCGTTTGAAAGTTATCCATCCATAGCCTAGGGAAAATCGCTTTCAACTGACAGCTGCCAAATTTAAAAAAAAAACTAGTTCTATTTTGACATTTCCATTGAACCATATTCAAACTTTTTATACAGCCACTAAATTACAGAGCGATTAAAAATTGAAATAACATAAAGTTAAATATTAAAAATATAAATAATGACTTTAAAATAATTTATTTTCAGCTATTTCTCTAAAATAACACAGATTTCGACAAAATCTTTGCCATTTTTTTAAATAATGAACATGAAAAATCCTGGCTGTATAGCTGACAACCACAGCACAAAAATTAAAAATAAACAAAATAAGCGACAAAGTGACAATCCGATCTTCAATCATTTTTTCTTTGGCTAATAATGTATGTTATTAATTTTATTTTCCTCGTATTTGTAATGAAAATCACAGTGTTTACCTCGGGTAAATTACTTATTTAGTCCCTTGAACTCTTAGCGCCCTCACTACCGGGGTAGTGAGGGCGCTAAGAGTTCTAGGGACTACAAGTTACTTTCACGCCTTGGATAACAGTGTACTATTAATGACTGGAGACCTAATAAATCACCTTCTTCTATGCCGCTATTTGCTTTAATCGCAATTAACTGCAGTTTGTTAATCATTTAGGTCTTGTTGTCAACCAAAACTTTTACTTAAAACATTGCCAGTAAGTCACTATTGTGCATGGTGTGTTTATGTAAACCACGAACTCTTAATCTAATCATGTAACATCATGGTAATCAAAAACAGTTTCACTTGACTCAAACGTTTTCTCTGTGACTCAAGCGATGCTTACGATTCCGAACCTATGTTATGTGATTAGGTTGACTTCACCTGCTACCGGTTAGCTCATGTTACAAAGCCGTGCTTATTTGCATTTAAATATTGAAGGGTGGGCAGTTCTATGGTTATTGTTTCGGTAGAACTTTATGGAAAAACAATGAACAAACTTTTTCGTACCACTTGCTCAAAAAAGTGACATTCTATGCCACAAAAAGCGAACATAATAATAGTCATTTTTATTCTGTTAAAAACAGGGAAAGAAAATTGTACTGAATTTCATTCATCCTCTAGGGGGAGAATGTGATTTAAATTCTGAATACTTACCGAACTACATCTGTGTTCTTACACCATTGAGTTAGTATATAAAGCATTATACATCTTTTTTGAAAAAGGAATACGCATTTATTATGCAGTTATGATTATTAAATAAAATTACGAAAACCGACGAGGCCGTATGAGCTTGATGCCTTTGCTTTTCCGACAAAAAAATATTGGTCTAGGACTTTGCCGCGTTTTTGTTTTCTTCAAATAATACGATAAGTTTATTTTAATTTATTTTAATTGCCATTATTTTTAATAAATGCTTATCTCATATTATTATTGTGTTATTTTTTTCGCAAATGGTACGAAAAGTAGAGTATTTTCCTCGGTGATAAAGCTGTCTTAGTCTTGGGTGAACTTAAATCCCTCGCTACACTCAGGCCTCATCTTAAATCCCTCGCTTCGCTCGTGATTTAAGTTTTTAACACCCTCGCTGCGCTCGGGAGTAAACCTCGAGTCCTTCGTTACGCTCGCGATTTAAATCGTCACCCGCGACAGAAGACACTGCTTTATCCCCTTGGTTAATAATCTACTATTAAAACATGGGCTGTACCGCAATCAACAAAAAGGCATAGACGAAAATTTTTGGAAAGCAACTTAAGACTTTCATAACAGTGGCTGTGAATGGGTTACTACGAGAATATTTTAAAGAGTCAGCAATATTTATTTTAGATAAATAATTTCAATAAAATATTACAAGACATTAATCATAAAATTATATTAAAGTATTATAGCAATCATTTTATTACGTGTCCACAAGAAACAAGATAATTGAAAATTAAGCTTGCATCACAGATGCGGCAGTGCGTACCGACTGTCGCTATGTAACTATTATCCTCTGTTCATTTTATGATAGGCTATTTGACAAATACAATCTGAACTTTATGCCTAACAAATTGCTGTTAGGTTTAACTTTATTAGTGTTTTGAACTAAGCTTATATTTTCATAAAGAACGCGAACGCCTAGTTAAATGATCATGATCACGTAGATCAAAAAATGAAAAAACCTTTTGAACTTTTAACGTTACGTGACGAATATTTTAAACCGTAATAATATTTAAAAACAATGTTTTTTATACTCTTGAATAGAAATCCAGTAAATGACTCTTCGTACCACTTGCTCAAAAAAGTGACATTCTATGCCACAAAAAGCGAACATAACAATAGTCATTTTTAATCTGTTAAAAACAGGGAAAGAAAATTGTACTGAATTTCATTCATCCTCTAGGGGGAGAATGTGATTTAAATTTGGAATACTTTATACTGAACTACATCTGTGTTTACACCATTGAGTTTGTATATAAACACATCTTCACATACATCTTTTTGAAAAAGGAATACGCATTTATTATGCAGTTATGATTATTAAATAAAATTACGAAAACCGACGAGGCCGTATGAGCTTGATGCCTTCGCTTTTCCGACGAAAAAATATGTATTAGACTAAGAATTTGCCGCGTTTTTGTTTTCTTCAAATACATAAGCTATATGTTTATTTTAATTTATTTTAATCTTCATTATTTTTAATAAATGCTTATCTCAATATTATTATTGTGTTCATTTTTTCGCAAATGGTACGAAAAGTAGAGTATTTTCCTCGGTGATAAAGCTGTCTTAGTCTTGGGTGAACTTAAATCCCTCGCTACACTCAGGACTCGCCTTAAATCCCTCGCTTCGCTCGTGATTTAAGTTTAACACCCTCGCTACGCTCGGGAGTAAACCTCGAGTCCTTCGTTACGCTCGCCATTTAAATCGTCACCCGCGACAGAAGACACTGCTTTATCCCCTTGGTTAATAATCTACTATTTCACCTCATGTCATGCCATAGCTGTCAGATAAGTTTTTCTGACATCTGTCACTGCGGATATTGTGAAATGAACATAGTTTAATCACTTCTCGTACTAAAGTGATGATCCCACAGAAAAAAACACCCATGATGACCGTCATTAACAATTTGATATGCTGATTATACATCAATAGTAGGTTGATTGCCTTTCATTAAAAAAAAATGTACTCGTATTATATAATGTTAGTTCCCATGGCGGTCGTCGCCGGTACAGAGATGGTAAATAAAGTTAATTAATTTTACATTAGATCTTAATAAGATAAGTTTTCGCTCCATTTGTGCATGTTTGTTGGGTAATGAATCTCTATAACATAATGATTGAAGTGTTAACTAATAACTACTTCATTTTTAGGGTTCCGTAGCCAAATGGCAAAAACGGAACCCTTATAGATTCGTCATGTCTGTCTGTCTGTCCGTCCGTATGTCACAGCCACTTTTTGTCGAAAGTATAAGAGCTATCCTGTTGAAACTTGGTAGGTAGATGTATTATGTGAACCGCATTAGGATTTTCACACAAAAATAAAAACAAAACATTTTTTTTTTAATTACAAACTGTTCAGGAATAAAGTACAGGAAGATATTTTTCATCTGCTTAGTACACATTCCTCATAGCTAAGTATCGTGTTCGTGACCCAAAACAATTTGTCACAATATTGCATGGCGCAAGATTATGCGTAGGCTAACTTAAACCTAATTTGTTAAACATTTAGCTAGACCATTTACCGGCCCTCGAGTGGTTTAACGTTCAAATTCCAGGCCACTGAACTATTAGAAAGGGATTAAGAAATTGCTAGACTGGGTAATGTATAACTGAACCGATAAAATGGCGGTCGAAATGTCCTAAACTTGAGTTCTGGTTTTCATAATCAGCTAGTTCTCGCCCGTATTTCGTAAGAGTTTATAGAAATAATAAGATTATGGATGCTTAGGTGCAATGCTTTAAAAATAATAGCAAGCTAGACTGTCTCCGGGGTCGCAGGACTAACGATTTACCGTGACCCAGGAACGTAAAGGGCTATTGAAGGACACCGTGGATTTTAGTCAGTACAAGTCTGACAGTCCCTCCCGTACTGCCTCCCGTACTGTTTACAATCGGTGTATTGCTGAAGGTGTTTTTCCTCGTATATGGAGACATGGCTTTATACGAATAATACCTAAAAGCGGCGACAAGCCACCAGATGACCCTAAGTCTTACCGGCCCATAACATTATTACCATCTTTGGGAAAGCTCCTGGAGCGTCTTATCGTCCCACGATTGTTACCGGACGGGCCCAAATTCCATAAAAACCAATTCGGTTTTACTATCGGCAAATCAACCGTTGACGCGGCACTTTCTGTTAGAAAAATAGTTAATACCTCCGAGCACAAGTACGTACTTGGAATCTTTCTAGATATTTCCGGGGCTTTTGATAACGCATGGTGGCCAATGCTACTACTTAAGATAAAAGCTCGTGGTTGCTATAATAATATATTTAATCTTCTTTGTTCGTACTTTTCTAATGGTTCCGCGAAACTTAAACTCGGACATTATTCCGTATCGAAACCTCTTACCATGGGCTGTCCTCAAAGTTCGGTTATCGGTCCTCATTTATGGAATATAGGCTTCGATGATTTCCTCGCGATTCCACTTCCAAGCGGTTGTTCTTTAACTGGTTATGCGGACGATGGCCTTCTGCTCATTCAGTCAAGCACTCGTGCTGGCCTCGAGAATCTGGCTGACACTTGCCTACGATTAATATCTCAGTGGGGCGATCGAAACCGTCTGACGTTTGCACCACAAAAAACATATCAGCTTATTTTAAAAGGTGAACTAAAATCGTGGCCTAGTATTAAATTCAATAATGTTCCCGTGAAGAGAAAGCAATCCGTGTGCTATCTTGGTTTAGTCTTAGAGAGGAATTTCACTTTCATAGAACATATAAAAACAGTTGGTGAAAAAGCTAAAAATAACTTTTATGCCCTAACGAGAATATCTAAGTCTACTTGGGGTTTGTCATTTTTAACCTTAAAAACTATTTATGGGGCTACTTACTTGGGTTGTTTGTGCTACGGAGCACCTGTTTGGGCCGATAGGGCCACCATAGGGGCGGCACGGCGTAAATTGCTTCAAAGCCAGCGCTTGGCTTTGTTATTCTTAAGTAAAGCGTATAGGACCGTCAGTACTGAAGCTTTACCGGTACTTGCTGGTGTTCTTCCAGTAGATCTTGAAGTGCAGCGACGTGCTGCAATGTATTTTTCCGCACGGGAGACCACTGACGCTGATTTCCTGCCGCAACGTGACCGTGATAAGATATCTAGATTATTTAAATCCCAGAGCGACGTCTGGGAGGAACTTTTATCCGAATGGCAAAATAGGTGGGATAATTCTCCCAAGGGGCGGCACCTCCACCAGTTCTTCCCATCCGTTCGTGAGCGGCTGGCTAGGACGTGGTTGGAGGTGGATCACTGTGTTCACGCCAAAAACGTTGTCGTCCCTTTCTGGCAAACGGTAGCGGCCATTGGTTGAAAAGCGACATGACCTTCGAAGATACAAGGACAGTAACCGTCTTTTTAATTAATGCGCATGAGAGCTTACATCAGTACGCATTTGATCGCCACCCGCTTCGCACCGCTAATATAAAGAAAAAGCGTTCATCTTCGTTGGTCCCGGTAGTTCGCGTTTCGGTCGCCAGCCAGCTCCAGGCCAGACGGAAGGATCAGCGCCGAGAAGACCAAAGGTTAGTGCCAAACCGTATAGCTTTTCCGGGAACCAACAGGCGAACCAACCCTCATCTCATAAATTATTATTAAAATCAATTTTCACCCAATAACGCTTCACCATATTTAATGGTCACTTCGGACCGGATATTGGAACCAGAATCCTATATTTTCCTAATAATCCATAATATAATCCTATAATTTCATTTAATCCTATTATATTCATTAATATAGAATATACCTACCTTTCTAGTAGTACATTCCAGAACAGTCATTACGACTTACCCACTAATTATCTAATAGCGAGATAGTTGAATATTATATCTAGAATTTGCTTGTTCAGTGCTATAATCAAAGTACCTACTTACTTTCGACAAAATGTCGACGCAAATTAAAATAAAAATGGTCATTGCTAAGAAACAAGCCACCTTTGCAAAATTAAATGGATATTTTGAATCCTCTAAAAGGCTTATAACGTCTTCAACAATTAATACGAGAAGCATAGGGGAATTCTTAGCAGAGACGTCAAATATAGGGAAATTATATGATGATTTCGTGAAGTTGTGTGACGAGCATAATGAATGGTTATTGAAGGCGGACCCGGACTGCGAAATCAGTTTCAGTGACTGGAGCGCATTTGAAACACTATATTCGCAAGTTAAATATAAACGAGATGAATTAATTCATTCGCAAAGTGTGCAAGTAGTCAGTGTACCCACATCTGCCAATTATTCGTGCAGGCTCCCGGCTTTGGAACTTTTAAGCTTTGCGGGTCAGCCAGAATCGTGGCCATTATTTTATCAATGTTTTAAGACGAACGTTCACGATAATAAAACCTTGACCGACGGCCAGCGAGTACAATATCTGGTGGGGAAATTAAGTGGAGTCGCACTTAATGTGTTCGCGGGAATATTGCCCAATGAGGACAATTATTCCACTATTTGGGACACATTAGTAACAAAATACCAAGACAAGAGGTTACTTGGGTCAACATATTTAAATAATATAATGGATATAAAACCGGTGTCGGGTTCGTCACCCTCACAATTAAATAATTTCATTGAACGAGTAAATTCCTCCTGGTCTGCACTTAAGCAGCTAGATATAAAAGACTTAACAGATTTTATTTTTACGCATATCGTTTTAAAGAAGTTAGATCCGCAGGTGGTTCAAAGTTTCGAGTTAACGGTTAAAGATAACGATCTACCCACTAGCAAAGAGTTAGTGGACTACCTCCGTCATCATATAAAAATTATGGAGAGGTCGGCAGTGATCCATCAGACTGCTGCCACCAATAATAATAAGGTTGTGGATGCGAAATCAAAACCCCGCCCGAATAACAATAAAAACTTTCATAGTTTCGCTATTACCGAGAATAGTCATAACGGTGAAAGCGCTTGTTTGTTTTGTAATAAAACGCAGCATAGCCACCTTTACGAATGCATGGAATTCAAAAAGCTTGCAGTGAAGGAACGCTTTAATTTCGTAAAAGACAAGAGACTTTGTATCAATTGTTTTAGTAATAAACATGCCACTTCTAGTTGTGGTTCGTCAAATACGTGTAAGCAGTGTCATAAAAAACACCATTCGTTGTTACATTTTGAACGGGTTCAACCAACGCGCGCTGAACTGGGTACGACAGTTGGCGCGGGGGCGCCCGCTGTGTGTATGCATGCGCGTGTAGACACGCCGGCGCCCACTGCGCGCGAGTGTGCGTTATCTAAGGAATGCGGTCGTTCTGGGAACTCAATTACGCTAATGACCTGTGACGAATCCAAACCTTGTAGTTTGTTAAATAATTTAATTGTATTACCAACGGCACAGGTATATGTTCCGGTGAATGGAAACCGTTTGTTAATGAGATGTTTAGTAGACAGTGGTTCTCAGAATAACATTATTACTCTCGCTTGTTGTAAGAAATTAAAATTAAATATTCATCCGCTAGTTAATTCATCCTTGAAATCAGTGGGGTCAATCTCAGCCCCAATTAAAGGTTATGTGTCTCTCACAATTCAATCGCGAGTGAGTGATGCGCATTATAAACTGAACATGTTGGTTATAGACCATATTACTGAGTCGTTACCGACGCGCGGAATTCAAGCATCGTTTATGGATCAGTTTAAGGACTTACCACTAGCAGACGACGGTTGGAACGTGTCTGGAGATATAGAAGCGATTCTAGGCGCTCAACTATTCGCGTTTATTCTGTTAGGGGGTAAGGTCGTTCCGCGTCCACTCGCGTCGTCAGCTGATTTAATGGACACCGCTAATTGCATACCTCATGCTATAGAAACCACGCTTGGCTATATTGTCATGGGTGAGATACCTGCTGTCAACCAAGGCAGTATAGCCTGGTCCTTCGGCCCGCTAGTAGATAATTTAAACCATTCAATCTTAAAATTCTGGGAAATAGAAGAGGTGCCTACGGTAAAAATAATAAGTCCGGAAAATCAGGTTTGCGAGGATTTTTATAAATCAACCGTCACTAGAGACTCAGGCGGTAGGTACATTGTGTCCTTGCCATTCAAGGGTGAACCTAAGTCGTTAGGTAACTCATTCATTCACGCTCAGCGTAGATTGTCTGCGTTAGAGCGTAAATTTCATTCGCATCCCGCTTTACGTCAAGCTTACAATGACGTCATCGCTGATTATATAGATAAGGGTTACTTATCGGAAATCCCTTATTCTTTCCCCGCTACTCATGAAGGTTATTTCATACCACATCACGCTGTCGTCCGGCCTGAAAAGTCGACGACTAAAACCCGCATAGTTTTAGACGCAAGTGCTAAAACTGACAGCGGCAAGTCGCTCAATGACTTGTTGCACACTGGGCCTAATTTGCAGGCCGATTTATTTTCGCTTTTACTCAACTTTAGATATTTTGAAGTTGCAATAACCGCTGATATACGTCAAATGTATCTTAGGATTTTACTGTCCGTAGATGATCGCAAATATCAAAAGATATTATACCGTTTCAACGATACTGAGCGTATTCGTATTTTTCAATTTAATTCCGTAGCTTTCGGACTGCGACCAAGCCCATTCTTAGCAATGCGTACTGTCCGCCAGTTAGCTGAGGACTATCGAGAACCTTTCCCTCTCGCCGCAGAGGTTGCTTCTAAAGAACTATATATGGATGATTTAACTACCTCTGTGTCTACTGTCGAAGATGGAACTCGGCTGGCGGACGAATTGCTCGCGTTGTTCAAGAGGGGCGGATTTGACCTCGTCAAGTGGGCGAGCAACTCTAAAGAGCTTCTTGCGCATTTGCCTGAGTCATACCGCGCGGCGATTGAGTTCACAGATGATGACGAAACATTAAAGGTCTTAGGTTTGAAATGGATACCTACTTCTGATGTGTTCTCGTTCGCCTCATCCGCTGCGACTATGGGTAATACTAAGCGCGCCATACTGTCTACGGTTGCTCGCTTATTTGACGTGTTGGGGTTCGTCGCACCTGTTGTCCTTTATGCAAAGCTTCTAATACAGGATCTTTGGCTCGCTAAGGTGGGATGGGATGAGGAGCCCCCAGAAGTAATTACTGAACGCTTCGTTAGGTTCAAAACTGAATTACCGTCATTATCTAGTTTACAAATACCGCGCCATCTGGGTGTCGCGGCCGGTTGCATAGTCAATTTGCTCGCCTTTGGCGACGCTAGTATGAAGGCTTACGGCTGCGTCATTTACCTACATATAACAAACCCTAACAGGGATATATCCGTACATTTAGTATGCGCTAAGTCTAAGGTGGCTCCACTGAAGACGATCTCTCTGGCGAGGCTTGAATTGTGTGCCTCACTAATGCTCGCTAAACTTGTAAAACAAGTTCATACTGTTTTCCATAAGCGATATCCTATTAAAGAGATATTCGCTTTCAGTGATTCCACTGTCGCTCTATCATGGATTCACTCTTCCCCGCATCGCTGGCAGACATTCGTTGCCAACCGCGTGACTGAAATACAGTCAAATTTATCCCCAGACCGCTTTTTCCATATAAATGGAATAGAAAACCCTAGTGACTGTTTATCAAGAGGCTTACTACCTTCTGAAATCATCCATCACCCGCTGTGGTGGCAAGGTCCACCGTGGACTTGTCATCCAATCGCTGAGTGGCCAATAGTGGCATTCGACCCGTCGAATGTCGACGGGTCCATCCCTGAAGCAAAGGGTTCCGTAACTTTAACAGTAGTCTCCCATCAATCTCCTTCAATACTTCTGGAGCTGTCTTATCGAGTCTCATCTTGGAAAAAGCTACTACGCATCATAGTGTATGTTCTGCGATTTGTTCGCAAGTTACCTCGAGCTTCTTTAATTCAGGTTTCAGACCTTGAAGTCGCTGAGTTTGCGATTATTCGCGAGTTACAGAACAAATACTTTGCCGCTGAATTAAACAACATTAAAAAAGGTAACCTGCCCTCACCTTCATTGAGGAAACTTAGTCCGTTCATAGATAAAAACGGTTTGCTTCGAGTTGGTGGTCGACTGACAAACGCTCAGATACCATTTGAAAATCGGCATCCATTGCTGCTTCCACGTCGCCATCAACTGGTGGACCTTTTGATAGATGACTGTCATCGATCCAATTGCCATACCGGTTCCCACCTTCTCATGTCATTGTTAAGGCAACGCTATTGGATCATTTCCGCTCGAAATATTATTCGACAACGCATACGTCAATGTAACTTTTGTTTCAAGGTTGCCCCCTCTCATCCCACGCCTATGATGTCAAGCCTACCTCCGGCACGTGTACAAGAAGCCAAGGCCTTTACTCACACAGGGGTAGATTACGCTGGGCCGATAGCTATCACTATGACACGCAAGCGGGGCGTTAGAAGTCAAAAGGCTTATATCTGCGTTTTTGTGTGCCTGACTACCAAGGCCATACATATTGAGATTGCATCGGACTTGAGTTCGGAGACGTTCTTGGACGCTTTAAAGCGTTTTCTGTCACGACGAGGGCCAATATCTGTCCTGTATTCCGATAACGGAACAAATTTTATTGGGGCAAAGCGTCAGCTAGACGAGTTATATACGTTTCTAGCTTCTAAAGATACGTCTACTGCCTTCAAAACGGAACTAAACAACCGTAAAATTACATGGCGGAATATTCCCGCGCGCGCCCCCCACTGGGGAGGAATTTGGGAAAGCAATATAAAATGCATAAAAACCCATTTATATCGTTGCATCGGGCAACAATTACTGTGCTACGAAGAATTATTAACAGTGTTGACTCAAATAGAGTGTATTTTAAATTCGCGTCCATTGTGTTTGCTGTCTGATCAGCCGCACACCATTTTGACTCCCGCTCACTTCCTCAACACTACCCCGCTGCAGTCGTTGCCAGCTTGCGAGGTGGACGCATCCGTGAGCCTTCATAGTAGGAAAAAATTATTAGATAGCTTGGTCCAAAGTTACTGGAAAAGGTGGCACTTAGATTATCTACACACTCTCCAGTTAAGACAAAAATGGAATACTCCTGAGGTAACCATTCAGCCAGGTACACTTGTTCTCGTTCACCAAGATGACGCTCCACCACTTCGCTGGCCTACGGGCATCATTGAACAGGTATACCCTGGCAGGGACGGAGTCGCACGTGTTGCGTTGGTACGCACGACAAATGGAACTTTCAAACGTCCTGTCGTTAAACTGTGCCCACTTCCGTCCCAATAATTTAACATAATATAACTTAATTTAACATAGCCTAACTTATCTTTATTCGTCTTAATTCATTGATAGCACAGATACAATCGCTCTACATACCTACTCGTATCTTTACATGTACATAATATATATATTCAACTTGTGCGCTACCACATTGCTAATATTCCCATTTGCTTCCTTGTATCCATCCTACTCCTGTTATCGCAGCATCCGCCTTTTTTGTTTTGTCTTTCGTAAATCCTAAGGATTTCCAAAGGGGGGAGGATGTTCACGCCAAAAACGTTGTCGTCCCTTTCTGGCAAACGGTAGCGGCCATTGGTTGAAAAGCGACATGACCTTCGAAGATACAAGGACAGTAACCGTCTTTTTAATTAATGCGCATGAGAGCTTACATCAGTACGCATTTGATCGCCACCCGCTTCGCACCGCTAATATAAAGAAAAAGCGTTCATCTTCGTTGGTCCCGGTAGTTCGCGTTTCGGTCGCCAGCCAGCTCCAGGCCAGACGGAAGGATCAGCGCCGAGAAGACCAAAGGTTAGTGCCAAACCGTATAGCTTTTCCGGGAACCAACAGGCGAACCAACCCTCATCTCATAAATTATTATTAAAATCAATTTTCACCCAATAACGCTTCACCACACTGTGTTGCCCAATTTCTCACGGGACATGGTAACTTTAAAAGTAAATTGTTTTCCTTTAAGCTTGTTCCCTCGCCTTTTTGTCAATGTTCGTCACCTGACTGTGAATATGAACAATCAGCACATCATATTCTTTGGGAGTGTATTCTTTGGCAGAACGAACGCAATATTATGTTGGATACTGTTCAGACTACATCTGGAGTCATTTATTATACTGACCTTGTGGAAACTCGAACAAACTTCCGTGCGTTCAAGCGTTTTTGCCATACCTATTATTGGAATCAAATATAGCAGCTCACAATTTAGGACCCATTAATATTAGTAGTCATTTTTACCCGTGGTGCAAGGCAACTGGGCTTCTCCCAGTTGTAATGTCCCTTTGTGCCTATTGGCCTTGCTTTGTTCTGTCTCCTGCTTGCATGGAGGGAAGTGGAAACATATTTTTCCTACTCCTCCACTATTCTTTTCTGATTAATTTCGTGCAGGATCCAAGACAGGTAAATTCATTCTCCGGGACACGTCGAGCTTCATTGTCTTGGCGCTTTTCTGGTGGTTGCCACTGTTGATTCTGGCTCTCAGGAGTTGCAGTGGTTTGGGAATAGTGTGGTGGGTTTGTCCCATTAAAAAAAAAAAGTCCCTCCTGCCCAGCCTTGGGTGGGAGGACTCATTTGATGATTTTACCACGCTAAAAAAAGACCTAGACTGTCTGTTTCATTTTCGTTGAAATCATACCGACCAGAGAGAATTCCCCTGAGTGGATCAGCAGGAACTGTCAGACTCGTACTGATTTAAAGCCATCCTGTTCCATCAATTAGGTATTTGAAATCAGAAAAAAAAAATTACATACCTAAGTAATTAATAAATTCACCAAAAATTATGGAAGAGAAAAAATCTTAATTCTTTTTTAATAATTAATCATGACCAATTTAAAAGTGATAAAATTCGAACAAAATTGTCGTGAACACAAACGCTCCCCAATTGCTCGCCTCGGATGTGACGTCACTATGACAAAGAATTCCCTTAGCACTGTGTCAACTGGCTTCTAATTTCAAAGTTGGAACGTACTATCGATGTATAGAAATTGATAAAGTGACGTCATACCACCCCGTCGGGCACTGTCGGCGTGTTTAAATTATTTTTCATTACTCATACTCTGAAAGTAGGTCATTACATGTCTGATTAGCCGTTTGAAAGTTATCCATTGCCGCCCTAGGGAAAATCGCTTTCAACTGACAGTTGCCAAATTTAAGAAAAAAAAAACTAGTTCTATTTTGACATTTCTATTGAACCATGTTCAAACTTTCTATACAGCCACGAAATTACAGAGCGATTTAAAATTAAAATAACTTATGAATATAAATAATGACTTTAAAATAATTTAGTTTCAACTATTTCTCTAAAATAATACAGATTTCGACAAAATCTTTGCCAATTTTTAAATAATGAACATGAAAAATCCTGGCTGTATAGCTGGACGACCACAGCACAAAAATTAAAAAAAAAACAAGCGGCAAGTGACAATCCGATCTACACTCATTTTTTCTTTAGCTAAAATTTATGTTGTTAATTTTACTTTCCTCGTATTCGTAATGAAAAGCACAGTGTTTACCTCGGGTAAATTACTTATTTAGTCCCTCGAACTATTAGCGCCCTCACTACGTTACGGGCACCAAACCCCGTCTCGGGACGTAAATAAGTAACTTTCACGCCTTGGATAACAATGTACTATTTTAAATTAAAACATTGTCTCTTTTCAGTAAACTGTTCAATCTACAATATTCAAGGTACTTTCCCTCCATGTGGGACGCCGTGTATACCTAGTCATGATTAGATAAGTACATTAATTTTACCACCTACATCATCATCAGCCTATAAATGTTCCCACTGCTGGGACACAGGCCTCCTCTCTGTGAGAGGGAGTGGGCCGTAATCTACCACGCGGGCCCAGTGCGGATTGGTAGATGTCACATGTCTTCGAATTTTTGGTTCTAGGACATGCCGGTTTCTTCACGATGTTTTCCTTCACCGTTTTGAGAGCAGTGGTGTTGAAATAAATTACACAAAGTAATGCGCCTGACAGGGTTCGAACCCACGACCTACAACTCGTAAGTCGAGGCCGATACCACTGGGCCACCACTACTCCCACCTACATTTACCACCTACGTTTGGTAGTATCTTACAGATAGTTAAGTAATACCAATTGCCAGACTAGGCTATAACAAGCTAAGCTGTCATTACAGCCGTCAGTTACATAACAGAGAGCGACAGTGCGTGCCATCTTGATGTACACTTTGGATGCCAATCCGCATTCTTGGTGGATTCAACTATCCTTTAGAAATTCTTACGAAAAATAATTGCTTAAGTATGTGTATTGGATTAAATCTTAGAAAGAATAAACGTTAAGTACTTAATTGACTCAGGTCGCGGGATTGTCTTATCTTAGGGCTATTTAGGGACACCGTGGATTTTAGTCAAATATATTTAATAATTATTATATTTGTATTTCTCAAACTATACCACTTGGGGTGCTAAGACAGGAAACTTCCACGTGCGCCCGTGGACTGGAGTTCCCTCTCGGATACGTCCGTGGGGAAGACCAGTTTTTCGGGCCGGTGCACCCTGGGATGCGGACAAAAACTCTTCCTTTTAGGCACTGTGTGCTTAAGGGGTCTCTTTGCCCGTATGCGAATATACTGTCGTGTGGATGCTCCAACGCGTGTCCCTCTGATTAGCAGAGGGCACAGCGGCGGAGCGGGCTTGCGGACGGTGAGTAATGGGTAGCTCGCCGTCCGACCAAGAACCAAGCCCGGGTCGGTGGCGCGTCGTGTCGTGTTTCGCGCGTGCCTTCGGGGAGTTGTCAGCAAACTGACGGGGCCCCTTATGGGGCCAAATGCCTGCTGGGGTCGCGGGTTTTTGTTAACACAGGATACCGTGGCCCCGGAACGTAAAGAGCATCCGAAGGAACACGGGTGGATTTTAGTCAGTAAGAGTCTGACAGTCCCTTCCGCCCCACAGAGGGCGGGAGGACTCATCTGATGATTTTACCACCTAAAAAAAAAAAAGCTATACCACTTTAATTGCCAACTAAGAATTAAAACAAGCGGCCGTTTTTAATGACTTTGCCTTTGCAGTTTTTAGATAACTTTATTTCTCATAACTAAAAAGTCTTTACGAAATATTATCGTATCAGGTAGATACCTGAATTATTAATGATCCTACTGTGGGCCTGGCCGGTTCCAAAGTGATAGTATTATCGCCTTGATCCAGATATACTGAAGGTACTCGGACTGTAGTTGACAGGCGCAGGAGTGTAGTACACGAAAGGGACAGAGGTGTCCGACAAATATTAGATTTAAAAAAATATACGATGACAAAGTATGTAATTGAAAAACTGGGCGATAGTAACTCTTATGACTGACTTAGTTTTGAATTACATTAAGAAGACGTGTAAACAGAGTTCAAAAAACAAGGGAACGAAAAATTCAGCTTTGTGAGTAGTGGTTGCGATGGCCGGCTAGTTGGTTAAAGCGTCTGGAGTACCTATCCAGAAGACGCAGGTTCGAGCCCTGCTCGCATCTGAATTTTTCATTTCTTTAAAAATATCTTTACGGTAAGAAGAGTCTGGAACTCATTAAAACACAGAACAGTTTTATAAAATAAATCATTTAATTTTTTTAAAAACAAAATTTTGATTTATAAAAAAAATCATTTAGTTTCATAAAAAAATTCATTTACATCGTCTGTTAAATCATCAGTCATCTTTATAATCTATCTTTTGCCCGCAACTTCCGTCTCCATTCCTTCCTTCGCCCCATTACTTCCCCTTCAAGTATTATGCAAAAATTAGCCTAGGTATAATCGTTTCCAGGGTGTCATTAAAATCATCAAAAAATCATCAAAACAACAAACGGTTTAGGCGTGGTAACAAAACAAATTCCACTCCGCATTTCAAAATCAAAATCAAATGTTTTTATTTCGCACTAGCTTCCGCCCGCGACTCCGTCCGCGCGGATGTCGGTCTTCGCGTGGATGGTTTATTTCTCCATTTTGAGTAACTCTGACAATGACATCTTATAAATATCTATTGGACCCAAATACGGCTAAGCCTATAATAATTAAGGAGATCCCTCTATTGAGCTACTGCTGTTGAGCTCGCGTTCTGTAGTAAGTATTTTTTTCATAGTGATTCCGACCTTGTATTTACAAATAACTGATCGGAACAGTAATCAAAAAGGTCGCGCTGAAAAGCACGGTTTAAAATTACACGCATACAATATTAATTCCACGGACGACCGGACCGCTCGCCACACTGGACACGGCTGGCTCGCATCAAAATTCAGAATTTATATGCATCGCGCGGCGCGGAACGCGGCTCCTTATATAGGAGTCGGGGAGGCGTGGCCCGCGTGTGCCGCAAACGGTTCAAGCCAAATCCGACTTTCGGCGCTACAGGTTACGGCGCTGACACCACTGCGGGTAATGCAACGTGTGTTCGCGGTTCTACAGAACAACGTCTATGAATAAAACTGAAAAATAAGATTTTTTTTCTACGTTTTTTTTCAGGATAAAAAGTATCCTATTTTATGCCCAGGATAATAAGGTATAATTATACCAAGTTTCATCAAAATCGAACCGTTAGTTTTCACGTGATGCCTGCACATACAGACAGACAGACAGACAGACAAAAATTTTTTTAATCACATATTTGGGTTTGGTATCGATCCAGCAACACCCCCCGCTATTTATTTTTTCAATATTTTCAATGTACAGAATTGACCCTTCTACAGATTTATTATATGTATAGATAGGCCCCTGAGGGCACTTATAAAACGTCGACAACAGGTGCTCGGTTCGGGTTGGTCGATTCCATGGAGAAGAACCGGCAAGAAACTCCATGGGTACTCTTTTAAAAATATGGTATGTTTTACAAAACTGATTGTTACAATTTTTGAATAGTTACTTGATATGCGAGAAAAACGTAGGGCTGCGGCTGGTAACAAGGGGGAAGTCCTTACAAAAATTAGCACTACAAAAAAAAGAAATTTAGATTTATAATATTCGTAAGGATTCTTTATCGCATACTGCCTTGTCTAGCTCAACCTCTACAGCAATCACACAGGATGCCACACATGGCCACCACATAATAACCAACTTAATAACTCTGTACATCGACTAAAATTAAACCAGCTGCAGTTACCATAAAAAAAAAACAAGTTGATTTTAATCGCAGTTCACCAGTACCAGAACTGGTTTCCGTTCAAACCTGAAGTGTTGAGCAATAGGAAGTGTTCCGAGGTTTTTGCGACCAGTCTGGGACTGTTGAGCAATATTTAGGGACCATTTATGGTCCGTTGATGGAATATTTTCTCTGGTATTTTTATATTTACGGAATGGTAGGATCGTCGGGTTATGTATACGTAAGTTGAGTAATTTATCGTCATGGTTTAGGTTGGGATTCGTTTATGTAATGTTACTTAATTATGAAGAGGTGAAACTTGATGTAGATCTGTGGTAACTCGGTGATAAAGACTTCACATAAGTTAGGGTTAATCAAAACCCAGACAGGAACACTATTTTGTTGTAATTTATTAAAATAATGGTTTGTTTTCAAGTTAATAAATCATTAAATTACACGGAAATAGCCACCAATACACACTGAATGGTGAATTTCAATGACATTCAAAGTGCTCCCTATGTCGAACAGGGCGACCTGAATATCTATGAGCGGCAATACTAACTCATAATCTGTTTATTTGTCAACCCACAAACAGGCGACTTTGTGTCGCATTCAATAATTGAACCGTTGCGGTGCCATAATGATTGTGCTTTCATAACTTTGTTGTCGATTTATCCTTTCATTTCATTTGAGTGCTTTGTATCAATCCCGCCTTTTACTTTTCTTATTATCGTTGACATAATGAACTATCTAACCACATTATTCCTTTACAGATGGGATCCAAAACGGCGAATCACCCCAACGGAAGCGTCTCGCCACGAATTCGTCACAGGCTGTGCCCTCGGCTCGGCCCCCGCCGGTGTCCTGGCCTTACCCAGGCTGGCCCCACCACGACCCACCAGGGGGGCCTTGCTCCACTCGCAGTCAGCTGGTGACGTGGCGGCCATGTTGGGCCGCGCGTGACCACGCGACTTCTGAGCAAGGCCTGGCACTTGGGGCCTGTCTTAGACAGCTTCTTTTGTTTTTGTAGGTACAACGAGTAGGACTCTCTTTGTGGCCTCGATAAGTTTGTAGGGATCTTATGTTTTTAGTGATAATCTGTTTTTTTTTAATGTTGGTATAAATGTTGCAATGGCAGAGCAGCGATAAGTAGCTGATGACTCAGTAACTAATATCACTTTACAAGTATGTTTATTTTTTGAATCTTGAAGGAATCGTGCGTCGTGAAGAAAGCGTGAATCTGGAAGGTTTCTCTACTTTTTCTTTACCTTACTGGAAGTCTCGGGGAGACATCTCGGTGTGACTTTTCGTCGTGAGAAAAATATACTCCTTAATTTAAGGACAATATTTAACTCACGACGCCCAAATCGCAAGTGACCCGCAAGACACATTAGCAAGGGTCATCGTCTACGGCTCACGCAAGAAAAATTAAGTAATTTCTTATGAGTCAGTGACGGAACTTGCAGCCCCGTCTTAAATCTTACTGCAATCATTCATAGTCATGAGCACCACCCACTGCGTGTATGACAAAGTTGCAAGTCACCAGAAAAAGGCGTGTTCGTTGTTTCATGGCACAAAATAATGTTGGTTAACATTGTGGTAAACATTGTAAGCACGCTTGCATCAAAAATCAATTCATCACTCATCTTTGAGCGATTGCCAGAAACAAGAAAACACAGAACTCCATGGACACAACATAACGTCAACAAATGCGTGTTCAGTTTGGTTTGGGTGTTGCCTGTAGAAAAGAGCAATGTAACGGCTCTTACTTTTGAATTCTAATTCATGGGTTCGAACCCAGTAATTTTAATCACTTGGTGCATTAATTTCATCCATGGACACATAACGTGGACAAATAGGTGTTCGGTTTGGGTTGGGTGTTTCCTGCAAGAAAAGACAGTGTTAACAGCTCTGACTTTTGGATTTTAGATCATAGGTTCGAACCCAATCAGGCTAATCACTTGGTGTATTAACCACCACTGTTTTCAAAATGGAGAAGGAAAACATCGTGAGGAAGCTGGCATAATATAATAATAATATAATATTCCACAACTATCACACAACGCCATCTAGTCCCAAGCTAAGCAGAGCTTGTGTTATGGGTACTAGACAACTGATAAACATACTTATATATTTCTAAATACATACATATTATAGATAAATTACACCCAGACACAGAACAAATGATCGTGCTCATCACACAAACATTTGTCCTGGGTGGGAATCGAACCCACGACCTCCGGCATAGCAGTCAGGGTCACTAACCACTAAACCAACAGGCCAGAACAAGAACTTAAAATTCAAAGACATGTGTGATCATTATAAGCTGAATATGTGTTTGGAAAAAAAAACCGGCAAGAAACCCTATGGTAAATACGTAGTTTCTTGTCGGTGATGTTCTAAAGAAACAACTAATTTAGAGATTTGTGCAAGCGAGCCTAAATGAAGTTTGAGTATGCCCTTGACCGGTCAAACAGTTTGACATGCAAATGCAACGATTTGATTGGCTCCACTTTTTGCGCTGTCACTAATTTTGATTATCAACGTTTTTGCGAATTAAAACTGTTGCAATTAATAACAGCCTTGAAGCTATCATAGTTTTTATTAATAGTGCAAATATTGCTAAATTATTTTAATAGAGTTTTGTTAAGAAATTGGGACAGAGATTATGGCTTTCATTATGTACATTTAAGTTTATGATGTTGGTATTTTACTCAAGTGTTGCTCGTTATTCGATTATGCGATATTCGATCTTCGAATAGTCGATTTGCGATATTCGAATAATCTGATCAGACAGGACCTGTAGCCTATGTTATTCTCTCCAGGGTCATCTATCTTTGTAGCAAAATTCATTAAAACTGACCCAGCAGTTTAGGCTTGAAAGCGTAAAAAACAAACTTTTGCATAAACACGTAACACACATAATTTCTTATCTATCTTTATCGACATCAAAATAATAATTTAGCAACTAAACGATGGTCTATCCATCAAAGCTTTAATTTATATGCGCACGAGTTCACTCGAATCAAACGAAAGGTTAACTACCTTTCTAAGATCAAATCAATAAATGCACCATCAGTAGCTAATAAGTAACATTAGCAACTGTGAAGCAAGCACCTATTAGTACTTAGCCATAAGGTCCACATTGAAAAGACACACTGTTTGTAATAATATACTGTGCAGAAATCAAAGTAAATAAAATTCTCGGAATACGTGGCGGATAGTTTGAATAGCGCATAGGTATTGTTAGTCGCAAATCCCGTCCTAAGTAGCATCGTCTAAGATTGTGGGCAGGTCGTTAGATGATTCACAAAACTTAAGGCTTACTAAGACTTGCATAATACCAGCGACATTGTCCACGTGAATAGGCTATTTGACAAAAAAAAAAACTTTAGTCCGTCAGTAAGATTATCAAAAAATATTCGCCTCGTATTTTTTCTTTTTGTACGACTGCCAAAATTGACGGAGATACAACGCTTTCAAAATTGGCAATACGTCACAATTTAGTACAATTTCTACTGAATTCTGACGTCACCAGCCCCCACTCTCGAGTTTCGATGCGTTATATCTTGGTAAATGTTCATTGAATTTACAAAAGAAAAAACACGTGTCCGTTATTTCTCAAAACTCTAAATGCCGGACTAATTAGATTTGTGATATATATTAATACTGTCAAATAGCCTATTGTGGTAGTTATCCATGTCATATTATTAATCCATGTTATAAACCAACTATAGGCATGCTGAGAGCAGTGGTGGCCCAGTGGTATCGGTCCCGACTTACGAGTTGTAGGTCGTGGGTTCGAACCTCGCCAGGCGCATTACTTACTTTGTGTAATTTATTTCATCACCACTGCTCTCAAAACGGTGAAGGAAAACATCGTGAGGAAACCGGCATGTCCTAGAATCAAAAATTCGAAGACATGTGACATCTACCAACCCGCACTGGGTCGCGTGGTGGATTATGGCCCACTCCCTCTCAGAGAGGAGGCCTGTGTCCCAGCAGTGGGAACATTATAGGCTGATGATGATATGCATACTTTTCATATCTATCTATTAGCCCAGTCAACGAATGCTCAAAATAGGGTATAGAGGGAAAGTCTTGGAACACAATTTTTGACCTTGTAACTTTGTTTAGCCTAGTTAGGAGGTGAACATATAAAAAGTCCCCGCCCCTAGCCCTTGAGCTTTGGGGGAGGGGGGGGTTTGAAGGTACCATTTTTTGGTTTTTCGCTTATATCTCGGAAACCTTGCGTCCTAGCGACATAGTACCAAGGAATAAAATAAAAGCTGATTAAATTTGCTACAAGTTATACTAAATAAGCATTTCCATATCTTCTTCAGTTTTCGAGATATATACTCCTGAAAGTCTGTCATTTTGAAAAAATCATTTTAACTTTATCTTTTTTAGAACGGAAATCTTCAAAGATGCAACTAGTTAATAATTGCCGGCAAAAAGCTTTTAGAGCATTACATTTTCTTCAATAAAACTATATTATTTTCCTTCAAATGTTAATGTAAATGCTGTATATTATATTTTTTATAAAAGGTAGGTACCTGGTCTTTGAAAAAAGGTCTTTGTAAATCAATGTACGAGTATGTATCAATGTAATGCTGGCACATTCCATTAGCTTAGACTAAAGCACATTTTAAAGAAAATGGATAAAATATTATAGTATTATTAAAGGAAATTGAGTGTTCCACAACCCTTTTGCCAGCATTTACATATGTATCGTTAAAGATTTATCCGGTAAAAAAGCGCAAAAATGTAAAGTTAGTTTCCTGAAAGTCTGTCATTTTTTCAAAATGACAGACTTTCAGGAGTATATATCTCGAAAACTGTAAAAGATATCGAATTACTTATATAGCATAACTTGTAGCAAATTTAATCAGCTTTTATTTTATTCTGAGGTACTGTGTCGCTAGGACGCATAGGTTCCGAGATATAAGCGAAAAACCAAATAATGGGACCTTCAATCCCCCCCCCCTCCCAAAGCTCAAGGGCTAGAGGCGGGGACTTTTGATATGTTTACCTCCTAACTAGTCTAAACAAAGTTATGAAGTCAAAAATTGTGTTCCAAGACTTTCCCTCTATAATCATTCGTTGACTGGACTATATTCAGTAGTGTGCATTTATAATAGCACCCAGTAAGAATATGAACAAACAGCTTTAATCAAAAATATTGTTTCCTTATTTGGCAAATCATAAAACATCGGCTATGCTCGGTGTTTCTCTACGTGATCGAATCCGAAATTAGGAGGTCCGTAGACGAACTAAAGTCACCGATATAGCCCACCGGATTAGCAAGCTAAAGTGGCAATGGGCAGGCCATATTGCTCGCAGAGCAGATGGCCGATGGGGTCGAAAAGTGCTAGAGTGGAGACCGCGGACTATAAGCAAGCGCAGCGTAGGACGTCCACCAAAGAGATGGACAGACGGCCTTATAAAGGTCGCCGGAAGACGCCGGATGCAGGTCGCTTCCAACCGGTATATGAGGAGATCTAAAGGGGAGGCCTATGTTCAGCAGTGGACGTCCTATGGCTGAGATGATGATGATGATGATTGGCAAATTAACGAGGTTGCTTGATACAGGATCTACTTGCACATTGGTTATTCTTTTTTTGGTCCGTATTCCAAAAAGGCGATTGAGGTGACAGAGATTAGGTACTTGTTGTTTTATTTTTTTGGATTGGTAACACTTGCGCCAAATTACTTAGACTCATTACACAGATAGAGAAATGTGTTGGTGACTAGATTATATAAAAGTCGTTCTTGTTACCGGATTACAAATATACAATGCATGTCTTATGTCACAATGTCGTTCGATTTGATAAAATTGGTCAATAATACGACTACAATTTATCCACTTTACTTGATTATGAACAGCTCTCTCAAGTTACGTTTAAATAGGTATTGCGATAATAAACCTGCAACTTATAAAAGTACTTAAAACAATTTCAACTTTAAGCTAACGAGCCTGAATTTATAATTACATCTCAATTTGAATGATCATTGATTTCACCGATCGGATCTAGATTCAGTTTTGGCCGTTCTTCTTTAATTTATGGTTATCATAATACATTCGTAAACAATCAATTTAAATGTGATTAATTGCAACAGTTTGACTGTAAACTTTTTCAATTAGAAATGTCATGTGACAATTTATTTTGAACTATAATTTTTTACTTTAATTTCTCAACTGGTTTGAATTTTTATTTAATTTATATAAAATTCATATACTTAATTAACAATACATATCAGTATTGTTTGAAGTGCCAAAGATATCATTTCAATTAAGCTGAATTTTAAACTCATTATTTCTTGTAAATAAATCTCATTTCTAAATCGAGGCCAACAATTTTGAGTAGTCATAGATAAAGTTAGAAATAAATGTACGTATATCTAATAATCATATCGTCGAATATTCTTCCTTCAATGTTTTGGAAAACGTAGAAATTCCAGACGAAAAAAAAAATACCATTTTGTGTACTGAATTTCTTTGAAGCCCCACTGTCCAGAAATGTCGACTGAAATTAAGTACAAGTTGGTATACGTTCTCATATCACAGAATGGCTCTATTTAGAAATAAAAATAATTTAATTCTGTGCACGAAATGACTGCGTTTACAGAATGTGTAATGGTAAATGGGATTAGAGAATCATGACTGGAATTGTGAAAGAAAATCAGTTATCTAGTATACGTAAGACTATTGAATAATAGAAAAAGGTATATTGATGATGAAATCCACAATAACTCACATTATAATCTTTTTTCCGATTGTCCAGTGCGAAATTAATTCCATTTAACATTATTCCATTAAGTTGGGAGTTATAATAAAAGTCTTCGAACTTTCAATACTTTGAATCTATTTTAATTTTGGTCGTATTATCGTTTATCGTATAACAATCGGAATAAATTCCGCCATTTTTGATTTTTGAAATAAGAACGCGCTACAAAAGGTTTTTTTTTTAATAGCAAAGTTAAAGGCAACCAACATTGTTTGTGGTGGATTAATTTTCATAATGTTTTGTAATATGATAATATGATCAAAATCTAGTCACATAGTTAATTGTATAGGATAATAGTCAAAATCGGGTACTTAGCTATAAATGTTCTAGATATTGTGATGTTGTAGATTTTTGTAAATTCATTATTAGTAAGATATCTAAGCTTTAAATAAAATGTTGATAGATACGTAGAGTTTCTTTGAATAATTATCGTGTAGCTGACGTATTCATCTTTTTATTTATTAGAGTCTTAGTTTTTGCTGCGGCATTATTTATTGTTTAAATAAAAATGTGATATTGTAAGTGTTAAGAAAAAATACTGAACAAAATTGACTTTTAATTAATATAGTTGTTTTGATCTAAGATAGTTTTTTGGCGTTTATAAATGAATTGGAAATATGGAAGTATTAAATACTTGTGTTGCATTTTGATTTGAATTTTAGCTTGCCTAGGGCATGATACAAAAATAATAATATAATTATAATGAAAAAGGCCAATAGGCAGGCCTTTATTTCTTTATAGATTAGTTTTTTTTATTTCACAATCAAAGCTTGCCTGTATTATTGATAAAGCTTAAATCATTTAAACGTATAATTATAAGTCTTGCCTAAATTATTTTACTGTCATATTAAGGCACATAATATAACTGTATGTTAGCATTATGTATCTAGTCGTTGATATTTATTTTATTTCATAGAATAAATGAACGGACCAAATGTTTTTGGTTCTGTAGCTTTTTGATATTAATGTCTGTCTATCTTATGTAGATTTTTTTAAAGTAGTACGTACTGGGACATCGAATTTGTTGTTTTTCAAAGTGAAGAATGTGTTTTTTCTTTGTTCTTACGATTCTTCTGGTGTTATTATAAATATTACCGACTGGCATAGACATAATTACGTAGGTATCGCCGCGTAGACGTTGCTCTTGTAACGCTACTATAAGATCGTATTCACTTTGCGTTAGAATCGCGTAGACGTAGCGTATACATCGCGTAGACGCAGCGTATACGCTGCGTAGACGTAGCCTTTGCGCCGCCCTTTTTTTTTTCTTTGAAACAGTCGTCTTACCTATAGACGTTTTTATTAATTGTGTGTAATATAAATCAAATATTCACAAAATGATTCTTATTTGATTTTTATCTTTTTTCAATATGTTATAATTTTATTGTGTGTGTGGATGTGTGCATATTATGTTCGAAGATCTCATTTTTTTTACTCAAATCGAGTTACTTCAATTTCTGTTTTGATTTTGCATATTAATGATGTTTAGAACATAAGTTTATTGACAAATAGTTCTTTATAAAGTAAATAATTTGTTACTCCTAGGAAATGGTCTAAGATTGTGTATATATCTTCTCTTATCATATTAGTTATTAGAATTAGGCCAAGCCAAACTGAATTGACTTAAGTATTAATTACATATAGAATTATGGCGGGTTCAGATAGACGCAGTTTAAAAGTTACAGTTGTGTTATAATATTAACTGGACGAGAATTTCTAGGCAAATTGATTGAATAAAATACTAATTGTTAACCACTTTAATGATTAACTATGAAATAAACAGTAAGGGATACTGCCCATGAGTTCGGGTCTGATTGACTGAGCGCGGTGGTAAAATCAAATATTTGACCGGGATGGACCGCCAAGCTGTGCCGACTAGAAGGTAATTAACTAAAGATGTATTTCGAAATTAGTCAAAGTCGAATCCCATATTCATGTATACCGTATAGATATAATATCTGCTTGGAGTCAGCTTTTTTATTCAAAAATGTCGAATGTGTCAACCCTTATTAGCAGCACGAACTACCACCACAAGACGATTGAAGAACCGAATAAATGCAGTAATTGCTTCGGGTCGGCTTTGTTGCTCGACAAACATTGCCGAAAAAACAATGCCGGCCCGCTTATGTGTGTGTCAACGCTATTGCAACTAATCGTTTAATTTAATCTAGTCAATAGCGCCCTCTGAACTCGCCATTACAAAGTTAGTGGAACAACATGTTTGTAATTTCAATGGAGATGTTAGAAACTAGCTGATGGTTGTTATACCTATGTAAATGTATCAATAACATGTATGTACAAGATATGTTATGTATCTATTCGTGAAACATATTCGTTCTAATTGAATCGTCATGATTAAAGTTCTTCCAAGCATTTTTGTGTTTTATTTATTTTAAGAAAAAGTTAATATTTTTTTAAAGTTTTTACACCACATCACCCAAATCTGTTACATTATACAGGGTGGTATTTTGTAATGCCACCTGGAGGGAAAGTACTCTTAATACTGCAGATAGAAAATTTTACTCAAAGGAAACATTCCTTTATTTTTGAATAGAAAGCAAACTTGAAACTGTATTCAAAGATTTTCGAAAATTCTCTTCCCCACACCCGGGAATCGAACCGGCTAAAATCTGAATAAAATATACCCTGTACTCTTATGGAATTGATCGTTAAGGTCAATTATAAGGATGAAATCTTTCTACCAGGAAATCTTAAATTAATTTAATTACATACAAAAAACTAATTAGTTGCTCGAAATGGGCTCCATTCTCTTGGAATCTTTGAATGCAGTTTGCTTTCTATTCAAAAATAAAGGAATGTTTCCTTTGAGTAAAATTTTCTATCTGCAGTATTAAGAGTACTTTCCCTCCAGTTGGCATTACAAAATTCCACCCTGTATAATAGATTTTCGTTTTTGACACAAAAGTATGTTTTTCTTTGATTGGGAAAGATTTAAAAAATTGGTACATTTATTGACATGCATGGCATACCTACATGATGAAGAAGGATGGATGATGCAGAAAGAGTAAAGGGAAGATTTATCATAATGTGAAGATTCTTTAAAAATACACAAAAGTTTAAAAAAAATGTGTTGGTATATAATAATATAATAGTATTATTGAACATTTTTCTAAGAAATGTAGATGTTTCCGTCTGTGCAATTGTGGCCACTTTTGCAACTCTTTTTTGTTCGTGATCCTTAATCTAGAGCTATTATTGATCGAAGCTACCAAGATACAGATAGCCGACAGTAGCAGTAAATGTGAAACATAACCATGTTGAAATCTAAATGTATAATAACACTACCAACCTTCTCCAAACATTTCACAACAAAGATAACCCTTAAACGAATTACACAACGTTACAAGCAAACAGTTTAACAGCTCCATAATAAATTGTAACAGACGATACTCTGCCCTTTTCAGAACACGGTAGGCTTACTGGCTAGCAAACGATTGCTAAATAGATCTATTTCTTACATAAAACGGCCGGGGCAAACGGGTCGAGGATTCCGAAAGCAAACGGGTCCACGAGCCCAGTCTCCCGTGGAGATTGTCCTCTAGTTCCACTTACAACACTGATTCGTATCGGTGAAAGGCAAACTAATCCCATAAGCTTCAGTTGACGTAGTAGAGTGGAACTTACTGGTGTTACGAAGGAGGCAAGGACAGAAGGTCAATGAATGAACTAAAATATAGCAACGGTTTGAGGAGGTCAAAGAAAGTGTCCAGGCGCACAGCGCAGACCTTGGAGGGGCGCAGAAATGGTCAGAAAAAGATCACAATAAAATTGCCCAGTATAGAGTGCAGTTAAAGAAGGTTGCACTGGGCAATTAAAAGGCTAGTTATGACACTGGAGGAGGGTGGTTTCCACCGGCATCACGAGCCACCTGCGGTAATTGCAGAGCAATCCCACTGTTGTGGTGGTATGGTGGGCCTTGCAAAGGCCGCCTGGTTCAAAAGCGGCATCCTTCGGTGCACAGGAGTTTCGTTTAACGCCATCTTTCCTAGGTTTCATATTTGCTTTTGGGTTAGATAAGGGTCATTAACAAACACATAAAAAAAAATATAGATGGCATGAAGCACCAACACAATGCAAGTCTCCGATACCTTACGGTGCATCCACACCGCCGGTAACATTTGTGGAGCAACAAAAGGCAACACGGTAACATTTGGTAACATTCGGTAACTTTTGTGGCCTTGTTACTATTTGTTGATTGTTGTCATCCACACCGCAGTAACATCCGACAACAAATGTTGCCGTGTTACCGTATGTCGAGTAACGTTGCTCGACAATCGGTAACATTGTTAGATAATGGGGGTAACATTGTTACCGAATGTTGAGCAACGTTACTCGACTTACAGTAACACGTCAACACTTAGTAACATTAAATAACATTTTGTTGGCTGATGTTACCGAGTAACATTTGGAAACGTTGAGCTATAATTAATGTTACCGGCGGTGTGGATGCACCGTTACGACTTTAGTATCCATTGACATTGCCTGTCTGTGTACGAACCTCTATGGATTTGTATTGCGATAGTCACCTGGATAACAAAGTCGTAAGTATCGGAGATATGAGTCGCATTGTGTACGAAGGAGCTTATAGTCTATCTGTGCTACTGTAGCTCACAAATAGAACGATTTCAACGGTGTGTGTGGAGTAATGTTTTTAAAGAAAAGAAGACTAGTTTTTCGGCCAATTAAACCAATGATATTATAAGGAAAAAGGTGAATTAAACGCTTGTTCGAAAGGCTGCAAGGAGTAGACCTTTTGGTCCTTTTGATATCATAAGTTGGTGTCAATTCGTAACATATCAGTCCGGGTTACGCAGTACATCGTAATTCTACGTAACGTGGACGCACTGGCTAACAACAAAGACATGCAATTAGATTGCGATGCCAGAGTTAATTGTTGACCAGCTTGCGAAGTCTTGGAACACTGTGAAAGACTATGTGAAATAGTTTTATTATTCACCATAAGGATATACAATAAAACTTAACATCATGTGGGGTCATCTGGATCAGTGACTTTTTTTTTACCGTGATAAAATCATCAAATGAGCCCCCCACCCAGGGCAGGACGGGAGGGACTGTCAGACTCGTACTGACTAAAATCCACGGTGCCCCTCAATAACCCTTTACGTTCCGGGGTCACGGTAATAAGATAAGTCCCGCGACCCCGGCAGGCTTTGGCCCTCTAGAGGGGGGCCCCGTTATCTTGCTGACACTCTTTGAGGCGCGCGTGGAACACAACACGCCGTCGACCCGAACATGGTCCATGGTCGGACAGCGAGTCGCCCATTACTCGCCGACCGCGTGCCCGCGCCTGCGGTGGCCGGAGATCGTTTTGCGACGTCCGTCGCCGTGGGCGCCTGCCACTACGGCTTGGGCGGAGGGAGGACGCTGTCCTCTCCCTCTCGCGGCCCGCCTCCTCCTTCGCGAGCATGACTGCTTCGTAGAAGGATCAATCAGTGGCTTACGAATTGATGGACGACCCGGGTTGGCGCAATGGTTAAGACTTGACTGCTGCATTGCTATGTCACGGGTTTAGTTTCAGCACAGAACAAATGTTTGTATGACCTACAAGTAGTTGTTTCGGGTCTGGGTGTTTGTGTATGTGAGTTTATATGTTTGTAAACGCACCCACGATACAAGAGATATTCTTCGTGTGGGGTTTAACGGTTTTAACCTTTGTTTACAAAAAAAACCCTTGAAATGACAGAATGTAAAAACATAAATCAATATGTACCATATGACATAGAATCTTCTAAAATTCTAAGAGGTTGTTTTCATCGGGCCACTCAGGCATGCATGAAGACACAATATGGCTCCAATGATAACCTATTCTCACTTGAAACGCATAGAAGGTAGGATGCTGAGGTCATTAAATATATGTCTGGAGAGAGCCTACTCGGAAGAATCCTGTTCACTCTAACTTTGAAGAGATTCGGGTTGTTTGCGTTAGGGAACATAGACGCAGGAAGTAAGTTCCACTCTTTATGAAGGATGACTGGAAGCTCTTAGTACGAATTGATGGAATGGCAACTAAGTATGGGAACAGTGTATAAGACGGGGACGTTAATAATCGCGAGGTATAATGGGGACATACACTCTTTAGGCATACTTAACACAACACTAACGTAGAGCAAGCGCCATCAGCACGTCATTTGCAAGCGGCCAGACGGAAATAGCGTCCTGATTTCCCATCATACATCGTGTCCCCGTCTTATACACTGTTCCCCTATGGATGTTAAATAACAGTACATCTAGAAATCCGATGATAGGCGACGACAAGTGGATATTCAAAAGTTGAAAAACCTATCACAATAGTTAAATAAGTAAGTAATTTCTGAACACTTTTCTATACCCCGTTGTTTCTCGGCGATATAATCGCATATCTCTGTGAACGGTCCGCGTATTGTTGAATAATGTTTGATATCATCACGCCATTGTACGCAATCGTACCAGCAGATTCCGTAGCGGAAGACTACAGTTTTTAGTTCAATTATTTACCTAGTGGAATTCTGTTCGGTTGCCATTGTTAATATTGTGAGAATAAAAGTAAATAGTGAAGTTTGTTATTTTTTATTTTTATTTTATTTTATTTTGTTCACCAACAATTGTATACACTATTGTGAGCAAATGGAACAGTAACTATAAATTGAAATAAAGTGTAACAATCACTTACAGGTAAACTCTGCATGCACTCAAAATGTTGTCGTAACATACTAAAATATACTTATAAAATATATTATATTAAAGTTAATTTAGGTTGACTAATATATAATAACTCAATTACACAAATCAAAACAAAGGATACTAAATTAAATTAAAATTAACTGAACTGACCAAAAGATAAATATGCAAGATATTGCCGGCCTAAACAATTCATGATTCGGGGAGATACTTATAAAGGCTGGCTTTCAACTTGCCTAGGCTGTCAAAATGGAGGTCGATCCTATCACTGCAACCGTTCACAATTCTGCAAAACCTTGCATAGGGAGAATTAGCCCCCAGAACTGTCCTTCTCTGCGGAGGGCAGAGTGGCGTTATAGGACTGCGAGGAATTCTTGAGGGGGCGCGGAAGTTAAAATGACTTAATATTTGCGGACAATCAATTTTATTGTTTAAGATAGGGGAAGGGATTATTAGGTATTGTAGATTTAGCTCATGTTTTTGTGAAAGAAGCCTAAGCGAAGCTTTGCTCAAACAAAAACGCCACATTTTTTTCCCAAATTTGCCCATCGTTGAATTTGTCGCATCAGTGATAGGCCTAGGCACATTACGATAAACCGGTGCTTCATGATTTGGCCATCTTAAAGCAGCCATATCGCGATATGAAAAGACAGAAGAAGTAAATAAGGATGTGGAGCACCCCGACTAGCTTGGTTACTTTAGGGTACCCCACATTTATCGGCGCGGAATCGGCTTAAGCCGGTCAAGAAAACCTTTATATCAACGTAATAAGGGTGTTACTAATGCCATTCGCATCGGCTCGGCTCGGACGACGCGATCCGATGTTAGGTTACTTTAAACCTTGCACGTACAAATAGGTCAGTCGAGCCAGCATGACAGGTAGTAATCAGTTATTTGACCTAGGATGCAAGAGCGAGCGAAGCGAGCTCGGGACTAGGGGCACCCCGACACGGTCAGGTTAGGTTCGAAGGGGATGGCGGGGTCTGAAAAACCCCGCCATTCCCTTCGTGTTAGGTTACTTTAAACCTTGCACGTAGAAATAGGAGCCCCGCGAAGCGGGGCTCCCTCGAACCAGCATGACAGATAGTAATCAGTCATTTGACCTAGGATGCAAGAGCGAGCGAAGCGAGCTCGGGACTTGGGGCACCCCGACACGGACAGGTTAGGTTCGAAGGGGTTGGCGGGGTCTGAAAGACCCCGCCATCCCCTTCGTGTTAGGTTACTTTAAACCTTGCACGTAGAAATAGGAGCCCCGCGAAGCGGTGCTCCGTCGAGCATTCGTGGTAGGTGGTACTGTTACTAGATTACATACCAGGAAAAAAAGTAGACCAAATAAGTTTTATGTCTTTTGAGTGATATACAAAACGATTTTATATTCATTGATTGTTATGATTATAGAAATTAGTCATTATAAAATTATGTCAATCGTTTATTATATTAAGAGATCGTTATATCAAATAAAATTATATATTCAGTTGTTATCTCTTGTAAATATTAGAGATTTTGTAGTTATATCATAATTATATTACTTACCCGTCTGGATGTTATATAACGTGATTTTGATTCCTATAACCTAAAAAAACAATATTAATAATGCTGAGCCTATCCTTAGACACACCTACCCATATTAAATTATGTTTAT
Source organism: Agrotis exclamationis (assembly GCA_950005045.1). NCBI lineage: Eukaryota > Metazoa > Arthropoda > Insecta > Lepidoptera > Noctuidae > Agrotis > Agrotis exclamationis. Next base: position 2,563,348 of record OX465421.1, read on the forward strand.
AACAAGAGAAAACAACTGAATACCTCATCAAAATTCTAACATCTCTATGGAATACCTAATTAATTTATAAACAATGTTGTTATGGAAAGTATTATATTGAAATTATGTAGATTAGTCGCGAAATCCCATCGAGATATAAATGTTACATAATATTTTTATGATTCCAACATCATTATATTTTCTAAACGAATATGATTATTTTGGTAATTTATTCAAAAACAATGCTGAACACAGGTATAAAATTTTAACTTGTAATTTTAATATATTTAAATGAAGCTCGGGTATTTAGGCTCAACATCTAACATTACTTTCCATAACTTATTTAGTGTGTTTCTCATTGAGAAATATGACCATTCTTTTAAGTAATGTTTTCACTTATTACTAAAATCATTACTAGCATTTTCCCGAAGATTTACCAATGCGAAAGACGGAGGATAAAAGCTATCCTATGTCCCCACTTAAATCATAGTTTTCCTGCGTTCAAAAAACCAGAATTCAAACAACAGTTAATGTTACGAGCGAGAATAAAACCCGTGATGCACAGTGCAGCAGATTTACATTCATAAATATTCTAAGGAAATACGACTTTGTAAACAAGCCCAGTTACTTCAGGATATATAAAGAACCTAGAAAAACCCAGAATTAAAACAAAAGCAACCCATAATCTTTACCAAATGATCAGTTACAATCGCAACTCGTAAAATCACAAAGAAATTGCAAGGGACGATTGTGGATAATAGTGATGTGCCAAGTAGAAGGTAAAGCAGACTAGTTGGCAATATTTGCAGTCTGCGAATAGTCGTCTATATAATATATATGTAATTATTATAGCCTTTATTGTTATTTTTCGGCCACTTTATTTACGTTACTTCATAATTGAACCTAACTCAAGAGAAACGTATGTTTTACTTTATCATAATCATCATTTCTTGCTTTATTTGCTTCATGTACTTGACAAGTCGTTACAATTAAATATAGGGTTCATACTTGAACTCTACTACCCTTATAAAAAACAAATCATTTCTGTGATCACAACAAGGAAGGGAGCGGAGATCGTGTATTTTTTTTATAATTTACCTACTAAATGCAAGCGACTCGTATTGAATAGAAAAACCCACGGACAACCTAGAAACGATATCACTGGAGAAGAATGATTAGGAGAACCACCCAAGGCCTGAAGATGTAAAGGAACGCCACTAACATTGTCGATCTTTCCCGAACTCGACCGAAAAGAAAGAAAGAAAAGTTATTTGGCAAGCTTTACGTTTAGGCACACGATTTTATCACGAGAATACAATGGAAACGGAAGAACACAAAAGTAGGAACCGTGTGCCTCACGGCTGTGCCAAATAGGCTCGTCCTACTCGGCCTGCAGCCGAGTAGTCGGCCGAATTCAGCCCATCTCTAGCAGCTAGCCATGGGAACGTCAGAAGGATAGGCGTGCACGTTGATAGGAGCATAATGCCGGGTACCGTATGTAGGTGGCGTGATGATAAGATGGCCGTGTGAATTCAGAGCGTGTGTAAACAGCGGACTGACCTAAATTATTCTGTTGTGTAGAAGGGGGTTATTAAAAATAATGGTGGTTGTGATGGTGAGAATGGCTAGTCTAGTTTTGGTCTAGAAAAAACTTAAATAATTTAATAAAAACCGACTTTTAAAACAACACGAAAAGTGAGACTTTGTTTATTATTTCATTGAGTTTTATGGCACTGACATACATTTAGACGAATTAAGAACCTTCTCCTTATTTAATAACGTTAAATAATTACGTATGATAACACCTGAAATCCAGAAAACACAGCTGAGACTTGATGTAAGCTGTTTCGTTCGAAAAATCCTGTCCAACTACCCCTCACCAAAAAGAGAGCATTTTCCTGCGAGATCTAACCCTCCATGGTCGATCTGAAAATCCTTATACGTCTCCGACCCAAGAGGGAAGATGTAGCTCCTACAATTACATCTTCCCTCTTGGGTCTGAAGATGGGATTCCCAATTGGACCATACAGTAGTTACCTCAATAAGTGGGGCTATTTCATCGGAACAGCAGCGGTGTATGGATGTGGACAACGACCATTTATATCTAGACGCCTCATGCACGTTCTGACTAACGAAAATTTTCTGCCAAGTCGCTGAGGTACGACGTAAGCGAGGGTGACGGGGTACTGCGTTCTGATTGGCTAACTCAAGGTCAGTGCGACGAGGGGACTCACAGGAGTGGTCGAAACGAATACGAACTTAAGACTTTTTTGCCTAATGTGTTGACAGACATCAGTCGCCTGTAATTAGGAGTCTAGATATAAATGGTCGTTGGATGTGGAGCTGTGTCAAAAACCACATGCTCAACCTTCTATCCAGCCCTCTTAGCCCAAAAAATGCAGCCAAAGTAACCTGCGCTGCCATCAACATCACCGACGGTGAAGTTTTGGGATTTCTCATAGCAGGCAGTCTGGATTACTCTGGATTTGTGCCCAGTTCATGCCAATAATCTCGTCCATATCGGTGCATCCACACCGCCGGTAACATTGTGGAGCAACAAAAGGCAACACGGTAACATTCGGCAACATTCGGTAACTTTTGTGGCTCCTTGTTACTATTTGTTGATTGTTACTCATCCACACCGCAGTAACATCCGACAACAAATGTTGCCGTGTTACTGTATGTCGAGTAACGTTGCTCGACAATCGGCAACATTGCTAGATAATGGGGGTAACATTGTTACCGAATGTTGAGCAACGTTACTCGACTTACAGTAACACGTCAACACTTAGTAACATTTTGTTGGCGGATGTTACCGAGCAAGATTTGGAAACGTTGAGCTACAAATGTTACCGGCGGTGTGGATGCACCGTATGAAACGTAAACACACATACTGTGGGTGTAACTTTATGGTACACACTTTGGTGAGATAACAGGCATACCTATTGCTCTATATTTATTATACCCGAGCCACACTTACGGCATTTCCTGTTGATTTTCGTGATAATCATCTTTAAAGCTATTGTCAAACAGACAGGCGAAGCGATGGCGATCCGAATCCTGTCATATAGAAAAGCGAAAGCGATCCGATAGTCTATGTGACAGGCTTCAAACAATTCCATACATTACAAACAAAAACGCTTCGCTTCGCGTTCGCCTGTCTGTTTGACAATAGCATAAATGTTCGTATAAACGTCCATTAACAAAATCAAAATCATCAAAGCGTTTATTTCAAGTAGGCCAGTTACAGGCACTTTTGAATTGTCATAGACAAAAATATTATTAAACACTAAAAAGTTATGGTGCTACAGTCCCAGTCACAAGACATAAAAACTGTGAAAGTAACGTAGATGCCCATTCCAAGAAGTAGATCTCTATGGAGAAGAACGGGCAAGAAACTCCATGGATACTCTTTTTAAATCGCCAAAATTATTACAAAACCTTTGTTACATCATTCATTTTGAGATGATACATTATGTGAGAACGATGTAGCAAGTTAAAAGTGTCCATAGTAGAAAATTAAAACAAAGACAATTCAGAAACAAACAAAATGATCAATAGATAGTTAAAATAAACCGTGGCAACTAAGAGATGACCAGTCCCAACTGACAGCGCCCGTTCACGAACATGACACATGTATCAGCACCATTCAGCTCAACCATTTTGAAGGAAGCTAAATGATCCGACACACGCGCCACCATCAGCGGGACATTTGAGTGAGCATGACATACTCTCAACCGCCAGGGTTATTCAAGTCAATAAGAGACATAGGTACTCAGTGAATGATAGCTCCGAGGTACATAGCACTCACACAATGCTGGCTATGAAACTATATAATACTAGGATGATTGAATCTATACAATGCAAATACAGTTGAACAATCTTCATCAGCTCCAACAAGAATATTAAATAAACGCTATCAATATTTATCCTACACTGTCAGGTGGAGCAGGACCAGCATGGAGCCAAGCATTATCATCAGCAATATAATCACTTAGTTTATAATAAGCCAGCTTACATAGTGTGCGTTTGATACATGATTTAAATTTAGTCTTATTCAATTCAAGAACATTTTGTGGTATTTTATTATAGCACTTTAAACAGTATCCCATGAAAGAATAGTCTACTTTGGCGAGTCTGAAGCCCGGCTGAACTAACTGATCCCTATTTCTAGTGTGATAGTTGTGTCTGTCACCTCTCTTACTAAAAAGATGCAGATTTTTCCTAACGTACATTATATTTTCATAGATGTATTGACAAGGTACTGTCATAATGTTAATTTCCTTAAACAGTTCTCTTAGAGAATCGCGTCTACGGAGATTGTATATGGCCCTGATGGCTCTCTTTTGCAGGATGAAAATAGATTCGATGTCGGCACAATAAAATGCCATAAGACATGATACTGTGGAAGTAACTAAAATAGACGATTCTAGCAGTATCTACATCGGTAAATTGACGGATTTTTCGCACAGCGTATGCTGCTGAACTTAGCCGCCCCGCAAGAGTTGTTAAATGGGGACTCCATTGAAGCCGTGCATCAAGCGTAATCCCCAGGAAAACTGTTTTATCGACAAATTCAAGTATTTCTTGATTCAATACTATATCATAATTTGTGCTTTTAACATTTGGTAAAGCAAATCTTATACATTTGGTCTTTTTTCCATTTAATACTAAATTGTTTGCAGTAAACCAGTCATGTACCTGCCGTAAGGCATCATTTACGTTGTCTAGATTTTGGGTCCGTCTATTTATCTTAAAAATTAGGGAAGTGTCATCAGCAAATAACACTATATTGTGAGGTTGGTTTTTTAATAAATAGGGTAAATCATTAATATATACAAGAAAGAGAAAAGGACCCAATATTGAGCCTTGCGGAACCCCCATTTTTACCTTTAAACCTTGTGAATTCACACCATTTATCTGAACTTGCTGCTGTCTATCACACAAATAAGATTTTACCAAACTAATTGCAAGTTTACTTAGACCGTAGTGCTCAAGTTTAAAAAGCAAAGTATCGTGATTTACGCAATCAAATGCTTTGGAGAGGTCACAGAATATTCCTATAGCGTCTTGTGCCTCTTCCCATGCAGTAAATATGTGCTTCAATAAGGTGACACCGGCGTCAGTTGTACAACGTCCCTTGGTGAAACCATACTGTTGATCATGTAAAATTTTATTGGTGTTAAAATGGTTAAGCATCTGATTAAGCATTACCTTTTCAAAAACCTTGCTAAAAACGGGCAACACGGATACTGGTCTATAATTATTAGTGTCTTTAGTGTCTCCGGATTTAAAAAGAGGTATGACTTTACTGAATTTCATTAAATCCGGGAAAACTCCTTGGTCTACACACAAATTAAATATTAAAGCCAAGTAACGTCATAACTAACGGTATTTCCCGCTAGTGTGGCCCCAGTGTTAGAAATATGGAATTCCTTTAAGCATTACATACTTTTTCAAATAATTTATACCATCGCTATAAACGATTATAACATACGTGTTTGTACATTTTAGTTCAAAGTTACGTATTTTTATAGAAGTCATAAAAATTATGTTTACCTTTCGTAACAGAACCGTACAAATATTGATGGCTTGTCATAAAAGCGGCACTTTGAATTTTCATTTTCTAAAACTGATTTGATTCAATTTAATTGCATAAGAGAATGGTAGGCCGTTTCAAAAGCCAAAAGCCTTTAAATATTTACCTACATAGATAGATAGATTCGTTATAGATAAGTTTTCTGAGATAGCCAATGTGTCTAGAAATCGTAGCAGATTGGACAAGGTATCGAGTAGGTAGGCAAAATCAAGCCATAATGCTATTGTCAAACAGACAGGCGAAGCAAACGCGAAGCGAAGCGTTTTTGTTTGTCATGTATGGAATTGTTTGAAGCCTGTCACATAGACTATCGGACCGCTTTCGCTTTTTTATATGACAGGAATCGGATTGCATTCGCATCGACTGTCTGTTTGACCATAGCTTGTTTTCACTAAAACAGGATCTTTAATATGTATTGTGTAATGTTAACGCCCTTTCAGCTCGGATAAGTCAGGTTCCAAACAGTTTTTAAGCTATTGCAAAACTTTTATCGCGGGCTCTGAGCGCGGCGCGGCGCGGCGACCGAATCAAAAAATTTCCAAAAACCTAACGAAAATACATGACACCACGCATCGTCTAACATCGTTTCAGTTCGGGAGACTTCGGCAATCATAAAAATATCCGTCATAAAAACAATCTACTTTTTCTTACTGATTCTAAACGGCCAGCTACAAAAGGAGTTTTCACAATGAAACCTATTTATAAAATTCTCCTACAACAAAAAAGTTCTTTATTACAGTAGTGCACCACAAACATTTTAAATAAATTATATTCTCGTTAAATATACCCGGTAGGCGATTTCATTCTTTTAAAATAAAATAAAATGTTATGCAATGGCTTCACCGCGGCAGTCTCCGAGTGCCACGTGTATTTATATGTTCCGTCGATGCGCAAGAGTTCTAGTTCTTTCTGAATGAGCTCACTCCATCTTGGCCTTTATCTTTGCATCAGGTATAGATTGAGTCCAAAGTCGAAAAAAAAATCCAGTCGTTTGCAAAAAAACGATATTTCCGATTAATTTGTTCCATAAGTACCTTTTCATTTAATAGTCTTATGTAAATAATTGCACTGTCAACAATATTTTAAGCAACATCAGCGGAGCTGCTAAAGAAATAACATAATAGATATTTAATCACAAAAGTGTGTTCAAAAGTTTTCGTGTAAGTAGTTATTACTACACACACAATTTACTATCGTTATCTTATTAGTTACTATTTATTATGTACCTATTGCGAAATGCGGAACAGCTTCTAACGTGGTAAATATATTATTATCTAAACTAAAAGAGGTTACATTGCATTACATTTTTTAAAGACATAAGTGGTTGTACCATAATGACCTAACGTTGCGTAGAGGTCTTTTTTTTTCAATCTTCGCTCCTATAACGAATGGTGTCCATACACGTTGGTCGCGGGACTAACGAATTACCGTAACTCCGGAACGTAAAGGGCTATTGAAGGACACCGTGGATTTTAGTCAGTACAAGTCTGACAGTCGTTGGAGGAACTCAGCATGATGCTCGATGGCCTCGACCGAGTTTCACAACGGGTGGGCTTGAAAATGAACATGGACAAGACGAAAATTATGTCAAATGCCAATGTTGTGCCCACCCCAGTCTCTGTTGGAAACTCGGTACTCGAAGTTGTTGACTCATATATCTATTTAAGACAAGTAATCCAATTAGGAATTGAGCATTAAGGAGCAGTGGTGGCCCAGTGGTATCGGCCTCGACTTACGAGTTGTAGGTCGTAGGTTCGAACCCCGTCAGGCGCATTACTTTGTGTAATTTATTTCAACACCACTGCTCTCAAAACGGTGAAGGAAAACATCGTGAGGAAACCGGCATGTCCTAGAACCAAAAATTCGAAGACATGTGACATCTACCAATCCGCACTGGGCCGCGTGGTAGATTACGGCCCACTCCCTCTCACAGAGAGGAGGCCTGTGTCCCAGCAGTGGGAACATTTATAGGCTGATGATGATGATGATGATGAATCCAATTAGGTAGGTCCAACTTCGAGAAAGAGGTCAACCGCCGAATCCAACTCGGTTGGGCAGCGTTCGGGAAGCTACGCAATGTCTTTTCGTCCGACATACCTCAGTGCCTCAAGACGAAAGTCTTGAACCAATGTGTGTTACCAGTGATGACTTACGGCACCGAAACGTGGTCTTTCACTATCGGCCTCATCTCAAAGCTCAAAGTCGCTCAGCGAGCTATGGAGAGGGCTATGCTCGGTGTTTCTCTACGTGATCGAATCCGAAATGAGGTGATCCGTAGACGAACTAAAGTCACCGATATAGCCCACCGGATTAGCAAGCTGAAGTGGCAATGGGCAGGCCATATTGCTCGCAGAGCAGATGGCCGATGGGGTCGAAAAGTGCTAGAGTGGAGACCGCTAGTCCGCGGTCTCCACTCTAGCACTTTTCGACCAACCTTTTCGGCTTTGCAAGCGCAGCGTAGGACGTCCACCAACGAGGTGGACAGACGACCTTACCTATAAAGGTCGCCGGAAGACGCTGGATGCAGGTCGCTTCCAACCGGTATATGTGGAGATCTAAAGGGGAGGCCTATGTTCAGCAGTGGACGTCCTATGACTGAGATGATGATGAAGTCTGACAGTCCCTCCCGCTCTGCTCTGGATGGGAGGACTCATTTGATGATTTTACCACGATAAAAAAGGCCATACGTTAGGTTTTGCATGATAGTTTAAACCTTGCATACAAAACCGACAGGCAAGCCCTAGCGTATACATGTGTTAAAATTGTACAGTTATCGATGCATGTATCGGTAAAGCTTGCGGTTGATTATAAGCATGCACGGTTAAAACCATCATGCAAACCCTAACCAAATATGGTTTCACAGAGTTATACCTACATGCTTCTAGCTACATGTATTTTTGGGAAAGCGTTGCAGACACTCTGAAAACTTAACCTGGCTGAGAAGTAGGTAGCGATTTTGAACCGAGCCAGGCATTTAAAGGAATGAGATTTTTTTGGTCCCAAAAAAGGACCTTGAGGCATCCTGAATCTTTTATACTTTTAAAAAATTAATAAGCCGTCGTAAAATTAATAAGCAGTCGGGATTTACGCTTTCAAACATATTAAAAAATCAAATTCGTTATTGGAAATGGTTCAAAGTTTTCAGCGTGTCTGAAATACTTTCCCAAAAAAATTATTTACATTTCAGGCCATTCAATAATCACGTTTAACCGTTAGTCTCAGCTGTCATTTGTAGTGGGCAGTTGTTACCCCGAAAGTGCAACAACCAGGAGGCACATGGTAATACCCAATACTAACTGGGTTGTGGATAGTCATATAGGCTGTCGCTTTTGGTTTTCAGCTGCATCCGGTTGGAATGGAAGCCGACTCTCTTTTTTTTTTTTTTTTTTAGCGTGGTAAAATCATCAAATGAGTCCTCCCACCCCGGGCAGGGCGGGAGGGACTGTCAGACTTGTACTGACTAAAATCCACGGTGTTCTTCAATAGCCTTTTATGTTCCGGGGTCACGGTAATGAGATAAGTCCCGCGACCCCGGCAGGCTTTGGCCCTCTTGGGCCCCCCGTCATCGTGCTGACGCTCTTTGAGGCGCGCGTGGAACACAACGCGCCGTCGACCCGGGCATGGTCCATGGTCGAGCGGCGAGTTGTCCTTTACTCGCCGCCCGCATGCCCGCGCCTACGGTGGCCGGAGATCGTCTTGCGACGTCCGACGCCGTGGGCGTCTACCATTGCGGGTGGGGCGGAGGGAGGACGCTGTCCTCTCTCTCTCACGGCCCGCCTCCTCCTTAACAAGCATTACTGCTTCGCAGAAGGAGGCGACCGCTTCCCACTCCGTCTCGCCCCGCAGCATGGCCTCGACCAATGCCGGGCGCGAGAGGTCTCCGCCTATCGCTGCCGTGAGGACACGGCGGTGCTCTGCCCAAGCGGGGCAGTCTTGCACCGTATGCTCTACTGTGTCCTCCGGGCGATCTTCGCAATGGTGACACCCCGGCGTTTCTTCCTTCCCCATCCGACACAGGTACCTCCCGAAACATCCGTGTCCGGTGAGGACCTGCGTCATCCGATAGGTCAGGACGCCGTGACGCCTTTCCAGCCACTCCTCAAAGAGGGGTCTTACCGCCGCGATTGCGGCGTGCCCGATGGAAGCCGACTCTAATGTAAATCCTCTCATTCTTCGCAAGACGATGAACAATAACATTTATATTTATGGGTCAAAATGAAGTCAAAGTTCGTTGCATGACCTAAAATGTTTGCAAATTGTTGCTGATTTTGATGTTACATCACTCTTAATGTAGGTACCTACTCTAATGCAATGACTCTATTGTGGTTTACATCATGACATCACCTGACTTTCCACCCCAAGTTCATGGCTCTACCGCTAGTTTATTGTATGTTTTGTCAACAATTAGATCCAAACCTTGTAGCCTGCAATAATTTGCATTTATTTCTAACTTGAAATTGTAGGTCTATGGATCTACAATTTCAAGTTAGAAATAAATGCATTTAATTTTAGTAAGTATCTTCATAATCACCAGTATCAAGACACATCATTCTAAACGTATTGCATTAAATAAATTATATTATTCAAATTCAACAGTAAAACGATCTAGATGGTTGCCAAACTGTTATGAAAGGTCACCACTTTCCACCATTTTATTGATGGTAATGTTTGGCCTTCTGAAGATATTATTACAAGTATATTGCTTCACTGGTCTAGGCATTTAGTCATTTACAGCTTGATTTGAGATAGAGGTGACTTTCAGTTCGAAATCTGTTGGTGGTCTATTGGGTAACGTCTAATAAACTTAATATCTACAAAAATAAATGGAATATAACGCGCTGTTGAATCGGGCCTTGTTCTTATCAGACGGTGAGCTACCCATTGCTAACCACGCGATCCCAGGACGCCTGCTGACGTGACTTCGGCGTGAGGAGGAGGATTGCCTCTACGTATTCCACGTCGTGATCGCTCCGTAAGATGTGCTGAACTTGATACGGAAACGAAAGTTTGTTCGCTGCTGATCACCTCCACGAGGACACGGTTATTCTCCGACCAGGCGGGAGAGTCCTCAAAATTATTTGAACTTTACAATTATATTATGACCAAGTTAATTAGAAAGTTTTAAAAGTGCAGAACCCATGTTATACCTAATGGTTTCATGAACGCAGTCGAACTGAAAATAAATAAAAACCAATTTTCTAATTAGACTTCTGTAACTTCCACTTTCTGTTGTACATAATTAACTGGATATTATTGCCTCAGTCAGTTAAAAGTAAATAGGTAACAACTTAAATTAACTAGGTACAATTTAAAATAAACTGTTGTCTAAAAATGCAGCAAACGATGGACAGTATAATTAAATGAAATGAAACTAGGTAGTTAGCAAACAGAAAGATATAGAAATAATAATTGCTATTTTCTAAATAATAAGATCACAAATGCCAAGATAACCGTTATCGTAATTAATAAAACGAAATAATAATAAAGAAAAGTGAGAAACCCCGGAACGTAAAGGGCTAATATTGAAGGACACTGTGGATTTTAGTCAGTACAAGTCTGTCAGTCCCTCCTGCCCTGCCTTGGGTGGGAGGACTCATTTGAGCAGGCTTGATAAATGTGATGAGCATAGCAGGTCGGAATAAGGTAGAGTTAATCATGGACTTACACGGATTTCATACAGCGAAAGAATAAAGTGGATATGCCTCAAATTCCGGAATTACTGTGCAGAAAAATCCCGTGATTTATTAAATAAAAAAAATATTTACGTTTACATAATTCATTTGTCTAATTTATCTCTGATGTTTTTATTGTTATTTGTAATACTGTTTTACACACGAGATTGTCTTTTACAAATCCCATAGAAGATCCATATTTATATCAACATTTCGATGCAAGTACTAAAATAACTCTACCTAATTCCGACCTCTGGTGATGAGATGAAAAGTATATGTAATGCCTGCTCCAGTGCCGAAAATAGGGTTGTGCCAACGGTGCCTAGACACAGGGGCAGACCCTGATCGAGTGCAGAAATGGCCAAACCAAGACCACAATTGGTCAGACTATATAAGGCGGAAGTAAAAAAGATCGCACTGGGTACATAAACGGCTAGTTACTCACTGGCCTGCTCTTTATCGGCGATAATGTTACATAAGGCGGGCTTGTTCGGGGAGTGCAGTTGAGTATAATCACTACACGATCATGCTCGTCCATTATCGTCTGTTAATGCCGTTAGTGTAGACCAGTCATAAGGAAAGGTAGTACGCTAAAGGTAAGGCGTTCTGTGGTTTCTGGCTACCCTCATTAGGAAAAGGCGTGACATAATGTGTGTGTGTGTGTGCTGTATAGGTACACAAAACCGTTGGCATAGGTACTTAAACTAAAATAGACATGTATAAGACAAAGACATTAAACTATATACGGTATAAGATAGTGATTCTTTTTGATTTGTTTCAAAGTATTTCAACAAAACCTAGGTTTTTTTTTCAGACTCATAATTTTTGGCTTACGTATCTAAAGGCGCTCCCTCATCGCGAGTATACACCTGTAATGTAACGTAACAGATTCGAGCATTTCATCAGTGAGTGAAGACAATCGAGCATTACAATGCGCACTTTGATGTTACATTACACGCGAATGCTCCTGGTGAGAGAGCGCCTTTATAAAAGAAAATATTCGAGTCATATTATTTCGATACTCTATATACATATAATATAGCATATAAGTATATCTTAAAAGTCTGTCATATTATGATAGACTTATAAGATTTTTTCAGTCGAATTGCCTGAAAGTAATCTTGTAATTATGTATTTTAATGTATGTAAGCAGCCATTGTAAGCAGCAATCTGGTTCACGAGAATTAGCATAAGTTAGCGAGCAATCTAACCATTTATAAATGCATTTTTTTTATTTTATTTTTATTTTAGATCTAATTATTATTTATTTTTTGCTTTATTTGTTTTTGGCATAAGTAGACCAGACCAGTCTAAAAAATAAAAGTAAGTTTAATTTCAATTATTATACTTTTATTAAATAACTATTACATTACAATGATGCAACTGTCTCACTTGAGGAAGTGTTGAAACAGGAAAAAAGTAAGTAAACGTAATTATTAAAAATAAAAAAGTAAGTGATATCAGCTCTAGATTAAATTCTATTGCACAATCTTCGTATAACTTAACTAGTTTCTGCACGCGACTTCGTTTTCGTGAAATTTTAGCGTCTAAATCACCGCAACCCATGTCCCACGCGCGTTGTTACTTTTTCCAACTTCCTGGATAAAGTTATGGTGATTTTAATATATTTATAGACACACTATAACACTCAGGAATAATGTAGATTCCTACTTGAAATGAAAATAGCGTTAGATTATATGGCCTTTCCTGTAGCAAGAGTGCAGGTCGGCTAGCACGGCACGCCAGCTTAAATGACATTATCCGTCGTGCTCTTGTCATCTCCGGGGTGCCAGCCGTTTTAGAACTCAATGGCTTGGCACGTGACGATGCGAAGAGATCAGATGGTATGGACTATAATGCCATGGAAGTTGGGTAGATCTTTGGTGTGGGATGCAACATGTGTCGACACCCTTGCGCCTTGTCGCATCCCATCTTCCTGGTACGGCGTGCTGAGCTGGTGCGGCTGCTGCAAGTGCTGAAAACCTCAAACGGCGTAAATACAATGGCTTGACTAACAGCTATGTATTTGAGCCGTTTTGGGGTTGAAATACTAGGGCCATGGGGCCCGAGCGCTCACCAAGTTTTTAAAGAACTTGGTAAACGTTTAGTCGACTCTTCGCGTGACCAGAGGGCTGGCCTATTTCTTGGCCAAAGAAAGAGCGTTGCCAAATTGCCATCCAACGTGGCAATGCTGCCAGCGTTCTGGGCACTTATCCCATTGACAGCGATGTGGATGAATTTTTTGATGCTCTTTGTTAGTTATTTGAATTTAGTATTTAAATATTCCCTTATAGAAATAAGTTTGATTATTAGTTCTTCCGGAGAATACTACCCTTTTATTTTTTTTGGATGGTAACATCATAAAGTGAGCCTTCCCGCCTTGATTGGAACGGAAGGTAAGTACTGTCAGACTCGTACTGACTATAAAATTGACCGTGTTCCTTAAATTGCCCTTTACGTTCCGGAGGCGCGGTGGCTCGTTAGTCCCGCGACCTCTAGAGACCTTATCGGCCTTATCCGGTGTAATGTTGAGGCGACCAATTGGTCGGTTTTCAGTTGTCAAAACAATTGTTAAAAAAATGGCCACTGTTTGAGATTTATTACCACTACATATAAACAAATTGTTCCTCTTTATAGTAATTGTATAGATTATTTATCTCGTTTAACAATTAAAAAGAGTATTTTGTTAAGATTTCTAATAGGTGCCTGAAATATTGTGAAATGTTGCTAACGTGAAATACTTACCAGTTAAAGACGTTCTAATTATGAAATGGAATGTAACAATAAACTTATCAGTTTTCAAGTTGTTTTTTTCTCTTTGGCAACTGAAAGGATATTGGCTATTATTCCAGTGTCGTGTAGAATTTTAAGTTATTTTGTTTTGAACTTATATTGTATCAATCTATGGCAATGCAACCTAATATTTAAAAAAAAACGTACAATGTTACAAACGAAAAAAAAGCTGTGCCCTAATAGGTCCTAATTCAGATGATTGTAGCACAAACAGGTTTATAACTTTGAAAGTTAAGGGTGCCCTAGTCGGCGGGACGAACTCGTTGGCGGGCGGGATTAAAAAGCAAGCTATTTCATCCAAAATCACGTACCAATGAGATGGATGAGCAGTAAGAAGCTAGGGCGCCTACGCACACATACTCCAACCTTCGACTGACTCATACATGCGTGATTTCATTGAAGAATGGACTACTGCTACTTTTCAAGAGACCTTCGGGAGTTTGGTTTTGGTAAAAACTCTGAATGTATCTGTTCAAAATAAAATAATTTATATTTTTGAACAAATTATCTATCCCTGTATGGTAATTATTTTACAATTGACCGTCTTCTTTTTTTTGTTATTTATTTCCCCCCGAAGATGCGGTAAAATTAGTGGAAGTTTCGACACCCATTACTCAAAATAGATGTTTTGTGTTACTTTTTTGTTTCTATATAGGGCTAGATAACGATGAGATGAATGTGATTCATTGTTTATTCTGAATGTATACCGTCAAATGTTGGAGTAATCGCTAAACTACGCTTGTATGGAAGAATGACCGACTAGCGTACCCTTAAAAGCACTATAAGCTGTTTTGAGACTTTCGTCATGAAACCACTGTGTAGGTATAGGTACATAACAAACTTCGACTTCAAGTATTTAGTAGCTACCTAACTGAGTTTTTTAATAATTCATCTCAGCTGATCGCATAAAATAATCTCGCACGAGAGGAAAGGGTTTTAAGTAAGGTTTAGATTTAAGGCAAGTCTTGATTTGATTAATGAAAGATTTGCTCCTGCCATTTACAATGTCTGCGAATGCGTACCTCTGGTATTGTTAGGTCGAGACCAAGCCGCAAACCAGCAGTTCCATAATATAACATTCCCACATAACGTCTGAGACTTATGTTTACAACCCCATCGTACTATTCTCACAGCAACTCCTGAAAGTCAGAATCAACAGTAGAAACCACCAGAAAAGCAACACGGCAATGAAGATCGACGAAGTCGTCTCCAATGAAATTTATCAGAAAACAGTAGCGTAGTAGTAGTAAATTGTTAGGCCTACTCCTACGCAAGACGATCTCCGGCCACCGTAGGCGCGGGCATGCGGGCGGCGAGTAATGGGCAACTCGCCGCCCGACCATGGACCATGCCCGGGTCGACGGCACGTTGTGTTTCATGCGCGCCTCAAAGAGCGTCAACAAGATGACGGGGCCCCCCTCTAGAGGGCCAAAGCCTGCCGGGGTCGCGGGACTTATTCCATTACCGTGACCCCTGAAGGTAAAGGGCTATTGAAGGACACCGTGGATTTTAGTCAGTACAAGTCTGACAGTAAGGGCGGGAGGACTCATTTGATGATTTTACCACGCAAAAAAAAAGGCCTACTCCTAGGCCTAACAATTTACTAAACCGTCGAAATGTGTCCCTCTGTAATCCCTATCGGAGATAAGTCGCGGTCAAACGTGAGCCTATCTACACTAATATTATAAAGAGGAAAACTTTGTATTTTTGTTTGTTTGTAATGGATAAACTCAAAAACTACTGGTCCGATTTCAAAAATTCTTTCACCAGTTGAAAGCTGCTTTGGTCCTGAGTGACATAGGCAATAGGAGGGCGGGGGGGAGCGAAGCCGCTGGGAAAAGCTAGTATAATATTATATTGCATCTATAAAAGTATCTAATAAGTGGGACAAATCCACCACACTATTCCCAAACCACTGCACCACTCCTGAAAGCCAGAATCAACAGTGGCAAAGAAGGGGGCCCCGTCATTATGCTGACGCTCTTTGAGACGCGCGTGGAACACAACGCGCCGTCGACCCGGGCATGGTCCATGGTCGGACAGCGAGTTGCCCTTTACTCGCCGCCCGCATGCCCGCGCCTACGGTGGCCGGAGATCGTCCCGCGACATCCGTCGCCGTGGGCGTCTACCACTGCGGCTGAGGGAGGACGCTGTCCTCTCCCTCGCGCGGCCCGCCTCCTCCTTCGCGAGCATGACTGCTTCGCAAAAGGAGGCGACCGCTTCCCACTCCGTCTCGCCCCGCAGCATGGCCTCGACCAATGCCGGGCGCGAGAGGTCTCCGCCTATCGTCGTCGAGAGGACACGGCGCTGCTCTGCCCAAGCGGGGCTGTCCTGCACCGTATGTTCCACCGTGTCCTCCGGGCGGTCCTCGCAGTGGTGACACCCGGGCGTTTCCTCCTTCTTTATCAGACACAGGTACCTCCCGAAGCATCCATGTCCGGTGGGGACCTGTGTCATGTGGTAGGTGAGGACGCCGTGGGACCTATCCAGCCACTCTTTAAAGAGGGGTCTTACAGCCGCGATTGCGGCGTGCCCGAATTTACCTGTCTTGGATCCTGCAACGAAATTGATCAGAAAATAATAGTGGAGGGGTAGGGAAAACACATATTTTTCTACTTAACTTATTCAAGAGGGCGAGCTTAATGGTAGTAACTAGACACAAATTCAGAAACACAGGATCCAGATTCCTATTGATAAATTCCCGATGGAAAAGCTTAATAACACTTAACCTGACCTGAAAAAAGGACTGAAAATATCTTCCGCGTCAGTAGCAATTCTGACCACAAGATCAACGAAGCGTTAAGCTTCAATATTAAAAGCAACAATAAGAACAATAACTCGTTATGAACCCCGCAACACTTCACCCAATTACAGATAATTCTGCTCAATAAAATACCACAGATAAAAAATAAAGACCGATCCATCTGAACAAGATAAATGACCGAACAAATAGCTCACAAGTTCTTATCCGTGCACCTATCAGCTACCTTGAGCAATATAATGATCTCTTACTAATACTTATGTAACACGTTATTACGTATCTTATAAGATATAATACAGCAATTTTAAAAGGCCTTGAGTGTAGAACTGTGGAGGTGAAATGTGTGGAGATGCAATTTACCCGGTTGTTCAACTTTCTCTCGCAAGGTCATCGGTGAAAGTGCTTATGATTAACATAACTTTGAGATGTGGGGACGTTGCACGTGCTTCTTTGTTCTGTTATAGAGGTTTATATTCGCTTTTAAGTATTTCGTGTTTATAGAACGCTTTATTCAAGACTGACTTAAGCTGTTCAGTAGGAAGCCTATACACCGTGTTCTTCACGTTATCCATAAACTTTAGCAAATACTTCTATGGCTTTTACAAATCAAATCCAACAAAGGAAGTAGTACTTAAAAAGGCTTCGTTACAAAGATATTTGTAATTTCATTTAATGAAATTTAATTGGGCTATGCAGTGAGAAAGTATCTTAATTTGAAATCTATCAAATACACACATCAAAAGTGTCTAGGGATCAAGCATTTTTATGCGGATTTCTTGAGATTGAGATGTGGCTTTGTAATAAATTTATGATTTTATAAATTTATATGGATCCTTTTTGGTGCATTTCATAATTTGAATCAGGAACTGTGAATCAAATTCGAGTAAAAGATGAAAATCAGCTGTCAATATTTTCCCTATAAAAACATACAACGCATTGAAGACATTATTAGTGCTACTGTTTCCCTACTACTGATTAAAACCAACGTTATTATGGAGCGGCGACGTCATTTAAGCAGGGAAGAAATGCTCAGAGCCGTGGGAATGATAGAAGCTGGTTCCCGGCAACGTACTGTGGCTTTAGCTCTGAATACAAGTCAGAGTGTTATCAGTCGACTTTGGACACGTTACCGAAGCACTGGTACCGTGGCTGAGCGCCATGGAGGACGGTATCGCTGCACCACACGGAGACAAGACCGATACATTCAAATCTTAACTCGAAGAGCTCCAACAATAACCGCCATGATGTTAGCCGTGAGGCTTCATCACTCTTCAGGGAACTTAATTAGCGACCAAACAGTCAGAAACCGCTTGCATGAAGTGAACCTTCATTCCCGAAGACCGCTACGGGTACCACCTATAGCAATGCACAATCGTAGGATTCGATATCAATGGGCTCTTGAACACAGAAATTGGGCAGAAGAACAATGGCGTTTCGTGTGCTTTTCTGATGAGTCTCGTTTCGGTATGAGACCGGATACAAGACGTATACGACACTGGAGAACCCCTGGACGCCAACAGCGATTAAAATCCTGCCAGGAAGTCCATCCTTATAGTGGTGGAACCATCATGGTATGGGCGGGTATTTGGATCGGCGGAAGAACTGAGTTGATTTGGATCAGAGGCAACCTCAACGCTCAAATTTATGCTGAGACGATTGTATCAGACGTCATCGTTCCTCTACAAGTGCAAATCGGTCCCTTATTTCAGTTAATGCATGATAATGCACGACCGCACACCGCAAGAGTTGTAAGACAGACTCTCGCCGCAGCTAACATCAATGTCCTGCCCTGGCCTGCTCAGTCGCCAGACTTGAATCCGATTGAGCATGCATGGGATATGCTACAGAGAAGAGCTCTGCCGAATATGGAGGGTATCCAGTCGCAAGAAGACCTTTTTTTGTTGTTGCAACGAACATGGGCGGCCATTCCACAGCGTGATTTGGATGAACTCATTTTGAGTATGCCAAACCGATGTTCTTGTGTTGTTAGTGTTCGCGGTAGAAACACGGATTATTAATTGTTTAAGTTACCCAATAAAATTTTAAAGAAAACTGTTATTTCAGTCTTTTTTTCGAACTTTTGTGTTAGTGGTTCAAATGTCAAAAATCCCTTTATTAGGAAAATGGCAAATTTCTTTATTAATGCAAAGATGACTTGGTTTATCGTTACTGTGACAAACGAAAACACTTTATTTGATGAATCCTTAAAGAAAATTTTAATTAATATCAATCAGGAGAAAAGTTATTGCAAAAATATATGTTGATCCCTAGACACTTTTGATGTGTGTACTATTTGCATTTCATTTGTTTCAGCCCGCCAAATGTTATGAATGACGTTGCCAATTCGGATAAAGAGGCATGCATATCGGGTTATTTACGTCTAGGTATTTAGTTTGTATGAAAATTAACAAAAAATAAAAAATAAGAATTTATTAATGTGTCCTTAATGAAAAATGCTTACTTCCGTGGTTTGAACATCTGGTCGAAGTTTATGTATATCGTCCGGAACACGGTGTATATAAATCAGACACTTTTGAACTTTATCGCTGATATAAAGAAGTAGTAGGTAAGGAGACGTGGGTGATTCTGTCATTTCTCTCTGGAGCAAAAAAGTGACAGAACTACCGTCGGCTATCAGGAAATAATTTAGCGTACTAAGCGGATTTGGGAGGGTTTCTGAACTAACTTGAACTGACATTCAGAAGGCTGCTCAATCCAAATGGGACTGGACAGGACGCGTGTATCGAAATGTATGCCGTCATACCGACAAACCATGGGCCAAAACTGGGGCCCTGAAGTAGCGGCGGCGGCGTGGTAGCAAGGACCTGAACATTGGTGCTAATCATAGAAGAAAGAGCAACAAGCCTTGTAGATTTATTTATTGATTAATGCTATGCATGTTGGTATACCAACAATATAGACAGATGACCTTATAAAGGTCGCCGGAAGACGCTGGATGCAGGTCGCTTCCAACCGGTATATGTGGAGATCTAAAGGGGAGGCCTATGTTCAGCAGTGGACGTCCTATGGCTGAGATGATGATGATGATGATGCATGTTGGTAACTGAACTCCATTCACAAGTATGTAATTAAAATTTCTCTCGGCTCGATAAGAAACTAAAACAGATTTCAAACAGGCTTTATCAATACCAACCGTGAACCATTTTTCTTATCAGCAACCTAATTCATTTCTTTCTTTTTAATTGCCAAATCTGCGTGGAAATCATTATCAATCACGGACTGACCTTCCGAATTGGTTCCATTACGGATCCGGATCAATTTTAGAACCGCGTGCGCATTTGTAATCGTGGTGATTCGGAGACAATCGGTTATCTTCGGTAACAGTTACGCAATACTGCTCACGACTAAGTCACGACACAAGCCGAGATGTCAAATGTCGAAAAAAGAAATGCTGGTAACGGATGTTATGAATATGAATATTCTAAACTAATTATAATATATTTTAAAGTTTATGAGTATGAATGTAGGGGGATATCTTCGGAACTACTGATAAAATTCTTTCACGAATGGGAACCTGTTACTATCCCCGTGTATCACTTAACATTATTAACGACAAAGTTCAGCTGGGTGGATGTTTATTACTCAGTTTTTCAAGAACTGCTGAACGGATTTGGAGGAAAGGCACAGGGATAGATTTATTGTCTGGAATGACATAGATTATCCATTTATCCCGAAAAATATACTTGCCAGTAGGATAATTTTCTCTTGACATGCAGGTAAAGCCAGTAGAGAATATAGTAGCCTATATTTAAAACGTTTCTTAAAAGAAACTTTCTTCCAAAACGTGAGTGAAGCGAATGGGCAAAAACAAGTATTTATTAATCTTGGATGCGAAATCCTGTGGTTGTCTATTGCGTAGCCATAGACGCACCGGCAGCGATGACATTGTGAAAAAGTTATTTAGATGAGGAAAATGTCATTATTTTATCAATGCTGTCTCTAATTTTTTGTTGAGATTAAATTAGTTTATTGATCAATAAGTAATGGCATAAGAATTGTCTGAAACTGATGATTGTTTTAAAGTTTTAAAACACAATGAAATAAAATTTAAAGCATCCTAAATTATTATCCATGGAAGTGAGAATGAAACCTTTGAACAGGAGTTGAACAATAAGTTAATATTTTGGCATAAAGGCTCAGAAGTCAAGCCATAAAAAATAAAAAATCTAAATAAAAAATAAGTAACGCAGCTGAACGCACCCATCATAATTTTGTTACCAACCTAACAATGCATCTTCTGTTACATTTGAATATTTTTGTGAAATAAATGAATGGACATAATTATGCGGGGCATCTTACGTCTACTAAACGTAACCAAATAGATTTAAATTCAATTGTGAGAATTAATTTATACGAGGCTTATTATAATATCTTATAAATATTATAGGTGTGATGTTTACCCTGTATTGACTATTGTCTTATTACATAACATCAAAAAATCATACTATTCAGCTTTGTGGATTGTTCTATTCTTGCAATTGGGGACAACTAGAATCAACCATATTTACTCATGATTTCTGAGTATTTTTAAACAAGCAAGAGAAAATAAATATCACGCCTGTAATCCTAGTAGTGTTAGGCAGAGATGTACCAAATAGTAACCCACAAAAATGTGTGTAGGTACTCACAGAACACTGCTTTGTGAGTACGTACAATTCGTACGTAACGTAATTCACCAGTCCGTAATGTTTAGACCCCAATGAATGGTTTTTAAATTTATTTTTAATAAGCATTAATTTCAGCCAGTCTTTTAGTCATTTGCCGGGGCCGCGGGAAGAACTAAATGTTGGGTGACAAAATAAATTCATTGTATTTGCCAATAAACTTTATAATCAAACCAACACTAATCGTTTATCCGTTGATCGATTTCCCGCCAAGCGAACATTTGAAAAAAGAACAACCAAACTGAACATTCACGCCAATCAAATGATTTCACACCTTAAAAGTATTGCAATAAGGATTATAGAAACGCATAGAAAAGTGCGTTAAAACAAGTTGCCAGATTAAAAATACCTTAATATTTTATTCGCTATTGCGAAATTTATTCTGAAATGTTGTCATTAATTAGTTATAGCTTGCAAATATTGATTGTTAATATTTATTTATGCTGTTTTTATTTGTAGAAAGTAAAATAAAACAAACAAAGCAGTGCAACGAATGCGATGACCTGTGAGGGGTCAGGCTATGAAATTATAATCAGCCAGTAGTTTTCAAGGTAGGTAGTGTGAAATACTAAATTACTAAGAAGTTTGCTACTTCTGTAAACAAACATGGTTTATTAAACACCATTAAATTATGAAATTGAAGCAATATTGTTAGTAGGTATTGTTAGTAGTAGTTTTTATCATTTCCTGAAAAAAAAAAGATCAAATCCGAAATGAGAAGATCCGTAGACGAACTAAAGTCACCGATATAGCCCACCGGATTAGCAAGCTGAAGTGGTAATGGGCAGGTCATATTGCTCGCAGAGCAGATGACCGATGGGGTCGAAAAGTGCTAGAGTGGAGACCGCGGACTAGCAAGCGCAGCGTAGGACGTCCACCAACAAGGTGGACAGACGACCTTATAAAGGTCGCTGGAAGACGCTGGATGCAGGTCGCTTCCAACCAGTATATGTGGAGATCGAGGTGATGCCTATGTTCAGCAGTGGACGTCCTATGGCTGAGATGATGATGATGATGATGAGCAAGCCCTGAAAGTTTGCGGAGGGCTGTCCCTTACAGCCAGTATAAACATGCAAATCTGAAGAAGCTACCTACAGATATTACACAATATCTGTCTATACATGTATAATTATTTAGTATATTTAGCTTCGAATATATTTAGGTGGTTTATTTATCTTTTGCTTCTTCACTATTAACAATGACGTATTATATGTATATAGACACGCCATGAACAACATCAATACTAGAACTACTTACGCGTGAAGAAAGAGAAAGAAAATATGACACCGTACGGCGGGAGGGAGACGCAACTACGCGCAATGTGGCCAATTGGCTTCATTTTTTGTTGCCATTTTAGAGTCCGGACAACGTATCTATAGTTTATATATCATTGACTATTAACATGTTTTCAAGAGAGGAGTTATTTTGGCTAAACTTACCAACAATAAAAAAGATGCGCTGAAGTCTTTAACAATTACATACAATGTATGGAAAGAAGAAAGAAAGAAATTAGAAATAAACATTTATTTGGCAATGTCACAATTAAGCATACCAAAATAAACATAAAAATTAATGTCAGCATTTTAAGTCATAATTTATAGTAGGTAACCTGTTTTATTTAAGGCCCCATAACAATTATTACCTAAGTCGAAAGAACTGCCGATATCTCAGGCAGTGATCAGCTGTCTAGATTATATCTAAACATTTAGCGTTTCAGCACCCATTGTTATGCAAACAATGATATATTACGAAAATAAAAATGTCTATACGTATCCGCCATGATGGATTGCGAAAATTTTAAGGTTCGAAGTGATTTATCGATTTTTTTATAAGTCTATTGATCCCACGTGCTACTGCGGCGTGAGAGGTCTTAGGATCGATACCTATAGTATTATGTATTGGTTTTAGGGTTCCGTAGCCAAATGGCAAAAAACGGAACCCTTATAGATTCGTCATGTCTGTCTGTCTGTCTGTCCGTCCGTATGTCACACATTTTTTCTTCGAAAGTATAAGAGCTATCCTGTTGAAACTTGGCAAGTACCTAGATGTACTATGTGAATCGCATTAGGATTTTCACACAAAAAAACACATTTTGGGGGTTTCCCATACTTAATTTTTTTGATAGGTCTTTAAAATGATATTGAGGTTACTAATATAATTTTTTTCTAAACTGAACAGTTTGCACGAGAGACACTTCCAAAGTGGTAACATGTGTGTCCCGCCCTGTAACTTCTAAAATAAGAGAATGATAAAACTAAAAAATATATATACTTAATGTAGACCTCAACAAAAACTTCCAACGAAAATTGGTTTGGATGAGATACAGTAAGCAGTTTTTGAGATTATAGTACATTTTCAAAAACCGCAAATATAACTTTGCCATTCATACAAACACTATGAAAAACAAAGTTATTTTTATTGTTTGTGTATATTACTTACTTATCTCAATATAATTATATCCCTAATCTATGCTTGCTACTACGGAACCCTTCATGGGCGAGTCCAACTCGCACTTGGCCGGTTTTTTTTTAATACGTCATAAATCGTAACCGTAATTACCTTTCAAAATTACTACCAACTGCAAGAACTTTTATCTTATATTACTTGCTGCTACGGAACCCTTTATGGTTGAATCCGACTCGCACTTGTTTCTATCAGGAGTTTTGCAGTAGCAGTAATGGAATACCAAATTTTTCCAAACAACAATTATTTTTGTAAGGACACGGCGGTTTAATGACGATGCTTTCTTCCACCGTTTTGAGAACATGTCATAGAACCAAAAAATCGAAGACACGTGATATACCAACTCTCATTGGTTCCGCATGGTAGATTTGAACCCAATATAGATTCATTTTCCATGTTCCGGATTTTATCCCGCAAAGAAACTCCGAGCATAGCACTTTACATCGCTCGTTGAGTGACTCTTAGTCTCTCTAAAAGGCCAGCAGTCAGAGACCACGTTTCAGAGCCATATGTCATCACTGGCAACACACAGTGGCGACCACGGACCCGAAGACGCAGCGTAGGCAGGCCTCCCACTAGGTGGACCGACGACATCGTGAGGGTCGCGGGCAACCGATGGATGCAAGTGGCGAATTGTCGTTCGGCGTGGCGGTCTAAGAGGGAGGCCTATGTTCAACAGTGGACGTCTTCCGGCTGATGATGATGATGAGATTAATTTTAGACTGATTATGCTCATACTTTATGTATGCATAATAATCAGTCTAAATCAGTCAGTTGTTTCACTAAGCAAGATGTGACTATGCAAGAATCAATCTCTTGCAACCAAATTATATTGTTGTTATCACCTTTTGCAAACGGTATTACGTCTTGTATTCGCTGCTTAACGAAATCAATCTATCAACACCTCCACATCCACTGGTTTATTCATATTTGATTCACAAATTGTAATCGATGCACGACTAACGCAGCGATCAACATAGAGAGCACGATACCAACAGATGTCTTATAAACACAACATAACTTCCTGAAGGGTTATTTAGAGCATCTTATCATTTCGGCAATATGTCTAAGTTCCATAATAGGAGACGAAGACATCAACCGGGCAGGCATTCAGACTCCGGACTACTACTGAGAAATTCCTGAAGGAAAGCCTTAAACCCTGATCGATTGAGTAGTGTGCTTACGAGAGACGAATACAATTAAGACAGACAATAATCTGCAGCCCGATCACAGACACTCCAGCTAACTTTTTTTAACACTTCAAAGCGTCCAAAGCGCACCTTGCGACACAATACCTTTAACTTAAATGGTGCAAAACGTTCAACACAAATTAGTATAGATATGCTCCATTCTTTCGCACAAACTGTGGCTCAACGAGGTTTTGGCCATTGTGTTCATGGAACATTACTGTTTTGTTTCGCCATCGGCTGATATCTCGGCTGATTAATGATTTTACCATAAGATTTGCGATGGATCTCGCAAGGGCTGTAACCGTGACCGCTCCTATTTGCATTTTGATCGATGGTGTTAAATTTTGACAATTTATTGTTTTTTTCTTCGGTTGGCAGCACATGCTTCTAAATTGTATTGTATTGTTTATGGCCTGGTGTTCGCAACACCCACGTCTTTTGCGTACGGGCATGATTTAAGATGTGGAGCAATGCTTTCATTGGAGTATGATATAAGATATGTGTCATACTAAAACGTATGAGATAATCTTCGTATTAACAAAAGAAATTATTTGAATGATCTTGTAAATAATGTAGGTGGAATAACAGACCAAAGAACTGATAAAATAGGTCAGAAACAGAGTGGAATTAAACTTTAGATTACACCGTTTGGGTCTTGTACCTATGACTTCTTTATAATGGCCATTTACAGGATCACCATTTGATTTCTTTGTCAGATTTACTTCTTCTTCTTCTTCCTGCCCTTATCCCATTCTATTTGGGGTCGGCGCAACACGTTTTCTTCTTCCATTCTCCCCTATCAGACGTCACAGTATCATTTACTCCTTTTTAACCGACTTCAAAAAAAGGAGGAGGTTCTCAATTCGTCGGAATCTTTTTTTTTTTTTTTTTATGTATGTTCCCCGATTTCTCGAAGACGACTGGACCGATTTGGAAATTTTTTCTTTTGTTCGAAAGGGTATACTTTCCAATTGGTCCCATGATCATCAGGTCAGGATCTGATGATGGAATCCCAGGGAAATCGAGGGCAACCTTCAAATTTTATAGGCACGTAGTACCATTTTCATATATTTTCTAAAGCTGTTCAAGTATTTGCATCTGATAATCATCATCTCAGGTGGATGAGCTGATGATGGAAGGTACAACTCCTCATTTAGTTTGTGTTCGCATATCTCTGGAACTACAAGTCCGATTTAAGTAATTCTTTTTTTGTTGTACTAAGTATTGTTTAACTTACGGAATACTGCAAGTTTCATCAAAATCGGTTCAGTAGTTTTTGAGATAGGGAATTTTATTAGCATATTGTGCACTTGAGCGATGTTGTTACCGGTGCTACGGATTACAAAATTTTAGTGCACATACATGTAAGAGAATGATTTATTTGACAAGAATTTGAGTTGAATATTTAAACTAAAAAGAGTAAAATAAAAAACTTTTTCCAAAAAAATGTAACCGCCTTCAAAAACAACCACAAAAAAGGGTAAAATAACCTACAAAATAACTTTTCTTTCAGAAGTCGGTGGCAAAAAAAACAATGAAATGAAAATAAATAAAGGCACCGACTTCTGAAAGAAAAGTTATTTTGTAGGTTATTTTACCCTTTTTTGTGGTTGTTTTTGAAGGCGGTTACATTTTTTTGGAAAAAGTTTTTTTCTTTCATATCATTCCTTAGACAATCCATCCATCTTTTCTTTGTCAGATTTACTATTTGACAATTATCAGCAGACTCAAATCATGCCTAGATCTATTATAGTGTCAGTCAGCAACTTCCTCCTATAATTTTCTGGACCATTTACAACCCTTTTATCTCGCTTGACTGATCGACTGACCGATTGCCTACTTCTACACGCTCTGATTCTTCAGTTCCTAAAATTATGAGGAATCAAGATTCTTCGCATCATATCTTTATGATGTAAATTTGCTTATACTTACAGTATAAACGAAAATATGTAATTTGAAAAGTGATGTAATAACCATACGCCAAAAAAGTGATTAAAATTCATAAGGTGGCCTTGCCATTTAGCCATATGAGATGTAACAGCGGTAAAGAAAGTGAACAATTAAAAATTTCAAAATAGGGCAAATAGCAAATCAAACTAGATACAGCAATAAAACAGATATAATATGTTTTTTTCAAATAACATCTCAGTATGACCCAAAAGTTTTAGGCACATTTATGCAACGTACAATTCAATTAACGCCGCCGATGCCGTCTGTTTTAATTCTCATCTTTGATGAATCCTTTCGAAACTAGTAGGGGTACGGAGAGTAGGGGTGGTAAAACGGACAGGTGGTCGCCGCTCGCGCTATTGCCGTGTCAACTGCCGCAGCGAGTGTCCGCCGCCAACAGCACCGATCAACTGTCAACTTGTGACGTTTGCAAGTTTGCCGCCCAATTTTGAAATCTTTTTTTTTTGCGTTCGGAACATAGTGTCGTGCAGTGATTTTTTTTTGTCAGAAAGTGGCAAAGGACGTACGCTCTGACAGGATAGTGGTGTGTTGTGTGATGGTACTCAGCCGCTCTGGGTTTTGAGAGCAGTATGAGGGGCAGCATTTGTCAGTTTTTGTTGTTGGCGCATGCCGTCTGCGCCATCACCGGACCGAGAGTAAGTAGAGATGATGATTTTTATTTTCCATAGTTAGAATTTTATATTTCGTTAAAAAGTCAGTTAGCCGTTTGAACAGCAAATTGGCTTCGTTTACATCCCTAAAGCACAAGATGTGATTTTTCATAAACTAAATAACCGTTAGGTAAAGGATAAATATGACAAAAGCATGTAACATAATAATAATTGTTCCTGAACAAAAATAGATTAATGCCTATTTTCTTTAACGCAAAAATCAAAATATCCGCAATATCCGGTATAAAAAAATAACCGGTTTCTCATATCATCGATGATCTGCATCGGTCCGCAAGAAAGCGGCGGCGGTGGCTAATTACAACTGAATGCGTCGAAAGTAGATATCGAAATTCGCGTGTGTTATATCGATTATTTATTATCCTAGATACATAATGATTTATTTATTGTACCGGGAGTCGGAACGGTTGAATCGTAAATCTTGCTTCGTAACCGATAATTTGAATAATCGGAAATCGAAGCTGTTTTCCGATTTTAGATCTGATTAGGGGTTGTCTTACTTTTTTGTGTTGGTATTTAGTTTTTAATGATAACGTACTGAATTTCCTCAATTACTTATAACAGGCTAACGAAAATTCTGTTTAATATTTAGGTATGTTTCTTTCAATATTAGGATATAATAAAATAATAAATGTAATAAACTTAATTATTATTATTATAATTACCTAGCTAGGTATTTTGCCAGTAGAAAAGTTTGATGATGAAATTACTATTTACGTAATCAGTTAAGCTCAGTAAACAACCGCGAAAATACTAGAATCCACGCAACTTTTCTCAAAGCTTAACAAAAAAGTTGTCTATGGAATTCGAAAGTAAAAAATTAAGAAAAAATCAGGAATGAATGAATGAAATAAATCCTAAGTAGGTCACCAGTAATATTTATGAAGACACGCGGATACGCAACATAGTGGTTACAAATTAATGTTTAATTTGCGTGTTCAAATAAAATGACATCGGAAAAAGGAAACGATCCGACATGATACTCAATTTGTCATAATTATATTGTACAATGATTATCGTCTAAACTCTAAAGAATCTTTGTTTGATGCGTGAAAGACTGGAGAAACATTTGAACGATTTACTTGTTCTTTTTTTTTCAAGCACGCACGATTTGATTTTGTGTGCCAGATAATTTTACACTTTGATTGATTTTTTTAACCGACTTCAAAAAAAAGTAGGTTCTCAGTTCAACCTGTATGTATGTATGTATGTTTGTCCGCGATTATCTCGCGTTTGGCTGAATCGATTTTGATGCGGTTTTCAGAAAAGTGTTCATTACATTCGGGAGAAGGTTTTAGTATATAACACTAATGGATATCCCGTGACGTTGCCCGCGTGGATCCGTTTTTGCTTTCTTGGATTGTAGATTTTCAGTGACCATTGCATGTTTGTCCGCGATTATCTCGCGTTTGGCTGAACCGATTTTAATGAGGTTTTCAGAAAAGTATTTGTTACATTCTGGTGAAGGTTTTAGTATATAACAATAATGGATATCTCGTGAAGTTGCCCGTACAGATCCGTTTTTGTTGCTTACTAGGATTGTAGATTTTCAAAGACGCCGATTATACACTCGAGAGCAATGAATCCGGGTCACTTAAAGAATGTTAAAAATCTCGGAAACTAAAAATGATAGGTTAATGCAATAAATTGTATTTAATAGACAATGTAATACTCCTTAAATGAAAGTAAAAAAAATATGAGTCACCATACATTTTATTAACACAAAATTACATAAAGAAAAAAACTGCTGATCTCTCCTTAAAACAAAAATAGGAACCATGAAATTTTTGAACTTTATTACGATTTTCTTGAATTTTAATACTTCGTATTGCCTCCTCGTGCTTCCATTACTGCGTTTACGCGGTTTGGCATGCTGTACACCAAGTTCCTTATACGATTTTGGGGAATATTCTCCCATTCCTCTGTGAGAGCAATTTTGAGCTCACGAAGCGTGATTGGGGGAGGGTTTCGTTGTTTTACGCATCTGCCTAGCTCGTCCCAAGCATGCTCGATCGGGTTGATATCCGGGCTGCGCGCTGACCACTCCATACGAGTAATGTTCATCTCTTGAAGGTAGTCATTCACAATCCTACCTGTATGAGGTCGGGCATTGTCATGCATAAATATAGCATCCTCACCTAAATTGACCATAAATGGACCAACGTGATCATTGAGGATTTCTTCCACATATCTTACGCTAGTTAAAGAGCCGTTTTCTATGATCACCAGCTCTGTGCGACTTTCAGAAGAAATTCCGGCCCACACAAGTACAGACCCACCACCGTAGGCTACTTTTTCCTCGATGCATGCTTGCTTGAATCTTTCCCCTGGTTTTCGATACACTCTGTGTCTTCCATCGTGCTTGTAGAGCATAAATTTTGATTCGTCGGAGAACATAACTTTTGACCAATCTTCAATACTCCAATTTACGTGGCTCTGGGCATATCTTAGTCTTGAAATACGATGCCCACGCTCCAGTTTAGGGCCGTTTGCAGGTCTAAGGGGTTTTAAGTTAGATTCAGCAAGCCGACGTCTTACTGTCCATGCACTTGGGTTACTTCCTCCGAGGCGTCGAAACTGATTGGTGAGTTCAGTTCCTGTGAGAAAGCGATTTCGAAGCATGGTGTTCACCAAGTATCGGTCTTCTCGTGCTGTGGTACACCTGGTTCTGCCCGTTTCTGGTCTGCGTAGGTTAGAACCAGTTTCTTCGTAACGTCGGAGAACTCTTTGTACTGTTGACAGCGACACACCGACAATCCTGGCTGTATCGCGCTGACTCCGGCCGGTTTCCAGCATTGTAAGTATTCTGGTGCATTCTTCAGGCGTAAGCGACATAATTTCAGCTTGAATAATGAATATAGAGCACTATCAACATGGTTTATGTACCCACATAAATGACAGATTACAAACAAAAGCAAAACCAAATGCTGTAATTTCGTAGTTCCATCTTCGAAAGTGGCCCTTTTTCAAATTTGATTTTTTTATGATATAACTTTACAATAACTAAGAAGTTTTAATACCTTCATTTAAGGAGTATTACATTGTCTATTAAATACAATTTATTGCATTAACCTAGCATTTTTAGTTTCCGAGATTTTTAGGATTCTTTAAGTGACCGGATTCATTGCTCTCGAGTGTATGAAGATTTTTGTTGAATTTATAAACTAAAAAGGGAAAAATAAAAAACTTTTTGGAAAAAAGGGAACCGACTTCAAAACCAAACACAAAAAAGTGTAAAAAGTGAAAAAACTTTAACACATTTTTTTTTTATTTTCCTTTTTCATTATTTCTGCCTAATAATAATACTTATGAAAATTTTGAATTTTAGTTATGAAAAAAAAAGTATTAACACACATTCAGCTGAATCCGATACGACTGAAATTCGACGAAGATTCGAAGGAAAACAAAATTATGCAAAAAATACTCAACTGCCTTTTCTTATACCTAATTATGATTGTTTTAATTAACTGTTTACTTCCTAAAAGATTTTTATTATTTAGTGATTGTGTCGATAAAAATCGAAATGGGGTTAACTTTCAAAGCTTTGAGAAATTTACTTAGCCTAAGTATACCTGTAGAAAATGCGTAAGTGCTCAAACACACTGCGAGCCTAGCGCGGTGGCGGCGGCGGGCGCGGAAATATTGAATGTATGAAATCGCCGCTCGTGGCCATATTGAAGTGACTAAGGCGGGGGCCTAGCGCGATGGCTACAAGCGATTTTGCGAGCCTAGGTGTTGCTAGGCAACAACCGATACAACGGGCGGGTGGCAGGTGTATCAAACCTTTTCGGCCTTTTAGTAGCGCCATCTAGTTACCAGAACATGCACTACAGTACTACCGTTGGATGTTTTTGTACATTATTTATATTATTTTTACCGTACTTGAGTAGAAAAATGTAGAATGATTGATAATTTACTTGTATGCAATCCTAAACAACCTATAAAACATTTTAAAATGAATTTCTTTAAACAAGATTTTATAGAAACTACTTTGTACCACCGGTTTGCAACACCTGAATTCGCCGCTACAAAAACAAACGCTTGATCGGCAGTGTGGACACAGATCGCGCCCGCCGTCGCGCCCGCCACCGCGCCCGCCGCCGCCGTCGCGCTAGGCTTCCAGTGTGGACACACACTAACTAAAGCATGAGATAATAAATACTTCACAATATTAAAATTTCAATTAACGCTAATTAGTGGAGGTCATAAAAAATACTTGAAACGATACCTTGACACGTGTATTTTTAAATACAATGCCGAGTTAAAAAAAAATATCTTCATCATTTATACAAGTCACATGAAATAAAACCACAATTATTATTATCTAAATATAATACAAACAACATAATAAACCACCCATAAATAATAATAAAAATAATAGTAAATTTTAATGGGAATAGCACTATGTACAAAAACAAAAGCGAAAAAAACAGTCTCACGCAATAATATATAAAAAATCTACAGGCATGAGACAACGGAAAACGGTCTCAACTCAATTTTCTATTAGCTCGTGTGAAGGTTATCTCGTTCTTGAAATCTTTCCAGATAACCAGGCGAGAGTTTAGAGTTGCCAATGAGGACCTAAGATTGCTTCCCCTCTTTATTTTCGTATAAAGATTTGCCCTGTCTTTATTACCCGACTGCCAAGGAAGTGTTATGTTCTTCTCAATTTTTGATTGGGACATCACGATGTGTATTTTTCTTCCAATATCTGCTTTTAATCATTCAGACTAATCTGTGCATTTCATTGTCGTTTTCTTCTTTGTTTAGAGCCATAGTTATACTTATAAAAAAGTACCTTAGTAGGTAAGTATTTTTAAATGTTTGCAATGTATTAAAATAGGAACCGTAAAACGGGGCTAATCGGGACACATTTTGACATCATTTAGCAAATATCTTGTGTATATCAAATAAATAGCTATGGTAAAAAAATTATATGGGTCTTGGAGAACCCATTGCTTAAACAGAATATACGTTTGAAGTAACGATTTACAACAGGAACAGAAAATATAAAGATGTGACTGTCCCAAATATCGAATATTTGGGGCTATTATGGACAGCAATGGAAAAGGGATAAGAAATCACAATGAACAAGTCTATTGATATTTGGGACATAAAATAACTAATACCACATAAAATAATCCTTTTTTTTGGGATTGGTAGGATATTAAAGAAAAAACATTTTTTTTTCAATTACGTTTGTTTATTGTAAGCGTAAACTATCAAAGTGTTGCTAGGGTTTGTAAAATAAATTCTACCTTACACCAACCGACAATTATAGATGTTTTTGTTAGAAATTCTGGGTCGTCCCAAATACCCCCCAAAAACCCAATTAGCCCCGCTTTGAAGATGACAGTTTTCTTGGATAAATGTTCAACGGATGTTTAACTTTTTTGTTGTAAGACGGAAAACATTTTATATTTTGACGTGCTAGATCGCATCAAGTGTGTTACATAGGTTTTCTTCTTTGATAAAATATTTGGTTACGTTCGCGTGATAGGCCCATATTGAAACTCTAAATTACGTATATTTGATATGGAGACGAAACACGATATCTTCAAAGAAATTAAGTAAATGTTCAGATTGATCTTGATTAATTGCTCAACTGAAGTCTTTTTACTGAAAAAAATAATACAATGTTAAGGATTTAAATGATGAACGACTCGCTTTAGATAAATAATTAATTTAATACAGATCGATTTACAAAATATAATATTTGTGAGAGCGCACGACACGTCCGTCGCTGACCGAATCTGTTGCGAGCCGCGCGGGGTGCGGCGGCGGTGCGCCCGATCAGCTGTGAGCGTCCCCCCCCCGCCGCGTCTCCCGCCGCTGTCCACACGTTAGTCGTTAGATGCGTGAACAACAATGTTTCATTGTGCTTGAATAGATAAATGTAAGAAATTACAAAACTTAATTTTTAGAGAATTCATGCCTTATTCAAGTTATGTTAGTTAGACTTAGAAGATTTACTTAGCCTTTGTGTTAAGCTTTAATAATGTACAATCTTAAAAAATAATTATGTTATTGTGTCATCAACACTCAATTAGTCCGAAGTTTAGGTATAAGTACGTACATCAATTATTAAAGAAGGATGATTGAAATTTTGATTTTGCATTTTATTAGTAAATCCACACCGACCTACATTTCGCCACATACTCGTATAATAGAAAAGATCAAATTGTTATTAAAATAAGATCTTGATGTAATGTGAGACTAAATGTTTTGTGTTGATCCAGAATGTCATTTTTGTTTCAACAGTTTAATTCAGTAGTTCTTGTGTGAAAGACCTTTTTTTTGTGGTAAAATCATCAAATGAGTTCTCCCAGCCCCGGGCAGGGCGGGAGGGACTGTCAGACTTGTACTGACTAAAATCCACAGTGTCCTTCGGTAGCCCTTTTGTGTACCGGAGTCGCGGTATACGTATGTCCCGCGACCCCGGCATGTGTGAAAGACCTAAACAAGTATCCATCCACTCTCACAAAATTTCACATTAATTTGTGGTAAGACAAATGATAACTCTAAAAATGTGTGTTTATTAATTATTACTTGTGTAAGAACACTGTATAATTATAATAATTTTTTTCATATAATTAAATAAACTAATATTAAAATAACTAACGAGAGTGTTCCGGCTGTCAAACGCAGAGGGATAAGTCCCGCAACGCTAAATATGAGTTTCTGCCACAGACCATTGAAGCTAGACTCAGCAAGCCGACGTCTTACTGTCCATGCACTTGGGTTACTTCCTCCGAGGCGTCGAAACTGATTGGTGAGTTCAGTTCCTGTGAGAAAGCGATTTCGAAGCATGGTGTTCACCAAGTATCGGTCTTCTCGTGCTGTGGTACACCTGGTTCTGCCCGTTTCTGGTCTGCGTAGGTTAGAACCAGTTTCTTCGTAACGTCGGAGAACTCTTTGTACTGTTGACAGCGACACACCGACAATCCTGGCTGTATCGCGCTGACTCCGGCCGGTTTCCAGCATTGTAAGTATTCTGGTGCATTCTTCAGGCGTAAGCGACATAATTTCAGCTTGAATAATGAATATAGAGCACTATCAACATGGTTTATGTACCCACATAAATGACAGATTACAAACAAAAGCAAAACCAAATGCTGTAATTTCGTAGTTCCATCTTCGAAAGTGGCCCTTTTTCAAATTTGATTTTTTTATGATATAACTTTACAATAACTAAGAAGTTTTAATACCTTCATTTAAGGAGTATTACATTGTCTATTAAATACAATTTATTGCATTAACCTAGCATTTTTAGTTTCCGAGATTTTTATGATTCTTTAAGTGACCGGATTCATTGCTCTCGAGTGTATGAAGATTTTTGTTGAATTTATAAACTAAAAAGGGAAAAATAAAAAACTTTTTGGAAAAAAGGGAACCGACTTCAAAACCAAACACAAAAAAGTGTAAAAAGTGAAAAAACTTTAACACATTTTTTTTTTATTTTCCTTTTTCATTATTTCTGCCTAATAATAATACTTATGAAAATTTTGAATTTTAGTTATGAAAAAAAAAGTATTAACACACATTCAGCTGAATCCGATACGACTGAAATTCGACGAAGATTCGAAGGAAAACAAAATTATGCAAAAAATACTCAACTGCCTTTTCTTATACCTAATTATGATTGTTTTAATTAACTGTTTACTTCCTAAAAGATTTTTATTATTTAGTGATTGTGTCGATAAAAATCGAAATGGGGTTAACTTTCAAAGCTTTGAGAAATTTACTTAGCCTAAGTATACCTGTAGAAAATGCGTAAGTGCTCAAACACACTGCGAGCCTAGCGCGGTGGCGGCGGCGGGCGCGGAAATATTGAATGTATGAAATCGCCGCTCGTGGCCATATTGAAGTGACTAAGGCGGGGGCCTAGCGCGATGGCTACAAGCGATTTTGCGAGCCTAGGTGTTGCTAGGCAACAACCGATACAACGGGCGGGTGGCAGGTGTATCAAACCTTTTCGGCCTTTTAGTAGCGCCATCTAGTTACCAGAACATGCACTACAGTACTACCGTTGGATGTTTTTGTACATTATTTATATTATTTTTACCGTACTTGAGTAGAAAAATGTAGAATGATTGATAATTTACTTGTATGCAATCCTAAACAACCTATAAAACATTTTAAAATGAATTTCTTTAAACAAGATTTTATAGAAACTACTTTGTACCACCGGTTTGCAACACCTGAATTCGCCGCTACAAAAACAAACGCTTGATCGGCAGTGTGGACACAGATCGCGCCCGCCGTCGCGCCCGCCACCGCGCCCGCCGCCGCCGTCGCGCTAGGCTTCCAGTGTGGACACACACTAACTAAAGCATGAGATAATAAATACTTCACAATATTAAAATTTCAATTAACGCTAATTAGTGGAGGTCATAAAAAATACTTGAAACGATACCTTGACAC
This sequence comes from Agrotis exclamationis, assembly GCA_950005045.1. NCBI lineage: Eukaryota > Metazoa > Arthropoda > Insecta > Lepidoptera > Noctuidae > Agrotis > Agrotis exclamationis. The sequence continues at coordinate 2,599,553 of OX465421.1, forward strand.
GTGTATTTTTAAATACAATGCCGAGTTAAAAAAAAATATCTTCATCATTTATACAAGTCACATGAAATAAAACCACAATTATTATTATCTAAATATAATACAAACAACATAATAAACCACCCATAAATAATAATAAAAATAATAGTAAATTTTAATGGGAATAGCACTATGTACAAAAACAAAAGCGAAAAAAACAGTCTCACGCAATAATATATAAAAAATCTACAGGCATGAGACAACGGAAAACGGTCTCAACTCAATTTTCTATTAGCTCGTGTGAAGGTTATCTCGTTCTTGAAATCTTTCCAGATAACCAGGCGAGAGTTTAGAGTTGCCAATGAGGACCTAAGATTGCTTCCCCTCTTTATTTTCGTATAAAGATTTGCCCTGTCTTTATTACCCGACTGCCAAGGAAGTGTTATGTTCTTCTCAATTTTTGATTGGGACATCACGATGTGTATTTTTCTTCCAATATCTGCTTTTAATCATTCAGACTAATCTGTGCATTTCATTGTCGTTTTCTTCTTTGTTTAGAGCCATAGTTATACTTATAAAAAAGTACCTTAGTAGGTAAGTATTTTTAAATGTTTGCAATGTATTAAAATAGGAACCGTAAAACGGGGCTAATCGGGACACATTTTGACATCATTTAGCAAATATCTTGTGTATATCAAATAAATAGCTATGGTAAAAAAATTATATGGGTCTTGGAGAACCCATTGCTTAAACAGAATATACGTTTGAAGTAACGATTTACAACAGGAACAGAAAATATAAAGATGTGACTGTCCCAAATATCGAATATTTGGGGCTATTATGGACAGCAATGGAAAAGGGATAAGAAATCACAATGAACAAGTCTATTGATATTTGGGACATAAAATAACTAATACCACATAAAATAATCCTTTTTTTTGGGATTGGTAGGATATTAAAGAAAAAACATTTTTTTTTCAATTACGTTTGTTTATTGTAAGCGTAAACTATCAAAGTGTTGCTAGGGTTTGTAAAATAAATTCTACCTTACACCAACCGACAATTATAGATGTTTTTGTTAGAAATTCTGGGTCGTCCCAAATACCCCCCAAAAACCCAATTAGCCCCGCTTTGAAGATGACAGTTTTCTTGGATAAATGTTCAACGGATGTTTAACTTTTTTGTTGTAAGACGGAAAACATTTTATATTTTGACGTGCTAGATCGCATCAAGTGTGTTACATAGGTTTTCTTCTTTGATAAAATATTTGGTTACGTTCGCGTGATAGGCCCATATTGAAACTCTAAATTACGTATATTTGATATGGAGACGAAACACGATATCTTCAAAGAAATTAAGTAAATGTTCAGATTGATCTTGATTAATTGCTCAACTGAAGTCTTTTTACTGAAAAAAATAATACAATGTTAAGGATTTAAATGATGAACGACTCGCTTTAGATAAATAATTAATTTAATACAGATCGATTTACAAAATATAATATTTGTGAGAGCGCACGACACGTCCGTCGCTGACCGAATCTGTTGCGAGCCGCGCGGGGTGCGGCGGCGGTGCGCCCGATCAGCTGTGAGCGTCCCCCCCCCGCCGCGTCTCCCGCCGCTGTCCACACGTTAGTCGTTAGATGCGTGAACAACAATGTTTCATTGTGCTTGAATAGATAAATGTAAGAAATTACAAAACTTAATTTTTAGAGAATTCATGCCTTATTCAAGTTATGTTAGTTAGACTTAGAAGATTTACTTAGCCTTTGTGTTAAGCTTTAATAATGTACAATCTTAAAAAATAATTATGTTATTGTGTCATCAACACTCAATTAGTCCGAAGTTTAGGTATAAGTACGTACATCAATTATTAAAGAAGGATGATTGAAATTTTGATTTTGCATTTTATTAGTAAATCCACACCGACCTACATTTCGCCACATACTCGTATAATAGAAAAGATCAAATTGTTATTAAAATAAGATCTTGATGTAATGTGAGACTAAATGTTTTGTGTTGATCCAGAATGTCATTTTTGTTTCAACAGTTTAATTCAGTAGTTCTTGTGTGAAAGACCTTTTTTTTGTGGTAAAATCATCAAATGAGTTCTCCCAGCCCCGGGCAGGGCGGGAGGGACTGTCAGACTTGTACTGACTAAAATCCACAGTGTCCTTCGGTAGCCCTTTTGTGTACCGGAGTCGCGGTATACGTATGTCCCGCGACCCCGGCATGTGTGAAAGACCTAAACAAGTATCCATCCACTCTCACAAAATTTCACATTAATTTGTGGTAAGACAAATGATAACTCTAAAAATGTGTGTTTATTAATTATTACTTGTGTAAGAACACTGTATAATTATAATAATTTTTTTCATATAATTAAATAAACTAATATTAAAATAACTAACGAGAGTGTTCCGGCTGTCAAACGCAGAGGGATAAGTCCCGCAACGCTAAATATGAGTTTCTGCCACAGACCATTGAAGCTAGACGAGTCAGCAACCTGACACGTAGTCCGTATTGCATTATATCTTTATGAACACATTCTGTAAGAGGATACGTTGCCTTTCTCTCTTTCACCGTAGCTCAAGTTTGTGCAACCGCTGATGTAACGACCACGCCTTGTAAAACATATTTATTTTTTAGCAAAACCACTCATCTTGACATAGACATTTGTGAAATTTGGTGGCGAATAAAGCTGCCATGTATATATAGTTAGTTTTCTAGGAATGTTCGCAAACTTGTTGCATAATTTGAGTCGTTTTTGCTAAGTCTTTTAGTCTCGTTGGATTTAATTCGGGAGAATCTTTCTGACATAGGTAGATAGGGGAACAGTGTATAAGACAGGGACGTTAATAATCGCGAGGTATAATGGGGACATAAACTCTTTAGGCATAGTTAACACAACACTAATGTAGAACAAGCGCCATCAGGACGTCATTTGCAAGCGGCCAGACGCAAATGGCGTCCTGTTGGCGCTTGTGATACGTTAGTTTTGTGTTAAGTTTGCCTTATGTGTGTGATTTCCCATCATACCTCGTGTCCCCGTCTTATACACTGTTCTCCTTCAGTCCGAGTCACAACATGGAAACCCCATGGGAGCACGTCTACATTCGTTACTGGGGTAACAAATTGATGAACTCTAATGTACAAACATACATTAACTGACTCCTGTTTGTATTGGGGGTTGCCTACCCCCAAAAACGACAACACGCTATCAACAACACCTCTTCCTCGTGTTAATGATTCGCGTCAAAATTAAATAAAACTAGAACTGGGCCACTTTGATGGATGTGCAGGTCTCTTTCAGTGCAGGTGGACTCAGTTTACACAAATTGCAGGAGTAGAGATGGGCTATGACTGGTCGATAACCTCAAAAAATATTAGACTTTCTGTAAAATCAATTTGGGTCAAGTTTTCAACGATATGAAATTGGCACGATTGTCATGGAAAAGAGAACAAAGAATTCTGAACATTTCTTTGTACTTGGGGATATCCTGCGTCTGACAGAATCGAGAATAAAGTCTGGGTCGCGTAGTTACCCTCTTTGAAAGCACCTACGCTCATTACTGGGGTAAACAATTAATAAAGTACATCGCAGCTATGATCCTAAAACAGTTAAAATTCGTCCCGTTTCCATATATAAATCGAGCGCGAAAACCGAATCTTTTATTAATTTAATTTGTATTTTTTAAACCTCTCTCGTGCTTTCAAACCTCGTCTACAAAGGAAATAATAAATTACCGAAACGAATTAACATAAACACATACACTTAATCAAATTAATGCAGATTACCGCAAGTCAGGTAATTCATGCAAGTTTCAAGCTCTATGAATGAACACGATGATGATATAGACTTGGGCAAAATAATATATCGATAAACGTATTCGTTAGTTTTGATTGCAATCTTCATTGGATATTTGTTTTTCAAATATTTTTAAAACAATTCCTGTTGTGGAATAAGAGTTGTTGAAAGCAAATATGTTACGAATACTATAAGTAATAATTATATTTTATCCAGTGGCTTGAACTAAAATGATACAAATATTGGCAGCACGATCTACGCAGTGGCCTAGCGATCGACTGATGCGTTGCGTGTCACGAGTTTGATTCTCGCACTGAACATCCATTTGTATAATCTACAAGTAGTTGTTCCGGGTCTGGCTATTTATGTATGTCAGTCTATAACTTTGTTTGTGAAAACGCACCCAGGTCACAGGAAAAATACTTAGAGCTAAGTTTAAAAAAGTTACGACCTTTGACTGTTTTAAAATATATTTGGATAGTCATGCTTGTGAATATTTAAGCTATATTATATCGCTTGATAACATGTAGGTACTAAAATGTATCGACACGCTAAATATCGATATTTCGATATATTTTTTAACTTGCCCATCCCTAATGATGCCTTGAACTTAGACAATGAATACTGATGAAACAGTTTAGAAAGTACGGTAGTATTACGTTGTTTATGGGCGCTACAGATTATAAATGAGCCAAATTATGCGTTATCGTGAGGTTATCGTACAATGATGATGCCTATTGTGCTCTTTTTTAGCAGTTGAGAGGCCTTTTATTGCTGTGATTTAGGAAAAGGGTCAATTTGACTATGTACCATGTAATTTGGGAATTTCGTTTTTATTTGCGAAATAAGAGACCGAATATCAATTGTTCAAACTACACAAATGTGGTGTATATCACACAAAAAAAGAATTTTGGGGTCGACGACCATCTTGAAAAACATTGTTTTTTTTTATCGCCCTTAACTCGATAATCAATTTGACGGTACGGTTAGCGCAATTACTAAGCAATAATTGTCTGCCGCGGAGCGTGTTGTGGGTTCGATCCCCGCACGGAAGAAATACTTGTACGATCTGCAGGTTTATTTATGTAATAAACTAAAATTATAATAAAACAAAACACCATTTATTCTTAATCATTAAAAATAAGAAATTTATAAAAAACACGTTTGTTTTTTAATTATTTTATAAATCATTCCGAAATTATTCAAAAACTATTAAAAAATATACACAAATTATTTAAAATTAAAATTATTTTCGAAATAATACAAAGTTTGTGTGCATGCCTGCCTGCCTAGTAACCACGACAGGAGAAATTCCTAGTGTGGGAAAATCGTGGCATTTAAAAAAATAATAATTAACTGGACCAGTGTTATTCCTGCTATACATAATTAAAAAAAAAACTATGTATGATGACTGCATTTAATAAATAGCCTTTCCATAGTCATCAGGTCATAAGGAAACAAATCGGAAACCAATACAAAATGTCAGGTTCCCTTTACAAACAATGTTTAATTGCTTTTGTGTATGTGGTGTTTGTAATTAATAGCCTAATTACAGTCAAGCGTGAATCTCGCGTGTGTCAAACAACAGTAACTGCTTTCACCTCTGAGTGCGCAAGTGCAGTCTGTGATGTGTTTGTTGTTTAGTACTTTGTGAAGCTGCCTGTACATTTGAGAAGCAATAGACAGGATGATTGAGAGAAGTGACGTGTGATTGAGGCCTTTGTCCAGCAGTTGACTGCTATATGCTAATGATGATGAGACAGGACACAAAATAACTAAGATAATAATGGTATGAATTATTGGAGTTGATTTTTATGTGCCGCGCTGTCTACAATTTTCACGCAATTTTGAATCACTATTTTCATTTTAAGAGGTGTTTAGATTTAGGTGTTTATAAAATAGGTAATCTAACTTACCTTTAAGGTGGACGCACATTCATCCGCGCCGAATTTCAGAATTCTGTATAAGAAATCTAAAAATCCTTTCGTTCGATTCGGACGATTCGGCGCGGATTCGGAACATTTCTATACAGAATTCTGAAATTTGGTGCGTTCGGCGCGGATGAATGTGCGTCCACCTTTAATTCATCAGCATCACCTCAAAAAACACACTTAGAAAAATTGACTTTTTTAAATTCACAGTCAGTTCATAGGTCTTTTTTTAAATATTTATTGCCAACATCACAAACTCAATAAATTGCATTTGTCTGATGCACGCAATCTTTTAACTATCTAAATCATAATCTACTTCTAATTATTATCTTAATTATAAATTGGCGCAACAGCTTACATCAGCTAAAAATTACACAACTTTGCAGAACATTGTCGAATATCATCGAAAAGTGCGCCATTTTGCAACTCCACAGACAACAAATCTAAAACCACAGCTTTTGTAATCGTGGCAAAGGAAACGAGTAAACAGCCTCTGTATAATATTTTGCAATTCTATAATTTCTATCTATTTATGTGTCGTGTCGTCTCGTTTCGTTTGATTGAACAGATTTTGATTACTATCTTGGATAATTGTTATAAAGTTTGTAATCACAATTTCGAAGCTCTCACAGTAATTTACATTTAAAGTTGGTAAAAGGTTCAATTTAAATAGACTTGCAACGAATAGTATATTCGGCAGTATACCGAATACCGAATATTCGGCGAGCCCCCTGACCGAATAGCCGAATATTAGGCAAAAGTATTCGGCATGATGTTAGCGCCATGACTTGTACAGACGTGATTGCTTCGCGTTCGTTTGTTCTTAATAACTTTCCCCTTCTAAATTTTCATTATGAAAATAATCAAATGCATAGAAAAAAACTTAACTTTTCTAATACAAAATAATTATGATTATATACCAATGGCTACTTAAATGATTATAAAAGAAATGAAAACTTTACCCTTCTAAATTTTGAATACGACAGTAATTCAAATACATAGAATCCTTAAGTTTTCTAATACAGAACATGATTATAAATTTTGTACAGACATCCATCAAGCAATCTTCTTTCTTTTATTTATTTTCAACCTTTTCACAATAGTGGAAGGTACAATTTTACAGATTCGGGTAGGTTGACCTACTCGCGTCTGTACCGATGACTACTTAAATGATTATAAGACAAATGAAAGGATTAAAATATACGTAATGAATCGTCTTTTCATTTTACCAATTATATCCATAAAACAAAAATTAAATTATTTAAGAATTCGGTATTCGGCCGAATAATATGTAGATAGATATTCGGTATTCGGCCGAATATAATAAAAGTTGCCGAATAGGCCGAGTACCGAATAGTAACCGAATATTCGTTTCAAGCCTAATTTAAAAGTCTTTCTGGTTCAATCTAAATAAGTAGTATTTTTGAAACATAAATCACGCTTCACAAATGGTATGATCTGCGTTTATTAGTATCTAGGTCATTCTTATTATTTGATACATCTAGATGTATTTCTAAAATGTAGTTATTATGAAACATTACCTATATAATGTACCGGTAGACATATTTTCATTCAGAGGCCTGTGTATCTTCCATAGATTTATTCTCTAAGCCTTCCATATTCTAATTTTGCAATGAACAAATCGTCCGATCTCAATGCAAAAGCACCATCCAACGTGAGAAATCTAGGAAATTTCTTCAACGTTGATTAAATTAATGGGATTAAAGGAAATGTCTTAAGAGATTGCGACAGGGATAGTGCGACCGTTTGCGTAACGCAGTGGAATCGGGTGCGCTCTAATTCCATCTCTGCGAAAATCTACTATTTACGCAATTTTAGAATCCATGTTGCATCGTATCGCGATTCGCGCCATTTCCATTCACCATAAACAGTGTTGATACGAATTAGTATTCCAATTACAAATGTCCACATCCTTTTATGAGCATTACTGGCATTACGATAGTGACGTAACATCAATCATTCGGACGTTCACACTGTTTTCGATTTCTTGAATGTAAATCTTACGCTGTTATTGATCAATTATTTATTAGATCACTAACATCTTTATGAAAATATGTGGTTTTATATTCTTGTTATAGTTGTGTTGTGTTATAGGTCTGATGTGTTATTTAATTTGTCTTACAGACATTTTACACTTAGGTCAAACATTAATTTGATAAATTCAAGTTTTTGAGCGGGAATTCGAGATGATAGCCGCCATTTTTTTCTGTAAGACGAGCTCATAATATAGCGCGTAAATTCTGTTCTATAACTATACAAACATAATTATAAGAGATTGTCTTATACTTAGTCTCTAATTGTTATCTAATTTTCCCGCGTTCTCATGAACAAAATCAATCAATTGCTTACTTTGTTAGCACATCACGATTAGTTTTGTAAATATTCGTGTTAATAGTCACGAATATCTCACGAATATCGTCACTTTCACTCAAAACAAGTTCCCTGGAGCTTTCTGTTTCGTACTATTGTGTGAGGTCGCCGACATTCTGCGTAATTACGTAAATTATGTAGTCGCGTGTAACATAGAGATGCGGTTTTTTTTAATGGGTTGTAATAGGAATAGCGGTTTTTGTCGTGTGTCTCGTTGAAATTGGGACGGATGGAATTGGGTAACTGGCACAAATAAGTTCTTTATTTGAATTGCACTTTTTAGCTGCTGTTAATTTATTGGTGCTGTAGTAATAATAAAAATTAATAGTCTGTAGTGTGTACTATGTCTTACCAACCTAATAAAATAAACTGTTCAATGAAAGATCTAGAAAATGCAAGATACTAGGCCAAGATAACGTTGATTTGAAAATAAGTGGTGTTGTTATGCAAATCGAATTAAAAATTAAAATGAATTCTTATTTTTATAACATGCTGTTAAACTTTACTGTTTTTAATTTATCTGGCTAGGTTGGGTAACATGCTGCAATTATCTTATCTAAGTACTGCAGATTTTAGCAGCAACTTTTTCACGATTTCGCTCACGAAGCTTTCATCACCGTATGGACAGATTAAAATCACATACCTAGGTATGTAGGTAGGTATAATTAATTACATGACTGTACATGAGTCCTGTCAAAACTTCTACTTTCGCTTCATAAATAAACTTTATGCCTATAAACGTTTTCACGACAACAAAGTATTCTTCACCGAGTGAATAACAATGCTATGCGTCCGTAGTTTCCACAAAATGGAAGAAAGTTGACTTTCTGTCAGTTTTACTAATGCAGCACCTTACTCGGTTACGAACTATCTAGATTTTGCTTTAGTGCCAATTCGTAACAATTAAGAAAGTGGAATTTTAAATTGAACACGTTCGTTTTGACGTAAGTGACAGTTCTGGCAGAATGGCAGAGTTTTCTTTGACCTTGTAAACTTTTTCTTTAACCCTTGGGGAGCCTGGTAGGTAAAAATCACATGGCATGCCTGGTGGGTCTGACAGACCCGTAAACATAAATGGTTATTTTCATTTATTTTGATGTTACAAACTATAACAACAGGTTGTAATTTATATTCAATATTGTATCTTAATGAAAAAAGGGGAAAAAATACGACAATATATTTTATAAAGTTTTATTAAGCAATTAAAAAACCTCTCATTCTTGGGTAACAATAATTTTACTTATCTTAAAATCAACAATATTAAACTCTTTTTAATTGAGATCAAAATCAGTCTTCACATTAATATAAGGCACAGATGAATTAACTTTGGTTATACGCCAGGTGTTCCAGTAAAAATGTTCTCTGCTCTAGTACGAACGCGAGCACTCGGAGGATTACGGAACCATATTGTATTATCTTTTCCTTTATATATATGATCTGTGAGCAAAGTTGCTCAAAGGCTGAGACATCTCATCATCACTGTTGGTTCATTATGACCTTGTACTTCTTCCTCAGTCTCATTTGAATCACGTGATCGGATTCGGCTCCACTTTCATCAAAAACCACGTCATCCTCAATTTCATGGAAATCTTGATCTAAAATTTGGCTTATTTCGGTATTGGTTAATCGCCTGGCCATATTTAACTGCGAAAATATTATACAGATAAATAATTTACCACACAATGCAAAATAAATAATGAAAACAAAAATAATAACTTACCAGTTAAAAGTTACGCCGCGTGCCTGGTCGGGTTTCTCAGACCCGAGCGCACATAAAACACGTGTTACTCGAACGTGTGCGCGTTGCGGACTGCGGGAGGGGTGGCAATCTAGCCGCCAGTTTATATCACGAAGCTACTCAGGCACACAGCGGCGGTAGTTACGAATTTTCTAAAATATTGTCGATTCTTTAAAGTGATGGGTCTATCAGACCCACCAGGCACCCCAAGGGTTAAATGATCTTTTGCCATTATTTGTTGTTAATTTTAATTCATAAACTATATTGTTCTCTATCTTGGTCACGACACCAAGATTTTGGAGAGAAAAACACGATTAGCGCCATTCATGCCGTTTGACCAAATTCAAAACACTTGATTTTGTTACTTCTGTACCTCTTGATGTTGCTACCGGCAACCCAGTAGCGATCATATTGCAACGACAAAAAGCTCTAGGTATGTTATTTTGGAAAAGCCTATGAAACTGTGAAAGGACTTCTGGTTCTTTTTTAACTCTTATTTTAAACACTGTTTTAAACTATTACGGTTTGCTTAAAATGTCACTTACTGGCTTACTTACTGGCCTGTTGGTCTAGTGGTTAGTGACCCTGACTGCTATGCCGGCGGGTCGTGGGTTCGATTCCCACCCAGGACAAATATTTGTGTGATGAGCACGAACATTTGTTCTGTGTCTGGGTGTAATTTAACTATAATAATTATGTATTTAGAAATATATAAGTATGTTTATCAGTTGTCTAGTCCCCATAACACAAGCTCTGCTTAGCTTGGGACTAGATGGCGTTGTGTGATAGTTGTGGAATATTATAATTATCTTCTGTGATTACATATTGTTTGAGTTCCCGATATTTCGACTGTTGCAAGCGCCATGATCGCGGGTTAACACGAGAATACGGGTGGACGAAAATAAATTATTGTAAGGAGCAGACAAATCTATCTACCCTCTTTCTTTGTCTCTTGCTAAGCGCACTACTTATAATCATCATAATCAGTCTATAGAAAACCACTGCCGGACATACGTTTAGGTCTTTCTGATCACACCCTATTTGACTCGATCATCAGTTATCTTACAAATTCATCATCATCATCAGCCTTTAAATGTTCCCACTGCTGGGACACAGGCCTCCTCTCTGAGAGAGAAAGTGGGCCGTAATCCACCACGCGGGCCCAGTGCGGATTGGTGGATGTCACATGTCTTCGAATTTTTGGTTCTAGGACATGCCGGATTCCTCACGATATTTCCTTTCACCGTTTTGAGAGCAGTGGTGATGAAATATATTACACAAAGTAATGCGCCTGGCTGGATTCGAACCACGACCTAGAACTCGTAAGTCGGAGCCGATACCACTGGGCCACCACTGCTTTTACAAATTGCCATGGTTTATGTGCGAGGTAAAATAACAGAGACTTATGTGTAGTATTAAACTGATTTATATCTTTATTTCAATATACATGCAGCTTACAACGCGAGCCTATCGCTAAATATAAAAAAGCCAGTTTTCAAATTGGATGTGACATCTCAGACAGAACTGTCAACACTCAATGTTGACAAGACAAATATGACAGACATAAATTGTGTGTTTGTCTATGAGACGTAATGTATCTATGTATGGTCGAAAGTTGTGTCATCAGCGCCATATAGATCACACTCACATAACTACACGCTATTACAAATGAGATGATTTGAAGATTTTACAAGTCGTTCATTGTCAAACTGTTTAGATTTTTCTGTCACGTATTTATGACTTGTCATGTAACATTGATCCCAGCAGGATAATAGCTATAGGAAGTTTTAAATCAAAAAGAAAACTTATTTTTAACCGAAGGAGGTTCTCAATTCAACCGGTTTTTTTTTACGTTCATCGATTACTGGTTCGAGGTTTCTGGTTCGATTTGTCTGTCTCAATTAGGCTGTCAGACAGGCACTTTTGAACGTCGATTATTAAAATTAAACGAAATGGGATGGGATTGATTCTACACCTTCACAAGGGTAGGTTCGTATCGAGAAGATTAGGCGAGAAACTCCGTACTTATAATAATCTAGTACCTTTTTTTTTGGGCGGGACAGGAGGGACTGTCAGACTTGTACTGACTAAAATCCACGGTGTTCCTTCAATAGCCCTCTAGATAAGTACCAGGGTCACGGTTACCAAGTGAGACAATCTTGCGACCCCGGCAGGCTCTGGCCCTCTTAGGGGGCCCCGTCAATAATCTAGTACCTAAAAGAATTTTAGCATCGTAAGTTGGTGACAAAAAAAAACAAACAAACAAGGTAACTTAATTTACACGAGTTCGTGATGAAATTTTGTAGTTCCTTCAATAATAAAAATCCAAATTTTCATCAGATCTTCACCAAAATCATTGGTAGGTACCGAGACCACCGACCGTACCTATCAAAAACCTTTTGACATTAGCTTAGATGTCTCTGAATGTACTCGTACATTATTATCCACTGGTAAGCCTAAACATCCAATAATATCAGACCTGTCAAATGTCTGTCTTGTCAAAGTGACAGTTCTAAACTGTCACTGGGAAGAAAACTTCCCGATGGCTTTTCCGAAATTTGACACTAATGACAGGTTGTGGGAAGAAAACTTCCCAGTGGCTTACAAGGGGAATGCGTTTCAACTAAGAAGGATAGTTGATGACGCCATATTGTGACGACATGCAACAAATATAAAACTACAAGTCCGATTTAAGTAATTCTTTTTTTTTTGTTGTACTTGGTATTGTCCAACTTAGGGTACAGTGCAAGTTTCGTCAAAATCGGTTCAGTAGTTTGTGAGATAGGGGGTTTTTTGCCTACATGGATTGTAGATTTTCAAAGTCGATTCTATGTTTTTCCGATTTTGATCCGTTTTTTTTTTGTTGCTCATTTGGATTATAGATTTTTAAACACGCCGATTATACGAAGATTTTTGTTGAATATCTGAACTAAAAAGGGTAAAATAAAAATTTAAAAAAAAAAGTACCGACTTCAAAACAAGTACAAAAAGTTTAAAATAACTTTTCTTTCGGACGTCGGTGGCAATAGTCAATGAAATAAAAAACAAAGCCACCGACTTCCGAAAGAAAAGTTATTTTAAACTTTTTTGTGCTTATTTTGAAGTCGGTGTTTTTTTTAAGTTTTTGACGTCTGTAAAAAGGCAAATAAATAAATTAAAATAAAAAAGCCTTGAAAATTAAAGGTTAGATAATTTGTAATAAATTCTAATTCAAATATAAAAAAAAAACTTGGAAAGAAAGAAAAAAAAGGGTTTATCACAAAAATGGCTTTAAATTCGATTTTGCAAGCTTTCCATAATAGACTAATAAGTATAGCGGTATTCAATTATTTTTTTAGTCTAAAATGGTCAATTGTGCGTTTGAATCGAGAAGCGTAGGCAATGATATTATAAGTCATAGATATGTTATACACGTACAAAACAACAGAAAAAAGCGTACCGCGCAGAGAGGCAGCACACATACACACTTTTTATTCACACACATTACATTTCACTACAAGTAAAAAGGATAGCTTGATAAAACCAATATGAAAAAAACAGGCCAAGTGCGAGTTGGACTCGCCCATGAAGGGTTCCGTAGCAGCAAGCATAGATTAGAGATATAATTATATTGAGATTAGTAAATAATATACACAAACAATAAAAATAACTTTGTTTTTCATAGTATTTGTATGAATGGCAAAGTTATATTTGCGGTTTTTGAAAATGTACTATATCTCAAAAACTGCTAACTGCATCTCATCCAAACCAATTTTCGTTGGTAGTTTTGGTTGAAGTCTACATTATATATTTTTTTTAGTTTTATCATTCTCTTATTTTAGAAGTTACGGGGGGGGGACACACTTTTTACCACTTTGGAAGTGTCTCTCGCGCAAACTGTTCAGTTTAGAAAAAAATGATGTTAGTAACCTCAATATCATTTTTAAAGACCTATTCATAGATACCCCACACGTATGGGTTTGGTGAAAAAATTTTTTTTGAGTTTCAATTCTAAGTATGGGGGGCACCCCCAAAATTTGTTTTGTTTTGATTTTTGTGTGAAAATCCTAATGCGGTTCATATAATACATCTTTCTACCAAGTTTCAACAAGATAGCTCTTATACTTTCGACAAAAAGTGGCTGTGACATACACGGACAGACAGACAGACAGACAGACATGACGAATCTATAAGGGTTCCGTTTTTGCCATTTGGCTACGGAACCCTAAAAAGTGACAGCTAGATGGTGACGCTCTCTCTTTTATCTCACTCGCACTCTCTCTCGCACTCTTTCTTTTACGACGCCATATTACAGAAACGTAATGTTTTATTTGTGAAAATATTAAGATAAATAATATATTTACGAATGATAAGTGATTCTTTGACTTTTAGAAGTCTTGCTTGTATTATTTGTACAATATCTCATCACACACGACGGCATTTTCGGTGGTTTTGAGTCACTTTTACTTTTGACTCACTCTGTAGTACGTGAAGTGCATCCGTTGTCGCTGGCAACGTCGAACTGAGGTCAAGGTTTGTGAATCAACCCCATTTGAGCGCGTCTGTTTTTGAGCGCGTATAACGTATCTACACCTTTTTTACTTATAATATCATTGAGCGTAGGTGTATTTTTTGTATGAAAAACAGTAAGTAGAGTGTGACCAAATACTGTTATAAATATCTAATAGTAATTGTTTGTAAAATAAATGGAATGTTTACATTTTTATTTTCGACCAGTCCCGTCTATGTAGGTATGTGGTAGGTATGGGTGCAACTGTCATTTAATTATGTAATCTTATATTACGGAATGTCAAGATGAACTCTAAGTAGGTACTCGTAAACTGTAACAAACAGGCAAATAGTATGGCTATTAAAAAAATAATTTGCAAATGTAAACTTTTCAAGTGTGTACAATAAGAACGAGGAACTCATTCGAAGAATGCATAACTTCCTCTATTGAAGCCGGATAAAACGAGATGTTCTATTGTCACCAAATCAAGCCTACCATTGTGACATAACTATGTCACTAGGTAGGTAATGACAACTGTCAAATCTTAAGTGTTTTCTCACCCAACGAGCACCCAACTGACACAAATCTATGACAATTGGTACTTAAAAATGATAACTTTACATTTACATCCATAATAAGGGCCGTCCATTAATCATATTAAGCCTCCTGCAGACACACGCGATTAATCGCGCTGCGACAACGAGCCAAGCTAATTTCCACTCTAAAAATACTGCGAATGGATCGCGACATGTCGCCCCGCGCGATTAATCGCGTGTGTCTGCAGGAGGCTTTAGGCTCAAAATGGGGGAGGGGGTTTGGCAAAAATTACAGTATTGGAATAAAAAAAAAATCTGTACATAGTCAAAGTCAAATCATTTTAAATGTATTTCAATTAAGCCATCAAACACGCACTTTTAAACGTCGCATAGTTAAAATTAAGGAAATAGGAAGGGATGGGATTGATACTATACCCATTCGCAAAGGTAGGTTGTATGAAGAAGAATGGGCAAGAAACTACACAGGATGTAGGTATAACTTTTACACGTCATACATCACATTTTAAACTAAGGCTATACAAATACTGAATGTGGACTAGTAGCTGGTACTGAGAAATTTCTTTGCCTTCGGCTCTTTCCACTTTGATAGACTCAAATCTTCTGGACTTCTAACGAACAGTAGGTAATGACTGTCAATAATCTAAAAATGACAGCTGGGACCAACAGATTACATGTTTTCCGGGGCATGGTGGTAAATCGCTATTTTTAGGGTTCCGTACGTCCGAATACAAAAACGGAACCCTTATAGGATCACTCGTGCGTGTGTCCGTCTGTCTGTCGCTTACAGTAAATTATCTCCGAATCAACTAGACCGATTAAGTTGAAATTTGGTACACATATCAATTCCTGTGACCCAAGCACAGAGGTGTGACGTGAATAGATGAAATCTGTATATGGGAGGTAATTTTTGGGGGGAAGGGGAAAACTTAAAAAAAAAATTGAAAACTGCGTCGTGTGACATATCAAACGAAAGTTCTTGTTGAGAAGATCTTAAATGTATTTTTAAAATAAATAGTTTCCAAGTTATTCAAGAAAATAGACGAAAATTGACCTTCCCCCCCCTTATCTCCGAAACCACCTACTGAACCTATTTTTTTTTTTTAAATACAGAAATTAGTTTTCTACTAATAGATTATAGGAAAACCTATAAGAAGTCCATGACTTATTTTATTTTATTTTATTTGGGAAAACCAACAATTGTACATTGTAGCTTACTTCTAAATACATCTTAATAACTAAGTTAAAGTACAATTCACTACGTTTCCACTGATTACAATTTAAATTAAAGTACATTATGTGACTTATTCTAGCAAAACTTAGTGACAATCAGTAAAATTTAAATAATAAATAAAAACAGTAATAACTTAATTTAGCTGAGTGAGTTTAATTCTAGTGTTTTAATGATATTTCTCTTAAATTTAATGCGAGGTTCGGCAAATATGTCGATTTCGGTAAAGTGTTTGTTATAATTTTTTACCAATCTTTGAAGGGGCGCCCGTTCTCCCGCATTTGTACGGCTGGCAGTTGTAGCAAAAAGCGGGTAAACGCGCGCCTCTCGTCTAATCACAGTTCTGGGCACTAAGTATATATGATATTTTGTTAACAAGTTCAGAGCAATCGTACTTATTGTGTATAAGCCCATGCAAAAGCATGGCTTGGAGTAATAGACGCCTTGATTTAAGGGTAAGTAAGTGGAATTTATGCAGTGAATCCCTATAAGAAAGACGGATCATACGACACTTGTACTGCATCGTTTTCAAAAATTTTCTTTGCACTCTCTCAATAGTTTGGTCATATTTTGCATAGAACGGGTCCCATATCATGCAGGCATATTCCACTTGTGGACGTACCAAGCTGTTAAATAGGTACAAATATGTTGATGGTCGTTTAAAATCAGCGGAAGATCTTATGACAAGGTTATACATTTGGAAAGCTTTAGCAATTATCTTATCAACGTGCAAGTTCAAATGAAGTTTACTGTCCAAATGTACACCAAGATCACGAATATCGTTCTCCTCAAGAAGAACTTCATTGCACAGTGAGTAACTAAAGTTAATTGTGTTTTTATTTTTAGTAAACTTAACTATTTTACATTTAGGGATATTAAAATAACATGGTAAATCACTCAATACTGTGCGTAACATTGTACGAAACCCTCATCACGCGAGTCCAACTCGCACTTGGCCGGATTTTTAGGGTTCCGTAGCCAAATGGCAAAAACGGAACCCTTATAGATTCGTCATGTCTGTCTGTCTGTCTGTCCGTGTATGTCACAGCCTCTTTTTGTCGAAAGTATAAGAGCTATCCTGTTGAAACTTGGTAGAAAGATGTATTATGTGAACCGCATTAGGATTTTCACACAAAAATCAAAACAAAACAAATTTTGGGGGTGCCCCCCATACTTAGAATTGAAACTCAAAAAAAGTTTTTTCGCCAAACCCATACGTGTGGGGTATCTATGAATAGGTCTTTAAAAATGATATTGAGGTTACTAACATCATTTTTTTCTAAACTGAACAGTTTGCGCGAGAGACACTTCCAAAGTGGTAAAAAGTGTGTCCCCCCCCCGTAACTTCTAAAATAAGAGAATGATAAAACTAAAAAAAATATATAATGTAGACATCAACCAAAACTACCAACGAAAATTAGTTTGGATGAGATACAGTTAGCAGTTTTTGAGATATAGTACATTTTCAAAAACCGCAAATATAACTTTTCCATTCATACAAATACTATGAAAAACAAAGTCATTTTTATTGTTTGTGTATATTACTTACTAATCTCAATATAATTATATCTCTAATCTATGCTTGCTGCTACGGAACCCTTCATGGGCGAGTCCAACTCGCACTTGGCCGGTTTTTTCTTAAACTTTGCCCTACTCTACGAATTTCTCCTGTATCGTGGATGCGTATACAAATAAACTCACATACACAACCCGACCTGGAACAACTACTTGTAGGTCATTCAAATACTTGTTCTGGGCGGGAATCGAACCCATGACACGCTGCGCAGCAGTCAGTCACCAATTCACCATCCACAGATCTACCTTGGAAAGCGTAACTTAACCATCCAGACACGAGCTCCTAGCTACCTCCTCATAAATAAAGTGAGACGTGATTCTTATAATATTAAGAAGATTACGTATGCTATTGTAATAAAGTCTCGTCTGTAATTTCACCGCAATGACGTCGCGTCTCGTTCACACCTGCGTGCGTCTGCGCAGGTCGATGATCTAGGCTAGATGACTGAGTACTAGCGTGGTCTACTTACTGCTAACTTATTTTTTTTTCACATCTGTTTAATAGTCTAGGCATTGTGTAGTTTTTCATAAGTGATGCTTGATAATAATTTGATATGGTTTAGACGCAAATTAAAATCTGAATTTATTTGACATAGGTACTTAACTCATACTTTTTCCGATGACAATAACCTACATGTCTGCATTTTTCAATGTATGTATTTTTTTTCTAGATCTTTGCTAGTCAGAGTATTTAGTTGTCAAAGCTTTGTTCATAATCCGCGCCACAACTTGACGCGGCTCTAAAGTCTATTTCATTGGTACATCAAAAAGTACCTACATTTTTCCACAGGACTACTTGTTACATTATATTGTCCAAGTGTCTTTCATAACGGGGTCGCGGGACTTATCTCATTACCGTGACCCTGGAACATAAAGGGCTAGATTCGAAGGACACCGTGGATTTTAGTCAGTACAAGTCTGACAGTCCCTCCCGCCCTGCCCGGGGTGGGAGGACTCATTTGATGATTTTACCACGATAAAGTGTCTTTCAGAAACATTCATTTTCTATTTTCATTAAAAAAAAAACCAAATCTCCCGAAGAATATTGTTAGAGAAATACATACCTACTCGTACCTATTGTATGAAAGAAGCAGTATCTGTTTATTTAAACATTTTCTCCCGGATGTTAGGCATACGAGTATATATATTTTTTTTAATATTTTATTAACCTAGTGCTTGCACGGTATTTATTAATTAATAAAATAGACAAAAATATATTACCTATCCATATTTTTTTAAAAGACAAATGTAGTTAAAGAGTTGGTACTGGGTTTTAATGCCATAAATGATTCAGAGACAAACACTGCTCTATGCACAATGTCGCTAATTAAGAATTAAATGTTTAAAATAAGTCTAGCATATTCGGAACTACAATAATTATATCGTGGTCGGCTTCCAGTCAAATAAGCAGCATGCAGCTGAATAACACTATTTTACATGGAACGACTGCCATTCGACTTCCACAACTATTCTTGCTAATATTTTGCTATCTTAGAATCTCGTCATCATCATCATCAGCCTATAAATGTTCCCACTGCTGGGACACAGGCCTCCTCTCTGTGAGAGGGAGTGGGCCGTAATCTACCATGCGGGCCCAATGCGGATTGGTAGATGTCACATGTCTTCGAATTTTTGGTTCTTGGACATGCATGCCGGTTTCCTCACGATGTTTTCCTTCACCGTTTTGAGAGCAGTGGTGTTGAAATATTATATTACACCAAGTACTTAATGCGCCTGACGGGGTTCGTACCGACGACCTACTATTCGTAAGTCGAGACCGATACCACTGGGCCACCACCGCTCTCTCTCTTAGAATCTATACCCTCTATACCCCATAAAACCGGGTTGAAACTGCCACGGGTTGTCTATGAAGACGAAATAATAATAATTTACTTAGTCTATGATAAGTTAGCTTCTATTAGCGATTTGGTTTTGCAGTCTATGAAACATGGAAAAGCAATTTAAACCAAAGTTTGTCGACACCGGCAGATCGTGAGCATGCGTTATTATTCAATGTAGCATTGCATAATCATTTTCTCCTGCCATCTGAATTGTTTACCGAGCCGGCATTCAAGCGGACTCGCTACTTTCATTAAATATTTATTAAATATTCATGCTAATGGTGTTTTCACGTATTAGTATGGTGATTTGATAATTATGGAACAATTTAGCCATACATAACCGTAAGTTGTGTAATGGGTTGAAGCTGTACCTAAATAGTCGGAGTTCACGTAATGAAGGTAGCAATTTTGAAATAGCACACCCGTTTTTGTTATTAATTCAGTATACAAATACTTATACCTAAAATACGATTATTAATTCTAGTCAGTAAAATGACATTTCCAATGTTCAAATTTGTTTCATTTTGTTTGTATCAGTGACAGTTGAACTTGTCATTTTACTGACTCGAATTAATAATCAAACTATAGTAATTTCAATGCCCATTTCAGCGATAAATAAGGCCAGGGTTGGCATGATTAAAACAACTTGTTTCAAAACAGTGTTTCAAACAGTTTGAATTTAAACAGTGTTTTCATCACTCGTTTTAACTACTTACTTTTCATGGCTCATGAATGGATAATAAAATGAAAATAAATTAATATTTTCGAGTTTATATATCTTGACATAAAACCGTTTGAGTCATGCTAATGCAATGCTAGTGCTATGTTATGTTTTTTTATTAAATAACCATTTATTTTTTCCATTCATCGTTTTTGTAAATGTTTTTTAATTACTGCGGCTAAATTGAAAAAATCTAGTCTCTAGAAATTAAGCGTAGGTAATTCATGTTCAGTTTAGTTAGCACAACAACAACTTGAGCTGTTTGTTTCATAAGATTAAAAAAAAACTTTTTTTTCCAACCCTGATCGGCCCAATACCACGTTGCCAGAAACTGAGCCTATTTTTTTTTTATCCGATTCTTAATTGCCGCCAAATTTGACAGCATACGTCACATTTCCCGCTCAAAAGTTTTCCTTCACAACAATGCAATAGACATCATAGATCACACTCGGCGTCGCATCTCGCACTAGATTCGTCTGCCCGTGACGCGTCAGTCGCAAGAAAGTGCATTCTTGCGCACTCTCTGCGTTTGCGAGTTAACGGGCCATTTAGCCAACATCTACTAAATATTAGTTTTAATATCCATTTATTTGTCAGACGGTGTAAATTGTTGAAAGCAGTGTTATTTTATGATGCAATTTGCTGTCTGTCTGTTTAGATTTTTATTGAGATGGATTGGTAATTGAATATAATTTTAACAATACATATTGTTGCAAGATTTTTAGTTGTTTAGTTCGTTTCTTAAATTTTTACTTTGGAAAAGAATAGATAATTGTCAGAAAAATGTCTAAATAAGTTGAACCTGACCCCTGAGATTGCATTCGATTTCTACGATACCTACGATGCTATCACGTTTCCAATACTAGGTAATTAATTAAATAGACTGTCATTATAACAATACAATTTGGAAACATACTGAAAAACTGCAGATTGTCCTAGAAGGTCCGCTTACCCATAAGGACATAATGACGGGACGCCGGAACGTAAAGAGCTATGGAAGGACACTGTGGATTTTAGTCAGTAAGTACAAGTCTGACAGTCCTTCCCGCCCTGCCCTGAGTCGGAGGACTCATTCGACGATTTTACCACGCAAAAAAAAACCCATACAGACCTTCATTTTAACTAATTTCGTTCCATGAGGACAGTTGAAGTCTCTGATGCAATAAATTAAGAAAGTCTAATCTTTCAACAATAAATTAGGTTCACTTATTTTGCTACCAACATTCTGGACTCAAAGGCTAGAATTTATCTTCCATTTCGCAGGTTGTTACATAATAAATTCTCACGACTCCAGCTATTTAGCGCCTACCCGTTTATCTTAGCTATTCAATTTTGAAATAACTTGCATACTGCTGCACAATATGACATAATTTATGCAACATTTCACACCAGTTTTGCAACTAAGTGTTGAACAAATCTTCTGTTCAATCTTGTGTTTTAGACATTAGATATTTGCATTAACTAGCGTCGCGCGTCGGTAATAGAAATAAACATTTCTATTGAAAACGTGTTAAGTAAATATGAAATAGACATTTCACGTTATGCCACTTCCGTCTTTTAGCTATCTGTGTAGTGATGATGTAATGCTGTCAGTCAATTATATTTCATTAACCACCAATTGACCAAAAACAATAGACAATCGAATGAATAGTTTAAAAAATATGATTGATATGTGTCGTGTTTTGTAATTTTTACTATATTTTGTCTTAATTGCCGGAATTAAATTCTTTTTGAAAATAATGTTACATAATAGCCAATTATAATTAGGCAGGTACAGATGCCAGCAGATCAACCTACCCCAAATTGTCAAATTTTACCAATCGAACATTAACCTTCCTATAATTGTGTTAAGGTTTAAAATCTATTAAAGTTTAACACATAGAGGTATGTTGATGTGCTGGCGTCTGTACATACTTCGTTTGAGGAAATCATTTAGTGTGATAGTAACTTTATACGTTTACATTTTTTTCATCAAATTCTTTAAAAATGTTAACAGTTTCCTTATCTTTATTTTCAGGTAGAGAATGACTTCGATAGACGAAGACAGGCCTCGCTACCGCATCCCGGGTTCACCGAGCATCAAACAAGATTTGGTCTGAACTCACCCCTACAAGGATTCCAACCCCAGCAAGGAAACCCTTCCCCATCCGTACAGTTCCAACAATCCATATTCCCTCAACAACAACAACAGCAACAACAACAACCCCAGCAACAGCAGCCATCATATGTGCCGCAGTTTAATAGCCATATCCCTAATATTCCCAACAACATACCTATACAAAGCAACAACATTCCCATACAAAGCAATAACATTCCTATTCAAGGCAACAACTTCCAATTTAACCCTCAAGCGAGCAACCCGCCTCTATTGCAGCAACAAAACAACTTCCAACAGCAACAGAACCTTAGGCAGATCCCACCACAAACACAGAATATTCTTCAACAACCCATTCCCACATTACCAACCTTCCAGAATGGACACTTGCAGCAAAATCCCACATTCCAGCCTAGTATTCCTGCTACGGTCAATATCAACCAACAGAGACCAACGCAGCAAGCCTTCCTTCCCACAATCTCTCCGTCTCACAATCAGCCTATCAACCAACCTATCAACCAACCTATCTTCAGCCAACCTAATCCTATCACTATTCAGCCTGCACCAAACCTAGCTCCTCAAAATTACAACCCCAATCAGAACCAAAACATCCACAACAATGCTCAACTCCCCTTCCAATCGACTCTGGGCCAGCAACCCATATTCTCCAACGGACAAGCATCCCAAATACAAGACATCCTAGAACAACAGTCAAAGGAGAACTTGGAGAAACTGAAGGAGTTACAGGAAAGGGCGAGAATTATTCAGAAACATCAGGAGTTTGTGCAGAAACAACAACAGAAGCAACAAGAGAAGGTGGAGAAACTACACGAAGAGTTTGTGAAGAAGCAGGCGTCTAAATCAGTTCCTACTTTCTCAACGACAGAAAACTATGAAGAATACTTTAGGAATACTGAAAGGCGGCGACCCATTCTGCCACATGAGACAGATCTATTCAAAAAAGCTGTCGAACTGTATGAGAGGGACCATCCTACCACTACCACTACTACGACGACTACAACGACCACGACTACCCCGCCCCCACCAACCCCTCCGGCCCCCAGGTACAGACCTCGCCCTAAACCTAAACCTAGGAACCCCCCACAAGATAGAAATAAGGCAAAACTCTACAACGAAATCAAGAATCTCTTAGAAGAAAGCGAAACTAAAGGATTCGACGACAGTCTGAGAGCGAAAAGTGCTGAGTTATTGAAGAAACCAGATATCTTGAAACAGTTGAAAGTAGCTCTCGCTGAAAACCCTGCAGACTTCTCCGAGAAGAATTTCTCATCTCGCGAGATCTCTCTCAATGGACAGAAATACGAAGTGATTAGGACAACAAATCCTAATCTGATTCCCAAAGGCGCGATCACCGCTGACAGTTCCAACTTAGCTTCAATCATGGCAGCTGCTCAGGCTGAATCGCAAAAAGAAAGCCGAGTTTCGATTGAAGATTTGACGAAGGGCATTTTACCACCTGGTGCAAATTTCGAGTTAATCAAACAGTCAGAAAACGGGAAACTCGAAGAAGTTAAGGCACCCAATGAGCTGCAGAACAAAAAAAAAGTTACATTCGTATTTCTAGAAGAACAAGAAGACGGATCCTTCAAGGTGAAGGGTGTCAAAGCTAATGGTCAACAAACTGAGGAAGGACCGGAAGTCGAGAATATTCTGAAGAAAATAAAGAATGGTGAGATCCAGCTGCCTGGACAGACGAAGATTTCCAACTCAGTCTTTAGCTCAACGACTGCCAGCCCGATTACTGAAACGACAGACTACGTCGCAGCGTCTTCCCACCATCCATCAAGTTACTCGACCTTCGTCAGTACATCTAACCACGGATCCACTGGTCATACCGTACCTATCACCCACACAACACCGACGCCACACTTCCAGCCTTCCGTCCAGGCTTCTAGAAGCACCGCTCAAACTCAGACACACTTCCCGTCCACCGTAACCGTGTCAAGCACAGAACGATACAACACGAAGTCCAGTACCCCTGCCTTTGAGTACTCAAGTAGGAACAGCATTAGCCAAAGCCCAAGAATCACCTTCCCCAGTTCAACCCATTCGACGATCATTAACACCACTCCATACCGTTCCTCTGAGAAAGACTTAGTTGTGATTGGCTCCAGTACAATTGCTCCTACATTTGCAAGTGAACCTTCTCCGCAATTGAACTCAGCAAGACAAGCGTCTCCATCAACGAACCCTGGATTGGTAGATATTTTGAAGGAGAATGGTCTGTTTGCGACGGCGAAGTACTTGCGCCAGTCAGGGCTAGACACGATCCTGAATGAGACGGGCCCGTACACCATCTTCGTCCCAACTGACAAGGCGTTTAGAACTCTGCTCGTACAACTCGGAGGCCCTGATAAGGCTGAGGAAAAATTCCGTGACAACCCAAGACTGCTTAGTGGAGTAAGTACCGAGCTAAAGAACTAATTCTTGATCTATTAACTTAAAATGTATGTTTCTTGACAGGCTCACGCTTCGGTCACACACAGCGACTAATCGCTGCGAATATAACTCGCCGCAAATATTCGCTGTGTATGTGACAGGTAGCGAATAATCGCCGCGGTTAGAATTGAGCAAGAGCATGTTCAATTTTACTCGTAGCGAAAGCACTCGCAGCGATTAAGGCGCGGCCCCACCGCGGCGCATGCTGTGCACGGGCACGCGGCGTATTTTATTGACAACGTTGGTCTACGTTTCCACTGGAGTACACACGACTATGTATATCGTGTTACGGCGAACGGAGAGGCTACGCACGTGCCACTGCAAAACTGCGCGTAAGCCTACGTTGACAGCGTTGAGCTATATAGCCGCCTATTCGAGCAAGCTACGCATGTATCAATGACGTCAATTCGTGCGTAGCCTCTCCGTGGGTTGCAGTGGACACAACCAACATACATTTTCTTACAAAGCGAAGCTTAATACACGTGCGTAGCCTCTCCGTGCACCGCGGTGGGGCCGCGCCTTTATTAACGTTACTTATCGATATAACAAAACTTACCCACGATCTCATCATTTCCAGTTACTGCTCCACCACGTGATCCCTGGTGCCTTCGACATCGCCTCCCTTCAGGATGAGATGACAGGCGTCTCGCTGGCCGGCACACAATTGAGGGTCAACCAATATGACATGCATGACGTGGAGTGGAACGAAGTCAGAGTGACGACCATCAACGGAGCCAGGGTGCTCGATGATAAGAAGGATATTCATATACCACAGGTAAAACAAATATTAATTTTATGTTTTTGTGATCTGTTGAAAATTGAACTTGAAGTCCGCGCCACCGTTCATGATCTTTTGACGCGGGGCTAGTGTCTATGCCATAACATCAAATTGCATTTAGAAAATGTAGTACCACGAATTTTCCGCAGGTCATATTGTGATGGCGTGAACTCTAATGTAAAATTGAAATAAGTCGTCAAATGCGCCTACTTAAAAATTCTGAGCAATGTTCTACTTTTGTTCGAGTCAGAAGTGAGCCTGCTAAAATTATTATAGCAACTTTTATTTGGGAATACAACCACTGAGAAGTGAAGTGCAACTGGTAAACAATGAAAACATAAAATCTAGTAAAATAATTGAGACCAATGCGATAGGTTTTAGAAAAATAATACTTGCAAACTTAAATCATTCATATTTGACGCGGTTACGGTTGGTACGGTGATTGACTGCTGCGCTGCGGCTTGTCGTGGGTTTGATTCCCGACGGAAAAAATATTTTATGACCTACAAGTAGTTATTCCGGGTCTGGGTGTTTGTGTATGTTTAAAATGCAAACGCAACTTTTTAAAAATACTCGTTAGAGAAATTAGTACAAACTGAAATCGTTCATATAGGTACTCATTCAAAATTCAGGTTTCTTCTCTACTAGTATGAAATGTCTATTGTCTATAACACGACAGATTTTATTTCTTCGACCGAATTTCCACTTTTATTTTTCTTAAATTCATTTTTGTCTCGCCAGGGCATAGCACACTCAGTGGACCGAGTGATGTTCCCTCTACCGGTGGGCGACCTGGTGCAGACGTTACAGGCTGACAGGGACCGAAGGTTCACCACCTTCCTGAAGGCTATCCACGCCAGTGGCTTCGCGGAGACACTTGCAGGTCAGTTTGAAACTTACTGTTGACAATATAATTATTCTCCAATAACTATTTCGTATGTTTTTTTTGTATGTTTGTCGTAAAGTATTTCTTATTTTTGCTTTCAAATATTAGTTGGAAATTCAGATTATTACTTTCATGATTATCAAAGGTTTAAATTAATCGATTTTTAATGACGATTCAATCAATTGCCATTATGCCTTTTAATGTTTTCTTACTTCTAACTATAGCCACCAAATGATTTATATCGGTGCATCCACACCGCCGGTAACATTTGTGGAGCAACAAAAGGCAACACGGTAACATTCGGCAACATTCGGTAACTTTTGTGGCTCCTTGTTACTATTTGTTGATTGTTACTCATCCACACCGCAGTAACATCCGACAATAAATGTTGCCGTGTTACTGTATGTCAAGTAACGTTGCTCGACAATCGGTAACATTGTTAGATAATGGGGTTAACATTGTTACCGAATGTTGAGCAACGTTACTCGACTTACAGTAACACGTCAACACTTAGTAGCATTTTATTACATTTTGTTGGCGGATGTTACCGAATGTTGAGATACGTTACTCGACTTACAGTAACACGTCAACACTTAGTAACATTAAATAACATTTTGTTGGCTGATGTTACCCAGTAACATTTGGAAACGTTGAGCTACAAATGTTACCGGCGGTGTGGATGCACCGTAAGAAAATACTTGGGGTGGTTATTCCAATACAATACCCCCTCCAATACAATACCTTCTGCTATCCAGTTTCAATATAATACAATTCCAGTTTAATACATACACACTCTTATTATTAATGAACAACTTTCCAATCCCAGAAAGCAAAACCTACACAGTTTTCGCGCCAACGGACGCAGCATTTGCTCGTCTCACGCCAGCCGAGCTAGCGCGCTACGCCGAGAAGTCAGGCGCCCGGGCTCTGGTGGCCAGGCATGTGCTCCCGGGCACTCTGTACAGCGCGGGCATGAGGTACTACCAGCTACGGAACTCCATGGAGGACGCTAAACCTCTGACGTTGCAGAAGAATGCTGGTGAGTTGGTTTTTTTTCTTTTTTAAAAATAGAAAATTGTTGCAGACACGTTAAGGTTAGGTTTTAAAGACACCGCTTTTGATTGGAGTCACTGATTGAATGAATATAAGGCATAGTTAAAATAGCTAAGAGATCTGGGATGAGTATTTAGTCTTTTACTTCATAAACAAGATAAAAATCGGGAGAAAAGTCTGCTGTTCCTTGTATTGGAAAATGGAGGGAACACCTAGATATCAAGTAGGCATTAATTAGAACAACTTCCACCTTATAAATATAAATTCGCATTTTTGGGTCATTCTTACATTCACTACAATTTTTCATTCCTACCCTCATTATTTCCAGGTCGCATCAAAGTAAATAACGCGCAAGTGATAACGCACAACATCCCCGCGACGAACGGTGTGATCCACGCGGTCGACGCGGTCCTGTAACGTGCGCACGCGCAGCCCACCAATTAGCTTCAATGAAGCTTAGCACTCGTCAGTCGGTTTCCGACCGCGCCAAGATACGCACGACAGCGCCACACTAACATAATTTAATATTAAGACTGTAAATAACGTTAGATTAAGATAATAATTTATATAATATGCGTGTTAGATTTTGTAAATAAAGTATATTAATTAATTAAATGGTTGTTTGATGATTCAAGTATATTTCAAGACTAAAAAAGGGATTTTGATAAAAAATCGAAAATAAAACCCAAAAATAAATCCGTAATACTAATATTATTAAGTATATCACACACAAAATCGCACTGATTTTAAGTACACTTCGTAGATCATTACTTTGCAAGTAAAAACACAATAAAAGGTTTACCCCTCATGCACACTAACCACTACACAACCCATACATGCTATCAAATCGAATATCACTAAGACTGATAATTGAATTTGGCCAACATCATCTTCAATTTAGCAATCTCATCATCTTTAGCAGCTAACTCCTCCCTTAAAGACTTTATGGTATCATCTTTATTTTCGGACAGATTCTTCAACTCTTCCAAAAGCTGGGTGGTATCCAACCTCTTCGCTGGTCGTCTTTGGACCAACTTGCCTATGATATGGGCTATTTTAGGGTAGTTGGCAGTCAAATGGGCAGGAATCTGACCTTTGCGAAGGTCTGTGATGGTCTTCACTCGTTCCATGTCAGTGCTAAACGGTTCCACCATCTCCAGAAGGATGATTCCGAGGCTGTACATGTCACTCTAGAATGAGAAAAAATGGACATTAGTTTTTTACTTTATTTATAACAATAACATTTCTACAGTCTCAAAGGACGGGTATACTAAATCGCGTTAGTATTTGGGCTGCTAAAATTGAGTAACTACTGTCTTCTAAACTAATCTTTATAGTCACTGAAGAATCATAAGAAAAAGCAAAAATTCTTGGCGTTATGAGAGTCTTCCAGGTATCCTGAAGACTGCAACACTACATTATAAAGTTATAATAGTAAAATGTCTCCAAAGTAAGCATAATCAGGTAAATATTTATCAACTCACCTTAGGATTACACTGTCCCTCCAACTGCTCAGGCGCAGCATACAAATGAGTTCCCAGAGCTAATCCACTATGAGATTGCTGCAGCGGACACGCCAGTCCAAAATCACCCAGTTGAACTGACACTCCACCTTCAGTCTGAGCCACAAACACATTACTAGGCTTTATATCGTGGTGAATGATCCCTCTAGAATGAATATAGTGTAGACCTTTCACCAATTGTGTGAACATATCTATTAAGACATCAATATGGGTCCAAGCTACTGGATATGTCAAATCTGGGGATTCAGCATCGCTCTGGGTAAGACCTGAGTCGTCAGAACTTTTGCGTTTAACTGTCATTTGCTGGTTCCTATCATCCAGCCACTGTTTCAATGTCTGCTGGCAGTAAGTCATCTGGATATACAAAGTCGCCCATTTCAAGTTTACTCGGGAGCAGTTCTCAAACTCTTTGCTGGAGAATAAGTTGCAGAGTGCGTTCTCGCCACGCGGGGTTGTACTGTCTTCGTCAGACAAGAACTCAGACTCGTCCAAATCATCTTTGGAGCTCGCAAAACTGGAGTTGTTGGAGTTTTTGAACGAGATGACGAAATCTGAGAGACTTTTATGAGCGAACAACTCTTTAGAATTGTGAGTCTTGAACGATGTTATTATGTTGGGATGCGCAGATGATATCAGGTTCGAGTTGATAGTAAAGTCTTCGCTGTCAGTATCCATCTTGAATTTACGCTTCTTTTTGACGGTAGACTCTATCATGGGTTCCAACCATGCTGCTTTGTAGTTCACTATGTTAGAATGGTTCAGACTCGCAATAGTTTTCACTTCTGACAAATGCAACATAATGGAGTCAACGTCTGAAGATTTTATGTAAACCTTTTTGACGGCGTATTCAACACCATCGAGTCTATGTTTGGCTTTGAAAACGCTTCCGAAGCCTCCACCAGCTATGAAGTAGAGCTCTTCAAATTCGCGGTGGTATCTGGACCACTCGAGGCCTGAAGGTTGGACTATTGGCCATGAAGCTGGGAGGGTTATTGGAATTTCGGAGCCGCTGGCAACTGCAACCAGTTGGTAAAGAGCTCTCTGGTACTGGCTCCTCATTGCTTCGAATTCTCCCATGGCATAGGAGTCATCTATGAGGTGCATGCTATGCAGCTTCTCGCATATTGTGTTATACAGCTGGTTGGCTCTGATGTTGTCTTTTTCTAGGAGGGAACATAGTTGTTTGACGAGAGACTGGACTAGGAGACTGATAGGGGTGGTGGCCGCCGAGTTGATGATGTCGATTTGTTCCAAACTCTGGTGGAACACCGGCTGGTTGTTGGTGCTGTGATTTGATCCTGGAAAAACAAAAAAAGCTTGGTTATTTGGAGTTATAACCGGATTGTGAAGGTACAATGAACAGTCGCTCCATGTAAAATTATGGTATCGAGTTCCGTATAAAACAGATAACACAAATGCGCTGAATACTTTTATCATAATTATTCATTTCAATAAGTGTATGACACATCGCAACTTAAGTAGGTGGTATCCTATGTTTATGGTATTTATGCTACATTAGACGTAAATTTTTACGCCTTGGTGGTTATCGACGAAAACATAACAAACCATTACGGTGGCCTCGCTGAATTTTATCCACTTTCTGTATTTCCATAATTGTAAATACTAAAATACCTTCAAAAAGATTTTAGTTTTTAGCGTTTTCGGTAGAGTTTAACAACAAAGCTCTTTGAATCGAACTTTTGGATAAGAAGTCAAAAGATTGTCTGTCAATATGCCACGGTTCCATCTCGCCCTATATTTAAAGATCAGTAAACAATTTTATCTCCTAGGGATCTGACATTGAGTAAGTGTTTACGAATACTGAATAACTAATGCAAATGGATACGATAATATATTGACGGTAACGGTTGGTCGACCGAGGGTTTCGTGAAATATTGATGTT
Source organism: Agrotis exclamationis (assembly GCA_950005045.1). NCBI lineage: Eukaryota > Metazoa > Arthropoda > Insecta > Lepidoptera > Noctuidae > Agrotis > Agrotis exclamationis. The sequence goes on from OX465421.1 coordinate 2,630,505, forward strand.
GAATAATTTTGTATTGATCAGGGTAGCGTTAGGCTGAACTTTTGAGGTGATCTCGAATGATCTACTGGTTGATTTCAATATGAATGGCCTGGCCTCCTCTTACAGAATATGTCGAAAGCTCTTAATACAAAATATATTTAAAATATCACGATGTCTCTGAAAATTTCAAAGTATATAAGGAACTTGAAAAATGGCGTATGCGTAGGTAAGTAAATCGTGTATAGCACTAAACATAGATTCTGAGGCAAATGAACCTAAGTTTTATCGTCATCTCATCTACACCATCTGACGTCCACTACTGAACATTGAACATCATCATTGTCATCTGTAGTTAAAATTTGTAGTTAAGAAAAGGGAAGGAAAATTTGAGGTTTGGAACAAATATTTGTATGATCTGCAAGAAGTTGTTTCGGGTCTGGGTGTTTGTGTATGTGAGTTTATATGTTTGTAAACGCACCCACGATACAGGAAGAAATTCCTAGTATGGGAAAACGTATTAAAAATAGAGGATTTCTAGTCCAAGTATTTAGCTATGACGGGGCCCAAGGGCTATAAGGCCCCTAGAACGTTGATCTCAATAGGAACAAGGTGGGTTTTAATACAAGTCTGACAGTCCCTTCAGCTGTTCTCTGAGCAGGTTCACTCACTCGTTGACTTATTTCAAGTGAGAATAAGAATGTGTGGAGGCATACCGTGAGCCTGAGTGCTCACGGAATGTCTCCACACATTCTGTGTTTGCGTTTGAAAGACAACGTAAAGAAGATGCTAAGCGAGACGAAGCGAGACGAGCTTACGGCCCGACCACTCGCGGCTATCCAATATAATTAAAATTATATTGGAGGGGTGCTGGTGCTGCCTTGCAGTGAATGTGGACGCACCTTCACTGCAAAAATTGGCTATGTCAGCTATCTGAGAGCACACCAGCGATGTTCTCAATGGGAAGATCCAAGTCGCCTTGGCCGAAATCGGTCGGGATCATATATTATATATATACTGGCTGATCAACTAATTTGATGCGTTTTAGCCCTTGAAAGTTCATTCACAACGTATCAATAAATTGACTTTTTTTGTGCGAAGAAATATCTGTTTCCAAGCAAACGTGTTTAATTCAGAAGACATTTTTGTCTTCATATTTATGTAGCATGTGAACAAAACATTGAAATCTATTCAAGTTCCCAAGGATATTCTGCTGTTTAAATAAAAATATCAAGTTATCCTGCAACCTTTGTTCAGCTCCTTTTGTAAGCTGCAAATAATACATTATAGGGGGCCAACATCATCATAGCGCAACTCAACCTTTTACAAAAGCAAATAAAACTGCACCTTATTCCATTGCAATAAGGTTTTTAAAACTATGCGGACAAACTGAGCAGTTCGAATTGCCACCCGCCAAGCTATGAGATTGATTGAAAATAGCTCTTATTTGAAAGACATAAGGTTTATTTCAGCTTCTGTTGAACAATCTGGAATATTCGTTTGTCGTACTTGTAAACCGGTGGTACTTGGTGCGTAGGGGAACAGTCCGTAAACCGCAAAAGATAAAATAAAATCAATGACAATATACATAAATATACGTATTTATGTTCCTGCTTTTTTGTTTCATTTTTCCACAGGACATTCGAAACCTCGTGAAACACGTTTTGCAAGTTGCAATTTTCATCCATACAGACAGATATACAAATGTTATTGAACTCGCTAAAATTGCATTATGGCTTATTGCCAGCCAACATAATAATATCTGATTTTAATGTCTAGCTTTTGTTATCAATGTTAGCCTAACCTTAGGTCATGGTCATCTCTATTGATCCAACATAACTTTTTCCCATGAGGGTTGCCTACCCTAAGGATACCCGTAAGGATTGTGACAGGTGGTACAATGTGGACGAAGCAAATGGAGTAAGGCTCCATTTGCTTCGTCCACATTCATACATCTTGGTCGTACATGCTTGTTACAGTTTCAGAATACGGTATTTAAATTAGGTTTAGTACTGAAATATCCTTGGATCTAGTAGGCACAATGCCAACTGTTCGAGACGGTTCTCTAATTGTGGCTCGTTATTATCCACATATTCAATGTTTTACTTGACTAACTCATTAAATAGTCATGACAATTGAAATGTAGACTTAGTTTTTAGGGTTCCGTAGCCAAATGGCAAAAACGGAACCCTTATAGATTCGTCATGTCTGTCTGTCTGTCTGTCCGTCCGTATGTCACAGCCACTTTTCTTCGAAAGTATGAGAGCTATCCTCTTGAAACTTGGTAGGTAGATGTAGGGTAAGTTCGCCTGTTCGCGTCCATAGTCCGGTTCGCGTCCATTTTACGGATCTCCCTTTAAAAATGCTCGAAAATAAGTATATTCTTACTCTAATGACATGAAAAGACATGACCGCCTATACCTCAACGTATAAGAGACACGATAACATAAACAAAAGTTCTGTCCGCCCCGCTAATCCGTTTAGAAAAAATATTTAGTCTCGGGTTGTTCAACAGCAGAGTGAAAACGCGCGGAATGTAAAAAAAAAATAGTGTGCAGCGGCGCGTTTAACGGTAAATATTTTATTGTTTTATGTGAATTTTAGGAAACATAGCTATTTGTAGACATTAATAATGGAAAAACGAATAATATGAATTATGAATTTGCTTGTTTTTTTTAAAGTTAACAGTTAAAATAAGGTGGACGCGAATTACAACACCGAATTTATAAAATGTGCACTTTGCGTCCACAGTGGACGCGAACTCGTCTATTTATGTTTTCTCTAATTGTTTATTTTTATGTGATTAAAATATGAAAGAGAAATTGGATTTTTGTTTATTTTAACACTTATAGTATGTAATTGTAACTGCCAATTTGCGTCCACATTATTATGATTGTAGTAAAAGATAGACAATATCGATTACACGTGGACGCAAACTATACGTGCATTGAATAATATTATATAGCAAATTGCGTCCATTTTTTCAATAAATAAAAATGATAGCATAAACATATTTTATTCATATTTTTTTAATAATTTGAAATGAATAGGTAGTACAGTTTTGATTAGGACTATGAGAATAAATTCAAGTTTTACTAGTGCAATGAAGTCTGGAGGTGACTGCCCTCCAGCGCGTCAGCGGGTAAGACTATATAAAGGAGAAGACACAGAACATATAAAGGAGGTTCTCCTCCTTTATCTGTTCTGTGGGCTGGATAGTCCTGACGTACCGCATGACGCAGGTCCTCACCGTACACGGAAGTTTCGGGAGGTACCTGTGTCTGATGGGAAAGGAAGAAACGCCTGGGTGTCACCACAGCGAGGATCGCCCGGAGGAAACGGTGGAGCATACGGTGCAGTCGAGGTCATGCTGCGGGGCGAGTTTGAGTGGAAAGCGGTCGCCTCCTTCTGCGAAGCAGTCAAGCTCGCGAAGGAGGAGGCGGGTCGCGTGAGGGAGAGGATAGCGTCCTCCCTCCACCCCAGCCGCGGTGGTAGGCGCCCACACCGTCGGACGTCGGCAGACGATCTCTGGCCACCGTAGGCGCGGGCATGCAGGCGGCGAGTAATGGTTGACTTGCTGTCCGACCATGGAGCATGCCCAGGTCGACGGCGCGGTGTTTTCCACGCTGACAGTCCCTCCCGCCCTGCCCTGGGTGTGCCTGGAGTAAAGAAACCGGGACCAGAACCAATGTATGGTTTTTTTTTATTTTAAATTCTATCGATGTTGAGAAGAATAAACAAGTTTTTTTATTTTATTTTTATAATGATAATTATGTTAATTTTTTTATTAAATAAAGAAATTGTTAAAATCCAATCTTCCTTTAAATTGTCTTAACAATATCACCCCTATATTCCTTCTCTAAACTGATGGACGCGAAATGGTCCATGGGTTGACGCAATTTGGATTTTTTGGACGCAAACTGGGTAAAACGCCTAATTTTGACATTTTTCTGTTTAAAAAAAAAATACGAGAAGTTTCGAACAAAACTGAAAGCTGATATTAAAATAGACTATATAACGAACGCATTTACATAATTTTTTTATTGAAACTGGTGTTGGGACATTTTTATTTTCTCCTTCAAACTTGACAACTGCACTAAATGGACGCAAACAGGCGAAATGACCCTATTATGTGAACCGCATTAGGATTTTCACACAAAAATAAAATCAAAACAAATTTTGGGGGTACTCCCCATACTTAGAATTGAAACTCAAATTTTTTTTTCACCAAACCCATACGTGAGGGCTATCTATGAATCATCATCATCATCATCATCAGCCGGAAAACGTCCACTGCTGAACATAGGCCTCCCCCTTAGACCGCCACGCCGAACGACAATTCGCCACTTGCATCCATCGGTTGCCCGCGACCCTCACGATGTCGTCGGTCCACCTAGTGGGAGGCCTACCTACGCTGCGTCTTCCGGTCCGTGGTCGCCACTCGAGAACTTTTCTTCCCCATCGGTTGTCAGTTCTACGAGCGATGTGGCCTGCCCATTGCCACTTCAACTTGCAAATTTTATGAGCTATGTCGGTGACTTTGGTTCTTCGCCGAATATCCATATATATAATATCTATGAATAGGTCTTTAAAATGATATTGAGGTTACTAATATCATTTTTTTCTAAACTAAACAGTTTGCGCGAGAGACACTTCCAAAGTGGTAAAATGTGTCCCCCCCCCCTGTAACTTCTAAAATAAGAGAATGATAAAACTAAAAAAAATATATATAATGTAGACCTCAACAAAAACTTCCAACGAAAATTGGTTTGGAAGAGATATAGTTAGCAGTTTTTGAGATATAGTAATTTTCAAAAACCGCAAATATAACTTTGCCATTCATACAAACGCTATAAAAAACAAAGTTATTTTTATTGTTTGTGTATGGTACTTACTAATCTCAATATAATTATATGCCTAATCTATGCTTGCTACTACGGAACCCTTCATGGGCGAGTCCAACTCGCACTTGGCCGGTTTTTTACTATAGGTACTCATTTTTGCTAGTGATGCGACTGGTAAGTAGCCATTATGCAGCTAGTAATAATTGTAATAAAAACCGCTGTATTTGCTATACTTACTAAATACTGTGCAAGCAGTGCAATAGTAGATAAAATACAATTATCATTTTCTGAGTAATTAAAATAATCTTATCTCTGTATCAATGCTTCCTACAGAATACTCAGTTATGATAGCTTATTACAAGGCTATCATTTAAATAATAGGTATAAATAAATAATACCAGAATACTTCAAGTTCCGTTATCAGGAAATGGGCCTAGATTTCCCAAGAATCACTAAACTCAAGTCATGTTGTTGGTTTCTGACTTATCAATCACACATACTACTGACCGGTGCACCCTATGCCGTCAAACCTATTTTTATAGGGTTACATACCTCAATAGAAAAAAAACGGAACCCGTAATATTATAGGATGAATTTGTTACGTCTATCTGTCAAGATATTAAATAATTAGATCTGCAATCCCTTGGAACAGAAAATAATTATATCAAAGTATAAGTGAACGCAATCTTAAGATACAGTTGTTTATTTTCATAAGTGAGAAAATAAAGTACAAATAAAGGTAACAATGGCATTCAAACTGAACGTCTCTGCCCTTCGAAATAAATGATAATCATATAAAAAAAGTTAATTCCTTACCTAATTCTGAACAAAATAGTTCTACACAAAATTCACATGAGGACAATATTCACAACATAGAGAAATGAATAAAATTGTGCTCAAATTCTTCGAATATACACACCCATAGCTTTTCGTTGTAACAGCCATTTTGAAATTACAATTTCCGGTATGAAAAATAGGCAGTCGGACAATTATTGGTATCCCAGCCTAATCTAATATACATGTATCACATAAAACTTTCTTTCTTTCAAATGTGTCAAATTTCAATACAGATATGCTATGGATATATCATGATTCATTTAAGGGTGTGGGTAATTCTTATCAGTCTGGGTTCCTTATCTATCAGGTACTTGCACTAGTGGCTTCCGATTTTCATCAGCTGCTTTATCTGATAATAGATAATACCCACAATGAAGCTTGTTATTATTGTAACAAACTTATATAATTATTTAAAAACAGTTTTTAGAACCAGCTGTCATCTTTGTTTTGTAACCAAGTCACCAATGCTAGTCTAACGCTATGTCCACACAGACAGCTGACTTGCTTAGCGCCTAAGCTTAGCAGCTTACAATCTAGCTACTTGCTATATGTTCTTAAATAGGTATTTCTGTGAGTGAATAAAAAACAGGGCACTATAGATGGAGCCCTGCTTGGTGGCACTATTCATGTATATTTTGTAAACCAGAATGTCAAAAATTCTTTGATCAAGCAAACCACTTTCCATATCAGAGCATCGACACAATCATTAACCCTGAATTGATTGTACCTTAAAAGTTATGTTAATGGTTGCTTGGGTTGTGTGACACCCCTTTTTTGGGTTGTGATAATCATAATGCAACTCCTAACCTGGTGGTAGACTCTTACTGACTGATAATCACCCTGTTCCGTCACACTTTGCATTTCAGAACCTTGTAGCCCTAAGACAGTCCTGCAACCACGGGTACATGACGCCCCAACTAAAATAGGAATCCATTCAAATTCACTAATATGCTTTGAGCTTAATCATAGCGGACATGTGTTTTTATGAAGATAACGAGGATCACAGCACTCTAAATTTTGAAAAGACCTAAACCCTTGAAGATGATGGAGTGTGTAACAGCCCATGCAACACATAAAGGTTAAATTTCAGCCTATTAGAATATAGCACACTAAAATTACAGTCAAAATAAATCAATATGAGGCAACCATGTGCTCAATTTCATCATTTTACTGGAGGTGATTGCATAGATAGCCATTGTATTGTATGAGGGTTGAGGAAAAACATTAATAAAATGTATGGACATGACGAGTACGATTAGAAGCAAAACTATTTACGTGTTTTGACGTAGATGGTTTTCAAATATGAATTTCAAGGCTCTATTTTTTTAACTAAGAAATGTCCAAATATTTTTGGGATACTAACTCACCTAAATCAAAAGATTTAATCGTGGCCAAAGCCTGCCACTTGTCCTGTATCTGTTGTTTCTCCATCGATATTCTTTTCTTCCTTTCGAAAATGATTAGAGGCCAGAATATTGGAGCCAAGACTAAAGCAAGTAAAGTCGGGGAACTCCATTTCACTCAATTAAGAGCCATTTTTTATTTGTTGTTTCACTGCAAAATATGAGAAATGCCTAATATTTACGTAAACTATTATAAATAACACTACAACAAATTTCACACACACTCTGGATTCACCCATAGAATTGACTGTACTAGGGATGTCCATGGTACGTACGCAGTACTCGATTCGTACGCTATCGATTCTATTTAAGTATCAACCGATTTGAATTTTGTTTTTCTACCAATGTCAGTATGCGAATCATATTTTGAGTAATCACTTTTAATGTAATTATAATTTGTTTCCAGAACTGCATTAAAACCCTATCCTCACAAATAGATCACTACAGGCTAAACAGGTTTTTTTGCAATTTTAATGCAAAGTAGCTGATGTAGGAGTTAAAACAGCCAAGTTGAAATGGGAGTTTGCGGGCCGCGAATTTAGAAAGGACGATTTTAGGCTCGAGTCAGACTCTAATCGATGAGCTTTTGTTTCTGTATATTACTCTACAATACCTAATCTATCTCAGTAATAAAATTGACTCAAATGGAATAGCATTTTGTTTGATATTTTCAAAGAAAATGCACTGACAAAATCTAGAGTACCATTTGAGTCACACAAGAGTCAGACTCTAAGGCTGCCTGTCCATCCTGCCGGGGTCACGGGATTGTCTCACTCGGTAACCGTGACCCTGGTACATAAAGGGCTATTGAAGGAACACCGTGGATTTTAGTCAGTACAAGTCTGACAGTCCTTCCTGTCCCGCCCTGGGCGGGCGGACTCATTTGATGATTTTGCACCGCTAAAAAAAAAGAAAGACTGCCTGCCCATTGATGCGGAGCGAGCGGACGGAGCGGAGAAACGCACCATTGAAGAGGGGCGGAGATTTAGTATAACCCGGTTCATTGAAGAAAGGAATCTAAAATGCCGGTGCTTATCGTGTTCTCTCGCTCGCACACTAGTGCCGTCTATACTCACTCCAGCGTGTAGCGTAAGCAGAAAAAAAAATGTCTTGACACGCTCAGTGATCTTTTTTACGAATATTTGCTATAATTTTCTGTTATTTTTCCGTTATTACCTGTTTGTTATTGTCGTTGAGTTTTGTTTTGTTGTTAAGTTTGAGAAATAATTGTGACCCAGTCTTGTTTTTATTATTTTTAATTTGAAAAAAACTTTAACTTGAAATTTTATATGCTGGCTGTACTATCTGTCAACGCAAGTACAAGCCGCCATTTTCGATTCCTTTCTTCAATGCACCAGCTGGCTTATACAATCCTATTGGTTAATATTTCCTCGTTTCCTCCTTCGGGCGGGCCCTATTGAACGTATGCACCCCGAGAGTTGGGCAAAGATCGTCACTCACTGGACGCCTGAGGGAGGACAACGCCGTCGAGGTCGACCTCGGCGGAGGTGATGTGACGATCTGCACATGTTCGCAGGTTAGACATGGCCAGAAATTGCCCAAAATAGACAGGTTTGGAAGGAGAAAGGGGAGGCCTTTGCCCAGCAGTGGGACACAGAATAGGCTAATAAAAAAAAACAATTAATTTGTCACATTAATCATTATATAATAATTCTTCTCTCTTCTCAATCGTTAATCTCTTACTGCTGAGAATCGTGATTCCATTTAAATGTTCTATTATTTTATCCGTGATGTGGCCAGTGGATTATTGTATGCCATAGGTACTGAGTGAGTTTCTACTGTTCTATCACACTATTGTCTGTATTGTCAGCTCGTCGATCTTACATTGTATTCAAATGATACTCATGAAAAGGTCTTGTTTTGTTATGCTAGCGGGTTGTGTAAAGATTTTAATTTAACTAAAAAGAAAATCGAATTATTCGTCTGCTATTCGATTTTAGTTCACTAAAAATTAACTACGATTACAAAATTACATCCTCGTCCAGCTCTTGATCCGATACAATAGACAAGATAGACATTCAAGTGACATTCAGGATTCAAGAAACTATTAAATGTTTTGGAAGTACAAATTATTACAAAAGTAGTTAATATTAATTTTATCTCAGGAGTAAATGAGGTCATTAGACAACTTTGTGCAAGAAAAATTAACTTCGTACAATGCTAAGAATAAAATCAACTTTCTGTTGCTGAACGACTCCATCACCCCATTTGTCTATGACGACATCAAAATGTCAATTGATTTGACAATGACATTGACAGAAAAACAAACGCAATAGTTCCATGCGCGAAATATTAATTTGTTTCTTTATTTGTATTTCAATACTAATAAAACAACATGAATCTGCTGCCTAAAAGTCACAAAGAATTCAGTGAAAAAGACTACTGGAACAAATTCTTCAAGAAACGTGGAAATAAAGCATTTGAATGGTAGGTTATGTTTTGATCAATAACCTGCTTAAATCATACATATTATGACTGAATAGATTGTTCTTATAATTCAATCAACATTTTTCAGGTACGGCGAATACTTAGAACTTTGTGGACAGCTACATAAATACATAAAACAGAAGGATTCTATACTAATAACGGGTTGCGGTAACTCGAGCCTAAGTGCAGACCTATACGATGTTGGGTATGAAAACATAACAAATATAGACGTGTCAGAAGTGGTCATCAAGCAAATGAACTCCATAAACTCCCACAGAACGAATATGAAATTCCTTTGCATGGATGCATTGAACACAACTTTCCCTGATGAAGAATTCAATGTAGTGTTGGATAAAGGAACTCTAGATGCTTTAATGCCAGACGATTCGGAAGAAACACAACAAACCATAGACAAATACTTTTCTGAAATTAAAAGAGTTTTGAAGCTTGGAGGTCGGTTTGTGTGCATATCTTTGCTTCAGAGCCATATTCTTAGTAAGTTGTTGGAGTCGTTCTGTGATAAGTCCTGGATGTTCAGGGTTGTGAGATGTCATGAGGCTGAAGAGAGGAATGCTGAGAATTCTGATGGACCTACTTTGCCCGTATTTGTTGTTGTAGCTACAAAGTTTAAAGCTATGTCGCAGTTGGTAAGTTATCAATAATCTTCATAGTCAACAATCTCTGCTCTTTTACAAATTTATTTAAAAGGTGTATTCTTCTTCTACTTAAAATTCTTTTTTGTTACTCGTAATCTCGGCAGTCATTTTCTTTATTTCCTTGTAAAAATTCTTTTTTGAACAGGAATTATGATAACCTAATACTAAAAGGTCATTTTCATAATGAAAAATTAAAGAAAAGTATGGCAGAAGGGGACATGCTGTGCCAACTCCAAATTAAGTGAAATGACAGCAGGCAAATGATGAAAGAAGCAGTTTCCCTTTTACCATTTATATTCTGAATTGTTATTCATCAGATGTGTTCATCTTCCCTATTCCTTCCTTTGCCAGATATTAGAAGTATGCATGGCTGGAGACAAGATGCAGAGACTTCAGACACCTGAGGAGTTAAAAACCTATGTGAAGACTGCTCAGGACACCGCATTTGTTACTAATGGACTTGCTAAAACTAGCCTGGATGAAGATAATGAGGTATACTTACAATCAATCTATTTGACTTTAAAATCTACACTAATATTATAAAGCTGTTGAGTTTGTTTGGTTGTACATGCTAAACTCAGGAACTACTGGTTCGAAAAAAATCTTTTTGTGTTGACCATTTATTGAGGAAGGCTATACAACATCATGCTTCAACCAATAAGAGCCGAGCAGTGGGGGTGAAACTACAGGGGAACAGCTTCGATCATTAAAATCAACTAGATACACACTCAGCAACAAAAAACGTCCTCACCAAAAGGAAGACCAAATCAGAGATTGGTCCATCTTTTCGTTTAGTACTGTTCTAACGCCAGGAACGTAAACATGGCTCCGTGCCTGTTTAAAAAGTGCAAAAATCACTCTTCCAGGACCGGAAAAATGATGGAATTTCATTTTTTCAGTGAGTACTAATTTTACCAATATTTATAATAACTATCACTGTACCTAATATAAATCCCACCAAAAACATTAAATGTAAAAAAATGCCAAGTCTCTCGATGCAGTCTTTCCATCGTAAAAAGTTTTGAGATCTCATAGAAGCCAAGTCCTATTCAAATTATTTTGTAGTTATAAAATCAACATTTAGTAATTATAATAATATAATAATGTCTGCCTCTCAGAATGGATGTAGGAATTGGTCCCGCGGTACTAAAGAGCTGCTCCTTATTGACATGGCCGTAAGCCAACAGGTTCGTCGATCCCGGAGGGATCTGTCGACGTGTTGGATAGATTATAAGAAGGCCTATGACTCTGTGCCGCACGCGTGGCTCCTGAGGGTGCTAGAGTTGTATAAAATAAATGCAACACTTCGCACCTTCTTGTTGTCATGTATGCGGCAATGGAGGACGTTCCTTCTCTATCCGGGACGTCGGCAGATTCTCGGGAGCGACGAACCGATTAGGATTGAGCGAGGAATATTTCAGGGTGACAGTTTGAGTCCGCTTTGGTTTTGCTTAGCCCTGAATCCTCTTAGCACACTGCTGGAGGATTCAGGTCTAGGCTATCGGTTGAGGAGAGGCGGTCAGGTTATATCTCACCTCCTTTATATGGATGACCTGAAACTTTTTGCCCCCACCAATTCGCAGCTGATGGGACTACTGAAGATCACTGAAACCTTCAGTAGCGCCATTATGATGGAATTTGGTGTGGAAAAATGTGCGGTCATGCATGTAAGGCGAGGGGGGATTATGGAATCTGAGAGCACCCAACTCTCAGATTCCATAAACCTTAGATCCCTTTCAGCAACCGAAACCTATAAGTATTTGGGTATGTCGGAATCATTGGGCATCAATGTTGCTGGCATGAAGCAATCGTTGAGGGAGCGCTTCTTTGGCCGCCTGAACAAAGTGTTAAATAGTCTTTTATCAGGCGGAAATAAGGTGCGCGCCTTCAATAGTTGGGTCATGCCGGTTCTGATGTATTCTTTCGGCATACTCAAATGGACTCAAACGGAACTTGACGCCCTGGATAGAAAGGTCCGTACACTGCTGACTGCTTATCGGATGCATCACCCACGGTCATCGGTGATGAGACTGTATATCCCGCGGAAGTGTGGAGGCCGTGGCTTACTCAATGCTAAGACCTTGCACAACCGCGAGGTATGCAGTCTCAGGGAATACTTCCTTGAAGCCGACGTGGGGATGCATCGAGATGTAGTTTCAGTGGACAAAGGCCTTACCCCGCTCTCCTTGGCTAACGAGAACTGGCGCAAACCTGTGGTATTGGATACTAATGACCGCAGGGAGGTATGGCAGAGCAAGGAGCTACACGGACGGTTCTACAGGGCCCTTCACGGGCCTGATGTAGACCTTTTGGCGTCTGTAGCCTGGCTACGTTTCGGTGACCTCTTCGGGGAAACAGAAGGTTTTGTCTGTGCGATTATGGATGAAGTTATCATGACGAACAATTACCGGAAATATATTGTCAAGGACGGTACGGTTGACATCTGTCGGGCATGCCACCGTCCCGGTGAGTCGATCAGACATTTTGTTTCCGGTTGTTCTCGTCTTGCTAACGGCGAGTACTTGCACAGACACAATCTAGTAGCTAGGATTATCCACCAGCAACTTGCCCTGCAATACAACCTTGTGGATTCTGAAGTACCATACTACAGGTATGTGCCCGACCCAGTTCTTGAAAACGGTCATGCCATATTGTATTGGGATCAATCTATCATCATTGACAGGACTATTGTAGCAATAAGCCTGATATAGTGGTGGTAGATCGCCGAGAGCGCCGTGCAATGATTGTTGATATCACCGTCCCTCATGACGAAAATCTCGTGAAAGCCGAAAATGATAAAAAATCAAGTATCTTGATTTAGCACACGAGATTGTCGACATGTGGGACGTGGACTCAGCAGTCATTGTACCGATAGTCGTTTCGGTCAATGGACTAATTGCGAAGAGCCTCGACCAACATCTTAAGAGGCTCTCATTGTGCAGCTGGCTCAAGGGCTTGATGCAGAAAGCAGTTCTCTTGGACACGGCGCGCATTGTGAGGAGGTTCCTCTCTCTAGAGCCCTAACCACCGGCACCTTGGACCCTGTTCCCGATGCTAGTGGGCCACTATTTTTTATATTTTTAAATGTTTTTAATTTTTTTTATTAATATTTAAAAATGTAAAGAAATATGTAAAAATAATGAATAAAGAGAAATAATAATATTCCACAACTATCACACAACGCCATCTAGTCCCAAGCTAAGCAGAGCTTGTGTAGTGGGTACTAGACAACTAATAATTGTATCAATAGTTTTCTTTATATTATAATTATAGTGACTTGGCAATGAGCACAAGAAGAAACAAATAAAACGGCATATTTGGAGGAGTTGAAAGTCACACACCGCATGCGTAAACATTAATATCACAAAATTAATTTTATTTTAGTTTATCCGTGTCGTCCCAACCGAATTTCGGCAACGGCAGTCAGTCTCATCCAAGACTAGTAAACTGCGCAGGACATAAATTATAGTTGTTGTTGGCCAGTTATGTTTCTTTCTGTTTTTTTTCTCTTTCTATTCTACGAACCTACTTGAGGACAGTTTTAAGTTCGTTTTTTACGTACCACATACCTAGTGTATCTAGTTATTTTTAATGATCGAAGGGGAACAGCTATTGTTCATATAAAATGTCCTTCATTCGTCATCAGTTCATCACTTTAGGTTATGAACTGACTAAGCACAGTGAAAAAGGAAATAAATAAAATTCTATTCAAACTCATACAAAAACATCTTGAAACTACAAATCCACTAGCTGTCCAACTTTTTTTCTGACTCACTGAACCACTTAAAGAATCTCAATCTGGAGTCAATCCTGGAAAAATCAACCTGGAGTTAATCCCAAAGGTGAACAGACTGCACAATAGGTATTTAATGTAGCAAACTATCTGCTCACAGTCCTAAGACTGATTGCATGATTTTGATGGTGTGTGCAGAGGCTGAACAATTGACAGCTATGCTGTGCATTTTATTCAAGTGATAAAAAAGAAACCACTGAACCTTACAGTAGTCACATATTAAACCCCTTCTACACGATCGAACCCGACCGCCGACAGAGGTGACCTTGGTCGTGTCAACCGTCCCCAACCGTCTAGAACGCTGTCGGGGTCCGACCACGGACACAGCCTGTCGCGATGGATGCGCTCCCGACCAAGGTTGTCCGAAGGTCGTTTGACTCCGCCCATATCTGGTCGGCCGACCAACGTTTACACGGTTGATTTTCACACCAACTGGACCAAGGTTACCTCTGACGGGTGGTCGGGTTGGATCGTGTAGAAGGGGTTTTATGGTGTGTAACATCTGACATCTCATTAATTATTTTTAAATAAACGTATTAACGCATGCGACGCGCATCGTAAAGATGACTTTTTGAAGAAAGAATAATTCAGCTGCAAATGACTCGTCACGTTACTGTAAAACCTTCAAACGAGGGAGTAGAAGATTCAGCTTCGGAGTGCGAGTTGCGGTAGCCTAATTGGCAAGGCGTCTGGAGTACTTATCCAGACTCGGGTTCAAATCCCACTCGCAGGTAAATTTATCTTTCTTCAAAAAATCATCTGACATCTCACCTTTTTTTTTTGCGTGGTAAAATCATCAAATGAGTCCTCCCACCCCGGGCAGGGCGGGAGGGACTGTCAGACTTGTACTGACTAAAATCCACGGTGTCATTCAATAGCCCTTTATGTCCCGGGATCACGGTAATGAGATAAGTCCCGCGACCCCGGCAGGCTTTGGCCCTCTAGAGGGGGGGCCCCGTCATCATGCTGACACTCTTTAAGGCGCGCGTGGAACACAACGCGCCGTCGACCCGGGCATGGTCCATGGTCGGGTGGCGAGTTGCCCTTTACTCGCCGCCCGCATGGGCATGGCCTACGGTGGCCGGAGATCGTCTGCCGACGTCCGGCGCCGTGGGCGTCTACCACTGCGGCTGGGGTGGAGGGAGGACGCTGTACTCTCCCTCACGCGGCCCGCCTCCTCCTTCACGAGCATGACTGCTTCGCAGAAGGAGGCGACCGCTTCCCACTCCGTCTCGCCCCGCAGCATGGCCTCGACCAATGCCGGGCGCGAGAGGTATCCGCCTATCGCCGTCGACAGGACACGGCGGTGCTCTGCCCAAGCGGGGCAGTCCTGCACCGTATGCTCCACCGTGTCCCCCGGGCGATCTTCGCAGTGGTGACACCCAGGCGTCTCTTCCCTCCTAACCAGACACAGGAACCTCCCGAAACTTCCGTGTCCGGTGAGGACCTGCGTCATGCGGTAGGTCAGGACGCCGTGACGCCTTTCCAGCCACTCCTCAAAGAGGGGTCTTACCGCCGCGATTGCGGCGTGCCCGGACCTCGATTGCGACAGTCGTCCCCTCCATACTGCCCTGAGATCGCACCGGAGCTCTTCCCGCCTCGCCTTCACTTCTCGGGGCAGCGGGGTTACACCCCGGCGCTGCGCCTCCACGCGCCACTCCGACGCGCTGGAGGGCAGTCGCCTCCAGATCCCAGGGCAGCAATCCGGCAAGAAGATTGGCTGATTCGCCGGCGATCGTGTGGTATCCCCGGATCATCCGGATAGCCATGACCCTCTGGCA
Organism: Agrotis exclamationis; assembly: GCA_950005045.1. Lineage (NCBI taxonomy): Eukaryota > Metazoa > Arthropoda > Insecta > Lepidoptera > Noctuidae > Agrotis > Agrotis exclamationis. The sequence goes on from OX465421.1 coordinate 2,646,243, forward strand.
TGCGACCAACTTTAGTGGTCGCGTCCGGATGCTCAGGGCCCACACGGGGGCCCCGTAGAGGGCCATGGACCGCACGATACCGGCGTACAGCCTACGGCACACCGCACGACATCTCTCGCCGGTTCCACTCTCCCCGGTGACCGGGGTAGATGACGGCTCTGTCCGTCAGGTAGTCCTCGACTATACGACGGAGGTAGGTCGGGACCCGGTGATACCGGAATGCCTCCCTGATGCAACTCCATTGCAGGGTGTTGAAGGCATTGGAGATGTCCAAAGACACCGCCAAGACGACCCTGCCCCGGGCGACAGCATCCCCCGTCGTAAGGGCTCTCACGCGCATGATGGTGTCCACCGTCGAGCGCCCCCTGCGGAAGCCAAACTGGCTTCCGCAAGATCCGGACCCACTCGATTCAGGTGCCCGACGAGGCGGTCTGCAATTACTCTTTCAAAGAGCTTGCCCACCTCGTCGAGCAGCACGATGGGCCGGAATGCGGACGGAGAGTCCGCAGGGCGCCCGGGCTTCTGGATCAGGACCAGTTTCCCCGTCTTCCAACGAAGCGGGAACTGGCCCCTCTCCAGCCACGCGCTGAAGAGCCCCCCTAGTCGAGGCCCGAGAGTCCCCGAGGCCAGGACCCAGGCTTTCCCTGGCAGGCCGTCGGGTCCTGGGGCGGTATTTTTGGCCTTGAGCCGTTGTACCGCCACTCTCATGTCTACCTCGGCCACCTCTGGAGCGTCGTAGACGTCGTCGTCGCTGTGGTCCGCGTTTGCGCCAGCTTCACTGTCAGATTCCGTCGGAGACGGAGCCATAGGCGGGGGAGTATGCTCCCCTCGCGATGGGAACAGGGCGCTCACCACGTCCTCCACTGACATCTCACCTTGGTGAAAAGCAAAAAGACTGCGACCTTGACTTTGAGACAGTAGACTTATCCATTGACAGACTTCATCAAGAGCTGCTTATCAATGGTAACCTGTCCAGAGACAGACCTATTCAAAAGTTGCTATCATCTGACGGCTCACTCTACCACCGCGCGTGCTGTTTTATTCGACCAGTTCTGTTCCACTTTCGTAATTTCGTAAACAAACAAATTATTAATTTATAAAGCCATAATTAAGCCTATATGGTGCTATGGCCTGCAACTATGGGGTACAGCAGCAAACTCAAATATAGAAATCCTGCAAAGATTCCAATCTAAGATGCTACGCATGGTAACAGATGCACCTTGGTACATAACAAATGATAGATTTCACCACGACCTTAACATTAAAACAGTTAAGCAGGGAATAAAAGACAGAATGAAGAAATACAAAGCAAGAATCACACACCATCCTAATGTACTTGCAAAGGATCTCATGAAAGAAGTGCAAATGCCACGTCGGCTGAAACGCAAAAACCCACAAGATCTACTGCTGTAATCAATATAAATGTGGTATGATTAATATGGAAAAGCGACATTGTTGATGAACAATCTCGCACAAGCCTTAAACCTACAAATACCGACCTAATGCTGAATATCGCCAGATACTCGTAGATTGCATTATAAAAAAAAAAAATAAAACTTTCGTAATACACCACCACAGAAATAATTTGAAAGATAAAACCAGATAATAAATGATAATTTTTTAACATTTTCTTTCTGTTTAGGTCTCCTTGGATCTGATGGAGCCCGATGGAAATTCACCACGGTACACCTTATACGTGGTAGACCAGAAACGCTCACAGGCGATCAATAAATATGCAGTCTTCATCGTTCCACAGGGCAGGTAAGTTTTAGATTTATCTGTATATTTTGGATGCTATTTCTTTTTTAAACACCACAATGAATTACCCCTGCATCGTGGGTCCATTTATAAATTTCAAATTCACCTGTACACCATGCAAAAATTTATTCTGAGCGCCAATCGAACCCAAGACATGCAGAGCAGCAGCCAGCTATTGATTGCGCCGACCGTTCTAATTCTACCTGAGTATCTATTATACACTATAGAAGCGAATTCTAAACTGTTTGTCTATTATTCATTCGTAGATCAGATTGTTAATCCAAAAGACAAATCTATATATATAAAAATCAATGCCACTTTTCGTTGTAACTTTATAACTCAAGAATGGGCTCACCTATCCAAACCAAATGTTTAAGCTTTGTTCGGACTATTTAGTAGATTATTTATGTGAAGTTTGCACAAAATCGGTCGAGTGGTTCTTCATTTATCCCATTTTTTTTTAACACGTAGCGAAGCACGGGGCGGGCCGCTAGTAATATAGAAAAATCGAAAAACGGTTGAACCAAATATAAGAAAGTTATAAACGAAAATCGATGGCCGATAAAACAGAACGCAGATCATACGTTTCGTGTAAACACGATCTAAATCCGGCAGTATTATTGTAAACAGTGGAGATTTTTGGATACCACTTATTATTTATGGAACTACGCAATAATTTACTAAGGGAACGTAAACACCTATCAGGTATGTTTATTTCTGTGAGGAATATAAAACAGTTTATCAACAACATAGGTAGCTAGGAGCTTTTCTGAATGACTGTCAAAAATAGCGGCAACGGCAATGCGCAAACATCGCCCACGTTCCGTTTTATTGAGGATGTGTTTTTGTAACATAGGTATTGAAAAATACAATAAATATGTATGTTTGTTTCGTCATATTCACCTGTAAATTTCGAATCGTATTTATCCATTTTAGCTCCATTTCGGAAAAATAATATACATATAAAAATCTCGTGTCACGTTGTCTGTGGTTGCACTCCTCAGAAACGAAACGACTCGACTGATTTTATGTATTTTTTTATTTTAATATTTTTTGCTAATTAATTTTATTTATGCTTAGAATTACAAGTATTGAAATCAGTGCTAAATTAATACCGATTTCGGAAAGTATTCGTTTTCGTCCTTATTATCCAACCAACGTCCGAAAAGGAGGAGGTTCTCAATTCGGTTGTACTTTTTCTTCTGCTTGCTTTTTTTTGGCTGCTTGTTTACAACTTCGGCAAAGTCCTATTGTTTTTACACGACTGCAAAAAAAGAAGTCTTATTTTCCTTCGTGCTAGACAAATACCTATCACCAACCCGCACTGGGCCCGCGTGGTGGATTATGACCCACTCCCTCTCACAGAGAGGAGGCCTGTGTCCCAGCAGTGGGAACATTTATAGGCTGATGATGATGAGACAAATATAACATGTCGGTTAAATGCACATATTAACACTCAGGAATACTGTACCTGCCAACCAGAAAGGTTTTTAGAATCGCATCGTTAGTTCTCATACAGAGACTTAAAGGTAACCGGTGAAAAGAGCGTTAATCTTGGTTTCCACATACGTAAATTAAAAATATGAGTAAGTCCACAGTATCTACCTTGTGTTGTGAAAAATACTGCTCATATAAAAAGGGCGGGAGCGTCAGGCGCGCTCGTTGTAAACTTTTTGTGAACTTGCTGAACGAACGGACGCAGTGCAACAGTGCATTATAATTTTAATTAAAAAAAAATATAAATTGGAGTTAAATGAATTGGGTTATAGTGTTTTCTGAATGTTTTCAAGGATCTATCATTAATTTTGGTAGGTTATATTTATTTATTATTATTTTTAATAATTTAAAAATTTGCGCTTTATTTAATAATCGAAACATTTTTTTTGTACATAATGTATTTGTAATTATCATAACATTATCACACTTATAATATTGTGACAGATGTACAGTATAAACAAAATAAAATAAAATTTAATGAAAGAACAAAATATAAAATTTAATGAAAAACTGGGTAGGTAAATGTCAGTTTCATAATAAATTATTTTTATGTCACTGATGCCCACTTTAATAATATTCTGTCTTTGATGATCTTACAAAGGATAAGGTGGCTTATTTCAAGACGAATTCAAAATATCAAAAAAAACTTACCTGTTGTTTCTTACAAATAAAAATTGAGAGTAATCTTAATTTATTTATCTTTTAGAACAATTTTTTGGCTTTGAAGTAATAATCATAACATTTTAGAATTTTTTATCTTCGAGACTTGAATCTCTTGTTTTCAGCTTTAATTATGAAATAAAACCGTAATTTCTGGCTGAGTTATTTTTGTTAAATGTTAGTTTTACGACTGCTTTTATCTGCGTCATCCCACACACTGTTCTACTTCTGGAACGCCTGGAAAACAGTTAAAATTCACCTGGACTCGCTGTTTTTAACCGACTTCTTTATATAATCACACACGATACTGGAGATATACCTAGTGCGAGGTAAAGAATTAACAAAAAAAAAAAACAATTTTCAGAACCATCCCAAATTAATTGCAATGCGAAGTAAAAAGCTAAACTTAATAATGTATACGTAAATAACTCATTTGTGTAAATCGTGATCAAGTCAGTACTTTAATTTCTTTAACTAGTACTTTAATTTCTTGGGAAGACTCGCTTTGGTCAACTTTACAAGAGTCCTTAATGGTCGACGCGTTGCGTTCCACGCGCGCCTCTTGTCGAGCTATCAGTATAACTGACGGGGTCCAGTTTTAGTTTTCGTCAAAATTGGCCTCGAGACTCCTTTCAACGTTTTTTGATATTCCTCATAGTTTCGGAAATAGCCATCCACGCCCAGTTGAAAAATTCAACCTGTATAATTAATTATAAAATAACATAAACTGCGAGTACCTCCACGCGGTGAAGGCGGTAAGACTTTAGAACTGATTTTCGATGACGATGGTATATCATTAAAAATCTGACTCTACTGGCCAGAACTCCCATTTATTATTTACCCGGGCTCTATTGGACATCAGACGTTTCAGATCTTCGATTTTGACGACTCCGTTGTCGCTGGCATAAGCAACAGGATCCGCGTACGAAGTCGCGGGCAGAAGCTAGTCTATACTAATACTATAAGGCTAAAGAGTTTTTTTTGGTTGAACCCGCTAATTTCAGGAAGTACTGGTTCAAATAAAAAATACTTATTGTGTTGAATAGTCCCTTTATCGAGGAAGACTATAACATCACACTATGACCAAAGGGAGACGAAACCGTGGAAATCAGCTAGAATGTTTGTATTTTGGGTCGCCAGTCAAAAGGTGTCGCTGATTTATAGTCTCACTTATTTCAAATCTGATTCAGAAATAGATGCTAATAAATTATTCGAAATGATATCTACTTATCTCTGCCACTAAGATTTCTCCACTAATGCTCAATTTTCACCAACACTAACATTAATTAAATACAATCTTGGAATTTAAACTCACAGTACTGAACCCAGGGTTCAAAATCGGAGAGAGATTCGTCTAAATGCAAAGGAGAGTTATATTACCTCATATAATATGAGAATTCGACCATGCCAGCAGTCGCTCATATATCATCGTAGTCAGAATTAGATACTGGAGCAAATATTAATTAGGTGACTGCCACACTTCTAACTGACCTATGAACGCGATAAAATCGGAACGAGATAAAAATCCCATGTTGTGTCATGATCGTTTTCGAAGATTATTCTATACATCAATATTAGGGTTTAAAACCGGATATTTACCGTGTTTAAACGCGTCCTCCGTGATCATGGCGCTTGCAACAGTGCCGAAATATCGGAAACTCAAATCAAATGATAATCATGGTAAATATCCCGTTTTAAACCCTAATATTTACAATAGTGACCATGTCAGTCTAAAAAACTTATATTTCATACATTTTTGTAATGTCATGGACCATGCCCAAATAACTAAGGCGCTCTGCCCCAGTAACGCCCAGAATGCAGATGTATATATTAAAATAGCTCTTTAAGGGTACTTTTAAAATAATTAGATTGAATGTCATATAAAGCAGCTTAACAGAGCCTAAATCATCTTGCTTGCTGTTAGACAAAGACCTGACTGCTAGTTTCCTCAATCCGGGGCCAAAGCGGGTCACAGGTCGATTGCTTTCTTCAGCAGCTTGAATGATATTTGCTATGATACTTTCTAGCTAAGTCAGGGTCCCTAAAATCCTCCACAAAAACTAACATCTAAATTTCGTGAAACAGCATCGTTAATTTAACGTGTCAAGACACAGTAGTTTTCTAGATTAACCATCAGAACGAACACGCGAAATACTATAAGTAACTTTCAGTGAATTATCATTAGTTTCACTAAACAGTGATAATGTAATAAATGTTTTTGAAATGTTAACTGTAATACAAATCGTCATAATTTGTAGATCTTTGACAGTCGTTACTATTCGTCAGAAGCTCGAAAGTCTGACAACCAGTCTTACCATGGGGTAGCGTATTATCCAGTTACTGGATTGTGGAGGTCCGATAGGCAGTTGCTCCATGTAAAACACTGATATTGGAAGGCGACCCCAACATAGTAAGGAATAGGCTAGGTACTTGATGATGAAAACAACAAGACCACACCCACTTCGTCCATTGAACAGTTGGGTAAAAATAGAAGTGTTGATCAACAAGAACGTTACGGACTGCGCGTGAGACGATGAACTCCAAATGATAGTATTTACGTCAAACATTTTTTGTTTGTTTAACAATGCAGGGAATATTTTTAATCATGTTGCGTAGTTTTTGGGTTGTGGCACCTTCTATCCTACGCTAAATGATTTGTAAATTTTAAGGGCAAAATGACTGTGTGCGATTTGGATAGGGTTGCCATTTATGACATTTTCAACTGTTTTTCATTACACTGACCATGTTCAAAAAAACCTGTTGACATGTCCGGGTTCTGGACTCTAAAATCCGGGGTTTTCAGGCGACTTGTCCTGGTTTCCAAATTTTAGAGATGCCAACCCTAGATTTGGATCGCGAGTTCAATTTCTGTAAGAAAAAAATGTTTGTATGGCATACCGATATTTCTTGTGGTTCTGAAACAATTTTTGGCAAAGTTTCATCATCATTTTTTCATCTCATCAAAATTCGCCTGAAACCAATATTCAATCTCAATTCAAATCCCGTTCCATAGTTTTTGAAGAAGCTTCTGATTGGAAATCTTAAGGCTCGGATATGCAAATTCGGTGTTTTGTTGATTACAGTCAAAGATCCAACCAAACATAGCAATGGAGATAGATAAGATATTAATTTTCAGCGTTACGTAAAGTATTGACTTATCATACATCACTTTCTAGATTACACAAAAATAGAAACAACCTTGTATCTTTTGGCATTAAAATGAAGAGACAATAGGTATCTAAGGTCTATCGGTCGTATCGTTTCCTGTGACTTATGTTATCCATTGAAGCAATTATTCTAAAAGATTAAAAATAAAAAAAACGTTGCCCCACACTAGGTTTTTTTTCCTGTATCGTTGGTGCGTTTACAAACATACATATAAACTCACATACACAAACACCCAGACCCGGAACAACTACTTGTAGATCATACAAATATTTGTTCCGTGCGGGGATCGAACCCGCGACACGCTGCGCAGGAGTCGATCGCTCAACTACTGCGCCAACCATGTCGTCATTAATTAATTATCCCTACTATGTTGATATCGGCTTCCAGTCTAACTGGTTTCACAATTGGTCCTTTCAATGTTTTTTTTTTGTCTTTAATGGAAAGAACATTATATTTGTTTCTTATCAAACAGATTTAAGTTTTTTTTTTGCTCTAATTAAGAAGTTATATTAAATTCAAAATCATTATTTAAACTCCGAGCCGAAAACACGCCGACAGTGCCCGGTGGGGCGGTGCAGCGGTGTGACGTCACTATCATATCAATTTCTATACATCGATAGTACGCGTTGACATAGTGCTAAGGAAATTCTTTATGATCGTGATGTCACAACCGAGGCGTGCAATGGGGCGCGTTTGTGTTCACGTCAATTTTGATCGAATTTTATCATTTTTAAATTGGTCATAATTATTTATTAAAAAAAGAATTAAGATTTTTTCTCTGTGTGGTGTGTGTGGTGGATTTATTAATTATGTAAAAGAAAAAATATATTTTTTCTAAATTCAAATACCTAAGTAATTTCACAAACCTCTACTCTTTAATCTTCCAGGGAATCAGAGTGGTTATTCGGCACGCCAGCCGGTCGGCGTCAGCTACAGGACTCTGCTCGGTTCGGCAGGCTGGTGGTGGCTGTCCTACGGAGAGGACACAAGTTCGAGTCGTTAGACGCCGTGAAGGAGGAGCTAGCTCACGCCGCCAAGATGCTGATACCTTATGGATTGACGGGACAGGTAAGGACAGGACTCCTGAACTATTTTCTATGGCCGTAATTGCTGAAAATACCTAACTCTTTTCAGCAGGCCTCTAGTTTAAAAAAAAATTCTGTATACTATAATTATGCTCTATGAATACATTTTTTGGTTGTACATGCAGACACATTGAAACAAGACAGGTAAATAAATGAATATAAAAGGAGTAGAACATTCTTTTTTGGTTTTGTCTACACTGATTGCTATAAATATTATACTTATATCGTGCACAATTGCACATTGGCCGAGCTATCACAATTTTGTCTAGCGTATCGGAATAAAATCAGCACGGGCGATGGGATGTATGCAACGACCATTTATATCTAGACTCCTAATCCCAGGCGACCGATGTCTGTCAACACATTAGGTAAAAAAATCTTATAACCGTCGTGACTCGACCACTCCTGTGAGTCCCCTCGTCGCTCTGACCTTGAGTTAGCCAATCAGAACGCAGACCCCGTCCCCGTTAGCCAATCAGAACGCAGTACCCCGTCCCCCTCGCTTACGTCGTACCTCAGCGACTTGACAGAATAATTTTCGTTAGTCAGATCGTGCATGAGGCGTCTAGTTATAAATGGTCGTTGGATGTATGCGACACGGTGGCTCGGAGGCTAAAACGTCACGCGAACGACGAAATGGGCTGAATATTATACAGTGTATGTTAGCACTACACTCGCGAGCACGGAATGTCCACTGCTGAACATAGGCTTATTGATTTACAAGCACTGCTTTTGAAAATTAAAAATATATTTTCCATGGTTCCAGATCCCGTTCCTCTCTCTGGGCAGCGACGTAGGTCGAAGAGTGAAGGTGTTCGAAGGTTCCTCGCAGTTCTCCGGAGACTTCGTGGTGGAGGATGTGGATGTAGAGGGCGCCACTCATCGCCGCCTCGTGTTCTTGGACAACCAGTTTCTGGTGCAGTCAGAGGCTAAGTTGAAGACTGGTAAGAAGTTTGTGTATTTTTTGACATATTAATAGAATCTTTTCGGTCTTTGGTGCTCTGAATGTTTTTTAATTAGATCGAATTCCGTTTTTTTTGTTAACTTTCAGCAGTTTGACCGAAAATGACCGTTGTTATGTACATATTCAGTGGATAATGGTTATATCTGTGGCTTTTTGAGTTTAGACGACTAAGAAAGAAATGGCGGCGCAATTCTTTGTAAACGTATTGTTTGAATTTTTTTTATGTTTACTTAAAAGCACTGGTGCGTCACTGCACTCGGAATTAGCATTAGTCAATCCGAAACAAACTTTATATCCATGTAATAAAAGCGAAAAATACATCATTCGCCTAGTTTCGGTTCGGACATCGTTATTTGACACCTCGAAGAGTTTAATGCCTGTTGGTCTAGTGGTTAGTGACCCTGACTGCTATGCCGGAGGTCGTGGGTTCGATTCCCACCCAGGACAAATGTTTGTGTGATGAGCACGATCATTTGTTCTGTGTCTGGGTGTAATTTATCTATAATATGTATTTAGAAATATATAAGTATGTTTATCAGTTGTCTAGTACCCATAACACAAGCTCTGCTTAGCTTGGGACTAGATGGCGTTGTGTGATAGTTGTGGAATATTATTATTATTATTAATGGGACAAGTGATAGGGTCAGTTCAGACCGAGACGCGAAGCGACGTGACGTGACGCAACGATACTTCAAATGTGTATCTTATCGTGTAGTAAATAAAGTTAGATTTTGAGTCAATAAGATGCAACGCGGCGCCGCGCTGCGCCGCACTGGGTTGTGACAGTTGTATCTTTTCGTGTAGGAAATAGAGTTAGATTTTGAATAGCTCTATTGATATGTGCGCGCAGCGTCACGTCTCGGTCTGAGCTGACCGATAATCGGCTGGATTCCTACCTCATTGATACGTGTCGGAACTTTTTTATTTGGAAAATCGATACTTTATTTTAAAGTTTTTAACCATTCTTAGCATCATCAGCCTATAACGTTCCCACTGCTGGGACAGACCTCCTCTCTGTGAGAGGGGGAGTGCCGTTATCCGCCACGCGGACCCAGTACGTGTTGGTAGATGGCACATGACTGCCTTCGAGTTTTTGGTATTAGGACATGCCGGTTTCATTACCACGATGTTTTCCTTCATCTTTACTACGTTGTATGGTAAGAGAAAACTCACCCCTTTTGGTAGTGACATCACTACTAAAGGCGGTGAGATCTCTCTGAAGTGGACTGTACAACTGACGCCACCACCGACTGGTGTCTTATTAAAGTACATTTTAACTGCTTGGGAGGCCCAAGACGCCTTAGGAATATTTTGTGACCTCACCAAAGCATTTTATTACGTAAATCACGATACATTACTTTTGAAACTAGAGCATTACGGACTAGATAAACTTGCACTTAGTTTAGTAAATTCATATTTGTGTGATAGGCAACAGCAGGTTCAAATAAACGGCGTAAATTCACAGAATTCAACGGGCAAAGTCGGGGTTCCGCAAGGCTCAATATTGGGTCCTTTCCTCTTCCGTCCTATTGAAAAAACAACCTCACAATATGTTGTTATTTGCTGATGACACTTCCCATGATTTACTTTCCTTTACTCAATTTTACTAAAACTATTTTTCGCTCTTTACAGTAAAAAGAAAAAACAAATCTAAGTTAGTCGTCGACTTCGGCCACATATCCCTCTACCATTCCTTCATGTGCGTTGGAGTCCAGCTGTCCCGAGCACCCTCAACCAACGTGGCAGTCCTAGGCCTTGGCGGAGGAAGCCTGTGTATGTTCCTCAGGAAATGCTACGATAACCTCAAGGTCACCGCTGTTGACCTTGACCCCGCCATGTTGGAGGTCGCCAAGAATCATTTTGAGCTGCAAACTGATGAGCGGTTGGAGGTCCAGATTAAAGATGGATTGGATTTCTTGAAGGATGAGATTAAGAAAGGTGACTTGTGATTTTGGTTTTAGTTATCTAAGATATTTATTTAACGCCTTACTTATGGATAAATCTCCAATGGCAATGGGCGGGCCACATCGCTCGTAAAACTGATAACCGATGGGGAAGAGAAATTCACGAGTGGCGACCACGGACCGGAAGACGCAGCTAAGACCTCCCACTAGGTGGACCGACGACATCGTGAGGGTCGCGGACAACCGTGCGATGCAAGTGGCGAATTGTCGTTCGTCGTGGCGGTCTAAGGGGGAGGCCTATGTTCAGCAGTGGACGTCTTCCGATGATGATGATGAGTGTTGATGAAAACATATTATTTTTCCTACTCCTCCACTATTCTTTTCTGATTAATTTCGTTGCAGGATCCAAAACAGATAAATTCATTCTCCGGGACACGTCGAGCTTCATTGTCTCGGCGCTTTTCTGGTGGTTGCCACTGTTGATTCTGGCTTTCAGGAGTTGCAGTGGTTTGGGAATAGTGTGGTGGGTTTGATGATGGTTGATGTTGGAGTGTTCAACAAATGTTTAACTTTTTTGAAGTAAGACGGCTAAATTTTAACTTAACAACAGCTTTCTTAGTCAATTGGAGTGGTTGCCATGACATGTGTTCAAAATGCCCACCACATCATATTCGAAGCCACAATGGGGATGGCAACTGGGGAACTAATGGCGCTAGTATAACTTGTTCCAAGCATCGTCATTGCTCAAATCTTATAGGTACTTCAAAATAGTACTACCTCATTGGTCGGATTAGGACTTAGCTATGGGCGCCACCATAGCTTCTACAATTAGCTTTGACCGGCCTTCCCCATTAGTGGATACTCAATTTTGACAGATTATTCTTTGTAAAAAAATAACCAATCGTGGGATTTTATTCATTTAAAAACAATACGGCTGGTATTTTGTTTTTAAATGAATATAAATAATATGTCTAATAGCGTAGAGAGTCGAGTTTGATTTAAGCTCAGTAATCGACTTTTTTTTTTTTTTTTTTTTTTGCTATTGCGGGCCCAATGTAACCTTGACGACACTCCGACCCTTTTGGATCTATTGTGTCTAGCCCTTAGCCTTTTCAATCTGCCTCTTCGGCAAAAATATACCTCAGAAGCGATATAATTCCCCCTGTTGGCAGATTCCTGTAGTCCTCTGGGTCAGGGTAAGCTTGGCCCAGAAGTCCCATACGCTTTCCAGCCAGAGAGTCGCATTCACATAAAAGATGCTTCATGGTCTCCTTTTTGACATCTGTCATTGGGCAAAAACGGCAGTACGGGCTGTCTTCTAACCGCATTTTATACAGCAGGTCATTTGTCTGGTAATGCCCTGTGAATGCTGCCAAGATCAGCCTTAACTGTTTCCTACCATGTGAGATTATTTGTCCATTCCACCTGGTGTCCTTTGTGTCAATGAATCTCCTCGAGTGGCCCATTCCCGTCGTCCTAGACCACTCCGATTGGTGGGCCTCCCTGGCCATCGCCCTCATGGCCATATTCACGGTACTATTTGATAGTCCCACGAATGGCTCCGGGCCGATGAGATCACTTTCTGATCCTTTTCTGGCTAGTTCATCAGCTTTCTCATTTCCCAGGATGCCCACGTGGCCTGGAACCCAGACTAATCTGACTTTGTTTTGCCTCCCCAAAGTATTTAGGGTTTTGGCACAGTTCACGATTAGTCTGGAGTCCATTCGGTAGGAGTCCAGGGCCTTGAGGGCCGCTTGACTGTCACTTAGTATGTAAATAGTCTTACCTTTAGTATTCCTGTCTAGGTTTACCTGGGCACAGGCACATATAGCGTAGACCTCCGCTTGGAAGACCGTAGCATAGTGTCCCATGCTTTGACTGATTTGACAGTCCTCTGCATAAATGCCTGCTCCTGTTCCGGACTTCATTTTTGAGCCGTCCGTATACCATGTGAGTTTCGGGTTGTCTGTGAATTGCAGGCCCCCCCTCCAGTCGTCCCTGCTGGGCACATGTATCTTGTACTTCTTCCGGAACATGTGCGTGGGTCGCATTTTGTCACATCCCATGGACATGACCTTTTCGAGAGTGGTTGGGATCTCCATTCTTGTGTGATCCGTCCTCGGCATGTTGAAGTTCCACATGTCATTTACTGATAGTCTGTGGAGAGCTTTTGCAGCTTCCGACTGTATCACAATATGCAGTGGGGGCATGTTAAGCATCATTTCCATCGCTGCCGTGGGCGTTGTTCCGAACGCTCCCGTTATGGCCATGCATGCCGTCCTTTGGACTTTCAACAGTGTCTGTTTGCATGTGACCAGTCTTGTTCTCGGCCACCATACTAAGCTGCCATATGTGAGAATAGGTCTCACAATCATAGTATAGAGCCAATGTAGAACCCTTGGCTTTAAGCCCCAAGTTTTTCCATATGTTGAGCGACACATGCCAAAGACCCTAAGTGCCTTCGTCGTTGTGTTCTCCAGGTGTGTACTCCACGTCAGTGTATTGTCTAGTGTTATCCCTAGATACTTTACCGTTGTGGACCATTCGATACGAGTGTCATACAGATGAAGATTCATCAGCCTTGCGAGCTTCCTTTTTCTAGTGAAGGCTATCGCCGTGGTCTTGCTCGGATTGATAGAGAGGTGGTTAAGATTACACCAGTGCTCTACCGTTCCCAGCGCCTTCTGCATTAACCCTGTCACTGTTTCTGGGAACTTACCATTAACCAGTATGACAATATCATCTGCATATCCCACTGTGTAGAGTGGCCCTGTGTTCAGTTTGTTCAGAAGCGAATCAACCACCAAGCTCCACAGAAGAGGGGATAAAACCCCACCCTGCGGACATCCTCTAGTGGTCGTCGCTCGGAGACTGTCACCTAGTAGATTAGAGTGTATAATCCTACCTTTGAGCATGCAGTTTATCCACTTACGTATGGTGGGTTCTATACCATGCTCCTGCGCCGCCGTGTTGATGGCCTCGAAGGTTGTGCGGTCGAATGCCCCTTCTATATCCAGGAACGTCCCCACACAAATTTCCTTGTTCTGTAGTGCTTCCTCAGCTTTGGATACCACGAAGTGCAGGGCTGTCTCCGTGGACTTTCCTGGCTGGTACGCACATTGCAGCCTGTGTAGAGGTATCTTCTTCAGAGGTCCCTCCCTTATATATTCATCTAGCATCTTTTCCAGGGTTTTCAAGAGAAAAGATGTTAGGCTAATAGGTCGGTATGACTTCGCCTCCTCATAGTTCGCCTTACCTGGTTTAGGGATGTAGATGACTTTGACCTGTCTCCAGCTCCTCGGTATATGTCCGAAAGCTATGCATGCCTTGTACAGCCTGCATAGGTGCGGGTTTAATATTGTTATACCCTTTTGTAGTAAAATGGGGTAAATCTCATCCGGGCCTGGTGACTTAAATGGTTGGAATTTACCCACCGCCCATTTTAGCTTGTGTTCATTTACTACCTTTTTTGCTATTTCCCAATCAGCTTTGGTCGTGCGTGACCTTTGTTCTTCTAGGCTGATGGCCTCTACTGTGTCATATTCTACCACCTTGGAGCCCGGGAAGTGAGTTTTGAACATGATTTCAAGGGTCTCCTTCCCAGTCTCGGTATGCTTACCATTCTCCCCCTTTACGGTTGATAGTGGATTCGCCCTTGTCATTGACATTGCCTTAGAGAGTCTCATACCTTCTGGTATCGTGCTGATCTTCTCGCAGTGATCTCTCCAAGCCTTTCTTTTAGCCTTGCGGACAGCCTTGTTGTATTGGGTCAGACTGCAGGCGTAGAGACCGAAGTTACCTGTAGCCTTGGCGGCATTGTAGGCACGTCTGGCTTCCCGCCGCAGTCCGTCCAATTCAGTCGTCCACCACGGCTCCTTTTTGCCCTTTGTTGTTTTGATAGGGCAGTTGTCGACCCACGCCTGTTGTATGGCATGGCTAACCCTGTCCGCTTCAAATTCTATGTCTATAATTGAATTGAGCTTACCTTTTGAGTTACCCAAATTGTTTTTGAGGTCATTCACTTACGAGCACCAGTCAGTATTTCTTGGGTTCCTCCGCTGTACAGTCTCGAGTATTTGTCTTGTCCTGTACCTAAAGCATATATAGTTGTGGTCTGATAATGAGATTTCACTTGATACATGCCATTCATTGATCTTTTTGCTGGCCCTGTTGCCCAGTAATCGACTTAGAATATCAGCCAATATCAACATCTTTGGACATCTAAAATCCAGTTATCTATGTATTACTTATTCTAATATTTTATTTTATAATGCTAACCTTTTTCTTACTTAGATTTTCTAAATTCTTCAGGTAACAAATACGAAGCGGTAATGTTCGATATGGACAGCAAGGACCGGACTGTGGGTCTATCGTGTCCGCCCAAACAGTTTCTGGACAACCAAGTACTTGATGACGTCAAGAATATACTTACGGAAGATGGTGAGTCATTTTTCTATATTGGTTTTCGTTTTCTGTTAGTTTACGCCATTTCACATTTTACAGTTCAGTTCTGTTATGTTCATTTTTTAAAAATGCTTCGTTTTTCTGATTGTAAGGGTGCTCCCACATTTATCGACGCGGAATCGGCTTAAGCCGGTCAAGAAAACCTATAATGTCAACGTAATAAGTGTGTTACTAATGTCTATAAATGTGGGAGCTCCCTTACACACAACACGACAACTGAACGTCCTGGGATTAATCCCCAAATTAGTGTTTGTATTTTTTTTAATCCCCCCGTACTACGAATTTCTCTTGTATCGTGAACAATAACTTGTATATCATACAAATATTTGTTTCCTGCGGGAATCGAACCCGCAACACTCGGCCATTTTGCCAACCGAATTCGTAAAAAATCTTCTATCATTGACTGCCAAATATGGACCTGAATATGATATTAGGCTTTAAAAAATGTCGACCATTTCTAGCAGGACATACTCAATAGGAGCCGGGAATGTTTTGTCGTTGACGGCATTATGGGTGCCCTAAGGATAAGGGACTTACTCCACGAACCAACTTAACCCTCTGCTTATCCGTTTAAATACGTCGCGAGCGAGCGAGAGCGCGGTCGTGTTTCTGGTTGTCTATTATTATTGTAAATATAATTTACTACTAAATCTAAATGAGTGTTAAATGTAACGGCTGTAATGCCGATATAAGTGATAGTGGATACATAAAGTGTTCACTAGAACAATGTAAGAAATTATATCATCTGGAGTGTCTTGTATCAACTAAGGAGAAAGTTGAAACTTTTACACAAGAGCATAAAATTAATTGGAAGTGCCCAGAATGTGCGTGCAAAACCCCGAGAAGTAATAATTTGGAAACACCAGTTCGAGTCATGTCATTAAAGAATCCAACGGTTAGTCCTTGCAATTATGTAAACATGGAACGCGGTAGTCGACGTCATACAAAGGAAGAAATTGTGATGGACAGTGAGAAACAGCTGATAGAAGAACTTCGTATGTTTCGCCAAGAAATGAATACCCGGATGGAACAACAAATGAATGAGTATATTATCTTAAAAAACAAGTTTGATAATGCCGAAAAAGAATTACGAGAAATCAGGAAAATAATGGAGGTAGTGAGAGAAAAGGACAGTGAGTTGAATGCATTACAGTGTGAAATAAAAAAAGTAACGGAGAGGAATGTATATTTAGAAGCTAGACTAAACAGTGCGAGATCCCCAAAGGACAATAATCTGGAAGAAGAAGGAAGTAAACAACCATTGATATCGTTTGCGAATGTTGTTAAAGAAAAACAAAAGCAGGTAATCAGTAAAAATATTCATAGGAAGGAAAGTGGGGCCACGAAAGCGACTGTTAATCCAGGGAACAGTAATAATAATGAACAAGAAAGAATCGACCCGAAAAGTATAGTTGTGAATCTGTCTGAAAAAAATACAGAAGCAGAGGAATCATCATCTCCAAAGGAAGGTAACTGGATAACAGTAAATAAGAGGAAGAGTAGATACCCAAATACTGAAGTAAAAAAAGGTGGGAGCACGAGTGCAGTAGACATAAAGGGAACTGAACGTAAAAAGTTCTTGCATGTATGGCGCCTTTGTAAGGAAACTACAGTAGAAAACCTGGAAAAATACGTGAAAAAGATATGTGGATCGTTAGTACCAGTCACGGTAGAAGCCATAAAACATAAGACAGAAAGGGATTATGCTTCTTTTGTCATTGGTGTACCTGAAAGCAGTTATGACACCTTATGTAAATCTGAAAATTGGGCAGTGAATATCGAATTCTGTGAATGGGTGTGGTTTCGTAGAACAACCAAAAAACCATAAAAAAACCAGCACAGATATTACGATTTACTACCAAAACGCGAGAGGTTTGCGAACAAAATTGGAAGAGTTCTATGCAGGTGTATCATCATCAGAAGCTGATTTGTTCGCCATTACTGAAACAGGCTGTAACAAATCCATGCATGACGCAGAAATAGTGCCACCTGGTTATACAATACTGCGCTGCGATCGAGCTGACGGCCGAAAGCAAGGCGGCGCGTTTCTCGTGGCCACACCGCGTTTAGAACTGCGGCGAGTGCCCGGCCCGAGTGACGTCAACATAGACGAAAAGGTGTTCGAACTGGTTTGGGCTACGGTTTATTTACAAAGTAGACTTTTATTTTTGTTGTGTATTACTTACATTCCGCCAAACAGTTGTGAGAATGAGTACATGATTTTGTTTGGGATTATAGAACAGCTGTGTAGTAAATATAGTGATATAGTCGTAATCGGCGACTTCAATATGTATTCCTGTCCGATAAACGTGTGTAATTATTTTGAATACTTTCTATCATATTGTGGATTTACTCAGTGCAACACGATCGTTAATTGTAATAATCGATGTTTGGATTTAGTGTTAAGTACGCTTCCTAAGGATGGGAGTGTAAATGTGCGCGAGGCAGGGGCGCCTCTTGTGCCTGTGGATGCTTACCATCCGCCGCTCGATGTGTTAGTCGAGCTACGGGCGCGTCGGGTTCCAGGTTCATTCGCGTACGAGTCGACTTCTGCTTCTGTACCCGCAGGTTGGAATTTTAATAAAGCTGATTTTTTTACTTTATACTCATCAATAGCGGAAATAGATTGGACAGATATTTATGATCTTGATTTAGAGAGGAGTTTAAATTACTTTTATGAAACTATTAACGCGACTATAGATGACTGTGTTCCCAAAAAACAGCGAAGTCGTGTAAGCTCGAAGTATGTTTACCCCGAGTTTTACACTGCTGAAATAATTCGCAACATTCGTGATAAGGCTATACATCACAAACGGTACAAAGCAAGTAAGAGCCAGGATGATTACGAGGCGTTTGCTCTGTGTAGGGCTAAAGTAAAACGGTTGATCAAATTAGCACAAGAGCAACATAGCAACAGGGTTCAAAATCAGCTGCAGAAAGACCCAAAATCATTTTGGAAATATGTAAAGTCCAAAAGGGGTAGTCGAAATCCACAAAGGATTTTAAAAAATGGGGAGGTTTTGTCCGGTGAGCAATGTGTAAAAGAGTTTGCCAAGTACTTTCACTCTGTCTATAGCACGAAACAGCCAGAGTTGAATGTGGCCGCAGCAATAGAAGGGGCGGGTGGTGAGAATGGAGCGGCGAGAATTCATCTGCAGGAACTACAGTTGAAGGATGTGCAAAGTGCGCTTGAACAGCTTAAACCGAAGAGGTCCGCGGGACCGGACGGTATTCCGCCTTACATTTTCAGAGACTGTAGATCTATGCTGGCTGAACCGTTGCTCCATATATTCAATATGTGCCTGAAGACAGCCTCGTTTCCAGAGAGATGGAAAACCACTCGTGTCGTGCCCATACCGAAAGGAGGTATAAGTAACGATAACGTTAGTGGCTACAGACCTATTGCAGTACTGTCATCGCCGGCTAAAGTGCTAGAGGGCGCTATTCATAACAGCATTTTTATGCAAGTGAGAGCGCAACTCTCAGATGCACAGCACGGGTTTCGACCAATGAGGAGCACCACCAGTAATTTGCTGAGCTACATGGCTCATGTGCTGCCGATTGTGGACGGTGGGGGTCAAGCTGACGCTGCTTACTTCGACTTTAAAAAAGCATTCGACCTAGTCGATAATGACATCTTGCTCAAAAAGTTAGCAGCTGTTGGTTTCACTCCGCACCTACTTCATTTCTTCGCCAGTTACATGAGGGATAGGCAGCAATACGTAGAGTACGAGGGACACCTGTCAGAGCCGTACTTTACGTGGTCTGGTGTTAGCCAAGGCAGTAACCTCGGGCCTCTGCAATTTATTATTATGATAAACGATTTGCCTAAAGTCGTTAAGGATGCAAATTGTTTATTATTTGCAGACGATCTTAAGTTATCCCTGGCAGTGAGGGGTAATGATGACTGTGCACGCTTACAGAAGGCCATAGATAGTGTAGTTATTTGGAGCAAGGCAAACTTTCTGCAATTTAACATCCAAAAATGTGTCACAATCACTTTCTCGCGTGCACGTAGTCCTATTGTTCACGAGTACAACATTGATGGGATCCCGATGACCAGGGTTACAGAGGTTAGGGACTTAGGAGTTAGTCTTAGCGCGGGGCTTGCGTTTCGTGGTCATGTTGAAAAGTGTTGTAAAAAGGCCTACAGAAATTTAGGGTTTCTTTTGCGTACTGTTCGTGGTTTCACAAATATTACGGCGATTGTCACTTTATACAACACCTTGGTGAGAAGCCAATTAGAATGCAACGCAGTCATCTGGGCTCCACATGAGACTAAATATAGTCTCATGTTGGAGCGAATACAAAATAAGTTTGTAAGATTTTTATATTTGAGGCTCTACGGAGTATATCCTTTTTACCCGCTTATGTATCCAACCTTGTTTATATTAGGCATGGTTGGGTACAACGAGCTGAGAGTTAGGCGTGAGTTTGCACTTGTCTCATATATATTTAAATTAATTAGAGGCAAAACTCATAACGCCGACATTTTAGAATTAGTGTGTCTGAGTGTACCTGACAGATATGTGTGGCGGCGACGGCGGCCGCAGCTGCTGGCTGTACCTCGAGGCCGCACAAATCTGTTAAACGAGGCGCCTCTGACGCGGGCACTTCGCACTCTTAACCTCGTAGCAGAGGAGATAGACGTTTTTGCGTGTACTCGGAGTGAATTCACAAGGATGACATTGCATGTAATAAGTTTTAGAAAATAAGTTGTTACTATTAAGTTTGCTTCACTATTGCATTGGGTTATATACCTGTAATAATAGTTGTAAGTGGTTATAAATAAATAAAATAAAATAAAATAAATAAAAGTAATTACGACCTTAAAGTTATAGTGTATTTTATACTTACAATTTTCTTTTTCAGGCCACTTCATCCTAAACTTAGTCTGTCGCGACGTGGAGCTCCAACAATCAATAATGGACACCCTAAAACGCCATTTCAAACATTTATCCTCAGTAAAACTATATGAGGAAGTAAACGAAATAGTTTTTGCTAGCAATAGTAGTAAGTTGTATAACGCTGATGACTTTGAGAAGGCGGTAAAGGAATTGAATACTGCCGCGCGCCAGAAGAAGCTTGTCGATGTTAAATGTGTGGATTTGAAAGATTTCTTGCAGTCTGTAGTTGTTATATCGTAGTTTTAAACTATTTAAATAAGATATTTGTAAGTAGGTGAAGAGGAGCTCGTGGCTAAATAATTACAGCCGCACAGGCTGATCTTCCGGGTTAAGCCGCGCTTGCCGAGGTTGGTCTGTGGATGGGTGACCATCTGTCATAGCGAGTTTCTTCCGTACCTCAGAAAGTACGTAAAGCCGTTGGCTGTCATTTGTAGATCTTTGACAGTCGTTAATCATATTCAGAAGCTCGAAAGTCTGACAACCAGTCTTACCAGTATTACCCAGTTACTGGGTTGTGGAGGTCTGAGGCAGTCGCCCCATGTAAAATACTGATATTCAGCTGCATCTGGTTCGACTGGAAGCCGACCCCAATATAGTTGGGAAAAACCTAGGCAGATGATATTATAAGTAAGAAGATATTTAATTTGACGAGAATGCGTTTTGTGGTTGATTCATGAAACACAAAACGATCCACCGATACTAGCGGTCCACTCTCCGATCGGCCCTTTCACGACCTTAATGATGTGAGCGGTGGAGGCGAGTGGTAAGGTCAAATGAATAGAAATGTTTGAAACACGGCACGAGGAGCCGCTAGTGGCGAATTCGCTTACAAAGTTGTTTATTTGCTCTCACCGCTTTAGGCTGCGGATCCACTTGAGTCAGAGCGGAGAGCGATTCATCAATCACATGGCTTGAGTGGAGAAGAAATGTGGATTTCAAGCCATGTAATTGGTGAATTTCTCTCCGCTCTTCTCCACACCACTTCTGTGGAACTGCAGCCTAAACTTAAGTCGTGAACGGGTCGTTAGGCCTCTGCTTCAGGGCTAAATTGAGCCCAAGGGCAAAGCCATTATAAATATACAGTTTGTTTCTTAAACTTGTTCAATATAAACATGTCAATATTGATATTACAATATGATAATATTGTTGTTATTTGTAAATATCACAGTTAGGATTAACGTTTTGTTACAATGAACTAAGTTGTATGTAGTATAAATATTTATACATAGATGAAAACTACGTAAAGGTACCGGCTATAAAAATGCACATTGACTTTTGTAAAGAGATAGGCTAGTTTTAACTTGGTACAGAGTTATATTTGTCGCACGAAGCCCTAACGAACCGCAACAAACGACGATATAGCGACAAACGTAATACAGGTAGTGCGTGAAAGGGATAACGTTCTAAGAACCGAAACTAGCTTATCTTTACAAAAGTCGATGTACATTCTTTAAGACCGGTATAGTACGCGTCACGTAAAAAGAACGCTGGAAGAAAGTTGGTGGAGATGTGTTTGCGCATGGGTACAGTCTCGCATGTGCCTATTGGATGTGGATTCTGCGCGGGAAGCAAAGCTCAACTGACGAACCAATAGCGCACCGGCAAACATGCAGCGCGTGGCTCACCCGCCCCGCGCCCTACCTCACACCACCAAATAGACCGATAAATCGCCTATGCGCAGCTTGACCGCCAGCGTTCTTTTTACATGACGCGACCTGTACCTGTAAATGAAAAATCATTGATTCTAAATAGAGAAGTATAATCTGGTATAATTGAAACATTAACTGCTAAGGGAATACTATATCAGTAGTTTAAGAATGAGTAAGTATATGAGTAATGTACGTGTTTACAAACCCTAAGCGGCAACTAATTAATGCATCGTTGGAATAGCAACTTTCGATTCTGAGCTGACAGTTCAAAATGCAATACAGCATCTTTGTCTACTATTTGTGAAGTAAATAATTGTTGTAATTGGAAATTTGAACTGCTCAGATACACAGGGTGAATTTTTCAACTGGGCGATGGCTATAAACGAAACTGACTATAGTTGAAAGGAGGCTCGAGGCCGATTTTGACTGGATTTGTGTAAATTCAATAATCCTGGCCACATATTCCACATAGTTTCGGAAATAGCCATCCCACGCCCAGTTGAAAAATTCAGCATGTAGGTATATAAATATTAATAAGTTTTTCTGTGATAGGTAAAACGATGTTTGTGAAAAGAAATGAAACCACAGAATAAAATTAATGCATTTAATGCCGTTTCTTTGTTTACCGATCGCTCCCCACTCGAGACTAGCACTCGTCTTACCAATTTCGCATTATTGTCGCCATTCAACACTCCACAAGCAGACATCATCGCATAAAATCAAAATTTAACACACTAACAATTAGGCTCCCTAATTTATCACAATTGGCACCTATGAGGTCTACAAACAACAAATATACAATAATTTAAACATTAATATTCGCAATGAAATAAATTACAATAGCGACGCGCTTAATACTTTAAGCGGAATACACGACACTGTTAAATTATAAATTATGTCCCTCAAAACACTTTCTTGAGAATGTTTTTAAGACTCTTTTTCTTCTTGTTACCACTGTTTTCGTTCTCTTGCTGCCCGTTCTGTGATATTTCCGTTGATTCAGACCAGAGGCTGCCCGTAGGCGACTCTGATGCAGCTTTCTTGTTCATATTCCCGTTGAAAATGGGCTCTAACGTCCTCACAACAGGACTGGGAGTGCTCCTGCTACTCTGTCTACTCAAAGTCCTGAGGAATGCTGGTGATGACAGCCGTCGCGTTTTCATCGTCTTCGTCTTCAAGTTGTTGAAGAACGAGCCATTCGTTTTTGGTAATTCCTGCTTCGGCGGACTGGGTATCTCGATTTCTCTGAACTCTTTCGG
The DNA here is from genome assembly GCA_950005045.1 of Agrotis exclamationis. Lineage (NCBI taxonomy): Eukaryota > Metazoa > Arthropoda > Insecta > Lepidoptera > Noctuidae > Agrotis > Agrotis exclamationis. Next base: position 2,669,558 of record OX465421.1, read on the forward strand.
TTCTGACACGGGAGCGAAGAATTCCTCTTCGTCTAAGGGTATGGGATTGTCTTGGAGCTTTCCAATACTGTCTGGTCGGATCCATTCTTTGGGCTCCGTCTCGCCGGTTCTGTGCACTATTGATGTCTTTCTTCTCCTATTCTTGCGCGCAACCTGCCACTCGCCATCATCTTCCTCTCTGCTCATCTCCTCAGTGGACAGCCTGGCTATCTGCAACGCCTCCTCACTGGGCCGTCGCTTCTTCGCCGATGGTGTCTCATGTCCACTGACACCTTCGACAGATTTTCTTCTAAACTTATCTTGTTTCTTTTTGGTCTTTTTAATGACTGGTATGATTACTGGTTCTGGTTTCCGTCTTCTGGAGAAGAAGTAGAAAGCTAGGGCGAAGATAATTGACTGGAACACGATGAATTTGAAGAAGTTGATGTTGCCGAACCAGCTGTCTCGTTCCTCCATGAGGATGTGCATGGCGGCGGCCATCTGACCGAGCTGTTCCTGGAGGCTGGTCATCTGCTCGAGGTACTTCTGCTCCCGCTCGTTGCTCTTCCGTCGCTCTTCCGTCATCTGTTGCACTGTTTTCTCGAAGGTCTTCTGCATTTCTTCCACTTGCTTCTTGTAACGCCTGCTCAACTCCTCCAGGTATTGACCCGAAAGAGACATGTTGCGCTCCAGCGTCTGGAATAAAATGAATAAAAGAATAAAATGTGTTAAAAATAGATCTAAACAATCTAGGCCAAGGGTTTTTGTATTCTATAAGATTTACAGAACAAAACTTAAGAAATTTAATGTTTCTCTATTTTGGTCGTCAACAAAAACGTAGGTAAGCATAAACTTTCGTTTTACTATGTTACTCGTAGTTACAAAATAATTGTTGTTGTGTGGAAATGTACCTATATCTATGTATTTATCTCAATTTATGCAGAACACTGAGTTTAGTTTTTAGATTATTCTGATGCCAAAATTAGGTGTATGAAAACTATATAGGGTGTTAGGGGACATCGACGCACAAACGGATAGGTACCATGGGTCCAGGACATGATTCTGGACCCGGAAAAATCCGACGAAAAATTCCAACACGGGGGCGTGTTGGAATTTTTCGTCGGACTTTTCCTAATTTTCAAAATTAAAAAAAAAAGTAGTTTCTTTTACTTTAGCCTGTTCATAATCGTTATTCTTACCTAACCCAATGAGATTTTTAATAAAAAAGTAATTAATTCACTACTTTCACTAAAAGTAGCAATGTAAATAAAACTAGAAATGGTGTCTTCTTAGATGTTTTTAATGAAAGGTCATCGTTTATCTAAATACTGTGCCCAGTACCACAGTACCTGTAGTACTTTAAGCGCGGCTCACTATTAAAAAAAAACTTATAAAAAAAAATAGGAAAAAACCGACGAAAAATGCCAACACGGGGGGGTCCAGAATCATGTCCTGGACCCATGGTATCCGTTTGTGCGTCGATGTCCCTAACACCTTGTATATTGTCCTTAAGATTGTTGTGATACTGACCTTCACTCTGTTAGAAAGCCGCAGAAACACAGACTCCTTCTGCAGCGTCGTCGAACCCTGGTTCTGGTTCTGTGACGGGACCCCCGCAGGAGTCGGGTCCACCGCCATCTGGTCGAAGTCTGATAAAAAGTTCTCCGTATCTATAATTATAGGATCACTGACTTCCTCAACAATGTTGTTCTCTTTTAATTTCTCAGTATTCACTTCAGCTTTACCATTTTTCGGTTCAGTCTTCTGAACTACATCTTTATTTTCATCTATTACAACTTCACTAGTTTTATCTACTTCTGGTACAACTTCAAGTGTTTCTTGTACTGGTTTCTCCTCAATAGAGGGCGTTTCCTCGATCTTTTCATCAACTGTCTCGTGTTGCTCTTTCGGCAACTCAACAGGAACAGTAGTGCCTTCAGTTACAGTTTCTGTCGTTGTTTTCTCTTCTGATTGAGCTGTTTCATTAGCCTTCTCCTCATCAGAAGCTGTACTTTTGTCTGGAACTAATTTTATTTCCAGTTCAGAATTCGTCTCACTATTTACAGTTTGCGGCGACTCATCAACAGTTACATTCATGGTAACATTCAGTTCGGTTTCAAAACTTGTATTCAAAACAACTTTCTTTTCTTTAATAGCTAAGATATTACAGAGGGCGGCTAAATATTTTTGAGGGAACAAAGCATTCACATAAGCGACGCGTTCATCACTAAACTCTATTGTCTTTGTACTTTTAAAATCTAGTCCGTACGGCTGGCAAATGCCGGTACACTTTAAAGTCTCGCGGAGGAACACCTGGCGCACTAAACTCACTAACTTGTCCGAGCTACAGCTAATTAGTTCGTACACTTCATTGTAAAGTGTCTCACTGCAATTATCACACACTATAATATGGCTGGGCGAACAACACCGTTTGTACGTTTTGTCTGTCGACGTATCGTTGTGTTCGGAGGATACGTTTTTAGGAACTTCAGTTTTCACCAGCGCTTGTGCCGCCTTCTTCATGATAGACATCACTGCGTCTCTCGCTGAACCGAACAGGTTCTTGGAGGGCTCTGTCTCGGCAGCGGGTATATCTGGCACGTCTATTATTTCATCATCCTCATCCTCGTCAATATGAGCGGGATGCTGCGAGTTCTCCTTTTCTAACACTTCGAATTCTGACGTTCCATACACTTTAAAAAGGGATACTGGGCAGTAGTGCTCAGATCCATGATGAGATAGCATCTCGACTTTGATAAATTTTCCAAATAAATGCGGATACAGGTCGAAACTCTGCACGTCCCTCATGTCTTGCGCCGTGAACTGTCCGACGCTTGCCCAGTCCCTCGTCGGGAACCGGTCGCTGAAGTACACAGCGATATCTTTGGGGGTTGATGAGAATAGCTCAAAATTAGCTATTTCAATTTTCTGCGCTTGCACCGCCTCGCAGAGCTCGACGACAAACCAGATGCGGCTGGTGCAGGTGTTGAGCATGTACTCGTCCCTGTTGGGCGACAGGATGGAGCTGGCTGACCCCGCCTCGGGGTTCACGGCGACGATCTTGGCGCCGCACGCGAGCGAAGCGTAGTTTTTCGATCGCAATTTAGTGCTTTTACTACTAAAGTTCGTATTACTATGACTAGGTTGACTCGAGTGGTTCAGTACTGTGTCTTTTTTCTCGGCTTCGGCCAGCTGTTTCTGTGCCCACTCTGAGAACGAGGGGATATCTTCCTGCGGAGTATCTGGTTTGACTGGAATGTTTTCTGTTTCTTGTTCTTTTGGTTCTTCGGTTTGAGATTCTGTGGCGGCTTCAATGTCCACCGTGGGCGTTTGAAATGCTTCCTCTACCTGCCTGGTCTCATGCATGGGCTTGGCTTTGACGACAAGTCGTGGTTCTGTGCTTTCCTTCTCCACGTCTTCTGGTGGTTTCTCTGCGTCATCTTCAACGGGCTCACCGTCAATGATGGAGAAGATCTTGGTGTCATTGTGTTCCTCCGAGTCGTTGACGAACAGTAGTTCGTCTGGATGCCTCAATTCCAATTTGGCGTTGTCTGCTAGCGATATGAGCACTGGAGGTTGCCCCGTGTCAGGTAACCTGGAATAGAACAGAAAATTATATGTTAAAAACTTTTATAGAAAAAATGCAAAAATTGTGGTCGAACAATTCAAATAAAGACATAAAATGTATGTAAATTACAGAAATAACCGCTATTTTTGTTGCATAAAACATAAGCTCAGATTACATCATAATTAGTATTCCATTAACCAATTGTGAATATTCAATGGAGAAAATCATTAAATGGATTGGACGAATGCACAATATTATTCCTAACCACATTAAAATTTCATCTTTTTGTTAGTTACAATTTTAATCAATATCTTAGATTTCCAGCGAACATTCTCCCAATCTCAGCACCTCCATTACATAAACTAGATAGACCAATAAAAAATCAGCCGCATTCCTGTTACCGGTCGGCAAGGCGCGGCCGCACCGCATTGCCGGCCACACAGACCGACAATGGGACACTTACAATCACTGTATCGTTAAGATTTCATACGATTTATGATCATTGAACCCGCTGCAAGCAATTGAAACAATCAGCATAGTGGACGTTGGTAATGTTATGATGTTCAGCAATTTCTGGAGGGTCGATAGACTCATGTTTTATGCTATATTATTTGGACTTGCCACTTGTGAAGTTACGAAAATATTTAGATGCATCAATGGCCTGAAAGTCTAAAGATACATCTCGGAAAAACTAGTGTCTTGCTAAGAAGTGTAATACTCAGTACTAACTGGGTAGTGGACACTTGTGGACGTCAGTTAGGCAGTCTCTGCGAAACCAACATAGTTGGAAAAAGGCTAAAATAAAACTAGTGATTAAGAAAATAAGTTTATTTGGCACACAGTTTTGACACAAGAATACAATAAAAAATAATCACAAAAAGTAGGTACCGTGTCCCGGCTGTGCCAAATAGGCTCAGTTCAGCTGAAAGCCAGGCCACAGGGTGCCTGACGCTATAAGGTGCTGCTATATTTATTTTTGTGGAAAAATGGACAAGAAAGTTTCTGCTAACATTGTCCAAACCACTTTCAGTACAACTACAAGAGTAAATTAGAATGGACGCGGACGGTTACAGATCCCTGGATTTCCTAGAATTTTCCATCATCGTTTTACACAAATATGTAACTTGATAGTAAGCCATAAAAGACAATCTATCAAAATCAAGATCCAATTTCATAAATTCTTGTCGAAAATAAAAGAGTAGTCGAGGAATCTCGCTTTTTTCCTCATCAATTACGTTCGAGGTTCCTGAGACTTCAATCGAGCGTAATTGAAGATAATTTTCATGATTACAGCATTAGGAGTATTTTCAGACGAGCCGTGTTACTGTGTCAAGGAATTTGTAGTTCTGTAACGAGCTTTTATTTTTTGAATTCCAGTACAGGAGTAGCCTTGTGCTACATCATATTTTATTATGATTAGGTAGCGGGTTCGATCCCCACACGAACCAAATATGTAGTTGTTACGGGTATGAGTGTTTGTGTATGTGAGTGTCTATGATTGCAAATGCACCAACGACACAGGACAAATTCCTAGAGTGGAGCAACGTTTTTTAAAAAAAGAAAGAAAAGTAATAAAGTTTTCATAAAGAAACGAAAAACATTACGAATTTACGCAATCTTAGGAAGTTGTTGATTTATACTGATGGTGATAGACCTTACCAGGGTTGATGCTTGCGATCAACATCCTGTTATGTTAAAGTTAACTTGAGGAGGGCAAGCGTAAGCGTGGCGGACAACTCCACAGATATAAAGATGTGATAAAACGTCATTTCAGGAAATGTGACTCAGAACCGTCTCGGTGGGGCAGCAAGCCGCCCAAAGGATAGAGGAGGTCTTTCGTTAAAAACAAACGTAATTTCGAATTGCAGCGGCACGTTGAGCTTATGCAAAGCGTGACCAATTTAAAGCCTGACCACCTGCGGCGATCAGTTATAATTACATCGATGGTGTGCTCACATGCCCGCATTGTGCGCGGATCTTTTCAAAAAAGATTGGATAGATAAGCCACAGGCGAGCACACGAACGGCAACTACAACGGAGCTAAAGCAATCGCCCTGGCCGAAGTCGGTCGGATCGCATCATCATCATGTTGAAGTCTGGTGCTAACCAGATTTTACTGTGTTGCAGTGCGCAGGTTCCTTAAGGCTGAGCTCGTCCCATCTTGACAAGATCAAGGCCAAGAGCAACCCGAAAAAAAATCAAGAGATATTTCTAGCCTGCATCATCCCAGCGCTGGAGAAAGGCCTCTCGTAGAAATTCTTGATATCAGATCACAAAATGATTAATTGGACCTGAAGTTCACTAGGAGATTTTAATATAAAAAATCTGTTTAAAATCCACACCTATTAAATTTACACTTTATCTCTACAACAAGATACTAAAACCGCAGCTCTAATCTCAGTTCTCAATTTCAAATTCTGTCGAAACTCTCATTTAGTTTCAGTAAGCCGTTTGTGAACTGCGAAATTAAATATTGGAAATTGGATCCTATCTTACTTTATAATTTTACAAAAGAAGTAAGAAATCTAGAATTTTCGAACAGGATTTTACTGGAAATATTGCAAATATCCTTTTTTGAAGCGGATATTAGGAAGATGGTTCTGGGAGGTGTCAAAGAGAAGTATAATTCCTTTGTTTGTATGTAGGTAGTAATCTCCGGAACTAATAATCCAATTCATTTTTTTTTCTGGTAGTAAGCTTATAGGTACATTTAAGTATCATAGGCTATAAATAACATTTATATTTATGAATATTAGCCGAGGAATCATAATTTTAGTTTAGCAAGTCGAAAAAAGTAAAAGCGGGATGGGATGCGACGCGGATTGTCAAGAGCGAAAACTACACACGAACACAGTCGCGGGCAGAAGCTAGTCGTGAATATTGTAGTACGACAGTACAGACGCCAGCATAACAACTTACCACAATCTATCAAACTTTAATAGATTTTCAACCTTATCACAATAGTGGAATGTTAATGTTCGAATGGTAAAAATTGTCAGTTTGTGGTAGGTTGACGTCTGCTGGCGTCTGTACCTAATAAATCAATTTAACATAGACTATTGTCGTTTTTATGTCGTCCTTCCTCTAAACATCGGTTGCCTAACTACCGGGAGACACACAAGAATAGTTTGATGAGATATTAATTCACTACATAAATCGCTATCGCTATTGTTTTCAAAATCGGTTAAGGTTACCACATTAAAAATAAAAATAACAAGCACTTTACCAAAATAGACATAATAATGTAACTGATACGGCCATTATTAAAGTAAATTGCGTTCTGATATACGTTATTCATTATATTTTGATAATAATGCTGATATTATAATATGTAGTTTAATATATTGAACTGCAGTGTTTTGAAAATATGTGGGAGTAGAAGTTGAGTCACGGAAGCCCAAAACATTTGCATTAATTCATAACTAATTGGATCCGATCCAGACACAATCCGATTTTTTTTAAACGTTGTCCACATTCATTTCTCCTGTATCGTGGGTGCTTTTACAAACACTAAACTCATAACATAATATACTTACATAAACTACCTGTAGACCAAAGCACTACCTGCAGTCAATCGCTATGACACTGTACGAACTGTGCCGTCAAAATTATTAGGCACTAAGTACATACACATAGGTGTCGTATAGAATAAAAAAAAATCGGTCCACAAGCAAAAAAACTAACTAAAGGCAAACACCTAGGAAGTAGGTACACTTTTTATACAGATATAATTACAAGAACAATACATTTTGACCGACGATACCTAATATCCATGAAAAATATAAAGTTTCAACGTTTAGAATGACTACTTGTCAATTTGTCATTAACTGAAATATGATGTATTTTCAAAGAAGCCTTGAAATCGAGGTGTGACCAACCTTGGACTGAAATCTATAACAATAAAGGTCACAGCATTGTGTGAAATAGCTGTAAAAATGAATGAGCAGATGACTGAAAAGCCCTGAAAACGTGACCGAGAAAAATTATGTATTTTTAATTACTGTTATTTTTAACTGAGCACGTTTTTCTTGGGAAGAGGAAAAGTATCATGAGGATAGTTATAAGAATGGCTTAGTAGGGGAAGATCAGAGAAACGATGGATAATATTGATTGAAAGATGTTGTGGATTGAAAGAGGCTGACATGTAAAATGATGACTGATATAAAAGTAAATGATACTGTGACGTCTGATAGAGTGGAAGAAAAAAATGTGTTGCGCCGACCACAAATAAAATGGGATAAGGGCAGGAAGATGATGATAGACAAGAATCAAGTAAAAATGGGCAGAAAAGTATGGAAGAGAGAGGACTCTGAGCCTCCGTTGTCCAAATGCCAAATAGCCAGCCCCTCTCGATTGTCTTTTTTCTGCCCAAACAGGCAAGGCAGTGGAAGGGCTTCCACTGTCTTCTTCTAGAAGTCTAATACAACGTGCATGTTACAGGAAAGAGATAGTTATGGACTATAGACACGGACAGTTGAATCGCTTTATTTCTATACTGTGGTCAATTTGATTTAAAGCGGGTAATGCTCAATTCATTTGTCTATGGTCGACTTCAATTAAATTAGGGATTAGGGCCGGAGAATGACGAGGTTTTCTTGAAACTAGCACAAGTGGTTGTTTTTCAAATTTTGAATTTTCTGAACCGATTCCTGCACCATGTTAACAGTTACGTTAATTTTAAATACAATTGCCAATCAATATTGGATATGCTAGTCATGTGTGGCAATGATTTCTTAGTTGTCTATGCAAATGATGTTATGATGGATGTGCTGCATTCCAGACAGTATGCAAACTTCCTCAACTGTAATTGTGTAGAGTGTCCTTCATGCCAGTTGCATCCATTATAAAAATGATATAATGAAGAATATATTCAGGCAATGCCAGTCTGTTGTGTAAACCTGGTGAGGTTCTACAAACTGTGGGACACCAGACAATCGTTGCTTGTTCAATTTCTATTAATTTAACGCAGTCAGTAGAATCTGGAGTATTAGTAACGTACAGTTGCTGTAGAATTGATAGACTTATGGCTTATATATGGTATTTTGTTGACCGCAATTACAACTGAAGCTGTCAACAAATGCCGCTCGTCTTTAAAAGCACTTATAGTTAAGTTTTGGGTCGACTCCATAGACGTTGATAGCGATGTACTATGGTTCGGTTTCCAACAAGCGAAGACTTGAGGAGACATTCAAATTTTAAGCAAACACAAGACATGAATCATGATAGACAAGAGATTTGACGAGAATTATATCTGTATGTCTTTCCACTTCGTTCGACTCTAGCCTAGGAAGAAGATTGGTAAGATAAAAAACCATGCTTACGTGCAAAATATCTTGGTGAGTCCTTGGTGGCCACCGTACGACAGCAGTTGACATATAAGCAGAGCCGCCAGCAACGCCCGCGCCGGCGACATCCTGTATCCGCCGCCGGCGCATTGGCGACGCGCCGCTACACCTATCACGACACGACACGACACCACACCACCGATCCGACACGAACGTGCGACACGACAATATCACTCACTGATAGTCGCACTTCCTTTTTGTTCGTAACTGATTCTGTACTTGAAAGTCCGACAAAATCTTGCGTTACGGACACGACACGTTATTTCACCTTTTTATTTTGTAATACGGTTGTGCACTATCTCCTTTGATGAGCATTCGGGTAGACCTATTGGGTGAATCAGTAAATGTATTACGATTGTTTGCAAAACAAGGATCGTGAGAAACTTTGTAGACAATAGGTTTGTGTGTAATGACAGCAGTAACATCGGGCTTGTTTAACATGCTGAGGATCTTAGGAAAGAAGATTCATGTGTGCTTGTGGATTAGACAACTACACTCTTTGAATAAACTGTTTTTTTTAGGTGTGGGAAATCGTGAAGTCACTTCCTCCTTCCTTCCTCTGGGGTAGTGTTCTGTGTGAAACGGAAGGGGGTATTAGAATCGACTTTAAACCCAACCTTTGATTACCCATTGCATTGCAGGGCGACAGTAACTGTTTCGAACAATCCTGCAACACATTTGAATACCCTAAGATCTGATATTTTGATAATCAGGAGGTTTTCCTTATCATGGTCAAAATTATAGTTAAGGATAATTGTGAAGCGCTCGTGTCAAGTCAATCCTAAAAAGCTACTACGTTATTTCCATGGGAATGTTTATAATTCATTCAACAGATGTCTTGAGTATGACAACACCGCTTTGTTTAGGATTGACAGTGTCTCCTTTCAATTAGTCTGGCGACTGTGTTGTCAATGCTCTATGTTGTTGAGACAATGTGTTACTCTGTGTCAATTAAGAATACATTGGCTAAGTATGGCCCACGCTGTGCAATGATGGTCAATTACACAATGGACCTCTGATAGTTATGAGTTATATACCTGTCTATGCTTTTTGATTAATGTGATTAATGAAAGATGTCCTGAACTGCATTTGTAAATTATAGAAGGGATAAAGAGAGCAGCTGCCGGCGACGAATAGAAGAAAATATACTTCATGCACAAATGACAAGGTCGCCCATACATGTACTGGTCCAGCAGTAAACCAGTCATCAACATACAGGGACAACTCAGGCAGCTAGTGAAACCTGCTGACAAGTATTTCGACCGCCCGAAATTGTTATACTGCTCGAAGTTATGCAGTTCACAGAAATCTTAAAGATAAGAACAGTGTGTGTTGATCACTAGCTAATTGCTAGAGGCGGCCTAAAACACGTCAGCCAACCAAGTCTGATTAAAAATTAAGAAAATGGTTGCCGTCTTTTTCCTTTACGTAATAAAAGTTTAAGTTTTAAATACTCTTTTAAATAGATGGTGATACGACTGCTTTCTATATCATAGCAGGCTGATACGGTTTTTATAATCTAATCATATAGAATAAGCGAAAACAACGGGTTTTACTACGATGGGAGACTACCGCTGTGGTTAGCGGTAGCGGCTTTCTTTGAAAACACCTTTAATAAACTTACACACACCGACACACGAAGCACATCCAATATTCAAACACAAAACAGTGCAATCTCTTCGCAAGCCGTCAAATAAATTGAACAATGAATGAAGTAGTAGCAAAACAGTTTACATTGAATGAATGAAATTCTTGTGGAAACGAATTGCTGGATACAAAGTAGTTCTTCAATAAAACAGCTGATATTATGTTGTTTGTTTGACCCGATGGCTTGATAACACTGTCGAGATAGAAGAGGACTTGACTCGTGGCTAAATCTTTGGTCCCAGCTGACATTTGTAGATCTGACAATGACATTCGCGGGTGCTGGTTGACAGTTTCACCAAGTGGTATGTGGCACGTCAAATTAAAGAATTTTATAACATGAGCATGCATTGTATATTCAGTCTAAAACGTCCTTACTGCTGGTACATAGCCCTCCCAGTGAGAGGGATTGGACTGTCAATTATTATTCAGCACGCAGGCCCAGTGCGGGTTGGTAGATGTCACATGTCTTCGAGTTTTTGGTTCTAGGAAATACCGGGTTTCCTCATAATGTTTTCCTTCACCGTTTTGAGAGCAGTGGAGATGTAATAAATAACACAAAATGACCCCTGGCCTGAGAGAGGACATCGTCGTCGAGGCCGACCGCAGCGGAGGTGGTGTGACGATCTGATCATGTTCGCGGGGCAGACATGGCCAGAAATTGTCCAAAATAGAGAGGATTGGAAGGAAAAAGGGGAGGCTTTTGACCAGCAGTGGGACACAAGCTAGGCATTAAAAAAACCCTGGCTGGGATCGTACCCATGACCTACAAGACCTAAGTACTTCCCCTTGGTAGTTCCCCTCTTGCTTGTATTTTGTTTACGCCTCCGACTTAGGTCTAACCAAAGAATAAATTATTAAGGCCATGTGTTTTATCTCCGATATCAAAAATCCGCACATATCTAAGGTTATCAGTGTCAACTGACACATGACACTAAGGACCACGTGTAATCAAGTACTTACGATTGAACAAAACAATAGGCATCGATTACCTACTTTGTATTTGTGCCATATCAAATGACGTATACAACAAGTCAGTCATACGCGTGGGAAAATTTACGCAATAGTAACTAGTGACGCGCGATCTCGTGTACACTTCGGATAAATATCCGCAAATTGTATGTGGCGGATATTTAAACGTAAAGATTGTTATTTGTATCTTGCGGATATTTGGGTTTACTAAAGATGTTTGGTTTTACTAGTTTTGTTATGCAAATATTAATGACATTTTTCAGGAGTCACTTTATTGGCGTATTATTTTTAAAGTTTTTTACGGAAATCAAGACAGTTTTTGAGTATGCATGTAAGTTTATCAGAGATAAGTTTTTTAGCCAGTCTTTGATATATCATCGTCAGTAGGTTCTTAAATTACCTCCTAATTAACAGTACCATACGTAAATACATAATCTGGTGCAGTTCTTTTTAGATGCATAATAACACGTATGTATATCAACTTATTACCTGCATCGCAATGCACGTCTTTATAATGAATTAATGTTAGAAGGTAACTTACGTTCACAATTTACTTACTCGACTTAATATGTATTGGAAAAGGAACCTAAATACCTACACATCAAGTTCAATTTCAAAAATCTAAAAATCTTTTTCAACAGTACTTATTTATCATTCTGAAATCAATTTAATTTACACGCACTATAAAGTTGAGATTTGCGTAGAAATAAGGACATGAATAGACATTTATTGGTTTGTTATTATTTATTTCAAGTTGCATTATCAGTTACCGATACCGGAATGAAATGCAAAAGATAAGAATTGGAACAGCTGTTCTTAAAATTGTGTTGTCACTTTGCTATTTATGCTTATCGGTCAATAAATCGACATTCCTTGGACCGCTATTATTTATAGTTTTAGTAATGAATATTTTATTAAGAATCAAATAAGCTAAGTATGCCAACAAGAAAAGCGATACTAGCTTATATTTTTTATTTCTGTAATCTTTATTTGTTAATTGTTACCCAGTTTTAGCCACAATAATATAATAATTCATTCGAAGTTGACATTTTTCGCTATAAAACATTACCTAAATTTAAAAATAATAATTTGAGTGATCACCACACTAAAGATTATTCTATCTAAAAAGCCACATCGTATAATAAAAACTTAAAATTCATGTACATGTAAATTAAAACATCACGTTGAATAAATAATATACATCATATAATGCATGTCGGTATTGTAAATATCTAGTGCGGAAAAAAAAAGAAAAACGTGAAGAGTACTATCTAAATCTTATAAAAATAAAGAGAAATGTAACTTTATACTTTATATTGTCTTTGTAATTAATTAGCATTGTATCAACAGACGTACATATGTTTGAGTAATATTTATGTTTGTTATCATGAAAGTGTCTTGTTGGACAAAAGATTATTATTTATAAGTAGGCGTGTAAAGTTTATTGTTATGATGAACGCACTTGAAAAATGTATGACAGGCGAAAGAAAGAAGGCCAAAGTCGAGACTGTTTCTTCTGTAATATTGTTCCAAAAATGTTCTTCTTAACACTAGGAAACTTTAGTTCATTACTTGCTTAATTTTCCTAAGCAATTTAGTAACATTTAATCCGCCAAGGCGCCAAATATTAAGGATATTATTGCAATTAATTATTCTCGAATGCTAAATGAAAATTAATTAGCACCCACCCTTTAACGAAACAAGTATACACTAAACTAATTTGAAAACAACATTGCAAATAACTACTAAACAACAAACGCAATACACCGTCAGGCGGTAACAAATCGGATATTTATCCGAAAACTTGCCACCTTAAATTCGTATAATGACTGACCGAAGGGAGTTGAACCGAGTTGGATTACGCCATGTCCCAACACTATTCTGTAACTTAGTAAAGGTCCTCGCCTACAGCGACTTTTTGCTGCGATACAGTTGCGCTGTAAACATAAAACGATCGCAATGCTGTCGATAACATTGTACTCATTTATTTGATTTTCCTAAATCGTATTATTATTGGTATCCAATTAAAATCGGGTTCTTGAGGGAACCCGGATTTAATTAGAAACCACGATTCTATAATGGCTACTATTGGGATGTCGTGTTAAAATTGCGCGACGTATGACGTACCCGTTACATTGGCTCGATTTTAGAATACCCAGATTCTCAATACATCGATGTCGAACAGTCTGTAATGATATAATAAAACTTTGCTACTTTTTGCAGCAAATAGTTTGCATAATATTTACTCTTCTTTTCCTCGATGTCAGAAATAGTATCTTACATGGATCAATTAGCGATTCCAACGCGCGTCTCAATCATCTCTGTCGCGCGTTGCAAATGCGACACGTGTATACATCGCTACAATAAACCCGTGGGCGACGACCCTAAGTTAGTAGTTATCAGTAAGCCAATAAACTAATTAAATAAAGCTTGCCTAGTGTCTGAAGTAGTCTAATAACCTCAGCTATCTATCCACTATGAAATATTGAATCGTATTACCATATCGTTAGGGTAACGTAGATTTTGTAAACTGATCACGGCTGAAAGGAATTTTGTTAGTGGTTAAATTAGAATTTGTTGTATCTAGGCTAATAAATAGCGGGGTTTGGAAACAACGTGGTATCGTGGGAGCAAAAGGTCGTGAGTTCGAAACTAAAGTACAGTTTGTAATGTAATTTTGCTTGTAAAAGGCTGGGGTAAAGGGAAAATTCTATAAACTAGTTTGTAAGATACGCTTTATCGCTACACAGCTGAAGATATTTCGAAGAATTTTGGTACAGAAATAGGTAGATGATGCTTCTCTTTTTTTAAAGAAACTCTTTCTTTAAAATCTTGAAGGGAAAAAATATGGGGAGGAGGTGGTTAACGAAATCGCTGTCAAAACCTGATAATAAATACGTACAATTGTATTTTTTACTTATTACAAAGTTTTTTTATAAAGCTTGAAAGGGGGTGTCTACTAAAATGTTGAGTATTTTTTTTTTTTATCGTGGTAAAATCATCAAATGAGTCCTCCCACCCCGGGCAGGGCGGGAGGGACTGTCAGACTTGTACTGACTAAAATCCACGGTGTCCTTCAATAGCCCTTTATATTCCGGGGTCACGGTAATGAGATAAGTCCCGCGACCCCGGCAGGCTTCGGCCCTCTAGAGGGGGGCCCCGTCATCTTGCTGACGCTCTTTGAGGCGCGCGTGGAACACAACGCGCCGTCGACCCGGGCATGGTCCATGGTCGGGCAGCGAGTTGCCCTTTACTCGCCACCCGCATGCCCGCGCCTACGGTGGCCGGAGATCGTCTTGCGACGTCCGTCGCCGTGGGTGTAAACCACTGCGGGTGGGGCGGAGGGAGGACATTGTCCTCTCCATCACGCGGCCCGCCTCCTCCTTCGCGAGCATGACTGCTTCGCAGAAGGAGGCGACCGCTTCCCACTCCGTCTCGCCCCGCAGCATGGCCGCAACCAATGCCGGGCGCGAGAGGTCTCCGCCTATCGCCGCCGTGAGGACACGTCGGTGCTCTGCCCAAGCTGGGCAGTCTTGCACCGTATGCTCTACTGTGTCCTCCGGGCGATCTAAAATGTTGAGTATTAGACAAATATAGAAAAACCCCCAAATACAGGTAAATAAAGATAAAATTAAAGGGCACAAAAATAATTGCGTGTTATAGTTTTTCGCTGGTTTTTCCAGTCTCATTTCTCCTTTTGTACAAATCTACACACATTGTAGATTACGCCAATTTAATTACGAAATAAATAAATGAACATAGCTGACACTGCGCATGTGCAGGCAATTAAATTAATTGAGACCTATCAATAATAAATTATTCATGTTATTAATAACTTTAATACCGTCATAAACTACTAGATTAGTATTATAAAGACGCAAGTAAAAGTACTGGTCTGCTGTGGTTTAAGTTTTTTTTTTGTTTGTGAAAGAATTAAGTTTTTCTTAATTTTTTATTAATAATCCTGTGTCCATTGACACTGGTTTACATTTCTCATCTGGTTACATCCTATCTAACCACCACAACCAAGTTAGTACTACTCGTAGGTAGATACAAAGTAAGACTGGTTGTTATCGGGTCACTGTTCGAACCCGGGACCTACAACTCGTAAGTCGGAGCAGTTACCTCTGGGTCGCCCCAGCTCATCTCACCCCACCTTTGCGAAGATATGACAACATTTTGAACCTTTTGGAACAAAGTTCCTTATCGCGCGTTGCGAAAGGGGGCTAGGCGGAAAAAATTAAGACGAAAGTTGTAAGGACACTTTTTGTTATAGTAAGTTATAGTAAGCCGTGCGACATGCGCATGTTTCTCTGTCTGTCTCTCTCTCTCTTATAGAAAGCAAGCCAGATATTTTCGTTTCGTCTTTCTATGTATTTCGCATTGAACAGTGTGGACCAGGTTGAGTGTATACAGTAACTTCGTTCCATCCGGGTGTCCCTTGACACCTCTCAAGTTTTTTTTTATGTGAAATATTAATATTGAGCTATTCAGCGTTACACAGTGCTAGGTCCCATGTCTATAGATAGCCGAATTCTCGTACATACTTCCATTTAGCCATCTCCTTTTTGGGTCACTGTTCAAACCCGGGATCTACAACTCGTAAGGCGGAGCAGCTACCACTGGGCCACCCCACCTCTAATTTGTTAGGTAGTAATATTGATGGTGCCTGGTACCAATAAAACAGGCTCTAGGTCGTACATAGGTCGTAGATATATGCCTAGAACGTCTAGAGTAAGTATATAGTGTGAAAGTGGAGCAAAACGTATCGTCTGGTGGGTATCCAGCTAAACGGGTCGGCTTGGGAAATGGGTCACCTCATCTTGTTTAAGATGATGGTCCAGAGTGACAGGCTGTTAGTAAGTATTCTAGTTTTGTAGAAGTGAAAGGGTGTTTTTTTGTAATTTGAAACACAATGTTTCTTTTATGTGAAAGATTTGCGACCTCGATATACTTTTCGCTAGAATAATATTTACTTTAACACAACGGAGTCATAATGCTTTAATTTTTCTTTCTTCTCGTGTCGTGGTTCGCATATAGCAGAACTAGCTAATCAAATATGTATTTATCATTCCAATCTCATTCCCATTTTGATAAAAGCGTTTACTTACATTTTGAATATTTTATTAGGTTTTGTTTGTGTGTAGGGGGGCAATCTCTGGAACTAATGATCCAATTCTAAAATTAATTTTTTGTGAACTTTTTTAATTACTAGAATTGGTCTACAGATAATAATATAATAATAATATTCCACAACTATCACACAACGCCATCTAGTCCCAAGCTAAGCAGAGCTTGTGTTATGGGTACTAGACAACTGATAAACATACTTATATATTTCTAAATACATACTGTTAAATGGAAAACTGAATCATTACTGAATCTACAATTTATTCGATATAATATAATTAACATCTTGCAACTTGAATTTGCCGGTCATGTCCAATTACACCGCGCTGACATACGTCATCCTGACTTCTCTCTGCCCACTCCTCTAGGGATGTACCACGCTGCGTAGGGTTGGGATTCCAGTTACGGATTTTCGTTTATTAGTTCGGCCTTCCTGACTATCCGGCGTCCTCGACGGAATTGCACTCTAAATGAACACGAAGAGCCGTGAAACCTGGAAACAATCACGCACACAGAAACGGCACAAAGCCCGCAGGCAATGCACAGTAACAGTATCCCTCATTACGCGACCCATCTTAATCAGCAAAATAAAAGATGGGTCAAGCAATGCCGGTCACTGACTGTAAGCAGCGAGCAAACCCCGTAGGCAATGCAACCAGCCCCATAGACAATGCAACCAGACCCGTGTGTACTGCAACCAGCCCCGAAGGCAATGCAACCAAACCCATGTGTACTGCAACCAGCCCCGAAGGCAATGCACCCAGACCCATGTGTACTGCAACCAGCCCCGAAGGCAATGCACCCAGACCCATGTGTACTGCAACCAGCCCCGAAGGCAATGCAACCAGCCCCGTAGGCAATGCAACCAGCCCCTTAAGCAATGCAACCAGCCCCGTAGGCAATGCAACCAGCCCCGTAGGCAATGCAACCAGCCCCGTAGGCAATGCAACCAGCCCCGTAGGCAATGCAACCAGCCCCGTAGGCAATGCAACCAGCCCCTTAGGCAATGCAACCAGCCCCGTAGGCAATGCAACCAGCCCCGTAGGCAATGCAACCAGCCCCGTAGGCAATGCAACCAGCCCCGTAGGCAATGCAACCAGCCCCGTAGGCAATGCAACCAGCCCCGTAGGCAATGCAACCAGCCCCGTAGGCAATGCAACCAGCCCCGTAGGCAATGCAACCAGCCCCGTGGGCAATGCAACCAGCCCCGTAGGCAATGCAACCAGCCCCGTAGGCAATGCAACCAGCCCCTTAGGCAATGCAACCAGACCCGTAGGCAATGCAACCAGCCCCGTAGGCAATGCAACCAGCCCCGTAGGCAATGCCACCAGCCCCTTAGGCAATGCAACCAGCCCCGTAGGCAATGCAACCAGCCCCGTAGGCAATGCAACCAGCCCCGTAGGCAATGCAACCAGCCCCGTAGGCAATGCAACCAGCCCCGTAGGCAATGCAACCAGCCCCGTAGGCAATGCAACCAGCCCCTTAGGCAATGCAACCAAACCCATGTGTCCCACAAGGTAAGTATTGTTATTTCGATTGAAATTCGCAGTAATCTATAAGCTTCTCAAAGGTTCCACAAGGTTCTCGACAATTCAACCAAAGATGGCACCAGCTCGTAACATTATCACGTAAATACCATCAGATCGCTCCATGAAAAACCAAAATCAGGAAAAAAAGATGTTCTTTTGTTATTTTTCTCATGTCACATTCTCAAAATTTTCACATAGTAATTTTATGTTTCATGACCAAATAAGCACGCAAGTATTTATGCCACTTCTGAACTGTTAAATGGAAAACTGAATCATTACTGAATCTACAATTTA
Organism: Agrotis exclamationis; assembly: GCA_950005045.1. Taxonomy (NCBI): domain Eukaryota; kingdom Metazoa; phylum Arthropoda; class Insecta; order Lepidoptera; family Noctuidae; genus Agrotis; species Agrotis exclamationis. Next base: position 2,688,019 of record OX465421.1, read on the forward strand.
TTCGATATAATATAATTAACATCTTGCAACTTGAATTTGCCGGTCATGTCCAATTACACCGCGCTGACATACGTCATCCTGACTTCTCTCTGCCCACTCCTCTAGGGATGTACCACGCTGCGTAGGGTTGGGATTCCAGTTACGGATTTTCGTTTATTAATACATACCTATTATAGATAAATTACACCCAGACACAGAACAAATGATCGTGCTCATCACACAAACATTTGTCCTGGGTGGGAATCGAACCCACGACCTCCGGCATAGCAGTCAGGGTCACTAACCACTAGACCAACAGGCCAGCCAAAAAGATAAAGTCATTACATCCCCATACTAACTTAAACTACATAATGCCAATAAATCTTCACCCAACAGATTAAACAGAGATCTAACGACGCATCGATCACGAACTTTCGTTTTCCATCGCCGCCATTGATACAATATTCGCGGATCATTTAGCCGGTGCGGTATCAATTTATAAGCTTCTGCTGCACTTACTATGTGCCATAGCTTTCGCTGTGGGGCCAACGTCCGCGGTGGGCGGGACAGGTTGCATACTCAGATAGTTGCGAGGGTGCAGACATAAACTACGTTTAAAAATAGGGGTGGCTGGTAAAAAAAGTGGTTATTAATAATTACTTATATTGTAATAGCGAAAGTTTAGATATTAGTTTGTTACTCAATCACGCCAGAATGGATAACGGTTTTGCTTGGAATTTGATACACAGATAGTTTTTAACCTGGATTAAGACAAAGGATACCATTTATTCCGATATTACGTACCAGGAAGAATATTTTAGGTTACACGCGGATGTAGGCACTGGCAACAGCTACTGATTTAATATTTTAAATTTAATTTCAAAGAAAAAGGAGTAATATTATTTTGTCAAGAATCAACATTTTTAGGTACACTAGTTTAATTTCCATACTAAACTAGAATTCTGTATGCATAATTAATTAAAGTTCTCTATTTTTCTAGAAGTTATTCGCCTAACACGGGTTGTCATTTTGTTAGTAGGTATATTTTCATACCAAAGTTGCGCCATTTTAAATTATGCCTAGTAATAATATCATAGAACAAAACTATTTATAGGTCGATATTTATAATTTTAACACACGCATCTGGACAGGTTAGAAAAGGTTATCTAACAGATTAATTTACAATAAAAAAACCAGCATTTAATTTGCATTATTTTACTTATAATACAGATTATGTAAGTGTTTAAAATCGTGGTAATGCATGCTATGTAATTAATTTATTCATGTCGAGTGATGATAGTTCGTGTCTACATCCTGTCACTATTCATTCTATCATGATACATCACGATTATTCGCATCATCTAGGAAGAATCATCTGCACGAATGTTTTATAACATGTTTATCTACACATTTTTTTATGATAATATAGAGAAACATATAAACATTTCACGGCAAAAAATAAACCGCTGTTCCCTACAATTTTGCGTTTGGGAACGACAGTGATAAGTATGTTACATTTTTTTTTTACGCACTTTTTTCACCAAATGTTCCATACCAAAAGTGTAATTCACATCGACAGTATTATTATAACTTGTTAAATGTTAAGTTATCGAACTCCGGCCCCCAAGATACAGGCACAGCCTAGTTTGGGGACCACTGTCTTGTACCTAATTAAGTAAAATAAAACTGTTACACAAATCCCTTTTGTAATAGGTTAAGAAAATGTTTGTAACAATGGTTTAATAAATTAATAAATTAAATTTTAATTTATTTATGTTTAGTTAAGGGACTACTACAATCGCTTTAAAATAACTCATATTTTAAGCCAATCAAACTGTCAGAACCGAAAAGAAAAAATAAATAAAAGCATTTTTTTTCTTTTTTAAATTATGAAAAATTCCAAAAATATGTTATGGGTGATCCTCACAAAGTCTGTTACTAGGTAGAGAGAGATATTATTAGCGAGTGCAGTCGTGCATCGAACGCCCTGCATCGTCGGAATGTCGCAAAAAACGTAAGCTAAACGTAAGTTATTCGTACGGAAAAAACTTCGCATCCTATAGCCTTGGTTTGTAGTGTTTGTGTCTATCTAGACTTAAAGGAATACCAACTGGTTTGTATAATAAGGACGAAATTAATATAAATTATTTTATTTTTTCAATATTTTTACTTTTAAAAAATCATCTATGTGTCGCAGAATCAACACAGAAGCACAATAATTCAGAATAACGCCATCTATTGTCATTGCCGAGGAATCAAAATAGAAGCACAATTTGGAATCTCTATGGATTATTGTTAATTTAGAATAACGCCATCTATTATCGTTGGCGTGGAATCAAAACAGAAACGCAATTCAGAATCTCTATTGATTATTGTTAATTTAGAATAACGCCATCTATCTCTCATTGGAGGAACTATGAAGTTAGATTTGACAGATAACGCTTAGAAACGTCAAGTTATTAAACTTGGGGATGCTTAGCGTGGAGTAATGGCAACACCGAGCGAATAGTCGAGTTGAATATCGATTCAGAAGTTTAGTCAGGTATTCGACGTTGACAGGTACTGACGTTGACAGATATGTTGGCAAACCTGTGTGGGGTAGGCCACTTGGACGGACAGTTGAGTGAAGTGAACACTTTGAATCGGTCCGTCAAGCTGTGTAGACATCTTGGTCACGCCACGGCGTCCACGATAATCTTCCCGCGTTCCTAAGTTTTTAATCGAGCCATATCTCGGACATCCTTGATTATTTTGTATTCAGTGGGTGTTAGCAAGTAATTAAAAGTGTTAACGAAGGTTTTGTGAGTGTTATTTCCGATATCGCGCCCCTTCTGATATCGATTCTTCGACATCAGAAGCGGGATATGGACCACGACGACCCACGTGTTCGAAATAAAGACTATAGTGATGAAAAATGGCTGCGTTTGTTGGGAAAACAGAATTTTCTGACACTGATTCAAGCCGTGAAAACACCTGCTAAAGCCATGTGACGACGCTTTCGTTTACCGGATTTCGATCCTGAGAAACAAGATATGGATGCACGTGCTTGGGTGACGACTGCAGAGATGTGCTTGATGGACCAAGACCAACGTGGCGCTCCGCTTATGGTCGCTATAAGCCGCGCCTTGAAGGGAGGAGCTTCTACCTGGCTACCTACCGTGTCGTTTCCTGGGATGACATGGACCGAATTTAAGAAGTAAGCTGATGGACACGAAGGGAAGACCTACAACACCTACAGCATCATTGAGCCAAGTGACGCAGCAGCCGGCATCGAAGACCTTGGTGTGCTTCAAATGTGGCTAGCCAGGTCACATAGCCGTGCGCTGTACGAGCAGTGGTGGTGGCTGTGGCAGCGGATCAGTCGACGGCACGGCGCGACGCGACGCGTCGATGTCTGAGTTGTGCAACCACCATCAGGCAGGATACAAGACAGGTGAATTGTTTCATTTTTACTTACGATTCTGTTGCTGAATGCTCGTTGGTTAAAGAAAGTTTTGCATTGAAATTTTATGGTAATAGTGTTTGTAATGTTGTTGCTATGACTGGTAAAGGCCAGACACGAGTATTCAGTCCAGAACAGATTTTATGTTGTGCAGTGATTAACGGGTGATCATCCTCTTGAAATTTTGTTCATGTCTATGCCCGACAATTATTAGCAAAGTAAGGTCACGATTAATTCAGGGTTTTTCTGTAAACATGCCGCCGACATGTTTGCATGGCAACTGAGCTGTTTAAGTTAACGAAAGTCCTTTGTGTAAATTCAGTGAGGCATAATAGTGACAACGCATTTCAATTGGATTTAACTGTTATCATAACGGATATAACGGGTCTGACAAGTCTAGGCTTTGCAAACGCTTAAAGAATTTTCTAAGTTTTTCTTTACCGTTTTGTCTACTGCGCGGGTGACTACAGGCCAGCTCCGTGCAGCGGCAACTGTATAGTATGTCAGTAGACGAACGTAGAGTTGTGTGCGACCGTGTGAAGGTTGATTCGACCACTGTGGTACATGGCCTAGGATAGTTGTCAGTGGCCTAGGGTAGATGTTAGTGGCCTAGGGTAGATGTTAGTGGCCTAGGGTAGATGTTAGTGGCCTAGGGTAGATGTTAGTGACCTAGGGTAGTTGTTAGTGGCCTAGGGTTGTTAGTGACCTAGGGTACTTATTAGTGGCCTGGGGTAATTGTTAGTGACCTAGGGTACTTATTGGTGGCCTAGGGTAATTGTTAGTGGCCTAGGTTAGTAGTTAGTGGCCTAGGGTTTTTAGTGGCCTAGGGTAATTGTTAGTGGCCTAGGTTAGTAGTTAGTGGCCTAGGGTTTTTAGTGGCCTAGGGTAATTGTTAGTGGCCTAGGGTAGTGATTGTTGTATTTTCAATTACCTTTTCCCTATGTTTCATTTAATTGAAGGTTTTAATGATACAGTAGAGTTTTGAAATTTCCTTATTTTCGCTGACGAACTGAATCTACAGTTTGGTCAGGAATGACCGAGTGAAACAATATTCTGTCGTGGACTGTTTTGTGTTTCAGTGGGATATCCAGACACGTGGCCAGCTACAACAAGAGCTGCAAGCGGTTTCTTTTATGAAGAGAAAGCTACCTAGCGATGACCGAGATGTTCCTGAAAAGCGGTTCAAAGCGAATAGTGCTGTGAAGCCTCTGAAGTGTTTTACCTGCCGTGGCGCAGTGAGAGGAGCAGCCAACTCCGGGGCGTCGAAGCCTGTTAATGAGGAGAAGGTTGACCTGTGCCTCCTGAGCGCGTCGACTGGGATTATCCGGTGAGCAATTTTCATTTTGTTTACGACTCTGGTTCTTGTGTTCTTTATGTTGACTATCGCTGGTTAAGCGTTAGTAGTGTAATCGCTGGTTAAGCGGATTACTCGGGCTTTCGCTGGTTAAGCGTTAGCTGTTGAATCGCTGGTTAAGCGAGTTATGTTGACTATCGCTGGTTAAGCGTTAGTAGTGTAATCGCTGGTTAAGCGAATTACTTGGGCTTTCGCTGGTTAAGCGTTAGCTGTTGAATCGCTGGTTAAGCGAGTTGTGTTGACTATCGCTGGTTAAGCGTTAGTAGTGTAGTCGCTGGTTAAGCGGATTACTTGGGCTTTCGCTGGTTAAGCGTGTTATGATGTGGGCTTTCGCTGGTTAAGCGTGTTATAATGTGGGCTTTCGCTGGTTAAGCGTTGGCTGTTTTATCGCTGGTTAAGCGAGTTATGTTGACTATCGCTGGTTGAGCGCTATTAGTGTAATCGCTGGTTAAGTGTGTTAGTGTGGGCTTTCGCTGGTTAAGCGTTAGCTGTTGAATCGCTGGTAAAGCGAGTTATGTCGACTATCGCTGGTTAAGCGTTAGTAGTGTAATCGCTGGTTAAGCGGATTGCGTTGGCTGAGCTGGTTAAGCGAAAACCAACGTAAATTCAACAGCTAACTGTTGAATCGCTGGTTAAGCGTGTCATAATGTGTGCTTTCACTGGTTGGGCGTTGGCTGTTGAATCGCTGGTTAAGCGAGTTATGTCGACTATCGCTGGTTAAGCGTTAGTAGTGTAATCGCTAGCTAAGCGGATTGCGTTGGCTGAGCTGGTTAAGCGAAAACCAACGTAAATTCAGCAGCTAACTGTTGAATCGCTGGTGCGTGTTATGATGTGTGCTTTCGCTGGTTAAGCGTTAGTGGGTTAATATTGTCGGTTAAGCGTTAGCTGTTAAATCGCTGGTTAAGCGTTAGCTGTTGAATCGCTGGGAAAGCGAGTTATGTCGACTACCGCTGGTTAAGCGTTAGTAGTGTAATCGCTGGTTAAGCGGATTGCGTTGGCTGAGCTGGTTAAGCGAAAACCAACGTAAATTCAACAGCTAACTGTTGAATCGCGGGTTAAGCGTGTCATAATGTGTGCTTTTGCTGGTTGGGCGTTGGCTGTTGAATCGCTGGTTAAGCGAGTTATGTCAACTATCGCTGGTTAAGCGTTAGTAGTGTAATCGCTGGATAAGCGGATTGCGTTGGCTGAGCTGGTTAAGCGAAAACCAACGTAAATTCGGCAGCTAACTGTTGAATCGCTGGTGCGTGTTATGATGTGTGCTTTCGCTGGTTAAGCGTTAGTGGGTTAATATTGCTGGTTAAGCGTTATTATTATCACTGGGTAAGTGATAAGATTTGTAACGCTGGTTAAGCGCTACAATGTTAAGTACAGGTTAAGTACTTCAGTGATTTACACTGCTGGGTAAGTAGTGATGCATGGTGCTTGTTAAGTGCTGTGGATTTGAGGGAGAATGCCTGAGGTACAAGTACAATTTTTAAATAGAGGTGTTGAGTTGAATGATAGTGTGGAATCTTAGGTCGGCTGGTCAGACCGTACCAGTAGCCATTTCGTAGCCAGTCGTATTTCCGAAAATTTTTGACATCCTGGTGTCCATGGATGCGCGGTGGGCGGATGGCACTGGCGTAGGTCGTGTATTGTGCGTTCATGGTGAACGGTGTGCAACAAACAGAGGTTTGTTGGTGGGGCTAGTGTTAGCCACATGCCACGAATTTGATTCCTACTGTTTTGATTATAAGATGGCTGCATTGTGATGATACAATTGCAAAGGTACTTGATTCCTCTGGGATTTTCGGTCAGTCTAAATTTTGTTGTCTTTTGTGTTTGACTTTGAGTTGTTCATGTGATATTTTTCTTTATGGAATTTATAATCTGTAACGTTATTGGAAAAATAAGGTAACATGTTGAACAAACCTACTTTAAGAATTATTTTGATAAAGGCTCAAAACGATTATCTTGATGGTATTGAGTTTGTAACCGGATGGTTACGTGTTGAAGACCGGATGGAGGTCGTTTGATTTCATGCTTATGACCGGATGGAGGTTATAATGTGTGATGATGAAGACCGGATGGAGGTCAGAATAAGAGCACTGCAATATTTTGATGAGTTTTCTATTACTTGAATGAGTATGGGTGTTGTTCGACATGTCAGCTTTGAGAGTAAGAATTTGTTGTGATTTTCATTAGACCCTGTAATTATTTTGATGAGATTACCTTTTCCATTTGGGTCAGGAATGGCCGAACGAGTAGAATGGTTACTGTTCGAGATTTTTCTCTCATTCCAGATGTCACACACGAGGTCGTGTGAATTGTCAGAATGGCCGTGTCGCAGAATCAACACAGAAGCACAATAATTCAGAATAACGCCATCTATTGTCATTGCCGAGGAATCAAAATAGAAGCACAATTTGGAATCTCTATGGATTATTGTTAATTTAGAATAACGCCATCTATTATCGTTGGCGTGGAATCAAAACAGAAACGCAATTCAGAATCTCTATTGATTATTGTTAATTTAGAATAACGCCATCTATCTCTCATTGGAGGAACTATGAAGTTAGATTTGACAGATAACGCTTAGAAACGTCAAGTTATTAAACTTGGGGATGCTTAGCGTGGAGTAATGGCAACACCGAGCGAATAGTCGAGTTGAATATCGATTCAGAAGTTTAGTCAGGTATTCGACGTTGACAGGTACTGACGTTGACAGATATGTTGGCAAACCTGTGTGGGGTAGGCCACTTGGACGGACAGTTGAGTGAAGTGAACACTTTGAATCGGTCCGTCAAGCTGTGTAGACATCTTGGTCACGCCACGTCGTCCACGATAATCTTCCCGCGTTCCTAAGTTTTTAATCGAGCCATATCTCGGACATCCTTGATTATTTTGTATTCAGTGGGTGTTAGCAAGTAATTAAAAGTGTTAACGAAGGTTTTGTGAGTGTTATTTCCGATATCGCGCCCCTTCTGATATCGATTCTTCGACATATGTATACCTAAGGGTTTATTATTCGTCCGGATTTGTTCGGCCTTTAAGCTTCCCGTTTGGTATTTGTGCGGTCTTGCTATTTGTACAGGTTTTTCTAACTAAAATGAAATTTTCAGGAAAAAAAATATAAGTTATTGAATATTAAATTTAAAAGCGACATGTTCCATTTTCTGGATAACTTCAAATGCTGTAAAGGTCATTGTAGCTTATGCGTACATTTTGATTACTATCAAACACAACTGTCCAGAAATAATTACGTTCGAGTAATTGGGCAAACAGAGTTTAATGCAATAAATTCATCTTAAGTGCCGATGCCGCTAAAGAGCGATAGCTAAGGTTGACCTGTGCCTCCTGAGCGCGTCGACTGGGATTATCCGGTGAGCAATTTTCATTTTGTTTACGACTCTGGTTCTTGTGTTCTTTATGTTGACTATCGCTGGTTAAGCGTTAGTAGTGTAATCGCTGGTTAAGCGGATTACTCGGGCTTTCGCTGGTTAAGCGTTAGCTGTTGAATCGCTGGTTAAGCGAGTTATGTTGACTATCGCTGGTTAAGCGTTAGTAGTGTAATCGCTGGTTAAGCGAATTACTTGGGCTTTCGCTGGTTAAGCGTTAGCTGTTGAATCGCTGGTTAAGCGAGTTGTGTTGACTATCGCTGGTTAAGCGTTAGTAGTGTAGTCGCTGGTTAAGCGGATTACTTGGGCTTTCGCTGGTTAAGCGTGTTATGATGTGGGCTTTCGCTGGTTAAGCGTGTTATAATGTGGGCTTTCGCTGGTTAAGCGTTGGCTGTTTTATCGCTGGTTAAGCGAGTTATGTTGACTATCGCTGGTTGAGCGCTATTAGTGTAATCGCTGGTTAAGTGTGTTAGTGTGGGCTTTCGCTGGTTAAGCGTTAGCTGTTGAATCGCTGGTAAAGCGAGTTATGTCGACTATCGCTGGTTAAGCGTTAGTAGTGTAATCGCTGGTTAAGCGGATTGCGTTGGCTGAGCTGGTTAAGCGAAAACCAACGTAAATTCAACAGCTAACTGTTGAATCGCTGGTTAAGCGTGTCATAATGTGTGCTTTCACTGGTTGGGCGTTGGCTGTTGAATCGCTGGTTAAGCGAGTTATGTCGACTATCGCTGGTTAAGCGTTAGTAGTGTAATCGCTAGCTAAGCGGATTGCGTTGGCTGAGCTGGTTAAGCGAAAACCAACGTAAATTCAGCAGCTAACTGTTGAATCGCTGGTGCGTGTTATGATGTGTGCTTTCGCTGGTTAAGCGTTAGTGGGTTAATATTGTCGGTTAAGCGTTAGCTGTTAAATCGCTGGTTAAGCGTTAGCTGTTGAATCGCTGGGAAAGCGAGTTATGTCGACTACCGCTGGTTAAGCGTTAGTAGTGTAATCGCTGGTTAAGCGGATTGCGTTGGCTGAGCTGGTTAAGCGAAAACCAACGTAAATTCAACAGCTAACTGTTGAATCGCGGGTTAAGCGTGTCATAATGTGTGCTTTTGCTGGTTGGGCGTTGGCTGTTGAATCGCTGGTTAAGCGAGTTATGTCAACTATCGCTGGTTAAGCGTTAGTAGTGTAATCGCTGGATAAGCGGATTGCGTTGGCTGAGCTGGTTAAGCGAAAACCAACGTAAATTCGGCAGCTAACTGTTGAATCGCTGGTGCGTGTTATGATGTGTGCTTTCGCTGGTTAAGCGTTAGTGGGTTAATATTGCTGGTTAAGCGTTATTATTATCACTGGGTAAGTGATAAGATTTGTAACGCTGGTTAAGCGCTACAATGTTAAGTACAGGTTAAGTACTTCAGTGATTTACACTGCTGGGTAAGTAGTGATGCATGGTGCTTGTTAAGTGCTGTGGATTTGAGGGAGAATGCCTGAGGTACAAGTACAATTTTTAAATAGAGGTGTTGAGTTGAATGATAGTGTGGAATCTTAGGTCGGCTGGTCAGACCGTACCAGTAGCCATTTCGTAGCCAGTCGTATTTCCGAAAATTTTTGACATCCTGGTGTCCATGGATGCGCGGTGGGCGGATGGCACTGGCGTAGGTCGTGTATTGTGCGTTCATGGTGAACGGTGTGCAACAAACAGAGGTTTGTTGGTGGGGCTAGTGTTAGCCACATGCCACGAATTTGATTCCTACTGTTTTGATTATAAGATGGCTGCATTGTGATGATACAATTGCAAAGGTACTTGATTCCTCTGGGATTTTCGGTCAGTCTAAATTTTGTTGTCTTTTGTGTTTGACTTTGAGTTGTTCATGTGATATTTTTCTTTATGGAATTTATAATCTGTAACGTTATTGGAAAAATAAGGTAACATGTTGAACAAACCTACTTTAAGAATTATTTTGATAAAGGCTCAAAACGATTATCTTGATGGTATTGAGTTTGTAACCGGATGGTTACGTGTTGAAGACCGGATGGAGGTCGTTTGATTTCATGCTTATGACCGGATGGAGGTTATAATGTGTGATGATGAAGACCGGATGGAGGTCAGAATAAGAGCACTGCAATATTTTGATGAGTTTTCTATTACTTGAATGAGTATGGGTGTTGTTCGACATGTCAGCTTTGAGAGTAAGAATTTGTTGTGATTTTCATTAGACCCTGTAATTATTTTGATGAGATTACCTTTTCCATTTGGGTCAGGAATGGCCGAACGAGTAGAATGGTTACTGTTCGAGATTTTTCTCTCATTCCAGATGTCACACACGAGGTCGTGTGAATTGTCAGAATGGCCGTGTCGCAGAATCAACACAGAAGCACAATAATTCAGAATAACGCCATCTATTGTCATTGCCGAGGAATCAAAATAGAAGCACAATTTGGAATCTCTATGGATTATTGTTAATTTAGAATAACGCCATCTATTATCGTTGGCGTGGAATCAAAACAGAAACGCAATTCAGAATCTCTATTGATTATTGTTAATTTAGAATAACGCCATCTATCTCTCATTGGAGGAACTATGAAGTTAGATTTGACAGATAACGCTTAGAAACGTCAAGTTATTAAACTTGGGGATGCTTAGCGTGGAGTAATGGCAACACCGAGCGAATAGTCGAGTTGAATATCGATTCAGAAGTTTAGTCAGGTATTCGACGTTGACAGGTACTGACGTTGACAGATATGTTGGCAAACCTGTGTGGGGTAGGCCACTTGGACGGACAGTTGAGTGAAGTGAACACTTTGAATCGGTCCGTCAAGCTGTGTAGACATCTTGGTCACGCCACGTCGTCCACGATAATCTTCCCGCGTTCCTAAGTTTTTAATCGAGCCATATCTCGGACATCCTTGATTATTTTGTATTCAGTGGGTGTTAGCAAGTAATTAAAAGTGTTAACGAAGGTTTTGTGAGTGTTATTTCCGATATCGCGCCCCTTCTGATATCGATTCTTCGACATATGTATACCTAAGGGTTTATTATTCGTCCGGATTTGTTCGGCCTTTAAGCTTCCCGTTTGGTATTTGTGCGGTCTTGCTATTTGTACAGGTTTTTCTAACTAAAATGAAATTTTCAGGAAAAAAAATATAAGTTATTGAATATTAAATTTAAAAGCGACATGTTCCATTTTCTGGATAACTTCAAATGCTGTAAAGGTCATTGTAGCTTATGCGTACATTTTGATTACTATCAAACACAACTGTCCAGAAATAATTACGTTCGAGTAATTGGGCAAACAGAGTTTAATGCAATAAATTCATCTTAAGTGCCGATGCCGCTAAAGAGCGATAACAAGAAATAAATGTACAGATGGCATACTGTAGGGTAATGTACTCAAAAGGACATTTAATTTTAAACATGTTTTTAAGTTACACAGCTTTATACAAAACACTCACTCAAATGCTACACCAAATAAAATCAATAGAAGTAGCAAAACAGGAATTTTATTAAAACGCAATAAAACTGATCGACCTTCAACTGACATTTTAAAAACTAAGAAAAAAGAAAACAAGGAATTCTTCTTAGCGTGTCGATGGCAAATATTGTGTTTGTGTCGTTATGTCATATATTATGATTGGCCCAAAACTCGGCCACGCGAACCCCGCTCACCGATGCAGCCATAAGGTCGTCCAATGTACAGGTTACAGGGCATGCGGCACAGGACAAAAGGTGGATCATTGTCTGTGGAGATACGCCACAAACACTTCAGGTCCGAACCGTCCGTGAATCCCCATCTGTGGAGATTATCCTTGCTACGACCGACTTGGGTTCGCAGTCTATTAAGAGATTTCCAAGTCGGCCACGGCAACGCGTTACCCGCCGGGAGGCTCTCAGAAGGCTCGATGAAGCCGTCAGGTGGTCTGAACAGTTCCTGCCAAACTTCACATCTTGTTGTTGTTGAGGTGCTACTACCGACTGAACTATCTGGACTGACGCACCCAAAGAAGCTGTTACGGCTTTTAAGCCTCCGAGTCACTGAAACGTACCCGTACATTGGGTGTCGTGAGTCAGCTTGCAGCTTCGTCCTCTCAATTCGGCTGGCTGTAAGTCTTCTAACTTTTGGAGGCGCAATTCCCGTTAGTGGATATAGCTTTCGTACCGGGGTCGGTTTAAGGCAACCACTAACAATCCGATTCGTCTCATTTAGAGCTGTATCCACTAGGTTGGCGTGGGCAGAACGGTCCCATACTGGACAGGCATATTCACCAGCCGAAAAACAGAGCGCCATTGCAGTTGTTCGCAGGACTTGAGGGGACGCTCCCCATTGAGTGGATGTTAGGCGGCGCAGCAAGTTGTTTCTGGCACAGACTTTCATTTTTACACTTTGGCAGTTATTTTTGTAGGTAAGGGATCGGTCTAAAGTTACACCGAGGTATTTCGGATGATCGTTATGGGAAATAGGTACCCCCTGCCAAGAGATGCTCATTTTACGACTCGCTTGTCTGTTTCGGAGGTGGAAAAAGCACGATTGTGTTTTTGAGGGATTTGGTTTTAGAGCGTTTTCAGCATAATAGTGACTTAGGTCACCAAGAGCTGTGGAAAGGGTGTTTTCAATATCCTCAAAGTTGGTATCTTGACAGGTAAGTGCAAGGTCGTCAGCGTACAGGAAGCGGGTTGTGTTTGGGCTAGCTGGTTGGTCGTTAGTATAGATGTTGAATAATAGTGGGGCTAGTACACTACCCTGCGGTAGTCCATTTTTTTGAGTTCGCCATCTGCTTTTTTCATCGTGGAGGTGCACCCGAAAACGACGGTTACTAAGTAGTTCTCGAAGGATACGTGTGAACTTGGAATCCTCTGTCAGCTTACTCACTTTCCATAACAGGCGTTTTATGTTTACAGTATCATACGCTGCCGACAAGTCCACAAATACTGCCCCCGTCACATTCCGATTCTCAAAACCGTCCTCCGTCCGTTGGGGTGCATGAAAGGAGCCTCCCCGAGTGACGTACCCTAATATCTTCTGCTACGTCCGGCGCGCCCTGGGCAACCGACTTCTGTCGGTTGGCTAATCCTTTCACCACGATGGCAAACAAAACAAGGAATAATAACTTCTGTAAGAATACAAATAAAGAACATTATACTCCACGTGACTTTGAGGTCCAAGAAAAGGGGCACAAAAGTCGTTTGCAATCATAAATCTTCGCTAGAGCCGAACAGTCAGATAATTAATCAAAATCCACAAACAATTTATTGGTACTAACAAATCAAATGGAGAATGCAGTTCTGACATGCAATCCTAGCTATAACTATGAGAAAATGTGTTAGGAAGTTTGTTTCTCAATCATATCATCTTTGAACAGAAATTCATAGCGCTCAGCTGGTAAAGGAAATAAATAAGGAACATTTGCGTTAAAAATGAAATGAAAGAGCCAGTATTTTCGGCACATCTCTTTAACGATCATCATCAGTCCACTTCTAGGCATAGGCTTCTCCAATCACACACCATTTCACCAGATCACCGGCTACTCTCATCCAAATGTAGCTGTCTCGTTGACCGTGACACGGATAATTTTTTGACGCCCTGTCATTTCCCTTTTTTGATATAGGTATTGTAAATTTTGAGATGACAAAATTTTGAGATGGTTAAGGTCAAGAAAATGATGATGATGACATATTAACAAGTCTATTTATAGTTTTCAAACTGTATATTATTTGTTGTGTTCAGATTTCTCGGCTCACGGCTACACCTGTGATCAAACGAGAATCTTGCCGTACTATAGATGAGCGAGTGTATCGCGCGCTTGTTAACGATCTTAGGACCAGTTTGTTTAAGCAAGGCTGTTACCAGACGGCTGGGAAAAGCTATACCGCAATAATGATTATCCGACTCACAAGAATTTCTACATTTTAAAGGTAACAAGAAAGAGTAATGGTGGGCAAGTGGTAACGGCCCCGACTTACGTAGGTTCGCTTCGAACCCAGACAAGTATTTTGAGTAAATTGTATCATATAACTGCTTTCAAAACGGGGAAGAAAAACATTGAGTAAACAGGCATGTCTTACTACAAAAATACGAAGACATTCGACGTCCATCAAACTCCATTGGGTCGCATGGTGGATTACAGCCTGCACTGCAAGGAGCACACAGAGGATGCCAGCAGATAGAAAGCTATAGGCGAATAATGCTAAGAAGAAAGAACTGAACCAATGGATAACGCGCCAAATATAACTGTACATTTGTACAAGGTTATAATAACCACAAAAAGAATCCAAACCAAAGGACCAAGCGCCAAAAATGATTATAACAGATTGCAATAACCAAGAAAAGGATTCAGTATCCTTTTGAAACAGCATTCTTGCGGTGCTAAGTCAAATCCCACGTACGCCCCCGCATTGTGGGCGAGTCATTACAAACTGTCGCCGCAAATACTGCAATACTACTGTTTATTAGTGTTTACTGCCTATTGTCTTTGGCATGGCGAAATCTGCAGGCTGGTATAATTGTGACAGCCTTTGTGGATGGCTTTGGAGCCAAGGGTCAATCTGGGTTGTTAATTGAATATTTTATTTATTGGTTCCTTGTTGATACTATTATAAATTGTCCAGTTTTAGTGGTTGACAAATTTGCATTGGCTCTTAGAGACCATGAGCTAAAAGTGCTTGAAAACAATATTGTAGTGTCATTTGATTGCATTAGGTATGACGATAAAGAGTTTGACAAATAGTTTACTGACAGCAAACTATTCGCGAAGGATAACAAACATTTATCAGAGCTTTAGATTGTTTTATTCGATTTGCAGTGGACAAATTCTTTCAAAATTGTTTGTGATCTTGGCTTATTACAAGCTTTATTGATTTTTTAGCCTCCCTGTTATATTTGAAGACTCTTGTGAGATACATTTTCAATATTTATCTGTAGCCACATCATGTTTACAAAGTGCTTGATCTTTCGACAATTTACGATTGCTTTCGATATCAAGATATTTTTTCGCAAATATTATCAAAGGTTAATTTACTTCAAATTCTGCGTACTTGACAAACCGTGAATGTTAAACACACGGTGACTTCATTTCCTTAAAATCCTCACGCATACGCAACCCAGTTCTAACTCGGCTGCTTTTACGAGCCGCAAGCGCAGATTGAACTGACCTACTGCACGAAAGAACGAATGAACTATTGAATGGTTTGTGTAACAAGGCGAAAACGGTGTAATCATAATAAAATTTATATAAACAATAATTTTATTGAGTCTAGTGAAAGCTATAGAAGAGGGAATGATTGGAGCACTTATTTTGAGCGATTTATTTATGTAAGATGAGTTACGTGTTTCAAAGTTTCTTTTTTTGTATTGAATGTCTAATTACGTTAGCACAATTACAAAGCTTGATTAATGAAACTGGGTTAAAGACAGATGAATCATTAGCGCGAATAATGTAATTGGTCCTGTTTTGCCTCCTGAAGCCAGTTGCATGTTTCATACATTCATTTTTGCTTGTTTTTCTATTTTTGTGATGTAATCGTTATGCTTTTTCTCTTGTCCCAATTTAATCATGTAAGGCATGTTATTTCTTCTTTCATCTCTATCAACCGTCATCTCTATAATCACGCATTTTTCGGCTATATTATTATCTTTTACACAATCCCACTCGTTAGCTTCATCGCCTGTGGTAACAAACTATTATATTACAATACCACACAATATTAGAGACATTCCTTTACCTATTTTCTTGTCTCTAAGTCCTAATTTGCTCGACAGTTCCATGTTCAGTACTATGTTTCTTCAAGTCATCATTCGCTAGACATTTCCCATTCATGTTTCGATTCTCAATTACATTACTCTCAGTCTTAAAGGTGCCTTGCATGTTGTACGATAACCGTTACAGTATCGTGGTTAAATGGACCAATAGCAATAGAGATAGCACTGTCATAAATAATGACAGCTTTGCTATTAAACCTACCAGGGTATTGGAAGCGTCTTTAATTTAGTATTACTTCTTGGCCACGAGCTATAGGCGTGCGTCTTGCGACGGCGGTTTACGGTAGTCTACGACAGCGCGGCGAGATTTGCTATTGCTACGTGACATGCTGCAGTAAAATGCTGAAATCACTCGTCAAGTTCCACCATTTGCACGATTAAAAAGCAAATACTAATTAAAACTATTTGATCACAACATTACACAGTAAACAATCGTGCAGTTCAACACTATTGAACTTAGGTTCACGCAAAGAGAACTACTGACATGTTCAAGTGTTGCTTGACGCAAGTCGGTCGGCCGAAGTTGTGCCCTAACCTTAACCGTTTGCGCGGAATTACAGCTAGGCTCTGATATTGGTGTTCTGGACACTAAACACAGTGAACACGCTCCGTTGAGCAAATGCATCCACTAAGTTAGCGGTTATGCACTGGTACACTTGATTTAAAATGTTGCTTGGACTTATTTGTCAGGTTATGTAGTCTTAGTTCTTACTATCTTTAGAACCTAAAACGGGTTATTTACCATCTTTTTTATTTGTTTCTTATATTTCATCCGTGATCATGACGCTTGCAACAGCGCTAAAATATCGGGAACTCAGTTTTTTAAGACACTCAATACATTTATCTACTTTATAAGCCATTAGATTTAGAGACTTGTAGAGAGCCTAAAGATAGAATAACGATACCGATAAAGAAAATTCTTATGTAAGTAATTCATAACTTTTATATTCATGATAAGAGGAAATTACGCGTCAAATTCTAGTATTTTCTTCAAAATGCGTCGTCATTTACGTGATGGTAGGCGCTTCATTAACTCGTTAGCCGATAAAGACATGATTGATTGATCATTAAATTATATTAAAAGACAATTGCGCACGTGTTGTATTCAATAAGCCGATTTTAACTTCTCATGCTATTAGTAATTTTATTAGATTTTTGCGACGAACGAGAAGTGAAATAAGAAAAAATATATTCGCCAAATTTGTCAATACGTCCTCGAATTTGGCAAACACATTTACGCTGGAAATTTATAATCCATCAATCTTATCCTGATTTTGTCTGTAACCAATCAACAGCCGAATTTGCCCATCCGAGTTGTAAAGATGTCAAATCAGAAGCAGCCGTCAAAGAAAAAGATCACGATTTAGATTAAGATAAAATATTAACTTCGAGCATATGCATTTCATGTAAAGAAAATATCGATATCTACGTAGATTCCATGAACTAGAAACTGCCTAGCACGCGCACCACCGATTCAAATACAATCGCATTATTTGTCAAACGTGACATCCAAACGGTAACACCGCATACCGGTACCGTTGAAGCTATATTACATATGGAAGAGCGGAAGCATTATTACGATGAAGAATTCTTTGATATGAGTCACTGAACATGTGCGGAGAACGAATGAAAAAGATGACAGTCCTATTTAGTTTTAATTCCGCGAAAAAGATCTAGGTTTATTTTATTCATATCTTTATTGGACAGACGACCTTATAAAGGTCGCCGGAAGACGCTGGATGCAGGTCGCTTCCAACCGGTATATGTGGAGATCTAAAGGGGAGGCCTATGTTCAGCAGTGGACGTCCTATGGCTGAGATGATGATGATGATGATGATATCTTTATTTACATTACATTATATTTATAATGTTTACAGATCTTACAATTGGTTTATAGCTACGATTTAGAGATCCTGAACACTGAGAGATCGAGTATAAAGAAGATATGTGATTGGTGAAGACCACAGTATCGCGCTGGAATCAAGTCGCTTTCAACCGGTCCTATTGGAAATCTATTTGGGGAGGCCTATGTTCAACAGCAACACTAAAGATCCTACGGCAGACAATGATGGTTGTAAGCAGCTTGGCACTCAAAATAAGGGACGATTTTGCTTGAGAGTGTTGTGAACCTGATAAAACAGACCGTGTAGATAATGGTCCTTGATTTTGTGAGGAAGACTTTGAAGTAGAAGAAAGTCTGCATATATTAATTAATACTGCAACCATTACTTCTGATTCTGGCGAAATAGAAGCAGCTGCAAAAGCAAAAAATTAAAAGGCTTACGCGGACAACGATTAAGTTTCCGGATGTTTACAAAAGCAGCTTGAGGCTAATCTTAATTGCGTTTGGTATGTAGTGATTGCTAAGGTGACGAAAATGTAAATAGTTGACCAATAAACTTAATGTGTGTGCAGATATTTCGGAATTTTATTAAATGCATTTGTCAAGATGTGTTTAGAAAAATTGACGAAAGTTTCTGCAATTTCTGCTTGACAGAAACAAAAGTGGAAATCACCGAATAAACAAGAGATCCGGCAACGTAAAGAAGTAATTACAACGTAGTTTAGAGTAAATTCGTTTTCCAGTAGAATTTGCAATAGACTTTTCGATTGAAAACACAGCTTGTAGTATTTTAAAATACTTAAAACAGTGACCTTGACTTTTATGCGACTTCTACATAATTTGATTATAAATACATAATGTTATTACGGTTTTAGCTCGACCTTGTAAACTGAGTGATTAAAGAAAATCGATAGCCCAAGCTGTTGATTTGAGCGGAAACGATTATGACAAGTCATTAGTTAAGTATTTTTAAAATTAATGATTTAGTTAATAATTGGGTTAGACTTATTGGTGTTTGTTATTAACAAATGCGTTCCATGAAAACATCGATGAATGATTCAAAATAGTAAACAATTTCATTGATGTCAACTAAGTGGTGACTGGTGACTAATAATAAAATGTCTGAATTGGACGTCAAAACAATTCAATTTACTCTGCCTGTCTTGTTTTCTTAGTTAACTGTATGAATTATTGATATCGATCACAATTTTGACGTTTACTGCCCTGCTCTAGAAACAGACCATAAAAAGGTAATGTAGGTCACAGACTGTACAGTTATACATACTTAGTTAAAGCCACCTATTAGTAATTTTTCAGAGTCGACAGCTATCAACACAAACAGTTTTACACTAAACAGTTCCCACAGCAGTATTAAAAATAGTTTAAAAATGGCCCTAAAAATCCACATACCAAGTCCCAGAACAGTGGTTAGTTGCTTATTTAGCAACCAAGGTCTTCTACTAACTAACGACATGAATTCTGACTAGTCAATACGGCAATATGGTTAAGAAATGTGTAGTGCAAAACAATAGAAAAGTTCCCAAGTATGTAAAATAGCAGGGAGTATGGGACCAGAAAAAGAAGGAGTTGTTACAGGGAGTATTTTAGTCCCAACAATACACACCATTTTTATCATATTCCTCAAGATTGCTAAAACAGTGGCTGGCTCTAATCTAGCTATCAAGGTTTTCTACCAACTACTGACCCCGATTTGGACTGGTCCATATAACTCATATTATGTGGGCGTACTGTGTGAAATCTCTATCGCTTCATTACTATGTTAGTACAAATTGCATATGGCAAACGTTATTTGTGAATAGTCTTTAATAAAATATTGTGCCTTAGGTATATAAATACTATATTCTATGTATTATTCTGTTCTCATTAGATTCCTTGCGGGATCCAATGCAGTCAAAAAACTGGGACTTTTTTGAGCTTCATTGCATGTTTGGCATTCGGTTTAAGAATATTGTGGCGAAAGATCATGTTTCTGAGGTAGACGATAGCACGACTGCAGAACACAGAAACATGCTCGGGAAGAACTGATTCGGCACCGACAAGTGATAAAGGTTTACTTTAAATTTTTTCACCAGGTGTGTTGCCGCCGCATATGTGGGTCTTAAATCACTAAGGCACTGATGATTGTTTTGCTCCAAACGAGCTCTAGTATCTTCATTGCAATACGTTATACTCGTACTGCTACATAGTTTCTTCAAGAATTTACTATATAAGATCTTGAAACTGACTGCTGACTTAAAAAGTAAATATGCCTTGTATAACCTGGGGTTTAAAACTTTAAACTCAAAGTCTCGCGCCTGAAAGGCGAGGTATTAACATGAGGGCCATTATGACTCACTCCAGAAAAAATCTTATTCTAATTCTCGTCTACTTTCCAACACGGTAACACCTGATTACCAATACATCAACAGCAGGCAATATAGCTGGTGAAACAGTACATTAGGCTTATCTCCGCTCTCAACTTGTTATGTCGAACCGAGCTCAATTGATTATGACACAGTACTCGTTACGATAACACTGCTGTGATAAAACTTAGCCAGGTGGTATTACAGATTATAGAGATTTATTAGAATGCGTTTTGCCTGCAGCTTCGCCCACATTGAAGTCTAATCCGTTCAACCGTCATTCCACCTATCCATCCTTCCGAAGTCACATTTATAAGAGTGTAAAATTGAAATCTCAATATTGCTGTAAAGTGATCGTTATCATCATCATCATCGTCAGTCCTGTTCCAACCACCGCTGAGTATAGGCCTCCTTTCTTTTGTGTCATATTTTGCTGACCTGCACGAGTCTCAACCAAGTTTTTTTTTGCAATCTTCGGGATTTCTTCCACCAAAAGTTTAGCACTTAAATCAATATGTCAACGCATGATTTTTTTTTGTTAATTTAACGATAGGCTTGTGTTTGACCAGTATCTCTTCAGATAGCAATGTTATGGTCGACGGTGACGCAACCTATTCACTCTTGACTTAAAGACCCCCATGGTTGCAGTTATCTTTAAATCCTCAGAGACTCATCTACTTCTAAATCTTTCTTTTTCAATAGATAAATAAGAGCCATGTTACTTCTGAATGCCTTAATGGATGTTTTCGTAGACAAAAACAATAATCATAATCATAATCATAATAATCATAATCATTTATTATTTGCGAATCAACAAAAAAGTTTAATTCATTGAATTGAAAGTAATAGTATTATATTTCTAGACTTTCACTCTCGACTAAATCTCTAAAGAAAAAAGTTTAGGCAACCGTTACGTTATACCTGTCTATTATGGCATAGTAATATGTAATTTGTATAACAGCATAATGGGTTTAATAACTTGTAACAATTAATATCCCAACTAATATTATAAATGCGAGAGACTGTTTTTTTGTTTATTTTTGATTCAGAGATAGACGAGACTTAAGAGACTGTTATATACTATACTATAGCATATACGAAATAAATGATCTAGTTTTATCCTTCTATAGGAATTTTTATATTGAATAGGAATCGTAGAAAATAGAAGAGGCAATAAAACTTCAACGATTACCTAATACTGCAGACGTAAACGTTTCAAAAGAAACGATAAAAACAGCCGAAATCGGCAATATCAATCCAGACTAAGCTATAGAAGTTGGCGCTAGTCCAAAACTTCCTGACCTTAATCTAGCTTGGAAAAAATAGGGTGCTACAAAAAACATTAATGGACGATTAAACGAATAGAAGACGTGATATTCCAAAAATCAAGTAACGGCGAAAGGAATTAGCAAGAATTGTCAGCCATTACCACGTAATTGACGATTTTATTACGTGTTCTGGCGTAAATACCCAGTAGTTCTAACACGACTGATTAAACGTCAAGATTGCGGTAGGTAAGGGTTTTATGGAGGTATAACTATAAACCGTTATATTCGCTGTTTTAAGCCAAAGATCTAGGTGTAATGGTAGACAGACTGGCTGCAGAATCTTATAGACCGTAAAAGCTTACAACCGCAGGAAGAGCAACCTCTTCCTTTATGAATCAACATTCATAAATAATAATTAATAATCTAACAGACTATAAAATCTTGAGAAGGAATAAATTAGGAAGGAATTTCTGGAGCATAATTTAGCATACTACGCCCTGATTGGGCAGGTCAGGGACATAACACAAAAGGGAAGAGGCTTATACTTATAGTCAGCAGGTGTAATAAGACTGACAATTATGATAGAAGATGATCTGAATACTAAAACCAGCTAATTTTACCTAAGTGCTCAAAATTACCACAGACAGACTAATGAAGTGTTTTAACATGCTAATTATTTGCGTAAACAACTTGAAAAACTATTGCATGTTGTTGTTTCTTTCCTTCATAAAACAACAATGTCAAACTTTGTATGCACAATGGTGAAACATATGCAACGCAAACAATACAAGTAGAAAGCATTGTAAATGCAGCACAGGAGTGCATGTATAATCAAGTAAATGTGAGGGACATTAAAAGTTATATTAATGATGAAATTGTAAGTGTGAAGGCTTGTTTTTGCACATGAAGAGGAGTTGTTAAATATTGTGAAAACCTATGCTCATATTACAGAGGTTGCTTAATCTACTGAAACGAATACTATTAACTTTGAAACACCAGTAGACAAAGTTGTGGTAAAAAAAAGTGTCAAAAAACATTTATTGTTTATACCCGCAGTCATGTCTACGAATCATTGGTTTTAGGATGCGCCGCCCGGTCTTCTCACGGTGTTTTCCTTACTTTGTTTGTGTGCGAAAATTTTGCGAGTAAAGATATCGATTGGTACAGGGACACGGGACAACACAACCATTTCATAACTGGTTACGATCTTTCTGATAACGTCAGCACCCACTTGCATGACAAGCAAATACTTTTGTAGCATTCCAGTGTTAAACGAGCAACTCAATCAGGTACATATTCATGCTTACCATACAATGCCAATAATCTCGTGCTACATAGATTTCTCTAACAATAATTACGAAGCTATGTCCAACACCCACCACGGCAGCAGCCGACTCCGCGGTGGGCGCAAGCTATGTAAATCGTGCCATGGGGCCGACCGAACAAGTTTTCTATTTCAAGGAGAAAATACAGATTTACAGTGCCCATGAAACGTCAATTAGGTGGCTTTCGCGCCTTCTACAACTATTTCGAGTATTGTATGATTGTCAATCTATTTTGCCTTAAGGGGTGAACAAAACTTCGGCGGTATCTGAGAATTGGTTTGCTTAACCGTTTCTAACTTGTCTGAAAGTGTGATGGGTGAAAATATAAGTGTGATAATTCGCAGGTGAGCTTAATTCAGTTTTCCCGACCCGCAGCTTTGTTCAAAGAAACTTTCTGTGCTCATTAGGGCTTTGGCGGTTCTTTCATCTTTTATGTGGCGCGGTTCGGGTTCTGCTAGGTCAAATAGTCTTTTGAGCTGTGCAGCCGTCACCTTTTACCTTATTTTTCTGTTTCACCGAGGTTTCATTTTTGAGACTTACGTCAACACTTTCTTTGACTACATCTACGGTTAAAAGTAATACGATTTAAACTTCACATGTTTTTCCTTTTCATACAAGACTACATTCTAACCTGTTCAATGCTCACAGACGTATTCATTTATTTTACTGTCAATATATTATCAGAGCCATCAGTCTGAACGAGTTCAGGTTGCCATTTAAAACGATTAGATTGCTGTTATTGCATTGAGTCTTGTTTAAAGATTATTATGCAATAGGGCAACACTTTACAAATTGTAATTAGAGCGATACTAGTTATTTCAGTCAAGCTGGTTCTGGTACTAGAACAATGGTGATAATTTATGCAAAGATGCTGATAAAGAGTAAGTTTTTTTAAATATAAAGGAACCGGTTATAAAGAAATTAATAGTCATGAAATTAATAAATACGTTTGGAAGGAGCTCTCACCATGCTAGCAGTTACTGCTTGGCAATAGTCAAAGGAATCCCAAACATAGGTAAGTATTGTAACGGAGCCTCTTTGGATTATAAGTGCCTGTTGCTTGCCTGCCAATCCTGCTAACTATCTGGACCTTCGAGGACTTAAACAAAGCCAATGTTAGAACTGTGCAAGTGTGCAGGTTGCCTCATACTGGTCACACGAAATTATAGTTTTATCGACAAGAAGAATCGAAATATCAACAACAGTACCAGGGGGTCTAAAACCGATAGTAGCCATATATACATAACATATTATAATTTTGCTAAAGTGGCCTTTTAAGACCCCCAGAGGGGTGTTTCGTCAGTAATCTCTAGCCCAGGTTTTTTGGTAGGTAACAAGTTTATCTCAGAATTTTACATGCACTATAGGATGGTTACAATAACGACAATATTTATTGGAGGAAGTGGATTATTGTGGAGCTTGTGGGCGATGTTCCAAACGTCACCATTTATGTACAATAATGGCTTGTTTGTACGGCGCAATGCAGAGATTTGAATATTTTAAGAGCAGTCAGTATTGATTCCGAATATTTAAAAAAAATGATACTGTGCTTAAGTAACTGTCGTGTGGGCAGATAGGCAGCCGATATAGGCAGACTGGAAGCTTCAACATAGTTGAGAAAAACCTAGAGGCATATAATTCACAAAACATGGTTTATCCGTGATTAATACCTCAGTTTGTTGTTTGGACTCATTAAGGCTAAGTTTACCCAAAAAGATTCCAACTCAAAAAGATGTGGAAAAATTTCATTCATCAAAATCGCGATTTTTTTGGATTTTATTTCAAATTCGGCTTTATATCTCTTAATTCATGCATATTTTGTCGAAAGCTACTCTACATATTTTTAAGAGCATTCAATTGCGACGAATTACGCCATAAGATTTTGATCGGCTTACTGGGCAGATGATGAATACGATGGAATGGAAGGCGACCCAAGCAAGGCTGGTAATGTCGTGGCTGATGATGACGATAGTGTTAATCAAACACAAACAAGTAAGATCGATAACAGAATCATTAGAATCAGTAATCATGAATATGACGAAATAGTATTAAGGAATCATATCTAATGGGTAGTATCTTTGTTTATGAAAGGCTGTGAGAAAAGTCAACTGGATCTAAAGATCGCATGTTGTTGCATCATTTGAAAGATCATATCAAGGGTGACAGTTACATGGAAGAAATCAGAAACTAATTAGTAATTAAGTAGATATTATATTACTTGTCTTCAAAGAGAGATATATTACTTTTTATTGCGCAGAGTAATATTACAGTGTTCAGTTACATAATAATTGGTGTGACCATCAGTTTCAGCGAAGTATGAAACATTATGCGGAGAATATTTATAAAATAACTGTGAATCATTTACGCAGTTGCAATTTGGTTGAGTATTTTGTTATGCATCGATAAAACGTGAGCTACTACATCTTACTTCTTAGTATGTGTGGATGGATGGATGGGCGTTTCTTAAGCCTCCTGCAGACACACGCGATTAATCGCGCGGGGCGACATGTCGCGGTCCATTCGCAGTATTTTTAGAGTGGAAATTAGCTTGGCTCGTTGTCGCAGCGCGATTAATCGCGTGTGTCTGCAGGAGGCTTTACTCTTTCCAAAACACAGGGAGCTTGATCCCGTGGTACTGTCACAAAAACTCCATGAGAACGAAGCCATCCTCATAAGTTAGTAAGCAAAACATCGTTGAGGCTTTCAATCCATAAGAAGAAATTACTGTCGAAAATGTTACGCAAGTGAAAACGGAATCAAGTTAAACCGAATCACGCTTTTATAGAAATACTAGCTTTTGTCCGTGACTTTGCTAGCGCGAATTAGACATTTTTTGGGATTGTCTTCTGCTTCTAATAATATAATTTAGGCACGATTCGAAAGGCGCCATCTATTTATTATAGGAACGTTATTGTTGTTCTGCTCGGGAGCTGTACTTTTTATCGGAATGACAGATACCTATGTCCGTTTCAGTGCACTTAATAACGTTTATGCGAAATTGCAGGATTAACATAAATCTTAATTAGGCTTAGAATGCATCCACTATGCATGCCAAAGAATCTGGTAATATTAAGGAGAAAATAAAACATATAACTTAAAATTTAACGGTTTAATAAAGTGACTTTGGAAGGGACACTCCGTCTTCTGCGGTCAAATACTCGTAGGTTACATCTAAAGGTAAAAAAAATAAGACTTAATTTTTAAGCTGTTTTGTTGTTTTCCCATGGCAAGCCAAAAACAATCTTATTATTTTACTCATAAAAGTAATATTAAAAATGATATTACCGATAAATAACATTAATCATATCAAACTTTCAGGTATTTCAGGAAAGCAGGAAAATCCAGTGATTTGTCATACGTTTGGTGTCATAATATGTCATTTATGGATTATAACATAGATAATAATTATAAATATGTGACGGTGGGGCATACCTTTTGATAACAGTATATTGGAATCACCAATCAGAATTGTAAACGTGGTGATATTAGGAATGTCTTCCGATCGTGTATTAAAAAAGCTATGCAAGATAAAAATTCAACGATATTTATAAGTTCTTAGCGTTATTTAAAACTAGCGATCAACCCCCAACTTCGTACGGGTTCAAATTTTAGACCTACCCGGAGATTTTCCGAAAATTTTCAACTATGCACACTGTCCCTTGACAGTAACGAACACAACAAAAAAAAACAAATTTGGTGCAGTCGTTCGGTAGTCTAACGCGTACAGACAGACGCAACTTTTTTATACTAAGTAAAGACTAGACCCTAGGTAATGAAGAAAATGAGGCACGCTTAGCAAAAAATATTTCATAAAAATAATGTCCTTTAATAAATGACCATAAAAAAATCTTGAGAACAGTCGAGCTCTTCTCAAGTGATGGTTCTCAAGAACAGCTCGAACTACATGAGGCAATTTATTTTGTTAGTATCAGTTTATTACAGTTAACTTATTTTCTATCACAGCAGCCAGAATCAGTTAATTTTTAAAATAACAAAATTAAATCTCAAACTAAATCTTTCAAAGAAAATGTTGTGATAATGAATGTTTCAAAGTTAATTCGATCCCGTTTAGAAACAAGGATTTTTCAGTCGTTAAACGTGAATACTTGTACTCTGGACTAACTACTAGTAAAATTAACACGCAAGGTTAAAGAAAAATAAATGCACGTGAAGTATTAGATGTAGAAGAAAATAAATAAGATGAAGGTGATGAAAATGTGGGATTTCGAAAAACATTAGCAACATCTATAGGACAAGGTAAGGATAAAAATTTAAGAACTAATAACTTTTTAAACTAAGCCAAATGAACGTGTGACAAAGGTTGGCTACTAAAAAATAATCAATAATGATGACAGCATCAAATTGTTTGAAAAATAAACAAACAAACATGAACTATAACAGTATCATGCATTGTTATTCGTAGATAGGATATCGATTAAAGTTGAAACTAGAGCATGGACGCAGTGCAACTAATTAGTAAAACAAACTCGCAGAAGAATTTTGCACAACATCGTGAATCGTAACTTACTCAAGATAAGTGTATATGTATTTAACTGTCACGAGCGCTTGTTATCCATAATTGTTAAATAAATAGGAAATGTATGAAAGGAGCTTGTCCGTGTAACAGAGGTTAATAAAAAATACCCTATGGGATGAACAATCAATGTTTTGCAAACACGTAAGGGGTTTACCCAGTTCTCGGGAAAACTCACGTTACAGAAGATATACCACAATCCAATAATATTTGATATTCCAAGCACTAAACACTTAAAAATGCGAATAGAATAGAAAGCTAAAACACGCTTTCGTTCAACGAAAATTTTAAACTTCGCAAAATTCACGATCGCCGCGGATAATAAGATTTATTTTCCGTCCGAACGCAGTGCACACGTCTTTCATGTGCGCAGTCACGCGCCTTACTGAATTATTACTGAGTACTGCGCCGACTGTTGAGAGCGAAATTGGTTTCCGAACGACTAATCCTATCAATACAAAATGAGCCCTGATTCATTACATTTTAAAGTTCACTATTCTATGGGGATATCTATTTTTTCGTTACAACGTGCAAACAGGTTGGACACGAGAAATTCGCAGTCTGCCAGGAAATTGTCACGTAGGTCTGTAGCTTTTTGACCGATAGTGACTCGCTATCATTTAAGTTATACGCGCCCATAAAGGGGACGTGTAGTTGTAATAAATAATTAATTAGGTACTATTCATTGAAGATATATAAACAACCATAAGATAAAATCTGTACAAGGCATCCTCTGTATAAATAGAAAGCTGTCTATATCAACTAAAATTTTGACGTGCATTCTAATTCGAAAAAATGCATAATTATGACTTTATGAGCAATTTAGTCAGTCACAATAATGAATCTATTGTCAAAGAAGCTGCAAATATAGACTAGGGCTAAACATATCGTAACGACAAAGTTGAAAAACATATTAGTTAATTCAGAGATAGTTATACAGCTAACGTAAAACACAGCATTGCAGATATGCCGAAAAATTCTCCAACCTCTGTTTCATCGAAATTACTTTCTTCATCAATGTAAGTAGAAAATGAGACGAGGTTACAAATAATCGGTTCCCGTTAGAAACTACTTACGGCAAACGCAACGAGTTTTAAGTTAGTGGTGGGTAGTTGATAGTTTATTGGGTCTTGTTAGACATGGCAGAAGTTATTCCTTTCCGGTTTGACTCTGTGATCTGTTGCAACTTCCATGATGATGTCACCGACTTGTAGGCTGATAAACATGAATTATGTAGCCTTCTAGTCTTTGATTATGTTGCTTATGATTTATTTACAGACAAAATATTTATTCTACTTGTAAAAAATCCTAACTTTGACAAAGGGCAGTCTAAACATAACGCTTTACGGATGAAACTTAGAACAAAAAATCTTCACTGGCAAATTGTTAGAAAGTAATTCAGTAGGTACATACTGATTTGTAAATTCACCACCCCACCCGCCAGAGGTAGTTAGACCTGTGTTAGGCAGGGGACGAAAGTTTGTCCATAAGTACGTCTTTTTTATCGATGGGAAACACAATAGGGCGCACAGCTTGTAGTAAAAGTAATTGATAGTTCACAATAAGCCCTAATAGGCTCATTTTATCTACGACGCCTCTCTTATCAAACTAATATAGCGTATTGATAAATATAAACTCGTTGACATATTACGTTATGTCATAGCTGCACCGCACGTCGTTTGAGCGCAAAGGCCATGTCCCCATTATGTCACACCAGCTGTTTTACTGTCCCGTCTCAAGTGCCGGAAAGGTCTCAGTGATCCCGACTTTATTGCAGAACTGTTTTGGTTAAGATGAGGCTGATTTTGGTCAGCTATTTTCAGATATGTGGAGTGTTTTGTTAACGTTGTTTACTTGAGTGGTCCATAGCTGTCTCAAGCTTGAGTTCTTGAGTAGTCTTCTCATCGTATGGCCCTTTGGTCTTTGTTATAGCATCCATCTAAGTTTGAGCCAGTTATTGCGCGCAAAGGTCATGTCCCCATTATGTCACACCAGCTGTTTTACTGTCCCGTCTCAAGTGCCGGAATAGCCTTAGTGATCCCGACGCTATTACAGAATTGATGGTTCGAATGAAGCTGATTTTTTCCAGCTGTTTTTAAGTTATGGCCATGGGGATTGTTTTCACAGTTTAATTTAGGAGAGTATTCATCAACTTTGGGAGCTAATTTAATCAGGAGTTGTTTTTTGTCTACACTATATGTTTGGCTATGCCTGGAGTTTTAGTATCTTCGTCTATCTAGGCTAGAGCAGTTACTTTTTATAATTAGCCTATCAATTTGCCAATCCACCTTGAGACATCTGGGCGATCAATATTAATGGCTTCTTTTAATTAAGAGAGCTTTTGCCATACAGTGGGACATTTAAAGATCGGTTTCATAATTTTAGTCTTTACGGTCCCACTTAAAATGAGTTTGCTGTGACACCTTAGATGGAGCGAGTTCCCTTATAAGAAACTAAAATTCCTGGGCACAGACGGAACACAGTAAAAACTGTATGGTTGGACTCCGACGAGATGGTGATCACTACGAAGAAGGCCCTGGTGAAGTCTATAACCGCCATTAGGATTGCACAGTCCTTACTATAGGTTACAGGTGCCGTTGCCCGGGGCGGACCACTATGAGGTGGATGCCACCCACCCCAGATCCTACTGGATCCACCCACCACTCCTCCATCTCCCGTCGTTCTAAGTCTCGCAGTTATAAATTAAAATGTCCAACCATTTGCCCCACTTTCAGCATTTCCCAGCCACCATTTTTATTTATCAAACCATCTCTCAGCGATGTAGGTTAAAAGCTCGGGTGTATCAACTTATGTTAACATTCTCTGACATCGAGTTAATGCAAAACTGTTGTTGAACGCGAGATTGTTGCTTGTTAAGTGTTTTCAATATTATGATGTGATCATCATCATCATCAGCCTATAAATGTTCCCACTGCTGGGACACAGGCCTATGATGTGATAAATTATGTTTATTGTGTAAGTTTGTTTTACTTTTTCTAACCATTTCACCGAAAAAATCTTACGAGGTTTCAGCCTGGGCTTATGGACGGCGAGTAATGGGTAGTTCGCTGTCTAATCAAGAATCAGATCCGGGTCGACAGCGCATTGTGTTCCTCGCGCGCCCTACAGAGCTGTCAACAAACTGACAGGGCACATATATGGCCAAACGCTTGCAGAGAATGCGGGACTGTCTTCAAAGGACACGTGGATGTTTCTTTTTTTATTTATTTAAAATTATGTAACAATTTAGTCAGTAAGAGCCTGACCGCCAGTCAGTTCCTTCCGCATCACCCAGATCATGAGGGCTAAAAAAATTAGTCTCAGCCTCTTTTAAATTTCAGACATACTCTTGGTCGAATCAATTGAGGCTAGTTCTCTAATTACTCACGACAACTGTATGATATTAATGATAAGTATGATGAAAAATTAATATTAAGTGATTAAAACTACTAGGAATATTAGAATGAATTCGTGGAAGAATAATCACACTAATGTGTAGGAGTGATGAATGGTTATTTTGGTAATGACCTTTACAAATAACAGCTGTCTTGGAACTAATTATTGTTATTGGTCCTGTTATTATCAAAAGACAAACGAAACTTTTAGGTACTGAATTTCCTTAAAATAAAGGCGTGCATAATGTCTTAAGAGGTTACAGTAATCCTGGAACATACAGGGTAGTTGAAGGGACAGGGTGGTTTATACTCTGTACGAGTGTGTTTGATGATTATCCGCTTTAAAAATACAAATGACTATAATATCTTTTAAATTAAAATTTCAGAAGGCAAGGTCTCACGAAAAGCTTTATGAAAGCGATGAAAAATTGCGCCGATATTTTCAGCACCAATATTGTAACGCACGTCAATGAATAATACAGCGTTATGCGACTGAAAGCCTGAAAAAGATGGCGGCTGCTAAAAACGAATGGATACCTATTGGTTTTTTTAAATATTATAGTAACAAAGCCAACTTAATCTATTGTTCCATTGAAAATCGGGAGTAAGACAAGCTAGGTTGTACTTTTTTGGACTGGGATTTAAAAAATGAGTCCGCTCAGGTGCCTTACAACGAGCTCTTAACGCGATCCAGTTTAGGCTGTGAAAAAGACACAGAGCTACACAAGTCGTCTATCGCCATCTTTTTCCCACAGCCTAAACTGGATCGCGTTCATGGTAGGCCACCAGGTTGGAGCGGAAAGAACTGTCATCCCCTTCGTACACAAGTCTCCGATACCTTACGACTTTGACATCCAACAACGCGTGCCTGTTTACGAACCTTTTGATGTCCATATACGGCTAGAAAGAATGTGACTGATGCCTTGACGAGTAATAAAGAAGTATGGAAGAAGAAAACCTGCTGCGTCAACACCAAAAAAATAACGATTTAGATACATTTAAAAGTAAAATTCAGTATGACTAACAAACACATAATGAAAGAGACAGACACTGAGTTAAGCTTTCATTAGTAAAGCAACAGTGACGAAGAAATTAATCCTGCACTCTGCATTAGCAACACATTCAGAAATAACACAAAAGAAGTAAGTCGCATCTTTGTCACACAACCCGCATCTAATAATAGCCTTAAATTATAACAGGATACAACTAATATGAAATTAATAAGGAAACGCCATATTGATGACGGTTGATTCCCATAAAATGGCTAAATCACATTATAGTGTCAATTTTAAAGATCACAGTGGTTTTTCGTGTAAACTGAGACTAGACAGAATTATCGGAATTTGAACCGTAGTGATAACAATCATAATTACTATAATGTTTAATGGCTAAGTGCAGGATGCAATTGATATCAACAATAAAGCAGAATACAATAGAGTTGTTTTCAGACTACTGAAAGATTTTTACATAATAAATAATTCCAACTCGTACAAAGACTACTTTAAAATTACAATATTCCTCCCATCTGTTTTTGTACAATTTTCCTTAATAATAACAAGTTCTAGAGACAATCACTCAAATAAATCACATAATATATTTGACGTCATTTCATATTTGAACAAGTTGTTGACGACGCTGGACTATTTGCTTGATTAACGAGTCTATTCATTGAAATAAATACAATTGAAGCTGTTGTTTCATATAGAGCTAGGGACACAAGTATCATGAAGATTTGTATTGCATCAGACACTTGTGATACTTTTAAACTGTCGTTAGCGGATTTGATTATGAATGTGGTTGTACCCCAAAATAAATTGGGATAGCAACAGAGTCGTATACTACAAGGGATGGTTTGATTCGACCCGGGAAAAGACATAGAAGAAATTGGGGGATGCCTTTTTCCCAGCAGTGGGACATAATGAACTACGGAGAAAAAAAGAGAATGATATTATGAAGATTGTAAACTCATTCACAATATCAGATAATGTTTTATCTGACCCTTGAAGCTTTTAGGGGTGAAACCTTGAAACTCGCGAAACTAGAGCAGTAGAAAAACACGTGGGTGTCTAGACGGCTGCCAAAAATATAATAAGAGCTAATTAAGCCACTGAGGATTATAAAGAAAACCTTGGCATACGACAAGGTTGAATGAAACTTGGAAGGCTTCGGATAGGCGCCGAGAATGTTAAGGCTCATTAAACTGAAAATATCAAAGATAGTATAATTGATAACCTACAAGTAAAAAACGCCTTTGTTGTGGATTAAAGCCCACTCTCTTCAAAGGGAATCTTAAAGGCTGATTTCAATAAATGAAATGAACCACCTCATGAGTATAATTGGAATCACCAAAAACCCTTTAGTACGAATGAACTAGGAGTTTATGATCACAAGGAAGGAGAAAACACATGTTAATGTACATATGTGTTTATACAAGTATGCATGTATGTAACAAGAATCATAATTATTATTTAACAGGTGCACTTCTCTATTTATTCATCCGTCATCCACAAACAATAATGAAACATAATACTGAGCATGTTTTTCATACTACACGTACAGTACATAGTAACGGTGACGTAAATGACGTATATATAAACGTCAAGCAGACGATTTCGTCCAAGCCGTTGATTCTATGACGGCTAATGTCGGTGGGCGCGGTGGCTCGTAAATATACGCAAATAGTAAAGGTGGTGTTATTTTTAAATGATAACGTCAAGCTTAGCGTACGCTTGAGTGGTTTGGTTGGGGTATTTTTAGTTTAGTTCGGATTTATCAGAGATGAGATCCGAATTCTATAGTTGGCAAATGTTAGGCAGTTACAAATGATGATAATGAAAAAAATAATGATAGCAAGGAGGGCAGGAGTTCAGGACATATTCCTTACTTCTGAGATTATAATAAAACATTTCTACTAAGAGCTTACAACGTGATCCACCAAATAAAGTAACAAATACGTTGTCTAGCGTGACAGAAATACCTCAGCCATCTCCCCACACTCCACAATTCATACAGCGCCACAAACACATAACAATATTGCAGTAAAACAATAACTTCATAACAGTTCATACATTTCCCACTGTGACGTCACAGGTCACAGTTCACACCGACACAAGATCGTGACTCACGCGCCTGATAATCAAGACGTAAAAGGGGAATTAAACTATCTAACAGATGGGAGATGTGTACAGATTTGTTCCTATGGAGTTATGTGGTGTTAAAACTTGGACTTTCACTCTTCATTATCTAGGGACTATGGTTTTGCAGTTATGAGATGCGGTTTTAAGTCGTAGAGTAGGTATTGGACTTGTTATTGATGAAGACGAGGAGTAAGACTCGTTTGTATATGAATATTAAGCGTAAACGCAGATTAAAATACTGGGCCGTAAAAGGGATGAATGAAAGACGATTGCATGCAACTGAGATGAGAATACTAATGGTGATGTATGGTGTAAGAAGCATGTTTAAGAGACGAAGCCTGAAATTGATACTGGTGATTGAAAAAGTCGTGATAACAGGTTATCATGCATGTGATGTGGATGAATTTTAAAAAGAATTCGATGTTGTGAAGAAAGTTTCTCATTTCAATGAATATTATTTGAGGGAAAAGAAAACTAAAGAAATAAGGGATGATCTCCTTGAGATGATGCAGCTAGAAAGGGAGTGGCTACTGAGATGACGGGTGATCGAGAATTATGGAAGAAAACAAATGGTGCGTTGAGCGCTATAAATTGGAATAGGGCAGTAACATGTCTAATAGTAGACTTAACAAATGTAACTCATCAAGACAATGACGAGGAAATGTAAATAATACTAAACAGGAATTCATGCGTAAATTAGTCGGTCTCCACAAAGCTATGTAGTGCAAACTTTCACTCCTTATTACCCAGTAAGAATAAATCGTAGCCGTGTCAAAGAGCAGACCAGAATTAAAGCCTTACAATTAGATGTGGTGAACCGAGTAATAAATTAGAGCTTTATTGATTCAAAGCAGTAAAAGGTAATGTTTATAATACTAGTATTTATATCAATAAGAGTTAGCCGGATTATTCAGTCTGTGTGTGAGTTTACAACGACAGTTTAACAGAGTCCGATTTATAGGAAGACATTAAGTTCGAATAACACTTTAACAATATTGGCACTTAAGGCCGTAGTTACAAGACTAAAGATTCTAAACTATGGAATTTCGAAGCTAGCTGAGTACGAACTTTATCTAGACAAGGAAATGGGGATGCTTAGCATGATACTCAAAAAGTTATGACTAGTGCTATTCCCGTTTTAGGCCGCCAATACACGAACTGCTCAAACAGTAAGCTAGTCATCAACATACACGAACTGCTCGAGCATTAAAATTCAACTGCTAGAAACCGCTATCGCTAACTACTCTAGCAGTCGGCATTGACTGCTCCTGAAGTAGTTTCAACTGCTCGAGGAGTCCGTCTGTGTGTTCATGGAGTTTCTTGCTCGTTCATCTCTATAGAGATCTATGCTTTGGAATTGGCATCTACAGTACTTTCATAATTATTATGTCTTGTGACATGGACTGTAGCACCATAATTTTGTACTATTTTATTTTTTGTATTTGGACAATTCAAAAGTGCCCGTAACTGGCCTCATCATCATCATCTCAGCCATAGGACGTCCACTGCTGAACATAGGCCTCCCCTTTAGATCTCCACATATACCGGTTGGAAGCGACCTGCATCCAGCGTCTTTCGGCGACCTTTATAACGTCGTCTGTCCATCTCATTGGTGGACGTCCTACGCTGCGCTTGCTAGTCCGCGGTCTCCACTCTAGCACTTTTCGACCCCATCGGCCATCTGCTCTGTGAGCAATATGGCCTGCCCATTGCCACTTCAGCTTGCTAATCCGGTGGGCTATATCGGTGACTTTAGTTCGTCTACGGATCTCCTCATTTCGGATTCGATCACGTAGAGAAACACCGAGCATAGCCCTCTCCTCGTAACTCTCGTAACTGGCCTACTTGAAATAAATTATTTGATTTTGTGTAGAAGACTGTAGTTTATTATGCCGTCAATATTGACAGCTTCGAGCAGTTCGTGTAAGACCGGCTTTAAAGGACCAAGTCAAACAGCACCCACGATACAATAGTCTCATATACTCCGAACACAATCCTCTTACGCCAAATAGAATAGGAAATGAAGTCACATTAAAGGAAAAGCCACCAAGAATCAAGTATTGAGTGCTCAAAGTCAAATACAACGTACTTAGCCATTCCCGCGAAACCCACGTAAAACCAGATGAACTTAATTATGAATCATGTACTGCTTTCTAAGACGTGAATAACTTTATAAGGCGCGTATTTAGAATTAATTACGTGGAGACAATGGTTTACGTAAGTACGCGGTCAGAACATGACCCTAAGGGCTCAGCACACGTTGGGGGCAAGTATTTATTTACTGTAGTTTAAGGAACGTGAATTAACAAAAATTTAAGATGTTTTTATACATTTATACCTACGCATTAACGCCTGCGTCGCGACTTAAAAATCTTAAGAAGATTTTTAAAGATGATTCGAGAATTTGCGAACGTGCTTTAGGATTCTCTTCCTTATTAAATTCCTACTTCAAACTTCTTTGTGAATTGCTTTTATTAAAAGAGATTGAAGCAAAGAACTGCGTCTTGGCTTACATTGTCATAGAATATGTAAACTATTCCTACACCTTCACATAAATGCGGCTATAAATTTTACTCCCAAGGCGCGGCCATCATTGATTAAATCATTCAAATGAAAACACCTATGATTTATTACATTATCAATTCCAGAACATTATGGTCTATCAGAAGACTTATTATATGCAAATGCAATCCCACGAATGCGTAGGCATATCATTGAGTGCATTTGAAATATGCAAGTCGGATATTCGCGCACATCAAAGCGAAGAAAGTTGGAAAGCCAATGTTTGGTGCAGGGTTTTGTGCGCGAAAGTACGTAAAACATTTTGTACAAATGTTTGGCTCGAGGGTCTGTAATTTTATACATGCTCAGGATTGTTCACATTTGCATATTGCGTTGAATGTGGCTGTAATGCAAGTGCAAGTCCTGACTCTTGCATGGTGTGTAGCAGCACGTATTCATGACCAATTCTATCTCTACTCTACTAAGAATAGACGAAGTTATTTCTATGCAATTCGTTTTTTTTGCCCGATTATACCATGACCCGTACGTACATACACGACTAAAGAATAGAAATAAAAATACGTGTGGCACTCGGGGACTGCCGCGGTAAAGCTATTGCATAGCATTTTTTATCAACTTATGCAATTATAATTATTTATTATATATATTTATTACTGTTCTAATTAGGCTATATTCAGCCACGTTAATCAAGTGAAACGTCAAGAAACGTTCTCCTCCTCCTCCCTCTCCCTCTTCCTCTCCTTCAATAAAATTGCCCCTTGCTCAATAAAAGCATGCTTTCGTTCTTTCTTTCTTTTACTTTTATGATTGCCGAAGTCTCCCGAACTGAAACAACGTTAGACGATGCGTGGTGTCAGGTATTTTCCTTAGGTTTTTGGGAATTTCTTGATTCGGTCACCGCGCCGCGCCGCGCATAGAGGATAAAAGCTATACAATAGCTTTAAAAACTGCTATTTTCAAATCGTCAGGATAGAAAATATTCAACATTCTGCCATTTTGCTAAATCCCACATCTCGATGGCATGCAAAGGGTTAAATAGATCAACATATTATTATGAAGTAAAACCAGTATCATAATAAATATGACTAATAAATTAGTTAACACCAATACTGAGTCTAAAGCAAAATCAATTTGTTACCCCCCAAGTAGCAATATAGCTCCAAGCTATGTAACTTAGTATTCCAATTTAGTACTACCCCGCCTCATAAAGGGGAAAATCGAGAGAAACAGACATAATTCACGAAACTAGGTTAGCTATAAACAAATATACTACATCAAACGGTGAAGGAAAACGTGACCTAACCCACGCCTTAATCTGGCTATACATATGTTTATCTAGAGCCTGCATTCACTCAGAATATGGGCTTTTGGCCGCGCCTAAGTTTTTGGATCTAACTAGAGATGGGCCGATTAGTCGCAGACTAGACGATAAAGTCGACTTTTCGGCCGTAGTCGCCAATTGATAGTCGAACAGTCGGCCAAGAGCGCCGAAGCCTTTCTTATTGATATTTTTACTTATTATCAGTCATAAACTTTACAACTAAAATTAATTCAAGAAAAACATAAGTTCAACTTAGCTACTTAACATACCTGCCTACATTATTTCTTTTTTATGCCCGTAAATTGCAGTAGTGTGAAAAAGTGCATTTTTGAAATGTACCCAATGTAGCGGCTGAGCTGTACATGAAACATCACTGTCATTTTCGTTAGCCGATAACTCTACCAACAAGAATGATTGGCTTGGCCGACCAGTTGGTCTTTTTAAGGCCAAAGAGTCGGCCAGA
Source organism: Agrotis exclamationis (assembly GCA_950005045.1). Classification (NCBI taxonomy): domain Eukaryota; kingdom Metazoa; phylum Arthropoda; class Insecta; order Lepidoptera; family Noctuidae; genus Agrotis; species Agrotis exclamationis. Next base: position 2,726,076 of record OX465421.1, read on the forward strand.
CGGCAAAATTAAGAATCGGCTCATCTCTTGTACTAACCGACTTATATACATTTTCGTTGAACCGTCTTACAGATTAACTTAACCCCTGAACAATACTGAAGAGAATGATCAAGTTGACCGAATAGTTGACTTTTTTACAGTCGGCGAAACTCAGAGTCGTCCCATCTCTAAACTTTACTGACTTATATCGATTTCCGCGGGACCGTCTTACAGACTAACCAAGGATTATCTGGATGAATGGAATAAGCTGCGTGGAATGGAAATTTATACGGCCTGGGATTAAGTCTCAATAGCAGTTAATGGAGCTGCAAGGACTGTCCAATAAGACATGGACACAAAAGCTAGTTATGATGAGCAATGAGAGAGAAGTTCAGTTCAGTGTTCCGGGAATGTTTTGAAGAGTTACGCGGCCTTGGAAGGGTAATTGAAGGAACAGGGCGGGTTTAAGACAGTATCAGTCTAACCGCTCAACCCAGAGGAACAATTTGAAGACACACCAATCAAAAAATTACTAAAAAGTTTGGTCAAATCGTTGTGCATTTTGCTTGTACCCGTTTGATTGCTTCATAAAAAAACCTGTGTCTTTTGACATCGTCTACTCTTAAAATATCTATCCAAAAACATACAGATAGGTATGTTGTGCATGTTATTGCAATAGAAATAAGTTCTAGTTACATTGCTACATCTACAAATGCGACTAATACATTTGCTAATTCCCTCATGCATGTCGCAAGCAAGATATCACGTATGGATCTTATCAGCGCAAGCATCTGGTCCCTTGTGTGGGAACCTGGTATTTGGTCCTGCCAACATGTGTTTAAGACCTTACATAATACTTTAGAACAATGTTTCCCGAAGTATGACTTGTGAGCGAATATTGAGTGGGCAAAGTGGGCCCTGAAATGAAGGACGATACATTGACAGCCGAACGAACGAGCCTACAGCCGGAATTGAAATGAAAATACTATCTGATTCTTCTTCGTTGGTTTACTCTTGACAGAGTGGTCGTAGTCGGCACGTCGCAATGCGTCGTCATCCGTCCGGTGGCCTAGTAGTTGCAGTGTGGGAAGGAGACAGGTATACAAGTCGTCTAGCGCCACCTCGTTCCTTCATTGGAACTACTGTGGCTTTAAGGCGTCATGGTAGACCATCAGATATGTAAAATCTCCATCTAGTCTCTTTTATTTAAGAGCAAGAGAAGTGAAATGAAGGAAATAAACCTTAAATGCAGAAAACACATTTGAAACCTTGATTGAAGGCGAGTTTAGAAGTACTGTGAAGATACTGTGAAGTATATGTCCCTTCAACTTATTGACTAATGGAGCGATGCAATGTGTAACGATACGCTAGAGTTGATACTAAATTCAGGTGAACGCATTTCAGGGCGTTTTCAGAGCACACACATTCTATGTTTTATAAAATGTTTAAAATTCTACATGGCTCAATGGGCCAGGATTTTTGTCTTTTTGGAGTTTATTGTTGTACTTATATTAGAATCCTATTTGGTATAAGCGACTTAAACGTTATTGGCATGTAAATATGGGTGTTCCAAAAGTAAATTTCTGCCTTCTGATGATTAAAGTTCGTCGGTTCAGACAGGTCAAACCAACAACGTCTTCAATAGGACCAAAATAAAAGCCATACAATTTCCCTTGAGACTATCAGATTTTGAAAGAATAAAAATCCACCCAGTTACACATTTTCCACCCTTGGGCTTTTAAAAATACAGCCAACATATTCTGCACAATCCAAAAACCGCTTAAAATGCATTAAACCGGTCTATACGTATATCACATGTACAGTCGTTCACAAAGTGCCATTTACATAAACGAGTCAACGTTCGCGTCCCGTATACAGTTCGCGGGTTAACTGGGTTACCGGAGTCGACCGCTGCACCCGATGGTACTTGCATATTTCAGGGATTACGAACGTGAAATGGAAGTTTTATTCTGTGTACGACTGTTATATGATATAACTATCACTGGGAAACATATTTTGATTGATACGTCCATAACATATCATGTCGCCTAAAATCCCTGAAGCTTACGCAGAAATGTAGTACAGTACACTCACATTTCACCAAGGGGGCAAATTCCGGGCACAAATGCAGGACACCGAGGCTGCTGATGAGAGATAAATTACCTAAAAACATAATAGTAAGTATGAATTCCTGAGAATCAAATTCAATACCTCATGATCAGCAGTAGCGCTCGGGACCTTTAGGCCAACGCCCCAGTCAAATTCAATATCATATACCGTTCTGTTACGAGTATATAATATAATCTTTACTAAACATACTAATATTATAACTCTTAGTCTGTCTGTAACCTTTGCAATGTTAATGGCTAAGAAGATTGTAATGAAATTTGGTACACAGAAAGAAAGAAAATAAGTTTATTCGACACAGACAAATCCCACAATGTTCTCACAAAAAGTACTAAAAACTTGAGGAGGGAACATAAAAGGTACTGTTTGTCTCACGGCTGTGCCAAATAGGCTCGGTTCTGGCTCAGAACTGGGCCTTTTCGGAGACGTTACAGGTAGCCTAAAATTAGCAAGTTGAAGTGGCAATGGGCAGGACACATCGCTCGTAGAACTGATAACCGATGGGGAAGAAAAGTTCTCGAGTGGCGAACACGGACCGGAAAACGCAGCGTAGGTAAGCTTCCCACTAGGTGGACCGACGACATCGTGAGGGTCGCGGGCAACCGATGGATGCAAGTGGCGAATTGTCGTTCGACGTAGCGGTCTAAGGAGGCCTATGTTCAGCAGTGGACGTCTTCCGGCTGATGATAATGATGATGACGGATAACCTGTAGATCTGTTTGTACATAAGGTACTTTGAATTCCCATACTAAGTTACTGTACGATAGCAACCGACTTCAAAGCAAGATAAACCACAGGCTAGAGCTAGTATTTTAATAGCCTATAAATCGTTTTCATGCCTTCAAGTGCCAGTTGAAGCTGTCAGGCAGTTCTCGTGACAACCGGGGTCGACGGCATAACGTGCACTCCAAGACACGTCATAAGCAATAAGTAATTCGAATATTGAGAAATGACTGCATAACTGGGCTCGCTCGGTGGATAGGAGAAGGGGGGGGGGGTAAGACGCTGGGTAAAGGCTTTATTTAAGCTTCGTCTAAGTACACGGGCCTAAAAGCTCTTGTCTTCGCCAACAACCCTCTCGGTATGCATCCAAGTCGGCTAAAGGCTCGAACAGACACACGCGATTAATCGCGCTGCGACAACGAGCCAAGCTAATTTTCACTCTAAATGTACTGCGAATGGACCGCGACAAGTCGCCCCGCGCGATTAATCGTGTGTGTCTGCTCGAAGCTTAAAGGCACTTAGAACCAAAATAAACCGAATTTTCTTACTAATCTCATGAATGCAAAAGTTTGGATGGATGAATGTTAGTTACTCAATAACGCCAGAACAGCGTGATATATTTCTACGCCAATCATTTGAATGTTTGGCGTAGACATAGAATTTGATCTGAAATGGCTACTTTTTTATCCCGATATTAAATTCGCGTGGGATAATATTTTCAACTACAACGCAGAAGTAAAAGCAAGTGTTGAGATAATTATCTCAATATCAATCATTATTCCCGGTAGTGTGTCACAGTATTGTGACATTTAAAGTTCAGACAGTATTCAGTTCACGTTATAATTAGTTGATAAATGCGCTTAGCGGATCATTAAGACCTAATAATAACTAGAAGTCAGAAGAGCAGACAACAATCGGAAAGTCATAAATTATAAACATCGAAGTCACCAGAGAATCGAACAACGCCATTGCGAGAATAAGCATGCTGATGTGGAAGTGGGCTGGCTAAGTCGGTAGACGGACAGGCAGTCGATAGAACAGACATGTGCTAGAGTGGAGACCATGTATGGGTAAACGATCGATGGATGATTTGAAGAAGATGGCTATAGACTGCGCAGGACCGGGAGGTATGGCGGTCTTTGGGAGAGGTTTAAGTTCAACAGTGGACGACATTTGGCTGATATATAAATTGTATCTCTTTTTGTATTTTAACACAAAATCCTCAACGACAAGTCTTCAGAATCCTACTGTTAAAACCGTGATAGAAAGTATCGTGAGGAAACTGGCGTATATACAGATACCGGCACGGTTCTTGAGCGCTCGGCGCAAGAGTGGGGATCGCTTTGCGCATCGTACACTTATCGACAAATGAAACGCACAATAAAACAAATAAAACGCACAAAACAACGAATCCCGAGTGGCGGCTATGACGCGATGCGCTACGGCACGCTACGCGGGCCAATCACTACACTTTCCCCGCTCCCGCGCCTCACTTCATCTACCAAAGGGACCTAATAACTCACTTCTGCGCAGGTGAAGGTCAGCGTTCAAGATCCGTGCCGGTATTCTATACACTACTTTTTTTCCTGGTAGCTACAACATTGGGGTCTTCAAGTCAAGAGTGAATAGGTTACTACTAGGCAAGCGTCTTCACCGTCGACCACATCCTCGCTTACCATCAGGCCGAGATTGTGGTTAAATACAAATGCTTTTCTGGAATTAATGGCAATAGTGAAGTAGTGACCAACAGCTGGTAGGTTTTAAAACGTTGAAGTTAAGTTCCAACAAGAATAAAATCGTTCAACAAAATCGAGACCCCGGAAATTGGTATTTTCCGAGCTCCACAGCCCTAGATGTACGTGACTGGTGGATAGGCCACGGCCCTGACTGCCACGGGGCGAAGCCCGCGACGGAAGCACGTGTCTGAACTGATCCTATTATGATTTATGTGGAAGTAGAACTCGTGGATATTATGTGCTGACGATTGGTAACTGTTTTTAGCTTTGATTGGATGAGGAAACCTTGTTATATTAAAACATAATTTTAAAAATACGTATAGTATTAAAAAATGTTTCAGTCTCCAGCAATATGTTTAACTTCAGTGAACCAATGATATCTTACTTTTGAGAGGATAAATGGATGGATCTTTGCTACTCCTTGACGCAGATCGTTCAAAACCTGAATTAACACCTACCGATACTTTTTATCCCAATATGACGTTCCTGAGGGACAATTTTTTCGATTTACACCCAGGCGAAGTCGCTAACATAATCTAAAGTCCAATCACAATTTATTCAAATAGGGCAATGTCCGAAACATCGTCGTCTGGGGAGAATAAAGGTCGCCATCATGAAATTAAATGGTGTCATTTTTCGTAGTTAGGTAGTTACAGAAGCATAATGAGCTAAGTCTAGAAAACTTCTAAATTGAATAATTAAAAGGGTCTTAAACTTACACAAACAATACCGAGTCAACGACCTACCAACAAATCTAGAAAAAAAAAAAAAGTTTTCCAGAAATAAAGCCCGGAGCAGATATGTAACACGCTACAATAAACGAGCACGCGTCTCCGTAGTGTAGAGTAGTAAATGTGTTCCCAACTTTAATCAAGGAACAATGGCACAAATGTTAATGTTATATTAACTAGTATGAATAACAACCAGGGTCCATTGATCCAGATCTTATGCACTACATCACATATTTTTGTTCGTTAAAATGGTTCAACGCACCGCTTATCAACTTTTACAGGTCGTTAGCATTAACAGATGTTTAGACGAAAGTTCAGAGTAAAGGAGTCTTTACACTAGTAGAAATAGCACTTAACGCAGTGGTTGTAAAAATAAACGTTATTTATTTAATTAGGCTTGATCGTAGTCCATTGTACTTAATTAAAGGTATGTTGCTGTTGTGAAGGCAAAGTTAAAGAAATACCACGTATACACCGTGTTCTTCACGTTATCCATAAACTTTAGCAAATACTTCTATGGCTTTTACAAATCAAATCCAACAAAGGAAGTAGTACTTAAAAAGGCTTCGTTACAAAGATATTTGTAATTTCATTTAATGAAATTTAATTGAGCTATGCAGTGAGAAAGTATCTTAATTTGAAATCTATCAAATACTATTTGCATTTCATTTGTTTTAGCCCGCCAAATGTTATGAATGAAAATACGACGTTGCCAATTCGGATAAAGAGGCATGCATATCGGCTTATTTAGGTCTAGGTATTTAGTTTGTATGAAAATTAACAAAAAATAAAAAATAAGAATTTATTAATGTGTCCATAATGAAAAATGCTTACTTCCGTGGTTTGAACATCTGGTCGAAGTTTATGTATATCGTCCGGAACACGGTGTATAATGCCATAAGGTTTATCAACACTAAATGTATATTTAGTTTACTATTGAAGGTTGCAATACATGATTAATCATTCGTGACGGACACCATCAATCGATAGTATAGTATGGCACACGTAGTTTATTTACACATTTGCTTTCTGACAGGTTTGCAATTAAAATGCCAGTAAAACTGCATTGAAGTATATTGGAAGGTCATAGCAGTGAATAGAATAATGCGATTAGGACCAAATTGCTTTAAAAATCAATATTAAACCACAGAATAATTAATAGTACTATACGTACAGAAGGACTACTCCAAAAAAAATCAAACAAATGTAAAATCTATTTACGAGAGAATAAAGTACATTTTAACTGGCAGCCGTACCGCCCACCTACTTTTATAATAGCCTAAACTTCCCGTGCGCAAGCAAAAATGTACTGAATGGTTACGCCCGAGAGTTTATTTTGGTTTATCTGACGCCAACGACATTAAAAGGTTACTATGGGTCAAGCTCAATAGGGTTGCGACTTGCGAGTTTAGGCACAAATAGGTAGATACCTATGCGTATTTTATGCATTTGCTAAATTACATTATTACCATAAATACCTATGTTCCTCAAGGAATTTTGTTTTTATCATCAGCCTATATCTTTTTGGTTTCGTCATCGATTACTACATACATTATTCATTGTTAGCACAGAATGATAAAAGTAGGTACCTACGGCACCTTACGTGAGGAATAATATTTATAATAATATTATCTTTTCTACCTATTATTGTTATATTTTTGAACATTTATCTTACAAAAAAAAAGAATAATATTTAAAAGATTTTTATCGTCTATGGCAAAATAGCCAGTCCTTATTATTTTGCACTCAACCTAGTAACCGACCAATTACTATCGCATACTGTCACAGGCCCCGCGTTGCGTGTCTTTGTAGGTAGGTAAAAAAGTGGCGCAGCGAATTACGACCGCTGACCTTGAATGCGTAGTGTGGCCATTTTCTGAGTTAGAACTTTTAAACAACAACGCAAATATATTTCTACTTTCTACCGATCTTAATTCTTAGTACTCAGCTTAAGGTGAGTGAGAGTGTCGTCTTTTTATCTTGGTCGTCCAGTAGGCTCACCCCCCCCCCAAATAGTATCTCGCCTCATTTCCAAACTTGTAACCTCATGATTAGGTATCATGATCAGTTAAGCCCATACTTCACAAGCAGGGAGATAATTTTGTTGATCATTACTAAATATGTACTATATATTTTTTTTCTTCATAATAATATTGTGTTATTAATTTACCAAAAGCACCTAAAGCAAGAAACTTGTGCGTAACTACACGTAACGTAACAAAAATATTAAGGAGACGGAGCGCGTGCGTAACGGGTGGCGCGTGGCAGCCGTAGTGAATGAGCCACGACAAAATGGCCCCGCAACTACTTGCAGTTTTATGCCTACACCGCGGAGTGAGACAGGCCTGATTAAACTAAAAGTATTTTTTTATCAGAAAAGCTATTTGTTAAAACCTACACATTTTTCGGCAAAATATGGTTAAATAAAATGTATAGGATTTTAACAAATAACTACTGATTAAACAACTGGCAATAAGTATCGCACAAAAGCTTACTCAAAAATGTACTGTTCGTCTCCATTCTCCAATAAATGATTTCCACAAAATTGACTACGTAGACTTTTCCGAAACAAAGACAGAACATTTCGACAAGTCTAAACTCTCCTTTAAACAGTTTACATATTTGGCATGCCAACCTACAAAGCGCACTTGGCACGGTTGCTAGACGCCACTCCACAAATGTTACGAATACGGCAGATATACCAGATAGCGGAGCGGTGTAAACAATGAACGATATAATATGTGTAACGTGGTCAGAAATGGAATAAGAGCCAAGATTTTGTTTCAAATAAAATGAAGATTTTTTCTTAAAGGTCGATTGGGAGAATGTTTTCGATTTTTGCCAGTCTTCTTTATAATTTCAGAATTTTACGCGTAGCATTTCTACCAAACGTATTAATTGAAATGATACTTACCTTTATTACTATATCCAATAAGTAGATTCATGACTGAAACTTACCTGAAACAGAAAACAGAATATTATTAGGTTTTGTTTGTCGAAAGCATTGAAAGTAACAATTTGTGAATGTATGTATTTATGTGTTTGTGAACTTCGAACAATCCAGTATGGACAAATTCTGGACCCTGCTACATAATGTACTTACTAAAGCATCTGTTCTTGTACTGTGTCCGAAATCTGTCCAGATTTATTCATTATCATACCTTTGTCCAGCTACAGATTTAATTATCAAAGTTATCGACTATAAACTAAGACTCGGATTAAGCATAAATCCGTATCAGATTCCAAGAGACATAACTAAAGAGATAACAATAGAAACGTCAAATGTCTGAATAGATTTAAAATACAACAAAGTAAACGTACAAAGACCAAACGGAAGCCAATTACCATACGCTTGTAGAGCTATAGTAGACTTGACGTAAATTGTATTTAATTCAAATGTACACAAATGTGTGAGCAATAAAATGTAAAGAGGATTCGATATTTCATGTTGTCTGGTTTGTGGATGACGTGGAGTTTTAAGGGTTGGCGAATTTTCAAGTTTTCAAAAACATATTTATCTAGTTGGTGAACTTAACTCTGATGAATATCCCTCATCATCACCTTTAACTCATTTTACTCGTATCGTGGGCGCGCAACACATTGTCGCATTCCATTCACCCCTGTCAGACGTCACAGCATTATTAACTCCTTTTTCTTTCATATCATCCATCTTGTCTTTGGCCTTTTTCTTTACAGCATTTTCACTATACAATTATTGCCATGCTCTGTTACCAGTCTGTTATTGCTGATATGCACCTGGTCCTTTCAACTTTCTACTTCAAGTCCTGCATTCCTGTCCCTCGCAATTCAAGGATATCAACATTCCTCGAACTCCAAATGAACTGGATACTTAGTATCTGGAGAATTTCAAACCGGACTCAAGTAAATCACGAATCAACTGAGCACGATTTGCTTACGTTGAGACAGCATGTCAGGAACTAAGGGCTTGCGTAGACGAACAGCATTGGTCAACTTTCCAAGACAATTCCTTGGTATATTGTAAACTGTGTTTAGCTCCCGATATAATGCGTAACCTCATTTTCACCATCGTCATTTCACCATGGCTAAACGCCATTTCTTCTGCAGGACTTCCCGATTATGTGCGTCTCTTATCCAGTAGTGCCCGCGACGCTTCTAATGTTATTTTTTGTTGCTCAAGCGTCATCTGGACGAAATTACCGCTTCTTTAAATTGCTTACCGCTTTTCTTGTATTCGATGGTCCCAGTATATTGGTTACATCGGTTTTTATTAGTCTCGATTTGTAGACATCCATTGCTCGTAACAAATTATCCGCGAATGAATTTCCCAAAATCTGCTCATCGCTTTTAAGACCGACAAAACTCCTTCGACTATTCAGGCCTTAAGTACTTCCATAAATATTTGAAAACATACGCCAAGAAAGAGTGACTACACTCAGTTCTGAAGCGTCCGTAAATCCCTCGACTCCTGTGACTCATATCCGAAACTGATATGTTTATAGCTTACATTTGTACGTCAAATGATTCCTCTTTGTTTAAGGGGTGCTTCTGTTTCGTGTTTACCTAGTTTATTCTCTGTTTTGGTTATATCTTTGTGTAGAATTTGGCATCGTTGGTAACTTTGTGTGTTACTACGTTGTTTGGTTTTAAATTTTGTCTTTGTGAAGACAAATCTAATCGAAAATAATTCCCTGTAATAAGACTCCGGCAGTGCATTTTTATACGTCTATATTGACTACCCCCAATTACACATCTTCTGGCTTTTGGGCTGAAAATAGTACTTTTTGGACATGAGACAGTTCACAAAATCGCTAGACCATTGACACTTCTCACTTTTTTTTAGCTGGGAGGAAGAATTTGCTCAAAAACTTTCTCAGCAACGAATCTCTGTCTCTAATCTGTCACGTAAATACTTGCCTGACTTTGTTATTGCAAATAAGTATTTAGCTATATTTTCAAATACTCAGATTTATATTTAGGTAATAGCTTAAATATGTGGTTCACACAGTATTTTGATAAAAACCAGGTGTCGTGTATGATCGAGATAGGTCCAATTAAAATAATTCGAAACGTATTAAAAAGATAACCGGATTATAATAAAGATTAGATTGTTTTATAATAATCAACGGCATCAATCAGCCTTGAATTTATTTCCTTCTCAAACTGGAAAAAGAAAGATAATAATGGTAATATAACTTTTCACTACTACAAGTACCTACTCGTATTATAAATGCCAAAGTTTGTAAGGATGGATCGATATTTATAACTCTTTCATACATAAACTTCTTCTTCTTCCTGCCCTTATCCCATTCTACTTGGGGTCGGCGCAACACGTTTTCTTCTTCCATTCACCCCTATTAGACGTCACAGTATCATTTACTCCTTTTTCTTTCATATCATTCCTTAGACAATCCATCCATCTTTTCTTTGGCCTTCCTCTTCCTCTCCATTCATCAACATTCATAATCATCACTTTCTTAGTCACATGGGTGTCATCCCTCCTCATCACATGTCCATACCAAGATAGAAGGTTCCCTACATAAACTACGGAACGGATTTTGATCATATTTGGTATACAGATAGATTATAATCTGAATTAGCATATGGGATACTTTTGGCCAGGTATGATATTCCCTTAGGATGATTATCGTACTTGACAAGTTTGCGCGTCCATAAGCTAACAGAAATTCACATGATACCTCGATCCGATTACCTAGGTTATCTAAAGGTCGATCTTAACTTCATCGATCAATCGCTGATATCATATGTACGAGTATTATCATGAGCGGCAAGAAGAAAAGGTATAACTACAGCTCCTAAACCTCTTTGCCTTGTTCAGTTTTAATTGTGTGTCCTCACAGAATCGAAAAAGTCGAATACCTGTAAATCACTTTTACGTAGTCATGAATAAGAAATACGCCATATTGATTTGTAAACTTCTTGATTCTTTAGTTGGTCAATAATAGAATTCTGACCGATCCCCATAACAACACTAAGTAAAGTATGTTCATGTCCTTTTATCATCGAGACTTTGTATAAAATCTGGCCTGTCTAACATCATCATCATCATCTTCCTGCCCTTATCCCATTCTACTTGGGGTCGGCGCAACACGTTTTTTTCTTCTATTCTCCCCTATCAGACGTCACAGTATCATTTACTCCTTTTTCATTCATATCATTGCTAAAATGGCGGCCAGACAAACTTTTACAGCACCAGCATTCATAAAAGTTTTTTTAGAAAAACATCTAACTTAAAACGGTTAAAGCTAGCGACTAAAATTGTCAAAACTTAACTGCAATTAAACTGTTTAGATTTCTAATTAACGCCAAACCCATAATGAGTAATACCTAATTATGTCATCAGTATAGTTCAATGACAGGTGGCGCCAAGCGCACCCAGGTCAATGCTCGTTTGGTACATAAAATAACATTAAATTACCATTATGTATAGGCACCTAATGACATTGACGAGTTGTCATTAGTTGCAGAAAACTGGTTAAGACTTGACTGTACTTGCACTCAGTGCGGTAAATAAGGGTGTGCCAGTGCGTCCAGACACACGGCGCAGAATCTAGAGGGGCACAGAAATGGCCAGACCAGGGCGCAGTTTAAGAATCTCGCACCTCGCACTGGGCGCATAATAGGCTAGTTACGAAGGGATTACGAAAAGATAAGTACACATTTTCAGTATCTTCGCGTCGCATCGCGTCTCGGTGTGAACTGTACCCTGAGCACGAGTTTTCAGTATTTGAGACGTAAAGTAAACTGGAACTTTGACAACTTCAAATTGACAATTTTCAAGGAAAAAATTAGTTCCTACTTCGCACATCAGAGGCGCTGTTCCATTTTTTCATACAAGAAACGCTGTAAATACTGGAAAGACGCTGTAAAGTAAAAGAGTGAAAACTCGTGCTAAGGGTACAGATCTTTAATTAAAACTGTTTCACAAGAGCACTTAGTTTGTTGATAAAATATTGAAAGTTTATATCGTAGAAAAATTGTAAATATTTAAACTGAACGCAACCGTTTGTTTCAATCGCGATATACAAAATACTCTAGATGCAACTTGCGCTTGCACAATTTTTTCTATTTTGCGCAAAACTCGGATTTTCTGTATCGTGGGTGCGTTTACAAATATTCGAACTTACATACACAAACAGTCCTTAAATACAAGTCTTCAATAGATAACTAGCTATATAAATGGAGCAATAGAAGAACTACAAACATAAATCCTACATCGCGAATCTATCTGTCTAGATTTTTTTCAACATGATGATTACAGAAAATTGCGACAACTGTCGCAATAGCCTACTAGCCAGCAACCACCCACCTGGTAGAGGTACTTTCCTTTTTTTAACGCAGTGCCGAAGAAATTCACACCCTGTTCTTTATACAAATTACCAAAGAAATACCAGGAACAAAATACCTATATGATGAATCGATACTTACAAATACCATATTATCTCATGATCTTTTAGTAAACCAACAGTTCCTTCCTAGTATGTCTCAAGTTGTAAACAATACGCTACTTTCAAATACTGACCCTAACTAATATGTTAAGCTACCGTAGTTTACCCTATTGGTATTTCTATTGTTTTGTAAGTAGGAAGGTTTTACAAGTAAATACTTTGAGGGCATGTTGTAATGGAAATTAAACAGGTAACTGTTCTTTGAAATAGCAATTAGGACAGAGCGCTCTTTTGCGGTGAAGTTTTCAGGAAATAATCCAATAGGCAAAACTACACTTCAACAAATAGTGCGAGACTCCTAGATCGATATTAAAAAGGAGAAGCGGTGTATTTTATACCTGTTACTTTTACACCCATACTCTGTATGCAGCGAGGTGTTCTTTTCGTACCAGGGTTACTGTTACCTTTGCAGACGATCCCGCGACCCAAAAATGACACAAAATTGTTCAAATTTTGGTGTCCGTACCTGTAGTTACCAACAAAAGAAGGTAAACGCTCAATCGCCTACGCAATAGGTTAGTAGTAAAGAAAACTATACCTATGTCATTTGATAGACACGTGTCAGTGAAAACCTTAGGTGGCAAATGTTTGATAAGATCGACACGTAATACCTACGTTATTTCTAAAGCTAATATCTCAGACTTTGGCACGCCTATCTTCGTGTGCGCATGGCATACACCGATGAAAGCATATTAATTTGTCGTCATTCATGCGTGTTGTGCTGGCACAGCCTTGTTTGGCTGCGTGCCTGAATGTTAGGTGCCGTAAGTGTTGTTGGCGTGGACGTAGAATGACATTTTGAAAACTAAGTGAAACAATTTTTTTTTCTTTTACTATCTGAAACATATGAATGTTTATTAGATATGTAGTGCTTTGTCTTATGCAATTATTATTTCGTAATGAAAAAATGTAAAGTGCTGGGTAAAAATAAAAACTTTTTTTAAAAAAAGTACCGACTTCAAAACAAATACAAAAAAGCTTAAAATAACTTTTCTTTCGGAAGTCGGTGGCAATAGTCAATGATACAACAAAACAAAGCCACCGACTTCCGAAAGAAAAGTTATTTTAAGCTTTTTTGTATTTGTTTTGAAGTCGGTACTTTTTTTAAAAAAAGTTTTTATTTTACCCTTTTTAGTTTATTTATTACATATTCAACCCAAATTCTTGTAAAATACAAAATTTTCTTACATATGCACTAATCTTGTAATCCGTCACAACATAAAAAAATCCATATCTCTAAATCTACTGAACCGATTTTGATGAAACTTGCAGTGTACCCTAAGTTGAACAATACCTAGTACAACAAAAAAAGAATTACTTAAATCGAACTTATAGTTCCGGAGATATGCGTGCACAAACATAAAAACATACATACATACATACATACATACATACATACATACACTTATGAAATTTGGCACATTTGTTCAGACGCTGATATAGACTAACATATATGAAAACTGGGCAGTTCTGATAATATTACATACATACGGGTCGAATTGATAACCTCCTTTTTTTTGAAGTCGGTAAAAAATACCCCTCCTACTACAGATCACGTGTATTTTTCGTAACACGTATAAATACCGTTGACAGGTAGAAGTCGGCGTCTAAATTTTCAGTAGTAAGCTGATAATGATTCTTGCAAAACTAGTATGTACATACTAGTCATTACATGAATATTCTACTGCTACTTTGATGAGGCAATTACTGATATATAAATAATTTTCATACGATTAAATTGCAGAATTATTGCGAAGTTTATTAGGCGGGAATAATAACAAAATAGGATTGGAAAAATTAAAAGTAATACTTATTCAATAAAATAAGAAAAGGTTTTAAACGTTCAAAAGAATAGTTTTTGTTGAACTAAAAATGTTATGAAAACTGTAGATACAATATGCATTTAAAATTAAAGAAAAAAAATGTTTTACTAACTTTAACGCTTTTCCGTGATTTGACTCGGATTGCAGATATGAAAACATGACACATTTATAAATATTACAGTACTAAGTGATAACCGATAACATTAATACAATTTAATATACAGTTCAAATCCGAGGCCATACCAAATTAAATTTTCTTGCGTACGTTTGATAAACTGGTACCAAATAGATGATAACCTCTTGCAATGATAGAATAACTCGACTTTTTTTGTCATGAATATTATATTTTTGTGTTTTGTATACGTACAAATTCATAGGTATCATACAGATATTTTTATAATCACGTGTTTCAGCTGCGTTTCAAATTTAATAAATACAGAATTTAATGAAACGCAGTAGGTTAAATGAAAAACATACATTATGATAATTATCAGCATATGTATGTGGTTTTGCGTTGCAAAACCTGCTTCAAAACCTTTAATATGTATATTATAATTTAAGGTCACCATTTTTTTTGTACTGTAAGAATCAGTTTGCTGATAACTCCTTGGCGTGCGGGTGGATCATGACGCGTCTTTAACTCGGCCCTGGTGCTAGATCAAAGAAGCTAATCATTACTCGCCGACTGCAAGACCGAATTTAAGGCCACAAAACGTAAACAAAATAATAAAAAAACGACAGGTTGCACTCCGGGAGTGCCGGTACAAGTGAAAACTTTTTTATTACTGTGTTATATTTATAAACTGGAGTGGTACAGATTCGAAATTAACGAATTTTGTTACATCTTGTTAGTGTCGTACAAGTGTCAAATCACAAATGTTTTCATATATGCTCGATAGATGGCGTTGCACGATTAAAATGCAAGCTATAGTTTGCCACTTCATTTTTACGTTTCTACGTGGTTCACGCTAAGAGCGATAGATGGGGCTTATATAAATTACGTCTTAAGCTTTTTCGATCAAGGTCACGTGACCCTGACGCGAGTTTACATTTTTTACCCATTACAAAAAAGTGTACAACGCCGCTAAAGAAGTTTTCATTTCAAAAAAACACCTCTGAAAAAAATTTGAATTGTTTAAAAACTTCCCAAACTGTATTTTGTCAGTTAGGCACAAACTATCGAAAATTAAAACATGAGAGAACGAGAGAAACCCGGACATTTACAAAAACTCCTAATCATAAAATTGACTGCTGCAAAGAATTTCTTGTTTACATTGTCTGACAGATAGCGCGAGTGGTATCGTGTGAGCTTCTTATTAATTTGGCAAAGAATGCGATTACTTGCGATCACAATTATCTTGTAGATAAATACTTTATTCGCTTACGGTTGTCAGTTAATTATTCGAGACGGTTCTATGATATCTCTAGATATTTTTTACCTGTTTTTTCCTGTGATGATTTCAGAAAGGGAGGTATCATCAGACGTATATATAAAAATGATCTTTTTGGATAATTCATATTTACGTGAATAATCTAAGGGAAATACAGATTTTAGTTTTAATACGGATCCGGTTTTTTTCTGAAAAATTCCCATACACAAACACCGAGATTCGGAACATCTTCCTGCAAATTATACAAATACACATTTGTTCCGTGTGGACATCGAACCAGCGACACAATGCGCAGAAGTCGATCACTCAAACATTGCGCCAACCGACTTTTTAATAAACCAATATAAAAAATTAAAAATCTATATGACAGCAATATAGATTTTTATATTGGTTTATTAAAAAGTTTTCGCATCTTATTAAAATCTATATTACATACACCACCCCTGTTTCCTTGAAGGATAAGCAGAGGTTTCTCAACTAATGTAGTAATAGGGGGCGCATGAAAATGAAAATCAGTTAGATTATCAAATAATATTTGACCCGTATTTTTTCTTTTTTTACGCAAACCAAAATTGACGGAGATATGATGCTTTCAAAATTGCCAATACATCACAATTTAGTACATTTTCTACTGAATTCTGACGTCACGAGCCCCCACTTTCGAGTCTTGATGTGTTATGTCTTGGTAAATATTCATTGATTTTACATAAGAAAAAATATGTGTCCGTTATTTTTCAAAACTCTAAATAACGGACTTATTAGATTTATAATTTATTGATACTGTCAAATAGCCTATTTCACTCGTATGTTTACTGGTTTCAAGTTCATCAGGCGTTACCAAACAACCGGATGACATTACCAATAGAGCGTAAGATGAATGAAGTTTCAATCATATTAGAATACATCATTGACTCGGAATGTCTTTACGATACATCATAATAATTAATTTGATGCCAAAACTATCAGATAGACATTTATATCAAACGCCGATCTATCTTTTGCATCTATTTGTTTAATAGAAAGCTGTTTTGATTATTAAATATTATGATTAGTTTAAGATTAATGGATAATTGATTAATGCCCCCATAGCTAACACTGGGAGACATTAAAAATACGAGTACCTAGTTGAAAATTAAACTTTGAGTGGTATACGAAGTGTTGAAATTTTAGTATCAAGTTTTATTAGTTTCATCAACTTTGTTGCGTCCGATCTACATTGATCCAGCTCTGAGGCTGGATCGGAATAGAGCATGTTAATCAGCCTTCAGAGTTTAAGGGGAGTTCGCAGCAATTTTTAAGATTTTTGAACGTCTGAAAATCTAATAAAATGTGAGATTTTTAATAAATAATTATTATTATACAAAAATTGAACATATTTTCAAGTAAATGGTAAAGATAGAAACACGATTTGGAATAATCGGCTCGATAGAAAAAAATGCCGAACATGGCACTAAATCACAATTTTAAACGCGTACTGTTAAAAGTTTTCGTAATGGATGTATGTGCAAGTTATATCATTAGATAGAGCTTTTAATTTTAAATGAAATGGTAAAAACTCATTTTTTAATTTCTTTTTTGTTTTTCTACAAGAAGCGAAAAACATTCAAAATGCGGGCTATATTTCGCTCGCATTTTGGTGGGGATGTGGTCGTGCGTCAATACATTTTCACACTGTACTGCAACCTCGCCTTAAGTAAAATAAACACTGGAAAGGTCTGGTTTGTCTTTATCTTTAAAATACAGAAGTCTTATCATAACAACAACAAAATACAGTACAATTGGAGGAAAACAAAAACAATGGGTAAAGTTGAAGGAAAACTTTGAAAGGTCACTTATAAACAGTCTGTTTACTGATTTTGACGTCAATCAAATCTCACAAAGAAAGGATTACCTTGATTATGTTCACCTTGGCGTGAATTATGAGGTTTTTCCTTTAAAAAACCATGAATGTTTGCTAATCCTACAGAGGACATCAGCGGTGGTTTCATACTTCCTACAATTTCGCTGATTTATATTCAAGACACTACTTTCGGCTATGTTAGTTATATTTAATGACAACATTTTAAAGTCGTTACTGTCAGTGAGAATCTTGAAAGTCTAGCAGGCAGTCTTAATAGGCTATTTGACAGTATCAATAAATTATAAATCTAATAAGTCCGTTATTTAGAGATTTGAAAAATAACGGACACATATTTTTTCTTATATAAAATCAACGAATATTTACCAAGATATAACACATCAAGACTCGAGAGTGGGGGCTCGTGACGTCAGAATTCAATTCAAGAAAAATGTACTAATTTGTGACGTATTGGCAATTTTGAAAGCATCATATCTCCATCAATTTTGGTTTGCGTAAAAAAAAAGAAAAAATACGGGTCAAATATTATTTGATAATCTAACTGACGGATTAATTAGAATTTTTTAGTCAAATAGCCTATTGGGGGCATCTAATTTACCCAGTTAAGTACTGGGTTGTATTGGTCAAATAGGCAGTTGCTTTATGTAAAATATTAATATTTAGCTGCCGACCCCAACATACATAGTTGGGAAAAGGCTAGGCGGATGACGACATAGAAGTCTATTCATGGCTCGAAAGACAAGTTCATAATTCATTCTTCTATGAAAAATCCTCCCTTTACTCTGACCCCGAGTTGACACATAAATTATTTACTTTCGAAAACATGTAGATTGATTCTATCCAGGTCTAAAAACATGTCCATACTTAAGTCTAACAAATTGAGGGTAGAAAAATCAATAAGAGCCGACCACAGGCTGTTGGAGGCTCGCCAAACTGTCTGTGTGTATCGATCAGCAGATTTTATATAAGGCCTTCGTTCATACGTATATAAACTCATGGCTTTTTGAAACTACAGAACTTCATCTTCTAGAAATTTATTGCATGCTCCTTTCGCCTCGTCCACGTTTATATAAATCTAGTCATACAGGCACGAACGTAGAGAGCTACGCACTCGACCGGCAGACTTAAGCCTTAAAGATTTTCCGCGAGCAGGATTTGAACCTGGGACCTCCGGATTCAGTACATCCGACGCCCTTTCCAACCGAGCCACCGAGGTTCCTGCCTACAGCGTCGAATTCTTCAGTCAATTTCCAACGTCCGGTGACGTTTCTTTCCATAGAAAGTCTTTGAAATTCGCGACGCATGGGTTAACGTGTATAATATTTATAAGACTTTAACTCTTTAGAAATAGTGGCTCTTTAATAACCCAAAAATCCAGAAAGCTCGGATTTCATACGCTTCATAGAGCAACGTAAGATTCATACTTATGATAAGAGGATGCTGGCGATCTAACTCCTGCAGACACACGCGAAATTAAACTAAGCCTCCAGGTTATGGGGTGCTAAGACAGGAAACCTCCACGTACGCCCGTGGACTGGAGTTCCCTCTCGGATACGTCCGTGGGGAAGACCAGTTTTTCGGGCCGGTGCACCCTGGGATGCGGGCAAAATCTCTTCCTTCGGCACTGTGTGCCTAAGGGGTCTCTTTGCCCGTATGCGAATAGCCTGTCGTGTGGACGCTCCAACGCGAGTCCCTCACATTAGCAGAGGGCACAGCGGCGGAGCGGGTTTGCGGACGGTGAGTAATGGGTAGCTCGCCGTCCGACCATTGACCAAGGACCAAGCCCGGGTCGGTGGCGCGTCGTGTCGTGTTTCGCGCGTGCCTTCGGGGAGTTGTCAGCAAACTGACGGGGCCCCTTATGGGGCCAAATGCCTGCTGGGGTCGCGGGTTTTTCTTAACACAGGATACCGTGGCCCCGGAACGTAAAGTGCATACGAAGGAATACGGGTGGATTTTAGACAGTAAGAGTCTGACAGTCCCTTTCGCCCCACCCAGAGCGGGGAGGACTCATTTGATGATTTTACAACCTAAAAAAAAAGCTCCAGAATAGCTCTTTATTATGCATACCATACAAATTACAGGTATTTACTAATAGATCTTATAAATAGGATGTCACAATGGGCGGTCTTATCGCTGAAAGCGATATTTTCAAGACAACCTTTGGATTAATTTGAAAAAGGGCAAACAATACGGTTTATTCCGCGTTCAAATACTACCTAAGGCCTTGAAAATCATTCGTCATTTTATGATTTTACTATCTTAAAACAAGGACATTACAAGCGATCTTTTCAAAACAACCGTTGGATGGGTTTCAAGGAGAAACAATACAACTTAAAGCCATCATTTTCCAGATCATGGAAAGCTCCCCCAAGCCATATCAAGCAACATGAGTTTCCCTTGCCACATAGACGCCTCACAAACCATAATATCTTTCAAGTGCGTGAAAGTATCAACACAAATACTTGGCTAGACTGCACTGCAATGTTGCGTGGCAGACGTGTTTGTTTGTAGAACTTATGCGTGACTGCAGCTGAAAAAAGGCTGCTAATAAAATAAATAAGTATTGGATGTACTTTCACTGGGTCTTGGTACATAGGAGCAGTGGTTGAGCGATAGACTGGGTAACAAAATGCTGCGTCTCGGGCTCGATTCCCGCACGGAACTAATATTTGTCGGTGCATCCACACCGCCGGTAACATTTGTGGAGCAACAAAAGGCAACACGGTAACATTCGGCAACATTCGGTAACTTTTGTGGCTCCTTGTTACTATTTGTTGATTGTTACTCATCCACACCGCAGTAACATCCGACAACAAATGTTGCCGTATGTCGAGTAACGTTGCTCGACAATCGGCAACATTGTTAGATAATGGGGGTAACATTGTTACCGAATGTTGAGCAACGTTACTCGACCACGTCAACACTTAGTAACATGTTGGCGGATGTTACCGAATGTTGAGCAACGTTACTCGACTTACAGTAACACGTCAACACTTAGTAACATTTTGTTGGCGGATGTTACCGAGCAACATTTGGAAACGTTGAGCTACAAATGTTACCGGCGGTGTGGATGCACCGTATGATCTACTGGTTCTGGATTGATGTACGCTCGTGGCCAGTCGTGGCTAAATAATCACAGCCGCACAGGCTGATGTTCCGAGTTAAGCCGCGCTTGCCGAGGTTGGTCTGTTGATGGGTGACCAATGACCATCTGTCATAGCAAGTTTCCTCCGTGCCTCGGAAAGCACGTAAAGCCGTTGGTCCCGGCTGTCATTTGTAGATCTTTGACAGTCGTTATGTACTCTGGTTAGGTGGTCTGGAGTTCTGGAATAATGAATGTGTGTATGAGGTAACTAGCACTTCGCCCGCGACTTCGTCTGCGCGTGTTTCTAACTTCGAACTCAGTGAAATTAATGCCCGGTAATGGAAATCTAAAATTGGTCTAGTAGTCCGATGTTCACCCCGCTAGGAGTTGATTTTTGAAATATAAATAAATACGCATCCTTTATACGATTGAGAGATTATTTATGACCAGTTTTGAGTTTATCGAAGCAAGCAGTAAAATGCCTCCCTTAAAAAATAATCACCCCTTTTCACTAACTTGGGGGGTGATTTTCGAAAAATCCAAAAACACTTATTTATTATTTTTGATCTAGTATATAAATACTGATTTTCACATTAAACAACTCACGCGTTATGATTTTCCCATACAAACTTTAACAACGCCTAGATTACCAATGGAGAGTAGTTTTAAAAAACTAATAATGCCCATCTTTTTTATTTACTTATACTCATATTCGTACCAAGTTTCAAGTTCATAAACCCAAGGAATAAGATTTTTCATACAAACGTTTTCACCCCTTTTCACCCCCTTAGAGGAGGATTTTTTTCGCAAAATCCCTTCTTATGGTCACCTACATAATAAATTGCAACTACCGATCAAAATTCAGGTTACACGTTTAGCGGTGAAAGAATCTCCCCTTTAAACTTGAATAATACCCCTTTTCACTGACTTGGGGGTGATTTTCGAAAAATCCAAAAACAGGTGTTTAATTATTTTTGATCTAGTATATAAATACTGATTTTCACATTAATCAACTCACGCATTATGATTTTCCCATACAAACTTTAACAACACCTAGATTACCAATGGAGGGTAGTTTTAAAAAAATAATAGCGCTAATCTTTTTTATTCATTATGGTTCTTATTCGTGGTAAGTTTCAAATTCATAAACCCACGGAATAAGATTTTCCATATAAACGTTTTCACCCCTTTTCAACCCCTTAGAGGAGGATTTTCGCAAAATCCCGTCTTATTGCTTCCCTACACGGTAGACCGCAACTGCTGTCCAAAATCCAAGTTACTGCGTTTAGCGGTTTTGGCTGTAGTCGAGTCTTAATAAAAAACCCTGTTCTTTTATATATATAGACTAGCACTCCGCCCGCGACTTCGTCTGCGCGTGTTTCTTACTTCGAACTCGGTGAATTTAATGCCCGGTCACCCTCATAGGATACTTTTGGAAAATCTTGAAATGGTCTAGTAGTTTTGGAGCCTATTCAACATAAACAAACAATCAAATCTTTCCATTTGATTGAGAGATTATTTAGGCCATGTTTTGAGTTTATCGAAGACAGCAGTAAAATCCCTCCCTTAAAAGTTAATCACCCCTTTTCACCAACTTAGGGGGTGATTTTCGAAAAACCGAAAAACACGTGTTTCATTATTTTTGATACAATTTCAATAAACTGAGTTTCAAATTTATCGGTTAGCGCGTTATGATGTTCCCATACAAACTTTAACATCATCTAGATTACCAATGGAGGGTAGTTTTAAAAAACTAATAATGCCCATCTATTTTATTTACTTATACTCATATTCGTACTAAGTTTCAAGTTTATAAACCTAAGGGATAAGATTTTACATCCAAAGGTTTTCACCCCCTTTCACCCCCTTATAGGTGGATTTTCGCAAAATCCCTTCTTAGTGCTCCCCTACGTAATTAATTGCAACTACCGACCAAAATTCAGGTTATATGGTTAGCGGTTAAATATCCTCCCCTTTAAACTTGAATACCCCTTTTCACTAACTTGGGGGGTTATTTTCGAAAAATCCAAAAACACGTGTTTAATTATTTCTGATCTAGTATATAAATACTGATTTTCACATTAATCAACCCACGCGTTATGATTTTTCCATACAAACTTAAACAACGCCTAGATTATCAATGGAGGGTAGTTTAAAAAAAATAATAGATCCAACATTTTTTATTTACTTGTGTTCTTATTCGTGGCTAGTATCAAATTTATAAACCCAAGGAATAAGATTTTTCATACAAACGTTTTCACCCCTTTTCACCCCCTTAGAGGAGGACTTTCGCAAAATCCCGTCTTATTGCTTCCCTACACGGTAGACTGCAACTGCTGTCCAAAATTCAAGTTACTGCGTTTAGCGGTTTCGGCTGTAGTCGAGTCTTAATAAAAAACCCTGTTCTTTTATATATATAGATATGTGGTATGAGTATGTTAATCAGTGCATTTAATCATTTATACACTTGGCCAGAGGTGTTTCTGTTGTTGCAAAATTAATGTAATTTAAGTTTCTGTTATTTTTGTAAATATTATTCTCACAATAACTTGCTTGCTAAAGTTAACGTCAAAAGCAGTGTTTCTTAATTATTTGCCACCAGCGTTGTTTCTTACATTTTGTTTGAACAGCTGTTATTAATGCTGTGAGAAAAATGTGTTGGCTCGTCCTCAGAATGTACTCTGGGTTTATTACTCACCGCAGATAAAATATGTGCATTGTTGGTTCTTTATTAGGGTACCGTACCCAAAATGTTTTTTTTCGTCGTAAAATCATCTAATGAGTCCTCCCACCCAGGGCGGGACGGTAGGGTCTGTCAGACTTGTACTGAATAAAATCTACGGTGATCCTTCAATAGCCCTTTACGTTCCAGGGTCACGGTTACCTGATGAGACAGTCGCGCGACCATACCCAAAGGGTAAAACGGGTGTCTTTTACTAAGAATCCGCCGTCCTCCATCTGTCTGTCCGTCTGTCTGTCTATCCGTCTTCTGTCTGTCTCATGAAACGTTAGACAGTTCAAATTTTCACAGATGATGTATTTCTGTTGCAGCTATAACGACAAATACTGAAAAAACAGAACAAAATTAATATCTAAGGGGTATCCCATACAACAGACATGACTTTTTTGCCGATTTTATAGGTAATGTACGGAACCTTTCGTGCGCCAGTCCGACTCGCACTTGGCCGGTTTTTTTATTTAAGTGTAGAAGATTTATGATCAGTTTTTCGAGCTGATTTATTAATTTTCTCATTAACTTGTCTGATCAAGTCTATTGTGTCGAAATTCACCTTGCTTACTTGCTTAGCAATTCAATGTCATTGCTGTAAAAAGTGCAACGATTATCTCTAGTGACAAGAATATTCAACCTTGCGTGATAAATCTAAATAGATTTTCCCACGATTAAGGAAAAATCGAATTCGAATCGAGGATACCCACTTCAAAATGCATCCATCATATTTAAAAATAATTGCTATTAAGTAGTTTAAAAAACTAGTTAACACGCTTTTGGCACGCATCAAAAATTACAATCTTCGTATTCCTCTCGTCGAACCTTATTGATTGATAGGTACCCATGACATAGTAAGAATTTAGTAAGAAAATGTCATTTCGCATTATTTTCAGCAAACCCTTTCATTTTATACCTAAATCATAGCCTATGCGCCTATGCCGCCTTGGGACAGCCGCCATGTTGGATTTAGCTCACGTGATAATTTTTTTCGTATCCCATTCAGCAAACCCTTTCAATTAATACCCATAACATGGGGGTGCATTTCAAACCGCCAGTCCGCTATCTTGGACGTCTGCCATATTGGATTTAAGTCACGTGACAATTTTTTTCGTATTCCCGACAGCAAACCCTTTCATTTGATATCCATATATCATCGGGGTGCATTTCATATAGCCTGTCCGCCATCTTGGACGTCCGCCATATTGGATTTATGTCACGTGACTATTTTTTCGTATTTTGACAGCAAACCCTTTCATTTGATACCCATTCCATGGGGGTGGATTTCATATAGCCAGTCCGCCATCTTGGGGAGGCCGCCATATTGGATTTGTAGTGACGTTTCTTAGCTAGTCATGTATTGTCTCCAGAAATCAGAGCGTGTGCAAAATTTCATCCTAATTGAAGACCGGGAAGTGGGTCAAATTAAGATTCCAAGATTTTCTTACATTGTTACAAGTGAAGCTAATATAAGCGTGTTAAAAAGTACACTCTAGGAATTTCTCCTGTACCGTGGGTTTACAAACATAGAAACCACCCAGACTCGGATCAACTACTTGCAGATCATACAAATCTTTGTAACGTGCGGGGATCGAACACGAGACACACTGCGCAGCGATCGATCGCTAAGCCATTGCGCTAAACGTGCTAATCTATTGCTGTTCACTTCTGAATCTGAACATTTGTTAACCCTCTTCCAACTCTCTGCTCTAACTCAATGCTACACTTTGATCCAGCCATTATTCAGTATAGTAGGACAACACAGGCTAGAAAAAAAAAGACAGGAGAATGATCTAGAAAAGAACCAATTTATACTGTATCTGGAATGGAGCACATTGGGAATGACCCATTTTAAAAACAAATTAAACTTGTTTCACATAACACGCTCTATACTATAAGACATAACTCAATATAACACGGTTCATTGATTTAGAACAATGAATAGGTATTTTAACATAGTGTACGTTTGCCACCTGACTTACCTCAATAGGTTATTGAATTTATAAGGAGTAGTTTGATAAATCTTAACTCGTGTATTGACACAGTATTGATGGATGATGATGAATTCAAACACTAGGAAGTGACCAGCCCGTGAGGGAGAGGACAGCGTCCGATCGTGGACCATGGTCGACGGCGCGCCGTGTCCCACGTGCGCCTCAGAGTTTGCAGCAAAATAACGGGGCCCGCTTAGAGGGCCCACTTAGACGGGTTATTTTCTCTATTGAAGACACCGTAGACTTTATTCAGTACAAGTGTGACAGTCCCTCCCGCCCTGCCCTGGGTGGAAGTACTCATTTGATGATTTTACCACGATTAAAAAAATGGAGCAGGTGTTTTGAGGGACCACATTATAAATTTTTGACTTCCTAAAGGAATTTGTTATTTTCAGTCTAGCAAAGGAAGATAATTAAACAGAATAACCAAGGCAAAACAATCAGTATCTACTAAAAACCCCCATTGAACTTAAAAGTCCTTTGAAAATCACCGCTCCAAAAAAGCGCGGCATCCTTTACAAATATCATTTGCACACAACAATAAAATCAGCGGCATCACAGCATCAATAAATAACCGTTTAATATCGTTTGCCAAGTGAAATTAACGAGGTGATAAAACTGCTGACGGATGGAGGAAGATACGATCGCTTTCTAACTGAGCAGATTTATACATAGACAGGTTTGTATATAAGAGTTATGTCATGATAAAAATAATCGTGTGAAGTAGGCACTTGCGCTTTCAATATTTACGATGGGAAAGCCCTTGAAGAGAATAACGATACTTTTGATTTGGTGAAGAGCCTAAGCGAAGCGAGCAACGAAATCGAAAGTAGAGGTTGCTGAAAAACAGTTCTTATAGCATATACTAAGGCTGTTGCAGACCAGATTATTAAGTCTATTCAAAAAATATCGAAAGTGATGGAACAAACATCAACAAAATCGGGTAAATTCTGGTTCTTCTACTTATTGATGAGAACACCTCTCTCTTTGAAAAAATGTAGAAAAGAAAACGTATTAATTCTCTATTATATAAATTGGAGCCACTTGTCTACGAAGTTTAGGGTAGAAGTATCTGTTTAACCAGATGGAGATAAAACTAAAAAAAAGCGTGACGTATTGATCAGCGCGTCCGTAAATACTAAATAGTGACGAATATGATAACTCAGAATTTAAAAAACGTCACCCATTTCTATTTCAGTCTACCTATAATTAAGTACGCCCACAAACTCTTGCCAGTCGTGTAAACTACCGTATGTCAGTCATCATTCGTCAGGCAGGTTAATGACTAGTCTAAATTAGAAGAATAATGAGAAACTAGTAACCTATTTACTTTCCGAGAATTTTACTACTTGTTTGACAAACATTGATGTTTAATAGTTGTTCCAGGATACTATAAAACCGTTGCCGTAAAAAATACATCACAAAACAAAGATTAGTATTTTGTTTGTAATGGATAAACTCGAAAACTACTGGACCGATTTTCAAAATTATTTCTCTTATAGAAAGCTACGTTATCAGCGAGTAAAATAGGCCATAATTTATTTGAAATAGCGTCAGGGCAGATCGCTAGTCGCTATAATGTATAACTGACTAGCAAACCCGGCGTACTCCGTTTCACCACCAGATGGCTTCGTTTTATGTAACATTTCGTATGGTGATTAAAAGAAGAAGACTTTTTTTTTCCTGAATTTTCTCTATAAACCTCACGGAGCCCGAGACCTTTCCAACGAATGCAAAACCGTGGAAATCGGTTCGTGCGTTCTGGAGTTATAGCGTCTGGAAGGAAAACCCGACTTATTTTTATATAGTAGATGAATAAAATACAAAAAAAGGTATTAAAAGCAATAATACCAACATATATAACCTTCAAAAATCGCATAGGTAATTAAATAAAAATAATATTAAGATAGATTAACACTAAAAACTGGTTTTCCTAGAGTTTAGACTTGCCGTTTAAAAATAATGTCTGATGTGAAGATTCTTTGCAAACGACCTATTCTCTAATTCTACTTAAATTAGCACTTGTGTCGGTTTCAAATCTTAAATAATGCGCTTCTATCAACAAATATAATTATAAAGCCGTAAACTTTACAGCTGTAACGATTATTATCCAAGATATAGCTAATGTAATAATCCTCTTCATAATTTCTGTGTTTTAACTATTAACGTAATATGATATTAAATAACTCAATCAAGTGCAGTGAAAGTAATATTATAAAACTAAGTAATTGATTAAGAGAAGTGCTAAATCAGATTGAATGGTTCGAAGAAATGTGAGC
This sequence comes from Agrotis exclamationis, assembly GCA_950005045.1. NCBI lineage: Eukaryota > Metazoa > Arthropoda > Insecta > Lepidoptera > Noctuidae > Agrotis > Agrotis exclamationis. Next base: position 2,753,978 of record OX465421.1, read on the forward strand.
TAACTACTGTAACTAAAGATGCCTGAACATTGAACGGAGTGCAAAACCTAACCGGTATAATTGTGAAGATGGTGAATGTGAGATCCAACCGATTTTGACCAAGGCTTCGTATTTATGAGATCAATCTTCTTTGTGAAGAACCTCGCCCACCATTGCAGGCATGTGAGCACACCATCGACGTAGCTGCAGGTATAATTGTACTAAATACACAGAGGAATGGACTGCTAAGGTTAAAACGTAGTATTGCACTAAATCCACATGACAAGATTCATATTTTCCTAGCATTATTGGATTTGTCAGCTCTAATGGAAACTGCCATAAGTGGTAGTAGCGGCAAGGGCGAGGCATAAGGAAAAGACCAGGTTAATGAAATTGGACATACTATATTGGAAACCATTGATATTTCGACCCTGGAATGAATAATATGGACATAGCTTTCTAACGCACCAGCTCAGGGGTTCAAGAGCCATGCAGAGATTAAGTTACTCTAGGCGTGGGGCCTTTTAATCATGAAAATGTCAATTCTAATTAAATCGCCGTGAGAACTTTGAAAACGTCTGTGAATTTCTAAGGACAAAGAAAAACGACGACTTATATTCTAACGCTAATTAAGAACAATTTTGATGAAACTGTCGTGACTAAATGCTGAAAACCATCATCATTCTCATATACTCCGTTTTTTGGAACTTCTATCAATTTTTGCTTCTACTACATCTTTATCAGTTAGCACTATAACAATTTTCGCTTTAATAAAATGAACGCCTCGTACATTATTTTCATCTACTACAATTCACTCATTTTTTTTGCAAACTGAATTAATTTATTAAATTAAGTTCCAATTTTAAATATTTATATCAATATTAACAGTTGGTATATTTATAGACTGTGGACAGAACACATCGATTTGTTCAAATAACTCGTATATTTATACACGTGCAAAGAAATCAAGGTATGGACAGGATCAACCAGTCAAACTATTTATAGCATTTTTATATGTGCAAGGCTAAATAAAGAATCCATTTAGTTTGTATAACTTGTAACTTTTGATTTTGTAAGATTTGGAGAGATGCTGGTGAAAATGTAACGAAGCAAAAGTTTTGTAATGTAAAAGTTGCAGAAGAAAACGATATAATGGAAACATTGGAATATACAGTACTTTGCGACAGGCAATATTGACTGCAACAGAGAGATCTCAAAAAACTATTCAGGAAACAAAGTCTCCAGTTCGTTCTTCAATGATTGAGATCACAAAGTTCCTAACACCAGACAAAATACCGCAAATCCATCAACGTTCAAATCGAAACACACAACAATCTATATTATTGCTAGAATCTTGTGTAAAGAAAGAGAAAGTCGTCCGGACTCGGGTGCATCCACTCTTCACGAAGATTGATTATTAGGAAGTACCTGATTGAAGACCACACTCGATTATTGTATAAAACCAACATAATTACTTGCAAGGGAGAGTTAATAGTTATTATAATTACTGGTCTTAGTCTACGAGAGTCTAGATATTAGTTATTTGTATAAGAGAGAGCTTTGAGAAGTCGACAGACCTATGTTTAAGCTGTATTTTTACTTTTTCGCCGTGTTCTATTTTCCCTCAGTTGACTTTTACATCAGATGATAGGATGCTGACACGTTATCATTTTCTTTCTTGTAGTTATCAATATGGTAATATTTATTAGTGGTAAGCTTAGGTTGTATGACAGCGTCGAGTCTTTCTGTTTTTTTGATTGATTTGATTTTAATTTGAGCCTTGTCTTGTGGCGCACCCATTTCAACAGACCGCGTGTTCACAAATACGCTATTTAGATTAAGGTTATTTTTATCACAATCAACGAGTTATAAAGGAAAGTCTAAAGCCAATTCAACAACAAATCTGTTAGATTGGAGGGTACTTAAATAAAGCTGTCGTGCAAATTGAATCGTCTGTCAGTCGGGTGCTGTTAATCTGTTCAGTTACCTACTCAATCGCACTATAAAATCGGTGTGAAATCAGGTCGTTCACAAGTACCTAATTGCGATATCGTTTGACGGCGAACTAGATTTATCAAACGTTTATGGTCTAACAAAAGTTGTAAAAGTCACCCATTAAGATTCTAAAGTGACGGATTTAGGCCCTTTCCCTTCTTAATGCGGTACAATGTTTATGGGGCCATTAATATCGTGGCCGATCAACCTATTGAGGGGCAAAATAAAATGGCATGTACACATTGTGATGGTAATGCTCGAAACAATATGGTTCGCGTTTCTATACTTTCTATTATTAATAATAATCAGAAGACTTTGCACTTCCACGGCTTTTCGCTTGTAAGTGCAAATTGTTGGGAGCATGGCTTCCTGTGTGAAAGTGTGCACTTTCTTCTTAAATCACCATATATCTGGCTGTATCATCAGAGTAACATACTATTATGGTAAACGGCCAACGTTTAGATACTGTTCTGTGTTATACGACTGTCTTGGAGCGTCGTAAATGACTTTAAATGCATTAAGCTTAGTTCCAGCATCTTTCCCTACAATTAATTTAAATTTTATGCACTTGTTTTAAATCTAATCAATATTTATAGATTATTGAATGATATTACTAATTATTAAGTATTTTACTATCGATGTAAAAGTCTCTGAATGTATAAAATTGTCTAGCTTATGAACAACAGCCCCTAAGACCACAAAAGTGTTGTTTACTCTATTTTATTTTTCTTTTTCCCCCTCTGGCCTTATGATGAAGGTCACAATAAGAATTTAAACTAAAAACAGTCTTTTTAGGGTTCCGTACGTCCGAATACAAAAACGGAACCCTTATAGGATCACTCGTGTGTCCGTCTGTCTGTCGCTTACAGTCAATTATCTCCGAATCTACAAGACCGATTGGGTTGAAATTTGGTACACATATCAATTCCTGTGACCCAAGCACCGAGGTGTGACGTGAATAGATGAAATCTGTATGTGGGAGGTAATTTTTGGGGGGGAAGGGGAAAATGAAAAAAAAAGTTTTGAAAACTGCATCGTGTGACATATCATATGAAATGTCTTGTTGAGACAATCTTAAATATATTTTTTTTGTAATTTTAAAATAAATAGTTTCCAAGTTATTCAAGAAAATAGACGAAATTTGACCATTCCCCCTCCCCTCTTATCTCCGAAACTACTGAACCTAAAATTTTGAAAAAAATACAGTAATTAGTTTTCTACTTATAGATTATAGGAAAACCTATAAGAAGTCCATATCTGTATATGGGAGGTAATTTTTGGGGGGGAAGGGGAAAATTAAAAAAAAATATTTGAAATCTGCATCGTGTGACATACCAAATGAAAGGTCTTGTTGAGACAATCTTAAATATATTTTTATTGTAATTTTAAAATAAATAGTTTCCAAGTTATTCAAGAAAATAGACGAAATTTGACCATTCCCCCCCCCTTATCTCCGAAACTACTGAACCTAAAATTTTGAAAAAAATACAGGAATTAGTTTTCTACTTATAGATTATAGGATAACCTATAAGAAGTCCATATCTGTATATGGGAGGTAATTTTTGGGGGGGGAAGGGGAAAATTTAAAAAAAAATATTTGAAAACTGCATCGTGTGACATATCAAATGAAAGGTATTCTTGAGACAAACTTAAAAGTATTTTTTTTGTAATTTTAAAATAAATGGTTTCCAAGTTATTCAAAAAAAATAGATGAAGCTTGACCATTCCCCCCCCCTTATCTCCGAAACTACTGAACCTAAAATTTTGAAAAAAATACAGGGATTAGTTTTCTACTTATAGATTATAGGATAACCTATAAGAAGTCCATATCTGTATATGGGAGGTATTTTTTGGGGGGGGAAGGGGAAAATTTAAAAAAAAAAATTGAAAAGTGCATCGTGTGACATATCAAATGAAAGGTATTGTTGAGACGAACTTAAAAGTATTTTTTTTGTAATTTTAAAATAAATGGTTTCCAAGTTATTCAAAAAAAATAGACGAAGCTTGACCATTCCCCCCCCCTTATCTCCGAAAATACTGAACCTAAAATTTTGAAAAAAATACAGGAATTAGTTTTCTACTTATAGATTATAGGATAACCTATAAGAAGTCTATATCTGTATATGGGAGGTAATTTTTGGGGGGGAAGGGAAAAATAAAAAAACAATAATTGAAAACTGCATCGTGTGACATATCAAATGAAAGGTCTTGTTGAGACAATCTTAAATATATTTTTTTTGTAATTTTAAAATAAATAGTTTCCAAGTTATTCAAGAAAATAGACGAAATTTGACCATTCCCCCCCCTTATCTCCGAAATTACTGAACCTAATTTTTTTTTAAAATACAGAAATTAGTTTTCTACTTATAGATTATAGGAAAACCTATAACAACTCCATGATATTAAAATAACATGGTAAATCACTCAATATTGTGCGTACCAATTTGGGTCAGATTTAAAAAAAAACGTGATAGGTAACATCGTACGGAACCCTCTTCACGCGAGTCCAACTCGCACTTGGCCGGTTTTTTTTTAAATCATGATAAGGTCGGTATTGGTCAGAGTCGAATAAAATATATCAGTTTCATAGATCGACCGCTTATCTAACCTCAGCAAGCCAGGTACTGGCTTAAAGTCCCCTTGGCAAGACTAACTGTTGACTATGTTACTAATGGTAACGCATTTACAGACCGACCCCGGCAAGCGTAGCTTAACTTTACAGATCGACTAGTGCAGCTGTAAATTATTTAACCAATAACTCCACCACTTGAAATAAGAAAGACGTAAGAGCATTAAATAATACAATCATTAAAACGCATCAAGTAACCGCACATGCGCACGCGCAGGATAGCGGCCATGTCGCCACTTCCTCCCTATATATGGTATTGCTGATAATAAGCCCGCTTCCTATCAACTGTCCGCTGAGATTAACATTAGAAAGGTCCGGACTGATAACATCGAGAAATAAATTGATTTTCTATTAGGTTGGCACTTGTTTTTTCTCTTAATGAGGTGTTGAAACTCTACTGGTTTAGGTGGGAACTTGCCAGGAATATTATTGGAAGATTTCACGATAAGAAATACTTTATGGGTAAGTATTAAGATAATAATGACATTTATTCATTTGTCGAAACTGTTTCTACCGCAGTCAACATGAAACACCATTATGAAGAGACAAATTATAATAAACGAAGAACAATGCTCAGAACGCGAATAAAATAAAACAGGGAACATATAACACTTCAATGAATTAAATTAATACAATATCTGAGACAAGAAAACAAGAGCAAACAGACGAGTGCGTGCGATACGCAAATGAATCTTACCAGACAATCTGACGCATGCGCAATGCAAATGTTTGATGTAGTGCAAATTGCGCTTTTAAATCCTGAGTGCGGAGCGCCAAAGGGATACACGCTCAAAACAATCATGATGGATGAAGCCAGTAAAATATTGCAATGTACGGATCAGGGAAGTTGAATATAAAACAATGACACACTCAAAGAGAAAGATCAATAACCCAAAAATAGAAACACAATGAAAGATATATGGTAATTAGAAAACGCCATTACAATATAGAAACTGATCAGGAATATGCACAACGACCAATTAAAATGCAAAACATTAATGTTTTACTACGAAGCAATGAAGGAGAATATAATACTAGTATTGGTGATAAAAGCGGTGATCTAGGTGTGGAAGTGTCTTACTCTTAATGTCTACGGAGATATCAGTCGAGTTTTACGACGCAGCTTACTGTTGGGTTCTGTATAATGACAGGTTATATAAATCCGAACTTTATTACTTCTTGTAAAGAACCTTTAATAACACAACGATATTGTAGGAAGAGTAATTACAACTGATGATACCAGATATAAGAACAAGGTTCTCGTTAAGATACGAGCAAGAATAACTGATGCTGGTGTTGTAAAGTAAAGCTTATCGACAAATGATAATAAAGTAGGAAGTCTAACTCAACATAGTTGGGAAAAGGTAGATGATGATAACAATGATATAGCACATCTCAGAGGTTTCAATTAAACTAACTTTGGTATAATTTAAAGTCTTAGACAAAGCGAAGGAATAAATGATAGCGTGAGTGTTGACAGAGGAAATTTGAAGAAAAAAAATACGTGTGGGATTCGGGGACTGTCGCGGTTAAGCTATTGCATAGCATTTTTTATGAACTTATGCAATTATAATTATTTATTTAGTATATTTATTACTCTACTAATTAGGCTATGGTTAGCCACGTTAATCAAGTGAAACGTCAAGAAACGTTCTCCTCCGCCTTCTCCCTCTTCCTCTCCCTCTGGAGAAGGAGAGGGATCTCCTTCTCCTGGTCCTGCCGTTTAGAATCAGTAAGAAAAAGTAAATTGTCTTTATGTTTATGATTGCCGAAGTCTCCCGAACTGAAACGACGTTAGACGATGCGTGGTGTTGGGTAATTTCCTTAGGTTTTTTCGTTAGACTTTTGGGATTTTTTCTTGATTCGGTCGCCGCGCCGCGCCGCGCTCTGAGCCCGCGATAAAAGCTATGCAATAGCTTAAAACCTGTTATGTCGATTCAAAGAAACATGGGACACGGGCAGGAAGATGATGATGAGGTAATTATAGTGATATTTTACAAGTGAAATAATTATGAAAGCCAAAAGCTTATATGTCACTGTAGATTAAAAACATGCGATTGAAAGAGCGCGCCACTTGTCTAGGACGGTTGATCAATACTAAGTTTGTGTTCTATTTCGTCTTATTTTGACAGCTACTTCTCCGCAATCAGCCGTATGCAAATCTTAGAACTGGTATTAACATGCGTATGTCATCATAAACAGCATCGTTTGAATTTCTGTTTAACCAGTTGAGTGACTCTTTTAAATACTAGTGTATCCGGTTATTGAAAATTACGCAATTTCTGGGTAAATTTGCTATAAACATGTTATTATTAGGTCCTTCTAGGTCAAAATCTAAGCTACAATCAAATTAAATTCTGGGGGCCTAACAAGGCCATTAACAGAATCATACCAGGGTAAAAAAAAATAATCATCCCCGTTTAAAAGAGGAAAGATTAAATCGTGATGAATAATATTATTAATTGTCAATTTGTGGTCATTTTATGATAATTTTATTTTAAAATACTTGAATTATAATACAGTGGCTGATTTAAACCCCCTATTCTCTAGTACTAGAGAAATACACCGTATGTCTTTCAGAAGCGATATCTAAACTTTATAAAAGCACCAAAAAACGGCGCTATAACAACCGGTCGAGCCTTCCGTGTGGCGTAATAACAACACACGTGTTTTGTTGATCAAAGTCATTATCATCAACCAACCATTCTACAATTTTGTAAACATTTGCTACAGATATTGTGTGGCCTTCCCCTTGACCGCTGGCGAAATCGCAATTATTTCTAGGTAAAAAGTGATAATATTACTACCTAGAATGATAATGAATGATGCAAGAGCATTTTGCCCAAACCTGGGAATCAGACCCAGGACCTTATGTTCGGCAGTCATCATTTACCGGTTGCAAATCAGCAGTTATAGGGAAGAAACGAAAGAGTTTGACAAGAACCTGACGACGAAGACGTCAGCAATAAAGCATTGAAAAGGTTTTAATGACATAACATTAAAATATATTTCTAAATGTACTCAAATAACAGTAAAGAAGACAAGATATTTAAGCTACGAGTAAAATGGAAATAAATAATGAAATTGCGCAAATTAAACGATGCAAAAGTACTTGGACATTATTATCGATTTCTAAAAGCAGGAGGCAATCCATTAGTTACTTAATCATTCTTGGACGTAAAATCGATCGACCAAGGTCTGCCAGTGAAGACTGATGTCGTAATAAAGTTTCGAACATTAAAAGTAATTTCACTTTAGTATAAATAATGTAGGGTAGATAGTAAAAGACACGCTGCTCCGATCCTAAGCAAATTAAAAGGCAAGAAAATTACGAGGTTGAAGTAAATATTACTTAACCGACCCTTTAAGAAGTCCAACATTACAAGGTGAAAGAAGTATACAGAAAGAAGAGATTATTGATAGAGGAGAAGTGTGGAAGAAGAAAGCATGCTGCGTCGAGCCCAATTGAGATTAGGACAGGACAGTGATGAGATAGAAGAAGTACAGTTGGTATCTGGTATAAAGAATAGTAGAGTTGATCAAGTATCTGTCTTTCATACCACAGAAGTAATGGCAACCTAAATAATATTTTTCGCAGAAAAGGACCACCATTACCGAATAATCAGATAACCAAAGCAAATGATGACATTGCAGCTGTCCGCAAGACAGCTTCCTTGGAAAGTTGACATTCAATAGCATCTTCAAGATAAAGTGATTAGAGTACTTGAGCAAGAATTTATATTTTCACTATCTTATGTTCTAAAGTTAACCTAATTTGCAATAGACGATTTCGACCTCAATGTGCGAAGTGCCATCGTGTGAGTAATAAAACTATTCGTTTCTATTATGAACGCTATTTTCCCGCAATAAATCATTCACTATTCACGATTAATTTCTGAGCAATAAATTGTGCACATGATTCAAAAACTCATCGGTACATGTCCGGGATCAAACTAGCGCCGTCTGTACATGGAGATGAGACTAAATGGAATTATTACACTGGTATTTTTACTACTAACCCATACTACAAGAAAAAAAAAATCTGTTGTTTTCCTTTATAATTTCGGCAGAGAATTTCATTTTTCGTGAATTGACTCAGTTGTGATGGGGAAGGCCCATTGTAAAATTTTCATAATGATCAGCTCAAAAATCCTTACGATGTTTCTGGTTAAGAAGACTAAGGCTGTGAATCCAGCGAAAATTCTTTTTACGACGTAAAATATGAAAGGATTTAGATTTTCTCACGCGGTTAGACCATTGACCTGGTTTAGGTCATGCAATTTTTTTTTACTTATCCTAGTAAATTGTTCCAATGAGGCACTGTCCTACTTCTACGCGGATGAAGCCGCGGGCAGACAGCAAATGTATATCAATTACCAAAATCGTAAACTGCATGGCGTTTGCTGAATTATGATCATTGTCATGGGGCGTTGATTGACAGTTTCTCGTTGCGAGGATTTCTCTTGTGCAGTTCTATCAATCAATCAACTTAACCCAGTACAGTTTACTACTGAAGTTACATCTCTCCCAATTAGCCCTGATCTTTCCTCTGCTAGCAGACGTGACTCAGTTGTAACGACTTACGAGTTGTAAGTCGTGGGTTTCAACCTAGGCAAGTGCGTTATTATATCAACCCATAGTGTCCCACTGCCGGGTAAGGGCGTCGCCTTTATATTTTCGAGACGGATGCGTTACTTGTGTAATTTGTTCAATTATCAAAAAATGTGTGACATCTACTAACCGCACCAGGACCGTTTGACGGACTACCTAACAGGCCATCCTTCACACAGAGAAACTCCTTGTGTTCCAAGCAATGAATTGTATCATATTCTTTCTGCCCCAGCTAGAACCGTTTCCCATGTCACTTCATATTCTAACTACTCCATGGTCTGTCCGACCCCCCACCTCGCACCCATCGTTACTTGTTGGCAAATGAGTGACGGCCTTAAGTTCCCATATTTCGTTCCTGACATTTCAACATTTTACGACAGCCATATGAAACACGTTAAAATTTATACACGTTACTTTTAGTAGTGTTACCTAGGTGTCAGATTTCTAAAGCGTGATTTGTGCTAAACCTTCCACGTCTGTAATAACGGCTCGAATAAATTATTTTAGCAATGTATAAATGTCTCTTGTCCATTGTAGTTACGCGGTATAGGTCGCAATTATTTATGTGGTGACCGTTAAGTTAGGTAGCGCAAATTTCAGTACCCTCAATCTGTGTTAGTTCGAATATCTACAGGTTTTCTGTAACTGTAACTTCCCGGTTATAGCTAACACCTTGAACTTTACCAAAATAAAATACCATTAAAAGTACAACCAAAATTTTTATTACTGTTCCTGTCGCACAAGTCAAAATATAGATCGGAAATAAATTTCTCACTTAAGTCATAAAATTCCACGCACAGCTCCAATTTAAAATAAACAAATCCAAGCCAAATCAATACCAAAGCATGCCACATCGCGTGAAAACTCAGTACAACCAAAAATGGTCACAGTCCAGCTAGACCAGAGCCTTTCCCAACGATCTTAGGCCTTACAGATACGCAGCGTTCAAACTGTCTGTAATTACATAGATTATATATATTTATATGCATTTGTCATTGGATGTGTAGGCGGGGAGAAAGCAACATTTATCTGACGGTTTATGGTACTGGTCTCAGTAATAATGCTTATAATTCACCCAATGCGTAATAGATTTCCTCTCGACTGTGTGCACAATGCGATCTGTCACTGTTGTTATATGGCAGCACTTACTGTACGAGATCAGAGATTTTGATGTGATACAAATTTTATTGGTCCTAGTAACCTTGCTTGTAAATTGAAGGTTTGGGTTTCAAAAAGCATTTACTAACTACCATTTCATCATCATTATGATCATCTTCCTTCCTTTATCCCAAATCTGCGGTATAGGGCTAACACGTTTGGTTCTTCCTTTTTCCTTATTCAGCCACTACAATACCATTTACTTCGTTTTCTTTCATATCATTCCTCACAAAATCCATCTTTACTTTCCCAGTCTGTCACTATTCAAGTGAAGTAATACTTCGAACAACCTTTTCAACTAATGAAACGTGTCTATCTTCGAATGGTTCCCATCAATAATTCAGCAGGGTAGAATTGAAGGTACGAACTTCGGAATGACCTGAACACAACCAAGGACCGGTATCATCATTTAGTTTGATTAAACTAGCCCCTGAGTGCTTTGGGTAAGGTTACTAATGTCATTTCATAAAAAGTTGTGAGAGATAATTAATTATACGTTTATAAGTGAGTCTTTTGGCACAAAAAGTTTATAGACTTCTGTTAGACGATTTTTTCTTGCTTTAATATTATTCTTTTTCGATTTTGAACATATGTATAGTGAGTTATTAGTTTTCCATGTGATATTTAGATAGACACAAGAAAATTGCGAGTATAAATTTTCTGTCTGACAAAAATAATAGATCTTTAAAAGAATTCATAGATACAAAATGGAATTAGCACAAACATCTCAAGAGTTCCGCAGCTGGAACACAATCCTAACCACGAGACAGTTGTATCGGCAAGCCTGGGCTATTTCAGCATATCTTCCACTTGGCACCGAACGAACGTGAGAATCAAACTAAACTCGCAATTACCTACTAAGAACTAAGAGATTTATTACATTAAACACGCTCATTTCACTTTCGGAATCGTGTACGAGAAAACGCAAACAAGTGGTAGACGGCCCTGTCTGTTAGCGATTCAACATTAAGCCGATCGGCTTTCCCTACAACAATCGTAAATAACGAATTCATTACGAATAACATAACCGTTTAGTTGTTTTATTGTGGTGTACGAGAGATTAGATTTTCATTGCCACTATAAAGCTGAAATGCGCCGTAAAGCCGAGATTGTTCTAGTTAGTAAGGGTAGGGAAAGACGGTCGCACTTTATGATATTGCATCTAATGGAACGTGTCACTTTGAATTGTTGGACAAATAATTGTTTTGGTCAAACGGCCGGATTAGAAATTGCTGGCTAAGAAATAATTCGCATACCATATTTAGTCTTGGCTACAGAATACAGATTCGATCAAGTTTCTAAAACTGGCAATTACTCGGCTAAATGCAGTAGCTGAACTCTTGATAAGAAATAAAAGCCTCTCAATGAAATACTAGTAGCCATGAAACCGCCACTTGATGGAATTACCAATTTCCATCTCTATAAAATGATAGGTATTAAGAGCAGCAAAAACCGCGGAACAGTTATCGATCTCCTACTCAAAATTAAACTTCACTGGCAACCAAATAAGAGTGATATTCGAGCGTGTATCGAATGCGGAGGTTCGGACACTAATGATGGCAAAAAGTCGGTGTTTGTATAACATTGAATTTATCACTTTCCCTGTATTGGACACCAGCTGAGCAGGACTAACGGCTGTTAATCGTGCGTCTGACATAACATTACTGTGGTAACTAGAATGGAACTCGACAGTTAGCATGACATGCAAGAATTATTTTATAAATTTTAAACTGAACATGAGTTAATGAAACTTTGACATTGGAAAAATATTTATATTAAACAATACTGAACTTATTATAAGTAACAACATTTTCCAAATATGTAGGTAGATGATGAAAGACCACAAAGAATAGTCCACATTAGCCTTGAATGGAAAGAACTGGAAGTCAGTAAGTAGAATGAAGCAGGTTAACAAAATACAAATGTATTCATAGACGCGGTCTATTTTACCGGTGTAAATTCCAAAATATTACCAAACTTTACTCCCAGAGACCCCAACCAAAATCAATTGAAATTCTAGTAACAAAATTATTAACCACTTAGCTTTAATGGGTCAAATAACTCGAATGGAACACGCGCAGTAATTTCACATAATTTCCAATTAAGTAGCAACTGCGAAACAAGCATATGATGTCAACGAAACCGAATGACATTCAAGAGCTTTTACAGACCAGCATTACGGTTATGCAAATCGTATGAACAAATAAGGCAGGAGGTATTCTGTCTGTATTCATTAATGGAGGACTAGACGTTGCCCGCAGCTTCGACTGTGTAAAGATAACAAAAATATTGTACAGTATATTATTTCAGGGGTAAAAAGAATCGACAGTCCTAACAAAGGCCTTTAAATCATTCAAAGACTCGTAGTTGTACAAAGAACTGATGAATATGTGTGAAGGTAGGTGCCATATTCAACGCCAAAATTTAGTACGATAAAATATAGATTGCCATCGTCACGCTAAGAGGGATCCAAAACCAGTTCAGCCGTTAAAGCGTGAAAAAGTGATACATAGACAGGCAGACCGACATCGAATTCATTTCGCATTTTTAATACAAGTATGAATAAATTTTAAATAGCGGTTTCGGTTACTATTTGGAGAATCGCCAAGATTCTTAGATTAGCTTGTCAAAATTTGAAAGAGTTATATGTATAGTGGGCGGTGATGGATCGCAATGAATTTTTAAGTAATCGAGATATAACATTTTTAGATGAGATTTTCGCTTTCCTTTTAAATAGAAGAACTTAGTGCTTCTCGCTATTGAAAAAGAATCCTACTTTTTATCATCATGATTTTGGCTTTTGATTCGATTACTTCTATTTAGTTAACATCTGCTCAAGCATTTGTTGTTACTGGGATCCACATTTCAATAGCGTCATAAAGTAAAAGCTTTACCACAATCGCTCCAGTCGCATTAAGTGCCATTTTGTGTTGTTCTTTCCTGACAAATTGCAGTTGCAATCTTCGGTCATTTATTAATTCTCTGTTATGGTCACATCCATTGGTAGGACCAGCAGTTTCCTCCTCAACCACTAAGTAGCCTTCAATAGAAATAATCTTAACAGATACCCGCCCCATAATAACGGCCATTAAATTATTAGTACCAGACGTTAATACGTTGGCTTTTTATCACTCTAGAAAAGCCATTACTCTCCGTAATTGCGCGGGAAAATTACCATGGTAACCATGCTTGCTAAACTATAATTTCAATTTATCGCACCCTATTAACAGGTTTCATTGCTATTTTGTTGCATTTAGTGTTGAAAATTAATTAGATTTTATTAAAGTTTTCTCTGACATTGGGTTTTTAGTAAAAACTTGAATTAATAATGTGTGAAAATAACCTTCAACGGTGTTAATGAGAAGCAACAAAGGTCAAGAATAGAATACAATGATAATTTTAACTGATATACTTCTAAAAGAATTTAAAATTCTATTCAATGTCTCTCTCTGACGTCACTGTGCCTAAAGATAAACGATGAAATAGCATTTCTGAAACAATTAACACAAATTATAACTGCAACCAAGTCACCATTATTAATTATACATAACGAAAACCAATGGGCGTTGACCCAAACCATTTTTGGAGTCAGACAAATAACCCGACTCGATACAAACTCGAAAACTGAGCTTACGCACCAATGGTAGCATGTCTCACCTCCCAGACAGTTGAACGACCGATTGCAACGTCCGAGGCAATACCTTTTACAAGCTACGGAAAGCAACAACGAAACGCGGCGTACTTTCAAAACCTCTTTGAACAAGAATACGATACGCGAGAACTTGGCATAACTGAAACATGGTCCAAAGAGACGATTGCAAGGATAAGATCGGGAGATACATATTGATATCGAAGAGAAACCAGATAGAAACTTTGAAAAATATGGCTGTTTCAAACAGGAGATATATGGATGACATGGTGATCGTTATCTTGTACTATATGGCAGAGGTGCAACACTTGGAGGATTCAATATTAGTAGACTGTGGGACTGTTTTCGAGAGATTCTATCGGGTGGATCTTTATTAATGCTTCATTGATTTAAAACTACCTGTTCATGTTAAGGAATTTGGTGAGACAGAACAGGAAAACTGTTGTGACATCATGGTATTACCGAATGCAATTTTCCTTATAATTTATATAATACCTAGTAGTTTGTACCATTTCTTGCATTATTTTGGAATCAATAGTTACTCTTTTATAATAGCAACTCATGCTTAAATGGTGCCTAGAGATGGACGACGTCGCAGAAGCGAATGGAAGCGTCAAGAAGAGGTGGCGAGAAGACATAGAGGCATACTGTGAGTCTGGTTGGTCTGGTTCGAGGAGGTTTGGGCAAGTCTCCTACCCAGCATTGAAATAACATAAGTAGACTAGATGAAAATTTCTGAAATTTTACTTTTTTCCTTATTGCAAATTTGGGATTTGATTTTTTGGGCCATGCTTTGTTAGAAAGAGCCAAGTTCTGCTCTTTCTCGGCCGGGAGTATTGTCTTTACCAACTTTACCAATATTTACGACGATATTTTCTCCAATAAAGATCGCACCTGTATTTTTATGACTGTGTGTTTTAACATAGGCTTTCACATTTACTATCAAACCATATTATTATTTTTATGGCGTAAGTTATACTACCATTTCATAGGCCATAATTTTCCTTGAAGCGAGAAATATTCCATGCAGTTGCAAATACAATTTGCTTTTTTTTATTTTTCCATAATAAAACTTACCTAGACATGCATATAAAACAGAACGTAAATACTTGACAAACAACGTGAAAATTTTGTTTTTGAGTGGAAAATCATTAAACAAGTCCTCCCGGAAGGGACTGTTAGGGTGCTCCCACATTATCGACGCGGAATCGGCTTAAGTCGGTCAAGAAAACTAGCTCGGCTCGGACGACGCAATCCGATGCGAATGGCATTAGTAACACCTTTATTACGTTGACATAAAGGTTTTCTTGACCGGCTTAAGCCGATTCCGCGTAAATGTGGGAGCACCCTTAGACTTTTACTGAATTAAAATCACCTCGTTCCATCAGCTACTGTTCCGTGACCCCTGATTTTATAACATTCATTGCAATGGCACTCATGTGACTAAGAGAGTAATGGGTATGAATGTTGATGGAAGGAGAGGAAGAGGAAGGCCAAAGAAAAGATGGATGGATGGTCTAAGGAACGATTTCAAAGAAAAAGGAGTCAATGATACTGTGACGTCTGATAGGAGAGAATGGAAGAAGAAAACGTGTGGCGCCATTCCCAAGAAAATGAGATAAGGACAGGAAGATTATGGTCATTGCAATGGATTACGAATTTGATTGTAATATAAAAGGTTTTGCAAGTTTATAATTAACAAGCTCAAAAAAGTTTAAGCCGTAAAGCGCCTTTTTACTCTCCTATTTGTATAACAAATGCGTATACGCAGAAAATGGGATCATTAAACTATTGTCCCACATTTACAATCAGTGTACCACGACCATTTGCATTGCAAATGCAAGTAGTTACCAATTAGACTATATTTAGATTAACTTTATTAAGTGTAGCTATTTAAATTAAACACGGTCCTTTAACTAATCTTTTATTCAGTTGGCTCTAATCTTTTGGTCAAGTACTTAGGTACTGGATTTGTATGAGATTATACTACGAGAATAGTTTGGAAACCAAACGAATATTTTATTAGGCTTTTCCTTTATCAACTTGGCACTACGTATTTTAAGTTGATACAGCTAGTATAGTTATCGCCTAAACCACAGATTCCCAACTTTATAATTATGGAGTACTGTCCCTTTTACAATAATTAAGTTTTATTTCCCTTTCTCTATCTCTTAATCTTTCTCTCTGTGTTTTTTCATCAACGACGTTTCCATTTGCGCCTGCACCCGCTACATCAAGAACCTATGACCTACAAAGAAACACAAAATTTTCTTCTTCAAGCCAAAAATCATCATCTTCCACATTCTCTCAAATCATAAGGAGTTGTATGTATTCTTCTTCGACACTTTTCTTTTACAATCTTCATCTTAGTCATCCAGCCATTTATCATCTTTCAAACAAACTATCCATCGATTCCCACGCTAGAAATATAGAAACATAAACACTTCAAAATATCTATTGCAAAAATATAAACAACCACATTTCTAATATTATCTGAGTGGCCTCGTGGAGCGTATTGCCAAAGCCACAGTATCACAGTAGACAATGATGAATACAGGTATAAGTGAGAAATAATGCACATCGACCTTTGGAAAGAGATAATCGGCTTCATATAACGGTATCTCTATCGCACGAAGCACTAACCAATCACAACGAACGACGAACTAGCAACAAACGTCAAATAGGAAGTGTGTGACAGAGATAGCACTCTCCAAACATGATACTAGCCGACTATTCCTTTTCAAAAGGATTGCCCTTTAAATGTACCTTGTCACTACTGTACAGTATAATATTTCCAATTTACAGGAAGTTGACTTCTGTAGACCCAAGTGAATCCATCTCGTACACAAGAAGAGTGTGGAGCCTCAACAAAGGATTTGCCACAACTCTACAGCTCATTGTTCACAAGTAACTGCACCCTCAAGGACTTGAATGATGTAAATGAAAGAGCTGATGAGGTTGGTACGTACTGGTCAGATAAAATCTGGGTCACCGATTCGAGAAGAAGACTAGATTGAGAAGAAGAGTGAAAGGGAATGAAAGATTCAGCTTCAAATGAGTGTGTTGCGATGGCCTAATTGGTAAAGCGTCTGGAGTACTTTTCCAGAAGATGCGGATTCGAGTCCCACTCGCAACAGATTTTTTCTTTCCTCATAAATCTTTAGGAGAGTGAAAGCAATGACAAAAACCGTTGATATTGTCGTCCTTTTCTTCCGGTGATTAAAAAGGGGCCAGTTGGTATACTGGTATAACTTTAAACTGTGACGGTCCTGTCAGATATTTATGACACTGCGTACGCGCACATTTCAGTTACGCTAACTTACACCTGTTTACCTCGCGACATTGAATTGTATTTTCGTTTGACCCTCAGTATCTAATTATTTCGAAGTTTATGTAATAGGTATGTTCGTAAAATGTTTACTACAGCTATAATGGCAATGAGTTACACACTTTAGATTTGGACTATTTCGTTTTGTTAGAGTATTTAAATAATTCTGACCTTTATTTTGCTGAATAACAAAATCCTATCAGTAACTGCTTGCTTAAGTATTTTAAGTAATAGCTATATCTACTTTAATATTATAAAAGCTATCTCAGGCACTACTGGTTTGAATTGAAGACTTTTTATGTTGGATAGTCAATTTACCGAGAAGGTCAATTTACCGAAAGTTACAACCCTTAGGAGCCGAGTAGCGGATGACACTATGGGTACCAGCTAATTAGCAAATAAATTAATAAAAATCTCTAACTCGTAATATAAGTGCTAAATGATGATATATATTTTTTCAAAAAAAACCTCTCTTTAGGAACAATTCCTGATGAGTTTAAAAACATTTTAACTTACAGAAACAGCCAGATTGATTTGTCGTGCTAGCGAATCTCACTGAGTAATTACTCAATCCAACAACTCAATATAATTAATAATGATTTGATACACTTACCAAAGTCAATCAAGAAAACAATATAATTTTCAATTATGGATAGTTTTGATTACTACTTTCATTGCATAAGTGCTGACTTTCTCATTAGAAAATAAAAAGCCGTTAAATTGATAGACTATTATACTAATAAATAAGCTTTACTCTAACCAGTAACAAATTGGACCCTGTTCCCGTTCCTGGTGGGTAGTACTTTAAAGATTTTTTGATTCTATAAAATACATATTTAAAAAATTAAACAATAATATGTAAAATGACAAGTATTAAAGCTATCCTGTAGAATTCCCGAAAGGATTAATTAGACATTTTCGTTTTTACGTTTATGTGATATTATTATGGGATGATCCTATTGCCATCAACTAAGCACAAATCTCGACTTCGGGATAGTACAAAAAAAAATCCAATGGAAAATCTGCAAACTTTAAACTAGATCTTGAAGTCAAAACCCACATCATGCGCAGGAGCATTATCTAGATTCTAAACCAACAAAAGCCACAACTAATTATAAAATACATAAAACAATTAAGGAACTACATGGCCAATCAAAAAATAACTCAATATTTTATCTGAACAAACCATTATGTCAGCTGACATTATATAAGGATATTACATAACTACTTTTACAGACTATACAGTAACAAATTATATTACTGTCTAACAATTCATCGATCTAGTGCCCTGAGCTATTGAATCGAGGGTTCGATTAAGAACGCCTGTTATCTAATAATCTTTTGAGCCAATAAACTTATGTAAATAGGCAATTTGTTTGTATAAGTATCTTGTAGTAATCTGTAAACAATGGAAGTTGATATAAAGTGTGGCATGTGATCGAGAATAGACACCTGTCTTTGTAAATGTGATGAGTAGCTGATATTCATAATTATCTGTATAGCTTCAGTCTTACTGGATGCATGATACCTGTATTTTTTTTATTTGGAGCGATTGCCTATCTGTCTTCTCTTCCTCATCCTCCCTTGGTCATCATCCATCCTTGGTCATAGCCTTTTCCCAACTGTATTGGAGTCGGCTTCCAGTCGAACTAGATGCAGCTGAATATCAGTATTTTACATGGAGCGACTGACTATCGGACCTCCACGGTACATCCAGTAACTGGGCAATACGATACCCCATGGTAAGACTGGTTGTCAGACTTATGAGCTTCTGACTAACAGTAACGACTGTCAAAGATCTACAAATGACAGCCGGGA
Organism: Agrotis exclamationis; assembly: GCA_950005045.1. Taxonomy (NCBI): domain Eukaryota; kingdom Metazoa; phylum Arthropoda; class Insecta; order Lepidoptera; family Noctuidae; genus Agrotis; species Agrotis exclamationis. The sequence continues at coordinate 2,773,145 of OX465421.1, forward strand.
CCAACGGCTTTACATGCTTTTCAAGACATGGAGGAAACTCGCTATGACAGATGGTAACTCATCCACAGAACAACCTCGCTAAGCGTGGCTTAACCCGAAAGATCGACCTGCGCGGCTGTAATTATTTAGAAAAAATATGTATGTGATGGGTTAAAATGCAGCTCTTAGAATGATGATAGCAATTTTCTCTTCATGGCCATTCACTGTACCATGAAGGCTAATGCATTTTTTTTCAACATGATCGTAGTTATCAAGTCATTAAAATGATTTTATTGCTGTAACATTATACGTGAATGTGTCAATTCATGGGTTAATATAATAATTACATTACATTCATAATAATACATTTAACTACTGTATCTAATACCGACATGCAAACAAACTCCACATGGACACATGTTTTCTTGAATGGTGTTTAGAACAATGGTCAGCAAGTTACAAAAGTAAACCCCAAGTTTAAAAAATCCCAATCGAGCCCCGCACGGCACAAATATTTGTATGATCTAGGTACAATTAGTTGTTCCGGGTCTGGGTGTTTGTGTGAGTTTCATGTTTGTAAACGCACCTACCCACGATACAGGAAGAAATTCTCAGTGTGGGGGCAATGTTTTTAAACGACTAGCGCAGAGGCTGAACGATTGACTGCTCTTTTGCGTGTCACGCGTACGATTCCCCATTCCCTAGTTGTTCCAGGTTCAGCAAGATGTGAGTATAAATGTAAAAACATCCACGATACAAGAAAAAATTCTAGTGTCCACGACGCATTACAAACGAAAAAAAAAAATTAACTGGTCTTCCAATCTCTTTTGGATAAAATTTAGTAGGTACTGCAATCTTTGAAACCAATCAGAAATAATTAGTAAACCAACGCTAAACTATCAATTAACGGTTTGTAACAAGCCTCATTCTGATAGCAATTAACAGCTTGAAATTGCAAAGCGATCATTTATCACCTACATTAACACTGGCTCATTTAGGCTGCGATCTATAAAATGAACTTCTGACTCAAGTCAAGCTAATCAAAGTAGCGTTTCAAGTTTCGGCCCAGACATAAAAAAACAAATAATATTTGCACCTTCCTGCACAAAAATATGCGGAGCCGTTGGCGCCCTAAATTATAACTCATTGCGAATATTATTATTGGCTGGAAATACTTGTTTGCATATCATATCATGCGTTTCTTTTGGCATTGCGCCTCTCAGATAATTTTGAGTTACTACGTTTCATTACTCAACTTATTGAAGACATGAGATTAGTTAACGCGTGATGAATTGGAAACTTGTCGGATCATTTAATATGGAATTGGTTGAGTCATTACCACTACATAACATTACGAGTGGAATCCTCAATCAGTTTAGCAGAAATATGCCTTAGATTTTCCAGCTATATTTAAGTCACTTTACGAAAGGCCAGCCTTTCTTGTCCGTTCCTTCTGTTTGTGTCCGTGTGAAACCCAGAAACACTTCACCCTATCTAGGACACGAATCTAGGACTTCATTACCTGAAAGAAAACCCCAAAAAGAAGAGAACCCTATCTAGAGATCAAAGCGAGGGCTTCATGCTCAAGGGCTCAGTCGTACTTATGAACACAAGACCGACAAAACCAGTGATTGGCGAAGAAAATAGTTGAGTCATTACTACTACAGATAATAATAGAAATACTGCTGTAACTGAACGTAGAAAGAACAATAAGGAGGACAAGAAAGATACCAGGATAACAGATAACGATAAGATAGCAAAACGTATACAATGTCAATGGTTGAGCAATAACAATAAAGACAGGAATTTGTATGAGATTGAAGAGCATTGTCAGACACGCACGTGGAACAATATTTGCTAAACGTGATGTTGAAATACAAATAGTTACGGATGTTATCAAAGAATAAAGTATACTTAAAGCTACCCTTGTCTAGGCGGGGAAAATCTGTTGAATGATATAAATAACCAAGTCTAAGGACACTGGACAGGGTATTTGAGCAGATAATGAAGACTAAGCAAAAAGAGCAAGTAGATATTGCAGCAGGTGCGAAAATACAGAACATTCCCCTTGTGGGTGTGAGTTTGTATGTAACTAAAGAGTTTATGAATGTAGATTAATTCCGAATGGATAAGGAATGAATAACTTACTTGTATGGGAAACCGATTTGATATTGCCAAATCGGAGTTCGTATGGAAGTATTTCATTACAGCATTTGACGCAGATATTTTATGATGATTTCACAGTAACTGAATGCAATAGAAGCATTTCCAGTCACAACCAATTTGATATTTTGTTAGAGTGCCTCAATATTTCATGTCTGCCAATGGACATTAGTTATAATACGGCACAAATTGAACGGGACTAAACACCTGGCAATGGTCTGTACGAACTTTTGCCAGAAATTCCAGCAGATGATTAATTACCAGTGGATATGAAACTGCGCAAATATGACGAAGTGTGAAAGATAACAAAATAATTTTGGCGCCATAGTCGAGTATAAATATTTTTTTAGATTTTCCACATAAAGCTGGATTCCCAAGGTGCGTGATATTGCGGACGAACTCGGACCAGTCCGCACCTACGTGAGACATGGGAATAGTATCGTCCGTGATAGAACAGACACGTCTGACGAACAGAAAGAGCCTTGTGTGACGCGTGGCGGTCCGCAGTCGGCGCCCCGTGAGCGTCCGTCCGCAATCTCACGAACCGTGACAATCCAGCTTAAAAGAGTTAAACCAAGTTTTAGCCGAACTTGAGGACCAGTAAACTTATAGACAGTATACTATGTAATATTATTACGAATTACATAGAAATCATGATCATCATTTCGTGAATGAAAAGATTGAAGAGTCACTTTACCAAACTGCCTAATCACACAATACGTTATCTATTCACGTTCGCAAATTCTTGCAGAGATTATAGTGATAATTGATAAGCTACGTTTATCAAATTATCATAATTTAGTAGCGTATCACTGAGATTTGTAAATTGAGATTGAAACTAACGTTGCTGATTAGAAGTTCAATAAAATTTAAAAAAAATGCTGATTAAATTATAACGTAGCCTAGACGAAATACAAATAAATACTCAGTTAAAACAAATTGATGCATTCTCACCGCAGAAAGAAATGACTTTGCCTTGTCATACAGGCATTGGTTTTAAAGAACATACGCATTAAATTCAGTATTCTAAGGGTGATTGCGGCTCGTGGAGTTATTTCAATTAAAATTTAATAATTTACTTAGCCTTTTCCAACTATGTTGGCATGAGCTTAGATGCAGTTGAAATGAGTATTTTACACGGAGCTACTGCCAATCAGACTTTTACAACCCAGTAGCTTGGTAATACGATGCCCTAGGAAGGACTGGTTATCAGTAATAATAGAAATATATTATATACCAGCTATATGTAATTAAAATATCCTCAGGTAGAAAATTAATATCATAATCAAGCCAAAAGCAATTAAAACTACTAAATGGACTATAAGCATAAATTATAACATAGTAACTATCTGAAGAAGTGGATCTAATCGCGGTCTACAATCAAATCGAGAAAATCTTAATTTCCGCCAATACTCGTTTCCAATCAGCAATGTTTTCTATTAAAACATTAATAGTTATTCTATCTTCAGGGCCTTAATGATCGTAAAAGAAGGTCACATTATTGATACTATGTGAAAACAGATATTCCTGGTTGTATTACACTTTTTGTTTTCTCTAATGATGAGAAAAAATGGGTAAAATCTTCTAGTTGATCAAATTATGAGGGGTCGTCTTTCTTTAGCTGTCAAATTAGCGTTGTTTGACACAAGAAAAACAGACCAGAGTTGCTAATTTTAAAATGTGCATGCTCATGGAAATTGTTCTAGTAATGCCATACATTGTCAAGGCCATTTTTAGGGTTCCGTAGCCAAATGGCAAAAACGGAACCCTTATAGATTCGTCATGTCTGTCTGTCTGTCTGTCTGTCTGTCCGTGTATGTCACAGCCACTTTTTGTCGAAAGTATAAGAGCTATCCTGTTGAAACTTGGTAGAAAGATGTATTATGTGAACCGCATTAGGATTTTCACACAAAAATCAAAACAAAACAAATTTTGGGGGTGCCCCCCATACTTAGAATTGAAACTCAAAAAAAAAATTTTCACCAAACCCATACGTGTGGGGTATCTATGAATAGGTCTTTAAAAATGATATTGAGGTTACTAACATCATTTTTTTCTAAACTGAACAGTTTGCGCGAGAGACACTTCCAAAGTGGTAAAAAGTGTGTCCCCCCCCCCGTAACTTCTAAAATAAGAGAATGATAAAACTAAAAAAAATATATAATGTAGACCTCAACCAAAACTACCAACGAAAATTGGTTTGGATGAGATACAGTTAGCAGTTTTTGAGATATAGTACATTTTCAAAAACCGCAAATATAACTTTGCCATTCATACAAATACTATGAAAAACAAAGTTATTTTTATTGTTTGTGTATATTACTTACTAATCTCAATATAATTATATCTCTAATCTATGCTCGCTGCTACGGAACCCTTCATGGGCGAGTCCAACTCGCACTTGGCCGGTTTTTTATAACTGGAATACTCAAAAAGGCAGAAGTGTGATTTTTGTATTGAACTACAAGAAAGAAAATGGTCTGACATAAGCGAAATGAGAAGTTTTGTCCACAGCAATATAATTTACCTATTATGTTTAAAAATGCACCTCAAACAACAGGTCCTTAGAATCAAACAAAAAGACTTAAAGAATCACAAAGCACGTGCGGCAATGAACTCCACCCACTATCAAAACCAAGTCATCTCCAAAAACGAATGAAATCCGGAAGGCAAACCATTCACATTCATCACACAAAGATCGAAAGCACGAGTCGAATGCTCGTTAAGCATTCGTAAGGTCATTGCCGTTCTACTTCAACAGTTCCACCAACATTGTTCCTCGATAATGCAAGGCACTCGAACAGCTATTTTTAGCAAGAACTCTCGCTTTCTGTGTTTCCGATAGCTGAACAACAGTTATCTTGACGGCTAAACGATTAGTTTAAGCGTGCAAGTGATTAGTGCGTTGGCATGAGATGTGGAGAGATGAATCAGGTGTGACTGAGAGAGCGAGGGATATAAATGGATGTGGAGTTGTGAATCCAAACATCAGATGAAGCGCAAGACGAGTAGTGAAAGTATTCATCAAATGAAAAGAACGGAAACATAATATGACGTGAAGGATACGGGAAAGAAGTGGCGATTGTGACTAAAGAAAATACTTGTGTCGTTATTAATTATGAATTTGACAAAGTGCAAAGATTTGAGTGTAGAGTAGATCCATTGGAGATCAAAAACAGATATTGAAGGACTAAAATGAGGAATATGAATGAAAAGGAAGTGAAGGGTGAGCGTTAGAAAAGAGATTTGTAGAAAAGAGACGTGTTGGCATATCTACAGTTAGTGCATGTAGATAAAACAACAAGAGTTTGATAAATTCAGTGAAGAATGACATCAATGAACAAGAAGTGAAAGATACGTCCATCGACGAAGAGTAAGATTACGTCGATGCCCGTGACCCGAAGTCACTTGAGTTCAAGTGAAAAACAAACGGTTACGTCTATAAAAAATCTAAATAAAGAGACTGACCGTCGTATTTTTATACAGAAGAATAGTAGACGATATTTTGATGAGCACGTGTGTGGGAATAAAAACACATAATTTCTTCAAATCGCCGTACAAAAACGTTATAATAGAAATAGTAATTTAATAGTCTGGTGGAAAATTTTCGGAGTTTTCAAATTGATTGTCATAGACGTCACGTATGCATGTTAAATTAAGTTTTTCATGCAGTTTTTGTCTTTGTATTGTTCAAATTACAATTTTGCCTTCTGACTAATAAATAAAAGATGTCAGTCGATGTGGAGGCTAGTATGGATTTACTTCTGAGGAAACTTTTGTGTATTTTTGTAAGAGTAATAAAGCAAGAGGCTTTAGCTAAAATGGATAGTAAGATTCTGTGGTATTGAATAGATACTGATAATGGTGGTGAATTATATACAACATAAAATATTTTGAATATGGACAAGAGCACAAAGATGACACAGTTAAAAACCCAACATTTGAACAAGACTATAATAAAAATAACTACAGAATCGTTGAAACCACCGTAAAATATGGTATAATCACACCACAATACAAGGTTACTACGTCGTGTTTCGTGTTATTATCTGAAATAATATGAATGGAGTTATTGATCGCTATCGCAAAGTTATCTTACATCAGGAGAGGAGCGGCCTTGCGAGATCATCAGACGATATGCTCTAGATACTACAGGTAGAAGGATAGGCTGAGGTCTTACAATATATGTAACCATGACCATATCTTTTGTCGCGGGACATACGTATACCGCGACTCCGGTACACAAAAGGGCTACCGAAGGACACCGTGGATTTTAGTCAGTACAAGTCTGACAGTCCCTCCCGCCCTGCCCGGGGCTGGGAGGACTCATTTGATGATTTTACCACGAAAAAAAAAATGACCATATCTTTTTAAAGTTTCTTGACAGATTGTCCAAGCGTTTTATTGAAGTGAAAACTTCTTTAGAGGCGTTGTACACTTTTTTGTAATGGGGAAAAAATGCTAAACTCGCGTCAGGATCATGTGACCCTGATCGAAAATTCGTAAGACGAAGAGGCAAACGATAGCTTGCATTTTAATCGTACAACGCCATCTATCGAGCATATATGAAAACATTTGTGATTTGACACCTGTACGACACTAACAAGATGTAACAAAATTCGTTAATTTCATATCTGTACCACTCCAGTTTTAAAATATAACACAGTAATAAAAAGTTTTCACTTGTACCGGCACTCCCAGAGTGCAACCCGTCGTTTTTTTAATCTATTGCTGCCAATTTAGCAATGAGAGACGCATGGATTCTTTAAAATTCAAATACAGAACAATAAAAGCCATGCTGTGATTGGATCGATGAGTCCAATTTATATCACATGCGGTCTGGTAGCTTCATGATTTTTATTGGCTTCTGTTTCACAATTTAAATTTGAAGCAGGCCATTAATGAATTATAACAGTTTCTATTTACAGCCGTAACTGCTACTTTTGCGCCCACTTATTTTTTTCGAGTGGAGATGTTATCATCTGGTGCCCCTATTCTCAGAGATCTAGTGGTCGGAAAAAGTTGAGCATGAAGTTAATACCCAGGTTATGCAAAGTTCTATTGCGTTTTACCAGCGACCTATTTCGCAGTAGTAACCCGAACGTTGGATTTGAGTCTGGTTGACTAAACCATAAGGCCGGAAACGCACAGGACGGTGGCTTGCTTAGCGCCTAGAGCCTAGCGAGTCACAAACAATCGAAAATGTTCGTGAACGGCGCTTGACATCTAGCTAGGTGTCAAACGCGCAATGCGGCCGTTCACGAACATTTTCAAACGTTCGTTATACTAAGGTGACTCGCTAGGCTCTAGGCACTAAGTAAGCCACCGGCCTGTGCGTTTCGGCAGTTACCTCTCAACCTCAGACCCCCTTCGGAGATTACAGAGATGATTTTATGACTCCATTTCAAATCATATTTATGTCCTTATCTTCTATGAGTGATCTTATTGACTAGCGTAACTTCATTTATCCAAGAAGCCCATCAATAAATGTGACCACAGCTGCTATTTACAGTATCAATAAGCAGAATGGAATATGCCTATCAGTTATCATGCCATCAGATCGGAGTGTCAGTCACGCACGATACATAATAATATATTGGATAAACATGTCATACGTGATGAACTGAAAATTGTTCGGTGGTAATTTATTTGTTCATGAATTTACTAAATTACTGACAGTATGAACAGTAATTTGGTAAATGGAGGAATAAATAAATGTTGATGATGATGGAAACAAGGGAATCCACTGAATATAACCATCACAGATCCCGTTTAGCACAGTAACACCAGCAGTTGCTGCTTTTCGACTGATCTGATGAAAAAATGCCAAAGTTCTAAACGTTATGTTAATGTCAGAACAGATTGAGGTGCAGAATTCGAGTATTAACCATGTTCCAAGATTTGGAAATAGAGGAACACTAAGTATGCTTTTCTAAATTAGGAACACGGCCGCAAAGGAAGTCAGATGAAAAGGGAAGTTATCCGTTAACACCAAAGTATTTATATCTTTGAAATATATTTTTACGGCCTTCTTCGACTTCTAAGATCGGATATTTATTTTATTTTTGCTTCAATACTTCCAGATAGAACCAGATAAAATTTTAAAAGCCGAAAAGCTTTACATTACTTTAATTTAAAAATTTTGAACGGGACAGTGGGAAACCAACTTGACGAATATCGTTGCGGTTTAGTCATTTTCAGTACGAACTTGTTTTCGTATTGAAATATATATAAAATGCCATGATCTACTACTGTATACTATTTTACTACGAGGAGAAATACACAGTCGGAATTACGAGCATAGGAATTGTTTTGATTGGCAACATCTTGGCAACACACAAATTGGTATTCCACCTTCAATACACAAACACCAGAAGAAAAAATCATGATATCCTTGACCTAAATTGCTACTTGTTCTTTTCTTTATTTAGGTACTTCTTTCTACGCTAAAGCTAGGTGGTCATATACAACCTTTCTTGAATATTATAAATGCGTATAAATACAGAGAACACATTTTACCTCTGGTAGGTATTAAAGTCCCATGGGATATTTCTTGACTACCACGCGGGCCAAACCGCTGGCGAAAGCTACTATTGTATGAAAAGGGAAATCTGCTTATCTATCCGTCTATTACATTTCCACAGTTGAAGGAATTCCGAATTTTAGCACACAGGTAGACCACGATCTGGGTCACTATATCCCAGTAGACGGTTCCTGCGCGATAATTTACCGGCAGACTAGCAACTTCATATTTCAAAAGATTAATCAGTTCAGGTAACGGTTATGGGCATACGCGACATCTCGACCCCGATAAGCGATTTAGCGACAAAACGCCTGAGCAAGGTCAATGCCCGGTGATTACAATCTTCGTCTAAAATTATGCGGGTTCCGGTACACGCCTTTGGATTCGAATGTCATGAATTGATAACTAGAACAGTTTACCTATCTTGGAATTCATCTCTGACTAGTTGTTAACCACGTTGTGGGTGGAAATTATCCCACGTTTTAAATATGACATAATAAGGCACTCGGAGATGATGTAGTTTCCCCATTATTGAAAGAATTTTGGGAAGAGAACAGAGTTCCGAAGTTTACCCCATTTTTTTGGGATAGTATATCGTCAAATGATTTGTCGCACTCTAAGTGGACCGGAAAGGACTGTCTGACTCGTACTGACTCAATACCACCTTGTTCCTTCAATTGACGTTTGCATCCAGGGCCGCGATACTCTTTCAATACAGTCCCGCGACCCTGAATGGCCCTTATATTCAATCTTAACTTTTACAATAATAATTTACTAGCTTATGCTCCCGTGAAGTTCCGTATTTATCCTTCATGATTTTACTACCGGTATTAAAAGTGTCCTTTATATTAGGATTCAAAGGATAATAGGTACTCATGTTATAAACTTATCTATGTGTGTTTCATCCAAATCAATCCAGCCGTGATGCATAATTAAAGTATCAAACATTGAAACATACCATGCTTTCACTACTATCACGGAATTATTTTTAGAGGGCAAAGAGCAGATGTTCAGAAGTGTGAACAAAACCCATTGTGTCTTGCAGTTTGCAATAAAGTAACGAGACGCACAAAATTCTCAATGCATGTCTGCAAAAGGGCCGGTGTACCAAAACGGGGGGCAGATGTCTTAAACAGACAATGGGTTGCGTAATACCTCACATGTCCCTGCCCCACTTTCGTCACATGGCCACCCTATTTATGTGACACATCTCGCTGTCTCGCATGCTTTAAAATTCCCGACTAATGAGTAACTGTCGCGGATCTGTATAAGCAGGAATGCAAAGGGCAAAGTAACAAGGCGGTTTTTTAGTCAGTAAAGGCCCGATGCCACGCTGCAAGAATATGCATGCGATCGTTGCATGCAAGTTTGAATACATTGCGGATTATTAATGAATATTGAATTCAGTTGATCAAACGAATACCGCAATGTATTCAACCTTGCATGCAACGATGCATCACGCATGCATTTTCTTGCATCGTGTAAATGAGGCTTAAAAGTCTGACAGTCTAGCTACATGCAGGGCGAGATTAATTGTTTAATGATTTTATCGCAGAAATAAAATGGTAACTCAGGAATTCGTGCGGAAATATGGCTTACGAGTTGCTTTAGGCCGACATTAAATTGACACACTTTATTTTGTGACAAGTCATGAGGCTTTCTCTTTTTTCTCTCTCTAAAGTTTTACGCATTCAACACCGATAGCTTCGAAGTTGAATGAATGGAACATTTAATTTTTTGTCCGCGACTTTGACCTCTAAAGACATTACGATCAGAGTTGATTTTAAAGGTGACTAAGTTTAATTTTCATTGACATTTCTTTACAGTTTGTGCTTTAAAAACCAGAGCAGTAAGAACCAAAGCCAATAATAGCAGTCGTGTTTGAACTACATAAAAACACGTGGCTGGATTGATAAGGAATAGATCAACAACAAAGATTAGTTTCCCAGTAAACCAAAATGATAACAGCTGATATTTGGCTGTTATCAGCAAGTCATCATTCACATATTAGCTATAATAAGATAATGCAGTGGATTATGGATATTTCCAATAAATAAGGTTAATATTGGGGTATGTCCTAATAATCCTGATAGATGATATTTTTAAATCGATCACACAGGGATTAATCTCTTTAAAAATCAATTCTCTTTCACCGTAATAAGAGGGCCTAGAGACATAATTTCTGACATTGACACTTGAATTAATACAAGACATTATGTCTATTTTGTAAACAAAAAGTGTTTTTTTTTTAATCCATCTTGCAGGCCAACCTAGACAATCCTTGAATGTAAGGCCTCCAGCCAGGGGAAAACATGAGTGCACATAAATATGATACATCAGGCATACAAAATTAATACCTAATGCAAGTCTGGTAGAAAGAAGAAGGCATGCCTTGAGGATCTCAAGGCTCATTTCTCTACAATATCAAGATAATTTATGTTTTAAAGAGATCAATTGAAAGGAATCTCACATTAATAAAACTTAATTCAAAGTCAGCATACATTGCAGCTAGTGAGCTAATGAGGGCACACCCACATGTCCCACATGTAACTACATTGCCCACATTATACTATTGTCATGGCTAACAATGTCTATTAATAGATAAGTTGATTTAAATTAAATAAAAAAATCATATGCCCAGTTTTCCTCAATTATATTGGTGTTGTGTTTATATCATTAATAATGTTTTTATAGCCACTAATAAAAATGAAAAATAGGTTCATTGAAGTGAAATATGGTGTTGGCTTCCAGTCTGACCAGATGCAGCTGAATATCAGAACTTTTCATGGAGCAACATGCCCACAAAAATGAAAAATAGATGCATTAAAATGAAATATATGAGCTTGCTTCAAGTCTCAGAACATGTAGCTCAATACAAATAAATTATTTCACTTTGCTCTCATATGAATTCCACAACATATGAAACTAGGTCACACTATTCCTCAATTTTTTTTTTACTTTTATTTTAATGGGCTTTTCTCTTGACTCCAGTCCAGGTCAAAGGTGACCGAGGCAAAGCCTATGACAGTAAGTACACAATTTCATTGCTAACTTTCATTGGCTTTTATGCCAGTGCCACAGTTGGATAAACTCCACATAAGTATCAAATATTTATTCTTCCTTTTACTTTCATTGAATATAATTATGTAAGTACTGGTTGCTTTTTTAGGTGTGTTTAAATGGTTAATTCATTCATTTAACCTACTTATTACATGAATGAAGTAGTAGTTTAATAGATAACAGACAAATAGTAAATAGAAGATAACAGTGTTTCTAATGCAGAATAAGAGTTATAAATTCATAGTTAGTTTAAATTAAGTCTTAGTTCATTGAATTAATATCTTATTCTCTATTTATTTATTGGTATAATCATTGATTTCAATAATATACACAAGCTCAATACGTTTGAGTTTATACGTTGAAAGGATGATGAAATATTTAAGTGACTTGCAAGTTGATGCACAAATTGTTTCTTTAGTAAGCAACACTTGGCATAATACTTTATGATGCAAGTTTATATTTCTCTTCAATAATTAATTGAGCTAAAGACAGACTCCAAAATCTTTCTAGTTCAGTTACTTATGATCATCCAATGAGACAATAATGAAAAATCATTTTTTCTGAACATAAAAACTTGTTGCAGAATAAATCTATAATAACAACTGGAATGATAATGAGTAAAAAAATTGAAGGCCAGTGGAAGCACTGAACAGAACCATTCACTTTCACTGGGTACTTCATAATTGAAATGTTAAGTTTCACTCACCCCTCAGTTGTCACAGAGTTCAGTGACAGTGTCTCCGCGAATATCATCTCATGGTCCTCGTTCGTCTTCGGGTCTTCAGCCAACTGACCCTCAGGGGACACCTGGGGCCCTGGCACAGCATGCTCACCAACCGCCACTTTCTGACTGACATTATGAAGTCCCGACAAATCAACATTCGATTCTACGCCACCCTCGCCCTGGAGAGCCTCCGAAACCACCAAAATGAAGAGAGCACAACTGTGGAAAACCATATTAATTAAAATCTACCCATTGCACACATACATGTTACTGTCATCAAATTATATTGCTTTCTGTACCTGGATAGCACTGAAATTGTCAGCAAAGACGTGTAGATCACACATAAACCACCCTTCATCGTAATATCAGTGAAATATCCACAGTCCATATCATTTTGTGCGTAAAATTAACACATATTCGCGACGCCTTCAAACTTCACAATGAAAATCGAATAATATTACTAAACACACATCACACAAACACAATTAGCACATTTTGAGGGGTTGAATAATAATAAAAATTTGTTGCCGTCGCCAAACGGATAAAAATGTAGGAACGAACTTTTGCTCAATTTTAATAAAATCGAATCGTGTAATTTGACAATTGCCAAAATTTTTGTTCCCATTGTCGTTGTTATATTTCACAAAATAGAGAGTGCTTATTGGTAGAAAATTTACTATGATATCGATTCCTCTTTTTGCACCAATGGGAGTTAAACATTTAATACTCTTTCTACGTTTTTATTGGCGTAATTTTGATCCTGTTGCTTACGCTTCGTTTCACGTTGTTTAAAATTAACACTTAAATTTTTATTTGATAAAGACTTCGACTTTCCTGACACACATTTTTAAAGAAAAATAGGTTTTTAAGCTGGTGAAATAGGATTAAAATGATTTCATTTCACTGAAAGATTTATTGGTTTTTAAGAAATCTATATTTGAAATTTTGATAAAATATTCTCATCATGTAAAATGGAGTGTCAGAACATCTGTTCTAGTGTTGTTCACACTTGAGTTCTAAAGATCGACTAAATTTTATTTAAGTTAGCTTAGAGTGCACCTAAAGTGTAATAAAATATGGTTGTATTCATAACAAATATATTTCCTAATAATATTCCAGTAAATATATGAATAATTAAACTGTATTGAATAGTTTGTCATTTAATTCTGATTGTTAAACGATCTAAACGATCAACTACAAAATTGTGTTTCATAGTCGATTAGGTCAACAACTCACTACTAGTACTACACAAATGCTGTCATCGACGTCAACAGGCGTTTAGCGATTTGTCGGTTCTTGTTTTAATAAATTCTAAAAATGGAAACTTTATTTGCAATACCTTTCACGGTTCTCGAAATACCTAACATTAAGATTAAAAAGCCGACATGGCTGCAAGCTCCGTCTGCCATGACAACATTTTCTTTGGTGCTGCTTTCATACTTTTTAGTGACCGGAGGTTAGAAGATTGTTTTGTAAGATTGCCAATAAATTTCTTATTGGATTCGTTTCAGATTGATTGTAATACGTGTTTTTGCTTGTAGGGATTATATACGACGTGATTGTGGAGCCACCAAGCGTGGGTTCAACGACCGATGAGCATGGACACAGTCGGCCAGTCGCCTTCATGCCAAATCGTGTAAATGGACAGTACATCATGGAAGGACTGGCGTCCAGTTTTCTCTTTTCCCTTGGCGGTCTTGGTTTCATCATCCTGGACCGCACACACAACCCTTCCACCCCTAAATTGAACAGAATTTTATTAATTTCTGTAGCTTTCCTGTGTATTCTTGTATCTTTCTTCACAACTTGGATATTCATGAGGATGAAGCTGCCGGGATATCTACAAAACTGAAGTAGAGTAAGCGAAGTCATAAAATGTTTTTAATAAGTTTATTAAATATTTTTTATATTCCATCAAGTGTTATATTGTTGGTATCTGCTTTAATTTTGTCCTCCAACCATGTTAATACATATTCCATTTCCTTAGCTTCACTGTCAGTAGGTAGTATTTATAACATTCTAACACTCCATGCTGTTCTTATCATTGTCACACTTCATTCCATTCTTATCACTTATGCCACGGTTAGTGTGACATGTTTTTAAAATTACACATTAAAATATTGTCACCCCTGTTATCCATGAAAAAGGGTAGGCAGTGGTGTACACTACCAGTTACAACCATGTTTTGCTTGCTACTTAGGGGAGAGTTCAAAGTCAATTTGTATTTTACTAGCTTTTGTTTGTCTACATGTAAAACGTAAATTATCTCACAGGAATATAATACTGGAAGGCAAGGTTTCTTATAATATTTAATTAATTAATCCATCCTATTTGGTTAAGCCAGTTTTGTGTGAAAGAAAAGAACATCCATACATTGTCATACATTACTTAAAAAAGTAAGTTATGTGCTCAGTTCAATATTTCTAAGATTAATAAAACAATAAAATCCTCAAAAGAAATATAATTTAATACTTAAATATTTGGCATTTCACTATAAAATTGTCCTAATAAAAAAATAACAGCACAAAATTATTACTTAACACATAATACAAGAAAATATTTCAATGCGAGATATTCACAATACATAGAATTTCAATGAAACTTATTATTATTTAAATAAGGAAGACATTATAAATGCATTTTTAACTATAAATATCTATTATTATAATCTATAGCTCCACCTTAGACTGAGACATTAATGCGGATTGAGTAAGGTTTTATTGGGATGGTAAAATCTACGTCTTGGCGGGGGTACTGCCGTGCCCCCCGATCTATTCCACTGTATATAATTATTCCCACCCTGATTAGTAGAGAGGAACATCAGACTCTGACAAAAATCCCCCTGTTACTTTAGTCACTTTAGTTCCGCTTTTTCCAGGGCCACAGATTCATAAGACAGTTGCGCGAGGGGTCCCAAGTACTCAGGTTAAAGTTGATGATGCAAAATATGTGTCCCGATACAAATGTACTCTATGGTGTCCCGCTTGCTTCCCAAGAAGACGCGTCAAAGAGGAACATAAGTGTCTGACAGACCCCTCCACACTTTTATTATAATCACAATTATAACAAATTTGGTGGTACAGCTTATCAGCAGCTGAAGGTTTTATCACACAAGTACCATCTCTATCAAGCAGCATGTCTGATCGCCTAGACAAATGGCGAGTGATAAACGTTAACGCTCAGTAATCTCCAGTACATTTTCAACTTTATTCACAAGTGCATAAAGTTGAAAATCTATTAAATATTACAGAGCGTTTTCGTTCGTTTCGTTCGCTATCACTCAGTAGTCTTTAATGGGTTTTCAACTATATATGCTTGGTCATTAAGTTGAAATTCTATTGAAAACTTCTGAGCATTTTCTTTTTTTTTAAACTGCATTTTGTCTTTAGTCATAGAATACTTCTTTAGTTGATTTTCAACAAAGCATAAAGTTGACAATACATAGCATAATGTAGCTCTGTGTCCTTAGAGCATTAGCTGCTGTACATTACAATAGAAAAAGATTCATTATATAAATATTTACTAGAATTGCTACAGCTGCAAGTTACAACTACTATGTAGGTACTTCATTATTCACAACTTTTATCAGACAAAAACAATT
The DNA here is from genome assembly GCA_950005045.1 of Agrotis exclamationis. Classification (NCBI taxonomy): domain Eukaryota; kingdom Metazoa; phylum Arthropoda; class Insecta; order Lepidoptera; family Noctuidae; genus Agrotis; species Agrotis exclamationis. The sequence goes on from OX465421.1 coordinate 2,789,195, forward strand.
AAAATTGATAAATGTAGTAATACTTACAACTTTAACTGTATTGGGTCCATTTGGTAGTGAAAATAATTATGGTGTCCATAGTCTGCTTTTAGTGCTATAATTTCCAAGAACTTGGACACTGCAGCAAGAGACTCATTCTTGGATTTCAAAGTTACAATTATTATTGTTATTTCACGAGAAAATAGTAATTATTAAAAATATCGACTCATGTGCCGTTGAGATCAACAAACGCTTGAACAGATCTTCATAAATTATAGCTATAATCCATCTTTACAACAGCTAGGCTTTAAAAAGACCACATTAAAATTGGTTCATCAGTTTTGGAGCTAAATGCTAATACACATACTTACAACTTGTAATAATGAGTAATATAGATAGGTAATATTTTGTAGAAACGGAATACTAAGATTAGTTTGAGACAAACACAACACAAGTGTTACAATATTGAGAATGTTTGAGTATGTAGTTGCAGAATGTTGAGTTTCATTGATCCTCACTTCACAGTCTTATTCTAAATGCACTGAAAAATAAAACAATGTAAATTAGTAAAATATATACCTAAGTAATAATATTTAAGTAATATAGGTATAATAAGTATCAAGAATAGATAATTCAGAGGAGTTTGTCGGTAAATAATAAACCATGTATGGTTTGTTGATAAAAGGGTGACACCTATTCAATACTAAGTTTTCTCAGAACGAGGCACAGAGGAAAAAAGCAAGCACTAATTGGTTGGTCCTTGCTGTAATTTGGAAATCTTTTACAGTTGACTTATTATAGGTAGTCAGTGGCCCAAAAATAATAAATACCTAGATAATAACTCTTCGCTAAACTGTATAATTATATCTACCTAGAATGTTAGTGTAACCCATAGCATATTTTGTTTTATAACAGAAAAGTATTCAATTAACTTACTGGCAAAAATCAGAGCTCTTATCAATGATATGTTCAAACTCTGCAAACGATAGTGCTCCATCATCGTCTAAGTCAGCTTCTTCTAGAACATTCTGGACTAACTGCTGGATCTCTGAGTCACCGAGTTTGAGTTCTGGGCCGCACAACCTTTCAATCACTTCTCGCAAGTCTGATACACCAATCATGTCGTCACCATCAAAATCTGGAAAATGAGAGAGGTTTCTTTATTTTTGCATCATTTATATTATGATTATAAATGGTACACAGGAAACATTTGAGCGGATAAAAGTCATGTCTGATTATCAAAAACTTATGTATCATACATTGGTTCAGTTTGACAAGATTGAACTGTAAAATAAACATTTGATTTTACTGCCCGGCCCTGCTGGCATAAGTTGCATGCAGCTTCGAACCGACCCAGATTTGCCTGTGTATGTCCATCTGTAGGGCTCTACATGTATCAGATTGGTATCCTATTAGACTATGACAGTAAGGGTGGCGAGAGTGCATCTTTGTTTTCAAAACTCACTTGTACATTATAATTTCTTCTATGATTATGGTAGCTCTGCTGAGATTGACAGATGTGATTATAAATTACAGTCAAGAGGAAGTTTTCAAATTATTATAGCCTCAAGATCTTACCAAATATTCTAAAAGCATGCTCAGCCTTTACTGCCTTCGGAGCCATCTCGCTGAACACAGACATCATATCAAGGAAGTCTTCAAAGGTGCAGTCCCCATCATTACTGGAGCTAAAGACCTTACATATTCGGTCTCTGAATGGATTCACGCGTAGCTCAGGGTATTGCAGTATCTTAGTCATCGGGAGTTTTGCATTCTTATTGTGACCCACTTTTTCGGGCGCTAGGGCTTTGAATTTTTGGTGAGCACTGGAAATGTAAGATAGTATTTGTTTGGCACTGGAGTTAATAAAAACCATTCCAAGTTTCTATTAATCTTGTTTTCTTTTGAAAAGGCAGTTAGAATGATTTTATGAATTTGTCCAACTCATTGGTCTATAAATATATCTGATACAAGGAAACCTATAGGTGTATTGACATTATCACAGTCTGAAAATATTCTGTGATAATTCATATTTTGTGCAAGTGAATACATACTACGAGCGTAAGTCAGCAGACAAAAAAAATATGAAAAAATACAAGTAATCATTTACTAGAACAAACAGTCATATTCTTAGAACTAGTTAATACTTCCAAGTGAAGTAATATGTACAATATGTACGTAGAGAGTGTAACAAAAGCTTTGTACTCACTATAAGACTTCTTTCTTGGTAAAATAAGTGAGATCCTGTAAAAAAAAATACGAAATTATTAGTCATCTGTCCAAAATTTCCGCAATTTAACCACACATAGACGATACGACACGATAAATTTATTTTACCTCGTAATCCTGAAGTTCTTCTTCAGTGAACTGGCTTTTTCCTTGGCCCATTATAAGGAGGCAAACTTGTATAAAATAGTTTAGAAATTAATTAAATGAGATACTTGTAAACAACAACACAAAGATCTGAGATTCAGGCACAGGATTCAGGGCGGGGAATAAGTGGTGGGGGAGGGGGGTATGTCAGCTGTCAATGTCAATTTGATTAACACGTTTAGTTCCGTCATGAACAGCCAAGGGGAAACTTATTGTACCTAATCATTGTAATGAATATATTGAAATAAATTACTATTTACTTAATTTAAATACAACTAAATATTTATAGACTGACTGAGCCATCTTCATCAACATTTATTATTCATCATCGCTTTTATTGTCCATCGTCTCTGAAAAAAATATAATACGGATTATGAAACGGTATTCTAACGATATTTGACTCAACTGTAAATATAGAGAGTCTCTTTAAAATATTAATACCGTTGGCTTTGATTCTTGAAGCAAACAATGAGCCTCTCTTATAAGGCCCACCAGGAACAAGCTCACAGAGCATAGGGTAGTTTTTTTTACATGGCGTCGAGACCCAAGTTCGGGATCTCGTGAGAAGTACACAGTCAAAATTCTTACGGGCCCTGCGCGGACTGCCAGGTGCCCATGCACGGTATGTGGAGCAGTCTAAGGCGTCACCTGACAAAATTAAAAGCTAATTAGAGATTTTTACCCTTATTATTGATTATTTATTTCAACTGTATAGCGTGTAAATTGCAGTAACTACTCGGCTCGAAAACCTGCCAAGGTAACCTTTTTCACGTGCAGTTCATCTTCTTACCGAATCGGTGGCAACTTACCTACATAATATATTATGACTGCGAAAAACTGTACTACTAAGTCCAGAGCGACAATCAGTGATGGCATTCATAAATATCGTACTTAAATGGTATTTTGATCTTAGCTTACCAGTAACAGTAATAAAGGCACTTCCATTCTTGCTTCTCATGCCAACAAAAGCCATCTCTATACTATTGCCGGCCAGCAACTGTGCCAGCGCATCAGTTCGCTGCTCGCTCGTGACGTCAGCGGGCAAACTGCTCAGGTTCTTGCACTCACGTAACCCTAGAGTGTAGTTCATCTTCTTTGTGATGATGAAGAACATGCCCAATGTTGGGACGCACGATGAGTTGACGTGGGCTGGAAATGCGTAGACTAGGTGCTTCATAAGATTAGTGATTAGGGGTTTTTTGATTCTTAACTGGTATATCTTCAAAGACGTGAGACGGCAGTTTTTTTACCTTGACCTTATCTAGAAATTTCTCCTGTGTCGTGGGTGTCTTTACAAACACAGAAACTCATATTCACAAACACCCAGACCCAGATTAATTACTTGTAGGTCATATAAATATTTGTTCACGTGGAGGGATCAATTATACCCACGAAAATTCTTTACTTTTCAGATTTCAAACTCCATTTTCTTAGGATGTCTTACGCTATGTTTTTCGCAAATAAGATCAAGATCGTTACATTACTCCCGACTACTTGACGACGATGGTATCCTAGATTAGGCGTCTATTACAGAACTTTGAAATAAAAATAAATAAAGTTAAACTCACGTATAGGCTTCGCATAAATACTGTAGTAATCGTATCTTGAATCATTCACCATTGACAGTCCCCCATCGGCCTCAGCGCATTTTAAAATTTCACAGGTGTAGTTGACAGTCAAATTACTCCCACTCCAGGCTTCTGGAGGACTAAAGTTGATGGCTAGGCCTTTCTTCTCAATGCCTAGCCTTTGGCAAGAGGTCAGCGATGTGTAGTTAGCCTTGGAGACCATGCCAAGTTTGGATCGATAGCATTTCTCCAATAAATAGTATTTTGGAGTTTTTAATTGCGAATCGGAGGAGCATTTCGGTTCGGCTTTGACTGTTGTGTGCATAGTTAATAGTATTACTAATAGGATAATTATCATTTTTTTCGGGCGTTCACTATTTTTTCTACTTATTATTACACTTTCTGAAAAATCACATTTATTAACTTGCACTGAACCGTTTGATGGAATATAGCCAACTCACAGCGAGAAGAAGTGTGTCCCAGCTGTGGGAACTTCTGGTCGACAACGTTGGGCTATGCAACAGTCGATAGAAATGCTTATTTTAAATAAAGAACTGCTTTTGCGAAGACGAATTTAAAAACGCCTGTTGCATTTGACACAGCAACACTCAGTCGTGAAACAATAATGAAGATCTTAAATGTTGTACTTTTCCGCAGGCGTTGTAAATAAATTCCACACGCATCCAATCACAGTCACAGAATTTGTTACAGCACTACTTTTTAACAAGATCACTATTCAATTACTAACTGTTCCATGGGGTTCCGTTGAAAGTGAACCAAGTACAGGCCTACTACCTGTTCCGTGTTCGAATTAGGACCAATTAACGTCAACTTCCGTCATGGCTGACATGATGATGATATAACAAGATGGACTGGCATTGATATTCACATTGTGCTGTGACCTTCAGTGACTGGTTAAACTTAGGGCATTTTACAGTTCCTCATTTCGCTAAATCGGATCAGGTATCACACAGTAAAAACAGCAACGCTGCATAACAGGTCCTGAGGATAAACTATTTAATTAAATCCACCTGTGCCTTAAACAGCTGTGTCACTTTAAAAAATAAATCAAGAGACATACAACCTTTTTAGTACTCACGTCTCAGCCAACAGGTTTTATTCGAAAAAGTTGATACTGTCCGAAAAGTACAAAAAACTTTTTCAAAAAGCGTCAAAAATCTAGTTGTCCTATTCAAACGACTGTCATCGATTTGGAAATGTCATTTTACTCAAATTTTATTGAGGCTTATAATTTAATTAATTAATTTACAAAGAAATAAGCTTGGTGATAGTGCGTGTGAGAAAACAAAATGGGTTGTTTTTACTCTAAGAATATGGAGGAGGTGAGTGCCTTCAAAAATATGTGTGGTCTGCTACGAAGGAGTGACGTTAGTCAGTCAGACTTGTCGAGGGCCCACGATTTATAATCAAGCAATCTAGAATGTCTATAGCGTTTTTACATTCATACTTTACCATAATTAAAGCTACAAATGATCCTTTTCAAGGGTAACGCCAGAATAAACGCTGAAAAATTCAATCAAACGCAATATTAGACCTAATGTGTGAAACGAGTCATTTTTGTGAATTGTAAGGGTGTAGTCTAGCGCTGCGGTTTTTCCATAACGACCAGTGGATAGTTCACGATATCTAAAATTACTCAGTTCCGTTTCAATCATTTCAGTTTGAGCAGATAAAATGCTGTCTTCTAACACTTCAATCCTTGATTTTCTTTTCTTTTTTATTACTTACTCAATTATACAGGACATGGTCTACGATATGACTCCAATCCGGCATTTGCCCGTGATCTTCGTGAATGGAGTCCCGGGTGCCGGCAACCAAACTGTGGCGCAGACCATTTCAAATATAACAGGATATACAATGATAAGACCCGGAGAGTTGGTGAGAGCTGAAGCGGGGAAGGACACGGCAAGAGGACGATTAATTGCTGATAAGTTGCAGGCACAGGACACTATACCAGAGGTAGGTCCAATTCTTGAAGAAACTATAGGTACTTGGGTAAATCTTAGGAGCTTTGAATGAAATCTATTAGGATCGTCTTGTGTTTTTGGAGAATTCTGAGTGAAACGATTTTTTAAACACCACGTGGTTCATTAGGGATAATCGTCGGGTAAGTAATCTTGGGAATAACAGTAGTCGCAAAGTTAGATCACAGTCACTAAATGTAACTTGTCGCGAACCAACTGCAGATTTTATTTCAAAATTATAGATCCGTAGTGAGAGTTACAGAAGGCCACAGTCAACCATGAACCATCAATCACATAGGTAACGTATATTCCTTTCCTCATTGCAGCAACTCACAGTGGATTTGATAAAGGAGTCGATGCTAATGCAGCATGAAGCGAAGGGCTTCATCCTGGTCGGCTTCCCCAAGAACCCACGTATGTCGAGCATCTTCAATAGGCAGGTGAAGTGGCCAGAAAAGATCGTGGCACTTGAAGTTGATAACGAGGTAAGGATTTATTTTAAAGCGACTTTTAGCAGTATGATACCTTCCTTCTTTATGCATTTTTTTCTTTTGAAAACCCACTTCTCAACATTATTTTATAGCCATTTTTGACCTTTTCTTAACTACAAACCAAAATGTTTGCGCCTGCGTTATTAATGCGAGTTCCACTAGGCGTATCTCGAAGTATTGAAGATTCAGAATGCGGCATGTTCAAAAATCAGGGGCAAAAATTGAGGGCGTTACTCACGGCCGGTTTTTAGAAGGGGATATTCATGTATCCCACACCACTCTTAAGTCCAGAGTCGTGAACAAGTATTTTTAATTTTCAAATTAGTCGGTGCGCCAGGCCTAGTCGCTGTCATCGATGATTCCCGATGTCCACCCCCAGCTTGTCCCCCGCTGGGGGACAGCGCAACTTTTTCTAAAAAAAGTTCCGCTTGTCCACCCCGGGGTGGACAAAAGGAACATTTTTTAGAAAAAGTTGCGCTGTCCCCCAGCGAGGGACAGTGATACGATTTTTTAAAAATATTTACGTTGTCCCCCACGGGTGGACAGCGCTACGATTTTAAAAATGAGAATTCTCAGTGTCCACCGCGGGTGGACGGAGTTACTTTTTTTATTTGTTCCCGGTAGCCAACCCTTTTAATTGTTTTTATAAACTTTGAGTGAAGACTCGTTACAGATATAAAGACTTTAGAAGGAAGATGATGAGATTATTATAACATAATAAAAACAAATGATGTACCTATTTTAAAATCAACGTTTATTAAAAAAAAATCTGCTAATTAGCACCATATTTAAAAATACAAAAGTAGGTTTATTTATTGTAATTTTTTTTTATTTACTTTTGAAATTGACTAGGATATGACATTTATTTCTAATTATATACACCTGAAAAATATATAATCATTTAAAATGTTCATACAAAGTAGAGTAACATCAAACTAATTTTTCAAATCCATTTTATACAGGCTCGCTTTATTATTTGTTTCATTGTAACAAAACACTTGTTCTGAATTCACTTGTGCTAAATTCAATTTTATTCTATGGACTTTCATAGAATAACATAGTCTTTTCAAACATGAAACAAATGATCTAATTATGTGAAAATGTTAAATAGTATTTTTTCATAATTATGCTTACATTTACAATCTTTATATTTTATTACTAGTTTTTTTTCAGTCAAAGTATTAAAAAATAGTTAGAAGGGCCGGCTACCGGGAATAAATAAAAAAAAAGTATCTCTACCCACCCGCGGTGGACACTGAGAATTCTCATTTTTTAAATCGTAGCGCTGTCCACCCGTGGGGGACAACGTAAATATTTTAAAAAAATCGTATCACTGTCCCTCGCTGGGGGACAGCGCAACTTTTTCTAAAAAATGTTCCTTTTGTCCACCCCGGGGTGGACAAGCGGAATTTTTTTTAGAAAAAGTTGCGCTGTCCCCCAGCGGGGTACAAGCTGGGGGTGGACATCGGGAATCATCGGCTGTCATGACATGCCGCGAAGGTGAACCTAGGCTAACATCCGAATCGTAAACAATCTTAAGGCTTCATACAAAATTGTCGATAGGGTCGTCGTTTGCCCTGCGCCCGGAAGGTTTAAATGCAGTCGTGAATAAAATCACATATTAGGCTGCTCCGTTGATCTGATTCTCAGGTGGCAGCGACGAGGCTACAAAGCAAACTATCAGAATTGGGCAGACCAGAATCGGAGATCAATGCAGCCAGACAGATCGTTAAGGAGGCTGCACACAAAGTCAAAAATGTACACAAACGGTTTGGAGGACATGTAATAACGGTAAGCATTCAGATTTCGGGAGCGAAGTTGGGAGGAGTAAGAGATTTTGGCAAAAAACTGCACTAACAGTGATTACGCCAGCCGATCAATTTCATTTCCTTTGGAGAAATCCTGCTCTAAAAATTGAGTTATTTCCAAATTTTTCAAAGGTGTAAGTTGACTTATGATAGTTTTTCAATTTCACGTACTTATAAAAATTTCAGCGAATTACTAGAACGTCTATTACTTCCACGAGATCATAACTTTTGGCGTCAATCTTTCACACGGTCTCAAAAACCTGATATTGAAAATCCTGACTGTGACTTCCTAAATCTTTCACAGTTGGACAGTAGCGGTAACCCAAAAGCCCTAGCGTCCACACTCAAGGAGATTCTATCAGATACCATCGAGAAGTGCCAGATGCGGCCCGAGTCCCCCGAACTCCGGCCTCCCACAGCAGTGTCAGCACCTGCAGTAGCACAGATGTCAGTGCTGCAAGCGCTGTCGCCGGAGGTCGCCCCCATAGAGGTTACGGCTGACGGGGAAAAGTGTTAGGGTTTAACATTATTTAATTTTATTGTGACTTGTTTTAAATTTTGCTATATTACATGTAATTTTTCTAATTTGGGTGTTTTATTAGGAGAAAGATAAGTAGCTAGAAAATATGCGGGATTGATATAACTGTAAATAAACGTGTAAATCATAATTGACGGCATGGTTGGTAAGTACAGTGGCTGAGCGTTCTACTGTTGCGCAGCGTGTCGATCTGCAGTGCTTTTCTCTCTTAACACAGCCTTATGACCGCGCGGTCGCAGCGCTTAGGGTGTCACACCAATCGATCGATACTTAGTCGATCAACGATCGATCGAGGGTGGAATGGATAAGTCGACGTCGATCGAGCTGCGATTTGTGTAGTAGAAACTATCGATCGACGTCGACCAGTCCATTCTACCATCGATCGATGGCGTCAACACGGCGATCGATTGGTGTAGTAACACCCTAAGGGTCAGTTCAGACCGAGACGCGAAGCGACGCGACGATGCGTGAAGAGGCCTGTCATTTCACGCTGCGCCGGGCTACGCCTCGCGGCGCCGCGATGCGCCTCGCTGCGCCGCGAAACGCATCGCAACGTTGCGAGGCGCATCCAGACGCCGCGCGGTGCAGCAGAATGTGTCTAGATTTTCCACGTGCTCCCGCCCCGCCCCGCGTCCTTCCCGCAGTCCACTTTGCAAATGGCGGCCTCAGCTACATAGTCCAGGGGCTAGAGGTAGGTAGTTGAGTATGCAAAATCCGTGTGACGGCAACTATGACCGAATTCTTATAAATATTATTATGCGCTTTATCTGTCCTGCAAAGCTGTGATCTGATTTTTCTATAAATTATTACGGAAATAATCATTAAATGATTGTAAATCATGTACTCAATACATTCCGTTTACGAATAAGAGAAGAGGGCGAAGAAAAATGAACCAAAAAATTGACCGGCAAGTTCTACATTGTTATTCTTTGACCTTTTCTTAACTTAAATCGGTTGGCGAAACTCGTTACTCACAATTATGCATACTCAGTCACCTCTAGCTTCCGGTCTTCAACTCGCATCGTGGAGCGCCGCGAGCGGCGTCAAGCGGCGCCGCGCTGCGCCGCGAGGCGTCGCGCGGCGCATCGCTGCGCATCTCAACGTACTCTAAATTCTCACAACGAAATGTGTATCTTTTGGTGTAGAAAATAAAGTTATATTTTGAATGGCTCTTAAAAGCGTGCGCGCATCGTCGCGTCGCTTCGCGTCTCGCTCTGAACTGACCCTTAGCGCTCATGTATAAGATGCCGCCGCCGCCGCGCCGTTACCGCACCGTCGCGTCGCCGCCGAAAATCAAATAATAGCGAATGGCGGTGCGGCGAGGCGCGGTAGCGGCGCGGCTGCGGTGTCGTGTAACTGAGCCCTTGCTCTACGCCATGACTAAAGTTTGAATTGCAATGCACGGCACGAACGGTGAGCACTCGAGCTTCGCGATTGGACGATCGAGAATAGCATAGCGGGTTCGATCCCTGCATGGAATAAATATTTATATAAATGATAATGATAAATGATATTTATTTTGTAAGTTGGTCATAAAAAAACACTTTTACACGTCATAACCAATATTTTTAAAGCTAGATGAGGCCGGTGTTTCGTACCTGACTACTCTGAGAAGAAACAGCCGAAACAAACTCAGAGGTCACAGTCTCTTTTAAAGTCCAGACATTGTTTTGCTCAGGTCATACGGGGACCATGCGGGATATGGCCTACAAGTAGTTGTTCTGGGTCTCAGGTCTGGGTGTTTTATGTGTGTTTCTATATTTGTAAACGCACCCACGACATAGGCATTCCGAGGCCAAGATTTCACCCGCGTGATGCTTACCAGAATCTTAGTATTGGGTATCCTGTAAATCCAGGATATATCTAAAGTATCTGTGTAGGTACTAATTTTTCTTATCCCAGTTTTAATATGAAAATGATATTTTTTGTTTAAAAAAACAAAAGGTTGTTTTGGTTTTTAGTTTTGGGTAAGAGTATTTTGATAACGCTGTTGATTTGTTCATCAGCGGATGCCTCCCCTGGGGGTCTTCGCCTTCCAAGCGCTATGCCGCACGTGGGGGGGGTCACTCGTGGTGAAGTTAGCCCCCGCGCCTGCGACATCGCGGGCTTGTCAGCCCCCAACCAGCCACTTAACAGCCCCCGTCAAGCAGGAGACCGAGAAGCGCCTCGGACGTTTCACTATACCCAGAGAGAGGACGATATTTATTGAGCTTTGAGCTTTGAACATCTTTCATATAATATCTAATCAAGAAGATATAGATCTCATTTTATAGATATAGAAAGACGTCCGAGGCCAACCCGGTAATCCCACATTAGGTGGGCAAGGCTGGTGGGTCGGTCGATGAAGACGACCCCAGGGGAAGACCAACGGTTAGTCATTGCCCGTCGTATACATGCTACATGGCGATGAAAACTTCACTTGCGCGATGCAGGACATGATGAGTTTTCTCATAAACTACAAACTTTGCAAAACCCCATTTTTTTCAAAATCTGCAGGTTTATGTTAACTATTATTTGGTAAAGTCGTTTATTAAGATTTATTTCAGAAAATAGGTGATTTCTGCATTAAAATCATTTTTAACTTAGTATTTATTCCGACCAATGGCGCCGCATTATTGCAAGGGAAGTACCTACTTTTAAACAAGTTGTAAAGCTGAACTCTAATGACGCGGTCTCTCAATTCTCGCTCTTATTAGTGTTTTTTTATTCTGTAGTTCGATATCAGTTAATTTGTTGCACAATAACCTATTGTTTTACGACCGACCCAGCGTAGGTAGTTTATTTTTGGACATGGTCCTGACTCATAACCAACACAGGAGTTAAATGAATAGCTGATAATTATGTATATATTACTGGCAACGTGATTAACTGGGCATTATTAATGGGAACCGGCGATTATTAATAATTCCCAAAAGCGATGGGCAAAGTTATTAATTTATGACTTTGACCGGCCATTATTAATAATGCCCGAGGGCCCGTGGTCCATGTAATAAGTCAGTGTTTGAAATAGTTTGAATTTATCACTCGGACCGGGCAGTATGAATAATTCCCTTCTTGTAGCCGGGCAATGCCATAAATTGGACCGCGGCCGTGCCTTGCAATTACCGCCTACCTAGGTAGCTCGACCTATTTCTTCTTGCAAGGTTTAAAGTAACTTAACACGAAGAGGATAGCGGGTCTTTCAGACCCCGCCGTTCCCAACGAACCTAACCTGTCCGAGTCGGGGTGCACCAAGTCCTGAGCTCGCTTCGCTCGCTCCTGCACCCTTAGTCAATTGCTGATTACCGCCTACCAAGGTAGCTCGACGGAGACCCTTATTGTTTGTTAACTTTTCATGAAAATTTTGTAAGTTTAATTTCATTTAATAAACAAAAACACTACAGTTCAGCTGTTTTATTACTTTTCCCAAAATAGGGTGGGCATTATTCATAATGGCCGGGAAAAGTGAGTAATCATGCTGTTTTAATCACATTTCCCAATTGAGTCGGGCATTTGTTATGAATATAGACCGGCCAATATTGATAGTGCCCGGACACCCGGACTTATCATATTGCCTGTAACATATACACATCTGCCGTCCATTATCTAAAAAGCCGTTAAGCCCAAAAAGTATTTTTCGAGAAAATGCAAAAATAAGTGGGAATTGATGTCTCTTGAAAAGTATGCTACCTAGGAACAAGGTTGCAATTTATATATGTAGGCATAGTCTTTGTGCACAATATGTGATATATTTCATTCATTTATATTTATTACATTTTATTTAAATTAATTTTCTAACTTTTAGCTATGCATTTTTTTTCATTTTTACGTAATATACTGCACTATAAGGCCGCTAACCACACCTTAACTGCTTTATAGCAAAGCAATTTATTGTTGCCGCCACGTCTTGTACTTTTAGTAAAAGTTATCAAAATATACTTAGTTATAAAGCAGTTAAAGGATTTTAACTCACTTATAGCCTAGTAACTAACGCTTGGAAGACTAACTTTGCTTACCTAGAAAGCAGTTATGGGACTTTAGACGCCATTAAGCTCGGTATTGTAAAACATATTTTTATACTAGTTCTCCTATTGCTTAACTAAAAGGCAGTTAAAAACATCTCGCTCGCAATTAACTGCCTTTTAAGTAAGCACTTACAGGTAAAAAGTTGAGATGTTAAAAATTATTTATGAAAATCAGACCTTTATTTATTAAAAAAAGAATAAGTAATCAATCAGTACGACTAATTAAATTGTGTAGGTAATTTTATAAAATTATGCCATTAACTGTGTGCGTCAGAATGGCCGGTTGCCTGTGGCGTTGGTCTATGAGAGTTGATTCAAAAATTGCTACATAATTGCTTATATTTGCTACATATAATAAATAATTGCTACATAGGATATTTATTTAGAAATGAAATATTTTTTTTGTACAGCCATCCTGACGTCAGGATGGCTGGTCACCTCCTAGTTTAAAGTCAAGCGTGCAGAGTTTCCCGAAATGTATTGCGTCAATAATTGCTACATATTTACTTCATTTATCTCATTTAGTTGTAACTTCAAACATTTGTTAAATAAAGGATGTAGCAATTATTTAAATTATCCCAAGGAAAAGTGCCTGATAAAATATTTAAGGTAAATAGTTGCAGTGCGTCTTCACTCAACGGTATTGCTACTTTAGGAGGCAGGCGTTCTAAATTGTTAAATGGCATGTTATGTATGAGTAGGTTAGTGGATAACAAGCATATTAAAAGGATATCGTAAATAAAAACAAAATGTGTCTCGTTCATAAGATTCAGTTTAATTATACCTATTACAATCAACTTTAAAAATATTCATTAACTTGCCTTATTTTCATATTATTTTTTCGCATATATAATAACTAGGTCGCATTTACTTTAAACCATACTAACATATATCATAACAGCAAAATAAGAAATATGATGATGACGAATCGAAAAAAATTACGAAGAGTAAAAAGAAGCTAATTCCACATTGTATAATACAGGGTGATTTGTAATTCGAAGCGGTCCTTGAAATGGGTGATACTAGACCTTATTTGCAACAATTTTAACCCCGACAACATGGGGTCTAAACTGACTGGTTTTGGAGATATCGAACATTAAGGGTTTTTCGAAAAATTTCTACCTCTCCATCATTAAGTGCTTATTGTTAGAAAGTAACGATGGTCACCACTTAGAATTTATACTTTTCTGATAGAATATGAACGACTGAATCTAGTGAATACAAGTTTGTTATAAAACTAATCATATCTTGGGAAATTAAGTGTCATAAAGTTTCTGTTTTTAAGTTTTCTGAAAACTTCCCTTGTCTTTCAAAGCATATTTAAAAAAATAAATGTATGACACTTGGTTTACAAATTACAGGAAAAACTTTCTTGTCTCATTACCTTTCTGAAATGGTGCCACAGTACCCACTTTTAGTAAGTGTCTGACCAGAAAATTAGGGTTGTTACTGACAAGGTAGTAAATAAACGAAAATTGGTTGCAATGTTTTTTCGACCCAACATTTTTTTCTGTGGTTTTTGTCCAAACTGCTATCTGATATTAGCTTTTTGAGTCAATGCGCCTTGTGACTATGACTATCTGGCATATCTATCTGGCATAATACAATGACTATCTGGTCCATAGGTAAAATACTCCAGATAAAGCGCGAATTTTGCCTGATGTCATCGACCAGGACTTAGCGCATTGACTCAAAAAGCTAATATCAGATAACAGTATTTTTTTGTTGGTAAAATGATCAAATGAGTCCTCCCGCCCTGGGTGGGGCGGAAGGGACTGTTAGACTCTTACTGACTAAAATCCACCCGTGTTCGTTCGGATGCCCTTTACGTTCCGGAGCCACGGAACCCTGTTATCCTGTGTTAAGAAAAACCCGCGACCCCAGCAGGCATTTGGCCCCAATGTGGGGCCCCGTCAGTTTGCTGACAACTCTCCGAAGGCACGCGCGAAACACGACATGACGCGCCACCGACCCGGGCTTGGTCCTTGGTCGGACAGCGAGCTACCCATTACTCACCGTCTGCAAGCCCGCTCCGCCGCTGTGCCCTCTGCTAATCAGAGGGACACGCGTTGGAGCGTCCACACGACAGGCTATTCGCATACGGGCAAAGAGACCCCTAAGGCACACAGTGCCTAAGGAAGAGTTTTTGCCCGCATCCATGGGTACACCGGCCCGAAAAACTGGTCTTCCCCACGGATGTATCCGAGAGGGAATTCCAGTCCACGGGCGCACGTGGAAGTTTCCTGTCATAGCACACCATATCAGATAACAGTTTGGACAAAAATCACAGAAAAAAAAAATTTGGGTGAAAAAACTTTACAACCAATTTTCGTTTATTTACTACCTTGTCAGTAACAACCCTAATTTTCTGGTCAGACACTAACTAAAAGTGGGTACTGTGGCACCATTTTAGAAAGGTAATGAGACAAGAAAGTTTTCCCTGTAATTTGTAAACCAAGTGTCATACATTTATTTTTTTAAATAGATTTGAAAGACAAGGGAAGTTTTCAGAAAACTTCAAAACAGAAACTTTATGACACTTTATTTCCCAAGATATGATTAGTTTTAAACAAACTTGTATTCATTAGATTCAGTCGTTCATATTCTATCAGAAAAGTATAAATTCTAAGTGGTGACCATCGTTACTTTCTAACAATAAGCACTTAATGATGGAGAGGTAGAAATTTTTCGAAAAACTTTTAAAGTTCGATATCTCTAAAACCAGTCAGTTTAGACCCCATGTTGTCGGGGTTAAAATTGTTGCAAGTAAGGTCTAGTATCACCCATTTCAAGGACCGCATCGAATTACAAATCACCCTGTATATGCGAAAAAATAATATGAAAATAAGGCAAGTTAATGAATATTTTTAAAGTTGATTGTAATAGGTATAATTAAACTGAATCTTATGAACGAGACACATTTTGTTTTTATTTACGATATCCTTTTAATATGCTTGTTATCCACTAACCTACTCATACATAACATGCCATTTAACAATTTAGAACGCCTGCCTCCTAAAGTAGCAATACCGTTGAGTGAAGACGCACTGCAACTATTTACCTTTAATATTTTATCAGGCACTTTTCCTTGGGATAATTTAAATAATTGCTACATCCTTTATTTAACATATGTTTGAAGTTACAACTAAATGAGATAAATGAAGTAAATATGTAGCAATTATTGACGCAATACATTTCGGAAACTCTGCACGCTTGACTTTAAACTAGGAGGTGACCAGCCATCCTGACGTCAGGATGGCTGTACAAAAAAAATATTTCATTTCTAAATATATATCCTATGTAGCAATTATTTATTATATGTAGCAAATATAAGCAATTATGTAGCAATTTTTGAATCAACTCTCATAGACCAACGCCACAGGCAACCGGCCATTCTGACGCACACCATTAACTCATTTAGCTTCAGTTGGCCCCCGGGGGCCGCATAACATTATAAAGTCAATTTTGTCTCGCTTGTTTTGCTTGACAGATTAATTTAAACTTATAAATGCCGACCTACGTGTGACGTCCCAGTTCTGGCGTCACAGGGGTAAGTAAAACAAATACTAGATTTCCATGTGATCGTGCCGCACGTCCATCTAGGCCGACGCCTGAGTAACGAATGCCCGAATCTCCGTGCGCCACGATCTAGTTTATTTGTATCTATACGTCACATCTCTCCTTTTTTAACAAAATCACAATGATTGTATTATTTGTCGTGCACGGTTCGCGTTGGTAGATTCCATGGAGAAGAACCGGCAAGAAACTCCATGGTTACTCTTTTGAAATATTCGTTTTTTACAAAGTCATTTTACAGAGTACAATTAGGTAAATTATCATGATAGAACACATTACGTATCACAGGAAGACGTTCAATGAACGAACATGTCCAGAATTCAGATTTTATACAAATATGAGCATTTTGAATTTAAGTTACATTTTTCTAAAATCTAATCACTATACATATATGACCTAAACTCGCTTGTTTTTTTCGGACTCAGAATTAGTATCTTCGCACACTTTCCTTTGTCCCTCCACCCGTTTGAGGTGGATTATATTCCTTCTAAGTTCTTGTCCAGTTTCGTCATTTCTTATGCTATGGTGGCGCCATCTACAATTAGCTTTGACCGGCCTTCCCCATTCCTATCTCCATATCTGCGGCTTTCCTTTTCTGTCCTCATACTCTTTCCCCTTTTCTTTCATTATTTTATCTTTGTCCCTAAATTCTGAAATAAAAGGATTAGCATCTTTGCCTGTTAAGGATGGTATTTTATCTCTGAGATACTAACTGATGTACCAAGTCTGGAAAAATAGTTATTAGTTATGCAAGGCTGCAAAGTTGTTTTTATTTTTTTTTTGGCGCGAGCACTTGAATTGAAAACTGAGCGAGCGAAATACTCTAAGATTGAACCGCGAGCGAAGCAAGAAGTTCAAATATAGAATCCTGAGCGTAGCGAAGCTTTCAAAGGCTCGAGACGCAGAATAACTTTGCTGCCGAGTGCAACACACACCTTTTCACCTCACTAAGCGAGGAAATGTGGGGGCGGCTCACCTGTCATTGTAGAAAATAATTGAATACAAGGCGTGTTCGAATTTTGAAAGACACTTTGCGCCCTAGCACGCAAAATGGAGTTTTGGGTCAGATTTTGAATGAGAAATAGAATCTTTCCGATCGTGTGAGGTGAAAAATCAATTTCGACATCTACCCAAGCCTGTGAGGGCAACTCACGACCCGCCATTGGCATTGGACGATACGGCGCAGATACCAAGATACAACCCTTGCAACATTTAACAAATTTTGCTGTAGACGCGCTTTCATCGCCACAATACCCGGATGCCCTTCATGAGCAGCTTGTAGCACCTGGTGACGCAATTTCATAGATATAATTATTTTACTTCATCTCAACAAAAGGTCACCGTGGGTCCAGAGTTCTGTCTGGAATATTCTATAGTATTATCTTAAATTTTGGAATAGGTAGCGACTGGCCATAAAGTTCAAAAAGTCTTTCCCTACTTTTCCTAATACCTGTAGTTGCTCAATCACTAGATATAAATTTCGGGCAACTATTCTTTGTTTTCTTTTTAAAATGTTTATTTAATTCTCTTTTTTTTTTTTTTTTTTTAGCGTGGTAAAATCATCAAATGAGTCCTCCCACCCCGGGCAGGGCGGGAGGGACTGTCAGACTTGTACTGACTAAAATCCACGGTGTCCTTCAATAGCCTTTTATGTTCCGGGGTCACGGTAATGAGATAAGTCCCGCGACCCCGGCAGGCTTTGGCCCTCTTGGGCGGGGCCCCGTCATCGTGCTGACGCTCTTTGAGGCGCGCGTGGAACACAACGCGCCGTCGACCCGGGCATGGTCCATGTCCGGGCGGCGAGTTGCCCTTTACTCGCCGCCCGCATGCCCGCGCCTACGGTGGCCGGAGATCGTCTTGCGACGTCCGACGCCGTGGGCGTCTACCATTGCGGGTGGGGCGGAGGGAGGACGCTGTCCTCTCTCTCTCACGGCCCGCCTCCTCCTTAACGAGCATTACTGCTTCGCAGAAGGAGGCGACCGCTTCCCACTCCGTCTCGCCCCGCAGCATGGCCTCGACCAATGCCGGGCGCGAGAGGTCTCCGCCTATCGCTGCCGTGAGGACACGGCGGTGCTCTGCCCAAGCGGGGCAGTCTTGCACCGTATGCTCTACTGTGTCCTCCGGGCGATCTTCGCAATGGTGACACCCCGGCGTTTCTTCCTTCCCCATCCGACACAGGTACCTCCCGAAACATCCGTGTCCGGTGAGGACCTGCGTCATCCGATAGGTCAGGACGCCGTGACGCCTTTCCAGCCACTCCTCAAAGAGGGGTCTTACCGCCGCGATTGCGGCGTGCCCGAACCTCGGTTGCGACAGTCGTTCCCTCCATACTGCCCTGAGATCGCGCCGGACCTCTTCCCGCCGCGCCTCGATTTGTCGGGGCAGCGGGAATTCTCCCCGGCGCCGCGCCTCCACGCGCCACTCATAGACGCGCTGGAGGGCGGTCGCCTCCAGATCCCAGGGCAATAATCCGGCAAGGAGGTTGGCCGATTCGCCGGCGATCGTGCGGTATCCTCGGATCATCCGGATAGCCATGACCCTCTGGCATGCGACCAGCCTCGCTGGTCGCGTCCGCATGCTCAGGGCCCACACGGGGGCCCCGTAGAGGGCCATGGACCGCACGATACCGGCGTACAGCCTCCGGCAGGAGGCGTTTGGCCCGCTGAGGTTGGGCAGGAGTCGCCTGAGGGCGCCTGCCGCCCGGTTCAGCCTTGGGGCCAAACGCAGGAAGTGCTCCTTGAAGTTCCACCGGCCGTCGAGGACGAGTCCCAGGTACTTCATCGTCCTCCCGACGCCGATGCGAACCCCTCCCACCGTTATGTGTTATTTAATTCTCTGTGAACTATTGAAAAGAAATATTCGTACAATTGGTTGGCATTCATTTCGTCTATATTAGGACTCATTTACATCACACTTAACTTGTTGTCTAAGGAACTATTAAATCTATTTAATTTATTTGTCGTTATTGGTCTAAATTTAATCTGAACTTGTTGCTCAATTGTGCTACACCTAAAAGTTACCGTCTGTCCACTGTGATCAGATGGCAGACAATAACTATGGCTTTATCAAAATAATCACAACTGCAGAAAATATTATCAATACAAGTAGCAGACGTTGGAGTTACTCTAATAGGTTCTGCAAAGATATTGGTTAAATCGAAAGATTTAATAACCTAGGTACTACTATTACAATATTCTTCCAAAATAATGATATTTAAGTCACCACAAATAATTGCTGTTTTATTTCTTACTGAAAGCTTTGCCAGAAAATCTTCCTGGCTGGTGATACAGTCCTGAGCCCTAACAGCTTGGGACGGGTCCTCCGTTGCCTCAAGCTGAAGGGAAACTGGACTGGATTCCCTCTGGCAGGAACCGAACACCGAGTGTTGCTAAGAGTCAGCAAGTCCACTTTGTTGCAAGAATATTATGCTCTATGATTTGATTTTTAGAGCTTTTATATTTATTTGTTAATAGATTTAAGTGACTGATTCAATACCTGTATTTCAGACTGTAAGTGCTGAGTATCCATTTCATAAATTTTTATACTATCTTCCAAGTTTATCTGATAGATACTTAATTTAATAACAAGAGAAACACGCTCCTTCCTTAATTGAATATTTTTTGTAAAGTAATTTTGTTGTTTCTTGTATTTTTTACATTTTTTAATTATGTTATTAAGTCTTGCATATTTCTTTTTTTTTCATATTTTAAACGCTTCAAGAGGTGAAATACGAGACATTTTGGGTGACCTATAACAACACCCTACTTTTTAGTACCAACCGACAGATCCAAATCAGTTTACTACTTTTTTTTTTTGTTAGTACCAACTGACAAATTATGTCAGTTTACTACTTAAGTACATGAATGTAACATTATACTGTTACTTTTGTGATTCCATTCAGATTAAATTTTATTGTTAGTACCAACTGACAAATTATGTCAGATTACTACTTAGGTACCTATTTATGTAACACTATATTGTTACATTTGTGAATCTTTTGATTCACATTAAATTTTATTGTTAGTACCAACAGACAAATGATGCCAGTTTACTACTTAGAATTTCATTGATAGTATCAACTGACAAATCATGTCAGTTTACTACTTAGAATTTTATTGTTAGTACCAACTGACAAATCATGTCAGTTTACTACTTAGAATTTTATTGATAGTACCAACTGACAAATCATGTCAGTTTACTACTTAGAATTTTATTGTTAGTACCAACTGACAAATCATGTCAGTTTACTACTTAGAATTTTATTGATAGTACCAACTGACAAATCATGTCAGTTTACTACTTAGAATTTTATTGTTAGTACCAACTGACAAATCATGCCAGTTTACTACTTAGAATTTTATTGTTAGTACCAACTGACAAATCATGTCAGTTTACTACTTAGAATTTTATTGATAGTACCAACTGACAAATCATGTCAGTTTATTACTTAGAATTTTATTGATAGTACCAACTGACAAATCATATCAGTTTACTACTTAGAATTTTATTGTTAGTACCAACTGACAAATCATATCAGTTTACTACTTAGAATTTTATTGATAGTACCAAATGACAAATCATGTCAGTTTACTACTTAGAATTTTATTGTTAGTACCAACTGACAAATCATGCCAGTTTACTACTTAGAATTTTATTGTTAGTACCAACTGACAAATCATATCAGTTTACTACTTAGGATTTTATTGTTAGTACTAACTGACAAATCATGTCAGTTTACTACTTAGAATTTTATTGATAGTACCAACTGACAAATCATGCCAGTTTACTACTTAGAATTTTATTGATAGTACCAACTGACAAATCATATCAGTTTACTACTTAGAATTTTATTGTTAGTACTAACTGACAAATCATGTCCGTTTACTACTTAGAATTTTATTGATAGTACCAACTGACAAATCATGCCAGTTTACTACTTAGAATTTTATTGATAGTACCAACTGACAAATCATATCAGTTTACTACTTAGAATTTTATTGTTAGTACTAACTGACAAATCATGTCAGTTTACTACTTAGAATTTTATTGATAGTACCAACTGACAAATCATGCCAGTTTACTACTTAGAATTTTATTGTTAGTACCAACTGACAAATCATATCAGTTTACTACTTAGAATTTTATTGATAGTACCAACTGACAAATCATATCAGTTTACTACTTAGAATTTTATTGTTAGTACCAACTGACAAATCATGTCAGTTTACTACTTAGAATTTTATTGATAGTACCAACTGACAAATCATGTCAGTTTACTACTTAGAATTTTATTGTTAGTACCAACTGACAAATCATGTCAGCTTACTACTTAGAATTTTATTGATATTACCAACTGACAAATCATGCCAGTTTACTACTTAGAATTTTATTGTTAGTACCAACTGACAAATCATGTCAGTTTACTACTTAGAATTATATTGTTAGTACCAACTGACAAATCATGTCAGTTTACTACTTAGAATTTTATTGATAGTATCAACTGACAACCCATGTCAGTTTACTACTATGATACTTAAATGTAACACTATTGTCACTTTTGTGATTTTTTGTCACGTTTCGTTAGTACCAACTGACAATATCATGTCAGTTTACTACTCTAATACCACATTGTTACTATTGATTTCTTTGATTCACTTAAGTAGGTACCACCCAAATCTGGTTACTGCTTCTTATATAATTTCCACACAATTTGAAATCAAAATCTTGATAGTACCCACCGGAAAAATCGGTTGATACTAGCCAAGATAAATAAACTTTAGTTTCCAGGATACCACCCCGCAGACACTACTGAGTAGTATATATACGTCACTGAGTATAAATTCAGACTCCATGCGACAAATTACGTGGAATTCCCAATGGAATAGTCAACAACACTGCTCGACCCGGGAATTGAACCCGGGACACCAAGCTTAGCAGTTACGCTTGCAACTGCTAGACCGAGGCAGTCAAATCTAATATTATGATTAGGGTGGGTACCTTTTCCAATCTTAGAAATGTTAGTTGAAACAATTTTTTTTTTTTTTTGTGCGGGTATTCTATTTAGTAGGACTTAACGCTTGTATAAACTTTGTTTACATGCGAGCACATTATGTATTTAGATTGTGATATAACAATGTAGGTAGTCCTACATTACCCGTATCTTGTTTTTATGTAATATTTTCAATTACATTTTAACAAAATAACGGTTTATCTTTTACTTTTAGTGCTTAAAAGTAACAATCTCTTTAGTACCGGTTATCGATCAACCTACTACTGGAATTATTATGGAATAGGAATGAGGAATTAATCATTCTTTTGGAATGCGTATTATATGATTTAATAACATCTTCGTGCCCCGGGTACATTACAATTTGTATATATTATAATCTTCGTACGGTCTACCAGATAAACAAAACAGAATGTAATGTATCTTAATCTAAAATAGGTAACTAATTAGGTATGCAAGGATCATTTAAATGATCTGTTTTTTTTTTTTTTTTTTGCAATGTACCTGCGAGTTTACGCACATGTCTTATTCTTTCCTTCCCATAATAATTATTATGATAGATCAGGTACTTACCCTTAGACTCGTCGCCACTTGTGACGTCCCAGTTCTGGCGTCACAGGGGTAAGTAAAACAAATACTAGATTTCCATGTGATCGTGCCGCACGTCCATCTAGGCCGACGCCTGAGTAACGAATGCCCGAATCTCCGTGCGCCACGATCTAGTTTATTTGTATCTATACGTCACACTACGTATAAAACTAACCTAATAGATTTATATTGTAAACCGCATTGCATTTTAGACCGTATTTATTAAATACATTATAAAATGCAAAAAAAATCAATAAGTACCAGTTTTGTTTTGAAAACGTTTTGTTAAAATCAATACTCGTATTAGTTTAGCAAACATCACTTCATGTATTGTTTGTTGTAACTGACTTGTTCTGACACTGTTATTATAACTTAAAAAGGATATTTGCTAGTTTATCAACGATAGTAGCACCTCCTGCAACAGTACCTTTAATATAAGAAAAAAGAAGGAAAGAAGAACGAGAAAAATAAATAATAAACATTAAGGGAAATATCCTGTTCTATAATCATCTGTATTTGAGACAATCTCAGGAAGGAGTGACAAAGGTGCGCGTCTACTCATATTTCTCTAGTTGTGTATGTCTTAGGAAGCCACCATACAGCCACTCAAGTCACTCTATAGCCATTAACATAAGCATAGGACTCAAGTGTCTACTCTAGGAGTGGGAGTGGGATTTAATCCACCACGCGGTTCCAGTGAGATTGGCAGATGTTACATATCTTTAAAGTTCCTGAATATGCCTGTTTGCTTATGATGTTTTCCTTAACCGTTTCGAGACAGGCGATTAACTGGCCACACATTCAACTGTTAATGAAAAAAAAAAAGTACCTAACTGCCTGATTACTATTCGAGTTCACTAACAGTTAGCGTAACATTTAGGTTATTCTCTTCACTGATTTCGTAATAAGTTGACTCACACAATTAACAAAACTGGTTATTTTTTTTTTTTTTTTTTGGGACAAACCCACCACACTATTCCCAAACCACTGCAACTCCTGAGAGCCAGAATCAACAGTGGCAACCACCAGAAAAGCGCCGAGACAATGAAGCTCGACGTGTCCCGGAGAATGAATTTACCTGTCTTGGATCCTGCACGAAATTAATCAGAAAAGAATAGTGGAGGAGTAGGAAAAAATATGTTTCCACTTCCCTCCATGCAAGCAGGAGACAGAACAAAACAAGGCCAATAGGCACAAAGGGACAATTACAACTGGGAGAAGCCCAGTTGCCTTGCACCACGGGTAAAAATGACTACTAATATTAATGGGTCCTAAATTGTGAGCTGCTAAATTTGATTCCAATAATAGGTATGGCAAAAACGCTTGAACGCACGGAAGTTTGTTCGAGTTTCCACAAGGTCCGTATAATAAACGACTCCAGATGTAGTCTGAATAGTATCCAACATAATATTGCGTTCGTTCTGCCAGAGAATACACTCCCAAAGAATATGATGTGCTGATTGTTCATATTCACAGTCAGGTGACGAACATTGACAAAAAGGCGAGGGAACAAGCTTAAAGGAAAACAATTTACTTTTAAAGTTACCATGTCCCGTGAGAAATTGGGCAACACAGTGATCCACCTCCAGCCACGTCCTAGCCAGCCGCTCACGAACGGATGGGAAGAACTGGTGGAGGTGCCGCCCCTTGACAGAATTATCCCACCTATTTTGCCATTCGGATAAAAGATCCTCCCAGACGTCGCTCTGGGGTTTGAATAATCTAGATATCTTATCACGGTCACGTTGCGGTAGGAAATCAGCGTCAGTGGTCTCCCGTGCGGAAAAGTACATTGCAGCACGTCGCTGCACTTCAAGATCTACTGGAAGAACACCAGCAAGTACCGGTAAAGCTTCAGTACTGACGGTCCTATACGCTTTACATAAGAATAACAAAGCCAAGCGCTGGCTTTGAAGCAATTTACGTCGTGCCGCCCCTATGGTAGCCCTATCGGCCCAAACAGGTGCTCCGTAGCACACACAGCCCAAGTAAGTAGCCCCATAAATAGTTTTTAAGGTTAAAAACGACAAACCCCAAGTAGATTTAGATATTCTCGTTAGGGCATAAAAGTTATTTTTAGCTTTTTCACCAACTGTTTTTATATGTTCTATGAATGTGAAATTCCTCTCTAAGACTAAACCAAGATAGCACACAGATTGCTTTTTCTTAACGGGAACATTATTGAATTTAATACTAGGCCACGATTTAAGGTCACCTTTCAAAATGAGTTGATAGGTTTTATGTGGTGCAAAGGTCAGACGGTTTCGATCGCCCCACTGAGATATTAATCGTAGGCAAGCGTCAGCCAAATTCTCGAGTCCAGCACGAGTATTCGACTGAATGAGCAGAAGGCCATCGTCCGCATAACCAGTTAGAGAACAACCACTTGGAAGTGGAATCGCGAGGAAATCATCGAAGCCTATATTCCACAAATGAGGACCGATAACCGAACCTTGAGGACAGCCCATGGTAAGAGGTTTCGATACGGAATGATGTCCGAGTTTAAGTTTCGCGGAACCATTAGAAAAGTACGAGCAAAGAAGATTAAATATATTATTATAGCAACCACGAGCTTTTATCTTAAGTAGTAGCATTGGCCACCATGCGTTATCAAAAGCCCCGGAAATATCTAGAAAGATTCCAAGTACGTACTTGTGCTTGGAGGTATTAACTATTTTTCTAACAGAAAGTGCCGCGTCAACGGTTGATTTGCCGATAGTAAAACCGAATTGGTTTTTATGGAATTTGGGCCCGTCCGGTAACAATCGTGGGACGATAAGACGCTCCAGGAGCTTTCCCAAAGATGGTAATAATGTTATGGGCCGGTAAGACTTAGGGTCATCTGGTGGCTTGTCGCCGCTTTTAGGTATTATTCGTATAAAGCCATGTCTCCATATACGAGGAAAAACACCTTCAGCAATGCACCGGTTGTAAACAGTTAATATCGCGTCACCCGCTGTTTTACACGCTTCCTTTATCATACGATTAGATATTTTATCTTCACCTGATGATTTGTTAAGGGGCAGTCTCCTAACAACATTAATGAATTCGTCAGTGGATGGAAGGTCTGACGCTGGTGATTTAGGCGGAACTGTAGCCCATGCTCTAATCTGTTGGTGGTAGTCATTGTCATTAACAGGTGAATCATCAGGGATAAGAGTATTTAATAAAACTTCCGTTGTTTCTTCAATACCGGTGGTGTGTTTATTATTTACTTTAATATTCTGAACATACGCGAGGTCGACCGATCTATTGGCTTTAAACTCATGATATAAAGGAGACCACGGACCTTCCTTTTCTAATTTATTCACTACTTTACGCAACAAATTACCCTTAGATTTTTCAACCGAAGCTCTGTAACGGGACTTGTTATTTGTAGTTGGTTATTCCACTACGAGCACCCGAGGTGAAAACTAAAAAGGATAAAATTAAAATCTTTCTCAAAAAATTAAAAAATGTACCCGACTTCAAAAACAACCAAAATAAATTTTAAAAGATCCTTTTTAGTTTAAATATTTAACACAAATTCTTGTCAAATACATAATTTTCTTCCATGTGCGAGATGGATGTTGTAACTAATCCGTAGCACCGGTAATGACATCGCCCATGTACACATTATGCTAAAAATGCTCATAAAATAAAAACTAGTGAACCAAACTCATTAATTTTTATAGGATCAAATGGCAGGTATGTAATCAGTGTAGACAATTTTGATATTTTTTTAGAGTTTTCGTTTTTTCCAGAATTTTTCAAATAGATTGGTAAGCGACGGAGTTATGCGCGAAAAAACATAAAAAAGAAATGTAAACATCGAAATTGAGAACCTCCTCCTTCTTGAAGTCTGTTAAAAAGGAAGAAATTATAGCCTGAGCTAGTCAAACGCAAATGCAAATCACAAGCGTTTAACTGCTATTAAGTCTAGTATCGTCGTTTAGCTGCTCTCTAGCGATTGATATTTAGCTAATACTAATTTCGATACATAACTTAAAAGCCGCTATTGGCGTATAACTGCTTTCTAGTGTAGTTTTTCTTTATAGTTAAGGTACGATGAAGGATGTTAAAGACTCTTAGCTGCTTTTTAGTCAAGCATGACTAGATAAAGTACTTTTATTTTTGGCGTTAAAGTATGTTAACGTCTTTCTAGAGAAGTATTGTGGCTTAGCCGCTTTTTAATTAAGGAAGTAACGAAATTTATGTGGTTTAACTGCTCAGCGATGTTCTGTATCTCTAAAACTATTAATCATAGAAAAATGAGTCTTAGACCAAAAGATAGAGCATCAAAAGTTGTATAAGACTGCATTAAAAAGTGAAAAACGACAAACTGTGGCTTAACGGCCTTTTAGATAATGGACGGCAGACATAACACAGTAGATATTTCTTTCCTTAATGGTTTAATCCAATAAAGTTTTTAATAAGCAATTATAAAGGTGATTTGTAATTGGTGATACTACTTAGATGTTATTATGCAACAATTTTAACCCTGACAACATGGGGTTCAAACGGACTGGTTTTGGAGATATCGAACCAATCTAACTTTAAAGCTTTTTAGAAAAATTTCCACCTCGTACAGACGGATTTATTTCTAACAATTGTTTCGCTGTCCACACGTACACGAGGCTCACATCACATGCTTCATTATGTCAAAATGCTTAAGATTAATAAAATCCTTCATTCCTGGATTCTCAGGCTGCTTATCGAGGACCTATAATTTCACTAGTCCATAACTTTTTTAAAACGTTGCTCCTCATTATGAAATATTCCATGTCCTGAGGGTTGCAAACATTTAAAATCGCATACACAAACAGACAGACTCAGTCATCTGTAGGTCATGCAAATGTTTGTTAAATGCGGGAATCGAACCCGTCATAACCCGTGTCACGTGTGGGTGTGAACTCTGCTCTGAGTTAGGCCCGGTATCCACCAAAGCGTAGAGGAGAGGAGATGTGGATTTTTGATTGGTTATTCAAACACATCTCCTCTCCGCTTTGGTGGATACCGGGCCTTAGGGAGCTTCAGATGACGCCATGCGACGCCGATTCCCAACTACAAGTGAAAATCATCATTACGACTACGACATACTCGTATGACATAAAACGTGCGGTTGTCTACGGGTAGATAAAAAATAAAACACGCTCCACCACGACATCAATCAAATTGCATCATTATTTATCGTAGTAGCAAGGACGATTTTAATATTGAGTTTGTAGAAATTGCATATCGCACGAATCGTGAGGAAGCTTCCTTAGTTTCGGCAATTTTTTCTCAGAGTTTGTAGTTACATAGGAAACATCGACTATACCTCAATTTGAAATAGGTATAAGTAATTTACTACAAAAACAAAGAGTGTGGTTGTCACAATAAAGAAGCTCAAATGGAGATGGACTGGACACACAGTAAGAGGGAAGGAGAAGTGGTCCAAAACCATAATGTACTGGTTCACAATATGAAGGAAATAAATCGGGGCAGACCAGTCCAAAGATGGGCTGATGACATAAGGGCCATAGCGGGTGCAACCTGGACAAGAACTGCCAGAGACAGGGTTAAATGGAAACAGATGGAGGAGGCCTTTGCCAAAGGGCAAACAGACAGGAAGCCAACCAATTAACTGCTAAATACACACTAATATTATTTATTACTTGTAAAAACGCTACTGTTTGAATAAAGGCTTTTATTATTATTAATTTACTAACTGTTGTCACCCGCGCGGATTTATTTTTAAGCTATTGCATAGCTTTTCTCGCGGGCTCTGAGCGCGGCGTGGTGCGGCGACCTAATCAAGAAATTCCCAAAAACCTAAGGAAAAACCATAAGCCAACGTCCGCACAGGCAGGTGGCTTGCTAAGCGCCTAGAGCCTAGCGAGTCACCTAGCGAGTAGCATAGAATAACGAACGTTTGAAAATGTTCGTGAACGGCCGCACTGCGCGCTTGTCGCCTGGTTAGTCGCTTAGCGCGTATCCAGGTAAACAAACGTGTTAGTTTTTTGCCACTAGGCGCGAGGCATTTTAGAAGAAACATATGGATGAAATATTAATTACATCAGTTTTTAAAAGAGAACCCTAAGGCTACGTCCGCACAGACAGTTCGCTTGCTTAGCGCCTAGAGCTTAGTGGCTTGAAATCTGGGGCCCAAGTCTGCTAATTTAAGAATGGCTCAATTGAATATCAATTGGATCTCAGTAGCAGTTTTAACTACATTTGGTATTCTGCTACTAATTTAAGATCAATGGTTTTCCAGTGACATTCCATTGAACTGCTATCAGAATATTTGCTAGTCTGCTCTTCAATCGTGTTACAATTGTAAATCGATTGTGGACTTTATCGGTATTCCACTCTTATTTGACGTTTGTTTAACATTTATGTTAATGTACACTCGGTGTCAATTTCGCTATTGTTGTACGATTGAGCAACAATAGATAATCTTAGGATTTTACGAGTCACTCTACGATTAATTATTTAAAAAAATATTGTTCAACTGAGAGTCAGTTACAATTACACTACGACTCCATTACGACTCTATTGAGATTACATACAAGTTTTTGCAGAATACCAAATTTGTTCTAATCGTAATGGAGTCGTGATTGAATCTCAGTTGAATATCAATAGCATGTGAGTTAAATAAAATTAGCAGAATTGAGGCCCTGGCTACATGCTAAGATACACGGTGGCCGCACTGAGAGGTGATTTGAACAGAGGTTCTCTTTTAAAAACTGATGTAATTAATATTTCATCCATTTGTTTCTTCTAAAATGCCTCGCGCCTAGTGGCAAAAAACCAACACGTTTGTTTACCTGGATACATGCTAAGCGACTAACTAAGCGTCAAGCGCGCAATGCGGCCGTTCGCAAACATGCTAGTACGTTCGTTATACCAAGATACTCGCTAGGTAACCCGCTAGGCTCTAGGCGCTAAGCAAGCCACCTGCCTGTGCGGACGTAGGCTAAGGAAATTACCTGACACCACGCATCGTCTAACGTCGTTTCAGTTCGGGAGACTTCGGCAGTTATAAAGGTGCGGACAGACGTGCTCATTACTAGCAGGAAAGCATGCTTTTATTGAGCAAGGGGAGAGGGAGAGGGAGGAGAACTTTTCTTGACGTTTTACTTGATTGACGTGGCTGGCCATAGCCTAATTAGTACAGTAATAAATATAATAAATAAATAATTATATTTGCATAAGTTGATAAAAATGCTATGCAATAGCTTTACCGCGGCAGTCCTCGAGTGCCACACGTTTTTTAATTTGAGATGGATTTGCTCTTTACTCAAGTCCAGGTCAAAAGTGATTGAGACAAAGCCTACGATGGAGCGAGCCTGATGGAGCGAGCTTACCCAGAAGAAGCCATTGTTCATTTTACATTTGAAGAGATTCGGGTTGTATGCCTTTAGGAACACCGATGCAGGAAGTCAGTTCCACTCCTTTGCTGTGCGCATTATGAAGGAAGAATTGATGGAATGGTAGACACGGTGTGCTACACATCAAGCTATATAATACCAGTTTGTCTTGGCCTCGCTTTGTATGATCTTTTCACACAATTAAAGGTCAGCTTATACTGGTTTAGCATAGCTTGATGTGTAGCCGTGTGTACCTACCTATCTTAAGATAACCCCACGAAATCGTAGTATGGATTAAAGGTATTAAAAAAAAAGATATAATACGTGTTTATGTAAATCATCCAGTTGTTGTTTACCTGTAATAGCGAACGAACGTACGGATCGCGCGCGCGTGCTCTAGTTAAGAGTATTCTGCAGACGCAGCACAACACCGTCGTCGCGGTGCGCGGTGTACCTACGTCGACCTATCGCGGTCAGTGCTATGACCTAGTTACAAGTGACGAAAACATGAAGTGTTTATAAATAATTTATTGTATAGGTGTAAACTCGCCTTACAATTAAATAATGGCTTCACAGACAATTAAGATAAAAACGGAACTGGAAAAACGGTTGTATGACTGTTACATCCAGGAGAAATCGGATAGAGAAAATCTGCAGCAAATGGTACGTAACCTGAATGAACATATTATTCATAGCTTGCAGGAACAAGTACAAGCCCTCCAAGGGGAATTAAGTTGCTTGAAAGAAAAAAAAGAACCCTTACAAAAACAGGATAGCCAGACAATATCATTTTCCCAGCGTACTAAAAGTGACGTTGAATATTGCACAGATGAGGATGAACTCGCTAAAGAGACAGGGTGGATTAGGGCCAAGAGCAGGAAGAAGAGGAAGCTTAACACCTCGCACTCTCCAAAACAACAACCCGGAACAAGCCCCCAACATGAAAATGTCCGAAAAACTGAGAAAGAGGCTGCCGTTAAAAAAGTGCCGCCGCCACCACCAATTATAATAGACGGAGTTACGAACTACCAAACGTTCTTTGACTCTCTAACTGAAACCATATCAGCTGAAACATTTACCGCAAAAATGCTAAATGGTGACTGTGTGAAAGTAAACGCCAAAACAGAGGACTCATATAGAGTAATTGCCCGGCTTTTGACAGAAAAAGATTACCATTGGCATTCTTACGAGAATAAGCAGGCTAGACCAATCAGAGTTGTTGTAAAGAAGCTACATTCTTCTTGCCAACCTGATCGAATCAAAGACGACCTAACAACACAAGGTCTAAAAATTGAAAAAGTAGACAACAAATTGAGCTGGAAGAGTAAAGAACCACTCAACATGTTCGTCTTATCATTCAATAATGAAGAAGATGTCAATAAAATCTATGGCATAAAGTACATTTTAGGGTGTAAAATTGAAATACACCCACTGAAAAATCCCAAACTCATTCCCCAATGCAAGAGATGCCAGGCATATGGGCATACGCATAAATATTGCAGAAAAGAGCCAAGGTGTGTAAAATGCACTGGCAAGCATCTTACAGCCAACTGTACCAAATCTCCGCAAGAGAAGCCAAAATGTGTTCACTGTGGGCTACCCCACCCTGCCAACTATAGAGGGTGTGAAGTAGCTAAACAGATGCAAATACTAAAGAACAAAAATATTAAAAAGAAACTTGTGGTACCAACTACCCAGCCGTCTTCTTCTCAGAGGAATTCTGACAAACAGTCACAGAAAACAAGCGGTGTACAGTCATTTGCAAAACTCTTGCAAGTACCCAACACAATGTTCATACGCGGAAGCTGTAAAACCAAGATCTCAGCCTTTGAACTTAGAGGACAAGATCAATCAGATATTAAAATGTATTACATCATTTGACAAGAGATTAGAAAAATTAGAGTCTTGCACTAAAACAGCCACCTTAAATAACCAAAAATGAATAACACCCTTAAAATAATGGCGTGGAACTCTAATGGACTCCTCAAACATCAAAATGAGTTGCAGGTGGTCCTGGACACAGAAAATATAGACGTGTGTTTGGTATCCGAAACGCACTTCACCAAGCAATCTTTTGTGAAATTTAGAGGATACACTGTATATAATTCGCTTCACCCTGACAACTCTGCTAGAGGAGGCAGCGCGATTATAATCAAAGAGAACATCAGTCACTTCGTGCAATGTATATATGAAGAACAAGACATTCAAGCCGTGGCATTATCTGTTAAAATCAGATACTGTCCCGTGTCCATTGCTGCCATTTACTGTCCTCCGCGGCACATGATAAGAAAAGAACGATATTTACATCTCTTTGAATTATTAGGCCAGAGGTTTATCCTAGGCGGTGATTTTAATGCTAAGCATACGCATTGGGGATCAAGACTTACTACCACTAAGGGAAGGCAGCTCTTAGCCGCAGTTAAAGATACACGTTCTGAAGTTATGAGCACAGGAAAACCCACATACTGGCCCACTGACCACCGGAAGATACCGGATCTTATAGATTTTTTTATATGCAAAAACATATCCGCCAATTACGTGAGCTTGGAGGAAGGTTTTCATATGAACTCGGACCACTCTTCAATTATACTAATGCTTAGTCAAAAAGTCTTACTCAAAGAAAGTCACTTAACCCTGACTAATAAATTCACAGATTGGGAAAGTTTTTCTCTTGATCTTGATAATATAATTGACCTTAAAACTCCAATAAAAAGGCAAGATCAGCTAGACTCAGAGGTAAACAATTATATTGTTAACATACAGCAGTGTGCGTGGAACAACACACCACAATTAAAACGTAAATTTAAGGGGTTTACTTATCCTAAAGAAATCGTGGAATTACTATCTGATAAAAGAAAGCAAAGGAAACTGTGGCAGCAAACACGATGCCCGCGAGAAAAACATTATTAAATAATTTAACTAAAAGACTGAAGAGAAAAATCCAACAGTATGAGGAAAAATCTCTGAATACCAACCTTCTGCAGTTAACCAATGACAAATCAACTGATTACTCACTTTGGAAAGTGACCAAAAATCTAAAAAGGCCGATTAAGCAAATACCGCTCATCAGAGATAGCGATGAAAAATGGGCCATAAGCAATGACCAAAAAGCCTCAAGGTTTGCTCAGCATTTAGAAGAAACTTTTAAACCCAATGAAAGCTTGATAGAAATGCTTGAGACTGACAACTTACCACAAAATGAGATAATTAAGCTTGTGACTCCTAAAGAAGTTATGAGAGAAATTCAAAATAATATTAGTTCAAAAAAATCTCCGGGCTACGACCTCATTACAGGCGAAATTCTAAAACACCTACCGCTCAAAGCTATAGTAAAGCTGACCAAACTAGTCAATGCTGCATTTATTCTTAAATATGTACCTGCGCCATGGAAGGTAGCTGAAGTCATTATGATTGCGAAGCCTGGGAAACCACCACACGAAGCATCATCATACAGACCCATTTCTTTGTTGCCCGTGTTATCAAAACTCTTCGAAAAACTATTATTGAAACGGTTAAAACCAATAATAGAAGAAAAAGGCCTTATTCCAAATCATCAATTTGGCTTCAGAGAGAAACATTCAACAATAGACCAAGTACATAGAATAACTAACATCATCGAAAAAACATTAGAAAATAAGGAAGTTTGCGCAACGGTATTTTTAGATGTCGCGCAAGCTTTTGATAAAGTTTGGCATAAAGGTCTAATATTCAAGCTCAAGCGCATGCTGCCGGAATTTGCAGACATATTAGAGTCTTATATAACAAATAGAATGTTCAGAATACGGCAAGAAGACGCATATTCTGAACTGAAACCTATAAAAGCTGGGGTACCACAAGGAAGTGTGCTAGGCCCAATTTTGTACTTGCTATACACTTGTGACATTCCAAAGCTGGAAAATAACACCATTGCGACTTTTGCAGACGATACTGCAATTATGGCTACGGGGTCAAGCCACAGGGAAGCAGTAGAAAAAGTGCAGCTAGCTGTGAACAAAGTTTATGACTGGACACAAAAATGGAAGATCAAACTGAATGAATCAAAATCAATTCACATTGACTTCACAAATAAACACATGGATTATCACCCAATCTACATAAATGGCATGCAAGTGCCTTATGCCAATACGGCCAAATACCTTGGCATGACTCTCGATGCCAAGTTGCGGTGGAAAGCTCATGTCAAAAAGAAAAGACAGGAACTCGACATACGTTATAAAAGTATGTATTGGTTACTTGGAAGGAAATCTTGTCTATCAATACATAATAAAATAATGATATACAAGCAAATACTGATGCCAATTTGGACGTATGGTATCCAACTTTGGGGCTGTACTAAACCAAGCAACGTCAAAATTATCCAACAATTTCAAAATAAAGTACTCAGGGATGCTGTGAATGCACCCTGGTACATAAGAAATGACGACCTTCATCGTGACCTTAAAATGGAATTCGTCACCACCATCATCCAAAAATTTGCTGAAGCCCACGAACACAGATTACATCGACACGTGAACGTTGAGGCTATTCAGCTCCTAGACAACAACACAGACTTAGTGCGTAGGCTAAAAAGAACTAAACCTTTTGAATTAGTGTAGTGTGTAAAGTGAGTGAATAATAGTAACAGTGTTGTGCTATACATATAACACACGAACACAATACAGACTCTAAGAAAGCGCTATAGACTTGTGTAAAAGTGCTAATGGACACTATTCTTAGTTTTAAAATAATGTATAACGTAGCATATTAAGTTAGAGTTAAATTACTTATTAGTCTTTTAGGCTAGATCGTAATTAATTTTATTAAGAAGATTGTTCTTAATAACACAAGGGAAAAAAAAATGTAAATCATAAAATCATTATAAAATTCACATTACCTATTTAAATGAACGAAAGAGTTTGCATACCTCTGGTACTGGCCGTTAATAAATTCTTTTTTTGCAAAAAATTCAAATGACAAGCGACAGTGCACGTCGTTGTCAATTGTCACAAAAGAGCATCGATTTTCGAAACAAAATATAATTTTAACGAATTCATTCCCTACAGAGCGGTCTTTGGCTACTCATCTTGTATCCATTTTGTTTATTTCATTATCAATTTTCACAAGTTACTTTTGTGATGTCAATGGTAAATATCATAATTTATTGGCAGCTCATGTCAAAAGCGTGAAGTTTGGTGGCGGGAATTAAACTTTGTTGATTATTTGGTAAAGTCGCCACGCTGCCTAGGTCCGTGATCAAAGTTATGAAGATCAAACTGCGTAAGTATTGAAAACTCATTGTTTTATGTACTATCTATGAGCCCTGCCTGTTAAAATTAGTAAGTATACTTAGGCTTCCTTAACAAAAGTTTTACACCAAAAATGTTGGGTTTCTGTTCTAGCTTCGTTCTGCAAAAATAATTTGTTTTGCAAAGCTATGGAAAATATTTTTCTCTAAATATTAAATATAGGCACACAGTTATAAAATGATTCTAAGAATTTAAGGTTTAATCTTTTTTCTGTTTCACAAAAATGGTCGTCGACAATCTTTTTTTTGTACTTACCTATTTGAATATTATTTCTAAGATGTTAGTCAAATAAGCTATTTTGTAAAAAAAGGCATATTAGGTACCCTCGTTTGAAAATGACAATGGTGATTTTTCATTTAAAATTAGTTTAATAGTCTACTGCAACAAAAAGTTGATTTACGAGTATTTTTTTGTTTTATCAGTTTTAAATGTTGACTACCTAATTTATTTTCAATTTAAAAATATAATTTTAATCAATAGCTACGTAAAAAAGATGTAGTATGCACCTTTCTCTTAACGTTAAGGGCGCATATCCAGAAAGTTGGCAACGTCGCAAATAGCGTCGTCAAATATTTACAAGTTTTAATTAATTTGGTAAATTTACTGTATGAAAATAAGAAATATGGCACAGTAGTGCACTACAAAGTTGATATAGGAATGCAATTAAAACACTGAATTTGATTTTGTCACCGTTTCAGGTGTAAAAAAGGCATTTGGAAGGTTTCTAAATACTTTTTTTACACCTAAAACTATAATTTAGTGTTACGATATTACTTACTGCATTCCCTTATCTTTTTTTAAGTGCACTACAGAGCCTTATTTCTTGTTTCCTTAAAGTAACATTGCTAAATTTATAAATTAATTAGAACTTGTTAATATTTGACAACTATTTGCGACGTTGCCAACTTTCAGAATATGCGCTCTTAAGAGATGCCTGATGCTGATGCTATGCGTTGTTGTTCAGCGCGAGACCGTTTCCCGTCGACGTCCTCGACGGAAGATAACGA
Source organism: Agrotis exclamationis (assembly GCA_950005045.1). Classification (NCBI taxonomy): domain Eukaryota; kingdom Metazoa; phylum Arthropoda; class Insecta; order Lepidoptera; family Noctuidae; genus Agrotis; species Agrotis exclamationis. Next base: position 2,825,735 of record OX465421.1, read on the forward strand.
GAGCGGCACGGACTGGGATGCTGAGCGCCATCACTCGATGACACACCCACGTCACCCACCACCGCCTCAGGTATCTGCGTCTGATCGATTTTGTACTTTGTTCAAATATGGTTTCTTTGGGGTGCTAAGACAGGAAACCTCCGCGTGCGCCCGTGGACTGGAGTTCCCTCTCGGATACGTCCGGGGGGAAGACCAGTTTTTCGGGACGGTGCACCCTGGGATGCGGGCATAAACTCTCCCTTAGGCACTGTGTGCCTAAGGGGTCTCTTTGCCCGTATGCGAATAGCCTGTCGGGTGGACGCTCCAACGCGTGTCCCTCTGAATAGCAGAGGGCACAGCAGCGGAGCGGGCTTGCGGACGGTGAGTAATGGGTATGCTCGCCGTCCGACCAAGGACCAAGCCCGGGTCGGTGGCGCGTCGTGTTTCACGCGTCACCGACGGGGCCCCTTATGGGGCCAAATGCCTGCTGGGGTCGCGGATTTTTCTTAATCCAGGATACCGTGGCCCCGGAACGTAAAGGGCATCCGAAGGAACATGGGTGGATTTTAGCCACCCCAAAAAAAATGGTTTCTTTTACAAATCAACAGTATTTCTAGATTAAAGTGTTGTCATTCTGGCCTAAACAAAATCACACACACACATGACATCTAGTGTCTACTGTCGTACTACGAAAAGTTAAACATTTGTTGAACACTTTTCTAAAAAAAGTAACTGCAAAACGACTCTTATATCAACGTTAAATGCCATTTTGTAGTTGACAGTTTTTTTAGACAAGTGTTCAACAGAAATTTAACTTCTTTGCAGTAAGAAAGATATAAACTATAGGTACAACACGTTTAAAGTTTAGAGTTTGAAGTTAGTAAAAGTACCTTTTAGCATTCAAACTTTAGCTTCAGACACGACGTGTTCACGCGCGCCTGAAGAGTGTCAGCATAATGACGGGGCCCCCCTCTAGAGGGCCAAAGCCTGCCGGGGTCGCGGGACTTATCTCATTACCGTGACCCTGGACCGTAAAGGGCTATTGAAGGACACCGTGGATTTTAGTCAGTACAAGTCTGACAGTCCCTCCCGCCCTGCCCTGGGTGGGAGGACCCATTTGATGATTTTACCACGATAAAAAAAAAGGTTCAGTCAGACTGTTAGGCGCGTCGCTCACTGGTAAGTCGAGGCGACGTCGCGTCAGCGGCGGTGCGGCGTCGCAGCACGGGCGAAAATAGGTCTCTGCGTAGAGTCGAGGCGCAGGCGGCTATGCTACCTTCACATTTTATATCGTGTTTGGTGATAAATACAAGGATTTAATTGGACAATTTCAATGAGTTTTACGAGTACGTTGGTTTCAAAATCGTCGCGCATATTTAAAACGCAGCTGTCCACGAAACCAGATGACAAAATGGCGGTGGAGTCGTGGCTTGGGCACACTCCGCCCCGCCTTCACCTCGTCCGCGCCGCAACTCTTGTATATGAGCGCACTGCCATTCATTTGTAAAGAAAACCTTGTTGCGGCGCGTCCGCGCCTCAACTGCACCTCGACTCCATATCGTGTGAACGACGTGCCTTAGAACGCAGCGACGAAATTGCACCTTGTCTTTATTGATTTTTCAGCTCTATGTTCAGAAGTATAAAGTTGAAAATCTATTAAAAACAGACTGCGGTTTCACAGACGCTGTATCCATAAAAAATAGCAAAGATGGCAGCTTGTCTAAAGTAATTTAATCTTTATCAACAGAGAATGGATGGTCCGGACTGGAACACGGATGCCCGGCATCTCGCCATGACGCATCAGCGACACCCTCCGCCGGCACAGGTAGGTAACGTAAAATATTAAAAAATAATAAAATTACCCTTGAGACAAGCGCTGATGTTAATCTAATCAAACGCCTGAACTGATCTTACATCTTAGCTGAGAACTATACGAGTATCTCTCAAGACAACTTTCAAACAAAAAAATATCCATATGAAAATTCTTTCGTCCAATTCTACTTTCTCTTCTACGCCCATTTGAGGAGCGTTTTTTCAAAACGATACATCGTAATATGATTTTTTTTTCAGTAACGTGATTTATTTAATTACAAGGTATATTAAATGAAATTGCTTATTAATTTATTAATTAGTTTAATGAGATACGTTTTACTTATACAATAAAAAAAGGAACACATAAACATACCAACAAAATGACATGAAAAACATCGAGTTTTTTCAACTTTGATACATCTACTGTTGATGCCACGTTTTGATAAAAACCCGATACATTTAGTTCGAATTTGCTGTATGGATACGAATTCCACCTTTATGAACTATGATGAAGACTTACCCGTAATAAAATCCACTAGATTTTATTACGGGTTCTTCGTCATAGTTCCGTCGTACATTGTTATCTTCGAGAGCTGAACCCTGGAGAACATCTGAGATTTAATCATAGAATTTTAGTAAATTTTCAACATCTGCTTTCTTTTATGAAGAAACCATGTTGGTTTTAGGCAACTGAGCACAGTCGAATCGTAAAAAAGATTTTCGTGGCGCCTGTTATTGCTTTGTCTAAATGGTGGTTACAATTCAAATCCGGATCACTTTTTTCATCTGCAGTGATTTGGACGTCTTTGGAGTACTGCGACAACCTCTATACTTGCGTCCTCTTTCAACTTCATTAACTGGCGTGTTTTGTATTCTCCGTTTTTCATTATTGCATACAATTTATAAATTCAAAGAAAAAGTGCGCGCACTCTCTATAACGAACACTCTCTATATTGTGAATGTGAAAGATGATGCATAATAATTATTTAGTTTTGTAAGAATGAGCCGATAACAGTGTTTGATGTATCGTTTTGAAAAAATTCGATCGATGTGGATGTATCACTTTCAAAAAGTATCACTTTTAGAATGATTTATATATCGGTTACAGAAAATTCGTAAAGACCATCGCGACTCGTATAGCCCTATAGAGATTGAGTAGGTACGAAACGACAAAAAACAATTTTGAGATTTTGATTGATGTATTGCTTTGTGAAAACGCTCCTCGTTTGGACTCCAGTGTCTTTAGTCACATTCACCTAGCACTCGTTAACCAAGCAAGTTGTTCCTTCTTGTGCAACATTCGTTGGTCATCAACTAAGTACTTCATTCTTCTGTTTCTTTCATGGTCATCAAATAAGTGCTTCTTCCTTCAGGCAGTCATAGTGGGCTCCGTGCGCAAGCGTCGAGGGAACCTACCCAAACACTCAGTAAAGATCTTGAAGAGATGGTTGTATGATCACCGGTACAACGCGTATCCAAGCGATGCGGAGAAACTTGCGCTGAGTCAGGAGGCCAACCTTACGGTTTTGCAGGTGAGAAGCAACAGGGATTCACGTTATGTTACAGTAAAGCACGAAATATATAGGAGTTTTTATTACTTCTTCTTTCTACGAATCACTTTCCTCAATGATTACTATCACCGATAAGTGATTTTGTATTCTATACCAGTTGGTACAGAACACGAAATGACTTATCGGTATACACTCTTACTTCGGGCGCTTTTCGAACACCATGTGTACATAGCGGAAAGTGAAGAGAGAGGAGCTATTATTTCACCGATTCTTAGTCGGGTGCTAGGGCCACGGCAATTGATATTTAGGCTATCTTAGCCAATCGCTTAGGAGGTTAAGAGCTGGTACACATTTGGCTCTCGATTGTACGTACGCCAACGTACATAAGCTCTTTGCATTTGTACACCTCAATCCTCAGTATTACCTCTTGGTTCTCAAAACGCGCTCTAACCGCCTAATGAGTACCCACGCTAAAAAAGAGTTTCCATAACGCCAGGTTTGCAATTGGTTCATAAATGCCCGCCGCCGCATTCTCCCCGAGATGATCAGACGTGAGGGTCACGATCCCCTTCACTACACCATCTCCCGCCGTGGTCGCAAGCAACCAGGGGCCATGGCAGGAGTAGGACCCATGGTGGGGCTAGCTGGTGCTTCCACTTCGGGGCTAGGAATCGTTGGTGGAGATGGCGTCAACGTAGCGGCCTGGGACGGCATTGTTGTAGAGGTTAGTGCAGATTTTTTTCTGAATCTCCCTTTGAAAAACCATGTTCTTCATGGTTTTTGCAAGTTATCACAGTCTTCTTCTGTGCTTACAAAAACGATTTCACAGGTTTCGCCTCAACTGATTTCCTGCTATTTTGTAACCAGTCTCATTCTAGCTACTTCCCAAAGAAACCTGAGAACCCATAGGTTATTAAAGTAGTACCCACAGAACGGTCCCGACTGCCGTGCCCACGACTACGGTGATGGTTTGCTGGTCTACCGGAGTACCGGTGATGAGCTGGGAGACGGCGAGGAAGGCTACTCCAGCACAATCAGCGAGGAGGAGGTCAAATACGACCCCTCAGTCTGGCAGTCTGTCATACGCTACGGACCGGAGGATCATGATTTGCATCCAGCTGCAAGGGAGTAAGTCTGTTGTATCAGTTTCATTACAGGTCCCAAATGTTGGCCGTGTACAAAGTTGCTCGATTTTGACCAGCAGTAACTCGTCTTTGAAACGTGTCGTAGTCTGTGACGAAGAGAAATAATCGAGCAATTTTGTAGCATTACTTCCACTTGGAGATCTACATATTCGAGTTCCACAAAATTGTGCAATATTATGTTATTGCTTGTATCAAAAGAAGTTCCTCATCAAAAACGTGTCTTGAACTCTGGCGTTAGTCATAAAACCAGTTAATTAAATCTCGTAACGTCGAAAGTCACTGCGACGATTCCTTTTCCCTCCCACAGCACGGCCACGACCAAAGACATGGTAGAGCAAATCAACGAGCCGCAGGAGAATAGTTCAGAGCAGTTCTGCTCGAGAGCAGCGCGGGCAATAGTCGAACGCTGGTACAATACAATATATCAATTCTATACGCATTGTCCAATGTCCCGAAAGATCATAGTATCTTTAAACCTTCCTTCCAGAAGGTAATCATCATCATCATCATTCACACACTACTAAGCATAGGCTCCCTCTTCGCTAGTCTGTGCGGGGGACTCAACCTGGTCCTATCTATGACCTTCATGATGGCATCCTGGCTTGTGGTCTGCCAAAACTTTTCAGTACTTATGTATACATCTAATCGTAGATTATGGGGAAAAGACTTTGCGCCGCATAAAGAAGTCTAAATAATAGAAACTGAACATTCGCCGTCTTACCACAAAAAAGTTAAACATCTGATGAACAGTTGTCTAAAAAACTGTCAACATCAAAACGACATTTCACGTTGATATAAGCGTCGTTTTGCACTTTTTTAGACAAGCGTTCAACAGATGTTTACCTTTTAGTGGTAAGGCGGTCAGGGTTTTCGTTCTTCAATCTGTATTCTTTCTCCTGCCAGCACGGGATCAGTGGTGACCGTGTCTACTACAGAAGGGATGGTGGGACAGGGTCAAGAGCCCGTGTCGAGCAGCGAGGACTGGCAGTCACTGGCTCACCCGCAGCTGGCACACCTGCCGCAGTTGCCACACCCGCTGCGCGCGCGCCGCATGCAGGTGAGCCCGCCCCCGCAGCCGCCGCCGCCCGTCGCCGTGGAGCTTGAAGTAGCCACCACTGACATGTGGTGTCACACCTAGACACGTGTCTCACACAGGACCATATTATATGACCCGTATTCTCAAATTCACGCTTCCGTTTACCCCGCCATGCCTAAGAAAAAGGTTTCTTTTCACTTAAATTCCTTTGCTTATTTGTTTCGAAATCTGTTTGGAATTTTTAATTTGGCTCTGCAAGGATGTTGTAGCCCGATTTACCATTTTTTTGTACATATGTAACTGTAGGCGACGTCGGTGTTAAAACACTATAGTTTTCCCTTTACAATCAAGTTTTCCATTTTTAAGAGAACTACATGATGTTAGTGTTTTTGTTTTGTTTTTAAGCTAGAGACGAATTTCTGTTTGTTTTGTAAATAAACTTTTCTACTAAACAAATGATTTTCATTCAAGTAGAGAGTTGTACTTACGTTTTGGGCGCGGGGTGTTTTAATACCGGCATCACCTGACAGTTATTGCATTTGAGAAGTCCCTTTTTCTGTGTTTCTATCGTTTTGTTTTTGATTTTCATAATTCAGGACAAGCCGCTGGGCTCTTAATTTTCAGTAAACAGTTATCGTTTGTCCAGATTGAACCTTAGACTAATCTAAGGTCGAATTTGCTTGCTAAGAATGATATCTTTCCAAAATTAACTTGGGGCCATAACTGCAGGTGGTGCCGCGTTCACGCAGGTCTGAGGGTGAACAAGACAAGTTCAAGTGCCTGTACCTCTTAGTGGAGACTGCTGTAGCCGTGAGACAGAGGGAGAAGGAGCAAGAAGAAGCTATGCTACCTATTTAAACCGGTTCTCGTGAACGAATCTTTTCTCATTTAACTTTAAGATTAAGTCAAACGTCTTTCATTTATTAACAGAAGGAAAAATGACAGCATGTAGATTAGAAACTGCTAGTTTTGATTATTTTGTTTATGAATTCAAACTTTATTTGTATAGGTGTAAGTATGGGGCAATGTTTGAAGGTTTGCTGCATCCATAAAATCACATCAGATCATTCTCAAATTCTTAAAAAATGAGGGTCAGTCTTCTGTTAGATTTTAAGCAGCCGCCTTGTAATATTAAAGAGATATCTTACGATAAGTGATGTTTTTGTTTAAGCCTGCGTAGAAGTTAAGCATATTACGAAGATTTTGTTATTTGGAATATTAAACAGTCTCGCGCACCGATAAAGTCCTGCTTCAGATAGCAATCATGCATCAGAAATATATCTTACGTATTATTTTGATAGTGTTGTACAATTTTGTATAGTGTATCATTTGTCAGAGAAAACGCTGCAAGAATTGCATGCAAGTTTACGTTGCGGGCTACTAATGGAAAATCAATTTCTTTGATCAAACAAATCCCGCAATGAAGTCAAACTTGCATGCAACACTTGTATCGTCTAATTGAGGCTTTACTGTAGTCGTGGGTTCTCAATGCGCGAGAAGGCTTAATAATTTCCTCTAGAGTAAGATCGAATATTTTGTTAAGAGTTAATAAATTTATTATTAAACAAGTTGCTTATGACTCGGTCCCTTCATTTTGACGCTCACTGTTGAAGAACAAACAACAGAAGTCCTTTATTAGCATTAATTTTTTTTGGGGTGGTTGGGAGCTGCACCCTAGTGCTCTACCCCAGGCAACGTCACTACAGGCTACCTGCATCTGCGGTGTCCACCAGGGCACACGGTCCACATTGGGTTTTCATCATATTGACCACTGGTGATACTTACCACAACACAACCACCACTACGATCGTCAATGATGATGAATAATTGTATTTCGATTGTTATGGAGCACAGTGATTAACCTCAGTCATTAAAAAAAACAAGCAGTAAGGTAAAATTAAATTTATTGGTTTCGGTTATTTCCTGAAATAATGTTAATGTTAGAAAATATGACAAAAATAATACCTTGGTAAACTTTATCTACGACCTTTTCCGTCTTACAACATAAAGAGAATTATCTGTTGAACGCTTATTCTAAAAAATGTTTATCAGGTACAGATTTTGTCTAGTTTTTCGTTAATTTGCAAACCTGTACAGTTTTACGTTCATATTTGCATACGCAGGTTTTATAAAGCAAGATTTCCAGGTTTTATTTTTCCGAATAATTCAGATATTTCGTCCATATAGTTTCAGCTTACGGTTTTGAAACAGGTTGTGAGGGTGCAGGGATAGGTTGCCCCGGTTTTGCTTTTGCTTTAGCTTTTTTGATGGCTTCGACTCTTTCTAACATTTGGTTTATTGAATTCGATACTTCTGCGAACACTGCTTGAGGTGATTCGTTCGCGTTGACCTGGAATTGAGTAAATAATTAAGTATGCGGTAGAAGTGTCGGCAGATCACTGGCCCGGTGGATGGACGATATACAGATGATCGAGGGTAAAATTTGGGGGTAAAAAAGGGAAGAAGCCTAAACTCAGCACTACCCAGTGCTGAGTTAGAGGTACAGGATTGCCGATGATTGTATTGATAATGATGATTTATCGGCTGCCATATTTTCGTAGTTAATTTTTAATTTGACATCTTTGGAAAACAATCTAAATGTTTTCAGGTAGTTGCAATTATGTAGTTTCATGCACATGCACTATAGAGTGAGATCCCAGAGTCTCCAGACCTACGTCATTTTAGCAAAGCTGAAATTTTGAGGGTATGTAGTCTACTACAAGGTTGAAGAAAACGTCATTTGCATGTATGTAGGTCTCTTGGATTCAAAGATATTTGCATTTTATTGTACATACTCCAGTTCGACCGGTTAAAAAACAAAAATGGTCGCCATTCGCGAGGTGTTGGAGTAAGATTTTTAAAATGAGTTTTAATATCCCCTTAAGTATCGGTAATCGGAAACCAAACACACTGTAATATAGTAGTAAAATGAAAGCAATTTCAGACCTTCACAAAAGTGTATTTGTAGAGTTCGATAATGTTAACGTTGTGCTTCATGAAGGTTTCCAGTCGAAGTCTCATGGCTATGGGGGTCTCATCTAAACGCTGTCGATTCTTCGGCCGAGTTTTCATGGTATTAAACAACTTTTCCGTCGTCGCCTCGAGGTATACTATGAGCTGGAAAAACGGTGTTACAGCTTTTATAGTTTGAGCTTATATCGTTCTTACGGCCCCAAGACTGGTCTTAGTGGTGAGCGGGGCGGATGGCACGAATAAGACAACAATTGCTTTATAATTACGCGAATTCGCCTCGTGCCGTGTTTCGCTGCTCGCCGCCCCGTCTCAAGGTCGTGAACGGGCCGTTATTAGTCGATTATTCAACTTCAGGTTACTTACAGAAGGACGCCCTAAAGCGCGCTCAAATAAAACGCCCTGTGACTTTTCACGAGGGAATCCATTTATGACAAAACCAACAGCGCCTTTCGCAGCATTTTCTTCGACTGCCTTTATTATTAGCTCCAATACTAAGTCGTTCGGGGGGAAGCCACCTGCAGAATAAATGAACTTATAAACTATGCCAGCAACAAAGCACGCGGGTTTTGTCGCGTAAATAGCTATGCCGTTATACATATAGTGTGTAGAAGCCATTACATCACTTTTATGATAATGCGCATTTACCTACCCAAGAGTGATCTAAGTAAATGCTTGTATGGATGAAGAGGAAGAATCCATCAAAGTAAAAAAAATATGGGTAGGTATGGGTTGTGTAAGAGATTTTTCAATTTTCAGTGGGTATGGGTTGTGTAAGAGATTTTTCAATTTTCAGTGACCTACTAGGAATCAGGACATTCTGTAACCTTAGGTTTACCAAGAATACGAGGCTTTACTCTGAAAACTTTTTATAAAAATAAAATAAAACGAAGAGATTGTACCTCGGGCCATAACAGACTTGAGACACTTGGTTCTGTCGGTGCCCGCTTCCACCTCGGCCCGTAGCATTGCTCCAACGGATATAACAGCGAATTGATACGTAGCAGAGATGTCATTGCACAAGCTTTCCTTGCAACTGCCAGGTCCTCCTATTACCCATATAATGGGCAATATTTCGAAGTCATATACTGGCTGGAATAATTACACGATTTTCAAATACTGTTTTTATATGCAGGCAATAATTTTATAGACTTTAAATGTTATGAAAAATTAAGTTTTAGGCTAAGTTCAGATGGACGCGCACTGCCGCGCGATTCACCTGTTCAGATGGCGGCAGCTTGCACGCGACAGTCAAGCGTGAACATTCAGTGAAAATGGACGTAGAGGAGGCAATTTACTTGTGGGTTTTATCCCGCAAACTGCGACGTCGGCGTCGCCGTCGAAAGCAAAGACGATACACCCTATTTTAAGTCAAAGACTTTCTTTAAGCCTGTTTGTGACTTTAAATGCCACAAAGATTCCTAATCGCATCTCTTTTTTCAATTTCGTCTATCAGTAAATCCATTGATATGCCGGTCCTCCATTTTTTTCGTCGCTCCTTGCGTCCGTCCGGCTCAAACCGCGCCGGTCAACTGAACAGGTCGATACAGGATTGTAGATCTTAAACCGCGCGTCACCGCGCGGTGGCGTGCGGGTCAACATCTAGCGCGCGGTGTATAGCGGTACGCGCGGGCACGCGCGTTGACGCGCGGTCATGTACACAACAACATTGATTTATATTACAATGTTAAACCGCGCGCCGAGCCAACCGTTCATCTGAACTTAGCCTTAATATTCCGCGAGACAACCGCGCGGGCGAGCGCTGTCTAGTCAAAATCTCTTGAGGATGCTCCGTGGAGGGGCGAAATATGTGTCGAATATAGGTTCGGTTGCATGGCATGCTAACTTTCTCGCTTTTCCTGCATGTGCATATGCATGATACTACGTCCGCGGAATGACGCGGTATTAAAGCTAAATTATTTTCATAACTTTTATTGTTAAGTTATAATATGAACTTGTTGCCCGCATAGATATGTTTTATTGACTGTAAAAGCTAAGAGCCTTATGCTTAGTGTTGAGTAAAGACGGGCTTTGAATGATGATATTGATGATGACAGCTACTTATACTTCTACCAACCTTCTTCTTGTAAGCCGGGCATTGCACAGTTCTGCATTGTAATGGGCATCCTGGCAGCTTGTCTATAACTGGCTCTTCGCACCCCGGACAACATTTGTGCTCCATTTTGTAATTTCTTTGGTCCTATTACTTTTTGATTGAGGTTACGAGTGACTTTCTTAGTTGCTTCGAAAGCTGGTGCAATCTGACTTTACATGGACGATAGGAAGGAGACTGGTTGTGTCAGTATTTTCTTGTGGGTCCCATTTTTGTGTGTTACTTTCAACTTCGGAACTTCATATTACAGTGGATATTGAGCCTCTTGAAGAAGAGGTCAGAAATAGGGGTGAGGGAGGAATTACTTCAATAAGACCTGTTATTATGACAGCTTTGACAATTCATGCTTTTTTTAATACATTTACATTGTGTCAGAGAGATCTACCAAGAAGGTGATATTCATTCTTGGTCAAACTCTTTGATAAGTTCGAGATTTTGAATCCTTCTCCGTTGATCTACTGGTTGTAAGTGCGAATGCTGATCAAGAATTCCCAATCTCGATTCCCGGATCGACAGCTTTATTGGGTTTTCAATCAGGAATTTCAGTAGCAGCTACGGTATCTGGGCTTAAGCCTTGTTGATGCCAATTATATGAGACCTAACTGGCGAAATGTGAGCGAACTAAAAGTAAATCTTTACCTAATCCTTCGGGGATCGGGCACGTTCTGACCTACCGCATGACGCAGGTCCTCACCGGACACGGAAGTTTCGGGAGGTACCTGTGTCGGATAGGGAGGGAAGAAACGCCTGGGTGTCACCACTGCGAAGATCGCCCGGAAGACACAGTGGAGCATACGGTGCAGGACTGCCCCGCTTGGGCAGAGCACCGCCGTGTCCTCAAGGCAGCGATAGGCGGAGACCTCTCGCGCCCGGCTTTGGTCGAGGCCATGCTGCGGGGCGAGACGGAGTGGGAAGCGGTCGCCTCCTTCTGCGAAGCAGTCATGCTCGCGAAGGAGGAGACGGTCCGCGAGAGGGAGAGGACAGCGTCCTCCCTCCGCCCCAGCCGCAGTGGTAGACGCCCACGGCGACGGACGTCGCAAGACGATCTCCGGCCACCGTAGGCGCGGGCATGCGGACGGCGAGTAATGGGCAATTCGCCGTTCGGCTTTGGACCATGCCCGGGTCGACGGCGCGTTGTGTTCCACGCGCGCCTCAAAGAGCGTCAGCATGATGACGGGGCCCTGCTTTAGAGGGCCAAAGCCTGCCGTGGTCGCGGGACTTATTTCATTACCGTGACCCTGGAACGTAAAGGGCTATTGAAGGACACCGTGGATTTTAGTTAGTACAAGTCTGACAGTATGGGTGGGAGGACTCATTTGATGATTTTACCACGCTAAAAAAAAACACTTCAGGGATTACAGGCGTGAAATTTAGTTCAAACAAAATAAAATAAAAGATATAAAAACATAATTTAATCAACGATCTTTAAAATTATTGTAGAACATGGGCGTATGTACAGAGCGTATAAAATGTTGAGTTGTGCATTAGTTGGCGGCAGCGGCCGCGGCTACCACCGGGTCCAGGATCTTTTGGACCTCGTTGAAGATTTCGTCTACAGAGGTTTCTGCGTTTATCTGGAACAATAACACAGCAACTATTATCAGTCGTGTCCATTCCAGGAAAGAAATCAGGGAAAAAGTTCCATTTCCGCACCTTTCCTGTTGAGGAATTTCCCCTGTATTGTGAATGTTTTTACAAACATTAAGAGCGCATATTCTGAAAGTTGGCAACGTCGCAAATAGTTGCCAAATATTAACAAGTTCTAATTAATTTAGCAATGTTACTCTAAGGAAACAAGAGATAAGGCTCTGTAGTGCACTAAAAAAAAGATAAGGGAATGCAGTACCTAAGTAATATCGTAACACCGAATATAAATATAGTTTTAGATGTAAAAAAAGTATTTGGAAACCTTCCAAATGCCTTTTTTACACCTGAAACGGTGACAAAATCAAATTCAGTGTTTCAATTGCATTCCTATATCAACTTTGTAGTGCACTACGGAGCCACATTTCTTATTTTCATACAGTAAATTTACCAAATTAATTAAAACTTGTAAATATTTGACAGCTATTTGCGACGTTGCCAACTTTCTGCATATGACCCCTTAACAAACAACTCACTGACCTGGCTGACCTGCTTACAGGTGATATCGAAACATAGGAAGACTTACAAAACCAAAATATAAATGTCGTCTCACGCAATTGAACAAAGGGATCCTGATTGATGTTGGCAATCACTGCAACAATGTGTGAGAGTTGTACATGTATAAGGAAAGCAAAAAGTTTATTTGGGCCCGGTTGGCCACTTGGCCATTAACTTGGCCAAATGGGGTGTCCTAGAAGACCCATCCTAGATACAGTGTCCATACTGACACTGCAGGTTATGCCAACATTCTTTCCTGTCCTATCTGCTCAACCACCTGCATCTCCGAGGATTTAAATGAAGCAAACGAAACAGCTTTGCAGGTGGTTACATATTGGTTTGATATAATTTGAGTCCTTTTATCACGCAAAGAAGAAAAAGATTCGATAAGTAGGTTCACTATTGTCAAAGCAACTCACCTTTTTGATTTTATTAGGGTACTGATCGAGGACTTGTTGGTTATTTTCTAAGAAGGTCTTCAGACGCAGCTTGATGGTTTCCTCGTTGTCATCAGCGCGACCCGAGCTGGCCGCGCGGCCTAGTAACCTCTTGGTCAAGGTTTCCGCTGACGCTTCGAAGTAGATAATCACCTGGAATGAGAGGAAGTCCGTTCTGCTGTAATTCAAGTGAAGGAAGTTTTTGACACCGACAGAATACAGTAAAAAGTATTCGGCATCAGACTCCGACTGGATAGTGGTTGCTAGACTGGGGTGCCATTGCCTGGGGTGCTAGGGTTTTAAGTTTAAAGAACCTCGCCTCCACTTCAAATGTAAACTAACTTCAAATGGAACTACTGAAATCGGACCAATAAGTCGGCATCCGATTTCTCGATGTTTTAATAGAATTGTTACTGAGATCTTGCAAGCTAAGACCCTTGGGGTGCTAAGACAGGAAACCTCCACGTGCGCCCGTGGACTGGAGTTCCCTTTCGGATACGTCGGTGGGGGAAGACCAGTTTTTCGGGCCGGTGCACCCTGGGATGCGAGCAAAAACTCTTCCTTAGGCACTGTGTGCCTAAGGGGTCTCTTTGCCCGTATGTGAATAGCCTGTCGTGTGGACGCTTCAACGCGTGTCCCTCTGATTAGCAGAGGGCACAGCGGCGGAGCGGGCTTGCGGACGGTGAGTAATGGGTAGATCGCCGTCCGACCGAGGACCAAGCCCGGGTCGGTGGCGCGTCGTGTTGTGTTTCGTGCGTGCCTTCGGGGAATTGTCAGCAAACTGAATGGGCCCCTTATGGACAGGACACTCACAGATACAGGTCCTATTTCCTGCTCGAAGGCGATGCCCTGGGACTTCTCGCGAGGGTAGCCGTCCACAAGGAAACCCTTGGACTCGGCGGCCTTGGCTATCATGGCTTCTTTCAGCAACTCCAGGACAACGTCATTGGGTACCAGGCCACCTGGAAATTAAACAAAACTGTGTGAATTGCTGGAAATTACTATTTAATTATGATTTGCAATATAATAATAATAATAATAATAAATGTTTATTTATCATTTCAAAAAGTATTGCAGTACATGGGTATTTAGTTTCTACATAGTAAAATTACTTATTTGCTACAATTACAGTGGGTACAGTTCTGATCTCCTTACTAGGTTACAGTATAACCTGTATGAAGGAGTGACAGTTCCATTCCCCCAATTGATTACAAGTTTTAGCAGTAAAAAAATGTACATTTGCATTTTATTGTAACCGATATTGAATTAGTAGAAAAAGAATAATAAACAAACAGTTTTAAAACACTAATTAAGGATTTTTTTATAAGTACTATTCAATGAAAGTTTGTGTGATGGAGGTGTGTGTGCCTGTATGTGTGATTGCGAGTAAGTGTATGTATGTGAATGTGAGTGTGTGTGTATGTAAGTGTGTGTGTGCATGTGTTAATGTGCTACATAATATGTTGTGTGTGCTACTCACCTGTAGATCAACTATATAAGTATTTTTTCAGTTTCTTCGTAAGAATGGTGTTGAAGAAATGAGAATATCGCTTTCTTACAGTTGTAATATGTTAAGCCATATACTGGATTATGTTTATTTATTTTATTATATAAAGATGGGCCAAGGTAGTAAAAGAATCTTTTTATGAATGACGAATAAGGATGTGGGACTGTACAGATTAAATCTTTTCTACGTTTGTGTATTATCCTGTATGGAGTTTTCTGGTGTTGTAGAAGAACTGCTTGCATAATAAAGTGTTGCCTAACATTTAAAATTTTCAATTTACTATAGAGTTCATTGGTAGGGAATATGATAGGGCGGAAGGTAGCCACTTTCAACACTGCTCTATGTGCTATCTCTAAAGGTTTTATAATCGTTTTAGCCGCACCACCCCAGCATGAGATGCAATATGTAATAATAGACTGGCATAAGGCAAAATAGACTTCGCGTATGACTCTTTGATTGGCAACTTTTCGTAGAGTTTTAAATATAAATATGAGTTTCCTGACTCTGCCCGTAAGAACGTTAATATGGGACTTAAAATTTAGATTCCTATCCAATGTTACACCCAGATATTTTATATGATCTACAGAGGTTAAGGTTGGACAGGTACATGGAGTTTGGGTTTCGCTGTGACAGGAGTGAGCTATAATAGTTATTGGGATGCGAGGTTGAGAGGCTGCAGAGATAGAATATGTAAGGAACTTAGTTTTGGAAGCATTAAGTGTGAGGGTGTGATCATTGAGCCAGTTTAAAGCTGTGTTGAATGCGTGCTGTGCGCTTGTTTCAATCTGTGACCATGTTTCAGCTACAACGGTGATTGCCGTGTCATCTGCAAAAGATGTTATGTTTGCATTCTGGATATTAAGATCGCATAGCTCATTTATGAAGACGAGAAAAAGGGTTGGCCCCAGAATGCTTCCCTGGGGGACACCGTAATAGATAGGGAGCTCATGGCTGCTACTAGCATTTATTCTAACATATTGCGATCGATTTGTTAGATAGCTCCTGAATAAATCTAATTGAACACCTCTGACACCCATACCTTCAAGTTTTAATAAGAGAGTAGAGACGGGTACCGTGTCGAACGCTTTTGCGAGGTCTAAAAATATGGTTAGGACTTTTTTATTATTATTAATATTTTGTACTACGTGATTAGTTAATTCGTGGACTGCGTTACATGTTGACAGGTTACTACGAAAGCCAAATTGATGAGATGATATTAGCCGATAGTGTTCCAAGTAATTGATTAATCTCTTATTAATTAAGCGTTCGAGCACTTTTGATAATGCAGTTAGGACTGCTATGGGTCGGTAATTATTAGGTATGGTTCCGTCTCCTCCCTTGAAAATTGGGTGAATAATTGCTTTTTTAAATGAAGTTGGGAAGACAGCAGTGTCGAAGCAAGAATTAAAAATGTGGCATAGGATAGGTGCCAGGAGGGTAGAGTATTTTTTTAAGAAATAGGGGGAGATTCCATCCCATCCAGTAGCGGCGTTGGTCCTTAGGGAGTGTATAATAGAAATTATTTCGTCATTGTCAGTATGCTCAAGGACAAACGATGAGGTGGGTATAACATTTTGGACCGGAAAAGAGGCCGTTGTTCGTCGTAGAGCTGGGGAATTGGTTGAGATGTTTTCTGCAAGGTTTTTTCCGACATTGACGAAAAAGGCGTTTACTTTGTTACAGCATTCTGTCTGTGAGGATGAAGTGGTTAGTAATTGGGTAGACATATTATCAGATTTATTGGTGTAGGTAACTCGCTTTATTGTTTCCCAGAGTAGTTTAGGGTTTTGACCAGCTTTATTCAACTCACGAGTATCATATAGACGTTTCGCTTTTTTTAGAATCTTTGTACAAAAATTTCTATAGCGCTTGTAGGTTAATGTCATAATTTCGTTGCCTGGTTCTGATTTAGATTTTTTGTGTAATGCGTCCCTATTTCTGATGCAGCGTAACAAACCAGTCGTGATCCAAGGTTTTAGTATTTTCTTTCTGCCAGATACTTTCTTGGTAAAGGTGTGTTTTGAGATGGCTGTGGTTAGTAATTCGACAAGTTTATTTGTAGCATTATCAGCGTTACTTATGGAGATAATTGGGTCAAAATCTAGTTGAGACATTGTTACGTCGAGTTTTTCATAGTCAATATTAGACACAATATGAGTTGAGGTATTTCGTATACGTCTGTTGTCCACGCAAAGTAGGGAAGGATAATGGTCTGTGACAATGGAGTCATAAACAAAAGAAAAAGAGGGCGAGTTGGATCTTAAAATAAGGTGATCTAAACAGTTATCTCCTCTAGTTGGAATCGTATGCGCCGGGAGAAATCCATGAAAAGCCAGGCAGTTGAGATATTCATGGGAGCGCATGTCTAAGGTAGTTGGTTTTATATCAAGATTGATGTCACCTGTTAGAATTACAGTTTTAAAATGTTGGAGAGTAGGAAGTAGAATATTAAGAGCTGTTAGGAAGTTTTGAATATTATCAATCGATGGTGACCGATAGATACAAACTATAGCCACTTCAGATTTTATTTTGATAATGAGTCCAGATGCTGATTGATGAAAGTCGGGTTCCTCACATGTAGCCGGTAGCTTAGCGTTTACATACACCAATACACCATCGCTCTGGTTAAGGTGTTTTGTGGTTTTGAAACTAGTGTAATTTTTTAGTTGCGGAATAATAGCATTACTAGAACAGGATAACCAGCATTCTGTTAGAATTACTAGATCACAGTCAAATGAAAGACGTTGCAGGAGAATCTCTAGGTTTACAAAGTTACAGTTAACTGAACGGATATTTTGTGACAGTAGTTTTAGGTAGTTGTTAGGATGGTTAATTATAGATCGTGTCTGTTCTGGGGTGCATGTGTGAGGGACTGAAAGGGACAACTGGTCAATATTCTCTATATGGTAGTTAACGTTGTTAGCCATTTTCCCATAAAATTAACATCGTAGGGGAGGAGCGCGACTGTTGGATTATTGGTAATCGTTTATTAATAATAAAATAAGTATAAATTGTTATATTATTATGGTGAGAACGCACACAAGGCACTAGTATTGAAACGTGTATGTAGTTTTTCAAAATTGGTAAAATGTGTTTATGATTGTATTGTGTTTGTGTAGTATACGTTTTAGAATGTTGTGGTAACTGACGATAGTAGTAGTAGCTTGTATTTAGTGTGTTTGTATTTCTTGTACATATTTCAATGAAACTAAAATTGTAACATATTATGAGTAAATTGTTATAAAAGTTAAAGTTAAAAATAGAAAAACGTAAAATCAAAAAGTTATACATGCGTAGTCATGCAGAGAAGGTTTGAGCCAGTTGTTTCAGCTGAAGTTCGTTTTTCACCACTATTGATTGGCAATCTGTATCCTTTTTTAGAAAAACTCGCCCATTTGATGTCCAACAGTAGTTATATTGATTGGACTTGGCATAGTTTCGTGCAAGATAAAACAATCTCTTGGAGAGAGTAGTCAATTGCTCAGCAACGTAGATAGGTGTATGGGGTGTGCCTGTTATGCCAAGATGAGTTGAACTTATTTTATTGTTTGGATTTTTCTTATTGTGTTCTTTTACACCCGCCAAGAAATTTGTTTTCACTAGTGTGTTTGAAAATTCAACTGTAACACTTGATGTCTTGTTTTCTTTTTTTGACGGTTGTCGTATTATATCGCGGATAGAGGTGAGCTCCGTCGGGGTATCTAGTTGCTTTGATAAGCACTGTATCATGTCATACAACATTGTTTTTGTTTCCCTGTCTTGTTTAGGTACGTTTCTTATTTCAATTGAAGTTTTGATGTTGTTTCGATATGAATGAAAAAATATGATCACCTCCTATTTTTTTGATTCTTTTTTTTTCTTAAAAAAACGTTGCTCCACTCTAGGAATTTCTTCCTGTACCATGGGTGCGTTTAGAAACAGAAACTCATATACACAAACGCCCAACCCCGGAACAACTGCTTGTAGATCATACAAATTTTGTTCCGTGCGGGGATTGAACCCGCGACACGCTGCGCAGTAGTCGATCACTCAGCCACTGCGCCAACTGTGTCGTCAATTTGATCTAATTTTCAGACAGCAACATCCCTTTGTGTTAGTAAGGCATCTTGTAACTAATGTTCATTACCCTATGGTGCTAGGCTGGTAGTAATCATTAAAATAATTATAAACGGATCAGTTTCTATATTGCTTTTGACAGCTCTTTAACCCAGACAAGAAATCCCCTGATCACATTTTCTTTCCTTGAAAAGAAAACTTAACAAAAAAAAAACAACGTCAAGAATAACCACATATAAGTCTAAAATAACTTTTCTTTCGGAAGTCAGTGGCTTTGTTTTTTATTTCATTGACTTTTTTAAAAAAGAAATACAGGCAGAATCGAGTTCTGCCTCCTTTTTGAAGTCGTTTAAAAACCCCAGTTCAAAATAAGAGCAAATACTCGATCAGACGGTCTTACCTTGCTCCATAATACTGGTAAGAGTCTTTGCCCTCTCGGAGCCGCTGTTGACTTCGGCTCTCAGCAGGTCTCCAGTGGACAGATGTGTAAATCCATATTTGGCGATGATCTTGTCGCATTGGGTGCCCTTGCCGGATCCTGGGCCTCCCAGCACCCACACGATGGGTTTCTTTGTTGAGTCGATGGGGGCCTGTCGAAGTAGATAGTGTATTAATGTTTATGGTGATTAGGTATATAGGAAAAAAGTCAAACAATATCACAGATCAGGTTTTTTACTTTCTTTATTTATTTAGAGGCTTTTGTTCATACATACATGAACATGTCAGCCTCATCAGGCCACATACACATTCTTACACTTAATTGTAACTAATACATTTCACAATCAGTCTGTTATCATACTATGTATTTTCTTGGAATTGAGAAGTAAATTTTAATAGCTTCAGCGCTAGTTGGATTCGAAATTAAGCTTTGAAAAGCACCCACATCTTAGTCTGTTGGTGTTTAATTCAGCCATCAAAATGTCTCTTTCTCTGCTATTACGGACACATTCCACCAACAAGTGATGCACATCCTCCACTGTTGCGCACAGTTCGCAATTTGGACTATTCACTTGTTTCATTAGGAAGCCAAACTTGTTCAGTGGCATGTGACCCGTCCTTAGCCTATGTGCTAAAACTATGTATTTTCGGTTGATTCTCACATCATCAAGATCAGGTTGAGAATATGTTTTTTAAATTGTGATTTCAGCCAATGTTGAGCTATCGACTCTTAATGCGCCTATCCACTTTTGAACAAGTGCTGTACACACTAAAAGAGACCCAGCATTGAGTTGAGAACGTTAAACTGTAGTGTACGTAAACATGTTTATCATAAAACAAAATTTGAAATAAAACTAATGAAGCTTAACATTATTTTACGCCATCGATCGACAATTACAAATAATGACTAAAGAGAAGGACATACGCCATACTGATATTAAGTATTCATATCAACCGTCCTTCGAAAAAGACAGGTGCTTTCAAGGGTGTCTATCTAAAGGGAGAGCCCGCGACCTTGAGCATGAGGAGTATACGACCGGGTCATGGACGCTGTAAAGTTCTTACGAAAAAGCCGGATACAGACTGAATACGACTCAACACGCAATGCAATAATTTCCATGCATTTTTGCAAGTGCCTTGATTATTTGTAACTGTGATAAAGTAGCAACAGTGCTTAACGAAAATTGAACTCAAGTAATCATCATTATCATCATGCCTAGTCATTTGTGGCCATAAATGACTGCCTAATCCTGACCTTCGTAACCCAGTAACTGGGTACATGGTAAGACTAGTTGTTAGACTTTCGAGCTTTTGACTAACATTAATAGCCGAGCCACACGGCATTTCCCGTTGATTTTCGCGATTATAGCCTTTAAATGTACCTAAGTGTGGCCTTAGTAATAAAAGTAATACTGTACCTTTATTTTAAATGGACAGTTGGACTTGTGGCAATTCTGGCGTTTATTGAGGTTTTCGGTGGCCATCTATGTCGCTCAAATGAGATCATCAGAGAACCAATTTATAGTGTTTAATTTACAATCATTTATTAATTTTTTACATTTTTCTTGTTTACTTAAAAAATAAAGCCGTAATCGGCCTTCCTGATCTGTTTATTTTCCTGACATGTGACTATGTGACACTGACGTTTTGAGCTGTCAAATCAATTGTATTGAAAAGAGGTTAGTTTTCAACACATATGACTTTATTTGTGTGCTGCATGGTTCTCTTGGTCACACCAACATAGTACCTACTAACTGGGTTATGGAGGTCGGACAGGCAGTCGTATTCAGCTGCATCCAGTTAGAATAGAATCAGATGCCGACCCCAATTGTCTTCAATAAAAGTGGAAAAAGGCAACAAAAATCTTTTGGCGCGTGACGATAGTCGAAACAAATGCCGCTATTTTTTTCTAAAACATTCGCACCTTTCGCTCTCACATAGATCCGAAATCTAACTTATTTTGAGCAAATCTAAGTAAGAACGAGTGGAGCGAATGTTTTGATCAAAATTTTGATAAAGTTACAACTTGTCACTGATATGCAAATTGCGAAAAACACAAGAAAATTTGAATTTCCCGAGCTACTACGACGCAATCACCTTAAAGATCTTTTGAATCGTCTACATAATTATGGTGGATGGTTTGCCAGCACTCTTTCACAGATTACTGTTCGTAATTGATTCAGCCTAGAATGCTTTAAGCCTCCTGCAGACACACGCGATTAATCGCGCTGCGACAACGAGTCAAGCTAATTTCCACTCTAAAATATTGTGAATCGACCGCGATATGTCGCCCCGCGCGATTAATCGCGTGTGTCTGCAGGAGGCTTTATTGTTTGCTTGATTCGAAGCCTATGCAGTATTGATTCTACTAAGCCAATAACTTTGTGTGTACCTACGTATGCAAATTATCCGATCAATACTTGATAGAGCGACTATCATTGAATTTACTGTTAAAGATATTGTATGGCTTTTTATGTAGTCACGGACCATGAATGTTTGAGCTTTTTATTTAAAGACAGATTCGTTTCTCTTGTGAAAAGTAAAGTAAGAATAAAAGTAATCTGTGCTTATGGTTTCTGACGGTATAATCATCAAATGAGTCCTCCCACCCAAGGCGGGACGGGAGGTACTGTCAGACTTGTACGACTAAAATCCACAGTGATCCTTCAATAGCCCTTTACGTTCCAGAGTCTCGGTTAAACAAGTGATAGCTGATAGACAACTGCTAAGCATGAACCATCTCATTTGGGTTTGCGACGATAGGCGGAGACCTCTCGCGCCCGGCATTGGTCGAGGCCATGCTGCGGGGCGAGACGGAGTGGGAAGCGGTCGCCTCCTTCTGCGAAGCAGTTATGCTCGCGAAGGAGGAGGCGGGCCGCGTGAGGGAGAGGACAATGTCCTCCCTCCGCCCCACCCGCGGTGGTGGACGCCCACGGCGACGGACGTCGCAAGACGATCTCCGGCCACGGTAGGCGCGGGCATGCGGGCGGCGAGTAAAGGGCAACTCGCTGCCCGACCATGGACCGGGTCGACGGCGCGTTGTGTTCCACGCGCGCCTCAAAGAGCGTCAGCATAATGACGGGGCCCCCTCTCTAGAGGGCCAAAGCCTGCTGGGGTCGCGGGACTTATCTCATTACCGTGACCCCGGAACATAAAGGGCTATTGAAGGACACCGTGGATTTTAGTCAGTACAAGTTTGACAGTCCCTCCCGCCCGGCCCGGGGTGGGAGGACTCATTTGATGATTTTACCACGCAAAAAAAAAAGTCATTGGATTATCATCTCAGTCAATTTAACTGTTCAGAACAACATTGATGATGTAGGTATATAACCTTCATATCTGAGAATATTCCAATCCAATGAGAGTTGACCCGCTCCACACGGAGGGTTGAGTTTTTTAATACTATTGTTTAGTCCACTAACGATAAGGTACGTCTGGTAGCGTCCAGCGTATCCTGCCGATTGTTCGTGACAGGAGTTGATTTACGTTTTTTAGGGCGTTCGTGGCACAAATCTGCTCAATTGGGTTTACTTATTTTATGATTTTGCTCCAATGCAGTGGGAAAATAAGAGTAAAATAATGAACTCGGATCTAGCGTAACAAACGTAGATAATTTATTAAAAAAAATTATTAATAAAACGAATATAGGTAAGCACAAAAATACCGCAGGAAAACAACGGCCGTTAAAAAGTTTGACAACTTTTCTCACGCCACTGCGTCAGTCATTTCAGACGGCAAAGGTCACTGTACTCCATCTGAACTTGTTATTAAGGTCAGGAATGACGTCATAGTATTTTAAACCATCCCGTCCAATCCCCTGCCAAATCCTCGGTGTCAAGCGGAACCCATTATCTAAAGTGGCGATGAAACACAAATAAACACGGCTATTTCCTGGGTTCGAGACTGTCCCGGGACTGTTAAAAGGGCATTGCGACCTTGGAACGTAAAGGGCAACTGAAGACCTGCCTTTTTATGTTTTATTGGAAATGTAGTTTCAATTAAAATGTTAATTCTTCCATAGGTGTATCATGCATCGCACTTATATCTAAGATATAAATTTTTGTCTCAACCAAATAATATGGTGGAATAGTGCAAGTTTAGACCAAAATCAATATAAACAACAACTTTGTTACCACTTTATCACAATAAAGATCTTTAACTTTGACGAAAAGGGTCGTTTTTAGTAGCCTGCTAGCAATCTGTGTCCAAGAGTACGATAATAAGGGCTATAAAACTGTAATGAATTTCAGTATTAAAATACTTTGTCAATTTGTCATAGTCAGTTACATCCAGTTAGACTAGAAGCCGAACTCTATAGAGGTTTTTTATCGTGGTAAAATCAGCAAATGGATTCTTCCACCCAAGGCGGGAGGGAATGTCAGATTCTTACTGACTAAAATCTACAGTGTTCTTTCAATAGCTCTTTACGTTCCAGGGTCACAGTTAGTGGTAGGCACCCACGGCGACGGACGTCGCAAGACGATCTCCGCGGCCACCGTAGGCGCGGGTATGCGGGCGGCGAGTAATGCGCAACTTACCCCCCGACCATGGACCATGCCCGGGTCGTCGGCGCGTTGTGTTCAACGCGCGCCACAAAGAGCGTCAGCAAAATGACGGGGCTCCCTCTCTAGAGGGCCAAAGCCTGCCGGGGTCGCGGGACTTATCTCATTACCGTGACCCCGGAACATAAAGGGCTACTGAAGGACACCGTGGATTTTAGTCAGTACAAGTCTGACAGACCCTCCCGCCCTGCCCTGGGTGGGAGGACTTATCTGATGATTTTACCACGCTAAAAAAAGAGTCACAGTTACCCGATAAGCAAGACCTTAAGACAGCCTAAAGCACGTAAGTAGTTTGAACTTGTAGATTTTGCATTTTTCCAATTCAAAAAACTTGTATACAAATGTGATGTCATACTTGATACAAGACTCGCCTAATGGAAAACAATAAAGGTTTCCACTCATGCACGGAACGAGCTCGAAACTTGACACACTTGCTCACTTTCTATTGATGGTTTCTGATTTTCAATTTTCCATTTTCTTTCTTTAATATTAAAGCGAAGGAGCAGTGGTGGCCCAGTGGTATCGGCCTCGACTTACGAGTAGTAGGTCGTGGGTTCAAACCCCGTCAGGCGCATTACTTTGTGTAATTTATTTCAACACCACTGCTCTCAAAACGGTGAAGGAAAACATCGTGAGGAAACCCGCATGTCCTAGAACCAAAAATTCGAAGACATGTGACATCTACCAATTCGCACTGGGCCCGCGTGGTAGATTACGGCCCACTCCCTCTCTCAGAGAGGAGGCCTGTGTCCCAGCAGTGGGAACATTTATAGGCTGATGATGATGAAAGTGAAGGAAATAAGGGCTCCGCTTCCACTATTTTGTTAACCTTTAAAGGTCAAAGTGTGGGAAGACGGGTAGAAATTGAAACGTATCCCACGCTACATTGATTTGAACATTCACATTTAGATTCGTTCAGGATCTATAAATCATAAGAGGGGGACCCTAAATATTCACTAATTTAGCGATCATTATTTTACTACATAAGAGGACCAGGATACGTAATTATTTAAGGTGTAGTTTTAATACAAGAAACTGCCTGGCTGACTGACTTATGGATCAACACAGCACAGTTGAAACTGCTGCGTCTAGAAGCATGAAATATTGCACAAACGTTAGCGTTTAATACGCTCGCTCTAAGAACGAGTTTCAGGAAATTCACCACTATAGGTTACAAGCAAGGTAGAGATTTGAATAAAAATGAACTCAACAGATTTGCTTGAAACTATGAATATAGACTTTAACCAAATTGATAAAAACGTGTTTTAAGGCCCGTACAGTCCATCAAGACTAAAGCGTTACTTAAAACTAGTTTCAAACAATCAAATGACTTGAATCTAGTTTTAAGTATTGCTTGAGTATTGAGCAACAAAATCAAAAATCAAAATCAAATGTTTTTATTTCACACTAGCTTCCGCCCGCGACTCCGTCCGCGCGGATGTCGGTCTTCGTGTGGATGGTTTATTTTTCCATTTTGAGTAACTCTGACAATGACATCTTATAAATATCTATTGGACCCAAATACGGCTAAGCCTATAATAATTAAGGAGATCTATTGAGCTACTGCTGTTGAGCTCGCGTTCTAATAATAATAATATAAATCAGAAATGCGCGTCATAGGCACAACGCCATCTAGTGGTGAGTGGTGGAACCTTTTTAGAAATCAATGGAGGCAGGCGTGGCGTAATGTTCTACTTGATTGATAATAGGTGTCGCCAGTGGTTCCATAATAAAATTTGTTACAGTTTTTTTTTTCTACGTATTTTTCCAGGATAAAAAGTATCCTATATTATGCCCAGGATAATAAGGTATAATTATACCAAGTTTCATCGAAATCGAACCGTTAGTTTTCACGTGATGCCTGCACATACAGACAGACAGACAGACAGACAGACAGACAGACAAAAATTTTTTTAATCACATATTTGGGTTTGGTATCGATCCAGCAACACCCCCCGCTATTTATTTTTTCAATATTTTCAATGTACAGAATTGACCCTTCTACAGATTTATTATATGTATAGATAGGCCCCTGAGGGCACTTATAAAACGTCGACAACAGGTGCTCGGTTCGGGTTGGTCGATTCCATGGAGAAGAACCGGCAAGAAACTCCATGGTTACTCTTTTAAAAATATGGTTTGTTTTACAAACTAATTGTTACAATTTGTTACAACGTTCCGTAATACGGGACTAAGAGTAATAATTATAAACATTGATACCCAAAAGAGAAAATTAGAAGTCATAGGGACACCTACATTAATGACTAAATATGATTGCACTGAAGAAAATTCGACTCTCTGACCTGGGCCGTGCATTGAAAACCCCAAAAGTGCATTTGAACCATTGATGTATTATTTTGAATACATCAATGATTTGCACCTTAGCTGTCACCTATTAAAAGAAAACTGGCACATGTTTACCAACTACCCACATAAATAGACCAACTTCCTTATCGACAGCATTACAGACGAGACAGGTCTATTTCCATCATAGCATTGACAGTGACCGTTTCGTAGCTACGTCGGGACAGGCATGCAGACAATGTCGCGTGTAATGAGCGGAACTCTGCCGATGTCATTAGTGATGACGGGTCGTTACGCTCAAATTATTTGTCTTTAATAATTGGAACTATCTTTTGTACGTGGCTTTGCTTGTCGTTGGGTGGATTGGATTCCAAGGATCCCCTTGCTTGCTTGGGGTTATAAAATTAGTACAGATATTTTTGGTTTTTGAGCTTGTATGACGTGTAAAAGAATATTTTTCGTGCGTTAAAATCTTTGGCATGTTTTTTTGTCATTCAACCTTTCTACGTCAATCAACGATCGTAAGAAACAAAAAAACAACGTTTGAACGATACTCTTAATAGCATCTGAATATAGAAACAAAAATAAGCAAGCAGTTAAAATAACTGGAGATGGATTGAATTTCGCACACGAGCGGACATTATGCTGATAGATTTGTTAAAGAATGGATTATTATGAAAAGCAATAACTAACAATTCAATTAAAATATACAATACCACATTAGAAATATAGACTTTTAAACAATAAGAGATTAAATATAATTGATAGAAATGTGAGATAGGTAGAGTAAAGAAAAAGCCAAGTAAAGCCCTACCTTGACAAAAACTACAGTCCAATTTTGGACTTCAAGGATCAATGAACTAGGAACAGCAAAGAGTAATCGTAAACTTATACATGTTTTACTATCAAACGGGATATTGGAAATGATTTTCTACTGGTAGACGAACCATGTATGGCAAGAAATAAGTATGGAAGCATGCAGAATAATAATATGATTAGTTATAAGAACAAATGATATAATAACAGAAAAAAGCGAATGAGATTGACGTCTGACAGGAGTGATAGGGGAGTAAGTATAGAAGGAGGAAGCTCTTTGAACAGACTCCAAGTAAAATGGATCAAAAGCAGGAAAACGATGATGCTTGTGAAGAAATATATCAAGGTAACAAAGCAGCAGTTAAAATAATCGCAATACCTGAATCCCGATATTGAAATCTCTCTCCTTATAATCAAATCTCTTCACATCCACCCAAAAAGCGAACACCACTACAAATACAAATCGTAACTTTGAATCGTAACTCTCTTTCAAATGGATTTTCATTCCAAAGCTTCAGATATTTTCTCACAACTCACTGTAATCACAAAATGTATCTTTACAACAATTTTGTTTATTCAAAGCTGTTAAAGAATTATACTTTTCTACAATCTGCTTCGTATTAAAATCTTTCGGCCTTCAAATATTCTGTAGTATCGTAAGACACTTTCCCGTTTTCCTTTAAATAAACAAGGTTGTTGTATTGGTTGCCAAAAACCCGCCAACCGGCGTCGACTACGGGTTCTCTCTCACTGAATTAGATTATTTTGGAGAAATGCGTCTTAAAGCAATAGTCTGAGCTTATAGAACATGTGTTTTTACACCCACACTTGGCTTCAGATAATTTCACGTGTTGTATCGACGCGTGAGAATGTTTATTCTCCACAGAAGCTAAACAGCTAGCAATAGTATGCTATAATCAGACCATACTGTTCCTATGTCTAGGACAGCAGCTCAGGTCTCTTCTCTGTGAGTAGGAGTGAGCTGTAATGTACCACGAGGTTCTAGTGGAGAAACAGTAGTAGTTCTTGTTCAGCAAGATTCTGAGAGTCCCTTCGGCTCCTCCCAAGGCTCCCAGATCTCATTTGAAGATTTTAATCCCCAAAAAAAGTGCAGATTGGTAGACGTCACAAGTATTCTAATGCTTGGTTCCGGGAGTTTGAATCTGCCATGTTCAGCTAGTTAGAATTACCACGAAGAATTCCTGCGCATTTCTATGGCAAATGAATTGAGGAAGTATTATGTGTGAGTGCATTATGCCAATGATATTATAGGAAGTAAACAATTCAGATCTATTGAAACACAGGCACGACTTGGCAGTGCTTATGAAGATAGAAATGAAGTAAATGCAATCTATGTACATATTGTACATAGTAATGTAGGTAGATCAAGCTGATAGAATGTATTTTCTACAATTAATGTAACGGTCATTAATTTAAAGATGGCCAACACAAAGCCTAACCTAGATCTAGAAGCATGTATGTATCTAATTCTAATTTAGCTAAAAGGAAATGGATTATTTAATAAGATAATGGAAGTAGTTACTGAACATATAAGTTCAATTGAAAATTCATTCTCTACATCCGGGATAAATTTAATAACGGATGATTTTTTATAAATCCTGACAGAAATTCTGTCAATATCAACCTTGTTATTATAAATATTTCTACACGCAAACTTCATCTGTTTTGTTTATTTATTAAATATCCGTAAAACATCTTGTTTATTTTCATATTCAACATTTGGAACGTCTAACAATTTATTTAGTTCAATATTTCTTCGTTCATTCAAACATCGCAGGTGTGGTTTGTTATTTAGAGTAACCTTGGTTATCTAAATAACTCCGTCTCCAATTTTACGTTACGTTCTATTTGTAAATGCTTTTACATAACATTGTTGTTCTAAGAAGATACTGTCGGATCAGTTGCGGATCATCCAACATAATCACAATGTTGGCCTCTGAAGTGCTGAGCAACCGTATTATCTTGACTCCGTCACGAATTCTGATGTAACAGACGGCTATTGACGAAATACTACCGCTATCTCTACTTTTGATAACGAAGATGATTCTGTGCCAGGGTACAAGCATCCAGTGCAACGTCTGATTGAGAAGCACCTTTTACTCTGCGAATATTGATCCACTCCCGCCATCCTAAGGCCCTGATCATAAAGGTTAAGAAAAATAGGGCTTCGGAAGATATTAAATCATATCATTAAATCGATGGTTTTGATTTTTTCAATGAATACGAGATGTAATAAGACGAAGGCCCGGATTCCACCAAAGCGGAGGCTCTGATAGGACATACAGATATCTGAAGCATTGGTTAAAATCTACATCGTGTCTTTTCTCCTCTAATTTGTCAAATCTTGCTCATTTCTCCTCGGCCAGGTCTCTGACAACTTGGTAGAAGATAGATTGGGATAGATGCTCGTACGAAGTAAAAGATTGGGATAAAGTACTGCCTAGTATTATTGCTATGGGTAGATAACTATACATAACAATAATTGTCATCATCTTCTACAATGAGTATGGTCATATCTATTTCATTATGATTATCTTATTCTTCTATTTCAACAACATCACTAATTGAGCGTCGTCTTCCATAGATCAAAGTCATTGAAGCGTTGACCTCGACAAAGTTTGAGTGTTTGCCAAATGTATGTACCAACATGAGCAAAGGTATGTGTTCCATCGTTGACGAGGAAGCGTCTTAGAAGTTGACGGCAAGAAACGTAGCAACAAAACATTATGTGCAGGTCCATGTGTGAAACGGCTATTAATATCTAGTTAATTGCTGATTGCTGACATTTCTAGTTTATTGGCTAATTCGAAGGCTAAATGTGGCATCCTTGATCTATTTTAGACACAATGCCAGTTTCGAGCCCTTCTGCAAGATATGTATTATATTATCAGTTCTGTTACTGTATCACCGTATCAACAGCTTGGACATCATTGACATCGGTGAAGAGAAACGTTACATGAGGAAACCGCTGGACTTATTAAACTGGACAAATATTATGTTTAAAGCCATGACAGAGTGTCTTTACACAATACCACACGAAAAAGAAATAAGTTTTGAAGGATTACGTTAGGCTGAGATGACTTTTAGCTCGAAATAAAGAATATGGATTTTGGTTTAGATTGAAACCTTCTTTTCTGTCTCTTCTGCACAACCGTTTGCATGTTTCAGTATTATACATAACAAAGCTAAAGACAAGCTGTGCACTGAGCATTTGGCTACATATTTGTCGGATATAACACGAAAAGAAATTGACAGTTCAACTAGTTCTACTCGCTAATCGCTGGCAGTAGAACCCTAGCCTTAGTTGAGTTGTTGCTCTCTTGAGTTGATAAACATTCGTCACTCATTAAGAGCTAGATTTTAATGACCCGCGGCGTCTGTGATACAATTGTTATTGTATATTGTTGTGTTGGCATTGTCATCATTATGATTGCCTGTAGATGTATTTGTATGGCCACAGCTTCCTCTATATGAGCTTTTAAAGCCGCATTTCCATTGCACTAGGGGGAACGCGTCGCCGGATTTACAGTAGTCTTTGTCGTAGTGTGAACAATACAAATGTCGAGCGACAATGTCACACAAAGTCCGCGGATAATCGGATATGTCTCGTAAAAGTCCGACAACATGTTTCTGCGACATGTCCCCTAGTGAAAATGCGCCTATAAAGGTGTAATGTCAAATGAATACCAAGAACCATAAAGTTTTATAAGATCAGGCTAAGTGAAGCCACGATCTCCGCAAGGTGGCCGGTAACAGCTGGATAAGAGTAGCCGGTGAAATGGAATGAAATGAATTGCGGTGATCAAGTGGGCGTGCAATTGGAAAGGCCTATGTCCAGCAATGGGCTGCTATAGGCTGATGTAGATGATTTATTCTGAAAGTCAATAGACATGCAAGTTGTGCAATAGTGCAGTTTATTGATTTTAGATTTTTTTAGCTTTTATCGCAGGCTCTGAGCGCGGCGGGCTCGAAAAACCTAACGAAAAAACCTGACCACATTTGACAGCACGTCGTTTCAGTTCGGGAGACTTCGGCAATCATAAAGGTACGGACAGACGTGCTCATAAAGGTACGAAGAGGGATTTACTTTTTCTTACTGATTATAAACGGCCAGCTACAAAAGGAGTTTTCACAATGAAACCTACTTATAAAATTCTCCTACAACAAAGAAGTTCTTTATTACAGTAGTGCACCACAAACATTTTAAATAAATTATATTCTCGTTAAATATACGCGGTAAGCGATTTTTTCCTTTTAAAATAAAAAAAAATGTTATGCAATAGCTTCACCGCGGCAGTCTCCGAGTGCCACATGTATTTTTTTATTTCAGAGCGGCTTCGCTCACCCCCCTCCCCCCTTCTCTATAAAGCCTGTAATCTTCTCCAGGGCGTAACTGTATACAGTACTCCCAAATTAATAATGCGCATAGAAATCTTCGTCACTGTTCGGCAACGGTCGTATTCCACGAGCGTCGGAAGACGATATGTATATAGAGTGGTTAAGTGCATTTTTTTCATGCATAATTTAGCAGAATTATGTGTTTTGTGCTAAAAGAGATAAATATTGATTTATCAGTAACGAAATTGATTCGATAATTCTATGTAAGTAAATAGCGAGGAAAACGACACGATTGCGATTATGCTACAATCTTTGTTGAATTGATTTACTTCTTCATACTGAAGCTGGTGTAATGATGGAAGAAAAGAAGGTTTAAATAACACAAGGTTTATATTAGAAGAAGAAAAAATGGTTTTCAAACACAGGTTTACATTAAAATCTAATCATTAAAATCTCAGTTCAACATACATTACATACATTCGTTCGTACATTTACGTAGGTATTTTTAACATTAAAAAACGTAAAAAAATATTAGTATATTTACCTATTTTACAAAATAAACTATTTCAATTTGAGTAAAATAATTAAAGTTGAAATTAAATTCACCTTTGAAAACAAAACCAAGAAGGGTGTGTAATAGCAGCTCTATATAATTCCACACAGAGAGAACACGTGCAGTCACCACCAATATATAAAGACGACTGACGGACCTTTGACTGACCGGTGACAGCCGCCGACCGCCCGAATTGTTTTCAATTGTTTCACATGATTTGACATATGACATTGACTCCTGTTTCTTTCGAACTAGGTGCAAAATGCAAGTGTATTGTTTAGGGCTCTCTCCGATTTAATGATTCGGGTGTTTCCGGGAATACGACAATTAGCGAAGATTTGCATGCGCATTATTAATTTTGGAGTACTGTACTAAAATTTAAGTCAGTTAAGTCCAAGTATGCCATGGTATGCACGACGCTACGAGTATGTAGAATGTAGGTATGACGCCATGGTATGCACAACGCCACATCATTCCACATTTCTCCTTGGCGGAGATTATCAAGTTCTGCTCTAATAGTTGCATCGATCTTATCGTCATACGTATGCGTGTTTACAATGTATTAATATCGACTAAAATCGTGTAAAACAATTGGTGTGACGGTCAATCTGCTTGTCTTGTAGTGTATAATAATATATGAGTGTAATCCTGGCAGGGTCGCCATATAAGGTTGGGCGTTAAGGTGATAAAAGAAACATTTGCTCCTCGCGAGTAATCATTTAATACTGGCTCAAATATTAAGTTATACGTGATTTATTAGGATAGCTTCACAGGGTCGTTCCCAAAAGGTCCATGATTCTTTTGTTATCTGTTTCCCAACGGCTCCATGACAAATTATAATATTGTTTTGAATTTGCCTACATGAGTTCCCAACAGGTCCACGAGATTTAAAAAAAGTACAGTCAGTAGAAACGATTTCATGTAAGTTCACATATTATACATGATATAGCTAGTAAGTATACACTCATACACTACAGTTTTAAAAAGTTGTAACTTTGGGGATAATTTTTTAATCCATTGATCTATTGTAGATTCTGTTAAATTGACAATGTTTCGTTGGTATTTCTTACGACGATGATATGTTTATTTCCATGTTTAAACACATCCACGAACCCAGCAAAAATTCCTGAGGGGCAAAGTTTAAAAAAAACAATAAGGTGCAGCGGGGCAATCTCGACAGCGGGAAATTTCAACTAATCTTAATAACTTCTACATTTTACTTTATTTGAATAAGTGCCATCTATGACCGGATAGCTCAAAAGCAATTTCATAATTTCTACATAGATGGCACTGCTAGATCCAATACTGTTTGATCGACACGGTCATTTTGTTTTCTTCTCTTTTTCTTGTTTGAACGTGCAAATTAGTGTCTCACATTTTTGCGAAAATGTGTTTTACGAAGATTTTCAAAGGTAAGACATTTAATTAAAGCCTATTTCATGTTTTTAGCTATTTTTTTCTGTTGTATCTTGCGTTTTAACAGCATTTTGGTGTGAGTTTGAATAACCCCACCTGGATTGTAATGGCGGCTAATTTCAACTTTTTTGCAGTTGGAATTGCCCCACCAGGTTTTATATGGAAATGAACAAACACTAGTGATGTGCATGTTTCGATATGTTTTGTCGATGTAAATACTTTAAAAATATTTACTTTTAGCTATATTATTGTAATCTTTCTATTCGCAGGATCGCAACACGATTCAAATCGATGCATTTCGAGGGATTGCAGCAAGCAGTGCAAGATGTCAAAAATAAATAAATCTTAATCTTTCTTCAATTACAAATGAATACATAATTAGTAGGTGCCTGTCAATTCGACCAGTACTTTTAAGAATTCAAAGATTAGTTTTAAGTTGATTACCTACTTTTTATAGCTAATGCTGCAATTTCGGAAGCTAATGATGTATTATCGGTAGCTAAAAATGTATTTCTGCAATTTCTGTAATTTTCACTTGACACTTTAACTTTGCATTTGATTTTTTTTAAGGATTGTGTGGTTAGCGATATCTTCAAAAGAACATTATCTGGTAACCTTTCAAGATGATGATGTCACCCCGACGCATAGGAGGTGGTTAAAAGCAATTTTAACCACCTCCTATGCGTCGGGGTGACATCTCTATAGTTTAACTTGATACTAGATTTTTTTTCAAGCGATGAATCTAACCTAGTTACGATTCGACGATTACGATACGATTTCTAGTGGCCACAAACGCGACTGCTGAGTAACAGCAGTGCTGAAAATAGGGGGGTGCCAAAGGTGCCCAGGTATAGGGACCCTGGACGGGCGCAGGAATAGTCAGAACGGGACCAGAATTGGAGAGACTAGGATACAGTCAAATAAGGTCGCATTGTGCGCATAAAAGGCTAGTTACGCCACTGAGCAAGAGATCCTGGGTTCGACGCCCAGTCGGGCAAAGTGTTATCGGTATTTTACTACTGAGTTCCTCAGTAGCAGCCTTAGTATTTGTTCCCGAGTGTTGGCAATTGTTTCGAACTCTATTACACGGGGGTTAAAAAAGGTAACTGAAGGAAATTAGGTGGGATCTTGAATTCAAAAGTGAATAGGGTACTTCTTGGCTAGTGTGCTTCACTGTCGACCACATCATGGGTTACCATCAGGTGAGATATCTATCAAACACGAGCGCTATCTTAAATTAAAAAAAAAAGTATGTTCGGGATAACAGGCGTAACGTTGTGTTATGTTACTCGGTAAATTCTTAGTAAAACTTTAACCTCTTAATGTAGCAAAGATAAATTGATTGTCAAATGAACCTCACAATATGGTGTTATTTGCTGATGACACTTCTATAATTTTTAAAACAAATAGATGGGCCAATAATCTAGACGACGACGTCAATAATGCCTTACGTCAGGCCCATAACTGGTTTATAGCAAACAATTTGGTACCTATGTTACGATAATAAGTAGTAGTATATTGAATAAAGAGGCACTAGAATCTAGAATTCGTCGGCTTTATAATAAGTCTTATAAATGGGACTGTGGCTCCATTACATTTTATTTTTTTCTTTGAAAATTCGAAGATGGCTGTAACTGGCCTACTTTTAATAGCAGGGGAGCCAATGACAGATTTACCTGACCCATTTACTCTCAAGCGATAATTAGTAGACTACATCAGAGAATCGTATCTATAATAAAGATTTCTGGACATCAGCTACGGTTCCGTTGATGGGATACGCAGTGGTAGGGCTCCAAAAACAAAGAAAAAAAAATTCATACAGTCATTTCCTCCCAACTGAAACTTGTTTATATTTATCTTACTACTTATAATAAAAACAATCAGCTGACTATATCATTATGGTAATCCTTTACATCCTTTACATATCACTCCAAAGTTCATTAAATTTTTCTACTCTCTACAAATGATGGGGAGTCAAAACTTTTCTTTCGGAAGTCGGTGGCAAAAAAGTCAATGAAATAAAAAAGCAAAGCCACCGACTTCCGAAAGAAAAGTACTTAGATGACATAGTTGTGTTTGTAACATAATGTCACAAGAATGACTGTATTGTAGTACCTATCTACCTATACAAAGTTTATTTGTTAGACCGAATTTCTTTCAATTACTGTAATGACAGCATTTATGAGATTATGAGAAAAACATGTAGATAAATAGGCCAACGAAACCAGCCATTTAAATTGTAATCAGCGCAACATTGAAAAAAGTGCTTTTCTTCAACCCAGTAATAAAATTATAAAACATGAGAGCGTGTTTCTCGCATAATTTTATTCATTTTAAAATGTCGCATGACGACGTTTATTTATGTAACACATAACATTGCAGTAGCACAATGCTGTATTACCAGGGACATTCAGTGGTTATGTAGGTTCAATATCAGTGCAGTAGCAATAGCGTGGTTTAAACGATACAACATCAAAGTAATGTTTTTTTTTTGTGGAAAGACAAAAAAAATACTATGAACAGGATTTTTAATCCACAAAAAATATACAATTCGCGACGCAGGCAAAAAAAAAAATCAAATTATGTAGGTAGGTATTTCAATAAAAATGCACTTTTGTAAGTTAAAATTTAGAAATAAAATAGAATTGATTGTAAACCCATTCGCAATAGTTTCGTTAGAAAGACAATAAAATAAATGAACGTATTTTAACTCTTAAATATTATACTATATTAGCATTTTTTTACGATGAGCTCGGCCATGGCTAATGTCTTTCATATGTTTTTCAACAAATTAAAATATGTGTTTTAATACAAAGCCAATTGTTATTTATTTGTGTCCCGTTTCCACAGATAAAGCGTAAAACGGTTTTTTGGAGCATCCATCTAAATTTAAGGTAAATGTAACGTGTTTTAGTAATAAATAAAAAATAATGTGTGAAAAGGAATAATTTCAAAATTACATTGCTCGCTCATGCTCTATTCTCAGATGTCATTGCCTACTTTATATGCTCTAGTATTTATCGAGTTTAATGGCTTATAATGCAGTACCTATATACAGGGTGATTTGTTATTCGATGCGGTACTTGAAATGGGTGATACTAGACCTTATTTGCAACAATTTTAACCCCGACAATATGGGGTCTAAACTGGCTGGTTTTAGAGATATCGAACTTTAAAGATTTTTCGAAAAATTTCCACCTCTCCCTCATTAAGTGCTTAATGTTAGAAATTACCGATAGTCACCACTTAGAATTTATACTTTTCTGATAGAATATGAACGACTGAATCTAGTGAATACAAGTTTGTTATAAAAATAATCATAAATCTTGAGAAATTAAGTGACATAAAGTTTCTGTTTTGAAGATTTCTGAAAACTTTCCTTGTCTTTCAAAGCATATTTTTCAAAATAAATGCATGACACTTGGTGTACAAATTACAGAAAAAACTTCCTTGTCTCATCACCTTTCTAAAATGGTGCCACAGTATCCACTTTTAGTTAGTGTCTTATCAGAAAATTAGGGTTGTTACTAACAAAGTAGTAAATCAAAGAAAATCGGTTATAATGTTTTTTCGACCCAACATTTTTTTTCTGTGGTTTTTGTCCAAACTGCTGTCTGACATTAGCTTTTTGAGTCAATGCGCTTAATTTTGGTCGATCGCATCAAGCAAAATCGGTCTTTATCTGGAGTATTTTTACCTGTCCTACAAGTAGGTGACCCAACTTTTATGCATGCCAGTTTAGTTTTTTTTGCGATATAAACATTCCGTCATTGTACATTTGTTTCAAGTAGCTGTTTCAAATGAAAGAAAATTGATGGTTTGACTATCTGATCCATAGGTAAAAATACTCCAGATAAAGACCGATTTTGCTTGATGCAATCGACCAAAATTAAGCGCATTGACTCAAAAAGCTAATATCAGATAGCAGTTTGGACAAAAACCACAGAAAAAAAGTGTTGGGTCGAAAAAACATTATAACCGATTTTCTTTGATTTACTACGTTGTCAGTAACAACCCTAATTTTCTGGAAAGACCCTAACTAAAGGTGGATAATGTGGCACCATTTTAGAAAGGTAATGAGACAAGGAAGTTTTTTCTGTAATTTGTACACCAAGTGTCATGCATTTATTTTGAAAAATATACTTTGAAAGACAAGGAAAGTTTTCAGAAATCTTCAAAATAGAAACTTTATTTCACTTAATTTCCCAAGTTATGATTATTTTTGTAACAAACTTGTATTCACTAGATTCAGTCGTTCATATTCTATCAGAAAAGCATAAATTCTAAGTGGTGACCATCGTTACTTTCTAACAATAAGCACTTAATGAGGGAGAGGTGGAAATTTTTCGAAAAATCTTTAAAGTTCGATATCTCTAAAACCAGTCAGTTTAGACCCCATATTGTCGGGGTTAAAATTGTTGCAAATAAGGTCTAGTATCACCCATTTCAAGGACTGCATCGAATTACAAATCACCCTGTATATTTATCCAATCTATGAGAAAACTATGCAATACTGCTAATAATAGTATTGCCGTATCCATGTAAACATAAAGATAATATTGATTATTAATTTGTAAACTTTAATCTTGTTTAAAGGGTCAACAATGCTCTAATATTTTTTTTTCATATCATTGCTTAATAGAATCATTGCTTAATGCAATACTTGAATATTCTAATATGTTGCTTGAGCAATAGAATAATACGAGCAAGCTATAATAAATTTTATCGCTTTCATTCAGTTAAAATGGCCTTTTAATGGACCGATTGGATTATTGTTTTATGCATATAATATGGTCATCATAAAAAACTTTTTTCAAAAAAATTTAACCGCCTTCAAAAACAACCACAAAAAAGTTTAAAATAACCTACAAAATAACTTTTCTTTCGGAAGTCGGTGGCTTTGTTTTTTTATTTCGTTGTCTTTTATGCCACCGACTTCCGAAAGAAAAGTTATTTTGTAGGTTATTTTAAACTTTTTTGTAGTTGTTTTTGAAGGCGGTTAAATTTTTTTTGAAAAAAGTTTTTTATTTTACTCTTTTTAGTTTAAATATTCAACCCAAAATTCTTGTCAAATACATCATTTCTTACATGTGCACTAGAATTTGGTAATCCTTAGCACCGGTATTAACATCGCTCATGTACACAATAAGCTAATAAAATTCCCTATCAAAAACTGCTGAACCGATTTTGATGAAACTTGCTGTGTTCCCTAAAGTGAACTATTCCTCGTACAACAAAAAAAGAATTTTGAAAATCGGTCCACAATTAGCGGAGTAATCGCGTAACAAACACTCAAAAAAGTAAAGATCATCACACCATCCATCAATAAAAATGAAAATAACGATGAAATTTTTATGGGACCAATGGGAAAGTATACTGCATCGAACGAAAAACACTAATCGGACCAGAAACCTCGGAGTAATCGGTGTACATACATAAAAAAAAAAAAAAAAAAAAAAAACATACCGACCGAATTGAGAACCTCCTCCTTTTTGAAGTCGGTTAAAAATGACTAATGTGAAATTCCTAATTTACTATTGTTTTCCATTATACATATTATTGCAATAATGTCAGAAAGTGGGGTTAAGCTTGTAGTAACTTAGCCACAATGTTTACTAAAATAAAATCAGTCTATTTTTTATCACTTTTTCTGGTACCCATTAGGTATTTTAAAAAACTTGCTATGTACTGATCGCAGCGAACTATTTCTGCAAACAAACATCTCGTGATAACCGCTTTCTATTCTTATGCTGATCGTGACGTAACAGTCACTGAAAACCAGCTGAAACCTCTGAAAAACGTACTCAGATTACACAATAGGAACCTCTTACAACCCAACCGCAAATAAAAACATCGTAAATTGGCGCTATGAATTATATTAATTACGACTTAAGTGATAAAACTCACCATTTTATTTTAAAAGAGGCGCGTAATCCAAAGGATCTATAAATAGGAACGCTGGCACGTCCGTCCGCCGCGAGCAATGCGGAGCAACTGCGGGCTCGTGGCCGGTCAAGGGCATGGAAACTGTGCCAAATGCTAATAATCGACTTCTGACAGCGCGGGAAACTTCAGCGATGGCGGGAAATGCTTTCAATATGGCGGCCACCCTAACCTAGAAATGTTGGCCTTCTGAACTTTGATATTAATTATTTAGGCCTTTTTTCGGTAATATCGACCGATGGTACCGAGTGGTATCAGTAGGTACTGAAACTTTGGGTGCTTTACAAATCAATAACTAACTTTATTACTATCTTTATACAACGTCCTTCATGTGGTCTTCTTCAATGCAGGTGTCATTGCGGAGCCAATTACTTCCTTTTGTGTTTTTTTTTATTAAAGGAAATTATTATAGCGATAAGTTGTTTATGGCAAGAATATCTTAAGAACTTGGTTTGCGTAAGGACTTCGTAAATTGGCCAATAAGGAAGTTTTGATTGTACTTAAATAATATAATTTGTCAATCCCGATGTCAAAAATTAATATAATTTAACTTCCAATACTTCGTTATTGGAAGTTAAATTATATTAATTTTTTATTCTATACTTATTACAAATCACTCAATAATTAAAAAGTTAATTATTTCCACTGTGCGTCACTAGCAGAATTATAATATAAAAAAAACGTTTATTTATTTAAAAGGGACATTGTTGCAATAAAAAATATTTTAGCAATTACAATGGAACACAGTTGCTTATTTGGAATGGCCAATAGCCATAGAGGAATAAAAAAAAAACTTGTGCACTCTGACCTTAGGTATTTTTAAACGAAATAAAACAAAATTCATACAAAAGTGTGCTCCTTTATTTGTTGTTGGTAAATAATACCTCTACTAACACATATGTGTTGAGATTCTTAAATAAATTAACCTTATGCAATAAATTAAACATTCTTCAACTCACATTTTCTAATTTTCCAGGGTTGTGGGAATGCATTTGTAAATAATAATAATGCTTTATTTAATTTTACCTAGTATTCTTGTAAGTTCAAACTAATTAACTGTAATGTTCTTGAAAAGGATATAGTGATAGGTACTTATTAATATCTCTGCGTGAGATAAGGTAATAATTGGAACGCTACCATATAATTATAATAAAATGTAACTTTTACACAACAAATGATTAAAATTAAACATTTTTTTGTTTTGCTTGCAGTTGCTTTCATCTGTTTGAGCTGAATGTAAACTGGGTGTTTTTTTAGTGTTTGTACAAGGGGCAAATGGGAAAAAAAAAATATGTAGGGCAGGCTTTATACAAAAAATCTTATAACCCCTTCGTCACTACGTATTTATTATGGTGGCTGTTACAATTTACAAATATTCTCTATAGGTACGGTACCTATGCGACAAAAATTATAAGGAAAATTTGATCACGCCAAATTGTGAAGTCGTACGGGCTTTTTAAAAATTACACGCTCCTAAATAAACAATAATCATGTCAAAATAACATTAGCAAGGTACCATAAAAAGATTTACCTACTCTCATTGAACACGAACATTATCAAAATAAAAGATAAAGATTGACACAGTAGCAGTAGGTAACACAACGTATTATGGCGCCAAAATTCCCATTATCACCGCGCATGGGCCAAAGCGCGCGCAGCCACAGATAAAAAATTAAATAAGTAGATGTATCTGTAATCTGTATCGCAATGAAAAAAAAAATTATAACTAACATTATTTAGTTATAGAAATACCTAGTGTCATAATTATTTTTTTAAATTTCATTTCGATATACTATTTGTAAAGTACGTCTATATAAACTCATTTTGAGTTTTGTATTTTGAATTTAACGTTATGAGAGTAGATAAAAAATATAAAAATAAAAACTTGCACAAAGTATTTTTTTTAAATTAAATATCGTCGTCACAATATGGCGTTACCTTCTCTGTAAATTTTCTCGCATATTACTTACACGTATTTTTAATGCAGCCGTTTAACTATTATCAAATCCCAACATAAAAATTCCCCGAACTAAATGAAAACTAATTTAAATTTATGATTTTTTTAAGGGCCTGTGTAATTGAGACTATTCTTTAAAAATCATGTTTATATCATTCACGATAATTTCATATAAAAGTGCATGATAAGATTTTTAAGTGAAAATATTAACTATCTACAATAAATATTTATATACTTAATATGTTTCTAGTTGACTAAATCTAAGTTGGCCCCTTTGGTGATAAATCTACGTGACTTACCTACTCTAGCTAAGTTTATGAATAACTAATTTTTGTACGTGTGTGTGTGTTGCACGCTAAATTAAAAAATAAGCAAACCCACTTCTGACACTTTCGAAGACTAAATCGAATTGAATTTCATATAATTAGTCTGAATTGTACCTAGGTATATTAAATCCGATTTGATAAACCTCGAAAAATGTCGGGAGTGTGCCTGCTAATTTTGAGATCAAAATCTTAAAAATATAGTTGAAGATAAAACTTACAATTAAAATAA
Organism: Agrotis exclamationis; assembly: GCA_950005045.1. Lineage (NCBI taxonomy): Eukaryota > Metazoa > Arthropoda > Insecta > Lepidoptera > Noctuidae > Agrotis > Agrotis exclamationis. The sequence goes on from OX465421.1 coordinate 2,867,346, forward strand.
ACTAAATCTGATATAATTTATAATTATCAAATTATTATATAAAGCCCTTTCACCGTTATTTTACCTATGATGTTGCATCATTATCAACATTGGAGTGATCTTTATTTCCGTTATTTTTTTATTCGGAACTTCATAAGTTGCAATTTATATGTAGAAAAAGACAAAATAATAGCGAGACCGAGACAGCTGAAAATCTCTCACATATTCTTCTTTTATTAACTTCCAGCCCACTTTGGCCGAAAAAGAAATATTTTTTTATAATAAATCTCTAACCCTAGGAACTCTAAAAGGGTTCGTTTAAAAACAGAAACTTACATACACAAACACCCAGACCCGGAACAATTATTTGCAGATCATACAAATATTTATTCCGTGCGGAGATCGAACTCGTGACACGCGATTTGGAGATTCATAAATGGCGTGAAGTATAAATGTGGTGTTACTTCAAAATGTTAAGACAAATAATAATAATAATATTCCACAACTATCACACAACGCCATCTAGTCCCAAGCTAAGCAGAGCTTGTGTTATGGGTACTAGACAACTGATAAACATACTTATATATTTCTAAATACATACATATATTATAGATAAAATACACCCAGACACAGAACAAATGATCGTGCTCATCACACAAACATTTGTCCTGGGTGGGAATCGAACCCACGACCTCCGGCATAGCAGTCAGGGTCACTAACCACTAGACCAACAGGCCTGTAACACACACAGACACCTGATAACTGCCGTATCCTGTTACCAATTCGTTATAGGAATGCTATTGACATTGACAAACTTTTCGCTAAGTTCTGGGCTTTTTCAAAACATTAAAATGTATTCGCAAAAAAAAGGCTTGTTGCTGTCAAAGGTAAAATAATTGTGAAATTACTGTATGTCTACGTATAATTTGACTTTGACAATTAAATAGGTTAATCTGTAAAATATTGAACTTAAATCTATTCCATTTACTTTTAGTCACTACAGTAAGTTTTTTTTAAATACCTCTAAAAATAGCTACACGTCTTAAACTAAGGCACTTCTTACAATATTTGTGTGTGCGTCGTCTTTACAAAATATTTGATATAAAATATATTATAGTAAACGTGTTTTATATCTTATATTTGTGCCGACTACGGCTATATTTGATTTGTCGACCTTTGTTTTTGTTCTGTTAGAAAAATGGACAACATATTATTTGGTTAGTCGGTCTTCAGTTTCATAAAATATAGCTTTACAGCAAGAAACATTTTATTAATTTAATTCTTTATTTTTAGCTGTGGTAATATATTATCTGTTGATGCGAAATTATAAGTATTATGTTTTTATATAAAAAAAATGCTTAGTGACATGCTCAAGCATACTTAAATCGTCGGATTTTTTTTTTAAATTAGTCGATCGACTAAATCAAACATAGTCGAGTCACTTAAATATTTTAATTCGATTTTAATTTTGCTTACAATATACCTACCATTTCTTAATTAAATCTAAACAAGTAATTATATCCCAGTTTTTTTGTATGATATAATTTTAATATCTAAAACTATCATTTTCGGCACTTTCACTGCTCTTACAGAGTCCATCAATATAATATTGATATTATATACCAATAGTTAGCACTATTTGCAGTTACTAAGAAGTTGTATTTTCTGTACTTGGTCGGTTTTACTATTCGTAGTTATAACTTATAAATAAACCTTATATTTTATAGTATACAGTAATTTTAGGTTATTTTGTTGTTTTTTTTTACTTAACGTTTAAAGATCCAACCCGTTTAATTGTGCTTTGGCTGTTTATAATTTATTCACCCTTTACTAATAACTGTGGAGTAAAGTTAATATCATAATTATTTCCAAATTACTATTTACTTAGGTAAATTTTTCGCGCTTTAGGTATTATATGTATAACTTTTCTCCACATTTATTAAGATTTTAAGCATTTTATCAAATTGTAAGGACGCGTCTTCATTGCAAAGGCAACTGGAACGCGATGGCAAAGATGGCGGAAACGCTGAAGAGATCAGCGAAATCATTCAAAAAACATAAACGTGATGTAAATCTAATGCATATTTTTTCTCCTCACACATTTATAAACTTAGGTACCTTTATAAGTCAATGCGTTATTTGCAATGGGGAGGGCAACTGGGGAACTAATGGCGCTAGTATAGCTTGTTCCAAGCATCGTCAATGGCTCAAATCTTATAGGTACTTCAAAATAGTACTACCTCATTGGTCGGATTAGGACTTAGCTATGGTGGCGCCATCTACAATTAGCTTTGACCGGCCTTCCCCATTGTTCATAGTTATTCGACAGATTATAATTTTACTAGATTTAAGCACATACGGTGTTCACGATATTACGGTCACAAAACAATCTCTCGTTCATCTCCACAGCAGTGTCGCCATCTATATTTTCACGTCGCGTTGCAGCCGCCTTAACAGCGACTAAAGCCTTACCTTAATTATATTTTCAGACGCCATAATTATTCCGGTTAAAAGAATACTAACTATTTATGTTAGGCCTCCTGAATTTATAGCAGGCTCCACCGTGATACGTCGCATTGATTGGTTTTTATAAGTGACAAAGTAAGGCTCCCGAGCTGGCCTAACATAAATGTTGAATCGGGCCTAAATGTGCGTGTTCAAATGTATTTCGCCCGAGCTTTGTTCATAGAGGGCGCGCACGTCGTCGTGTGTCATTTGAGACACTGTCGGGATCTTCGAGACGTTGTTCAGGATTGGGTTCACCTGAAACAAACATTATTTTTTATTTTTATTTATTTATTTTTATTTTATTTTTATTTTTATTATATGGGTGATCATCGAAATGGAAACTGACGTGGAACGTTCACCATCGTCATCAGCCTTAAGACGTCGACTGCTGAAAATGGAACCACCACATAAGGAATTTCTTCTGTATCGTGGGAGTGTTTCATCATCATCATCAGCCTATAAATGTTCCCACTGCTGGGACACAGGCCTCCTCTCTGTGAGAGGGAGTGGGCCGTAATCTACCACGCGGGCCCAGTGCGGATTGGTAGATGTCACATGTCTTCGAATTCTTGGTTCTAGGACATGCCGGTTTCTTCACGATGTTTTCCTTCACCGTTTTGAGAGCGGTGGTGTTGAAATAAATTACACAAAGTAATGCGCCTGACGGGGTTCGAACCCACGACCTAAGTCGAGGCCGATACCACTGGGCCACCACTGCTCTCAAAGTGTGAGTGGGGAGTGTTTACAAACATTTAAACTCTAGAACCCGGAACAACTACTTGTTAGTACCTAGATTATACAAATATTTGTTCCATTCAGGAATCGAACCCTCAGCACGCAACACAGCAGGCAATCGCAGAGTCGCTGTTTCCGTCAACCAACATTAAAATAAGTATTGGAAATTTATTTTTAAATTTTTCTCCAAGTAGCAAAGAAACATTCAAAATGTAAGTTATATCGCTCGCATTTTCACGAGGGGAGAGGTGAGGTCGTACGCACATTTACTGCAACCTCGCCCTGAAACGTGCAGGAGGTAGAACGATTCCTTTTGCAGGATATCTCGCTCCATCGTCGACCTTGTCTTAGTCACTCCTGACCTAGACTAAGGTCAAGAGCAAACCCATCAAATATAAAAATAATATGCCTCAAACTTTTAATTGATACACCCGTGTCCAGTGAGGCGTCAGGCTTAAGTTGAGGAGGTCGTGGTCTTACCGCTGTGATTTCGGCGTGCTCGATATGCCTCACACTGGCATTGTTTTTGGGATGAATAAAGGGTACTCTATTTGGTTAGATTATATGACCGCTTTAGACTTGCAATCGGTCACTAAATTAAAACAACCTCGTAAGCTACAAGTCCTCACCTTATTGCCAGCCATGCCAATGAACCCGTTGCTGACACCTCCATTCCGCACGGTCCCGTTAGGTACGGAGCCGTTCGCATGTCCGTTAGCAAGTCCACCTCCCATACGAGTCACAGCTGTGGCGAACTGCTGCATGCTGGAGTTGTCTGCAATGAACCACGGGGTTACTAACTCGCCACACTCTTCCCAAATCTCTACTATTCACGGTAGTGACATCATCTGCCTAGTCTTTTGCTAACTATATTAGGGTCGGCTTCCAGTCGACCAGATGCAGCTGAATATCAATATTCAAAATGATGACATGTTAAATATATTTTGGAGAGGCAACCGGATGGCAAATGGTTATCTGACCTTTTTTATCGTGGTAAAATCATCAAATGAGTCCTCCCACCCAGGGCAGGGCAGGAGGTACTGTCAGACTTGTACTGACTAAATTCCACAGTGATCATTCAATAGCCCTTTACGTCCCAGGGTCACGGTTACCTGATGAGACAGTCCCGCGACTGGTAATCTGGCTTTGGAGTGGCATAGATCCCCTTGTATCAACCGAATTGACCCCAACTAGACTAAGGCGGCAGAAAATGTTTTTTCACTGCCATAAAAATGATGTTAATGTAACTTCTTCAAAATTGGTGAGCATACTTATTGTTAATCTAAAAACGTGGGAAAATAATTGCCATCTGATTCTGATACGCAGTTTTAGTAGAAACAACCCTTTAAAGTTGCTGAAAAATACTAACTGGGTTATGGAGATTCGAAAGGCAGATGCTCCATGTAAAATAATGGTCCTATTATCCTCTCGAGCGCTTTTTGAACACCATTTGTACATAGCGAAAAGTGGAGAGAAAAGAGCTATTATTTCACCGATTTTTAGCCGGGTGCTAGGGGAATTTAGCCAATTTTAGCCAATCGCTTGAGAGGTTAAGACTTTTGAATCAGAACATTTTTAAATTACTTTTAAACACCCTGTCCTACGAGACAACCCAATCCACAAAGAATCTTGAACAACTAGACCCTTACCTCTAGGAACTGCTGGCTGTTCCTGTGGCATGGCAGCCAAGGCTTCTGCCTTGTCCATCTCCTCCAGCAGCACTCGAGTGAATTCCTCCTGCACCTCCGGAGTGTCCGTGTCGCCATCGACCTGAGAGTGACGAGGGCCTATTATTTAGAGACTTACATTGATGTGATTTCTAAAAACGGTAAAAAAGTGAAAGTATCTTTATCCCTCGGAAGTCGGTGGCAAAAATGAACTAAAAAACAAAGCCACCGACTTTCGAAAAATTTTACAATTTGTTGGTTTTTGAAGGCGGTTAGTTTTAACTTATGCTTTTTAGTTCAAATATTCAAGCCAAATTCTTGTCAAATACGTAATCCGTAGGGTATTGTATATTTGGATGATTTTATTATCGGTAGGTAAGAACATACGGCAATCGATGTACACAATAAGCGAAACGGCAATCGATGTACACAATAAGCGAAAAATGCTCATAAAATAAAAACTACTGAAATAAATGATAGATATATTACATCGGACAAAAAAAGAATCATCAAATCGGTCCACCCAGTCGTAAGTTATGAGATAACAACTTCTTCTCTCAACTCTTCCTCCTTTTTTAAAGTCGGTTAAAAATAAAGGCGATCTTTCGACAGCGAGAAGAAATGGCATATTGGTGCCGTTGAAATAAGACGAGAGATTATGATAATTAGCACATATATTCAGTTTTGGGAAAAATTAGTTTAAGTGTACTATGAAGTTTTATTTAAGTCACTTTATTTTAATGTCTCCTAAACATAGCGGCATCGCAGCTTCAGCATTTGCAAGTCATAAACGGCAAGTGCTTTATTAAGGTTAACTAATTTTAACTTAAGTTTCAGTTTACTGGGAATTGTTTTTGTCAAAAATTTTCACTTTTCTTTAAAACATTCTTTTGGTAAAATAATAAGAATAGTTTATGCTTTTATACGAATTCAAATAAAATGACTTCTAGTCAACATCCAGAATGCTAACCGCCCGACTGCAAAAAGTTAAACATCTGTTGAACACTTGTCTAAAAAAAGTGTGACTGCAAAACGAACCATATATGACCGTCAAATGCTGTTTTGCAGTTGACAGTTTTTTAAACAAGTGTTCAACCGATAAACTGTCATCACAGTCTAAACCGATAAACTCACAATGACCAGCCGGTGGTCCTGGTCCAAAATCTTGAGCATGTACAGGCTGAGCTCGCGGAACACCTCCAGTCTACGTCGGAAGGCTGCCACGGAGTCATCACGCCGGCCTCGACCCAGCTGCAGCTTGGAACAGTCCAGCAGGACCATGCGAGGAGACACGTGGAACTGGAAAGGCAGAGAAGAAGATGAATCACTTATCAGCATGCCAAGTAAGTCAGAAGATGGTGGGCATGTGGACGGCGAGTAATGGTTCCCTCGCCGTTCGATCATGGACCATGCTCGGGTAGATGGCGCTTTGAGTTTTACGCGGGACTCAAAGAGGTGTCAGCAATGTGACGAGGAGGACCCAAATGCCTGCCTGGGGTTGAAAAACTGTCCAAACGGGTAATAGTGACCTTGAAACGTAAAGGGCTATCGAATAGGTGCGTACACGCAACATGATAAAAAATTGATGTGGTACGACCTTCAAACGTGAAGTGGGTACCACAACAAGCGATCAGCTGTTGCGGTCACCGGCCGCCATTACTGATGCAACTCCTTGGTGAAAGTTTACATTGAGGTTCCAAATTCAAATCACATTATTCCCACGGGAATAATAAAATTCAGTACAATATTATTGCCCGTCTCGAGCGGGGGCATCAATGACTTGCTTTACAGTACTTGGTTTGCATGATATATAATTTGACATTTACGAGCAGGTGGTGTGAAAAATTCGTTTATTTCAAGTGACAAGACTCATATACAAACAGATAAAAACTATGCTCAACCTGTTTATCAAACCCGAGACCTCATATCCAGCGGTCCACAAGATCAACGAGGCGGTCCATTAACAACCAATTTCTTAAAACCCTTACCTCATTCTGGAACTGCTCCATCTGTTCCACATCCCGAGGATACCCATCCAGCACAAGTCCCCCGCCTGTCCTACTGGCCTCCTGCACGGCTGCCCTCACCAGCCTGGTGACCAGCTCTTTAGGGACCAGTTCCCCCCCACTAATGGCTGTGCGGGCGAGAGCGCCGTCTGATGCTGGACGGCCTCCGGCGTCCGCGAGGCTGCGGAGACGCTGGCCTAGGCTGGAGGTGGAACAAGAGAACGGAATATTGAAGTTACTTTATTAGAACATGAGTGAGGTACATTGTTGTCAGTCAATCACTTGAAAACAAGATGGGTTTTGCTGTTAACTTTATTCTAGGTCAGGGGTCTGACGGGGCTCCCCTTAGAGATCCCAAGCCTGCCTGGGTCGCGGGACAGTTTCATCAGGTAACTGTGACCTTGGAACGTAAAGGGCTATTGAAGGATCACAGTGGATTTTAGTCAGTGCAAGTCTAACAGTCTCTCCCATCTCTCGGACTCATTGGATGGTGGTACCAGGATAAAAAAAGTCAAGGTCAGGGGTGACATGGACAAAGTGGACGATGGAGCGAGCTTACCCCATTGCTGGAATATAAGCCACTTTCTACAATAACTTACCCATTCTCGCAGAAAGGGATCTAAGTTCCAAGAAGAATCAAGTGAAACCATTTCAGGGTTGTCCCAATTCAGTCCTTCAAATAATATCATCGTAATTGTTCTTTCGGTTTAGGCGCAAAAAGCTTAATTCGCAAAATGGCAACCTAGTCGCAAAAGGACAAGTTCTCATAATAGCAAATTCTCTAAACGCCTAATTCTCAAAATGGCCAATTCTCTATTTAATTCTTAGATTTATACGAATTATGTAGAAAAAAATCAATTTTGAACATTTGCCATTTTGCGAATTAAACTTTTTCCGTCGTACCACAAAAACGTTTAAACGTCTGTTGAACACTTGTCTAAAAAATTTCAGATTATGTCGTTGAAATAAGGTCCGGTTTGCAGTCACACTTTTTTTAGACTAGTGTTCAACAGAATGATGTTTAAGTTTTTGTAGTAAGGCTGTTAGCATCTAAACCGTTCTTTCTTCTCCGTCAATTGAAATGCACTTAGTTGTTCCTCACTTCTATTTTCAGACTTCATTTGTTTTTGCTGTAATACAATGATCCACCCGAAGACCTGTTAGAAGCCAATAGGATTCCTCGGGCAATGTTAATTGTGAAAAGACTTCATCATCATCAGCCTATAAATGTTCCCACTGTTGGGACACAGGCCTTTTCTCTGTGAAAGGGAGTGGGCCGTAATCTACCACGCAGGCCCAGTGCGGATTGGTAGATGTCACATGTCTTCGAATTTTTGGTTCTAGGACATGCCGGTTTCCTCACGATATTTTCCTTCACCGTTTTGAGAGCAGTGGTGTTGAAATAAATTACACAAAGTTATGCGCCTGACGGGATTCGAACCCACGACCTACAACTCATAAGTCGAGGCCGATACCACTGGGCCACCACTGCTCTAAAAAACTTGGGTTATACATATATAATTCTAAGCTCTCCTACGTTCAATTCGCGCACCTTCATCAAGTATTTTGCATATCGATATCGTCCTAAACAAGTTTTTTTTTCTTCATCACCTCAGTTGCTATGAAGACGATCCTTACCTGTAATGGGTCCAGCCAGGTCTCTGTGCCACCGCTCGTTGGCACAGAGCAGCCTTGTTGCTGCCGGGACCGCCCACCACCCACAGGAGCGCTGGTGTCGTGGTCTCACCACGTACCCTTATCACTTCAGGCTGAGGAGATGGAGAAAGCATTTAGACATATCGCTTGAGGTTCTAAAATATTGTAGTAAAGTAAAACACACAGCGATGAAGAGAACAGGGGGGTATTACAACGTCTTAAAACCAGGCTTATTCCGGCATGTGAAAGTGACAGATCTACAAGTCGTCTAGCGCCATATTGTTCACTCACTGGAACAGGCCCGGTTTTAAGACGTTGTAATACCCCCCCTGGTGGCCTACCATGACGTCTTAAAGTGAGAGTAATTCCAGTGTGGAAAAGAAACAGAGCAATACAAGTCGTCTAGCGCCACCTCGTTCCCACAATGTAATTAGTCTCGCTTTGAGACGTCATTAGGCCACCAACCAGTACAAATACCGGCACGGATCTTGAGCGCTCGGCGTAAGAGTGGGGATCGCTTTGCGCATCGTACACTTATCGATAAATGAAACGCACAATAAAACACACAATAAAACAAATAAAACGCACATAACAACGAATCCCGAGTGGCGGCTATGACGCGATGCGCTACGGCACGCTACGCGGGCCAATCACTGCACTTTCCCCGCCCCCGTTCCTCACTATATCTACCAAAGGGACCTAATAACTCACTTCTGCGCAGGTGAAGGTCAGCGCTCAAGATCCATGCCGGTAATTGTACGTGGATCTATAGGCTCAATAAAGCAGAGCGGTGGAAAGTCATTTCGTCGAAAAAAGTGTTTAGTCCGACACGACGAGACGGTAGTAGTTTTTATATAGGTACAATAAAAATATCGTCGGCGGTTCCACTAAATACTAAAACTATGACCTCTGCTAATCGAAACAAAAAAAAATAAAAACAAACCAAAACGCCCACCATCGTAGATCTCTCTATTGTAGTACACATTTTCAACAGATTTTATAAAACTTGTGGAACTTGTCTAACTAAAAGTTGATGATGGCAATGAAGATTTCTCCAACATTATCTAGATTTATTCAGAAAACATTTGAAGACCATAATGTCTGTTTCTTAAGACATTAACTGAAAGAATATCAAACCTTCTGGAAAAAATGTGTATTTTTAACGTAAAATTCTAAAATAAAATTGAAATAAACGTCTTGTACTAGTTTAAAAACTAATAAACTTGTACTAGTTTCTAAATGAGGGCATTTTGGTGGGAAATGACACATGTGCCTCCAAATTCTACAAAAGAATACTTTTAAAAGTACATAAAGAAAAATCTACGAAACATTCTCATTGGGTCAAGGCAGTGCCTTTCGTCCTGACCTCTCCCATTCTTTGAAAAACTTGATACATTCACAAAACAAAATTTTTTGTCTAGTCACTATCCTTTAGCAAGTGTCTAAGGCGCGACTTTGTTTAACATAGACATTGAAATCAGCAGTTTATCCACCATTTTTGTTAATAGTTGATTTCTGAGAAGATTTATTTATATTATCCACACTTACGTCACCTTTATAATACGTCACACCTCAAGTGCCCATTTGCACGAGCGCTTTTTTTCTGAGCGTTTAAAAAGGGCCGAGTTTGAACAACAAGGTAAATTAAACTTAAATGTCACCGCCCACAGTTCGAATAAAAGCGCCGCGCTTTAAAAGCGCTGACGTGTGAACTGTACCCTTAGCACGAGTTTTCACTCTTCTACTTTACAGCGTCTTTTCAGTATTTACAGCGTTTCTTGTATAAAAAAATGGAACAGCGCCTCTGGTGCGCGAAGAAGGAACTAATTTTTTCCTTGAAAATTGTCAATTTGAAATTGTCAAAGTTCCAGTTTACTTTACGTCTCAAGTACTGAAAACTCGTGCTTAGGGTACAGATACGTGGGAATGCATTTGTTCTATTTTGGGCGCTTTTTAAACGCTCGCTCGTGCGAATGGCTTCTTATTTCTCGAAGGGATCAACAAAATGCGTAAAGGATTTATACAGAGTGGCCAAAGTGAATATTGACGTCCTAAAGAAAAAGGTACCTCATGCCGTGGGGTATAAGTATCAACCCCATATATATTTCGCGACTTTATTTTAATACTTAGTTTCAAAAACAATGTTTAGTTTCAAATTCAAAGATTTCAAATCATAATTACCGGAACGTTATTTTTTTAAGACTATAATTTCCATAACTTTCATCGCATTATCTAAGCTGACACCTCAAAAACTACAAAAAGTCGCGGAACATTCATGAGCGTGATTCGGAAACCCTACACCACAAGGGACCTTAATTCTCGGGCACGCCGCAATCGCGGCGGTAAGACCCCTCTTTGAGGAGTGGCTGGAGAGGCGTCACGGCGTCCTCACCTTCCGCCTGACGCAGGTCCTCACCGGACACGGATGTTTCGGGAGGTTCCTGTGTCGTATAGGCAAGGAAGAAACGCCTGGGTGTCACCACTGCGAGGATCGCCCGGAGGACACGGTGGAGCATACGGTGCAGGACTGCCCCGCTTGGGCAGAGCACCGCCGTGTTCTCACGGAGGCGATAGGCGGCGACCTCTCGCGCCCAGCATTGGTCGAGGCCATGCTGCGGGGCGAGACGGAATGGGAAGCGGTCGCCTCCTTCTGCGAAGCAGTAATGCTAGCAAAGGAGGAGGCGGAACGCGTGAGGGAGAGGACAGCGTCCACCTCACGACCCAGCCGCCGCGGGAGACGCCCACGGCAACGGACGTCGCAAGACGATCTCCGGCCACCGTAGGCGCGGGCATGCGGGCGGCGAGTAATGGGTGACTCGCCGTCCGATCATGGACCATGCCCGGGTCGACGGCGCGTTGTGTTCCACGCGCGCCTCAAAGAGCTGTCAGCAAACTGACGGGGCCCCCTAAGAGGGCCGGAGCCTGCCGGGGTCGCGGGATTGTCTCACTCGGTAACCGTGACCCTGGTACATAAAGGGCTATTGAAGGAACACCGTGGATTTTAGTCAGTACAAGTCTGACAGTCCCTCCCGCCCCACCCTGGGCGGGAGGACTCATTTGATGATTTTACCACGCAAAAAAAAAAAAAAAAAAAAAAGGGACCTTAATTCTTTTCGACGTCAATGACCGGCCACCCTATAAAATATACAGAAAAACAGAAAAATTGTAAATATGTTTAAAAACTAACCTTCGGCGTAGAAACCCTCTCCGTCCCTGTCTCTCTTACTGCCAACGGCAATGGCTTGGCTACTGGCAGAGGCATTGCCACTGGCGCTGGCATCGCTGGCACTGGCATCGCTGGCACTGGCATCGTCGACACAGGTGGCAAGACTGTCTCATCCCTCCTCTCCCTCGTATCCTGGGCTGGTGCTGGCTCCACCCCAACAATTTCTCCTGGTATGCCACCAGCGCCGACACCTACGCCGCTGACGCCGTTCATGGTTGATTGGTCTTCTGTTGCGCCTAAGATTTGGAGAACAGCTGCCCTGAAGTCTTTGTAGACTTCGTCTGGATTGCGTTCGCCGTTGACCTGTGGGCAAAGTCAACTTTGTAACCGTATGTTCGTCATCATCATCTCAAAATTTTCTCAGGAACGGCATAATTTAAACTATACTGCTTTTTGGAAAGAACGAGTGATGGAAGAACAACATCATCTGCCTAGCCTTTTCCAACTATATTGCGGTCTTCCAGTCGAACCAGATGCAGCTGGATACCAGTATTTTACATGGAGCGACTGCCTATCGGACCTCCACAGCCCAGTAATTAGGTAATACGATACCCCTTCGTCAGACTGGTTGTCAGACTTTTTCAGCTTCTGACTAATAGTAACGATTGTCAAAGATCTACAAATGACAGCCGAGACCAACGGCTTTACGTGCTTTTCGAGGCACGGAGGAAACTCGCTATGACAGATGGTCACCCATTCACAAAGTAACCTCGGCAAGCGCGGCTTAACCCGAAAGATCGGCCGAGTGATAGAAGAACAACAGTTTCTATTAACGAGTCCTCCCGCTCTGGGTGGAGTGGAGGGGACTGTCGGACTTCACTGACTAAAACCCAACCTGTTCCTTCAGTTACCATTTTCATTCCAGGGTACCCTCCAAGACAGTTTCGAAACTCCGGCAGTTTGGCCCTAAAGTCCGCTTAGCACACAGAAATTATTAAATCGACGTGTTACAACGATATTCTATTCCTTCTTAGGTTGTCTAGAAGATATTGCTATCTGCGGTAAAGCCTCCGTTGTACCCTTACAACTAAAAATATTGTGAAATGCTGTTTATTAATTTCGTTGTACAATAAAGTATATTGGTTCCATTCCATTCTATTTTTTGTCATATGTGAGAAACTTTTCGCTTTTCTTCGACACCAAAAAACAAGTTACAAGGAAAACTACTACATTACTCGTAATAATAATCCTCACAAACACAACTCTAGTACAAAATAACCGATATTAAAGAATAAATACTTGATAGGCCAGCCCAGTGGTATTAGTTATCTGTAATTAAAGACACATTTCAGTTTCACGCCCATTGACACAGATATCCGGGTCGGGGGTCATGCATCATATATGTGACCCAGTCTTTGATATCATAACCCAAGGTATGAGCTTCCCCACCCCCCTTAGAGTGGCAAAGCCTGCCGGTTGCAGGACTGACGGGAAACCGTTGTCCCGGAACGTAAACGGCTATTGAAGGACACCGTGGATTTTACTCAGTACAAGTCTGACAGTCCCTCTTGCTCTGCCCTGGGTGGGAGGACTAATTCGATGATTTTACGATGTGAAAAAAGGTATGTTCCTGCTTTAAAACATTATGGACTTTTTTGAGCGGGAACCTTCGACCCTATAATTTCCTATATAAAAAACTCTGGATATCGTTAGAGTACCTGGTCGAGCGAGCTTAGCTCGAGAAAAATAAATACTTACATAGGAAATTAAAAGTGATTATTAGAAAACAATAAATGAGACTGTTTACTGTAATGAGAATAAAAACTGTTACATTTTGATAATTTGTGTCTTATTATCAGACTTAAAAAATGGAGGAGGTTCTCAATCGACTGTAATTTTTATAACATTTGTGGCAAAAATGAATAAAAAAAACAAAGCCATCGACTTCCGAAGGATAAGTTATTTTCACTTTTTTGTGGTTATATTAGAAGGCGGTTAGTTTTATAAGTTACACGCAAGCGTTCAGAATTTTCGAGTCACAGGTAATTCACCCGTGACGACGCTGAAATATTTAAGAAAGATAACCGGGATTAGCAGAGCTTTGTATATTTTGCGGGACATTGAGAGTTCTAGGCTTCATTTGTTAATCTATGACAGTCGTTACAAGCCAGAAGCTCAAAAGTCTGACAGACAGTCTTTACCGTATCACACATGCTCCATGTATATACATATAATACTGATGTTCAAATGTATCCAGTTCGACTGGAAGCCGACCCCACCATAGTTGGGAAAAGATAGGCAAATGCTGATGACGAGGTCTAAGAATGTTAAGTTTACTTTTCCAAACTTTCAAGTACCTATATATTTTTTTACTATATTTGTAAACGCACCCACAGGATACAGGAAAAAATTCTTGTGTAGGGCAAAGTTTTTGTATAAAAATGTGTTTGTTTTAATGACGCTGTCATTCAAAAACACAACGCAAACATAAACAAACCATTTCTTTAACTATAACAGTGTCATAAGCAACCTTCTACTGCATCACAAAAAATTCATGGACTCCTCATGGCAACCACAGTTACCGAGCCAAACCTTTTTATTTATTAACCAATTGATTGCCACCTTCGGCTGTTATGAAAAAGTATAATGTTACACCACACAAGGCTGCTGTCAATTGCTGCACTGTTCAGTTTTATATACAACGGGAAATAGCCTGAATTATTGACACACCAAGTTCGATATAATACAAATCGAATAATCAACTTTCGAAAGCAATTCAATTATAATTATGATATTAATTGGATGGAAAATAAAAAAAAAGCGCCTCTAGTGTTCGAACGAGGAACTTATTTTTTGCCATCAAATTAAAGACGTAAACGGTCACTTTGCCGTTTACTTTACAAAAACGTGAAAACTCGTGTTAAGGCCTCCATGGACAGAAAAGAGGTCCCATTTTTATTTAATTTGTACTAGAATTTTTTATTTAACTCGACTTGTTACTTTAACGGTTGGCGCGTAGCTCAGCAATCAACTGTTGCGCTGCGTTTCGCGGGTTCGAATCTAGAATTCTACAGATACTTATTATTCTGAACACAAAAAGTAAGTTGTATATTTGTGAAAAATCACCAAAAATGTTCAAACAAATTTATCACAAACCGCCTCTATAAATGCTTTGCAAATAAAACTGGCATCATGCTACCATGCAGGCCTGCCTTCAAAGAACCCTTGAGCCTTCAAAGAACGCCTTTTATGAGGAAAAATATGAAATTTCAGAGCCCTATCATAAACACACGGTCAGTCCCACGGTACTGTAAAACCAAGCATTGCATTACTTATGCATAAGAATAGACATCAATTTGTATTTTGTAGACGATGTAAAATAAAGCAACGATTAAACTGATATTATAATATGTTGTTCATTCATAGTACTTTTGGCTTTGGAGTTTGTTCGGACCTAAACTGGCGAAGAAATTAGTTTTTTACGGTAGGTACAGATTGTGCGGTGGCTGGGTCGTGAAGGTAGAGGCTGTCCTCGCTCTCATGTGTCCCGTCTCCTCCTTCGCTAGCATGACTGCTTCCCATTCCGTCTCGTCCTGCAGCATGGCCTCGACCAATGCCTGGCGCAAGAGGTCTCCGCCTATCGCCGTCGTGAGGACACGGCGGTGCTCTACCCAAGCGGATCAGATCTTCACCGTATGCTCCACCGTGTCCTCCGGGCGATCCGCACAGCGGTGACACCTTCGGTGACACCCTGGTAAGTCGCCCACATGCCGCCGATATTTCGGTGGCCGTAGTCCGTATATACCATTACTTATGTATAAGAATAGACATCGAATTGTATTTTGTAGACGATATAAAATATGGTGGCGATTAAATATTCGTGATATACAATTATCAATGTGTTGTTCAATATTAATTGTGATACGATGTTACTAGTAAATGTTTCAATAATTACAGCTTCTAGATTATTCTAGATGCCCGCAGATAACTGTCGCTCGGTATTAGATTTCTGTGTTTTATGTGTAACAACTTTTCTATCGCTTCTATGGGAGTGATTTCAAATGTAACGGAAATGACTGTGTAAACATAAGGGGAACGCAGAATCACGCGATATTTGATTTGACCAATAAGCGTGCGCGGTGGCGGGAGGACTCATTTGATGATTTTACCTACGATAAAAAAAGAAACTAAACCTATATGGAGTCGGGGTTGGTTATTTATTTACAAACAACTAAGTAAAACAAAAAAATTGAGTTTCTGAATGGCCACTGCACATAAAGGATTTTAATCATTAATTTCTTCACCTACATGTTGTATGTTATGTTTTGCCCTTGAGTTTTTCATGCCTAGCTTTATTTAAATATGAGCTCTAGGTAAGTGCTACGGTTTTGTCATGTGTTAATTTTTAATCATTCATAGGGCAACTGCACCACTGGCTACCTTTGACCTGCGGTGACGGCTGACCGATCAGGGGCCTTACCACGAGCTCTTAGACATAAGTAGGTCGTTGTTTCTCCTATTCGTAGAATAGTTCATTGTTCATAAGGTAATTCCCCGCGCTGGCTATGGGACAGAGCTATACAAGTCGTCTAGTGCCATCTCTTTCCCACGGCCTAAACTGGATCGCGTTAACAGTTCATGGTAGGCCACCTGGTGGTAGTAGGCCTCAACAAGTGGACCCATTTCTTCTACTGATCGTTTGTTCTTCTACCCAACTGCGAGACCTTTACCCCGGAGTATAGTCTAGTTGGATGCACCTTTCCAGTATTTTACAAAGAGCGACTGCCTATCGAACCTCCACAACGGACAACCCAACATTACAGAACCAAACTCATCTAACTGAATGTTGCGATAATGTGGAGAATTTGTTCCGTCACTTCTTCTCCTCAGCTAAAATACTCGGAGGTGGTAAAATTCGGGGAACTGTGATTCATGGGATACCTATGGTTGTCCAACGGCAAATTGAACCACCTTCTGAGGTCTGATGGAAACACATTGGCGGTAAGCGTAACGTGGTATGTGTGGAGAATTGACTGCTTCAGCGCTAATAGAATAGTACATTGTTATCCAAGGCGTGAAAGTTGCTTATTTACGTCCCGAGACGGGGTTTGGCGCCCGTAACGTAGTGAGGGCGCTAATAGTTCGAGGGACTAAATAGGTAAGTAATTTACCCGAGGTAAACACTGTGCTTTTCATTACGAATACGAGGAAAGAAAATAAAATTAACAACATAAATAGCTAAAGAAAAAAAACCGGCCAAGTGCGAGTTGGACTCGCCCATGAAGGGTTCCGTAGCAGCAAGCATAGATTAGAGATATAATTATATTGAGATTAGTAAGTAATACACACAAACAATAAAAATAACTTTGTTTTTCATAGTATTTGTATGAATGGCAAAGTTATATTTGCGGTTTTTGAAAATGTACTATATCTCAAAAACTGCTAACTGTATCTCATCCAAACCAATTTTCGTTGGTAGTTTTGGTTGAGGTCTACATTATATATTTTTTTTAGTTTTATCATTCTCTTATTTTAGAAGTTACGGGGGGGGGGACACACTTTTTACCACTTTGGAAGTGTCTCTCGCGCAAACTGTTCAGTTTAGAAAAAAATGATGTTAGTAACCTCAATATCATTTTTAAAGACCTATTCATAGATACCCCACACGTATGGGTTACGTGAAAAAAAAATTTTTGAGTTTCAATTCTAAGTATGGGGGGCACCCGCAAAATTTGTTTTGTTTTGATTTTTGTGTGAAAATCCTAATGCGGTTCACATAATACATCTTTCTACCAAGTTTCAACAGGATAGCTCTTATACTTTCGACAAAAAGTGGCTGTGACATACACGGACAGACAGACAGACAGACAGACAGACAGACAGACAGACAGACATGACGAATCTATAAGGGTTCCGTTTTTGCCATTTGGCTACGGAACCCTAAAAATGAATGTAGATCGGATTGTCACATTGCCGCTTGTTTTTTTTTTTTAATTTTTGTGCTGTGGTCGTCCTGCTATACAGCCAGGATTTTTCAAAATCAAAAAAATCAAAATCAAAGCATTTATTTCAAGTGGGCCAGTTACAGGCACTTTTGAATTGTCATAGACAAATAAAAGAATATAATTAGACATTAAAGTTAAAAGTTATGGTGCTACAGTCCCAGTCACAAGACATAAAAACTGTGAAAGTACCGTAGATGCCCGTTCCAAGAAGTAGATCTCTATGGAGAAGAACGGGCAAGAAACTCCATGGACACTCTTTTTAGATCGCCAAAATTATTACAGAACCTTTGTTACATCATTCATTTTGAGGTGGTACATTACGTGAGAACGATGTAGCAAGTTTTTTTAATTAAAAGTGTCCATAGTAACTATTAAAACAAAGACAATTCAAAAACAAAATGATCAATAATTATTAAAATAAACCGTGGCGGCTAAGAGATGACCAGTCCCAACTGACAGCGCCCGTTCACGAACATGACACATGCATCAGCACCATTCAGCTCAACCATTTTGAAGGGAGCTAAATGATCCAACACACGCGCCACCATCAGCGAGACATTTGAGTGAGCATGACACACTCTCAACTGCCAGGGTTATTCAAGTCAACAAGAGACGTAGGTACCCAGTGAATGAAAGCTCTAAAGTACATAGTACTCACACAATGTCGGCTATGACACTATATAATACAAGGAAGATTGAATCTATACAATGCAAATACAGTTGTACAATCTTCAGCAGCTCCAACAATGGTATAAAGTATATTTCAACTGTCAATTTATTTATACATTCACTGTCTCATGGAGCAGGACCAGCATGGAGCCAAGCATTATTATCAGCGATATAGTCGCCCAGTTTATAATATGCCTGCTTACAAAGTGTGCGTTTGATGCATGTTTTGAATTTAGTTTCATTCAGTTCAAGAACGTTTTGTGGTAGCTTATTATAGCATTTTAAACAGTACCCCATGAAGGAAGAGTCTACTTTGGCGAGTCTGAAGCCCGGCTGAACTAATTGGTCCCTATTTCTAGTATGATAATTATGTCTGTCACCTCTTTTAGAGAAAAGATGCAGATTTTTCCTAACGTACATTATGTTTTCATAGATATATTGACAAGGCACCGTCATGATGTTAATATCCTTAAACAGTTCCCTTAGAGAATCGCGTCTACGGAGATTATATATAGCTCGGATCGCTCTCTTTTGGAGAATAAAGATGGACTCGATGTCAGCCGCCCGTCCCCACAATAAAATACCATACGACATTACACTGTGGAAGTAGCTAAAATATACAATTCTCGCGGTGTCAACGTCAGTGAATTGGCGAATTTTCCTGACCGCATATGCTGCTGAACTTAGTCGCCCTGCAAGTGTTGTTATATGAGGGCCCCATTGAAGCCTTGAATCAAGTGTTATTCCCAGGAAAACTGTTTTATCGACGAATTCTAGTATCTCCTTATTCAACACTATGTCATACTTACTATTTTTAACATTTGGTAAGGCAAATCTAATGCATTTAGTCTTGTTTCCATTTAATACTAAATTGTTTGCTGTAAACCAATTATGGATCTGACGCAAGGCATTATTGACGTCATCTAGATTCTGAGATCGCCTATTTATTTTAAAAATTAGGGATGTGTCATCAGCAAATAACACCATATTGAGTAGTTGATTTTTAAGTAAATAGGGTAGATCATTTATATACACAAGAAAGAGGAAAGGACCCAAAATTGAGCCTTGCGGAACTCCCATTTTAACTGTTAAACCCTGTGAATTTACACCATTTATTTGAACTTGCTGTTGCCTATCACATAAATAAGATTTTACCAAACTAAGCGCAAGTTTACCTAGTCCGTAATGTTCAAGTTTCAAAAGTAATGTATCGTGATTAACGCAATCAAAAGCTTTGGAGAGGTCACAGAATATTCCTATGGCGTCTTGTGCCTCTTCCCATGCAGTAAATATGTGCTTCAATAGGGTGACACCGGCGTCAGTTGTACAACGTCCCTTGGTGAAACCATACTGCTGATCGTGTAAGATTTTGTTGGTGTTGAAGTGATTAAGCATCTGATCTAGCATTACTTTTTCAAATATCTTGCTAAAGACTGGCAACACGGATACAGGTCTATAATTGTTAGTATCTTTAGAGTCCCCAGATTTAAAAACAGGCACGACTTTACTGTACTTCATCAAATCAGGAAAAACTCCTTGATCCACACACAGATTAAAAATCAATGCCAAATATGGCGCTATAGTTTCAACAATGGCTGTACAAACTTTGATAGACAATCCCCATAAATCTTCGGTCACTTTAATTTTGATTTGCCGGAAAGCTTTAATAATTGTTATAGGGTTTATATGTGTAAACTTAAAATCAGCCGGGCTACCAGAAACGTTCGCCTTTAATAAAGCTATTGAAATATCAGGTGAGGAATTTAGAGCCTCCGTAGTCCTAACTGGTATATCAGTAAAGAAATTAACAAATTCTTCAGCTACTTCCAGATTTGAGCTTATAGGACCACATAATGTCTGCAATGTATAGTTACTGTTGAGCTTTTTTTTCCTGCCAGTCTCGTTATTTATAACTTTCCAAACTGTCTTTATTTTATTTTCTGATGTTTTGATCTTATTGCTAATATGCATGGCTTTAGCAGCCTTGCAAGTATTTTTAAAAATTTTTGAATAGGCAGCAACATACTTATTAAAAGTTTCAGTGTTAATGATTGGCTTAAGGCTATACAGTTCAAATAATCTTTCCCTACTTTTCCTAATACCTCTAGTCGCCCAGTCACTAAATACAAATTTGGGGTTAATGCTTTTTGTTTTCTTTTCAAAAGTTTTATTGAATTCAGTATGAACTATTGAAAAGAAATTATCATAAAATTTATTAACATTAATGTCGTCCATACTCATTTCACATAACTTGTTGTGTAGGGAATTATTAAAGCTATTTAATTTGGCAGCCGTTATTGGTCTAAATTTAATCTCTAGTTGTTGCTTAGTTGTGTTACATCTAAAAGTTACCGTTTGTCCGCTATGATCAGATGGCAGACAATTAACAATAGCCTTATCCAAATAATCACAATCACAAAAAACATTATCAATGCAAGTAGCAGAAGATGGAGTTACTCTTGTTGGTTCTGCAAAAATATTAGTCAAATCAAATGATTTAAAAAGATTTAATAACCTGCTGCTATTTGAATTTTCTTCTAAAATATTGATATTAAAATCACCACAAATTATTACAGATTTATTCCTGACTACAAGCTTGGCCAGAACATCTTCCATTATAGATTCAAACAATGAAAAATTTTGATAGTTCGGGGGTCTGTATACACACACTATTACATGCTTATCTAGCTCAACACAAGACAGTTCGATGCAATGTTCAACCGAGAGACCTACTATGTCATTACGTTGATTAAATTTTAAAGAATTTTTAACTAATATTAGGGAACCTCCACGCAGCAAATTTTTACGATTAAAACAACTCCCCACAGTGTAGTTTTCATAATTAAATAGCATTTGGTAGTCCTTTAACCAATGTTCGGTAAAGCAGATAGTATCAAACATGGTTTTTTCTAAAAACAATTCGATTTCTAATAATTTGGAAGAGATACCTTGAATGTTCTGATGGAACAATTTCAAGGTATTCTGCTGAGGCCCTTTTTTAAAGCTAGATGTTTGGTTGCAAGAAGATACATTATTGCTAGATGTTAAGTGGCTAATGGTACCTTCTGTTGTCCTACTGACTAGTTTAAACAAATATTATCAGGAGTGAGCCCCGAGACCCCCATGCCATCACCAGGCAAAAATATCCTACCACCAGTAGTCTCACCTTGCGATTGAGAATCTTCCATGGTGACACATGGATCCTCCTTCGTACTACTAACACTACTACTAAAACTACTATTAAAAATATGTACACAATAAGACGAAGACATACTATTTATGTCCGAGTGAATATTAAAACTTAATAGACTAGCTATTATATGTCTATATCTAATAGGCAGATACACTGAATACCGAGTCGACCTAAGTTTCTCAACATAAATGTTGGTGTCTAAACACAAGAGCTTATTGCTGTAGTGATTTGCTAGGAAATGAACATGCTTATTCAGCATGTGTATATAATTGTTTCTTCTATCAGACAATTTTTCAAAATATGGAAAAGCACACAAAATAATTTTATGACAATCCAGTTTTAACAACTCTGAAACACAGGCAGTGATGTCTTCTTTTTTAACCTTAGAACTATTACCTATAAATATAGTGATAGTGGTATTAGCATTACACGCAGTTTTTATGACAGTTGACATTATTTGTTTATAAGTTGACCCTGTCATACAATAATTCTGAGTGATATAGCTCAAATTGTTACTTATTAATTTACCTAACCCTCTACCAATACTATCAGAAAACATAATTGAATGGCGGTCCGGAATAGGAGGTACAGCACTATTCAGCTCGGGCTGAATGTTATTATTATACACAATATCAGGTAATGTTCCTTGACTGAAATTACAGTCCTGAGGACTCACAACCTGGGACGGGTCCTCCGTTGCCTCAGGCTGGAGAGTCTCAGGACGGGACTCCGTCTGACAGGTACACAGAGTGTTCCTGAGAGTCAGTAAGTCCAATTTGTCCACTAAATCGTTAGTTGCAAGAATATGCTCTTTTATTTGATTTTTGGAGCTGTTATATTTATTACATAAAGATTTAAGAGAATTATTTAGAACTTCAATTTCTGATTGTAACCGCTGAGTGTCTATGTTATATATATTTATACTATCTTCCAATTTAATCTGATAGTTATTTAACTTATTTACTAGAGAAACACGCTCTTTCCTCAGTTGTATATTTTTTGAAAGGTGTTTCTTTTGGTTTTTGTATGTATTAGACTTTTTAATAATTTTATTTATTCTTGCATATTTTTTTAATTTATTTCGACTAATTTTATGGCAGTTATGTTTTAAAATAGAATCCTCCGTAAGGTCTATTGTTACAATGGGGTGAGGGTTACAAGATGTATTTACTAACTCGCTATACAAATGATTTGTTTCATCAATCTGAGTGTGTTGCTTTTTCTTCTCCAACTTTAAAATTTGAGAGTTGGCATGTATCAATTCATCCTCCAGGTCCCTGATTTTACACAAAGCCTCCTCGTATAGATTGCTACATGTATTGAATCCATCTGTGACTTCCCTCAGACGATCCCGTTCATCAACAACATTTACATATTGCTGATGAAGGTCCACTAGCTCTCGTTTTAAGCTTGAGTTTTTGGTGTTAATATTAATGACTTCCTCCTCGCTCTCTTCTATCTCCTTAAGCAGTTGTTGACATAGGAGTTTTGAGTCTTTAAGTTCTTGGAGGGCCGTTCTCAATTTGAGCTCTAAATCCTGAGCAGTAGCCTTTCGGGTCATCACAGGCATGATTACAAGATGTAGTGGTTACTGAAAAATTATGAAAAGGAAATGGTGAGAACCAATAGGGTAGACTTACAAAGGAAAGTTAGAAATAAAAAAGGGGAAAAATAAATAAAAAAAAAAACAGGAAAAGTTTATGTTACACTGTCAAGAAATGAGGTAGGCTGCTATTTATAGGCTCATAAGGTTAATACTGTCTAACAGTAATGTTCAACTTATTATTTTTATTTAATTAGTGATTTACTTTTTCATACATGTGGGTAGATTGCTCTTTTTGAAAAAAAAAACGACTTATTTTGAAATATTAAAGATTCAACAATTAAAATTAACACAAACTATCGTTAAACTCTATTCAGTAATATTAGAAATAATATAAAATTAATTCTTCACAAAATTTATTTTTAGACTTTAGTTAGATTTGTCAACAAAAGGACTGACCCTATTTTAAACTAACAGGAATAAACCACAATTGGCATGTACGTGATACAGAAATGATTTCTGTTATTTGTGTGCTATTCTATAATAAAAGTAAACAATACTTCCCCGTATAAATCCGTAATTATATTGGAGTTAGAACGTCAGCTGTTATTTGTAGGTTACCGGTAACTTTATGTGACCGAAAACTTTACCAATCTTCCAGAAAACAATTTTGGTGAGTATTTATACATAAATAATACGTTTGCATTTATAATTACACCGGATTATAACATTATTACTAATTATTTTTAATTTTAAAATACGGAGCACAATTTTGACATGTCACTCAGGCAGTGTTGCCAGCTCAAAGTCCGTTTCATGTTCACTATTTAAAAATTGGCAAAGATTCTGTCGAAATCTGTATTATTTTAGAGAAATAGTTGAAACTAAATTATTTTAAAGTCATTAATTATATTCTTAATACTTAACTTTATGTTATTTTAATTTTAAATCTCTCCGTAATTTCGTGGCTCTATAAAAAGTTTGAACATGGTTCAATAGAAATGTCAAAATAGAACTAGTTTCTTTTTCTTAAATTTGGCAGCTGTCAGTTGAAAGCGATTTTCCCTAGGGCGGCAATGGATAACTTTCAAACGGCTAATCAGACATGTAATGACCTACTTTCAGAGTATGAGTAATGAAAAAGTCTTTTTCCAGCCGTGGACAGCCAAGACACGTGGCAAGTTGATTGATCCGTATAATTCTGACGTCCAAAAACTGCTGAATCCCATACATATTTCAATAGAGGACATTTGATTTTTAATGTCTATGTCATCGACCTGCCATAAAACGTTTGATACCCACGCGTTTAAGGCCGCTGCCTCGAATCTTGCGGGCATCGGGGCGGCGGCGGCGGCGGCGCGGGAGCGGCGCGTCCGTCGCAGACCCGTTCTCGAAACTAGCGGGCAGATCGCGCGTCACTATAGCCGCGTAATGTTGTGTTCGTGATTTTGTCATCGAGATATTTGTTTTTATTCGCGAACGAAATGTCTGAACAATGGCGGCAAGATCTTTTTGATTCAAATTTATTCCTAACGCTCGATTTATTGTGGGCAAAACACTACAGTGTAGGCGCGCGGGCGGTCACCGCTTGTCAAAGTACACCGCTCGCTGCCCGCTCCCGCCCCGCTGCCGCGCCGCTGTTTTCGAGGGTCGGTCCATTTGATACGTATAACATCCTGCCGCTCCCGCTCCACATCCGCCGCCGCCCCGCTGCCCGCAAGATTCGAGGCAGCGGCCTTATACGCAGTACTGATAGATTTTAAGTAAATATTCCACGGCCTAAGACCTGTACTCATAAAATCAATGGAAACATTGAAAGCCTGATGATTCACCGCTTAATTGTTGAAAGTATAGTGACAGAAACACCTGGTGTGTTCCCATGGATCCTACCATCATAGTTTTAAGTTTCTAGAGACGTCGTCGTGACGATTACTTGGAAATAAGTAGGTTATTTTGTAAATATTTTATGGGACGTGTCTGTTAATAAATATGATAAAGTGGCTGCAAAAAAATAGTATGTGTTATAAGGTTTTTGTTATTTTCTATCAATAGTCATAATAACTATGTTTATGTAACTAACTTTTGTTACCTAGGTACGAATTGACTTTAAATCCAAGGAGAACTATTTTTTTCATGAAATGTATAATAGCCTATCTAGGATACCCATTTTTGACTGGGTATGTACAGACAGCACATCAACCTACTACAATCTGTCAAAGGGGTTTGAAGGTTTTGGTCCTATCATTAGCCCGCAATTTTGTTTTTTTTTTCACAACGTAAATTATATATTTCGATAGAGATACTTAGACAATTTATTAGGTTTATTGAAATGTGCTTGTTGAACTCCGTTTCGCCACCAGATGGCTTCGTTTTATGTAACTTTTTTTTTTGCTATAAACCCACCCAGGGCAGTGCAGGAGGGACTGTCAGACTGGTACCGACTAAAATCCACGGTGTCCTTCAATAGCCCTTTACGTTCTGGGGTCACGGTAATTCGTTAGTCCTGCGACCCCGGCTGGCTTAGGCCCTCTAAAGGGGTGGGGGCGTCATTGTGCTGACACTCTGAGGCGCGTGTGGACACAACGCGCCGTAACGTTTGTCACCTTGAGACAGGGGCGTAGCTACCGCCGTATCTGCCGTATCAATTATACGGGGCCCCCAGGCCACAGGGGCCCCCAACGTGCGTAAACCAAAATTAATAAAAACTTAATGATTTATTTTATTTGATTGATTTATTTTATTTTATAAAATAGTTAGGTATTTACTTTTAAACAATTAATTTGTCTAATCTATCTCTGGTGTTTTTATTATTATTATTTATATGTAATACTGTTTTAAGCACGAGATTGTCCATTAGAAATCCCGGGAAGATCCATATTAATATCAACATTTCGATGCAATTATTAAAATAACTCCTGATTCCGACCTCTGGACTGATCAGTCACATTTCGAATTTTTTTGATGACCTTTGTCCAATTTTTTGTTTATATTTCGGCGTAGATACAGAGAAATGCATTTTTTGTTTCTTGAGTGATATATCTTTACGCTACCTAAGGGGGGTGCTAAGACAGGAAACCTCCACGTGCGCCCGTGGACTGGAGTTCCCTCTCGGATACGTCCGGGGGGAAGACCAGTTTTTCGGGCCGGTGCGCCCTGGGATGCGGGCAAAAACTCTCCTTAGGCACTATGTGCCTAAGGGGTTTCTTTGCCCGTATGCAAATAGCCTGTCGGGTGGACGCTCCAACGCGTGTCCCTCTGAACAGCAGAGGGCACAGCGGCGGAGCGGGCTTGCGGACGGTGAGTAATGGGTATGCTCGCCGT
The DNA here is from genome assembly GCA_950005045.1 of Agrotis exclamationis. Taxonomy (NCBI): domain Eukaryota; kingdom Metazoa; phylum Arthropoda; class Insecta; order Lepidoptera; family Noctuidae; genus Agrotis; species Agrotis exclamationis. Next base: position 2,893,794 of record OX465421.1, read on the forward strand.
CCGACCAAGGACCAAGCCCGGGTCGGTGGCGCGTCGTGTTTCACGCGTCACCGACGACGGGGCCCCTTATGGGGCCAAATGCCTGCCGGGGTCGCGGATTTTTCTTAATCCAGGATACCGTGGCCCCGGAACGTAAAGGGCATCCGACGGAACACGGGTGGATTTTAGTCAGTAAGAGTCTGACAGTCCCTCCCGCCCCACCCAGGGCGGGAGGACTCATTTGAAGATTTTGCCACCCTAAAAAAAAAAAAAAAAAAAAAAAAAACCTACCTAAGGGCCCCCAAACAAATTTTTATACGGGGCCCCGCCAAGGCACGCTACGCCTCTGCCTTGAGAGAAAGTTGTAAAGTGGCATTGTGTTTGTGGACACATGCCACATTTCCCCAATAACAGAAAGTAACTACCGGAGTCGGCATATGTCACGATTGGTCTAAAATCAGGACATTATTATGACGAATATTCACATTGCAGACGGAATCGTGCAATTTTCCCTGATACTGATCCGTCACAAAAATTCGATGACACAATTGGCAAGATGACTGAAAAATCTCATTATTCCGTTATTATCTGGCTGGTACTTTTTCTTTTGTTACGCAATCAATTTACGTAGATACAACGCTTTTAAAATTCACAATCACAATACGTCACTTCTAGGTAAGTATAATTTTTCATGGCTCACGAGTCACAAGCCCCAATTCCCAAGTTTTGATGCGTAATATCTTGGTAAATATTCAAATATTTAAAAAAATATATGAAAAGTTGGTGTTTTTTTTTCAAAGCTGTCTGATAAGCTTAGAATTGACAAAACGTGTCCTGAATTCCGCCTTATTGAAGTTGGGGTACCGTATGTTTTCTTCTTGCATTTTCCTCTGTCACAGACAGTCATCATTATGAGAGTCATGTACTCCTTTTTTTTCGTTCCAGAAGATATACAATTTTTAATGACCGAACTCCGAAGACTGAGAGTTACTCAACATTCAGAAGTGCGTTGGCCAGAGAAAAAAACAAATGTTTCGAAAAATAATAAAATGTCACCCAGTTCACAATAGAAAACTATTAGAACTATCATTAATCATTGAATATTATCGATAATCTTAACGCTTAACGCTGTTAGCGTGGTCAAGCTTTTCAGATTGGTAAAACACGTCGATAATGTACGAAACATTGGTATATCTCTTCATTGTTTTGTTTTTTATAACAGTAGACTGGCCATATGACTCGCATTTCTCGTGTTTTTTTTTAATTAGTTGAAGTGTCAATGGACAGTTTTAGTTACTTTCATATTCTTTAAATTGTTGCAGGGACTATCATTACTTTTATAGCATTTTACGAACGACGCAATTTTTCAATGGCGGTAGTTAAACTTTCAACGGCATCTACAAAACTAAACATTTATAATGCCCATAATCTTTTTATCCGTGACATAATGTACAATAATTTATGTCCGTCAAATCTAAAACAAAAGTGTAAAGCTATACAGATGGGCAGACTGTGACTTTGGCCAGGTAGCCGACTATAGTTCGCTAAAAAGCCGACCAATTTTACAAAATTCTTGTCGGTTTTCTTAGTCGTCACATCTCTATTATAGGGACATCAAAATTTTAAGTAACCCTTATGAATGCATATTTTTAAGTTCCCAAAAAAGTCCAAACAGGCAGGCAATTGAAGCAATACGGTCAAGCACGAGTCTAAAGGCTCCCACACATAAACACGATACGACGTTGCGTCGTGGAAATCTACGACACAACGTCGTAACGTATCGATGCACGATACGACGTTGTGACACTTGTGACTCACGATGCAATCCTGCGCAACTGTTATTCGAAATTCAAAGATGATGGATGGTATTGAAGTCGATCATTTAATTACCCTAGTCGAGCAGCGTCCCGTACTATGGAACAGGATGCTTCTAGAGCGGTCCATTTTTCGGAATGAACTAAAATACCACCCCACTGTAACGATGCTCATCGTCGATTTCTACGACGCGACGTCGTATCGTGAAACGACGCCGCATCGTTGTACGACGCGACATAGCATCGTGTTTATGTGCGGGAGCCCTAACAGTCCATTCCGCTCCAACCAGGGCGGGAGGACTCTTTTGATGATTTTACCACCTTTAAAAAAACACTGCCATGCAATTCATGCTCTAAATGGCGTGTTATAAGGGCCCACACCACAGATTACCCCACACAGCCATTAGCTTAACAAGCTGCATAGACACGCATCCAATGACCATGACCATAGACAATGATACACTACCAACATGAAAAAAAACACAAACAACATTTCAGTCTTTATTTCGATAATGTCGTCATACTTAGTCCAAGAATTATTAAAATATGCATGAAGGTAGACTGTAATTGGACGACAGAGTTGACTTAACTAACATTAAACCTTAAACTCTTGATTTAAGGGTCAGTATTCAACGTTTAACGGCTACGTGATACGACCTTTTGAAAACAGATGGTTTAGGTAAATTCATTTGGTGGTTCTGTAGTGGAATGGAAGGACACAATTTTTTAGATAGTTTTTGTCTTTTGTCGGTGAATATTGTTTTGTTATTGAAAATCTTTGGGTATACAAGTTCAGCTAAGTAATTTTAGAAAAAGTTATGTCTGACATTAATTGGCCCAAAAAATAACATTTCATGGCTTATGATAAATTTTGCGACTACGATAAGAATGAAAACGTCAATGAAAAATAAAATAAAATTTCAAATACTAGAAAAAAAAATCTACGTTCGAATAAATAGCGCAGTGGCTGAGCGATTGGACTGCTGCGCAGCGTGTTGCGGGTTCGATTCCCGTACGGAACAAATATTTGTATCACGGATCCTTTTTGGTGCATTTCATAATTTGAATCAGGAACTGTGAATCAAATTCGAGTAAAAGATGAAAATCAGCTGTCAATATTTTCCCTATAAAAACATACAACGCATTGAAGACATTATTAGTGCTACTGTTTCCCTACTACTGATTAAAACCAACGTTATTATGGAGCGGCGACGTCATTTAAGCAGGGAAGAAATGCTCAGAGCCGTGGGAATGATAGAAGCTGGTTCCCGGCAACGTACTGTGGCTTTAGCTCTGAATACAAGTCAGAGTGTTATCAGTCGACTTTGGACACGTTACCGAAGCACTGGTACCGTGGCTGAGCGCCATGGAGGACGGTATCGCTGCACCACACGGAGACAAGACCGATACATTCAAATCTTAACTCGAAGAGCTCCAACAATAACCGCCATGATGTTAGCCGTGAGGCTTCATCACTCTTCAGGGAACTTAATTAGCGACCAAACAGTCAGAAACCGCTTGCATGAAGTGAACCTTCATTCCCGAAGACCGCTACGGGTACCACCTATAGCAATGCACAATCGTAGGATTCGATATCAATGGGCTCTTGAACACAGAAATTGGGCAGAAGAACAATGGCGTTTCGTGTGCTTTTCTGATGAGTCTCGTTTCGGTATGAGACCGGATACAAGACGTATACGACACTGGAGAACCCCTGGACGCCAACAGCGATTAAAATCCTGCCAGGAAGTCCATCCTTATAGTGGTGGAACCATCATGGTATGGGCGGGTATTTGGATCGGCGGAAGAACTGAGTTGATTTGGATCAGAGGCAACCTCAACGCTCAAATTTATGCTGAGACGATTGTATCAGACGTCATCGTTCCTCTACAAGTGCAAATCGGTCCCTTATTTCAGTTAATGCATGATAATGCACGACCGCACACCGCAAGAGTTGTAAGACAGACTCTCGCCGCAGCTAACATCAATGTCCTGCCCTGGCCTGCTCAGTCGCCAGACTTGAATCCGATTGAGCATGCATGGGATATGCTACAGAGAAGAGCTCTGCCGAATATGGAGGGTATCCAGTCGCAAGAAGACCTTTTTTTGTTGTTGCAACGAACATGGGCGGCCATTCCACAGCGTGATTTGGATGAACTCATTTTGAGTATGCCAAACCGATGTTCTTGTGTTGTTAGTGTTCGCGGTAGAAACACGGATTATTAATTGTTTAAGTTACCCAATAAAATTTTAAAGAAAACTGTTATTTCAGTCTTTTTTTCGAACTTTTGTGTTAGTGGTTCAAATGTCAAAAATCCCTTTATTAGGAAAATGGCAAATTTCTTTATTAATGCAAAGGTGACTTGGTTTATCGTTACTGTGACAAACGAAAACACTTTATTAATTTGACTTGACCGTTATTCGAAGCTTATTTAATTGAGATAGGCCCTGCGTTTCTCGCTCTTCGTATTTCTATATATCTGTCTCTTTCTAGTACGTCACTTCCGCTTGGCAGTGGTAGGGAGGCTCGTTAAACGAGACGCGCCATTTTGAATTCATTGGCGTCTTGTTTCTCGCCGTGAACGGTCGTGTCCTACCGACACTTACTCGTAGCTACCTTCAAGTATTATATTATAATAATTAAAAGTGCACAAGTGCGTGGAAAAAAATCCCAACGGTTTTTATTCGAATTAAAAGTGAATAAAGTTTAATCTTTCGATATTCATTATGGAAAATTCGTGTGAAAACGCCGATAGGGCGGTTAGTGATGTGCTTCCAGGACCTTCTTCGCCACAGAAGCGGCGAGCTCGGTCAAGTAGTTCCAGTAGCTCCAGTTCTAGTAGCTCGAGTTCTAGTAATAGCTCCTCGTCTAGCGGAGGCAACCCAAAGAGAAGTCGTCGCTACAAAAAAAAGGGGAGGCAAACACAAGCGGAGTTCTAAACGTAAGGTTCGAAAATTAGCCAAAGAGGTACGTAACCTTCGACGGCAAATGGATTGCAAAAGCACCGGTCAACACGTGAGTACTAATTTGGATTACGATGCTATCTCACTATTGTCAGGTGTTAGTGAAAACCGTTACGAACAAATGCTTGATGTTGAACCTGAAAATGCTAGTACACGTGGTGATCAAGAATTTTCCTTAACTTTTGAAACTAAGCTTAAGGAGCCTACGGTGCCTAAGACTTCCGAAAACTATTTGAAATTGTTATGTGATTTGCAACATTTAGATAAAAGTGACTGGAATGAAATAAGGTATTCTGAAACCCAAAAATTGTATAATTATTCGCCGGGTTATACAGATATTGAGATGAACGAGGAAGTTAAAGTATACGAGTCTCCTCGTCACCTCGTTCATGCTGATAAGGCTTTCGCAGCTTTGACCATGTGTGTGCTCAAACAAAGAGAGGTTTTGCAAGGAACTCTTCAGGAACTGTTATTATGGGCAAGGAGTAATGACTCTGTTAATTCTGACGCTCTGCTTCAGAAAGTTAATGACCTTTTTTCCACAGGGGATTTTAACAAGTGTTCTTCAGACTTATTACAGATTGTTTGTGGACATCGTGCTGAGATTCTCCAAATGAGGAGAGATTGTGTTATTAAACAGGCAAAGGACCCTTAGATGAAGGCCAGCTTAAAGAAAATTCCACCGACATGTACCAACCTGTTCAATGCTGAGAAGTTTACTGCTGCTGTATAAAAGGCTGGTGGAGTAAGAAAATGTTTTTGGCCATTGCAAAAGGCTCATACAACTTCTACCTCGCAGGTGTATGCAAAAAAGTTTCGTGGCCCCTCGCAGGGGTCAAAGCCTTACAATAAGTCCTCGCAGGGCTTTGCTTGTCAACACAATAATGCACATTCGCAATGTGCTAACAGTAACCCACCTACGCAAGGTGGTTGCAGCAGCGGTAACCCACCTCCGCAAGGTGGCTGTAACGCTCATGGTCATGCTGTACAATATAATTCGGTCGCACCGAATAATCGCAATAGCTTTCGAGGTCGATCTCGGCAAAATAATCAACCAAGGCATGGGCGAAAGCGGGCGTCATCGCCCCCCCAGCACAATAATGACAACAAACGACGTAAGTATTGACTCGTTCAGAGCAGGCCGTCTCCTTCAGTTTCGAGGCCAATGGGAACAAATGAATGCACCAAGTTACATTCTAAAAATAATATCAGGGTATCGCATACCTTTTTACCGGAAACCACCGCTTTTACATCCAAGCGTGGTCAGAACCAACCTAAGCGTTCCAGAATCTGCCGTAATGACATCTGTCATAAACAAAATGATGGAACAGGGTGTTCTGGAGAAAGCTGTTGTTTCGCCAAGCTTCCTCTCATCGATGTTTCTTGTCCCCAAAGGCGACGGCTCAAATCGGCCAGTATTCAATTTGAAAGCTCTGAATTCTTACGTCATAACAGATCGATTCAAGCTAATTAATGCTTATCGCATTCCCGATTTTCTACAACCACAGGATTGCTTGTGCAAAATCGACCTCTCACAGGCGTATTTTCATTTACCTGTGGCTCACACCCACAGAAGGTTTCTGCGCCTGATTTATCGCAACGAATTGCTAGAAATGACCTGCTTACCTTTTGGCCTGAGCACAGCGCCCAAGACCTTTGCTGCGCTTACCAATTGGATAGCTCAGACACTCAGACAACGAGGTGTCAGAATAGTAGTTTTTCTCGACGATTTCTTGATTGCTCACCAGATCGAAGACCAGCTTCAGAGTCATGTGAAAATTGTGCTCGACACTCTAGAAAAATTAGGTTGGCTGATCAATTACAGAAAGTCGATAATCACACCTTCGAAAAACATAGTCTTCCTAGGAATTCATTGGGATCCGTGGGCGAATCAGAAGCGCCTTCCCGAAGAGAAGATTCCAGGTCTTTCGGACAAAATCAATCATTTGTTGTGGAAGCAGAGCACGACGCTCAAAGAGCTCCAAAGCCTAGTTGGTCTACTCAATTTTGCCAGCTTTGTAGTTCCGAAAGGAAGACTCAACTTTCGAGCGCTTCTGAACCTTCTGAACGAAATCTTGAAGTCATACCACAGGCTACTACACATCTTACCTCGTGCTGCCATAGACGATCTGATATGGTGGAGCCAGAATTGTCATCTTCCGTCGGCCATACACATGTCGCCTCCTGCTCATTTCCTCACAACAGATTCGTCAGATATCGCTTGGGGAGCTCGCCTGGACAATCTCTCTCTCTCAGGTCTGTGGTCAGAAGCCAAGAAAGATCTTCATTGCAACCAAAAGGAAATGTTAGCAATCCTAAGAGTTTTGGAAGATCATTATCGGCTCCTGAGACACAAGACAGTTTTGATTCAGAGCGACAACAAGTCGGTAATTGCATATCTCCGTCACGAAGGCGGCACCAGGTCGGCTCCGCTCCTGGACTTAACTTACAAAGTCTTCCAAATAACGGAGAATTATCAAATTCACCTGAACGCCTTTTATATACCAGGTATATACAACGGCCACGCGGATCACTTGTCGAGGCTTCGCCTGACTCCAGAGTGGCATCTGTCTGCGGAATGCACGAACAAAATATTCTCCAAATGGGGGGTTCCACTGATCGACCTATTTGCATCCAACCGAGCACATGTAGTGACCAATTACGTGTCCTTAGACCAAAACGACGACCAAGCCCTGTTTTGCGACGCGTTCTCCCAGATATGGAATTACAACCTAGCGTGGGTGTTCCCTCCACCCTTTCTGATCCCCAAGGTGCTAGGTTATCTCAATCAAGCACAGGGAACGTACCTGCTAGTAGTTCCACGATGGGAGCGAGTATTTTGGCGACCCGACATCAAATTGCGTGCCCTAGCAGCCCCATTTACATTATTCCACCTAGACAAAGTCCTGATCGACACGACAACAGGACTGCCTCCACCGAACGTCAACGACATGACTCTGGAAGTGTGGAAATGTGGGGGTGGTCGGGGATGCTAACATCCTGGAGTAGTAGTCAATTAGAACTTCTTGAGAAGTCATGGCGTCCCTCAACACGTAAAGTTTATAGCGTTGCTTGGAAGAGATGGCTAGCTTGGTGCGAAACGCACCAAGTTAACCCTTCAACTCCGGCAGGGAGCGATTTGGCTAGATTTTTATCCGACCTCCATTTAATTAACAACTTATCGTACAATTCGATTTTGTTACACAAATCTGTGGTCGCAACCCTTTGCAACCCAGAGTCATCCGGCCAGTTAAGCTCAAATGTCCTAGTAAAACATGTTCTAAAATCGATCGCGTTACATAAACCGGTCAGCAATGTCAAGCCCCCTGTTTGGAACATAAACGACCTTGCTAATTTCTTAGAGAGTAAACGCATTGATGAAAATAACATTTTTCAAGTGCAGAGACATACATCTGCTCTATTTCTCTTATGTTCCGGAAGAAGAATCCACGATTTAACTTTGCTCAGAGTTGATTCTAATAATTACTGTAATCAAAATGATGCTTTAGTTTTTTGGCCGATTTTTGGATCAAAAACTGATTCTGCAGATTACAGACAATCTGGTTGGAGGTTTATTTCTAATGAAGATAACAAGAACTTAGATCCGGTCTACTGGGCCAAGCATACAATCTCACTTCTTGAGAATCGTAGAAATGCTGCAAATTGTAGTAATTTGTTTATTAACATTAGAGGTGAACCTAAACCTGCATCGAAAACCCTGATTGCTGGCTGGATAAAGTCCTTATTAGTAGAAGCCGGTATTAAGGCGTCTCCTGGGAGTTTTAGGTCAGCGGTGGCATCAAAAAATTGGGTAGATAATTACCCCCTTCAAGAAATTCTAGCCAGAGGTAACTGGCGATCACAAAATACGTTTTGCAAATTTTATAGACGTGAGGTTAGACCCACCACTGTAAATCATATTTCTGTGACCGCTTTATTTAATCCAGTTGATTAGAAATGATGTCTTGGTAATTAATAACCTGATTTTACTGTTATTATGTTACGATCAAACATATATTTTCTATTAATTAAACTTTCTTTACCGTAAATAAATAAATGTCTCAAAATCTCTGTATGCATTTTAGATACAAGTAACTGTTTTACTAAATCATACTTACAGTACATTTTATTACTAGTCATACTAGCTCACATTGGCGTCTTCGTCACTTCCACCAGGCGATAACAAACACGTCTCAATTAAATAAGCTTCGAATAACGGTCAAGTCAAATTAATAGAAGCGTTTTACCTCACAATAAAACGCATATTAATTTACTTACCTTATTCGAAGCTTATGTTCAAGCTCTGCCTGGTAATAAGACTCAATGAATTCAAAATGGCGCGTCTCGTTTAACGAGCCTCCCTACCACTGCCAAGCGGAAGTGACGTACTAGAAAGAGACAGATATATAGAAATACGAAGAGCGAGAAACGCAGGGCCTATCTCAATTAAATAAGCTTCGAATAAGGTAAGTAAATTAATATGCGTTTTATTGTGAGGTAAAACGCTTCTATTTGATGAATCCTTAAAGAAAATTTTAATTAAAAATTTAAAATTTTAATAATTTTAAAAATTTTAATCAATCAGGAGAAAAGTTATTGCAAAAATAAATGTTGATCCCTAGACACTTTTGATGTGTGTATGTATATTTTCAAAATTTTAGGTTCAGTAGTTTCGGAGATAAGGGAATGATCAAATTTCGTCTATTTTCTTGAATAACTTGGAAACTATTTATTTTAAAATTACAAAAAAAAATACATTTAAGATTGTCTCAGCAAGACCTTTCATTTGATATGTCACACGATGCAGTTTTTTTTTTTTTTAATTTTCCCCTTCCCCCCCAAAAATTACTACCCACATACAGATTTCATCCATTCACATCACACCTCTGTGCTTTGGTCACAGGAATTTATATGTGTACCTCAACTCAATCGGTCTAGTAGATTCGGAGATAATTGACTGTAAGTGACAGACAGACGGACACACGAGTGATCCTATAAGGGTTCCGTTTTTGTATTCGGACGTACGGAACCCTAAAAAGGCCTTGTAATATTGTATTGTCTCCAACAATGGTGGAAGCTACAGGTAGCGACCACTGCTATCGTGCGGTGAGAGATTAGAACCATGCATAAATAAACATGGAGCTACTGCAGGAATGTTACTGCTGTTGAATAAGTAACTTATTAGTAGGTGATCAGAAGTTTATAAGTGGAAGTCGGCTGGCCATGTCTGTAGGCGGACAGGTAGATGGAGCAGACATGTGCTAGAGTGGAAACCGCGAATGGGTAAACGTAGTGTAGGACGCCCTGCGGCAAGATGGGTCGATGATTTGAAGAATGTGGCTGGCAGCGGTTAGATGCCGACTGCCCAGGACCGGGAGGGTTGGCGGTCTTTGGGCTTATGTTCAACAGTGGACAGCAATTGGCTGACAATACAAGAAAACTATAAAGTGGAGACGATATCAAGTTGTAGGGATATGAAGGCGGAGATGAAGTTTTTTCGTTTCACCAAATTCCGAACTCGAAGTGCTTATGAAAAGTTTCCGGGAACCAGAAATGCATCGCTTGTTGTTAACCTATGCAGGTGACCCAAAGTTTGTGGAACTATTATTACAATTTAAAACGAGATATTTACCATGCTCGCTAGTTTTCTTTTGAGAATTGGTTGCTTTTAGATAATTCCGCCACTATTGCAAGTACTATAATAATGGATAATGTAAAGTTATAATGGGTGGATGAAGCAGACAAATCGGTCGACCAGCTTCCTTATTCGTTTATTGTTTAGTAATGTTTCCGCTACTAACTGGAACACAGAACTGATCTTCTCTGACAGTCCTCAGTATACAACATGATGGTCGATGGCCCAGTGTAGTTCAGTAAATATCACACACATTGTCTTCAAATTTTTGGTTCTAACGATGTTCTCCTTCGCCGTTTTGAGAGCAATGGTGATAACATAAAGTACACAAAGTAAGTAATGTACCAGGCTGAGTTCGAACTCATGGCCTACACTACTCGTAACACAGGCCGTTACCATGGTCCTCCCATCCTAGGTAGAATGGAAAGATGTCTGTCAGATTTGTACTGGCTAAAACCGGCCGTGTTCCTTCAACTGTCCTTTAACCTGTTACCTGCTTAGACGGTCCCAATCTGCGTCTCTGAAGACGTGTTTTTTTTTTTTATCGTGGTTAAATCATCAAATGAGTCCGGGAACCCAGGGCAGGGCGGGAGGGACTGTCAGACTTGTACTGACTAAAATCTACGATAATAATAATATTCCACAACTATCACACAACGCCATCTAGTCCCAAGCTAAGCAGAGCTTGTGTTATGGGTACTAGACAACTGATAAACATACTTATATATTTCTAAATATATAAATGTTATAGATAAATTACACCCAGACACAGAACAAATGATCGTGCTCATCACACTAACATTTGTCCTGGGTGGGAATCGAACCCACGACCTCCGGCATAGCAGTCAGGGTCACTAACCACTAGACCAACAGGCCAGTCAAACGATGTCCTTCGTAATTCGTTAGTCCCGCAACCCCGGCAGGCTTTGACCCCGTCACTTTGCTGACACTCTTTGAGGCGTCTATCAAACACAACGCGCCATCGACCTGGGCATGGTCCATGGTCGGACAGCGAGTCGCCCATTACTCGCAGCCCGCATGCCCGCGCCTACGTTGGCCGGAGATCGTCTAGCCGTGGGCGTCTACAACTGCGGCTGTGAGGTGGACGCTTTCCTCTCTCACGCATCCCGCCTCCTCCTTCGCTAGCATGACTACTTCGCAGAAGAGATATTTTGTCTCCCGAATACTCCCGATAACCAACTTCTGCGCCATCCTTAACCATAACAGTCGTGAACGTTAAATCATGTCCAGTATCTGACATTGTACATTGACCGTCACAGACCGGATCGATAGCAAGCGACAACGGTCGTGTGTTTTATTCAGAACCATCGATTGTCAATGTCCCGGCTAATGCGGATAATGATGCCATTTTATCTTTAGCTGGTTTGAAATGTCTCCAAGAATTTAGTGGGGAATGTTCTTTGAAATTTTTTGGAGGATTTAGGATAAGCAAGATTGTCGGAGTCGCGGATCTGTTCAAACGGGTTTAACCGTGACCCTAGAAAGTAAAGGACTGTTGATCGTAGAAGAAAAGTCGCCTTTGTTCACTTGGGTGAAACAATTTCGAGGTGAACGAAGGACACCGCTTAAGTCCACACAATTCACCTGGGTGATGTCTCCCAGGTGAATGGAGGACAGAAGTGGAATAAACCCAAGTAACATGGTGTATTTTAGTCGATATGAGTCTGAAAGCCCCATTGATCCACCCAAGGCGGGAGGACTTATTTTAGGATTTTACCACCTTAAAAAACTATATAGTAGATCAGGGTCCCCGAACAAAATATTGATTTTGTCCAGTTTTATCTAAACATTGAAATATCGAGGAATATAGCCAAGTTCATCAATTAATGGAACAGAACACGATCAGCACCTGTCCAAAGTCTGCGTTCAACTGTTGCTGTAGCAGTATCAACATTGTTACGGAGCATTGACACTGATACCTACTAAACTTGATGAAAATTATTGTGATTGTATTATGAAAAAAAAATAGTTAACTTTGAGAAAATTCGCACCAGGTTACAAGAATGTAGAGAACTACTTACTACCAGCAGTAGAAAAAATTATGGCGCGTGGCTATCTAAAGCTGCAGCCGCATAAGACGATCTTCCAGGATAAGCCGCGCTTGCCAAGGTTGGTCTGTGGATGACTAACCATCTGTCATAGCGAGTTTCCTGCGCGCCTCGGAAAGCACGTAAAGCCGTTGGTCCCGGCTGTCATTTGTAGATCTTTGACAGTCGTTCGTAACTGTTAGTCAGAAGCTCGAAAATCTGGCAACCAGTCTTACTAAAGGTATTACCCAGTTACTGGGTTTTGGAGGTCTGATAGGCAGTCGCTCCGTGTAAAATACTGATACTACCGACCCTAATATAGTTGGGAAAGGCTATGCAGATTATGATGATGCTTATGCCTATCTTCTTCTTGTTCTTCTTCCTGCCCTTATCCCATTCTACTTGGAACGTGTTGCGCCGACCCAACACGTTTTCTTCTTCCATTCTCCCCTATCAGACGTCACAGTATCATTACCTCTTTTTTCTTTCATATCATTCCTTAGACAATCCATCCATCTTTTCTTTGGCCTTCCTTTTCCTCTCCATCCATCAACATTCATACTCATCACTTTCTTAGTCACATGGGTGTCATCCCTCCTCATCACATGTCCATACCAAGATAGACGATTCCCTTTCATTTTTTATGTAACAGGCGCCACGTTCAAACTTCCCCTTATAAACTCATTCCTTACTTTACTGTAATTAAAAAAATATTATCGGCACGATTGACGTGAGATATCGACTGCTGTGCTGCGTAGCGTGTCGCGGGTTCGATCTCCGCACGAAACAAATTTTCGTATGACCTGCAAGTAGTTGCTCCGGGTCTGGGTATTTGTATAATTATGTCTGTTACCATGTTTTTAAAGATTGGTATTGTTGCTCTAATAGCTCACTTTAAACGTAAACAAAAGGGGTTAAATTCAAGGGTGCATGTTCTCGCAAATATTTTATAAGCGCCGGATGACTGACACAAAATAATGATCGGCCGTAGGTCGCAGTCGCATAACGTTCGATGAATTATTAATTCATTAACTGTTTTGTGCTAGCTTTTACCTCAAGTCCGAAAACTGCCGTTTATATGCGACATAACAACTGACATTTTATATAATTGTACAATCAATTGGTAAAGGAAAAATATCGTGAGGAAATCTAAATCCTGGAACGTAAGGGGCTATTAAAGGAACGCCGAGGAATTTAGCCCGTAAGAGTCTGACAGTCCCTCCTGCCTCGTCCCGGGCGGGAGTACTCATTTGATAATTCTACCGATATTTCGTAACTATAGTTTTACAAAAATCAATGAATTGTCAAATATTCAAAAGATACGTAAATTAAATACAAACGGTTGCAAGTTGGTTGTGTGAACCAGAAGGGGCAGGCAACTGGTCATTTTCTCATTATACATGCAAATAGCCACATCGGCTTATTTAATAACCTATAATTTGGATAATACCCGTGCTGTAAGGATACCTACAAGACTGAAAGACCGTTTAGTTAACAAAATATATTGGAAACCAGCGGCTTGGTCCGCTACAACTTGTGAAATTATCCCGGAGGCGTATTGCCAAACTGTATGCTGACCCAGACACCCATAGTCTATATTGAACTACGTCGTGCTCATTGAAATCACAAACAAAAAAAATTTAGCAAAGTACATACGAGCTCAGAGCATTCTGAGATTGTATGCAATTTGCTCGCTTTTATGTAAATCAAACTGTGACACGCGAATATCGCGAGTATCCATTGATTATTATTTTTTACGGCCCCGGAAAAATATTTTTCGAGACATTAATCAAGAAATGCCTTGACTGAGACCTGCTTCGCGGGGCCGACACTCTCTGAATAGGTATACAGTTTGCTCTTCAACTACAAAGCAAACTGCGATCGAACTCAGAGCAACCCCGGTCTGGGTCAGCATACAGTTTGGCAATACGCATCCCGGAGAGGTAAAATCAGGGTAAAAACTATCCTATGTCATAATCCAGGTTACAAATTATTTGTGTATCAAATTTTATCCAAATGTGTTCAATAGTTTTTGCGTGAAAGAGTAACATCCACAATCCTCACAAAAATTCACATTTGTGATACAATAATAATATTCCACAACTATCACACAACGCCATCTAGTCCCAAGCTAAGCAGAGCTTGTGTTATAGGTACTAGACAACTGATAAACATACTTATATATTTCTAAATTACAGATAAATTACAACATTTGTCCTGGGTGGGAATCGAACCCACGACCTCCGGCATAGCAGTCAGGCTCACTAACCACTAGACCAACAGGCCTGTCTGTATATATTAGTAAGATTCGTTTTTCGTCCGCTTGGAGATCGGAAATAGGCTATTTTACTAAAAAAAATTAAAAAGTCTGAAAGAAAGATTATTAAAAAATATTTGACCAGTATTTATTCTTTCGTAACGTAAACCAAAATTGACGAAGATACAACGCTTCTTAACTTACTTACTACTTACTTATTACTTACACAAGAATTTGAGTTGAATATTTAAACTAAAAAGAGTAAAATAAAAAACTTTAAAAAAAAAATGTAACCGCCTTCAAAAACAACCACAAAAAAGGGTAAAATAACCTACAAAATAACTTTTCTTTCAGAAGTCGGTGCCTTTGTTTTTTTTTTTCATTTCATTGTTTTTTTGCCACCGACTTCTGAAAGAAAAGTTATTTTGTAGGTTATTTTACCCTTTTTTGTGGTTGTTTTTGAAGGCGGTTACATTTTTTTTTGAAAAAGTTTTTTATTTTACTCTTTTTAGTTTAAATATTCAACTCAAATTCTTGTCAAATAAATCATTCTCTCTCAAGTGCACAATAAGCTAATAAAATTCCCTATCTCAAAAACTACTGAACCGATTTTGATGAAACTTGCAGTATTCCGTAAGTTAAACAATACTTTGTACAACAAAAAAAGAATTACTTAAATCGGACTTATAGTTCCAGAGATATGCGAACACAAACTAAATCAGTCGATGCCTACTCCAAGCCATTGAGGAGTTGTACCTTCCATCATCAGCTCATCCACCTGAGATGATGATTATCAGATGCAAATACTTGAACAGCTTTAGAAAATATTTGAAAATGGTACTATGTGCCTATAAAATTTGAAGGTTGCCCTCGATTTCCCTGAGATTCCATCATCAGATCCTGACCTGATGATCATGGGACCAATTGGAAAGTATACCCTTTCAAACAAAAGAAAAATTTTCCAAATCGGTCCAGGCGTCTTCGAGAAATCGGGGAACATACATAAAAAAAAAAAAAGATTCCGACGAATTGAGAACCTCCTCCTTTTTTTGAAGTCGGTTAAAAAGGTCACTCGGTCGGTATAATTTTACAGGCCTTATGACATCACTCACACAAGCCCCCCCACGCCTGAATTTCAAAGCGTTTTATATTAGTCAATATTCATTGATTGTAAAAAAAATAAAACATACGTGTTCATTATTTTTCAATATTATAACTGATGGAGATTTTCAATTTATTTTATTTTTCAAACTACCCTATTATGCCCTTTTTTGAGTGGAAATTCAGCGAATGAGTCCTCCCACTCTGGGAGGAAGGGTCTAAAAGACTCTTAAACTAACATAGCTTTAAAGAAATTTTCAAAATCGGTTCATCTGTTCCAGAGATCACTTCCTAAGAACAAAACCCACAAGCTTTACATCTTTATAATATTATTAAAGACTGGTATTCCACACGAATAGGTCTGTGCGGAATAGGTAAGTAAAAAAAAATACCCTAAATGTTAATCGCAGATTTAGCTTTATCTTTGAGAAATATTTATTATTCTTGTAGCTTTCGAATTTATCCATTACAAACAAAAAACAAATATGACCTCTTAATATTAGTGTAGAAAAATTGAAATAAAAATTGCAAAAAAGAAAAAAAGGGAATAAAAATAAAAAGTTCGAAAAAAATTGACAAAATGCAAAAAGAAATTTGTGGCCCATGAGGGGATCGAACCCGCGACCTTCGCGTTATTAGCACGACGCTCTAACCAACTGAGCTAATGGGCCGATGTGAGAGTTGTCGAAATATCCGTCCACATGTCAAATTCTACATAGTTACGTTAATTTAATACATAGTTTGCATGCTTACGTCATTTGTTTATTAATAAAGACGGTACGTGTTGTTGAAGATATCGTTGGACATAATCCAAGATTTTTCTATATACGTTGTTTTTAGATTAGTCAACTAGGTACCAATGTATTT
This sequence comes from Agrotis exclamationis, assembly GCA_950005045.1. Taxonomy (NCBI): domain Eukaryota; kingdom Metazoa; phylum Arthropoda; class Insecta; order Lepidoptera; family Noctuidae; genus Agrotis; species Agrotis exclamationis. The sequence goes on from OX465421.1 coordinate 2,910,459, forward strand.
CATTCAAGATAATATTCTTCCTGCTTATGTAATATTTTAATAAGCTTTTATTTAGTTTAATTTTTTCAGACGTCCTAGCATGAATTCTACGTCTTTGTATTATTGTTTATACTGTGGTATTCCGTATTTTGCTGTAGAGCATAGGTATCTACTACTTGAAGTTTTACGACGTAAACTAAATGAAAAAGCGCCTCTAGTGTAAACGGAAAAAAAGGATCAAAGAAGCAATCCAAATTAATATTTTCTTAACGTAAGTAAATGTGCTCAGTCGAAGAAAACCTGTTTACTAAAATTAAGAATAATAAATACTTGGTTTTAATTCTTGACGAAGAATATATTTTTGATTCAAGACTATTACAATCTTAATTAAAGAAAACATATTATAGTTTTAGTGTGTTTATTTTTTACTGAATATATTCTGAAAATTAAACTTAATAATTCTTGTTTCAAGTCTAATGTCTTCGAAGGAGACAATATAGGTAACTAAGACAATATTTTACTTCATTATATGAATCAGTATTTGTCTTGACCAATACGATATTGTCTTAATATAAGACATCCTTTTTTTCCGTGTACGAACGATATACAAATTTTATCCATCAAAATAACGTCATAGTCAGCGTTTACTATACGTGATAAAAACACGTTTAAAAAGCCTTCTCTTGTCTGTCTGTAATGTAAGTTTTTGACATACTTCCTAGTTAACAGCATTGCATTGCATTATGATGACATGGAGCTGATCTGATGATGAAGCTGGAAGGTGGCTGTAGAAACTCTGTAATGAAACGACGCAAACCCATCGAGTTAATAAAATTAGTTCCTAATTCGTTAGCTAGAGGCGCTTTTTCTATTAATATATCACAAATCTAATTAGTCCGGCATTTAGAGTTTTGAGAAATAACGGACACGTGTTTTTTATTTTGTAAACTCAATGAACATTTACCAAGATATAACGCATCGAAACTCGAGAGTGGGGGCTGGTGACGTCAGAATTCAGTAGAAATTGTATTAAATTGTGACGTATTGCCAATTTTGAAAGCGTTGTATTTTCGTCAATTTTGGCAGTCGTACAAAAAGAAAAAATACGAGGCGAATATTTTTTGATAATCTTACTGACGGATTAAATTTTTTTTTGTCAAATAGCCTATAATAACGGACAAATACATAACAATTCGTGCTAAGGCCTCAGGTTGTATGTCACAACCTATTCTATTTTTAAAACGAGTAGGTTGAAACATTACATTTTGTACTAATATGTATAATTTCCTAGATAATACGACAACGTATCTTGTAACCGGTGGCATAATCTAGGACATTATCATAATAAGTTCTATGATTTTATATTCATATTATGAAGGATTACCTTCTTTGATAACGCATAATTATTTATCTATATCCTAGTCTTACACGGTATTATTGGGTTAGGTATTCTCTGGAAATGCTGATCCGATTACAAAACTCTTTTACTACCACTATCCGATTTCTTTCCGTCATCATTATAGACAAGTTGCAGAAAACGAAGAAAATCTAATAGATTTTTATACATGACTGGCCTGTTGGTCTAGTGGTTAGTGACCCTGACTGCTATGCTGGCGGTCGTGGGTTCGATTCCCACCCAGGACAAATGTTTGTGTGATGAGCACGATCATTTGTTCTGTGTTTGGGTGTAATTTATCTATAATATGTATGTATTTAGAAAAATACTACTCAAAACAAAATAAGGGCCACCTGGTTTTTATCGATTTATTAAATAATGTTTAAATATTACGAGTTACAATGACTGAATCTGATTAATATTAATGGTTTTAGATGGAAATACACAAAAATTAAATATGTATTCCAATAAATCGTTAAAATAAAGCAAATTGAATGAAAAGTGAGGAATTGCAGGAATGTATCAAGTTACATGAAACATAAAAAAATCAAAAAAATAACGTCTTTAATGTTCCAAAGTGTTCTTTTAAGCTTCTCTTTTAACTCTATTCTCTCTGTTCTGCTCATTTTATGGGAGGTGGAATGGTCTGGATTAAATACCGAACATTTTCTTTTGGGATACTCTACCAGCAAGTTTTCAGACAATTTATGAGATCCAGCTGCGTGTTGATGGGAATTTTACTTTCTTTTTCACTCTTCTTTAATTTATCTCTTAAATGCTCAATAGAACTCAGGTAAAAACCCTGAGTGTCCACTGTAATATCGTAATTCGAGCGTAAGGGAATGTGTGCACTGTTAGTCGCGTCGTATTCGCTCGAGCATTATCCTGCTTCAAGAAGAACTCAGGTATTCTTTGCTGTGCGAATGGGATAATATGGAGTTGCACCACATTCTCTACGCAATTTTGAGGAGTTACAGCACCCTCATTAAGAAGTGCGAGCTCAGTTTTGCGTGATAGAGATAATCGCCCCAGAGCATAACTCAGAACTCGCCAGAACAGTTGGTTTTAAGAGTGCAAGGATCTGAAACCTGTTGTTTAGATCTTCTCTACACTCTTATGAATCAGGTTTTATTGAAAAAAAATAACCTACCAGACATCAATAAAAAGCAATGAAGCCCAGTCAAAACAGTTCAATAAATTTTCTCCTTCGCAAATGTTTCACGATTTGCACCATACGCTGCAGTTAACTGGAGGCGAACCAAGCATCTTCTTGAGTATTGTTAGTCTTTATGGAGTCGATTCGGAATAGTGTAGTCAATTATAGGGGTGCCTGTAGCTCGACGCAATGGAGTTTGTACGGTCCGCGCAGTAGATTTTCGCTCTATTTGCGCGGTTAAACCAACTTAATGGTCTTCTTGGAATTTACTTACTTACTTTCTTCCTTGATCACGGCGTCTGGTGATATTACCCGTCTTTTAAGACCAGTTTCAAGCATTTTGAACCACTAGTTGGGAATATTCCACCATTAAACCTACCTCTTTTGGCTACGGGCCCCCTGGATTAAGGTGACACCCCAAGTGGCTGTTTTTGCGTCCACATGTCTCTGAATACATGACATTATGAGATTTAAAGATCATTATAGCCTGCTTGCTGTATTAGTCGAAGAAAACTCCGTTAAAAGTTTGAAAATTAAAAAACACCGTACCGTAAATTCTAAGTAATCTCAAATATCTAATTTAAAAAAAGTTATTAATTTCCAATTATGCAGTAGAAACAATATTAATACTTGAAAGAAACCATAACAAGATATTTAGTATTTATTATGTACCCAGAATAAGAGCAATACTTGTTTAAAGTGCAATTTCAAAAGTGGCCCTTATTTTGTTTTGACGAGTATATATAAGTATGTTTATCAGTTGTCTAGTACCAATAACACAAGCTCTGCTTAGCTTGGGACTAGATGGCGTTGTGTGATAGTTGTAGAATATTATTATTATTATACATCTTGGTAGTACTGTTAGAACAAAATTCTATTACAAAATTAATAATAAACATAAGTTCTACATAACCCATAGAAAGTAAATACCGGAATTCGGGCCAAATATTTGAGACTAAGATCCGTATTCAAACACATTTTGACTGACAAGTCCTTCACATTATTCGTCGCTGTGACCAGATTACTACGCCATTTTGAACCATCAAAAAATCCAAAGGCAATTGAACTTCAAAATTTAGGGAGTCAATATACCCGCGGTCATTTGTGGAACACGTTACCTCAACCTTCGGAAAAGCTTGAGCGCCTTGACCGAGAAATGTCTGACAGTTGAGTAAATAAGACAATCGTTTTAGTCAAGGATAAGGAACCTTGAAAGGCATGAAGAGGCACGTTGGCGCAGTGACTGAGAGATCGGCTGTTGTGCTGCGTGTCGCGGGGTCGATTCCCGCGTGGAAAAATATTTGTATGGCGTCTAAGTAGGTAGTTGTTCAGAGTCTGGCTGTTTATGTGTATGAATTTAAATGTTTGTAAATGCACTTAAGTTACAAGAGAAATTACTAGTGTAGGACAAAGGCGTTTTGTTCTTTAAAAAAATAAACAACAAAACACTATGAGACATTTCGTCGTCGTCTATTATGATAGTATAATTAAATTAGAAGAAACAGCAAGTTACTCCTTACATCATCTTCAAAATTGCGACGTAATTTTCAAAATTGTGCCTTGCGCCAGCGTGGCTCCAGCGTTGAAACTACTTTAATAGATTTTTAACTTTATATTCTAGAGCATAAAGTCGAAAAACTATTAAAGACTAGCAAACCCGGCGAACTCCGTTTCGCCACCAGATGGCTTCGTTTCATGTAACATTTCGTTTGGTGATTAAAAGAAGAAGAAAAATTTTTTTTCCTGAATTTTCTTTGCTATAAACCTCACGGAGCCCGAGACCTTTCCAATGAATGCAAAACCGTGGAAATCGGTTCGTGCGTTCTGGAGTTATAGCGTCAGGAAGGAACACCCGACTTATTTTTATAAAGTAGATAAACTCTAATTTCCCCAACGAGCCCGTCAGCGAGGCCCACTTTTCCTCTTACATAAATAAATACAAAAACAAAGTCTCCACTCACCGCAATCAACATGTTAGTCTGGTCGAAGTAATCAGCGACCGGCATCACATTCTTGTAGAAGTTGTTCAGCTCCATGCGCGCGAGGCTCAGCACCACATGTCCCAGGCGAGCTCCATACTCGATCTGACGCTCTAGTACCCTCTGTCGCCAGCTCACGAGGACTACGCCGTTGATGGTCTGGATCTAGGGGGGAAACGAAGGTAGGAATTAGTGGTGAAGGTAGTATTGAGTTGGTAAAGATGGTGACGGTTTCTGGTGGTGATAAATTGATGACTGATACACAGATATGAAGTGAAAACGTATTTTTTCCTACTACTCCACTATTCTTTTCTGATTAAATTTGTTGCAGGATCCAAGATAGGCAACCGGGGTCGCGGGAATTACCTCATTACCGTGACCCCGGAACATAAAGGGCTACTGAAGGACACCGTGGAATTTAGTCAGTACAAGTCTGACAGTTAGGGGTGGGAGGACTCATTTGATGATTTTACCACGATAAAAAAAAAAGGATCCAAGATAGGTTGATTCATTCTCCGGGACACGTCGAGATTCATTGTCGCCAGTACCCAGATCCGGAACAACTACTTGTAGATCATACAAATATTTGTTCCGTGCGGGAATCGAACTCGCAACGCGCAGCGCAGCAGTCCAATCGCTCAGCCACTTCACCAATCGTGCCGTCAATGTCTTTGCCGTACTTTTTGACATCATCATCATCTCAGCCATAGGACGTCCACTGCTGAACATAGGCCTCACCTTTAGATCTCCACATATACCGGTTGGAAGCGACCTGCATCCAGCGTCTTCCGGCGACCTTTATAAAATCGTCTGTCCATCTCGTTGGTGGACGTCCTACGCTGCGCTTGCTAGTCCGCGGTCTCCACTCTAGTACTTTCCGACCCCATCGGCCATCTGCTCTGCGAGCAATATATGGCCTGCCCATTGCCACTTCAGCTTGCTAATCCGGTGGGCTATATCGGTGACTTTAAACGTCTACTTTTTGCATGGTTAGTTAAATTAGATACCCAGTTATTTTGTGAAAATAAAACCCACAATGAATTCGCATTAATGTTTTCATTAGTACCAATTGAAAAAGTTATTTCGTCTGAATTCCTTAGGCGAAATTCTGCTAAATACTTCTTCAAAAGGCCCATGCCATCAGAAGATGAATTAGGTACTCCTAACAAAAGGCAAGGAACTTATTTATAGATTTAGGCATTGCCTTTCTTTATAAAGCCAAAGTCAGCGTTTTCACACGGTCACGTTTCGCAGTATAATTATAAAATACTTGCCTATTTATAAGACTCATCGATATCCTCATAGCTAATATCAAGAATTCCTTTTAACTTTTAAAAGTCAGCAAAATTTTCACATAGAATACACTTTATTATCACACTATACAATTTATAAAGTAGATCTTATTTTTTTTTTTCTTTATTTCTTTTTAAGGGGGTTTTTTCAATAGTGAAGATGTCACCCCCAAAGTAGATCTTATAAATCGGGTAAATACAATGAGCGATCTTATAGCTAAAAGCGATCTTCTCAAGACAAGCTTTTTTGGATGGATTTACATAGCCAACAGGTTACGGAAAATTTTCCTTTTTCAGCCACACAATGAGTGTTAGTAAATAAATACATCGGACTACGTTATTATGGAGCCCGTGTATATTATCAGTCGATAACTATTACCAGTGAATCACGCTGGTATCACGCGACTAGCGAATAGGGGTGACAAATTAATATATAATTAGGGGTTGCGTTGTCCCGGCCATTTATGTGCTGAACCGTTTTAATTTCTGATAACGTATATTGTCTTATTACAAAAACTTACGCGTCAAAAAAGTGTTACTGCAAAACGGTCCTTATATCAACGTCAAATGCCGTTTTACAGTTGTTTTTTTTAGACAAGTGTTTAGCAGATGTTTAGCTTAATTGTAGTAAGACGAGTAATGTCTCTGAGTTTCTCGAAACTTAATTGAAAGGGACTTCTCGACTTTCCTTCGGCTCCGCAAAATCTAGTTCGTGTTGAGCTGCCTTGATGGACTTTCTTTATGAATTTAGGTTTCCTAAGGCTAAAAATTGGTAACGCATCGAACGACACTGCGCTAATCAAGCCGTCATGCGTCAGTTTGCTTTGGTCTTCAATGCAGAATGCTTATGAGGTTTTCACTATACATACATAAATATTTATGTATTTTAAATGCACAGGAGTCCTTGACATTAAAGAACGAATGTGGTGAGTGTTAAACAGGCAGCCATTTCGGCACTTCATGGTAAATGAAACGATATCTACGATTGAAAGTTCACTTAGTTAGGTGGTCTATTTTTGGAAAAAATGTGTCATATTGGTTTGGAAAAAGTTTTCAATTGAAACTAAAAAAAAAACAGGAAAAATATTAACATAAAATTATTCAAAAGTTTCAATCGGATATAAGTGCGCCACGGTTGGAACACTGAATGATCATTCCACACTGTATGTTCGATTCCCGTGCGATAGTAAGATTTGTATGACCTACAGAAGCTCCTATGACACCCATTGTATCAAAAGTGCCTTATTACTTTAATTTCCGATAACTTGCGTACCTAACACAATACATAGCTACCGATGACTCACATCACATTTTCAATCCAAGTCTTTTTTTTATCGTTGTCCTGCATTACGAATTTCTCCGAATGTATAGTGGATGCGTTTACAAACATTTTATATGGAGCGACTAGGTATCTATCTGATATCCACTACTCAGTAACTGATAATACAATATCGCTTGGTAAAACTAGTTATTAGATTTCAGACTTCTGATCGGACTTCTGATGTGTATCATTTCATAGCCCATTACTAGCGGGCGATCAAGACGTTTCCAACGATACCACAAATTTCATATTATGTTCAGAAGTTACGAGGGAACAGATGAACATACAGACATCGGTCAAAGTCATAACCCTACCGTAGTCGTGTAATAAATACTTGCAACACCCTCTATAACAAAGGACATTGACCTTTTATTGGCTCCCATATTGTAGTACCATTGTCACTATAACTCTGAATGAAAGGGTAGTAAGTAAAGCCTTCAAGGGGGAGTGGTTCCATTAAGTGATGGGATCTAATGTTGCGACATGGTGACTGCATTGAATAGGTGTGATAATTGGTAAGGATATTATGTCAATTAGGTGTTGGTAAAGGGTAGAATAATTTAGTAAATAACAGGGGACTTTTTTTAACGTGGTAATATCATCAAATGTGTCCTCCCACCCAGGGCAGGGCAGGGCAGGAGGACTGTCAGACTTGTACTGACTAAAATCCATGATGTCCTGCAATAGCCCTTTACGTTCGCGCGACCCCAAATAATAGGGGATAAGTTGGCAATTATTGAGTTGAAAATGGCGAGTAAACTTGCGGAGGGCGAGCAATGGGAAGCTTGCCATCCCATCAACGACCACGCTTGTTCCACGGGGGCTTCAAATTGCTGTCAGCAAACTGACGGGGTTCCATAGGGACAAACGACTGCCGGGGTCGCGGGATCGTCTAGTCAGATCACCGTGACCAAGAACGGTGAAGGTAAACATCGTGAGGAAACCGGCATGTCTTAGAACCAAAAATTCGAAGACATGTGACATCTACCAATCCGCACTGGGCCCGCGTGGTAGATTACGGCCTGCTCCCTCTCACAGAGAGGAGGCCTGTTTCCCAGCAGTGGGAACATTTAAAGGCTGATGATGATGATGAACCAAGAACTTAAAGGGATACACGTAAAATAACGGAGAGCAGATATTCTTGTTCTAAAAATCTTTACCCGTGATTTCATATGAAAATCAAAAACCTATCAGAATGGACGACGAAATAATTATCGATACAAAATATATGTAGGTATAGCAGCTGTCGATTTTATAAATTGTTACTTTGGCCGTACGGTCGTCCTTGACATAAATATACCGATTTTTATCCTGGCTGTCTTCACTCCATCGATCCACCATACAGTTTAAATAAGTGTCTCTATCAAGATGGTAAACTTGATTTGTGATTTTTTGTTGATGAATTGTTAAGTGATTTCAGTTTTTCATGGTTAAACGTACTTGTAGTACCAAGGTAGATAGTTCATCTATGAATGTGTCCGCCCATGGAACTTGCTAATTTGCTGTAATATCGGGGACTCAAAACTAATAATAACATGGTAAATACCTACCACGTTTTAAATTATAATGATAATTAATTAATTATTGACCATGTCCTGACATCGGTGAAAGAAAACATCGTGAGGAAACCTGGTCTAATACTTATAGAGACCCGCGACCCAGGGTGGCCTCACACGAAAAAGAAGCAAATTTGAAAAAAGTTAATATTAAAATATCTAGTTTGTATTTCTAAATCCATCGGTAAACTATTCACGTTGATTGTAATGACAAGTAATTCTGAGAGATTGTTTTAAAGCTATGTAGGTGTTATGTCATAAATCGATTTATTGGTTCTTTATAATAAATTGTCATCCATCATATACGGGTGTCGAATCCGAAATGAGGAGATCCGTAGACGAACTAAAGTCACCGATATAGCCCACCGGGTTAGCAAGCTGAAGTGGCAATGGGCAGGCCATATTGCTCGGGTCGAAAAGTGCTAGAGTGGAGACCGCGGACTAGCAAGCGCAGCGTAGGACGTCCACCAACGAGGTGGACAGACGACCTTATAAAGGTCGCCGGAAGACGCTGGATGCAGGTCGCTTCCAACCGGTATATGTGGAGATCTAAAGGGGAGGCCTATGTTCAGCAGTGGACGTGCTATGGCTGAGATGATGATATACGGGTAAGGTTATATTTATATGTATACATTCTAATGTTAAAAATATCCTTGTCGTTTTCAAATTGTACGTAAGAGAACTGCAGGTAGCATAATCAGCTTATGTTTCCACAACTGGGCCCAGGTACGGATTGGTAGATGTCACAATGTCTTCGAAATTTTTACTTCTAGGACAAATGCCGGTTTCTTCTCGAGATTTTCCTTCATCGTTTTGAGAGAATTGGTGATGAAACAAATTACACAAAGTAATGCGCCTGGCTGGGTTCGACCCCTCGACTTACAGATCGTAGGCAGTCTTCGTTATCACTAGGTTGCTTATTTCATAGAAGTCGCTTATTTTTTTTTTGGTTTCGACTTTAATTAAGTCCGTTGCAAATGGAAGTATTGGTAATTATGCTCTCTCACAGTGTTCCCAGGGATTTGCCTTAACAGACGTTGCAAAGAGGAGTTCTAGACTTGGTCTTTTAAAAGGACCCGTTTCCCTCCCTCCGTGTGTTGATGGTGACCATCGGGGTTATATTAGTGAGGACAATTTCCATTTCCCCTATCTTATCCCCAAAGATCAGGGCTCTTATTAAAGGTCTTCCCCAGATAAAAAAGGTGCTCACCCACAGAAATATTAAAAACAGGAGAAGTGGCAAGGGGGCGTGTCGGTGAAGCCGTGGTGTTGAGCGTTTCGCTCAGCTATTGACTTGTACTACTTTATTCTTGTTTTCCTCTATTACTCCGACTGTATTGTTTTTGCATTAAATACATTGCTCTTTAACAACCACCTCAGTCTATCACTGAGTAACTGGACAAGCAATGTAAATAACGATACCTCACCAAGCCGTAATGTCGCATGGTGCGTCCGTTGTATTTGAGCGGGAGAGTCGTATCCGCCCCCCGCGTCGCGACAACACACAATGATAATTATTTTAGTGTGAGTAAATTATACGGAAAAAGTACGCTGTAGTGTAAAGAATTAGGTTTATATTTAAATGACTGAGTTATCGATGGCGCGTGTGTGCACTTGTTCGTAGTATTGTTTTTACAGAACTGTGTGTGCAATATTAGCGTTATGGAGGGGCAATTGTGATTTCACCGGATTTCTATACATTTTGAATTCCACGCCATATCTCCTTCTATAATATATCTATGTGCTCACCTTATCGGAGTACTCGGCGACATCCCTCATGGAGCGAGGGTATCCCGACACGAGGTAAGTCTTGGCTGTGGGCGCCATCTTCATCTCCAGCATTAGAACCTCGGTTACCGTCGTGCTGGATAGCGTGCCGAAGTCTTGCATGTCTGTTGGAAAGGTGGGTAGTTAGTAGTTTGAAAATGTGGAAGGAAGGAAGGAAAAGTGGGACCGTTTTCAAAGGGTTTAAATACGAGGATTATTCCTTCTTCTTCTTTTTAGAGTTCCGTAGCCAAATGGCAAAAACGGAACCCTTATAGATTCGTCATGTCTGTCTGTCTGTCTGTCCGTCCGTATGTCACAGCCACTTTTTGTCGAAAGTATAAGAGCTATCCTGTTGAAACTTGGTAGGTAGATGTATTATGTGAACCGCATTAGGATTTTCAGACAAAAATAAAAACTAAACAAATTTTGGGGGTGCCCCCCATACTTAGAATTGAAACTCAAAATATTTTTTTTACCAAACCCATACGTGTGGGGTATCTATGGATAGGTCTTGAAAAATGATATTGAGGTTACTAATATCATTTTTTTCTAAACTGAACAGTTTGCGCGAGAGATACTTCCAAAGTGGTAAAAAGGGGGGCCCTGTAACTTCTAAAATAAGAGAATGATAAAACTAAAAAAAATATATAATGTAGACCTCAACAAAAACTTCCAACGAAAATTGGTTCGGATGAGATACAGTTAGCAGTTTTTGAGATATAGTACATTTTCAAAACCGCAAATATAACTTTGCCATTCATACAAACACTATGAAAAACAAAGTTATTTTTATTGTTTATGTATACTACTTACTAATCTCAATATAATTATATCCCTAATCTATGCTTGCTACTACGGAACCCTTCATGGGCGAGTCCAATTCCCACTTGGCCGGTTTTTTTTTATGTTGCGACACCCTTGGATTTCCTCCTGTATCGTAGGTGCGTCAACAAACATTTGAAGTCACATTCACAAACACCAAGACCAGGAACAACTTCATCTAAATCATACAAACAAACGACATGGAACATGAACATAAAATCATCATTGTTCTACTTTACTAAACTAAACTATAATTAAATAAAATAGCAGTAAATACACGACCAAATACCCAATGGTACCACGTAGATTAAGTAAACATTGCCCCTATAATGTGTCTACTTGCAATGCCAATAGGCTTCGACCCGCCTTTGACAGACCAACAATATCTATTGAGTTGTCAAACAGTTAGATTTCGTAACATTCGGCGCAATGAACATTGTTGAAACGTCTACGTGCAAGTTAGTGCGATTTTCAGCTTAAAGCAATATTTTCGTATGGTGGCTTTTGTTAGGGTAAGTAAAAGGTATATGATATAACTAGAAAATGTCTAATATGTACAAGAGATAACAACTGAATATATAATTTTATTTGATCTAACGATCTGTTAATATAATAAACGATTGACATAATTTTATAATGACTAATTTCTATTAGCATAATCAATGAATATAAAATCGTTTTGTACACCACTCAAAAGACATAAAACTTATTTGGTCTATTTTTTTTTCTTCCTGGTACCTAAGCATTCTAACTCTGATGTACCTAGTAATACAACCTGCCATGAATGATCGACGGAGCCCCGCTTCGTGGGGCTCCTATTTCTGCTTACAGGGTTTAAAGTAACCTAACACGAAACGAACGTAACCTGTCCGTGTCTTGGTGTCCTAAGTACCGAGCTCACTTCTCTCGCTCTTGGATATTAATTTTTTCTAATAACAATAGCAATCGTGAAGGCAAACAATCAAAGTCCAAAGGATAAGCCAAAGTCATCAAAGAAAATATGTAGTTTAAACGTTAAATTATATGTTTCAAACGTTACCATAATGATTTTCGCTTCCTTCGAACCTAACCTGTCCGTGTCGGGGTGCCCCAAGTCCCGAGTTCGCTTCGCTCGCTCTTGCATCCTAGGTCAAATAACTGATTACTACCTGTCATGCTGGCTCGACGGAGCCCCGATTCGCGGGGCTCCTATTTCTGGAGAGGGAGAGGGAGAGGGAGGAGGAAGAGAACGTTTCTTGACGTTTCACTTGATTGACGTGGCTGACCATAGCCTAATTAGTACAGTAATAAATATAGTAAATAAATAATTATAATTGCATAAGTTGATAAAAAATGCTATGCAATAGCTTTACCGTGGCAATCCCCGAGTGCTCCACGTATTTTTTTTACTAACTCACACTTCACCTATTTTAACAAATCACCTGCAAATGTTCTGCCATAGGATAATAAATATAAAAAACAAATCGTCAAAGTAAAATGTCATTACGAAAAAATTAAAAACGTTCGGACCAAAAAACTTTTTTTTGGTATGTATTTCTCCTGTATCGTGGGTGCGTTTACAAAACATAGAAACTCACATACACAAACACCCAGACCCGGACTAATTATTATAGAACTGACCAATTACTACCACCATTGAATAGTATTTTTACCCAAAGAAACACATATTGCAGTCGGAGTTAATAGCTTCCAAAGTATGAATAAATGATGGGAAACTCTTCAACTTCGAACAAACACATGGCAAAGGTAACTGCGCCTGATCGCTATCTGAGTCACCATTTCACAAACAAAATACTACCATACAATCGTAATGTTTAATATTTCTCAGAAAACAAACATATACGAGTCATTATTTAAAACTACCTATCAGTAAACACCTGTCAATAAAAAATCAATTGATTTTGAGTGTTATTACTATGTTATAGGATTCGTTTTCGGTGAATTGATTATCACTTTTGGGTTCTTTGACCGGAACCAGTTGGATATTTGTCTCAGTAAAACGAAAGGTTTGGAAACATGAAGGAATAATTTAAATGTCCTGTCGGGCCTAATGTGCAGCTAGTCACATGAGGGCAATAGCCTCACTAAAGTAATGTACCTTCATTATATTATTATTATTATTTTATAAACCCAAAAAAAAACAAGATTAGACAAAAGGAAACATTACTATAATGCATACAAATTGCTTGAATTGGAACTTGTTTACAAGGAAACGCGGCCTTAGTAAGTATCCTACAATTCTACCTCGTAGCCCGTAGACGTTGGCTACCAGCCGTAGCACGAAGCTACGCGACGTAGCACTCTATTCGTAGCACTTTTGTTGAAGAGTTTCTCGTAGCATGCCATAAAAATAAGTAATTTATCACTTAACTAGATTTTCCTGTAATGTATTACAAATTACAGTAAAATCTAGATAAGTGATAAGTTCATTTCGACGGGTGCAAAGTAAAAAAAGTCAACTGCAATTTTGAGATTTTTGTTTTTTTGTAAAAACTAACTCAAAATATCATGTTCTACAACATAGCAAAAACAAAAATACAAATATCATCAAATTTTTTGTATTTTTGTCACGTAAAAAAAAAACAACTACGCCTGTTTTGTGAAATTGCACGATGTAGATAGGTACGGATAACTACCGCTGGCCGTTTATACGCGAGACGCGCGGGGGGGCAGCGGTCAGTCATATTGAGTCATCAGTCAGAATATTTGTTTTTGTTTTGGTTTGATATGTGATAAAGAGTGAGTAAAAGGGTTATCATAATAGTAAACAGTTTTTTTTTTATAAAGTATTAAAGTTTGGAACTTTCTAGATTTAATTTTAATACTGTTGAATTCTTAACCAAAGACCCAGTGATTCCTGAACCTCTTCCGTGAACCTCACTCCATAAATTATCAGTAAGATTTTTATTGATTTTATTTTTGTTTCCATAAATGTATGAGAAGTTACGTTTTTTATGATAATAAATGAATGATTCCTAAGTAAATATTACATTTAACCTCCTTCTAAATCTGTACCTTGCACCGAATCGACGACGTAGAAAAAGACATCTGCGCAGATATGTTCTGAACTTAATTTATTTAAGATGTAAAACGGTCATTAACTAATTCTAATAATATGAAGTGTTACATGTTTCGTTTACTGAAATATACTAATCATACTTTACTAAATCTATTTTTTTTCCCACGTAGAAACGACCAAGTGGTAGATAACACAGTTGTCTTATGTTAAGCGCAAAGTAGATGCAGACAACTACAATATCTCGTAAATTAAACATAATTAGAAGAAATGAAATATACATGTGGATATGTTATTAAATAATGAAGCAATGATGAAAATTTCAATAAATTTGGTTTAAAATTAACAAAATGGGAGCATTTTTTCCTATTATGCGCTCTCCTGAAAAGTAGCTGTTTTGTAGATGACTCTTTTTACTTTGCACCCGTCGATTTGTTAATTTTAATGCGAAGCACTTTGTTAGATAAAGATTTTTTGAGGAAAGAAAAAAATTGTTAATAAGTCTATTTCCCAAAGACAGTCCACTGTTGGCCGTAGGGTCCATTCGTTTCGTTTTTTAAATGCAGAGATAGCGGCCTTTCGGTCTCGTACAGGTCTTATTTTTTTTCTTAATTTTGTGCTACGTAATTAATTATTATAATTTTTTATTGATAATTAATTCAATATATTTTTTTGTTTTAATTGAGTCTAATAAATACTTTTTCTATACATTCGAATATACGTAGGTGTTTTTCATTTAAGTGCATCAGCTATTTTGCATGTTCCCACAAGTATTTAAAAAAAAATGAAAATGTAAATTTGAGATTCCTTTGTATGGTGTAAACATGGAATCTCAAAGGTAAACGGGCGAAATGTATGGGAAAAAAACCCACGGCGGACATAAATGAAAATGTAAGGATATATAGCTAAATGTGTCTTCTTTATCATGGTAAGGGTCGCATTCTTGTGGGATGAGGGAATTTTGAGAAAATTGATCTTAAATATGTATTCATATTTTACAATATTTATTCGGCATAATCAATGCAGTTTCGCAGTATAGCGCAGGATATACCAACAACAAATCGATATATATAGGGCGTCGAAATAATTATATTATAATCTTCTTGAAATCGATCATTTCTGACCTCTATTAACCATCGACACATTGTAATTAACCGTGAATTATTGGCATCTGCATCGTCAAGTGTTCAATTCTCCTCCTAGAATCTAGATGTTAGCACATGTGGAATATTTTCACATTATTCAATTAAAGGAATTGAACCGGTAATCGACTAACCATGTAATATAATCTCCGATCTAATATTAAAATGTTAATATGCCTTTAAAAAATGCGAAGGAGGAAGGTGGACATGAAGGTCTACCCGGCTTAGAAGGAGAACAATCATGTGCACTATTGGCAGGGGCAAATTCTCGCGCCCGGCGCTAGTTCAATCCATTCTGCTGGGTGAGGGGAAATGGGAAGCAGTCATTCACCTTCTATTGTGAAGCTTAACTTTTTTTTTATCGTGGTAAAATCATCAAATGAGTTCTCCCACCCAGGGCGGGACGGGAGGGACTGTCAGACACGTACTGACTAAAATCCACGGTGATCCTTTAATAGCCCTTTACGTTCCAATGTCAAGGTTACCTGATGAGACAGTCCCGCGACCCCGTGAAGCTTTACCTAATGTTGGCTAAGGAAGAGGCGGAACGCCTGAGGGAGAGGACATCTACCAATTCAGCCCCAGCCTCCGCGTAAATCGCCCAGGGCGTTGGAATTCCTGGAGCGATTTCCGTCCACCGCTCGGAGGATACGGTGGAGCATACGGTGCCGCGTTTGGGCAGAGTACCGCACTGAGGCGATAGGCGGCGACCTTTCGCCCCCGGCATTGGTTGAGGCCATGCTGCGGGGCGAGACGGACTGGGAAGCGATCGCCTCCTTCTGCGAAGCAGTCATGCTAACGAAGGAGGAGGCGGGACGCGTGAGGGAGAGGACAGCGTCCACCTCACGACCCAGCCGCCTCGGAAGACGCCCACGGCGACGGACATCGCGGGACGTTTTGCAGCCATCGTAGGCGCGGGCATGCGGACGGCGAGTAATGCGCAACTAGCTGTCCGACCCCTGAACATGCCCAGGTCTCAAAGAGCTGTCAGCAATATGAAGGAAGGCGGGCCCCCTTTGAGTGTCAAAGACTGCCGAGATCGCGGGACTATCGGGTAACCATGGCTCCGAAACGTAAAGGGCTATTGAAAGACACCGTGGAAAAGATAACGTTCGACCACAGTAGTCTAAACTTTTTTTTTTAGGGTGGTAAAATCATCAAATGAATCGTGAGGGCGGGAGGGACTGTCAGACTTGTACTGACTAAAATCCACGGTGTCCTTCATTAGCCCTTTACGTTCCAGGGTCACGGTAATGGAATAAGTCCCGCCCGCGCGGCAGGCTTTTCCGTCATCTTGCTGATGCTCTTTGAGGCGCGCGTGGAACACAACGCGCCGTCGACCCGGGCATGGTCCATTGTCGAACGGCGAGTTGCCGATTACTCGCCGCCCGCATGCCCGCGCCTACGGTGGCCGGAGATCGTCTTGCGACGTCCGACGCCGTGGGCGTCTACCACTGCGGAGGGAGGACGCTGTCCTCTCTCTCTCACGGCCCGCCTCCTCCTTCACGAGCATAACTGCTTCGCAGAAGGAGGCGACCGCTACCCACTCCGTTTCGCCCCGCAGCATGGCCTCGACCAATGCCGGGCGCGAGAGGTCTCCGCCTATCGCTGCCGTGAGGACACGGTGGCTCAAGAGGGGCAGTCCTGCACCGTATGCTCCACTGTGTCCTCCGGGCGATCTTCGCAGTGGTGACACCCAGGCGTTTCTTCCCTGAATAGGGAGGGCAGAAACGCCTGGTTTCGGGAGGTCCCGAAACTTCCGTGTCCGGTGAGGACCTGCGTCATGCGGTAGGTCAGGACGCCGTGACGCCTGTCCAGCCACTTCTCAAAGAGGGGTCTTACCACCGCGATTGCGGCATGCCCGACAGTAGTCTTAACTTAGATATTTGTAGTCTTGCCTCCACTATTATCTATGCTATAAAGCTTCTTCAGTGAGCTGGCAAGACAATAATTATTACCTTGACAGTTTAAATGTTCGATTCAATCTCACGAGGTTTATTTAAAAAAATGCATTACATTACATTATACCTACACAAATTCTTGAGTTAATGTATCTTAGGGTAAGTGCATTTTTGTCAAGTGTTTTATGCCTAATAAAGTTTATTGAAAATTAATGTAAAACTTACCGGTGTGGTGTTATTTATTGTACCACACGAGGTAGGTTAACTGGTGAATAACACTAGGTGGTTCCGATATCTTTCTAAAAACAATTCTGAAAGTATGCGTTTTCTGCGATGTAACAGGGATCAAATACGTTTATTAACAAAGATATTCCAAACAAACTGTAAAAATCAGGTTGAGTGGCTTGTAAACTATGTATCTAGTCGATAAAAAACAAAAGATAATCTGAAAACGTACAAATTAAGAGGAAAGACAACAAACGGAGATTTTTTGTATAAATATATTTTTGGTTATAACTTTGTTTTCCCATGGATTACAAAAAAAAATATTTTTGTATATTATTAAGTGAATTATGCGCTTTCATTTAAGACCATTTTCATTCATGTCCGTGACCGGGTCGGATTCCGCCCGATGACCTTTACATAAACTGAATGTCACAGGCGATTTCATTGCCATGAAAAGAGAAACAGCTAAAACAAAACTTAGTTCAGTGGACTGTTATACAGCCAAATAAAGAATTTCAATACATTTTTAACCAACTTCAAAAAAACGGGGAGGTTCTCAAATGGAATTTGTCAGAATCTTTTAATCTTTTCCTTTTTTATGTATGTTCCCCGATTTTGCAGAGATGCCAGGACCGATTCGGATTATTTTGATTGAAAGTGTATACTTTCCGCCTGCCGGGGTCTTACTGAATGACCGTGACCCTGGAACGTAAAGGGCTATTGAAGGACACCGTGGATTTTAGTCAGTAATATTCTGACAGTCCCTCCCGCTCTGCCCTGGGTGGGAGGACTCATTTGCTGATTTTACCACGCAAAAAAATGGGTATACTTTCCAGGTGGGCCCGCGATAACCGGGCTCCGGGTCAGGGTTTGATGACCCTATGGATCCTAGATAAATCGACGGATCAATTAAAAACTTACAGCAATTCAACCGCGACTGAACTGCTATCGAGATATGCGATACCTAGCAGTTCGATACTGTTCGTAAGTCACAGTCGATCTTTGCTAGATGCAATTAAAAAACACAATTTCATGCCTGTACCTACTAAAAAGAAATAAATGGCACAAAACTCAACAAAATAAAAAAAAAACCGGCCAAGTGCGAGTTGGACTCGCGTGAAGAGGGTTCCGTACGATTTATTTTTTGCCTACCTATAATTTTAACCGCAAATAATAGATGAATTGAAATTTACGAATAATTGAAGATTGGTACGCACAATATTGAGTGATTTACCATGTTATTTTAATATCATGGACTTCTTATTGGTTTCCCTATAATCTAAAAGTAGAAAACTAATTTCTAATTTCTGTATTTTTTTCAAAATTTTAGGTTCAGTAGTTTCGAAAATAACGGGGGGGGGGGAATGGTCAATTTTCGTCTATTTTCTTGAATACCTTTTTTTTTTTATCGTGGTAAAATCATCAAATGAGTCCTCCCACCCCGGGCAGGGCGGGAGGGACTGTCAGACTCGTACTGACTAAAATCCACGGTGTCCTTCAATAGCCCTTTATGTTCCGGGGTCACGGTGATAAGATAAGTCCCGCGACCCTTCTTGAATACCTTGGAAACTATTTATTTTAAAATTACAAAAAAAAATACATTTAAGATCTTCTCAACCAGACCTTTCATTTGATATGTCACACGATGCAGTTTTCAATTTTTTTTTTTTAATTTTCCCCTTCCCCCCCAAATATTACCTCCCATATACAGATTTCATCTATTCACGTCACACCTCTGTGCTTGGGTCACAGGAATTGATATGTGTACCAAATTTCAACCCAATCGGTCTAGTAGATTCGGAGATAATTGACTGTAAGCGACAGACAGACGGACACACGAGTGATCCTATAAGGGTTCCGTTTTTGTATTCGGACGTACGGAACCCTAAAAATGACATCGACTTCCGAAAGAAAACTTGTTTTACACTTTTCTGTGTTGTGTTTGAAGTCGGTTATTGTTACTCTTATATAATTTACGTATTTTGTTATAGGTATTATGTTTTTTAGGGTTCCGTAGTCAACAAGGAACCCTTATAATTTCGCCATGTCCGTCCGTCCGTCCGTCCGTCCGTCTGTCCGCAGCTTAGCTCAGAGACGCCCAGCACTAGAAAGCTGTAATTTGGTGTAAATATACGGATTTGTTGCGTCAAAAAAGTGGTAAAATAAAATCTCGTAAAATATTTTTTTTAGGGTACCTCCTGTACACGTAAAGCGGGCATGTTTTTTTTTTTTCTCGCGTACCCCTTAGTGTGGGGTATCATTAAATAGGCCTTTAAAAAATATTGGTAGTTTCCATCAACAATTTTTTGATAAAAAGATTCGTTTGTGAAATATTAAGCTTTAAAGTGCTAATTTTTGCCCTACTCGAGTGTCCCCCCCCTCTACCAGCTAAACGGTTATGTTTGGGGGTGTGAAAAAATTTACAATAGTAGTATATATATCGAAGTTTAAAAGAAAATTATCATGACTAAGTGGGCTTTACAAGTTTACGAGGAATAGTTGACCAACTTATAAAACGTACTGGGATAACATTTTCCTAAACAAAATGTATCGGAGAACAACTGCAAATGAAGTTTGTCAACTTCATTTTTACAGCTATAATAGGTAGTGGAGTGGAGTGGAGTGCAGTGGAGTGGAGTGGAGTGGAGTGGAGTGGAGTGGAGTGGAGTGGAGCGGAGTGGAGTGGAGCGGAGTGGAGTGGAGTGGAGTGGAGCGGAGTGGAGTGGAGTGGAGCGGAGTGGAGTGGAAGGGAGTGGAGCGGAGCGGAGTGGAGTAGAGCGGAGTGGAGCGGAGTGGAGCGGAGTGGAGCGGAGTGGAGCGGAGTGGAGCGGAGTGGAGCGGAGTGGAGCGGAGTGGAGCGGAGTGGAGCGGAGTGGAGCGGAGTGGAGCGGAGTGGAGCGGAGTGGAGCGGAGTGGAGCGGAGTGGAGCGGAGTGGGGTAGTGTGGGGTGGAGGGTCGAAAATCGCTTGAACCTTTTCAACAGGTTCATAGCGATTTTCGACGTGCCTTGACACCTCTCAAGTTTTTTTTTTTAATACGTCATAAATCGTAAACCTTTCAAAGTTGGAACCAACTACAAGAACTTTTATAGTATGTTATTACTTGCTGCTACGGAACCCTTTATGGGCGAGTCCGACTCGCTCTTGGCCGGTTTTATTCATATTTCATCATTAACTGTGTATTTAACACATAATTATATCATGTTCACACAACATTACCTACTGGCATAATTTACCAATACCTACGTCATTTTTATTATGTTATGTAAAACTGCATTATGCTTTTATATAGATATGTATTAATGTTTACAGTCACGACAACCATGAACTTACAGCTCATTAACTAGTTACCTACCGTCATAATTACAAGTAATTAAATTCTGAATAATTTTATGGGTAATTAGGGTAGAATTCACCATGTTTTTTTTTTCTATTATCGTCTTCACTAGGAATTCTCCTGTATAGTGGGTGCATTTACAAACATTGAAAACACACATGCACAAAAAATCAGACCCAAAACAACTATTTGTAGGTCATGCATATATTTGTATCGTGCTGGGATTGAACTCACGACAAGCACCAGCAGTTGATAGCTCAGCTGCTGAGGCAACCATGCCGTCAATTGATCGGGATTACCATTTCTAAACCACGTTCACAAAATATCCGTGTCTGGATAGCCGTAAAGTATTGTCACTTTATTGAACGGCGATTGTGCTGAGGCTCTACCACAAGTTTTCAAGCCTTTGTGACGTAAAGTAAACGGGAACTTTGAGGTTAATTTGATGGAAAAAATTTGTTCCTCGTACACTAGAGTCGCTTTTTAATAGGCTATTTGACAGTATCAATAAATTATAAATCTAATAAGTCCGTTATTTAGAGTTTTGAAAAATAACGGACACATATTTTTTCTTATGTAAAATCAATGAATATTTACCAAGATACGAGAGTAACACATCAAGACTCGAGAGTGGGGCTCGTGACGTCAGAATTCAGTAAAAAATGTACTAAATTGTGACGTATTGGCAATTTTGAAAGCATCATCATATCTCCGTCAATTTTGGTTTGCGTAAAAAAAGAAAAAATACGGGTCAAATATTATTTGATAATCTAACTGGCGGATTAATTAGATTTTTTTAGTCAAATAGCCTATTTTTCATACAATAAACGCCGTACAATCGTACATACTACAAGTACCTTACACGGTGAAATACGGAAAACTTGTCGATTTGAGTACCTCCTCTTTTTATCGTCTGTTAAAAACAATACAATGACGTTTGTCATTACCGTTAACAAAATACTACGAAAATGGCACAGAAGGTAAACATTTCTTTAAACTTGCCTGACTGATTACAGTTTCACGGAAGCACAGTCAAGTTCGTGCTCACTTCAATAATGCATGTCATGATAGCTAAATTGTTTTAATGATTTCACTAAAGCGCATACTTGGCCAGTGTCGGCTGGAATGGACGGGTTTTTGACCCGAGCATAGTCCATGATCGGACGGCAAGTCGCCCATTACTCGCCGCCCACGCCTAATGCCGGGTCCAGACTAGCGTAATGTAACGCGAATTCTAGGTGTGGATGGCACCGCGAGCATTACATGTAACGCTCGCGCAGTATTCGCGTTCTCATTTCGCTTTGAGTTCGTGTGCCGGCCACACTGTTGACGTATATTACACGTAATCGTTAGATTCGCGTTACGCCAGTCTGGTGGTATAAGGTGGCCGGAAATCGCCTTACGACGTCCGATGCCCTGGGCGTCTCCCGCGGCGGCTGGGTTGTGAGATAGAGACTGTCTTCTCCCTCATGGCGCCCGTTGTTAACGATTATCGTTTGTCGCTTGCCCCCTGGCAGGTAGAGGTAGGTAATCTACTAGGTTACGAGACTAGTTCTAATAACTATATTCTATCATCATCTCCCTGCCTTTTCGCAACTATACTGAGGTCAACTTCCAGTCGAACCAGATACAGCTGAATATCAGTATTTTACATGGAGCGACTGCCTATCGGACCTCCACAACCCAGTAACATGGTTAATACGATACCCCATGGCAAGACTGGTTGTCAGACTTTAGAGCTTCTGACTAATAATAACGAGTGTCAAAGATCTACAAATGACAGCCGGGACCAACGCCTTTACGTGCTTTCCGAGGCACGGAGGAAACTCGCTATGATAGATGGTCACCCATCCATAGATCAACATCGGCAAGCGCGGCTGAACCTGGAAGATCGGCTTGTGCGGCTGTAATTATTTAGCCACGAACTACATTCTATCTCAAAGAAATTTTGAAATACTACCAATAGATGGCGCAACGTGTAAACAGCGTTCAAAAAAAAGGGAACGAAAAATTCAGCTTTGTGAGTAGTGGTTGCGGTGGCCTAGTTGGTTAAGGCGTCTGGAGTACCTATCCAGGGTTCGAGCCCTGCTCGCAACTGAATTTTATGTTTCTTTAAAAATTTATTTGCGAAGACGCGACGCAGGCGTTATCAAATCTAATCTAATAAGTATTTAAAAATCAATGCCACTTTTCGTTGTAACTTTATAACTCAAGAACGGGCTCACCTATCCAAACCAAATGTTTAGGCTTTGTTCGGACTATTTAGTAGATTATTTATATGAAGTTTGCACAAAATCGGACGAGCGGTTCTTAATATACCCGTGCGAAGCTGGGACGGGCCACTAGTTGCGTATAAAAAGATAACTTTACATTCTATCTACAGTGTAGTCTAATTCTAAACTACATAAAGTGCAAACCGGGTGTGGTAGTACCGTTGCCGATGGCGTACTGTTGCAGAAGGTCGGTCATGTTGATATGGACCACCCCGCGTCGCTCCTGCATCAGGTTGTCGCAGTGGGTCACCTTCCCGCTGCCTGGACCACCTGGTTGAGATGGAAGGGGATTAGAAATATAGATAGATAGAATAGAATACACTTTATTATCACCAACATTTACAGGGTGCAATTGAATTCATGGGCATTATTTTAAACCAAGACACTACTCATGATACTAATTGCATTACGCAAATCAAAAATGTTATAAATGCAAGTTACAAAGTTAAAAGTACAGCGCGTTACTTTTCGTAACGCGCTGTACTGCGCTCGAGATTTTGATACTTGAAAACCTATTGGATTTATAATGTATTTTTTTTATTACTTTTAGTGTTTATTTGCATTAATAAGCCTTTTGCTATGTATGTAATATGACTTACTACATTTTTAGAGTTTTCCATACTTGCATTAATAGTATTTTTGATTTGCATATTATTAGGCCTAATGCAATTAGTATCATGTGTACTGTGTAGTGCCTTAGTTTGAAATAATGCCCACGACTTCAATTGCACCCTGTTGAGAGCTGTGGTGGACCAGTGGTATCGGTCCCGATTTACGAGTTGTAGGTCGTGGGTTCGAACCCCGCCAGGCGCATTACTTTGTGTAATTTATTTCATCACCACTGCTCTCAAAAAACGGTGAAAGAAAACATCGTGAGGAAACCGGCACGTCGGCGTCGTAGAATAAAAATTCGAAGATAATTATGTGACATCTACCAATCCGCACTGGACCCGCGATTCGGATTATGGCCCACTCCCTCTCACAGAGAGGGACTGTGTCTCAGCATTGGGCCGGAGAGAGCCGCACAAAGGGAAGAGTGGAAGGTTATGGGGGAGACCTTTATCCAGCGATGGTACAAAATAGGCTAAAAACAAAAAACTAATAAGTTTGTTTAGTTTATTATTAGCGTAATGTTATATACGAGTAGCCTTCCTGATAAATGGACTATCTAACACAAAAAGAACAATTCAATTATCGCCAGTAGTTCCTGAGATTAGGACGTTCAAACAACCAATCAAATTTTTCAGCTTTATAATTTTCCAAAACATTGGAAATATTTACATAAAAAGTGATGTTAATAAAATTACTAATACCCGTAAGTACTTTTCTTTACATTAATGGTCAAACACGGAAGAATAAATTCATGAAATCATTAGGCCTATTATCGCAAGTGTTTATAAAAGTAATGTGTTAAAACCATCCGTATGACGCGGACGTAGGGAAGACCTTGACCGTCATAATAATATTTACTAACTGTAATAAATTAAAATGTTACTCGGGTTACTAGAAACTGTTACGTGATATAAAATTTAATTGTAATAATTTAAATAGGTTTATTTGAGTAAATTGCATGTAGGTACTTAATCATGACTCGGCAGTTTTACACTTTTTTTTAATAAAAACATTGCCCCACACTATAAATTCACACTATAAAATGATTGCAAACATAGAAACTCACATAACTACACAAAAATATTTTCTTGTTTCGACCTATAAAGACCCCTTTTTTTTACAAATATTTGTAAGTGTTCAAGTAGTGGGGTGCTAAGACAGGAAACCTCCACGCGCGCCCGTGGACTGGAGTTCCCTCTCGGATACGTCCGTGGGAAAGACCAGTTTTTCGGGCCGGTGCACCCTGGGATGCGGGCAAAACCTCTTACTTAGGCACTGTGTGCCTAAGGGGTCTCTTTGCTCATATGCGAATAGCCTGTCGGGTGGACGCTCCAACGCGTGTCCCACTGATTAGCAGAGGGCACAGCGGCGGAGTGGGCTTGCGGACGGTGAGTAATGGGTAGCTCGCCGTCCGACCAAGGACCAAGCCCGAGTCGGTGGCGCGTCGTGTCGTATTTCGCGCGTGCCTTCGGGGAGTTGTCAGCAAACTGACGGGGCCCCTTATGGGGCCAAATGCCTGCTGGGGTCGCGGGTTTTTCTTAACACGTTCGCGTGAGCAACCTCATTTCTGAATGTTCGTAGTCAGGCGCACCATTTTCCCATACAAAGTTAAGCAACGTCTAAAAACGTCGCGCCGTAATACGTACGTCTTAGAAGTATGTTACGTGGCGCAACGTTATTTGACGTCCGACGTCTATATACGCTGCCGCCACTACGTAGGTCCGACATACCATGCCAAACGACACAACAACGTTCATAGGCGTCAACTTAAATTAAGGAAATTGAAATGATACAACTGGATTTATAGAAACAAAAGTTTAATCAAGAACTCTCTCACGCTCCTGTTGCTCTTCGATCGTTTGCGTAGTATTACACCGGAGGATTGATTCCGATTGCACAGATTCACACGAAGTACCTAATAGAATCATCGTGATTTCGTGGAACATTTTCAATGACTGTCACATCTTGACATTCATCAGAATCAGTCTATAGAGATTCGGTTTAGTTCACATCAGATGATGACGATGAGCTCGAACTAGACGTACGATTATGCATTGGAGCTGTACTTACGGGTTGAGATCTATTAGAAGAACGATTACGACGACATAACCTACTTCCCTTTACAGAAGTATTGCTGTCACTACTAACTTCATCATTACAAGGATTATAGTCTCCGTCAGAAACATATTCATCATCACCACTAACACTAAATGGATCTGATATCGTGCTTCCCGTCGATGACGCTTCTTCGAAAAGTTTCATGATACGTTCTTCTTCCTTATCCATCTATAACAATGCAATATTACACCTTTACTAAAGCAAATAGCAATGTAACTATATGTTACATTATTATAAAAACCATAACACCATTTATTTTATGATTATTACCATATTCTCACTGTTCAAAATAAGCAAGTGCAAAAAAAAAAGAGAAAAACCGTTACGAACTTCCGATTTGAAATTATATCAAATTCATGTTAGTTATGACATTATTTATTACTCAAAAACATGCGGATACTTATAGCAAGTAAGTGTAAGAAAGAAATTTATAATATTTACTAACCTTTTATGATAAAATATTACGTAATCTAGATAAGTTGGATGGCGCTCACAATACACACATGTTAGGTCGTCTCACTGCGCGCAGGTCAACTGGCAGTGGGGATAGCGGTACAAGGGAGGACGTCATAAGACGTTGCGCTTTTGTGCGCGCTACCTTTGCATGTGTGGGTACATAGCTAGAAAGACGTGTACTTTTTTGGTCATGCGGCGGTTTTGGCTTGGAAAATCGAACGTGTTGCGGCGCTAAGTAGGTGCGCCATAGGAATTTGCTCTTAAAATCGACGTCCAAAGACGTTCCGTCAAAATAAACATGACAATCTAGAGGACGTCGTATGACGTTGCGCCATTTCAAAATTATATCAACACGACGTTGTAAGACGTTGCTCACGCGAACGTGTTAACCCAGGATACCGTGGCCCCGGAACGTAAAGGGCATCCGAAGGAACACGGGTGGATTTTAGTCAGTAAGAGTCTGACAGTCCCCTCCGCCCCACCCAGGGCGGGAGGACTCATTTGATGATTTTACCACCTAAAAAAAAAGTGTTCAAGTAGTCAAATTGTAACTTACCCAAAACGAATATAACAGGCACACTAGGCGGCTCGAACTTGACGTGGCTGGAATTCTGCATGGGGAAGGCGGCGGCCGGAGGCGTTGCTCGACCTGCCCACGCGCTCTCGCCACGGCTTCGCTCTCCGCCCGTCGTCTCCAGCTCTTCATTTTTTTGTTCTGGATTTTGGATAACCAGTCAGAATGTAAAATATGTGAGCATAAAGCTGTTCCTGAGACTTTTAATGCGTGGTAATCAAATTGAATGCCATTTTGATAACACATTTTTCATAGACAATTTCTGTTATTTTGGCGGCAACTGCACCAGAACCATAGACGTGTTTTTTTTTTGGTTCTTTTCGCCTCTTTGGGACAGGCAAAGGTAGCTGAGGAGTACCATAGACGTTGCATTGTATTGAACTAAGTAACTGCAACTTAAGTAGGTATCTACGTATAGGTAAGGAAAAATTTGTTGCAAAATACTTTAAGATTTTTAGTAGAAAATCGCTACAATTGCGAGATATTTGAGAAGGCGCCATGTGATTTTAGGAGGAACAATATTGGCATTGCTAGTGGCTACTGAAGATTTCTTATTAGATAAAACCCATATAAGACTTTTCTATTAAATCTCTAAGAAATCCAAACAGTATTTGTTAAAAAACTATGATTTTTTTCAGTCTGTCAAAATAACTACAACTTTCCATGTATCCTGTGTTGGGCGCCATTAGTATCTACATTAAGTAAGCTATATTTTGGGAATTCTCCGTAGATACGATGAGAGGCTGTAGTTAAAAGTCATACGGGAACAGTATATAAGACGGGGACACGAGGTATGATGGGAAATCACACACCTAAGGCAAACTTAACACAAAACTAACGTAGCACAAGCGCCAACAGGACGCCATTTGTTTAGTATGCCTAAAGAGTGTATGTCCCCATTATACCTCGCGATTATTAACGTCCCCGTCTTATACACTGTTCCCCTAGGTTTATTGTCCTGCCGATGAAACATTACGTAGCTGGAAAGTGACGAAGATGAAACTATCTCTCGTAGAAATGTCCATATTATAGGTGAAAGACTGTCGCGAGAAACGGAAATAAATGTATCGCCCTGTCGACGAACAGACCAATGATGAATTGGTCATAAAAGAACGGATTTAACGTGGATCCCCAAAATTCAAATTAGGGATGGCGCAATACGACGGAATTTTCCATTCCCTCCAGTCAGACACTATGGCATAATTCACTAATTTTTATGCTAGTTTGTGCACTCGAAAACCATAGTTTGAGCTGCGCTTGGAGTTTTAGCAGACGCTCTAAAACTGCACTTTTTGTGGTACTAAATCACTTTATGCGTCTTCTAACATTGATTTGTCACTAATTAGAGCGTACATTAGCCGATTTGTTTCGATGTCCTTATTTTTTGAGTGTGGAAATCCTCATAGATACAGCTTGGCCAGAACGTCTTGAAACGGAACTAATATTTATATTTGCTGACAACGTTTTAAAATATTTGATGTAAACAAAGACGCAGGTTTGTAAGATTTATTATTGTGCCATAAAACTAACGTTATAAGTGAAAATAAATAAAATAAATAAAATCATTCAAAGTGCTGGTAGCGAGAAGACAGTGGCGACTTCCGGTTTTCTACTGTTTTTTGCCAAGCTGTGAGTGATATGGGGTGCTAAGACAGGACACCTCCACGTGCGCCCGTGGACTGGAGTTCCCTCTCGGATACGTCCGGAGGGAAGACCAGTTTTTCGGGCCGGTGCACCCTGGGATGCGGGCAAAAACTCTTCCTTAGGCACTGTGTGCCTAAGGGGTTTGTTTGCCCGTATGCGAATAGCCTGTCGGGTGGACGCTCCAACGCGTGTCCCTCTGAATAGCAGAGGGCACAACGGCGGAGCGGGCTTGCGGACGGTGAGCAATGGGTAGCTCGCCGTCCGACCAAGGACCAAGCCCGGGTCGGTGGCGCGTCGTGTCGTGTTTCGCGCGCGCCTTCGGGGAGTTGTCAGCAAACTGACAGGGCCCCTTATGGGGCCAAATGCCTGCTGGGGTCGCGGGTTTTTCTTAACACAGGATACCGTGGCCCCGGAACGTAAAGGGCATCTGAAGGAACACGGGTGGATTTTAGTCAGTAAGAGTCTGACAGTCCCTTCCGCCCCACCCAGGGCGGGAGGACTCATTCGATGATTTTACCACCTTAAAAAAAAAAAAAAGCTGTAGGTAATACTCTTCGCTTGAAGCGAGCGGAGGGTTTTGTTGGACTTCCCAATAGATAATCATGCGGGGCCCCGGCAGATACATTTTTTTATGATAGCTGGAATCGCCATTACCAGCGGGCGATTTTCTAAAGTACAGCCTATCCAGCAATCGCACGTTCTCCGCGCGCAGGTAATACTGTGCGCAACCTCTTTGCACGTGTCTGTCGGGCAACGTTTAATTAAATGCGTGTTATGTAGGGGAGTGCTTCAATTCTAACCTGAGCATTGCACACAATGCTACCGAGGTCAATGAACTTTCGCTTCTATCATCGCTACTCAGAACTGCAGTGCCGTTTCAATGAAAATTAAATAACAATGCTGATATTGGGTTGTTTTAAAGGTTTTTACATATCTCTTGCTCTGTAAGTACACCCTTACACCCCTGAATGCCGGGGTGTATGACTATCATTACAGCATAGGTTTTGGAATTTGAAAAAAGAACTGTCATACTCATACTGCACGAAGAATATTTTTAAAAAGTTTATTTTTTTTTTCTCGGTATCGATTAATTACTCGAATCGGAATCTAGACAATTTATTTTATAAAGATTTTATTTTAAATATGGAATATTTGTTTCCACATCGTATGTTAGATGGAATCGATTTAAAAATCAAACTGGCCAGCAAGATTTGACGCGCTTGCGTGCGTGAAAAAAAAAAGGCAGTCTACTAGTAGGCGCGAAAGCATCGCGAAAATAATTAATTTTCTTGTTTGAGTTCTTTTTCAAAAGTTTTAAACATGTCTAGTGACGAAGACATAGATCTAACGCCCGATTTTATTAAAGAAAGGGCAAAAACAGTTGTCGAAAATATATTACCGCCGAACTCGAAAGAAAGATATGTAAAGGCATACGACGAATTTATGAAATGGCGGTCAGAAAAAAAAGTGAAATCTCTTTCTGAAAGTGTTTTTATATCATATTTTGATGAATTATCTAAGAGGCTACAACCTTCCAGTTTATGGTGCTTTTATTCCATGCTAAAATCTACAATGATGACAAAACATGACGTGAATTTGAAAGATTTTTCTAAACTTACTGCTTTCTTGAAAAGGCAGTCTGACGGCTTTAAAAGCAAGAAATCGAAGGTATTTACTGCAGAAGAAGTACAGAAATTCTTAAATGAAGCTCCGGATGAAATTTATTTAGCAATAAAGGTACCTACGTATTTACTTGCCCTTTTTAATAAGTTACCAAAATATTTCACAAAAATACTATGCGAATTTGGTGCCTTTAATACAACTTATGTCTTTTTTACAGGTTGTTCTAATGTTTGGGATATCGGGAGCCTGCAGAACCGTGGAATTGACAAACTTGACAATAGAAAATGTAGAAAAACATAACAAATTACTACTCATAAAACTGCCTAACACGAAAACTAAAATTGACCGGTCATTTGTTGTGCATGAAGAATTTGCAAATTATGTTGAAAAATATCAAGCTCTTCGGCCTGAAAACGTGGATACAAATCGTTTTTTTCTTAATTACAGTAAAGGAAAATGCCACAGACAAGTAATAGGAAAAAACAAATTTACAGGCATGCCAAAGCAAATAGCCACATATTTAAAACTGAGTAACGTAGAGTTATACACCGGGCATTGCTTTCGCAGAACATCAGCGACTCTATTGGCTGATTCGGGAGCCAACCTCACTCTGTTAAAAAGGCACGGCGGCTGGAAGTCCAGCAAAGTGGCCGAAGGTTATATCGAAGATTCGATGGCAAACAAAAGCAAAACTACTTCTAAAATAACAGAAAATATAAACTTAAAATCACCACGTCAAAGCACATCATCTGAGCCATTTTTTAATGAAGAAAATAGTACCAGTCAAATGCCGCCATTTACGATGCAAGAACCTCAAGTCACTCAAACTCAAGTCTTATCATCACAAACTCATATTCAAACTATAAATATACCTAAAAAGAACGTGACCATATCTCTTACAAATTGTAATAATTTTACTATTAATTTTAATTAAATACACATTTTTTTCTTCTTAATAAATGTTCATTGAAACCTGCTGTCTTGTTGTTTACTTACCTCACAATCGATATGTAAAGCAGAGTATTTATCTCGGGCGTAAGCATCAATTGCATACTCGGGTTAATTAGCGCCTTCGCTTCGCTCAGGCGCCAAAAACCTCGCATGCAATTGATGTCATACAGCCCTTGGTTAATAATCTACTATTACAAACCAGTTGCCGAGATGTAACGGACAGGAGGCACTAGCATGACATTTACTCTTTTGTGACGTAAACTGGAACTATAACGTTTATTTGCCGGAAATAATAGTTCCTCGTTCGTACACTAGAGGCGCTTTTTCAATTTTCCAAGCAATAAACGCAGTAAATACTTCAAGTACCTACGCTGTAAATAAAATTACAGTGGCAAGGCCTCGATTATTAGAGACCTCTAATTATCTGTAAAGTACTGGTGACAGCAATCACGTGTTTTTCTAGGTAGTGGTTTTTTTTTAGGTGGTAAAATCATCAAATGTGTCCTCCCGCCCTGGGTGGGGCGGAAGGGACTGTCAGACTCTTACTGACTAAAATCTACCCGTGTTCCTTCGGATGCCCTTTACGTTCCGGGGCCACGGTATCCTGGGTTAAGAAAAACCCGCGACCCCAGCAGGAATTTGGCCCCATAAGGGGGCCCCGTCAGTTTGCCGCGCCGCGATCTGACGCGCCACCAACCTGGGCTTGGTCCTTGGTCGGACGGCGAGCTACCCATTACTCACCGTCCGCAAGCACGCTCCGCCGCTGTGCCCTCTGCTAATCAGGGGGACACGCGTTGGAGCGTCCACACGACAGGCTATTCGCATACAGGCAAAGAGTCCCCTTAGGCACACAGTGCCTAAGGAAGAGTTTTTGCCCGCATCCCAGGGTGCACCGGCCCAAAAAACTGGTCTTCCCCACGGACGTAACCGAGAGGGAACTCAATTCCACGGGCGCACGTGGAGGTTTCCTGTCCTAGCGCCCCTAGGTAGTGGTTTGGAGAAAAACTTCAGAAGTGTCTTTTGTGGGTAACACTAAGATAACACCTACCTACTTACTCTCAGCGCAAAATCTCAGGCTAATTCTCATTAACACAAAGAAGCAACTAAATAAAAGCTATTAGATTTGGACGCTCGACTTAACGCCGTGTAAAATAAAATTGCAACTGTGCTTTTATTAGTATTAATTTAAGTGCCACGTAGTGTTCATGAAAACCGGCGTTACAATGTTTGAATGGTACGGTACTTCATATTATGAATAGGTGGATGAGTAATGAAACTAAGGTGTTTTTACAACTAACGATGACATAATGTGCGTAGAACAATAATATTTTGTAGGTAAAGATAAGATCTACGCAAGCGCGTTTGGTCTACAATAAAAGACGCACTCTTAACTTCGTGATTAAGAGATTGTGACTGACAGCCGTATATGGTCACTGATATCTTCTAGGTAACCAAGGCAAGGGTTGCAGAAGCCAAATTTTCGTTGTTTTTTTTCCAAATTTTAGCTTCTACTTTTCAGAGAAGATTAAGGTGTTTATGCAATACGGTAAGTGTTCACCACAATAAATATAATAAGGGTAACCTAAAACTCAAGTTCGACGCATTTCAAATGTTTACAATGGCGCCCAAATGGGACAACACGGCAGTCGTGTTGATAAACAAATACTATACATAATGACGTTGTATAATACCTGTGACTGTTCATAATGATGATTAAATTGGATGGTTTCCTTTATTTCACATGCATTTAGATCTTATCGCATTAATTTGAAGTAGATTCTTTTTGGCGCCCAACGTGGTACTTATTTGATATAGACCTGTAGTTGCAGTCCCATAGGAGTGGGTTTATCTCTTGGTCAACTATTAGTTATTAAGTTAAAATTCGTTTTAAAAATAGACTTACTTACCAGTGTCTAAACAGATGCCCATATTCCATGAAGATGCGAATTAAAGTCAAAGTCTTTCCACCAACAAACTTTACGGCGCAAGGTCCGCTATAAAAAAATATACTTAACTAACGTTTTTAATTGGCACTTTACAAATAAAATATACATCCAAAACACGCGTGTAGTTCCGTTGTCTACCGGCCACGGGCAATCACACGCGGCAATTAATAGTTTATCGATTGAAGGACGCGACCTTCGTGGACGAACCTCAAAACGAAACTAAACATAAAACTGTTTAACTTGAAAATTATCTCATCTTACAAAACTTTTAACTGATCGACTTGTTTTGAGTTATTCGGAAGTTATGCCTTCGTGATAGCATTTCTGCGAGCGGTTTGAATCTTAATGGCATCGCGGGCCAACCGCTCCGTCGCAGCTCTCACACACTACTGAAAGAAACTCCTTCCCTCGCCGGTGCGGCCGACGAAACACTGTCTGTCTCTTTCTTCCACATCAAAATACCCGCGTGTGACGGGGACAGGTCATCACTTGAATAATTAAAACTGCGTCCCCCTCAATGAAACAAAATAATTACAGTATAAACTGCAAGACTTGCTCCTGCAGGTGACTGATGACGTTGTTTGCCGAGTAAGAAACGCGTTCGATTAGGGTCATGATAATTTTTCAGATCGACAGCCCCAAGGCGTTGCTATTTTATTCATGAACGTTACATTTACGATAATTGTCACGTTCAAAACTTTTGAATTCTATGAAAAGTATGTTCTCAATAACTGGGTACGATCGGTAAATATTCGATACATTGGAAGTTTGTGCTGGACTGTAATTATCTTATTAAATTTTTATTGGGAATGATTCATAGACTGGTTTGCGGGTTTCAGTTTGTTGGGAAAGTTTTTGAAGTTCTTTTCTTCTTTATACGGTGTGTCAGGCGCGCTGCCGTTTATTTTTTTTTTCAAGGGACTTTTTTCTTCGAACAAGTGGAATAAATAATGTCAAAGTAACTCGAACAAGTGATTGAATCACGATTTCGTAATAATTAAATTACTGGAGTACCTACTTATATGAATCATATTGTGATGCAATAAACATTAACATTTTTCAAGGGAGTTAATCTTTGTCGGTAGTTTAGAAATAAGTAAAAATAAATAAAAAAAATATTTTTATGAAACATTAAGTTTATATTTCGTTTGAAACACCTTTGCACGGTAAACTAGTGAGTGCAGAGATTCGGAACAGTATGAAATTAAAAATAACAGATTCTCTATAATCACAATTTCTTTATAAATTATATAAATATCAACCTTAAAATTAAGTAAGTAGGGTCTAGAACTAGTTGTGTGACAGATTAAGTACATTTTTGTACGATAAAGAATTTAACATTTGTTTTATTATTTACAGTTTTTAGAAGTCACACATCCTGCTTATCATTTAGCTCTGGCATGAGTCGGTGTGGAAATCTTAGAAAAAGTTTAGTAATATTACTTACTTACCTACTTTAAATATTTAGGTATGTTTTCTATATCTTGGTATTAGTTTTATAGATATAAGCAATCCTCTAAGTATTTTTTGCTGGCCAGACTTTTACCAAAGTATTTTGTTGTCTCATGTTTTATACTCATGCGTTTATTAACGACTTATATATTATCATCAAAAGTAAATTGTTACCAAGAAGTACTGTAAAATCCAAAAGTTATAAATTTATTTAATTTTATCATGAAATTCAGACAAATAAAAATAATTAAACAGGTTATAGCTGGAAAACTCCGTGAATTCTTGCGAAAATGCTTGAGGCACGCTGAAACTTGCTCAATACTTCTTGAACTATCCCTAAACGCAGAAATACAGACTTGACTGAGAAAGAACTAGTATTGATCGAAGCCTGACAAGTTTCAAGCGTGTCTCAAGCACTTTTCCAAAATTGTAATTAGCTCTTAATGCTATTATGAGATTAAAATATTATATAAATAGAATGATGTAGATATAGTAAAAAATACGGATTTTACAATACTTCTGCTGACCACAATATGCTACCAGATGTTTTAGAAACATCGTGCTAATTCTAAATAAGCAGTGACGAAATTAAAATACCAAAAAGTTTTTGTGAGTTCTACCGTCCGCCATCTTCTTAAAAATCAGCCGTTGTTTTTCAAACTTTGTTAGCTCAGGTGGCCTACCATGACGTCTTAAAGCGTTAGTAGTTCGACTGTGGGAACGAGATGGCGCTAGACGACTTGTATAGCTCTGTCTCTTTCCCACTTGACATCAGGTCTACTGCTTTCAGGAATATGACGCTTTAGTAGTTTAGAATATTTTGTGTCAGGCAATACTTGTTTCTATTGTTGCCAGCTTTCGTAAATTAATTTAAAAAATGGCGGACGATTAGGCAGGTTACATACTATAATCGATATTTCACAGAGAAATAGTTACCAATTGTATTTCTAATATAAAATATTACATAAAATATTATATACATCGCAAGATTAGCTAACTAACATAATTCGAATGGAAGAACATGTTTACTTATACTAAATAAATGCGCATTTCTATATACAATGATATTTTACATTATATACTACCGTGTGAGTATACAAATTCTTATAATATTGTCTATTATGACTACCTAAAATTAAAATTACAAATACGCGATTTACATTATAAATAACATAATAAAAAGATTATAAAAATAATAAATCGTTAGTTAATCAAATAAAAAATAATGTCGCTGATATGGATTACATTTTAAAAATTGACATAAAATTACATTATAGTGAGTTGTTCATATTTAGGACCTTATATCGTATGGTTTTGAATAGGTAGGTATTTTTTATCTGGCTGTAACATAACGTACATATACGTCAGTTTTAAATAATAATATGAAACTGTGATCTGTAAAGGATTTGTGGTTGCCCTTTACATTTCAAAAGTAAGTATCTTGCTGAGACAGTCTCGCAACCCGTGCAATATGTACTAGAGTTACGAGTACTGACGGCAGCAATGCACAAGTTGCATTTACTGTAATAATAGTCGTCCGCCGATAGCGGCAAGAAAATCGTGTCGTCGCGATATCGGCGACGACAAAGACACGACACGAATGCGTTCGTTAGAAAAGGTATGAAACTAGCCCCACGATATCGTGTAGATATCGTCTACTAGGTAAGAAAATGCTTGCACGCTTGTTTCATCATTATTAGCTTAACGAGTTAGGTAACCAAGTGTCAACTATACTGCTGTCCACGACCTTTTGTATAACGACTTAACCATGATACGGGTAATCGATTAATAATCGGTTCGTTATTGAATTTTATTTCCAAGTGCAACTTGAGTAAACATTGTTTAAGGGCATCGTCGATAAAAAAAGTTTTTTTTTAAATGTTTTTGGGTGATATCCATTTACGTATTGTTAAGTGTTTTAATTGTTTAGTAAAATAAAACAACTATTTTAAATAAATTAATATAAAAATACAAAATGTTACTTTTAGTAATTCAACAAATAAAATATGAATTCCGAAAGTTATCTATTTCACTTTAAACGCGATGTTTTAAAAGCATTATTTTGATATTTTTAATATACCTAGTTCAGTTGGGTATTTCAAATTATTAATTGAAATACTAACTCCACCAATCCACAATAATATTATTTTTGTTCATTGTTCAAAGTGTAAACTTGTTTTCGAGATTAATAAATTATTATTATTAACTGAAACATTTTTAATTGATATGGTTACATAATATTTGTGTATGAAATGATTATACCATTTCTGAATAAAAAATATTAGTCGCCAGCACTTAATTTGTTTAAAAATATATATAAAGCAAAAATAAAAATAGTTATATGGTGTCAGAACACACATGTATGTACACGGTGTACACTGTACAGTTGTACTACCTTAAAATATGACTGTGATCCTGATCACTGCTTTAATGGGTATAAGTATTAAAAAAAAAAAACTAAAAAATAGAGAAATTGAAAGGAGAAAATAGAGGCACTTAATAAGTGGCTCGGCCAGGTAAAATTATTTAAATTTACATATCAACTGAGAGTGCAAGAAATATGCTACTAATATTCATACCAGTACGATTTTGAGAAGAGAAGTTTAGTACAATCAGTGATCAGAAATATTTCTTGTAGATAGGTAAGTGGGTATTTACTTACATTGGTTCAAGAACCAGTAGCGCCTCCTAGCGGATAAAATCTGTAACATCTGCTGGCCTACCATGATGTCTTAAAAGCGTGAGTGGTTCCAGTGTGGGAACAAGATGGCGCTAGACAACTTGTTTACCTCTATCTCTTTCCCACAGTCGAATTACTGTCGCTTAAAGACTTCATGGTAGGACACCAGAGCCCTTATCACCAGTTTTCACTATTTTACTTTACAGCGTCTTTTCAATATTTACAGCGTTTCTTGTATCGAAAAATGGAACAGCGACTCTGGTGTGCGAAGAAGGAACTATTTTTTTTCCTTGAAATTAAATGTCAAAGTTCCAGTTTACTTTACGTCACAATAAGTGAAAACTCATGATAAGGGCTCTGTTTCAAAGATTAACTGCGCGTATACATTGGAAGCTTTCAAACGCTCGATTTTCTAACGCGCGTTGAAAACCAAGATATTGATATACACCGTGTTCTTCACGTTATCCATAAACTTTAGCAAATACTTCTATGGCTTTTACAAATCAAATCCAACAAAGGAAGTAGTACTTAAAAAGGCTTCGTTACAAAGATATTTGTAATTTCATTTAATGAAATTTAATTGAGCTATGCAGTGAGAAAGTATCTTAATTTGAAATCTATCAAATACTATTTGCATTTCATTTGTTTCAGCCCGCCAAATGTTATGAATGACGTTGCCAATTCGGATAAAGAGGCATGCATATCGGGTTATTTACATCTAGGTATTTAGTTTGTATGAAAATTAACAAAAAATAAAAAATAAGAATTTATTAATGTGTCCATAATGAAAAATGCTTACTTCCGTGGTTTGAACATCTGGTCGAAGTTTATGTATATCGTCCGGAACACGGTGTATAGTGTGATATTCAAATGTACACATACAGATGTGTACATTTGAATATGACACCGACCAGTGTGTATCTCTAAAACACACAATAAAATAATTGCGTAAATTGGATAACATTATAAAATTCCAGCATTAAATTGAGATAACAAAGTCGTTGGATGGACTTAAAAATATCACAATGTTCATTAAGTAATGTAATAATCATTAAAATATTTTAGGAGCTAATTTCGTTACTGACAAAATTACAAAAATAATTAAAAATAACATCAATAGAAAATCGTAGTCCCTCAATGACGAAAATACACACATCAAAAGTGTCTAGGGATCAAGCATTTTTATGCGGATTTCTTGAGATTGAGATGTGGCTTTGTAATAAATTTATGATTTTATAAATTTATATGGATCCTTTTTGGTGCATTTCATAATTTGAATCAGGAACTGTGAATCAAATTCGAGTAAAAGATGAAAATCAGCTGTCAATATTTTCCCTATAAAAACATACAACGCATTGAAGACATTATTAGTGCTACTGTTTCCCTACTACTGATTAAAACCAACGTTATTATGGAGCGGCGACGTCATTTAAGCAGGGAAGAAATGCTCAGAGCCGTGGGAATGATAGAAGCTGGTTCCCGGCAACGTTCTGTGACTTTAGCTCTGAATACAAGTCAGAGTGTTATCAGTCGACTTTGGACACGTTGCCGAAGCACTGGTACCGTGGCTGAGCGCCATGGAGGACGGTATCGCTGCACCACACGGAGACAAGACCGATACATTCAAATCTTAACTCGAAGAGCTCCAACAATAACCGCCATGATGTTAGCCGTGAGGCTTCATCACTCTTCAGGGAACTTAATTAGCGACCAAGCAGTCAGAAACCGCTTGCATGAAGTGAACCTTCATTCCCGAAGACCGCTACGGGTACCACCTATAGCAATGCACAATCGTAGGATTCGATATCAATGGGCTCTTGAACACAGAAATTGGGCAGAAGAACAATGGCGTTTCGTGTGCTTTTCTGATGAGTCTCGTTTCGGTATGAGACCGGATACAAGACGTATACGACACTGGAGAACCCCTGGACGCCAACAGCGATTAAAATCCTGCCAGGAAGTCCATCCTTATAGTGGTGGAACCATCATGGTATGGGCGGGTATTTGGATCGGCGGAAGAACTGAGTTGATTTGGATCAGAGGCAACCTCAACGCTCAAATTTATGCTGAGACGATTGTATCAGACGTCATCGTTCCTCTACAAGTGCAAATCGGTCCCTTATTTCAGTTAATGCATGATAATGCACGACCGCACACCGCAAGAGTTGTAAGACAGACTCTCGCCGCAGCTAACATCAATGTCCTGCCCTGGCCTGCTCAGTCGCCAGACTAGAATCCGATTGAGCATGCATGGGATATGCTACAGAGAAGAGCTCTGCCGAATATGGAGGGTATCCAGTCGCAAGAAGACCTTTTTTTGTTGTTGCAACGAACATGGGCGGCCATTCCACAGCGTGATTTGGATGAACTCATTTTGAGTATGCCAAACCGATGTTCTTGTGTTGTTAGTGTTCGCGGTAGAAACACGGATTATTAATTGTTTAAGTTACCCAATAAAATTTAAGAAAACTGTTATTTCAGTCTTTTTTTCGAACTTTTGTGTTAGTGGTTCATATGTCAAAAATCCCTTTATTAGGAAAATGGCAAATTTCTTTATTAATGCAAAGGTGACTTGGTTTATCGTTACTGTGACAAACGAAAACACTTTATTTGATGAATCCTTAAAGAAAATTTTAATTAATATCAATCAGGAGAAAAGTTATTGCAAAAATATATGTTGATCCCTAGACACTTTTGATGTGTGTAGCTCAAGTATTTAAAATTGGTTTACTGAAGTAAAAACATAAAATGATATAACGATACTATTGTTCACGTTCCATAAAAAAATACTATGTATTTTGTGCAATTATCTTCGATCAATAATAGTAGATTCCCGATAAGCGCTTCAAAAACGGCCCGAAAAATACCGCCACGAACACTTTTGTGACGGTATTTCAAATAAGTATGGTTCAACCATAGCCAACGTTCAAACGTCGAAATTCCCGCTAATTGTGTTCAAAAATTATGCAAATAACCACCGTAACACCGATATTTTTGAAGGCTTATCTTTTTTTGATTAATTTATATTTTTTAGTGTTTTTAATTAAGTAAAAACGGGATTAAATAGTAAAATAATTCAAACAACTAACGCTAGGTATGCCAATGTTTGCTACAACGCCAACTATAGTAACAAACATTTACATACTGTGTTCTGAGCATTGACATGTGATTTCAGGAACTTCGTCTAGTTCCAAAATAGA
Source organism: Agrotis exclamationis (assembly GCA_950005045.1). Lineage (NCBI taxonomy): Eukaryota > Metazoa > Arthropoda > Insecta > Lepidoptera > Noctuidae > Agrotis > Agrotis exclamationis. Next base: position 2,950,876 of record OX465421.1, read on the forward strand.
GTAAGCACGTAATTGTGAACACAGTGTTTTGAGCCTTATTGCTTTTGAAGTCCAGTTTCATTTTAGAATTTGATCCCTGATAGTAACCAACGAAGTGGTCGACGCACATACGGGTACTTGATACTAAAACATGGCCAAAAATCAGTTTTTTGAAGGTTGTTGATATAACAATATTATTACTTTGTAGCATAGTATAATACATTGTGCACCTTATGGCGCCCATATTAATGCGTCAGAGTTAGCAATTGATCAGTAGTGTCAGGTCGAAACATAGCTATTTTCTAAGGTGCAATATCTCTTCTAGGCGCCTTAAAAAACATCAAGATTTACGCGGTTATATAAAAAATATAGAGTGCTATTATCAAGTTTTGATGTAGCTTCTTTTATATATTGTTTTACTAATGTTTATACCTTTTGAATCTTTTTCGTGGCTTAAATTAGAAACAGTAAAAATGAAGAAAAAAATATCGAACTAGCTTAATAAATGAGTAACTTTGTTATATTTCCGGACTAGTCCGAGTAGAACAAGTAACAGAATCGTAATCAGTGATAATCTGGCAAGTTAATAGTGAAGAAAAATGTTGCGGAAAAAGAGCGTTTTTTTTTTAATGATTTTTTTCGTCAAGTCTACCCACAGTTTTAAAACCAACCGATTAATTACTATATTTTAAAACTAAACCATTTTGCAGGGAAACTATTGAACTGCTACGCCCCGTGGAATCTGAAGTAACGGGAGATGAAAGCGGAGATATTCTGGACGAGGAAAACTCGGAAAATAGTGATGATAATGATGAATATAGTGAAAGTGATTAAAGAAAATTTTGAATTAAATATGCTTTTATTGATATTTATAATCTGTGTCTCTAATTTTGTGTTTTATTTAATGCCAATCGATTTTGATAACAATTCGGCTGAAAAAAGATCAAAAAATATTTTTGGCCATATTTTAGTATGAAATACCCCTATGTGACGGTGAAACACGCTTGCCTAGAAGTTACCTAGGCTTCATTCTTGACCTAAATAGCTCATCAGAAAACTTGCTTTCAGAAATTACTACTGTAATTGATAAAATTATGTTTTTACTTCTACTCTGAATATACAATTGATTATGGTAATTTAATTTATTATAACTTACATGTTAAATAAAAATAAACAAAATTTAATAAATCATCTGTATACAAAATAAATAAAGTTAAATTATTACTATAATTATAATAATTAATTAATTGACATAAACAATATTTCACATCTAAACATATACAAATTGTAAATTTATTTACATTTATATTTTATATTAACTACGGGGTTTTTATACAATGAGTTTTCATCCGAATCGTTTAAATTATAAGATTTAAATATCATTGCAATACAATGCAACAAAATCCTAATGAAAAATGTCTTTTCATTACACAATATTTTTAGTGTGAGCAATATAACAAACAGTGTCATTGGAAATTAAACCTAAATTCGATTAGTTAAGGAACTGAATCCTATGATTGTCTATTAAGTATTAAGGCCTACTTTTCTACTTACTATTTTTTTTTAAATTTCGTTATCTTAAATTAGAAGGCCTAAGTTTAAGTACTTAATTATAATAGTATCTATCTAGAACACAACGTTGATTGTAGCTTTTGAGCGTGGTTCAAATGTTGGGACATATTTTCGCATTTTTTTTGGTAAATTTCTAGGTAATTAGACTGTTGAATCTGTCAGTATCCTGCACTTTACAGGATTGAAAAGAAACACTTATAAAACAGGATCAATGGGCTGTCATACAGTGAGTGAAATTAAAAAAAAAATATATACTAAAATCAACATGTAAGGAAGAAGGCCTATACCCAGCAGTGGGTGAAGACGGGCTGTGGATCATGATGATGAAGGAAAATATAAAAATAGTATTGCCATTTGCAAAATTCATTCAAGATTTGAGGATTAAAAAATTCATAATCATTGATATTTCATAACTAAAACATAGTAGATATATTAATTTTAAATACCTAATTAGGGCGACCAACTAGGTACCAGAATTTGTTCAACATTGTCCTGTTTCTCAAATAACTCAATTTTTTTTTTCGCAGTAAATAGTCGAGTTATTTGAGACTCAACTTTTTACTGCCACGCTCAAATACAACTACAAAATTAATAATTGTCCTACACTCCCTGTGAGTAATAATTATAAACAATGTCTTTACAAATATACTCTTACTCTGGAATGATATTAATAACAGAATTTCATTAAAAAGAGTACACACGTAATTATCGTCATAAAACTGAATTACTAATTAACAAAAAAAAATAGTAAACAAAATATAATTAAGTATTCATTTAAGTAGACACAATCCTGCCGACAGATTTCGGAAACATAAAAAAATATTAAGTCATAATATTAGAATTTAAAACGGGGTGTTTATCATTAAACTCCTTTATTTTCGTATTATAGAACACGTATAAGACGTGTGTGTCGAAATAGAATATTAAATTCAAGTAACGAAGCTCGTTTTTCCGTACCAACACTATTCCGAACTTAGGGATGCTACACCGCTCCACAGAAAGAGACAGCAAATAGATAAACTGGTGTGAATGTATAGCAATAGAAAGAGATAATAGATAACTCAGAGTTAAAATTCTCTGGGTCGATGCACACACTTTTTTTTTTATTTGATCGTTGCATCATGGCCACGGCTAAATCCCGTTTTAAATTCTAAATTACAGACCATGTCAGTTTAAAAACTCAAAATCAATACCTCAAAAATGTATTGTTACATTGCAACCATAGACTAACAACAACAAAAACATCTCTAAAGCTCATTTAGGCCGTATTTTCTCATAGAAATAAATTTGCGCGACATTATTCGCTTCCTTTGCTAGCAACTTTCTCTTAACAAAATTAAAGTGTTCTAAGGCAAACTCATAGAGTTCATTTTCCATCTTCCAGATGGGGGATTGTTGTATTTTATCTATGGTTAGTAAATTAGGTTCTATTTTAGCGCTGGTCTGTCTTAAATGCGACTTGTTGCTGTTTATGTAGTATTCTGTAGCTCCTTTGAAGAAGCGAGGTAGGGTCGCTTCTAGTACTGTTATGAAGTCTAGCATTTGTTCTGTAACGCCAACTAGTAGGTAATGATTGACTAGGTTGTGTTTCGCTTGGTCTAAGGCCCATTGGTTGCCGGGTTTCCTAGAATAGAATGTTCGTGTTAACATGTGAAAAAGTGCTTTACATTTGCAGTGTGAAGGCAAATATAAAATAAAAACGCGCTGCTGACGCGCTGCGTTTTTGAAGTGAAAACTTCTTTAGAGGCGTTGTACACTTTTTTGTAATGGGTAAAAATTGTTAAACTCGCGTCAGGATCACGTGACCCTGGTAGAAAATTCGTAAGAGGCAAACGATAGCTTGCATTTGAATCGTGCAACGTCATCTATCGAGCATATATGAAAACATTTGTCATTTGACACCTGTACGACACTAACAAGATGTAACAAAATTCGCTAATTTCATTTCTGTACCACTCCAGTTTTAAAATATAACACGGTAATAAAAGTTTTCACTTCTCCGGGCACTCCCGGAGTGCAAACCGTCGTTTCTTTTTTTTTAGTAGCATCTCGCAGGTCAACCTTGAGGAGGTTGTGAGCTGCTTAACCGGTCTTTTCTGTGGATGCCTTAAATGACTTTAAAGAAGCTTGCTCAAGACGCTATTCGAGCGATTTTCAAATTTCTACTGACTAAAAATGAAAATCGTCCTTGCTACTACGATTTTAATGATGCAATTCGACTGAATTACGTCGTCGTGGCGAGCGTGTTTTGTTTTTCCCCTACTCGTAGAAAACCGCGCGTTTTATGTCATATGTCGTAGTGGTAAGGATGATTTTCACTTGTGGTTGGAATCGGTCGAATTGCGTCGCATGGCGTCATCAGTAAGCTTCTTAAGGCCTGTTACTAGTTAATTTATATTTAAAAGCGCATTGGCACTGCAGTTGCATTGCGTCCGCGCAGCATTAGGTGGCAATTTGGAAGGCGCCATAAATCATGCAGCAGTTTAACTGACAGAAATGAGAATAATTATCCTCTTTTATGAAGTCGGTTTATAAATTTTGTTTAAAAAAGCCGTTGTAACTGAGAAGAAGTAGTTTTGAAATATACGCCTAATAGGGCTTTAAGTGTGTTTTTCTGTCGCTTAAGTCCCATTCGGAGACTAATTTTCACACATAAGGCGTTTTTTTTTTTGTATTTTCATCTAGCTGGTGCCCGCTACTTTGCTTAGCGGAAGGGACTTTAACCTTTTGCTTCGGTTGTTCTTTGCGTTCAAAAGCTGCGGTGACTTTTTAATCGACTTCAAAAAGGAGGAGGTTATCAATTCGACGGTATGTTATTTTTTGTTTTTTTGTATATTTGTTACGCGATTACTCCGCCAATTGTGGACCGATTTTTAACATTCTAGTAGTCGGTGGCAAACTCGGCATCGGACGCCGTGAGCTTTCAGAGCATCTCTGGAAGCGTGGTGAAGAGCGACGAGAGGAGCGCGGACAGGAGGAGTGAGTTCCTGAAGCGCTCCCGGGAGGACATCTCGTCGTCCGAGGAAGGGCTTGTCTCGGCCCGTAAGATCCCCACGAGCGTGCGGGGTAAAGGCCGAGGCAAGACTTCGGGGAGGGGGATCTCCTCTGGAGAGCCCAACAGTGGTTTGGCCTCGAACGAGGCCAAACTAGCAGAGGCCGTGACAGCTGCCATCCGCATAGTAAACCTGAAGCGGAAAAAGAGCAGTAAGGAGAATGCGGTTGGCGAAGCCACGGCCTCAATCATGGCGGCCGCGCGGATTTATGGCGGGGCCCCGGCTGCAAGGGACGACATGTCCGAACTGCGGTCGGAGGTCTCCCGCCTGACTGCCGCCATGGAGGCTCTCCAGAGGGAGAACGCTGCCCTCAAGGCGGACCTGGCCGGACTTCGGAGAGGCGGCCAGCGGGACGCGCCGCCGCGGGTCCAAAAGGAGAAAGGCCAGCCCACACCAGCGGAGAACTCTGTTCTCGACCTGGTGCGACAGGAGCTGGCCGCCTTCCAGCAGCGGTTCTCCGTACTGGAGAGCCGCGTGCTGCGACCCCCGCTGGCGGCGTCCTCGTACGCGGCTGTGGCCGCGTCGAAGCCGCCCCCGACCAAGCCGACTCCCGCGAAGACGGCTGCGGCGAAGAAGGCCCCTTCAAAGACGGACCCGGCAAAGCCTAGACAGGCGAAACCGGGTCCGTCCAAGCCGACTCCGACCCCGACACCTGCGGGGCCGGCACGGTCGGCTACAAAAAAGAAGGGTGCCCAGGCCGAAAGCCGGCCAGCCCAGCAGCCTCCTCCTAGCACTCCTCCGGCCGGCGCCGATTGGCAAGTGGCCGGAGAGAAGAGGAAGGCTGCCAACGCGGCCAGGTCCAAACGGCGGAGGGAGAGGCGGCGGCGGCGCAAGGAGCGCGGCGTCGCGGCGCGATTGCGCGCCCCTAAGACCGCGGCAGTAGTGATCACACTGCAGCCGGACGCGGTCAAGAGGGGCGTGTCCTACCGCGACGTGCTCGCGAAGGCGAAGGAGGCGGTGGACCTCACGGAGCTCGGCATCACCGGGGGCCTCCGTTTGCGGGTCACTGCAACGGGGGCTCGGATGTTGGAGCTCCCCGGCGCGGCCAGTGGCCCCACCGCTGACGCTCTGGCCGAACGGCTCAGAGCGTCCTTAAATGCGGAAGAGGCCCGAGTATCCAGGCCCACCAAGCGCGCAGACGTGCGCATATTGGGTCTGGATGACTCCGTGACGGTCGAGGACGTGGTGGCCGCCGTTGCCAGGACTGGGGGGTGCCCTCCCGATCAGGTGAGGGCGGGCGCCCTGCGTCCTGACTTCGCGGGGCTGCAGACCATTACGGTCAGCTGCCCGTGGCGCGTTGTGGAGGAGGTGGAGACCTATTCCGACCACCGGTATATCCGGTTCGACGTCTCCGCCCAGACCTCAGACGCGCCGGTTCCAAGTGGACGGAACCCAAGTGGTCCGCGATGGGCGCTGAAGCAGCTGGACCGGGAGCTATTCCTGGAAGCCTCGATCGTGCAGGCCTGGGTGTCACCACCGGACAGGCCTGCCGACATAAACGACGAGGCCGAGTGGTTCCGGGAGGCCATGTCGGAGATCTGTGACGTGGCCATGCCCCGGGTCCGGCAAGGACGCGCCCGGCGTCAGTTGTACTGGTGGTCGCGCGAGCTTGCAGCGCTGCGCGAAGCGTGCGTTGCCGCGCGCCGCCGGTACACCAGATTCCGCAGGCGCCGCACCCGACCTCCGGATGCGGCGACTGTAGAGGCGGAGCTATACGAGGGCTACAGGGCAGCGAAGACCGCCATCCGCGACGAGATCTGGCGGGCCAAGGAATTGGCCGGCGAGGAGATGCTGGGGACTCTGGACGGGGACCCATGGGGCCGCCCCTACAAGTGGGTGCGTGAAAAGCTTCGCCCCTGGGCTCCCCCGTTGACGCAGAGCCTCCAGCCTCAGTTCGTGGAGGGCGTGGTGAGCGCCCTGTTCCCATCGCGAGGAGAGCACACTCCCCCGCCCATGGCTCCGTCTCCGACGGAATCTGACGATGAAGCTGACGCAAACGCGGATCACAGCGACATCGACATCTACGACGCTCCGGAGGTGACCGAGGTAGACTTGAGAGTGGCGGTACAAAGGCTCAAAGCCAAAAATGCCGCCCCAGGACCCGACGGCCTGCCAGGAAAAGCCTGGGTCCTGGCCTCGGGGACTCTCGGGCCTCGACTAGGGGGGCTCTTAAGCGCATGCTTGGAGAGGGGCCGGTTCCCGCTTCGTTGGAAGACAGGGAAACTGGTCCTCATCCAGAAGCACGGGCGCCCTGCGGACTCTCCGTTCGCATTCCGGCCCATCGTGCTGCTCGACGAGGTGGGCAAGCTCTTTGAAAGAGTAATTGCAGACCGCCTCGTCGGGCACCTGAATCGGGTGGGCCCGAACCTTGCGGAGAGCCAGTTTGGCTTCCGCAGGGGGCGCTCGACGGTGGACGCCATCATGCGCGTGAGAGCCCTCACGACGGGGGATGCAGTAGCCCGGGGCAGGGTCGTCTTGGCGGTGTCTTTGGACATCATCAACGCGTTTAACGCCCTGCCCTGGAGTTGCATCAGGGAGGCACTCCGGTATCACCGGGTGCCGACCTACCTCCGTCGCATAGTCGAGGACTACCTGACGGATAGAGCCGTCATCTACCCCGGTCACCGGGGAGAGTGGAACCGGCGAGAGATATCGTGCGGTGTCCCACAGGGATCGGTCTTGGGACCGCCCCTGTGGAACATCGGATACGATTGGGTGCTGCGCGGCGACCTCCCTGACGGCGTTAGCGTAATATGTTACGCTGACGACACGCTCGTCCTGGCGGAGGGAGAGTCGCACCAGGCGGCGGCCGACCTGGCGACGCAAGCGGTAGCGACAGTCGTCGAGAGGATCCGGCAGCTGGGACTCGAAGTGGCGCTGCACAAAACGGAGGCCATGTGTTTTCATAGCCGCGTTAACGCGCCACGGTCCGAGTGCCACATAACGGTGGAGGGGGTTCGCATCGGCGTCGGGAGGACGATGAAGTACCTAGGACTCGTCCTCGACAGCCGGTGGAACTTCAGGGAGCATTTCCTGAGTTTGGCCCCAAAGCTGAACCGGGCAGCAGCCGCCCTCAGGCGACTCCTGCCTAATCTCAGCGGGCCAAACGCCTCCTGCCGTAGGCTGTACGCCGGTGTCGTGCGGTCCATGGCTCTCTACGGGGCCCCCGTGTGGGCCCTGAGCATCCGAACGCGACCACTAAAGTTGGTCGCATGCCAGAGGGTCATGGCTATCCGGATGATCCGGGGATACCGCACGATCGCCGGCGAATCGGCCAACCTGCTTGCCGGATTACTGCCCTGGGATCTGGAGGCGACTGCCCTCCAGCGCGTCTATGAGTGGCGCGTGGAGGCGCAGCGCCGGGGTGTATCCGCTGCCTCGAGAAGTCGAGGCGCGGCGGGAAGAGCTCCGGCGCGATCTCAGGGCAGTATGGAGGGCACGACTGTCGCTACCGACGGCCGGGCACGCCGCAATCGCGGCGGTAAGACCCCTCTTTGAGGAGTGGCTGGATAGGAGTCACGGCGTCCTGACCTACCGCATGACGCAGGTCCTCACCGGACACGGAAGTTTCGGGAGGTACCTGTGTCTAAGGAGAAAGGAGGAAACGCCTGGGTGTCACCACTGCGAAGATCGCCCGGAGGACACAGTAGAGCATACGGTGCAAGACTGCCCCGCTTGGGCAGAGCACCGACGTGTCCTCACGGCGGCGATAGGCGGAGACCTCTCGCGCCCTGCATTGGTTGCGGCCATGCTGCGGGGCGAGACGGAGTGGGAAGCGGTCGCCTCCTTCTGCGAAGCAGTAATGCTCGCGAAGGAGGAGGCGGGCCGCGTGAGAGAGAGGACAATGTCCTCCCTCCGCCCCACCCGCGGTGGTGGACGCCCACGACGACGGACGTCGCAAGACGATCTCCGGCCACCGTAGGCGCGGGCATGCGGGCGGCGAGTAAAGGGCAACTCGCAGCCCGACCATGGACCATGCCCGGGTCGACGGCGCGTTGTGTTCCACGCGCGCCTCAAAGAGCGTCAGCATAATGACGGGGCCCCCTCTCTAGAGGGCCAAAGCCTGCCGGGGTCGCGGGACTTATACCATTACCGTGACCCCGGGACATAAAGGGCTACTGAAGGACACCGTGGATTTTAGTCAGTACAAGTCTGACAGTCCCTCCCGCCCTGCCCGGGATGGGAGGACTCATTTGATGATTTTACCACGATAAAAAAAAAAAAGTCGGTGGCAAAAAAAAGACAATGTAATAAAGAAAACAAAGACACCGACTTTCGAAAGAAAAGTTATTTTGTAGGTTTTTTAACCGTTTTTTTATGGTTGTTTTTGAAGGCGGTTACATTTTTTTTGAAAAAGTTTTTTAAGACGCAAATTCCGTTCTAACCTTGTAGTTTTTTTTTATACAATCATTTCCGCTATTACAGTCATTGGTGACTAAGATATATCAAAAAAAGAGACAAAAAATCTGTTGTCTTTATAATTAGAAAAACTAATTTAACACACTGCGCAGTAATCTGTAGCGTTGTTTAATTATCTCAATAAAAGGATTGCTTTAGAAGATAAGATTACGTACAAAGATAATATTTAACTCTTTGTTTTGTAATCTCGAAAGTAACATTGCAGTTTTTAGATAAACTACTATTTCTGGGTACTGCGTTCTTAGTCATAATTCTTGGGTTTATAAAATATATTTTCCTTCTAAAAAACGTTTTTCCATTCTTCGAAACTCCTTTGAGTTAAGGGTGCATATACACAAACAGTCAGACTCGGAACAACTATATTATAATATGATTCCGTCCAAATATTTGTTCCGTCTGGGGATCGAACCCTTGATGCGCCAACCACACCATACTTACCACTATTGAGACATTTTCTCCATAAATCTGTCTTTTGCGGATGCCAATCTTTTAGGTAGGCGTCAAGCAAGTTTTGTCACCTACTTTAAGATTGTAAATGCCATAGAATATTAATCCTTATAACCACCATCTCAAGAATACAAATGCTTCTTCATAAGAACCGCAATCAAAGACATCATTGAAGCCTTTTGTCTCTCTACAACCCAGTTCATGTAATTTCTACTTTGTATCTTTACTACAAGGTTGAATATAACATACCAGCACTCGGCAGCATGTCCACAGAAGAAAGGTACTTGCAGCCACATATTATTGGGGTCGCAGTCTGCTTGACCCCTCTCCACACACTCGTCGAATGTCTGAGAATTGATAACAGAACTTTATTATCATGGAACTTTAGTATCTTTTACTGTGCAACATACGAAAATTGAAGTTCTTCGGTTACATCTGTAAGCGGCGACTTGCGAAAGGTCGCCCGCAGAGACTGGATGAGAGGCCTAAGTACAGCAGTGGACGGTGATGATGATGATGATGATGACCTGTAAGAATGAAACCTCGATGGACTGGATTTAGGGCCAAGGGTAGGGCATAACGCAGCTGATTTGGTGATCAGCTGCTCGCTGGTCTGACCTGATCAAGAGAGCTACTGAGTCCACCATAGCCCAACAACTCGAAAATCTCACGGGAACATAAAATCTGTATATAAACTATCATGTGTGTTAATCCATAAACTATCACTGTACCATTTTTTTTTTAAATCCATTCAGTACTTTTTGGGAAAAAGTTACACACATTCGTCCACCCATCCAGCTTATATTATCAGCCTATTGCCGTCCACCGCTGAACGTATAAGCCTCACCCAAAGAGCGCCAACCCTCCCAGTCCTGGGCAGTCCGCATCCATCTGCTGCCAGCCACATTCTTCAAATCATCGACCCATCTTGCCGCAGGGCGTCCTACACTACGTTTACCCATTCGCGGTCTCCACTCTAGCACCTGTCTGCTCCATCTACCATCGGTCCGTCTACAGACGTGGCCGGCCCACTTCCACTTCAACGTGCTTATTCTACGCGCAATGTCGATTACTTTGGTTCTCTGGCGAATGACTTTGTTCCGAATTCTATCCGCCAGAGAGACTCCGAGCATTGCTCTCTCCATTGCACGCTGAGTAACCTTGAATTTGTGGACCAGGCCTATGGTGAGTGTCCACGTTTCGGCTCCGTAAGTCATTACGGGTAGGACATTTCCCATCCAGCTTACGCATTTATAATATACGTAGGTATACTCATTAGTAAGAATTAGATAATAATCATATATAACCTAGGTACTGTGTATATAATTACGTCACACCACTTAGGTCATTGCGAAGATAATATGTGTTATTTAAGGAATATAGGCCAAACGCTGTCAGTCTGGACATAATTACGATCCTCGTAAACAAGGAATTTCTTATGTATTTTGAGAGGTCAAACATCAAACTGTTCTTCGCTTTTAGTGGAAAGTCACCGTCACCGAAAGACGTTTCAGAATCGAATGGAAGACTCGACCTTGCCGTGCAGGACTTCGATATCCATAAGGACGCAGGTTCTAGTCCTGTTCGTGGTAATTTTTTCTTTCCGCAAAAAACTTTATCGCCCCACGCCACATAGGACCATTAAGTAAAAAATATTATGAGTATATTTACACCTTATTTTGGGAAGTTTGATGGTCTGGTACCATACACTTAGTATGACAACAACGTACCCGAATCTGTCAAATTTTACCAATCGAAAATTAACTTTTCACTATTGTGATAAGGTTGAAATTCTATTAAAGAAATTTGAATTTGTGGTGGGTTGATTTGATGTGCTGGCGTCTGTACGTACAATAGATGCTGTACCTTTAATTGGGTATTTCACATTATTGACCAAAAATTCCAAAACACTAAAAAAACTCTTTTTTTTTGGACCACAAAATCCATAAAAATAGTAAGATCATTGAGTTACCTAATTAGTGACGTCATAATTTGCTTTTGACATACAAAATCTATGGGAGTATCGCGTTTTGTCTGCTCATAAAAAGTAAATCAAATATACTTTTATGATTATAAATGTATGATTTAGGCCTATAAACTCATGATAAACTTTGTTAGAAAATAGATTAGATTTTAATCAGTCATCTCATTAGTTTCAAGGCTAGTTATAGTATAAAACTATGATATGGCAGTTACACTACTACATTTATCTTTTATGTGGAAAATGTTTTTTTTTTCTATTTAATTAATAGTTTTAGTTTACAGTTGTAGCCTAGAGTCGACAACAGGCCCGCCCTTTTTGATTTTTGGGGTGTAAAAAATCATCAAATAAGTCCCTCCCACCCTGGGTGGAGTGGAACGCTTTGTGTTCTAGGGCCATGTTGCCCTTTGAAGATGGTCCCACAAGGGTTCGCCCCTGTTACATGAGACTAAGGGACTTTACCCATGGCGCGACGCGAATGCAATTCGACCGATTCTAACTAAAAGTGAAAATCAACCTTGCTACTAAGAAATAATGATGCAATTCGAATGACTTGACGTCGACGTGGCGATCGTGTTTTGTTCTACCCATAGATAACAACGTGTTTTATGGCATATGTCGTAGTGGTAAGGTTGACATTCACTTGTAGTTGGAATCGGTCGAATTGCAAATGCATCGCGCCATGACATATCTAGTAACATAATGGGTTTACCATAAGACACACAATTGCCTAAACCTATGGATGATAGTTATGAAGAAACTTACCATTTTATCACCATGTTTTTTCCTGACCAAATGTGGTCTGTAATTGTCACCGTTTCTTAAGAAGTAATAGTATGATACTAGTCTATCAAGGGGTTTCCTTACTAAGTTTATAAATATAGGCTTTGTTGTGGCTCCCAACCTGCAAAAAGGAGTATTCATTGTATTAGTACTTTGTTATCTTGTGTAGACTTCAATAAAATATATTATAAGGATAGGACAGGAATATCTGACAATTAAACCAAATTTAATAGCTTCTAAAGAATATTCAGTTTAAGCATGAATGTTCAAAGACAAGATTAGCATAAACACATTAAGATGATATTGAATAAATCAACATTTTTTTTTTAAAGAGGCGTTATAATTATCTGTGCTCCTGTGCCCAATTAAAAGTAATCCCTCATCTTTCTGCCCTTATCCCAATCTATTAGAGGTAGGGGCAACATATTTTCTTCTGTCGCTCTCTCCTGTCAGACAATATGGAGTTATTAGTCACTTTAGATAAAAATAAAACAACTCAACCTCAACAAACCGAGAAACTTTATACAGGCTTAATGATTAATTGGCACAGCACAGAATAACTAGCTCATTAAAGCAGGCAATGAGTCAATTAAAAGTGTGTTACTCATATCAAGGATATTTACTGAGTTCTACAGCATATATGTATAAGGATTATATTGGTATCCTTGCATACCTTATATAGAATTCTAAACAGGTGATATAAATCTAATTAATGTTCTTACATGGAAAACAATATGACTTGAATACAAATTGAATCGGGTTTGATCAGGGTTTATGTTATTTTATTGCCTTGTTATTTTTACTTAAGTTAACACATAAAATTGAGTATTATGATGTGCAAGATATTATAATTTATGTTATAGTAGGTACCTATAGTATCATAATATGTGTGGTTTACTGCAAAGACATTATGAAATAAGATTTTCTTCATCTTCTAAGAGTGTTTTGCATTTAGAACAATAGATTTGAATGAAAAAGAAATGGATTATGCGGAAGGAAGGAATTTTCAAGTTTCTTAAATTGATTCTCACTTACCGATCAAAGTTAAGGAATGCCATATGGCCATGATACAGTGCAGGCTTCACTTCATCCCACTTGGACACGTTCTGAGCAAACTTATACTGATTGTTCAGCGACATGATATGTCTGTTAGCAGTAATGTTGATATGTAACACTTTGAAGTTGTTCTTCTTACATAAATCGTACGCTACTCCCACGAAACTCGTCGATCCCGTCTTTGGAACCCTGTTGTATATCACCACAGTATCATCGTCACTTCTTTCATTACTTTTCGGGAAAAACTGGCGAGATTCCGAGTGACTTTGCACCAACCTAAATTCTGGAAATTGTAACACAAATTCGTAAACAAAATTCCACTGGAACCTCAATAAACACAACACAAATATCTCAGCTTACCTAGTTTTCGATAATTATCGTCTAATCTAGCGATTTCTGTTTGAAAATACAGGACAATAACAACAATAGTGCAGAGGCAAGAAAACAGACATAGTTTATTTACGTTGAACATATCGGTATACGCCCTAGACCGAGCTAGTTCACGCCGAAATCAGCACTGGCATAATTAACTCGCGTACATTATAAATAAACATTATTTGGGACACACAGAAATGAAAAATAGTTCCGCGGACGACAAACGCCATGTAACAACATTCCATAACTCCATTAGAAACTTGTTATTATTGAACATTCCTTACACTGCTCTCTTTCTTTTTCCAATGAGAGAAAAAAGGACAACAAATATTTGACGCTAGTGATCGTGCATGCGAGAAGACGCAACTCAGGCGTATTATGTCAACACTGGTATGTCACAAATACAAAGTTCAATTTGCAGCTGTGAAAATTATTATTAGATGCAGTTAACTCGCATTTTTACATTTTTCAAACGCAAAATAAAACGAGTCGAATCCGACATTGACAGGAGAAGCGTTTTATTTCGTGTTCTAAAAACATTAGCGTGTGATATAAGATGACTCGAGTCAGAGTCTGCATGAATTTATTCATATTTGTTGTGTTATTGAATTAGTGAATAACACACAAAAAAGAGAACTATAAAGAAAGAAAAAACGGGAACACCCAAATACTCCGAAATATTTTATTCCGAATTTCGGTATTCCGATTTTCAAAACTCCGAATATCATAATACCTAAAAATTACAATATCTATTATTAAGAATCACGAAATTTATGTAACCGAAAGTCGTATATCCGATTTCTTAGTTTTCCGATTTTCACATATACGAAAAATGTAATGCTCGATGAGTTCTCATTCCGAAAAACGAAATTCCGATTTTCAATATTCCGAATAAACTGATTTTTCGGAATATTGAAAATCGGAATTTCGTTTCTCATTCTACAAAGTCAGTGCCAGAAACGAATTGCTGCAAAACCGGCTCCACGTAGTTTTGTCTATCGTACTCTTAGAGAGTTATTTAAGCCTGTGTAGGCGCGGAGTGCTGAGGCGTATCCTCTGGACTTTGACTGTTTGCCTTCGGGATTGTTATTGTTATTAGGAGAACTTAGGATCCATGAGCGAGCGAAGCGAGCTCGGGACTTGGGGCACCCCGACTCGGACAGGTTAGGTTCGAAGGGGATGGCGGGGTCTGAAAGACCCCGCCATCCCTTTCGTGTTAGGTTACTTTAACCCTTGCTCACAGAAATAGGAGCCCCGCGAAGCGGGGCTCCGTCGATCTACCTTGGTAGGTGGTAGTCAACAAATTGACCAAGGATGCAAGAGCGAGCGAAGCGAGCTCGGGACTGGGGGCACCCCGACTCGGACAGGTTAGGTTCGAAGGGGATGGCGGGGTCTGAAAGACCCCGCCATCCCCTTCGTGTTAGGTTACTTTAAACCTTGCTCACAGAAATAGGAGCCCCGCGAAGCGGGGCTCCGTCGATCTACCTTGGTAGGTGGTAGTCAACAAATTGACCAAGGATGCAAGAGCGAGCGAAGCGAGCTCGGGACTGGGGGCACCCCGACTCGGACAGATTAGGTTCGAAGGGGATGGCGGGGTCTGAAAGACCCCGCCATCCCCTTCGTATTAGGTTACTTTGAACCTTGCTCACAGAAATAGGAGCCCTGTGAAGCGGGGCTCCGTCGATCTACCTTGGTAGGTGGTAGTCAACAAATTGACCAAGGATGCAAGAGCGAGCGAAGCGAGCTCGGGACTGGGGGCACCCCGACTCGGACAGGTTAGGTTCGAGTTAGGTTAAGCTAACAGAAATAGGAGCCCCGCGAAGCGGGGCTCCGTTGAACCACCTCAGTGGTAATATAACTCAGGAATTCAGGATGCGATAGCGAGCAAATTGTGTCTTGGGGCACCCCGACTCTGACAGCTTTCGTTCTTCTCACAGGGATTTTCTGTAATATTATGAATGAAAATACGTAACTCAAAAATAAATTATTTTAATTACTCAAAAAAAATTTATAACAGAAATTATTATCATTGAAAAGAAAATATTCATATTCGAAAGAAATTCTTTTATTGAAAAGTAAAGAGGAATTTTGACAAGGCGTTTTAAAAGCATACTTTTCTCTGATAAGCGATTAAATTTTCGGAATTCTAATTATTCGGAATTTTAACCATCGGAATTCGTGTTTTTGATGTTTCGGAAAATTATTAATTCGGAATTTTTGATATTCGGTCTATTGAAACTCGGTATTTTGAAAATAGTAATTATAAATGTTAGGAATATTGAAATTTCGGAATTATGAAAATAGGAATAATGATCAATCGGAGTTGTTATATTAGGAATTTTGAACCATTCGGAATTATGAAAATCGGTATTTTGAAATTCGTATTTATGAATTTCGGAATAAAGTTTTTCGTATTATCGTAGTTTACCCAGAAAAAACATTAATCAAAGAAAAAAATAATCACTGAGGGAAATTCGTTGTCCTCCCGTTATGAGTACCTACCTATGAATGACCGTGTCCTCTTCTTTCAAACTTCCTTCTCTATTACTTTACTAAGTAGTCATTTTCAACAGTGTTTATTCATAATTCAGAGAGGGAAAGGCAGATGATATTATTAGGTACTCAGTACATACATGTATTGCAGTGGCTTGTTGCGGCGACTAGCTGCTACACCGTGGGTTGCGGGTTCGACCTCTGCACGGAATTAATGTGTAGGTATGGCTACGCTAGTATTGTTTCTATCTATGGTATGGCTTTCCAGTAATAGATTAGGATTTGTCTTTCAATAAATTAATGAGTTTGATAGTCTATAAACGCATTGCCTACATTTTTTAATTTATTTAACTTTAAATGACACGTTATTTGCAGTAGGTACTCCTATGTAATTAAAAAAATAAAACTTTATATTGATAGTCACATAAAGAGCAGTACTGTAGCTATCATTTGACTATGTATTACCTAAATAATAAGTTGTTTTCAAAGTCAACATGAAAGAAGAGGTGACCGGTGACGAAGCAATTCAAAGCGTATCGAGTGGATTTATTGGTATTGGCGTAAACCGCAGTTCCGTGCGAGTTCCGAGCCAATATTCAGCCAATAACGTAGCCAACATACTGCACGGTAATCAATGTGTCATGGTAAGCGAGCGAGTCTAATTAAAATTGAAGCCAATATCACCATACTGTGCTGTTTCTGTTTCTAGGAAAATGGGCCCCAGGGCGGGAAGAGAGGGACTGTCAGACTCGTACTGACTAAATTCCACGATATCCTTCATGGCAATGGCATAGTCCTTTACGTTCCAGGTTCATGGTAACCTGACAAAACAGCCCTGCAACCCTAGGAAGGTGGGTAAAGACCTTTTTCAGCTCCATTCGCATTTCGTTGAACGATTTTGGTCACACTAAGGCACTTTCTTAGGTACTTTCTAAGGTTGCTGGGCAGAGGGGAAAGACCAACCGCCGAACGCGACCGAGGAGGTCGCGAGACTGTCTAATCAAGATACCGTGGCCCTGGAATACAAAGGGCAATCGAAGGGACAGAGTGGATTTTTTTATCAGAAAGAATCTGCTGCCGCTCCTCCCAAGGTTGGAGGATTAATAGATAATAATTTTATCACCTCAAAAAAAGACCGACTAATTCGCTTATTACGAGAGACTTCAATTTTGATGTCCCAAGCTTCGCAACCAGGTAGTATTATTGAATGCACGGAGAAGTTCTGTGTTCTGTCTATCTGACGTTAAGTCTGAGGCACGGATTGCTGCGCTGCGTGTCGCGGGTTTGATTCCCGCACGGAACAAAAATATATGTATGATCTACAAGTAGGTGTTCCGGGTCTGGGCGTTTGTGTATGTTTGTAAACGCACCCACGTTACAGGAGAAATTCCTAGTGTGGGGCAACTTTTTTTTTAAGTAGTTCTGGGCTTATTATGGATCTAGATTTATGGATTAGATCCAGTATTCCCATATGTAATAATTTCGACGAAGTTCTATAGATTTTAAAGATAAACAATTTTTTGATTGTGTGCAATTCATACGTGCTAGAAGTGAAAACTACAAAAACTTCAACATACTACTCGTATTAAGTAGTTTCCTATCTCATTTTCTCCCACGTTAAATCTTATGAATTAATGTGTCTGTCTCTTTTTACTGTCTTCTTTATTTAATTTTTATTTAGAGAGATGACTATGGATAGGTATACCGTACATGTTTAGTTATAATCAATTGTCAATTTAAGTACACAGGAAATCCGGACAATATCGAGAAACATCAAGGTGATTCCTTTATAATACCCACCTCACTTCAATCAGTTTCCAATGGCGCTTCGCCCCACGCAGCCGGGTGCGCGCGCAAAATAGCGCTGACATTAGTTTTCCCGCCAAATGTGGGTCGCCGAACGGTCGCGTTCCAATTATTACGCAAAATAATGATAACGTTCACAGTTTTATTAAACTGTTTGTTATTTTTATTTTATTTAAATGTATGTCGCGATGTCACATCTTTGGTAATTTACGATTGGACATATTAGTTTTTTTTTTAGTTAATTAAAGTATAAAGTCCGTTCACGGGATGAATAAAATAAAGACATGGTAATCTTATTCTTCGAATAAAAATTTAAAACCTACAAACAAATTGTTAAAAAAAAAGACATGAACAATTTTATTTGTGCCAGTTTCATAGTAGGTAACTAGGTAATCAAACAAAATCTCAGTTCGCGCAAACTCATCATAACTTTAATTTAATTAGGCCGGAAAGAGGCCAACCAGTATCCTCAATGAAAATTAGACCTTGCATTATTCAAATAAGGTTTTTATACCAAAAATAGTATTAAGTGTGTATTTGGTCATACAAATGAACAGTTTATCGGTTCCTTTTCCGGTCGTAATGGGATCTCGATTGAGTTTGCACGTGCTATAAGCAATATCGATTGGGCTATAAATGATTCAGTGTTATATTTCGAAAATAAACCCGGTGCAGATCTGAAAAAGGGCTTGAATATTCATTTCACTTCCATGCATGTGTATGATTTGTTTGTTTCTGCTAAAAAAATTTGTAGGTTTAGCTATTATCTTATAAAACAGACAAAACAGTTACTTGTATTACCTACTCCACTCTAGGCCGTATCATCGCATTTAAATAAGGTGAGATTCTGGCAAAAGGAAGTCTGATAAATCGCGTAAAAACATTCACTTAATATACCGACTTAGGTGTATGTGTAGAATTTTTTTTTTGGCGCAATTGGACAAAATCTGATGATCCAACAATAGTTATAAGAAGTGCTACACTAAATTTAGGTAGGCACGATTAATTTAAGTAGGTACTTAGCTAACCATCTTATTGCATCTAATCTATGACACCAAAACTCGTAAAAATCAATCAAACCCCATAGGAAATGAGAAATGGCAGGGGTGCTTGAACAGAAATAACTCAAAGACACGAGGCTCATCCCTCAACGAGGATATTAGACGGAGCATGCATCACGCGTGATTGCAAATGTCAGTTATGAAGGGAAGCCAAGGGTATTATTTGTGTTAATTATAGATTTCAGTTAATGGAGGATGATATTGAAAGTAATTTTAGTTTGCGATGGTGTAGAGCTATGGACAGGAAGCGGGCTTGGCCGAATCAAGTGAAAATTTGTATAATTTTGTGGCGAAAGACACTAAAAGATTCACTTTGAGTATTGCTACTTTATTTATTTTTCTATTTACACTAACACTAGGCGACACTTAAATGAATGCACAAATATAGAAGCGTGCTTCCACCAATCGACTCAGCACCAAAAGTAGGGGATTAATCATTACCTTAAATGTTATCACCTTTATTAGTGATCGATGTTTTGTCAAAATGGACATAACATAAGGACTAAAGACACTCGTACAAATAACAGCAATCTAGGTACCTAATCCAGTGGCCAGACAGATAAGGAGAAAGGAGACACACGTTCAAAGCAAATATGGCCATAATAATAACACTTAATGACTTTTCCGAATGCAGAAGAAGCTTAGGTGTTGAGTAAAATCCCTAAATCAACATAATCCTTATTTCTTTACACTCCCCGCTGTAACTGCATTCTGCAATAATTTTGCACTTTTAATGGCAATTGCAACCGCCTAATCTCTATTTAATACGTAGCAGGACTTTTATCGGTAATACATTGAAGGTTTTGTTAGCTAATCTACCAAGACAACAGGACTCAGCAAGGATTAGTCGCATTACCATTACACATGTTACGTTGGTTATACATTACATGCCATGCCAGTCGGATACTGCTCGTCTTGCCGGGCGCACGTTTATTTATAACAACGCCCTTCACGATCGGGACGCTTTCGAAATATAGATCAAGTTTACAATCACTGTTATTTTAATACAAAACAATCGCGGAAAAAGTTGGCAGATCAATTTTTTGAATTCACGTTCGAAATTCAAAAGTCAAAGTCGCGTTCAAATAAAACCATTCAAAGTAGAAAAAAAATACTTTCTTTTCGTCGTTTAAAAAAATGGAAGTGGACCGTATTCTATACATTTTCGGCAGCTTCACACGCAAGAAGCAAGACAAGAGGAAATCATTGGAACAGCTTTCCCTAAGTGCTGGGAACAGTCCTCTTCATGCCAAAGGATCCCGTCGTCCCGTCAGCCAGAACCTGAATGTGGCTCCAAGGACTTCAGCATACAGTGATGGGAGAAAGAGTAAAGTGAAGGAATGGGACTGCGGGATTTGTAAGAAGGAGTTAGTGGAGCCCAGACTTCTGGGGTGCCTGCATAACTTCTGCACCAGCTGTCTACAGGGTCTACATCAGGAAGGAGAAGCGGAGGTGTGGAGCGAAATTGATGGTGGTAAGATTCATCTATTTGTCTTCATCAATTTTCTTTTCTTTATAAATTTTATGGCCTTCTTTTTAACGTGGTAAAATCATCTAAGGATTCCACCCAACCAGGGCTAGGCAGGAGGGACTGTAAGTCTTGTACTGACTAAAATCCACGGTGTCCTTGAATAGCCCTTTACTTTCCGGAGTCACGGTAGCTCGTTAGTCCCGCGACCCAGGCAGGCGTTGGCCCTCTAAGGGGTCCCCGTCATGTTGCTGACACCTCTTTGGGGCACGGCTGGAACACGACGCTCCGTCGACCCGGGCATGGTCCATGATCGGACAGCGAGTCTCCCATCACTCGCCGTCCGCATGCCCGTTTATATTTCCCTAGATTTACATTTGTGGTAAAAAGATTAGTCTGTAGACAAGGTTGTTAGCAGGCTTGACTGTGCAACGTCTGATGTTATAACTGACTTCCAAAAACACATTACCCTTATTTGCGTTTCCTGGGGCCAAGTAGGCCAAGAGCTTGCTGGGGTCGCAGGGCAGGTCCATCTAAACAGGTTACTGTGACCCTATTTATTACCTAGGCCATTTACAGGCAAAAAAGCGTAAAAGGCAATTGAAGAAACACGCTGGATTTTAGTCAGTACGAGTTTAACAGCCTCTATCGCTCCACCCATGATGTCCTCGAGGACTCTCATGATTATTTTACCACGTTCAAAAAAGACACCATCATCCTTTACGTTGCAGTCGGTAAAAGAGGTTCTATGTTCATGTATGTAGGGACGCTTTATTTTATCAGTTTGATCATCTGGTCGTTTCCCATCCTTAAACGATCAGCTCTTCTTCAACACTTCTCTAACACCGACATCACAGTGCAATATTGCCAGAAGTTCAATTAAAACACCACAAGTTTGGCACACCTGCCAAAGCTGTTCGCAAACTTGATTGATCTTTACCAACCTACAAACTAGAAATGTGTTTGTTATGGGACACAGATTCTCAACCTTTCACCCAATAAAACAACTCATAAATGTCATCCCGAAATAGAATTATTCAGTGTTTGATCCATTTTCTACAGTCCATATGATTTGCGAACTGTTGGGCTTTATTTTGGACATTAACTGTAATAAAGACGCTATGTTAAAAAATGATTGCCAGGGCCGTATCTAGGGATCTAGGGCAGGGTACCAAAAAATAAGAAAAATATGATGTTGTATCATTATTACCAAAACGGAAAAATAAACACATACGGCATGTTGGCTAAGCGATCGACTGCTGTATAGCGTATCGCGGGTTCGATCCTCACACGTAACAAATACTTGCATGACCTGCAACTCCTGCAAGTAATTGTTCCGGGTCTGGGCGTTTGTGTATGTGAGTTTATATGTTTGTAAACTCGCCCACGATACAGAAGAAATTCCTATTATAGTGTGGGGAAAGTTTTTAAAAAAAACAACCACAAAAAAGGGAAAAATAACCTTCAAAATAACTTTTCTTTCAGAAGTCGGTGCCTTTATTTTTTTTTCATTTCATTGTTTTTTTTTTGCCACCGACTTCTGCAAGAAAAGTTATTTTGAAGGTTATTTTTCCCTTTTTTGTGGTTGTTTTTGAAGGCGGTTACATTTTTTTTTGAAAAAGTTTTTTATTTTACTCTTTTTAGTTTAAATATTCAACTCAAATTCTTGTCAAATAAATCATTCTCTTACATGTATGTGCACTAAAATTTTGTAATCCGAAGCACCGGTAACAACATCGCTCAAGTGCACAATATGCTAATAAAATTCCCTATCTCAAAAACTACTGAACCGATTTTGATGAAACTTGCAGTATTCCGTAAGTTAAACAATACTTAGTACAACAAAAAAGGAATTACTTAAATCGGACTTGTAGTTCCAGAGATATGCGAACACAAACTAAATCAGTCGATGCCTACTCCAAGCCGTTGAGGAGTTGTACCTTCCATCATCAGCTCATCCACCTGAGATGATGATTATCAGATGCAAATACTTGAACAGATTTAGAAAATATATGAAAATGGTACTATGTGCCTATAAAATTTGAAGGTTGCCCTCGATTTCCCTGAGATTCCATCATCAGATCCTGACCTGATGATCATGGGACCAATTGGAAAGTATACCCTTTTAAACAAAAGAAAAATTTTCCAAATCGGTCCAGGCGTCTTCGAGAAATCGGGGAACATACATAAAAAAAAAAAAAAAAAAAAAAAAAGATTCCGACGAATTGAGAACCTCCTCCTTTTTTTGAAGTCGGTTAAAAAGAGAAAAAAAATACTTAGGTCTTTTTCTCGCAGGTATTAGGAAACAACAGAACACCACCTGCTAAAATCCTTTAAATATTCCTTTCGCCTCGTCCACTTTTATACTATGTCTATAAAAATGAATAAGAGATAATACCTAGTTATATTTACTGAACGCGATTAACTACAGGGATTCATATTGTACTGGCCGAAGTCGAAGTTGCAAGAGACTATGACCACCACGATTTTTAACAACGTTAACAGGTGCCAGAATACCTTGTTCATTACTCATAAAAAAGCAACGTTCATCCATTTCTTAATCATAACCCTCTGAATAAATAAAGATTTGTTATTCCTTCACAGTTTTACCTTTCCATAAACAATGGCGCTCGTTAATTTCTCTACCTACCTTACCGTCTAAAATTCGACGTTATTATTCTTTCCTACAACCATTTTACATTTAAATCTCATTTAACTGTAGACTATTAAATAATCGTTATTTTAAGTATGTCTATTTCACTGACCAGTTTACAAAAACCTCTTGCGAGAAGGGCCCTTAAATTTTTTTAAGAGGCCCCTCTTGCAAGACGTTTCTTTAAACTTCTTTTGGGAGGTCAGTCAATGCTGGTTCAAAGTATATTCGTTAATAAACCGATCTTTTAACGGTTCATCTATAAGTTAAGAGCGAGTGATGCATCTGAAGAAGTCATCAAAGCTGGTTTATAGGCCATTAACGGATCAATACTGATGGGTCAGTCAGTTAGACCATTTGTTAGTAAATGCCTATTTGTGTTCTATTTCGTGAGTTATGAGCCGGTTAAATAGGTTTATCACGCTTGTGTTCTGCCAATAAAGAGAATGTATCTACTCGAAGACACCTTTTATGCAGACCTAAATTTCCGTTTTCTCTCTTTTGGCCATTGATCATTAATAAAGACTATTGGTTTCATCTTTATCAAATTAGGACGCTAAGCGAATAAGATAATTAATTCCGCAGCGAAGTATTAGGTAGGTATATCTAATTTGTCAATATTGGCAAAAAAAAATCTGTGGCCGTTTAACATTTTTCAGCAGTATTTCACTATAAGTTAGTTATTTATGTTAAAATACTCACAATATATTCCAAAACAGAAATACTATCAAACATTGCAATAACATACCGATTACGCACACATGATGATATACAACTCATATAAAAAAATCACGGTAAAAAAACTCATTCAAAAATTTTACACACCATGCCAAAATTCGTCATTGTTGCCCCATTTGCCACATATACACAGGGACAATGTATTTATATACAATGTATTAAAGACCACTCATGCTTGAAGTACGTTCGGACGATGGGAAGCCATATAATGGTCAGACTCCTGGCCTTCTGACCTGGCTACGTAATCCCATCATTGTGATCGAATGACTGGCTTTTATGTCAGGTAGAATTTGCCCGCGTTTGTAGTTTTTGGCAGACAGTATAAAGGCACCTGTTTAATTCGAGCTTCAAGTTTTGACCTTCTTTTTACATTAAATAACATAAAAATCACACATGTTATCGCCGTAAGGCTAGGCAGAGACGTGTCTTGAGCACGCCACAATCTCAGTAAGTCGAATCTTTGAGAGGTACCCAGACAAACACCACGGTGTCCTCATGGAGGGAGACACCTGTTTCAGATTCGAAGGACTTCTTAGCTTGAAGGTCACGGTGGAGTACACGGTGGATTGGAAGTTGCTCAATTTACAATAAGTAATTCATAAATCTTACGTATTCAAAAACATCATCAAAACAAAAGAAAATCACCGTTCCACAGCACAAACAAGTGAACAACGCAGGAACAAGTAACCATAATGTATCTTGGGTATGTCTCATTGATTCAAACAGGAACTAAGCTAATGTGTTTCTAAATATAGGGCTGCCACCCGGCGCGCTATGACAGGACTCACAAACAAACATACGAGAACTCCTACAATAGTTATGTTATCTATACTTTCAGTTTATTTACGATGTGTTAAGACCGAGGACCGAAATCTAAGACGGAACGATCTCACCCAGGGCAACGGTATAGACTACACAAATGTTTGCTCGGTCTGGTAACCGATCCCGTGACACGCAGCGTAGCAAACTATTAGCGATAGCGCTGCGCCAACCGTGCCTTCAAATATGTTTTCTGCTATAAAACAATCCCACAATCACCTAAATCTCCATTACAATCAGACCATCACACGGCACTGATTCAAGATCTACAGACCTACTTCAAACGAAGACGAAGCTTTTATACCTCTACAAACAACAGCTCAAGAGTTCGTCGAATCATTACTTATTATTATACAATGGCTACAAATATTCCTCTTGACTTACTTATATCAATCGTTTGAACTTTCATGATTAATCCCAAAGATTTAAATCGGTAGATACCTACACTCTAACATGTTTCTGCACATTTGAATTACTGCTAGGTACTGTACTTTCTTAAAAATTGTATTAATATCAATGTTTTGTTTAACAGCTTACGTAATCACATTTAAAATTTCCTATTATCTTATTTTTTTTTACTCTAGTGCGACGCGATATTCTGTCATAAATAGCAGTTCTAATAGAGAAGTATAAAATGTATGGCATCATTTTGCTCTCTTTCAGTGCGAACCCATTTTCGCATGACCAACACCAGTGAAGGCACATCTAACGATTTAAACTTTTGATTCATCCTGAGGCGTTTAAAATCATAACAATACGAAAGAAGAAATTAAACAGACACCTTTTAATAATAAACAGCGAGTTTATTAATGTTTTATTCACAGAATCATCTTTTATTAAGGCAGTGTATTAAAATCAAAGTTGCGGTTTATGTTTGTAACGACCCAGATACCTACACTGTTTTAAGTTTTGGAGTTTTTATTTCATGTTCATCACCACATTGTTTACGATTTATATTTTTAGTAGCCTGTTATGTAATAAAAACAAAAGTTTATGGTTTCTAGCACCTTTATAGTTATTTAAACAGAATTTTTGATAACATTACATTATGCACTTATTTAGTTAGGTACTTTAAAAAAAAATAAGTGCCCGCGTAAATTTGTAAAAAAAAAACATTACTATTTTAATCCTGGTATAATTATCACAAGACAGTTTACTGCTCACGATAAACATAAATAAAAAAATAATGAATTATTTAGAAATCGGAAAGGGATAAATACTCGTTTAGTAGTTTTGTCCTAGTGAGTTTGTAGTGTTTGTGAGTAGTATTGGGACAAAACTGTAATGACACAATATTTTAAAACCATTATAACAGACTGCATCTACCTAAGGGCCCAGTTTTCCTTGCCCCCATGTTACATACCCCAGTTCGTCCCTGAAAAACTAGTTCATCGACACATTTCGCCTAACATTAATAACCTAATTTATTAATAGTAAATGATTCACGGTACTCAATGTCAGAAGCATTACACTATTTTCCGGCATAACAAAATTATTTCTTTGCCAAAATCTTTGACTCATCAAACTCTGACTGCTTGGCCACACTACAGGCTCAAGAGACAAACGCTGCGACAAGAATTGCGGAGAATTTTTTATAAAGAAAGATGCTGCTTAGATAGAGCATACTAGTGTACGGCAGGGCCGCGCCGCCCCTATGCACGAAGTGTGCGGCGCACACAGGCGCCAGGGCAATAGAGGCGCCGGATGACCAGTGGCAATTGTTGAAATTATTTTTGTCAAATTACAACCTATTAATACTTGAGTATCGATAAGTCAGTAGACAATACAAGTCTCACAAGACGATACTTATCTAAACTATTTGAATTGACCCACTGTTTATATTTTGGGTTTTGTTTACATGAATTACGATCTCTGCTTTAAAAATCAAAAGAATCGCCATTATGATAGCCGCCTGTTATTATTAGTATATTAATCTATGTATTATATTACAAAGGCCGTGCCGTGGATTAGTTTATAAACGTAACCCGATGCGACGGTGATTCCCCACAACAATTACAAACATTTTATCGAAAATAGGTAATGGCTAGTGGAGTCGCGGGTACGGCGCGTACTGGCGGGAAACTGAAAAATTGATAATTAACTGATGAAAATATTTCAGCAAAAAATTTGAATTTATGAAAGAAATTTGAAAAACTACATAAAAGGCGCTTCAAAGGTTTTGCACACAGGCGCTTCATAGGTTTTGCACACAGGCGCTGCAAGGGGTCGGCGCGGCCCTGGTGTACGGTACTCACGTTCTAATGTAAGCGTCACAATAGCTTGCCATACACACAGATTTACCTGACAGATCTTGCCAGTCGTGAATGGCGGGCAAAACTAGTAATGTGTGACAAGAACAGGCACATCAATCAGACGGGTATATTTCTGCCTGTTCTTGTTATACATTAGCAGTATGTAATGTATGGCTAGCTAATTTCGTGTTGTATCATCGCGTCGCACAAATCGTATCGCCTGTTGTGTGTAAAGTCTAAACAGAAGTCGTGTCGTAAGTTGCACGTCGCAAGTCGCATGACCTGATTTCGTGGACAGGGGAATGAGATTGGTATTTATCAAGCCGACTGTTTGTCTATGTTACTCGTGTTTACACGGCGTAAAATGTTATTTCACCTGAGGCAAATTAGCTTTTTTTCTTTCTAATTTCATTGTCATGTATTTTTGGGTTTTTAGGGTTCCGTAGCCAAATGGCAAAAACGGAACCCTTATAGATTCGTCATGTCTGTCTGTCTGTCTGTCTGTCTGTCTGTCCGTGTATGTCACAGCCACTTTTTGTCGAAAGTATAAGAGCTATCCTGTTGAAACTTGGTAGAAAGATGTATTATGTGAACCGCATTAGGATTTTCACACAAAAACCAAAACAAAACAAATTTTGGGGGTGCCCCCCATACTTAGAATTGAAACTCAAAAAAATTTTTTCCACCAAACCCATACGTGTGGGGTATCTATGAATAGGTCTTTAAAAATGATATTGAGGTTACTAACATCATTTTTTTCTAAACTGAACAGTTTGCGCGAGAGACACTTCCAAAGTGGTAAAAAGTGTGTCCCCCCCCCCGTAACTTCTAAAATAAGAGAATGATAAAACTAAAAAAAATATATAATGTAGACCTCAACCAAAACTACCAACGAAAATTGGTTTGGATGAGATACAGTTAGCAGTTTTTGAGATATAGTACATTTTCAAAAACCGCAAATATAACTTTGCCATTCATACAAATACTATGAAAAACAAAGTTATTTTTATTGTTTGTGTATATTACTTACTAATCTCAATATAATTATATCTCTAATCTATGCTTGCTGCTACGGAACCCTTCATGGGCGAGTCCAACTCGCACTTGGCCGGTTTTTGTAAATTAGCTGTGATTGTATCTCGAGCCGCAAGAGCTTTTTATGTGGTGTTTTTTTATTTATTTAAACAGTTATGTCGTAATCGTCTCCCAATTGTATCAAAGATTCACATTGCGGTTTATTTTTCTTCCAATTATTGCACAGTTTTTTTTTTTTAACCGCAACAAAAAGGTGCCAATCTCAATCTCTACAGCCAGCCAATATGAATACTTTTTTTTTTACGTACGTCTTATTCGTTTCTATACTATATACTCTTGTTCCAAATATAAAAAATGATTGCTGCTAACTCTGATTTAAAAAAAAGTGATTTGGCGGGAACTTTGTTAATTTTGCTTGACAATATTTTTGGAAACGATAAAGTGTGATACTATCTGATTTTGAGTGCTTCGGCTTCGAATTAAAATGGAATCATCTAGCGACACATTAACTCCGGAAAACATTCTAAATGAAGCCGACTGTGGTAAAGAAAAGCTCGAGTACAATAGGTACGTAAAATCTTATGAGAAATTTATTGATTGGAAAGATAGGAATGGAGCAAAGTCGTTCTCAGAGAGTGTATTCTTAGTCGAAATTAGTTAAAATTAGTGTATTTCTTAACCTTACGTTTAATAATTGCTCAAGTATAACTTTTAATTTCAATAATTAAACTTCTATTTTAACTGTTTGATATGAGTTTCTTTTGTCTACTATTCCTATAGGTAATAGTTGAAAGAAAAGCAGATTATGCACCTCGCCTTAAGTAATTTATATTGCCCTCGTGCCTGTTAGATTAGAGCCCTCGCTGACGCTCGGGCTCTAAATCAGGCACTCGGTGAAATAATAAATAACTTTGTGCTCGATGCAATAATCTACTATTGTTGGATTACATTCAATCGGCAAATGAGGTCAAATAGACAGTAACAAACTAACTGTACCTATGTATGTGCCAGTTTCAGTCTGTACAAAGCTTGCTCAATTCTAGCAATAAAATTATTCTGCGTGTAGGGTCGGAACCCAGCCCCTCCTGAATGGATGTTTACAAGTGCTACAGTGATGCTAATCCATAATGAGACAGCCTTATGCGCAACGCTACCTCAATCCTTGCCTTGAAAGTCGAAACTACGCAGTTTGCTATTCCATAAGCTAGAGACAGCGACGAATTGCGATTCCGTCTCAAGATTCTGTTTCTCTCGACAACGACGAGCTCATCGCAGCCTAGAAATTGTCTATTAAAGAAAAGCATAGCTGATTTCATTTCCCCTTAGCCCTAAATACCTATTACTTACGTTACTAATACTTAAAGAAGACTACGTTAAAGATCTATCTTTCCTTGTTCCAGGTTCAATCCAGCTGGATCCAGGTGGTTCGCGATCAGGCTCTGGCGCGGGATCTGCAGGCTCTGGGTATGAGAGCGACCTCCGTCACTCAGGGTCTGAAGGCAGCTGGGAGCAGAAACAACAACAACAGCATAAATATGGAATATTGACTAGAAAGGTATCTAGGTCTCCAATGCTTGTCTTCCATCTCACCTTCTGCTTAATTTTGTAATGTCCCAGCCTACCCAAAGGAAACATAAAATTAATAGCCCTTGTCTTGAAGTTTCAACATTTTGTAAAATACCTACACATAAATTACGAAACATACCTAGATTGATGTCATCTGATGGATGTAACATTGAGAAACAAAATAGAGACCTAAGGTGAATCCAACACTCATAAGGAACTGGAATACCAGCCCACCGACGAAACACTATGAATAATTGGATGCTAATAGGATGCTGGATCCAGTGGTATCGGCCCTGACTTACGAGTTGTAGGTCGTGGATTCGAACCCAGCCTGGCGCATTACTTTGTGTAATTTATTTCAACATCACTGCTCTCAGAACGGCGAAGAAAAACATCGTAAACGAACCGGCATGTCCTAGTACCATCAAATTCTAAGACATGTGACATCTACCAACCCGCACTGGGCCCGCGTGGTGGATTATGGCCCACTCCCTCTCACAGAGAGGAGGCCTGTGTCCCAACAGTGGGAACATTGAAGGCTGATGATGATGATGAGGATGCTGATCGCGAACCACGCGGCTTTGGTGAGGCCAACGACCATTTATATCTAGACGCCTCATGCACGATCTGACTAACGAAAATTATTCTGTCAAGTCGCTGAGGTACGACGTAAGCGAGGGTGACGGGGTACTGCGTTCTGATTGGCTAATACTTTCTGATTGGCTAACTCAAGGTCAGTGCGACGAGGGGACTCACAGTAGTGGTCGAGTCACGACGGTTTTAAGACTTTTTTACCTCATGTGTTGACAGACATCGGTCGCCTGTGATTAGGAGTCTAGATATAAATGGTCGTTTGGTGAGGCCTACCGTTACTACTTCTAATATTCAGCCGTTACCGCAGATTACAGGTAGAATGTGGTGTCTTTGCCCGTCGTGACCGCTAAGAGATGGATCCTACTTCTAACAAGCAACAAAAATCTGCAAAAACGTATAACTACCTATTTCTTACGTTCATTCGCATTCTTCTCTTTTGTAATCAGCATAGATCGAAATAGGTAGAGATGTTTTATGTACTGCCAAAGGCCCATAGGTAAGAATAATATGGATATTCCCGGAGTCCCGGAATTTGGAGTGAGACAACAAGTTACTGTTGGTAAAGGTCGTAAACAGGTGCGTTACTCTAGCGACAGAAACACCCCGCTATTGTTTTCTTTTGTTTCCATAAGGCTGCGTTTCCACCAGAGATGTGCGAGGATGTGTAGCGAGGAATGTGTTTTTAAAGAACCAATAGAATCGCTTCATTTACCTCGCCTCGGTCAGCACAGCTCTGGTGGAAACGGCTCAGCGGAGCTAGATTTTTGTACATACAAAACAAGTGAAGGATGTGTGCGAGGGATGTGTACGAGGAATGTGTGCGAGGGATGTGTTGCGAGGGATGTGTACGAGGGATGTGTTGCGAGGGATGTGTACGAGGGATGTGTTGCGAGGAATATGTGTTGAAAAGGATGTGTTGCGAGGTTTGCGCATACTGTACCAGCCAATCCATAGACGGAGTTTGTCACTGCAACCCCGCCGACACATTTCACAGCTTCGCAACGCATCCTCGCACCACACATTAATGCGCATTTTCACAGCTCCGCTACACATCCTCGTAGGCACATTTTCATCGCACAGCTTTGGTGGAAACGCCCACACATTTTCACAGCACAGCTAGACATCCTCGCACGACACATTTCCATCACACATCTCTGGTGGAAACGCAGCCTAATACATAACGCGTCTCGATCCCGTGGAATATCCATATTAACATCAATGTTTGCGGTAAATGAACCTAAATAGCTCTACCTATTCCGGTCTATGGTAATCAGCTCCTATGTCTGCAGGTATCAGGTAAAAGCGTCCAGTTCCTTCTCTGCCCAACCTGTGGGTTTGAGACGCAGTTACCTTTGGGAGGAATATCAGCTCTGCCCCTCAACTATGTGCTGCTACGGAAGATGGCGGCCATCCAGGACAGCGAGGGGATTAACGTGCTCTGTGATCTCTGTAGCAGTGATAATAAGGTAGGAATTTGTGTGGCAATATACAGAACTAGAAACTAAAACAAAAATCACCCGAACACAACATTTACAGCAATGACGTATTTAAAGTTTGCACTGGGAGAATATTTTAAATATTTTAAATAATAATAGCCGCACAGATCGATCTGCAAGGTGAAGCCATGCGCTTGCCAGGGTTGGTCTGTGGATGGGTGAACATTTATCATAGGCGAAGTTTCCTCCATGTTTCAGAAAGCACGTATACCGTAGGTCCCGGCTGTAATTTGTAGATCTCTAACAGTCATAGTAAGTCAGAAGCTCGAATGTCTGACAACCAGTATGACGAATATCGTATTACCCAGTTACTGGGTTGTGGAGGTCAGATAGGCAGTCACTCCATGTTGATACTGATATTCAGCTGCATCCGATTTGACTGGAAGCTCCAACCACTTTCCAACCAGTATCCAGCTAGCCAGGAAAGCTGGTCAGATGATGATGACTGGCAGAATATTTTTACAGCATTAAAAAATAAATTGTTGTCTTAAGCAGGTGAAAAACGAGTATGGGTGGTCCTACTGTAAGGTAGGTCTCTGCTTACCTCTTTCGGAGAGCCGTGTATATTAATGCTCTTAATTGCATCTCGAATTCTGGCAGCGCCGATATATTGCATGTTCGTTTGAGTACCGTGAAATAACGTTCTCGAGAATTGTTAATTTTCCTCGTGAAGGTGCGTACTAATGGTCTTCTAGCAGTGAATAATAATTGCTTAGAGTTTACGAGTTTCCTAACTTATATTAGTGTTCCACGTGCTAAAGTTTTATTGTGCTTAGCTAAATTAAAGCGATATTACCAATTTTTAAATCCACGAACAGGGGCATAGAATTTGTTGGGCCCTGAGCTAGTACTAGGTAATTGGGGGCCTGCTTTTCTCGCCAAGGTATTATGATTGTAAAATTGCTTTACAGATGCGGGTTCATGTTAAGGTGGATCCAGACATGGCGAGGCATGCGCTGCGCACGGCGCGGCGCACAACGCATGCCTCTGCTTGAGGCGTGCGTGTTGACAAATTAAATACCAACATAATATGCTCGGGTCGAGCCATCGCGTGCGAAGCAAACGCCTCGATCATGTTTGTTGCAAGGCAAGTAGGCGCGCAGACTTGGCGAGGCATGCGCTCCGCACGGCGCACAGCGCGTGTGCGGCGGCCGGCTCATTGCGAGCAGTGCGTTGCGTTTGGACGGTTGTGTCCGCCTTTGATTTAAATGATTAAGATTGGATCAATGTTGATATAATTGTGTGTATAAAATTCGAGTTATTTTCTTCAAATGAGAGATCATCGAAAAGCTTATTTCCGTGTTCATAACGCAGGCGGAAGAACTTTTTAACCCACCAACGACGACGACTTTTCCTTTCCTTTTTTTTTTCAATAATTGATTTAATAATTATAAAAGCAGCAGCGGATAAGCGCACGCGATGCAAAGGCGCCATCTTGACTGCTGCTGTGTGGGTTGGATCGGCCCGAGCATGCGCTGCGCGCTGTTTGGCCCGAACAAACGCAGTTTCATTTTCGCAGTCGAGGCGTGCGTTGATATTGTACGCGGCGCACGCCTCGAACGTGCATGCGCGGCTACGTCCACAACTAATGTAATGCTCGCACTGAGGCACTTTGATCTTGAAGCATTTGCCGACATACGTCCGCTCGCCCTCGCACGTGCGTAGCGCATGCCTCGCCACGAATATAAAGGTACACACCTTGCGAGGCATGCGTTGTGCGCCGTGCGGAGCGCATGCCTCGCCATGTCTGGATCCACCTTTAGATGCTGGTAGTATAAGGAATTATCTAGAAGACGTTTTTACCGTGACTTCTCGATCCCAACATTAGCAAAGAATGTTATTTTGTCTTTCCTCTAACGGAATAAATTATAGATTTTTCCTGAAATACATAATAGACGCGGTCCTTTACCTAAGTAGACTGTTCTTTGTCCCAAAATCTCAATAAAAATACCAAATAACTTTCTTTCTTAGAGTATTTTAAGATATTGAAACACACGTGAAGCAACTCGACCGTGAGGTGAATGCTTTTAATGTGGGTTTTAACAAATTACCATTCGTTCCGTTCAGCTACATTTGATTTACAGAATGTTTGGGTACCTATTATTGTATTTGAACTTACGCTGGGGTTTTTAAAAGTCGTTTCGTTACATTAAAATTGATGGAGACAAAGGATGTTTAGCTATTTCAGTTTCTACCTTGGTTAGGTGGCATAGGAGAGTACGTATTCTTCAATTTTTGTGTTTCATATTTTCAAGGCCCTAGAACGACTGTTTACGGTTTTGTGACGAAAAGTAAATGGGATCTTTGAGGCATCCGGCTAGACAAAATAGTGTGTTAATGTTCATTTTCACTAACACTAAACGACACCTTGGGCAGGCCACATCGGTCGTAGACATGACAACCGATGGGGTGGGATCGGTTGTACATTTCCACGTAGAAAAATTCTTGACGGACGACCACGAACCGAAAGATCTACCTTAGGCGGGCCTCCCATTAGGTGAACCGACGATGTCTAGGACCAAATAGCAACACTGCCATATCTGATAATGATAACATGAAACCTTTGCCAGACTATGATCTAAACAAGAGTTGTCTTACAGGCAGAATCCCGGTGCAGTCAGTGCCTCGTCAGCATCTGCACATCTTGCGGGGAGCAGCACGGCCGACAGAAGGCTACTGCTCGCCACTCGCTGCACCCCCTGGACCCGGCGCCCGTGAAGTATTGTAGTCAGCATCCGAAGGCTGATCTTAGTGTTTACTGCGCTACTTGTCAGCAGGTATGGGTTGTTGAGAGCTGTGAAGAAATCACATTGTTTGGACCAACAACCATTTATATCTAGACGCCTCATGCACGATCTGACTAACGAAAATTTTCTGTTAAGTCGCTGAGGTACGACGTAAGCGAGGGGGACGGGATACTACTGCGTTCTGATTGGCTAACTCAAGGTCAGTGCGACGAGGGCACTCACAGGAGTGGTCGAAAGTAAAACGAACTTAAGACTTTTTTGCCTAATGTGTTGACAGACATCGGTCGCCTGTGATTAGGAGTCTAGATATAAATGGTCGTTGGTTTGGACTGTCTGGTCGCTTTTAATAGAGTGCCTGTAGAGTGTAGACTCTGAGCAACTGTTCCCTTGTTAGCCACAAGGCTAACTGCTGAAAGTGAAGACCTAGATTAGATTTGTAGCTCAGGTAAATAATTGGTCTTCAATCGTGAACATTTCACAAAAAAGTGAAACACAGGGGCGTGATAACATTTTATAAGGGCGCCTCCGAATGTGTTAGCGCGCGATTAGCACAGTGGCTGGAGTTTCTGGATGCTGTGCAGCATATCGTGCCAATTTGTTTATATCAGTTTAATATTTGTAACGCACTCACGACTCAGGAAAAAATCCTAGTTTGGGGCCATCGATTTGTGTAGCAACGATTACAAAACAAAAAAGAATAAAGGCTACTCAAGATGTACTGGAGTCAGACAGTGATAAAATGATGCTTAAACACACTACAAATTCTGCTAACTCTACAAGTCTCATCACGGCATTGGATCAAGTTGAAAGGAACTTACAATAAAGCTAAAGCATTTTCGTGTTTCAGGTGATATGCCGCGACTGCTGCGTCGTCTCCCACAGCGGACACGCCCTCGCCAACGCGTCTCGTGCGGCCGCTGAGCGTGCTCGGCTGCTGCGCGACGCGGCTGAGCGCGCTAAGCTCGTGCCGGAGAATGTGGAGCGTGCAACCAGAAATCTTAGCGCGCATGCCTATGAGATTGATGTGAGTAAACCAGGGGTTCCTTATACTTTCAGGCTCAAGTATCTGCGTTCCATGGGCATTTTTTCTCGATCTTTTTCATACGGTCTACCTGTTTAAGTCTGGCCGAAGGAATTAGGCAGGTAGTTTCCAATCTTCTGAAGATATTATTGTTTCATATTTCTGTGTGAATAACCCTGTGTAATAATATTGGTAGGTCCAAGTTTATAATAATTGGGGAATAAAATGGTGTGGAGCTTTTGTAATTTTATGACAACTTTTGCGAACAATGGAACAGCATCAGACTTCTACCGTCACGAAATTGACTCTACGTCCTGAAAAAGAAGCAATACTTCCGCAATTACCTCTAATGTCTTGGCAAAGTGTCAAGAATCAATCAAGCCTTACTCACTCCCAGTGCCAAGCAGCCCGCGTAGAAAGCGAAGTCCAAGAGTGGGCGGTCCAGTACCGCCGCGCCGTCGACGCACACACACGCACGCTGTGCGCCAGCGCAGCTCGTGCGAGGGAGAGGCACCAGCAGCGACTGGATCAGAAGAGTCGCGCGCTAGATGACAGAGCGCGACATGCGGTTGATGCTGTGAGGTTTGCTGAGGAGGTAAGTGTGAATGATGGCCTTATTATTCGTTCCAAGGTTTTCCAGAGATAAATAAACTGATCAATTCATCATCATCTTCCTGCCCTTATCCCATTCTACTTGGGGTCGGCGCAACACGTTTTTTTCTTCCATTCTCACCTATCAGACGTCACAGTATCATTTACTCCTTTTTCTTTCATATCATTCCTTAGACAATCCATCCATCTTTTCTTTGGCCTTCTTCTTCCTCTCCATCCATCAACATTCATACTTATCACTCTCTTAGTCACGTGAGTCTCATCCAAATAAACTGATCAATTACTAGGTATAAAAACTTCTAATCATCAATCATCATCAGCGTATGTTCTCACTGCTGGGACCGGATATATCCTCCCTCTGAAGGAGTGGGCCATACGATCTAAGTTACGGTTAACACGATACGACATTGCGATTAACCTTTGCAGGCACAACTGCGCAGGCCGGCCGTATCCGGTAAAATGTGTATTAAAACCTCAATTGAATAATGTGCTCAAATGAAAAGTCATATACGTCGTGAGTGATTTTGTCAGTTTGTGACAACAAAAAGTCAGTTGTCATTTTGTATCTGTCTACTGTCAAAGTTTCAAAAGGTTTTAGTTGGGGCTTGGGGTAACAGAGTACTTTTAATAAACCTTGGGGCGACAAATTAAGAATATGAGCATATTATGTGCATAAACCAGTTCAAAATCAAAATTGTTCGTGCTATAGCTTCATTTCTCTCTCTGTCGTTAATACGTAGGTATGTATTAGAAACTTGTGCTACTTATCCTAAGCAGAGCCTGTTGAAACCTAATTAGCAGTGCTATTCTCTGTAAGCACAGCCTTGTACGGCCGCAGCACTCACGTCATTCTGGGACTAAAGTTTGCTATTCACTAAGCTACTGACAGCAACACTAGCATCGTCGAAGAGCACATCGTAGAATCCGGCGATGAGATTTCTTATATAGGATAGCACTATAGCAAATCTTTTCCAAATCTGGCAAAGAAAATTGGAGAATGGCAGCGACAGTAGTACCTACCGCTCACGCTTCTTGATCGGACGATCTCAAAGCCACAGCGGCAGCGATCAGATTTTTTAAGGTGCCGGTCCGCGCCGGAGACCAAAAGGAGACCGCGACCGGAGATTGCTACCGTATCTGTCTCCTGTCGTTGTCTCGCTCGCGAACTGCCGCTCATACATTGCCCAATGTTAAGTACTGTCGCGGTCTCCGGTCGCTGTCTCGTTCCCGCCCAGCGAGAACCGCCACCTTTAGAGATATAATAGCATAGGATCTTCTCCAAATAAGGCAACAAAAATTAATCAGTTTCGAAAATTAAAGGGACGTGCTTGTCTTCTCAGCTCCTATCAGAAGGCAAAGAAGACGAGCTCCTCTCCCTCTCCGGCCCAGTTTTACGTCGTCTGGAGCGCCTGACGGAGCTCCAGCCTTTATCGGAGGCCCCTCGCCTGGAGTTGCGCTTCGCCCCCCGTGCTCCAGCTACCCACGACCCCACGATCTTCGGAAGGCTGCTGGCACACGCGCCTGATCCGGAAATGTGTGTGGTTAATACTGAAGGTGAGGGAGTTAAAGAAGCCTTCACAGTAGTTCACAGTTCTGGTGTAAATCTTAATTGAGTTAGTTTCGAGCCTTCAGTTCCTGTACTTAAAACACTATTTAGCAATCGTGTATTCTACGACACAGTTGGTGCAGTGGCTGAGACGTCGGACTACTGTGCCGCGTGTCGCGGGTTCGATTCCCGCACGGGTCAAATATTTGTATGATCTACAAGTAGTTGTTTCGGGTCTGGGCTTTTGTGTATGTGAGTTTATGTGTTTGTAACAAACAACGTATTAAAAAAGGAAAGTTAGTTTCGAGCCTTCAATTCCTGTACTCAAAAACACTATTAGCAATTGTGTTTTCTACTGAAATCTTCCTAATCCTTCATGGTCACGAAGGCCAATCTCGACAGGAATTAACAAACGGCGCGAGACATACTAGGGGAACAGTGTATAAGACGGGGACGTTAATAATCGCGAGGTATAATGGGGACATACACTCTTTTACAATACTTAACACAACACTAACGTAGAGCAAGCGTCATCAGGACGTTATTTGCAAGCGGCTAGACGCAAATGGCGTCCTGTCGGCGCTTGTGCTACGTTAGTTTTGTGTTAAGTTTGCCTTATGTGTGTGATTTCCCATCATACCTCGTGTCCCCGTCTTATACACTGTTCCCCTATACTGTTACGCATGTGTGCACAAGCACACGTGCCCTCTCTGTTCCTTTACTGTCATATTCTGAGAAGACGGCAATCCGACACGAACGTATCGGATCAGGTACAGGACCAACGGTTTAACTTGCATTCCAGAGCACAAGAGTGTTATACCGCCAACTACCAAACTCCGGGTTACTACTGAGTTTCTCATCATCATCATCATCATTTCAGTCTATTGCAGTCCACTGCTGGACATAGGCCTCTCCCAGGGAGCGCCACATGCACGATCTCCAGCTTTTTTCATCCAGCCACTGCCAGCCACCTTCTTCAAATCATCGGTCCATCTTGGCGGGGTTGAGTTCCTCATAGAAAAACCTATTAGTAACTTGTGTTCGAAAGATAAACCTTTCTGTCTTCTTGGTCCTCAGAAGATATCACGACAGATGCCAAGTTTCGCTGTTGTTCATATTCACGTTTTATATTTGTAGGTCTTCAAGATCTCCGAGTGGACTGTGAACATGAAGTGACATTGGAACTGCGTGACTGCAACGGTGAACGAATCTGGTGTGGTGGAGAACAGGTAAGACCTTTAGAATAAAAAAATACGCCCTGACTTTACGACATCCCTAATCTATACTAATGTTTTAAAGGTGAAGCTGGTTTGAACCCGCTAATTTTAGGAACTATTGGTTCGAATTGAAAAATCCTTTATGGTGTTGGATAGCCACTTATCGAGGAAGGCTATATGCTAGAAAATTGATAAGTGAGGTTTCAAAAACTATTTAGCATTATTATTCTTCTTCGGCGGATGAGAAACGATTGCATGTAGCGGAGATGAGGATGTTGAGATGGATGTGTGGAGTGACAATAATGGATAAAGTAAGGAATGAGTTTATAAGGGGAAGTTTGAAAGTGGCGCCTGTTACAGAAAAAAATAGAGGGAATCGTCTGTCTTGGTATGGACATGTGATGAGGAGGGATGACACCCATGTGACTAAGAGAGTGATGAGTATGAATGTTGATGGATGGAGAGGACGAGGAAGGCCAAAGAAAAGATGGATGGATTGTCTAAGGAATGATATGAAAGAAAAAGAAGTAAATGATACTGTGACGTCTGATAGGAGAGAATGGAAGAAGAAAACGTGTTGCGCCGACCCCAAGTAGAATGGGATAAGGGCAGGAAGAAGAAGATTCTTCTTCGGCTGTCAATGACAATCTAAATTCATTCGGCCTGAACTGGGCCACGAGTTTAGCGCCCTCAGAAGCATTACATTAATTTCTCTCTCTCGTATTTTCATTCTTCTTAGGTGGCTGGTTACTTCAGACGTCGCGATTCAAGCGCCCGGCCCAGCCTGGCTCGCGTCGAGGACCGTACTGATGGCAGCTACACGCTGAGAATCACTCCAAAATCTCCCGGAGCATATCTATTAGCTGTCACTATAAATAACAAGCCGATAAAGGTTTGTATCATCTTCCAGTAGCTGGTGTTCCATAGCTTTGCGTTTTCTCTTTTTATAACTCCCGATCTAAATTATATGTCTAGACACTTATTTAAACTTGAGAAAAGTGATACAATTCATGTGCGTCTTTTCCAAACTAGGGGTTTGCGTGGCTCTCACTATGACATCAGGCTTCTTGCCAAGCGTTTGCTGGTACTCCCAAGCGGATTAATTTTTATACGGCAGGAGACATTTTGGTACTGAAATTATGATTAATCCTCAGAAGTATGTCGAAATTCGAAACCATTAGGTGCGTCCACACAGAGCGAGCAGCCTCGCGAGGTACCTATTTGCGCGCGAGGAAACTGCTTCGCGAGGCTGCTCGCTTTGTGTGGACGCGTCTAATGTTTATCCACCGAACGATTGAGGCGCTTTTGAGAAAAAAAGCTGACACTGGATGGCTCGGGCGCTTGCTCACTCGCCCGCGACCAGTGCGCGTGCTTTCTTCGGTCGAGACACGTCCACACCTACCGAGCTGTTTCGCTGCCACACCTATTTACCAACAAATATCATTATTAAACTCAACCATGAATGGATGAGGGATATCACATGCCTATCTTTCATCGTTGAATCCCACAAACTCTCCATGTCCTCCCTCAGGGCAGTCCATTCTCGTGCTGCGCACGTGCGGGCGCGGCCCACTGGGGCATGTTCCACTGCTGCGCGTTCTGTTCGTCGGGCGGCCGGAGGGAGGCCACGTGTGGCTGCGGGGCACGCATGCCGGGGGGGTATAAAGGTAAGTTGCTTTTCATTGCGAAAGTTTCGCATTATGGTACTGAAATCCAAAAGTTAAAAAAATCCACTTTCTTCGTTGGACTGGCGTTTAATCTTATTTTCCTGTAAGCGATTCGCTTTGAAGACGATTTTGTTGCTATTTTTTTTAATTTTGTCCTACATGGGAATTTCTCCTGTATCGTGGGTGCGTTGTAAGGGTCAGCTCAGACCGAGACGTGACGCTGCGCGCACATTTCAATAGAGCTAGTCAAAATCTAACTCTATTTCCTGCACGAAAAGATACACATTTGCAGTAGATATCGTTGTGTCACGTCGCGCCGCGACGCATCTCGGTGTAAACTGAGTGTCAGTTAACACCGAGATAAAAAAAAGAAAAAAAATCTATAAACCCACGTTTTTAAATGTCCTAAAAATAAGAAAATAACCCTAAGGGGCTGAGAGAGGGGCCACTCAAAACGTGGGGCGTATATTATTTAAGGGATTATTATGGGATATATTTACATGACGTGTATAGATCGTGGGTGTAACTTGCAAAGATAGGTACGCCCCCACGTTTTGAGTGGCCCCTCTCTCAGCCCCTTAGGGTTATTTTCTTATTTTTAGGACATTTAAAAACGTGGGTTTATAGATTTTTTAAAATCTATTAATTATTTTATTATTTTTATTTTTGTGTATCGGGTTTGAAGCTACCCTGAAAATTTCAGACTGCTACTTAGCTTATCGGGAAGTGCCTTAAAGCCTGTCCGCCATCTTGGACGTCCGCCATATTGGATTTAAGTCACATGACTATTTTTTTCGTATTCCTGACAGCAAACCCTTTCATTTGATACTCATATCATAGGGGTGGATTTCAAACAGTCAGTCTGCCATCTTGGACGTCCGCCATATTGGATTTAATTCACGTGACTATTTTTTTCGTATTTCTGACAGCAAACCCTTTCATTTGATACCCATATCATGGGGATGGATTTCAAACAGCCAGTCCGCCATCTTGGGGAGGCCGCCATACTGGATTTGTTATGGCGTTTCTTAGCTAGTCATGTATTGTCATCAGAACTCAAAGCGTGTACAAAATTTCAGCCTGCTAGCTTATCGGGAAGTGCCTCAAAATTGAGTTGCAAAAGTCCAACCGGAACGACAAACAAACAAACAGACAAACTTACAAACAAACAAGAAAAGTGAGTGTATAAAAACGTGGGAAAATAAAGTTAGATTTTGAGTCGCCAATAAAATGCAGCTCGGCTCCGCGCTGAGTTATGACAAGTGTATCTTTTGGTGTAGGAAATAGAGTTCGATTTTGAATAGCTCTATTGATATGTGCGCGCAGCGTCACGTCTCGGTCTGAGCTGACCCTGACCGTAACAAACATAGAAACTCAGAAAGGAGGAATTTGATGATTTTACTAAGAAGATACTTCAAAAAAGGGACACAGAAACGTGAAAGGGACAAATAACGTAAGCCAATGTTTGGCTTATGGACTTTCATGTAATCTCTGAACTATCGCGATGCACAATATAAATAGAAAGGACGGGATACGGACACGACGCTTGAATGTCTGCAAAACGTATGACGAGACGTTGATGTTGCGAGGACATGCACTGAAGTACACTCCACCCACTCAAATGCGTATAGTGTCCGCGTCTCGTCTCTTGTTATAATAATAATAATTGGCTCGGCTCGCATTGTGAGGAGGTTCCTGTCTTTGGAGCCCTAACCATCGGTAGCTTGGACCCTGCTCCCACACCGGTGAATCACTATTTTAAATGATTTTCTTCTTTTCTTTCTTTTTTGTAAAAATATTTAAAAAATGTACTAATATATGATTGTGTAAATGAATAAACGAATAATAATACCTATTCCACAACTATCACACAACGCCATCTAGTCCCAAGCTAAGCAGAGCTTGTGTTATGGGTACTAGACAACTGATAAACATATATATATTTCTAAATACATTTTTATAGATAAATTACACCCAGACCCAGAACAAATGATCGTGGTCATCACACAAAC
This sequence comes from Agrotis exclamationis, assembly GCA_950005045.1. Taxonomy (NCBI): domain Eukaryota; kingdom Metazoa; phylum Arthropoda; class Insecta; order Lepidoptera; family Noctuidae; genus Agrotis; species Agrotis exclamationis. The sequence continues at coordinate 2,993,344 of OX465421.1, forward strand.
ATTTGTTCTGGGTGGGAATCGAACCCACGACCTCCGGCATAGCAGTCAGGGTCACTAACCACTAGACCAACAGGCCTGTCATAATATAATTTCAAAGTATTCGTGTGCGTCTCTTTGACCTGTCCACGATGTGCCGTGGCCTGCGTTTATTGCCCTTTCTTGATCCTAGATAGGGCCACTCACTATCCTCAAAGTAATTCATGGCTATGTCTTCCAGGTTGCGGGCACGGTCACCAGGGCTGGCCGGGCACACGACACTGGTCGTGCTGCGGGGCCACCCGGCGGGAGGCCGCGTGCACGCGCGCGCGCCGCCCGCAGACACAACTTTACCAGTTCTCCTTGTAATGGTGTATGTACGTTGGTAGGCAATTAAATTGTATCAAGTGTTTGGTGTGGTTTTATTTTAAGAAAGAAAGAGATTTATTGACACACACAGGACATAACAAACAAAATTACATAAGAAAAAAAAACAAAGGAAACAAAATTATATAAAAGAAACACAACAAAAGGAAAAAATGAAAATAAACAATTTGATCCTGTGCGAGGCCAAAAGGATTTTCTATCTCAGCTTGTGCTGCGCCATTTTTTAACCGACTTCCAAAAGGAGGAGGTTCTCAATTCGGATGTTTATATATTTTTTTTATGTTTGTAAATCGGTTGGTAAACGACGGAGTTATGCCCGAGCATAACTCCGTCGTTTACCAACCGATTTGAAAAATTCTTTTTTTGTTGGAAAGGGTATACTTCCCGAATGGTCCCATTAAAATTTTATCGCAATCGGACTAGCACTTTTTGAAAAATGAACAATAATCAACAAAAACCTAAAAAGTTTCAATTTCAACATTGTCTACACCGATTACTCCGAGGTTTCTGGTCCGATTTCGATGATTCTTTTTTGTTCGATACAGTATATCTGCCATTTGGTCCCATAAAATTTTCATTTAGTTTGGTGCAGTAGTTTTCATTTTTAGATCATTGTGTAATGCGCCTGCCAGACTATGCTCCTTGCGCTGCTCATCGCTATGCTCCTCGCGCTGCCGTGATTTGCCGCGATGTTGCCCTCCCTGCCCACACACTGCTCTACTCGCGCAATTAATCGCGACGCTCCTCACTTGTCATTTGCCTTGGTGAGACAATGGACGTTGAAACGGTGGCAGCGTGCGCGCTATACATTTTTAGTATAGCTAATTATATTAACGTAGTAAAAAGAAATATACATCGTCGTCGTCGTCCTCGTCTTGCGCGAGCGCTCGATGCGGACTGCGACTGCGCGATTATGTGGCCAGTCACTCGCACTCGTATTGCCGGTCCTTTGACTCGCGCGCAAAAACCGACAAAATAGGGAGCAATGGGCAGGACGAGGAGCATGACGTGTGGCATGACGAGTAATGTTGCCACACTATGTCTCTGCCTCCTTTCCTCGTTACTTCCCATGCCACTCGTCGAGTGTGTGGCAGGCGCATAAGAGTACATACATGGGCGATGTTATTACCGGTGCTACGGATTACAATATTTTAGTGTACATGTAAGAAAATTATGTATTTGACAATAATTTGGGTTGAATATAGAAACTAAAAAGGATAAAATAAAAAACTTTTTCAAAAAAAAAATGTAACCGACTTCCCACAAAAAAGTTCAAAATACTTACCTACAAAAAACTTTTCCTTCGAAAGTCGGTGAGAGAGAAAACTGACGAATGCTAAGTTTCTGGTAAAATTGGCAAACGAAAACGTTCTGTAGTCTTTAGGATATATTCAACTTCAATCTTTAACCGGCTCTTCCACACAGTAAAGTGATGAAATAACGATCTAAGAGGGGTAAGAAAACTGACGAATGCTGCTTCTTTTGAAAGTGGCAAACGAAAACGCTGTTTCAACTTCAATTTTTGACGAATTAAGTTGAAAATTTTATTGCACATCGATCTTTGGAGAATCGCCTAGTTTTGGCTTCGTTAGGCCTCTTGTACACACACGTTTTTTCGGCCGTGAAAATCTACGGTTAATTCGCCGTGTGTAGGCACGGTCGTCAGTGTTGTATGGAACACAATGGGCGCTTGTAGATGTGACCGTGCCAACACACGGCAAATTAACCGTAGATTTTCAAGGCCGAAAAAACGTGTGTGTACAAGCTCCTATTGTGTTCCATACAACACTGACGACCGTGCCTACCCACAGCGAATTAACCGTAGATTTTCATGGCCGAAAAAACGTGTGTGTACAAGAGGCCTTACAGTGATATATAATCTCTGTTGCACGAATCACTAACCATCCACAACGAACAATAAGCCAGCGACAAACGTCACATAAGAAGTGTGTGACAGTGATAACATTCTACGAATTTGCATTTATATTGAGTGAAGCCAAAACTAGCCATTATTTTTTTCTAAAAAGCATTTTGTGTTTAGTTTTGTTGCTGATTGGTCAAAAGCTATGTTCGTAATTACGTTTAAAGAAGGAATGAAACAAAATCTAAAGTTAAATTACATTTTATTTTAAAATTACAAACAAGAAAATTATTGCTTATCTCATTACACTTTTACAACAATCATATCGATAAAACTCCATCAAAAAGGGACCTCCGTGACAAACATATAAAAATATCAACATTTTACGGCTCATTTCACCACCTCCGGATAAGTCCTGGTTAGTTTATCTGACAGATAACTTCACGCAAGTATTATTATCTGATAGATAATGTATATCCGGAGACTGTAAAATGGGCCCTTAAGGTTATATTGTGTTGCATTTTTGATTAAATATAATTTAAAATTGATCCCATATATTTCGAAAGGAAGGATGAGATTTAATTTACTATATGGGAAGTTATAGTATTGTCTTGTTCTATAAATTCATTGATTTAGTATTTAGATAAAGAATAGGAGAAGAGAAATGTGTTCATAAGAAAATGCTTCTAAAAAGTATTGATAATTGAAAATGAACTTTGGAAACACGTTTCTTAAGGTGAAAAATGAGTATTAATGGCTTTTAAAAACAAAGAAAGGACGGTTAACAAATAAAGTTTTGATAACAATATTTTGAAGAACTAAGTTTAGTACTATAAGGTACTATATTGCTTAGTTCAATTATATACTGTATTTTTCAAATTATCACAGATAAATATCACATCTGCAAAATATATGTTTTTAAAATTAGAAGATCCCTCGATTACATTTAAAATTAATTTATACTTAATACTATTTCACATAGAGTTAATATACATAGAAACGGATTAACGATTTAAATGTGCTTATACAATATTGTACCTTATTTCTGCTGCATTCAGTTCAAAATACTATAAATAATTTGCTAGTAAATTGATTTTCATACGATAGTAAACTGTATGCAAAAAATATAAGGTACAAAATTGTATGAACAGCCAAAAACATATTTGGATTTCACATTTTGTTCAAGAAAAACAAAAATCATTGAAAACAAAAAAAATATATATATATATATAACATATTGTCTTAGCTACCCTCAATCCACTCAGTAATATTCTCTATTAAAGACCAGGTGACCTACCATGACAGAGACAGAGCTATACAAGTCTTCTAGCGCCATCTCGTTCGCACCGTAAAACTAGTCCCGCTTTAAGACGTCATGGTAGACCCCCTTGGGGCTCAAAAAGCCACTTTGTAGAATCATAATATGAATTTCGATAAAATTTGCAAAAAGAATTACTCTAATGCTCAAACAATTATAATAGATAGCAAATTACCATCCTTACCTCATTGCTATACCACCAATTCGCACTAAGCGTTTCCAAACGTCTTTTATAATGCGGACAACGAAGGAGTGGAACTCTCTGCCTGCGTCTGTGTTTCTGAACGCATACAACCCTAATCTCTTCAAAGTTAGAGTGAACAGGCTTCTTCTGGGTAAGCTCGCTCCATCGTCGACCTCGTCTTAGGGTCCCCCCACAGTCCCCCCGGCTCGGCTCGGACGACGCGATCCGATGCGAATGGCATTAGTAACACCCTTATTACGTTGACATAAAGGTTTTCTTGACCGGCTTAGGCCGATTCCGCGTCGATAAATGTGGGGGGACCCTTAGTCATTCCTGACCTAGACTGAGGTCAAGAGCAAACTCATCAAACATAATGAAAAAAAAAAAGATATAGAATTTTTTTTTTCGTAATTCATATCATGATTTTGCTAGTGGCCTTTAGGAGTCCCCAAAGTATCATAGAGTGATACGAATTTATTTAATTACGTAACATTACGCCCGGTTCTTCAGTGTTAGGCAGAGCCGTACTACAATCACATGTGACCAGTCAAATATCGGTTTTGTATATTCATTTAACAACTCTTTCGTCAAACACATAGAGTTGTTTTTCGCATAGCTACTTGCGCATTCACGAAATCGAAGAGATCAGATGATTTGAGCCATGAACATAAATAAATAACTCATTTACAATTCGATTTTAGGTAGGAACTTGCGACATAATATTCCAATTTTCTTACTCCTTACTTTACTTTTTCATAGTCGGTAAATAACAATTAAATAGATATGTGTTAGGGAGACTCATGACGCGATGCGATTGCAATTCGACCCATTCCAACTACAAGTGAAAATCAACCTTACCACTACGACATATGACATAAAACACGTTGTTATCTACGGGTAAATGAAAAACAAAACACGATCGCCACGACGACGTCAAGTCAATCGAATTGCATCATTATTTATTTGGTAGTAAGGTCGATTTTCATTTTTAGATAGTAGAAATGGGGATGGCAAATGGCGCTAGTATAGCTTGTTCCAAGCATCGTCATTGGCTCAAATCGTATAGGTACTTCAAAATAGTACTACCTCATTGGTCGGATTAGGACTTAGCTATGGTGGTGCCATCTACAATAAGCTTTGACCGGCCTTCCCCATTGCATATCGCACGATTCGCGTCATGGGTACAGTCCCTTAGTTGCGAAGACGGTTATCTACAAGCCGAGTGCGGGTACGGGTGTGTAGGAAACCGGAGTGGGAGCACAGGCTTGTCTGACACTCATCTCCCACGCGTCCAGGAGTTGACCTACTGAGCAGCTTTTTGGTAACCTGTGGAGAAATGTGTGATTGAATTTTACGGTGAGTTCATGATCAATGCGCAGGCGACTCGCTGTCCGACCATAGACCATGCCCGGGTCGACGGCGTGTTGTGTTCCACGCGCGCCTCAAAGAGTGTCAGCACAATTATGGGACCCCTTTAGAGGGCCAAAGCTTGCCGGGTTCGCGGGACTCACGAATTACCGTGACCCCGGAACGTAAAGGGCTATTGAAGGACACCGTGGATTTTAGTCAGTAAGAGTCTGACAGTCCCTCCCGCTTTGCCCTGGTGAATGAGTCCTCCCAGGACTCATTTGATGATTTTACCACGATAAAAAAAGTTCATGTTCTTGTTGCTGTGAACTGTGGCTTAGTGCGGGGCAGTGACCGGTAAGCTAAAATGTATTGAAGTGTTTGAAGCGCGACACGAGACGTCGCTCATAGCGAAAATGCGCACGGTTTACCGAGTGAATCGCTACAGCGGTGCGCAGTACTAAGAGCGGTGGGAACAAAAGTACAAGTGAATGGGTGTGACGCTTTGAAACAGAGCGATACGGATAGGATGGGAGTGGGGAGTTTGGCTGCTTCTACTAACAGCTACTGTGGTGAAAATGTACTGACGTGTGGCGTGTATAGGTTGCCCTGTATGGGAAATTTAGAGATTATCTATGTCGTGGACATATCATCATCATCAGCCTATAAATGTTCCCACTGCTGGGACATAGGCCTTCTCTCTATGAGAGGGATTGGACTATTAATAAACTACGCGGGCCTAGTGCAGGTTGATAGATGTCATATTTCTTTGAATTTTTGGTTTTAAGACATTTTCACGTTTACGTTTCCTCACGATGTTTTCCTTCACCATTTTGAGAGTAGAGGTGATGATATTAATTACACAAAGTAATGCATCTGGTTGGGTTTGAACCTAGGACCTGCAACTCTTAAGTCGGGCCGATACCACTACACTGCACTTACATATGAGGAGTAACAGATCAAAGTGTATTAACTCCATCAGTGTAATTTTTAAGATACAGGCATAATCCATAATACTTTAAAGAGAGCCCACAAACAAACAACTTTTCTCTATAATATGGTTTATTAGCAATTAATTTAGCAAATAAAACTGTAATCTACATATATTCTTATTATTAATTATCAATAAAATTTCACATATAAAATCCGTTTGTACTATTTTTATTATGGAGGGTGGAGTTAATACACTTCGTTACTCCTTTTAAAGTAGTTAAGTAATGTTAAGTTTTTGGATTTTGTGGAAAATGTTGTTGGTAATACATTTGCTTATACTTGTATTTTTATCATATATAAAATGTAATGTGTCACTGTTTTTTTTTCCCAAATAAATTAAAAAAAAAGTAATCTCCTTACCTGGCACACCTAGCATCCATAGCCCTCTCCAACCTAGCTAGAAACGAGTCAGGTGCGTGTTGTTTGGCGTGTCGTGGCTTGAGTCTGACAGGCGGTCTGTTGGGGTAGTCGCGAGGCACGGCCACGTGTACACCTGCCACACAGGGGAGACGTGGCTCGTCTAGTGCGGCCACCAGGGTGATGGCGCCGCCACCGCCGCCGCACCATGACATCGGCTCTAGAGATACCTGGAAAAAAGTGAAATTTTGATTTAGCTATCGTAGTACGAGCGATCTCGCTGTCCGATCATAGACCATACCCGGGTCGACGGCGCGTTGTATTTCACGCGCGCCTCAAAGAGTGTCGGCACAATGACGAGGCCGTCCTTAGAGGGCCAAAGCCGCTACCGTGATCCCGGAACGTAAAGGGCTATTGAAGGACATCGTGGGTTTTAGTCACTACAAGTGTGACAGTCCCTCCTGGTCTGCCCTGGGTGGAAGGACTCATTTGATGATATTATCACGCTAAAAAAAGCTATCGTAGTCGCGTCGTGCTCAACAGGGTCGAATTCTTCATTCCATTATTAACATTAACACTGTTGAACATGACCGCAATAGCTTGCTTCAATCTCTGCTCACAGTCGAATTTCTCTTTCTACAATAAAAGGTTTACATTCGCGGCTCACGCGTATAAAATAATATTATTTCATGGTAATGGTGCACAACAAATATTCAATAACAAACGCAACCATTTACACACAACTGAAAAAAAAAATATAAAATAAGAGTAATCATTAATAATCCTTTGATTGACTTACCTTAAACCTTGAATCTAATCTGGCAATCTCTCCCTGTAAAACATCTGGAATTTCCAGCGGTGGCTCCTCCAATTTGGGTATCTTTTGCGGTGTCGGTAGATTCCTATAAAAATAAAAATGTTGGTTACAAAACACCCTATAAGAAATACTAAGTTTTGGGCTATAACACACAACATCTAAAGTGGTTCGTTCCCATAATACCATCCATGTTAAGTTTTTTAATAATAGAGACCTGTCATTATCAACAAGAACACATCAACTGCTGAACAAAAGCCTCCCCCTTAGTGCCTATGCACACCGTTTTTTAAACGCGCTGTCGACGCGCGTTTCTAAAACGCACGTCGACGGCGCGCTTTTGTCAAACAGAGCAGTTTGTTGTCGCGATACTTAGCGTCAAATGCGCGTTTGCATCGCATCTGTCTCGCTACAAACGCGCGTCATCGGCGCGTTTAATAAACGTGGTGTGCATAGGCTCTTAGACCACCACGCCGAACGATAACCCACCACTTGCATCGTAAGAGCCGCGGGCCGATGCGGCACCGGTCGACATCATCATAGTGGGAGGCCTGCCTACGCTGCTAAAGGGACCTTTAAGTTATAAGAATTGGGAACAATGAAGTTGTTACCTCACCTCATTTCTGGACCATTAAGTTGATCGAGTGCAGATCCAAATGTGCGCTTGAGTGTGTGGTTAGCCAATGGTGATTGTAAGCAATTGTTTACAACTTCCAGAAGAGGATTGAAGATTTGTTCCTGTAAATAAGTTCTTAATGTAAAAATTACTATGGTCGGTTCACTTATTGTTAAATCAATTAATATTTACAAAGACATCAAAACTGGAGAGAGGGGCTCGTGACGTCAGAATCCAATAAAATTGTACTAAATTGTGACGTATTGCCAATTTACATTTACATTGGACGGGCTAATTAGAATTATGTATACACCGTGTTCTTCACGTTATCCATAAACTTTAGCAAATACTTCTATGGCTTTTACAAATCAAATCCAACAAAGGAAGTAGTACTTAAAAAGGCTTCGTTACAAAGATATTTGTAATTTCATTTAATGAAATTTAATTGAGCTATGCAGTGAGAAAGTATCATAATTTGAAATCTATCAAATACTATTTGCATTTCATTTGTTTCAGCCCGCCAAATGTTATGAATGACGTTGCCAATTCGGATAAAGAGGCATGCATATCGGGTTATTTACGTCTAGGTATTTAGTTTGTATGAAAATTAACAAAAAATAAAAAATAAGAATTTATTAATGTGTCCATAATGAAAAATGCTTACTTCCGTGGTTTGAACATCTGGTCGAAGTTTATGTATATCGTCCGGAACACGGTGTATATATATAATTAGCCAATTGGTGGAATGTCCATCATTGACATTAATTAATGGACTTGCAATTTATTTATGCTGTTCACCAGACTACTTACCTTTCCAGAGCTGGGCACAACAACTCCCTCACTCCTCTTAAAGTCCAGCTTCTCCAGCACCACCTCACATTTGATGAGCGTCTCCAAAGGCATGCGTTTGTTCGGGTTTGATAGTATGTCCAGTAAATTCTTCATCTTTGTCAGTTTTTCAACATCTGTGGAGACAGGAATTATTAATTTTGGGCAGTCGCACCATGTAAAATACGGATATTCAGCTGCATCTGGTTCGACTGGAAGCCAACCCCAATATAGTTGGATCTGGTTCGACTGGAAGCCGACCCCAATATAGTTGGATCTGGTTCGACTGGAAGCGGACACCCAATATAGTTGGATCTGGTTCGACTGGAAGCGGACCCCAATATAGTTGGATCTGGTTCAACTGGAAGCCGACCCCAATATAGTTGGATCTGATTCGACTGGAAGCCGACCCCTATATAGTTGGATCTGTTTCGACTGGAAGCCGACCCCAATATAGTTGGATCTGGTTCGACAGGAAGCCGACCCCAATATAGTTGGATCTGGTTCGACTGGAAGCCGAGCCCAATATAGTTGGATCTGGTTCGACTGGAAGCCGACCCCAATATAGTTGGATCTGGTAAGACTGGAAGCCGACCCCAATATAGTTGGATCTGGTTCGACTGGAAGCCGACCCCAATATAGTTGGGAAAAGGCTAGGCAGATGATGATTGAATTTTATTAATTTTATGTGAGTTGGCTTTTTTATTTAAGGTTTAGGAATTATTTATTTATTTAAACTTTCACGTACAATGAGGACTAATCTGATTGATAGTTTGACAGGTCTCCAGAGGCAGTGGCGCTGCCCAAGCGGACATTTTTGGAACTGCTCAGATTAGTCCTCATTGTGATACATAAGGCGGAATTAATGCCGCAAGGCAATTATTTATCTATATTAAAACAAAACAAATTACCAAATTGTATGTACGCGCATAACTTCAACAACGCTATTATCTAAGCAGGCAGCAATGAAATAACAGTTTAATTTAATCCCCAATAGATTTTCAACTGAAAACTTAAAACAGATAATCCACTTAAGACACATTGCAGTTAAGACACTGCGTCGACGCATGCTTAGATAATAGCACCTAATTGGCAAGTATGTATTTTTTAGTTGTTTGTAATTACCAGAGGTCGGAATTAGGTAGTTATTTTAGTATATTCCCGGGATTACTACTAGACAATCTCATGCTGAAAACAGTATTACAAATATATAAAAATAATAAAAAAAAACTTTTTTTAAAAAAAGTACCGACTTCAAAACAAATACAAAAAAGTTTAAAATAACTTTTCTTTCGGAAGTCGGTGGCAATAGTCAAATGACACAACAAAACAAAGCCACCGACTTCCGAAAGAAAAGTTATTTTAAACTTTTTTGTATTTGTTTTGAAATCGGTACTTTTTTTTTTAAAAGTTTTTATTTTACCCTTTTTAGTTTATTTATTACATATTCAACCCAAATTCTTGTAAAATACAAAATTTTCTTACATATGCACTAATCTTGTAATCCGTCACAACATAAAAAAATCCATATCTCTAAAACTACTGAACCGATTTTGATGAAACTTGCAGTGTACCCTAAGTTGAACAATACCTAGTACAACAAAAAAAGAATTACTTAAATCGAACTTGTAGTTCCGGAGATATGCGTGCACAAACATAAAAACATACATACATACATACTTACATACACTTATGAAATTTGGCACATTTGTTCAGACGCTGATATAGACTAACATATATGAAAACTGGGCAGTTCTGCTAATATTACATACATACGGGTCGAATTGATAACCTCCTTTTTTTTGAAGTCGGTAAAAACAGAGATAGATTAGACAAATAAATTGTTTAAAAATAGGTAAATAACTTTTTTTAAATAAATCATGGGATTTTTCTGCTCTTTAAAAGTAATTCCGGAATTTAGGGTATATCCACTTTATTCTTTCGGTATAAGTACATAAATAACTCTACCAAATTCCGACCTATGGTAAGTAGACCCTTAAGTCGTGGCATTTACAGCTAACTCCATCACCTCTGCTCTATAAGCTAGTTAGTTTAACATATTATTTTATACTCACTTTCTCCCTCACTGACCATCCGATGCACCATCCGTCTCAGAGGCTCGATGTACTTGGATAGCTGGCGCACCTTCTCCCTGTAGGCTGCCTCCTCTCCCCCCGGGGAGGCCACACTGGCCCCTACAGGGGTGTTGAGTGATGATGATGGCGACGCCACCATGCCCATACCGACGCCCCTAGGCGACCAGTATTCAGACAATAATAGGCGGAATTGTTATAACTTGTTATGAAAGAGCACCTCCTTTTTAGGCACGATAATAGTATCATAAAATTACAAATCTAATAACTCCGTTATTTAGGGTATTGACAAATAATGGACACGTATTTTTGTGTTTATCATTAGGTGCGTCCACACAGAGCGAGCAGCCTCGCGAGGCATTTGCTTCGCGAAATTAAACTGAATTTATTTTATTTTGACAATTAAAGGCACTTATGAGAAAAACTGTACAGTTTGTCCGATTTTTCTCATACACATTTATGTAGATTATTATCGTTGCAGTTTGAACTGTACCGTCCAATCGTAACGATTTTTCGTAACGTGTGTAGCAGCCATAATAACAGTAATGACTAGAATATGGTCTGGTTCTTACAAAATAGTTTTTCAAATAAGATCTGAAGCAAATGCAGATTTATTTTTCTCTCATTACAATTTCTTTGATAATTTTGTACTGGTTTCCTCAAAAGATTCAACATATTTCTTAAATATGTCTCACAAACAGTACTCGTAGTTAAATCCTTATTCGGCAAGTGTGTTCCAAGCATCTTCAAATGTCTTAGATTCGAAATTCGAAAATTGCATCCTTTTTTTATGAATTTCTAGAATAGCTTCTGGACCATTGACCTCATTAGAATATAGGGTGCGTTTAGCCGATACAAAATCTTGTCAGCACTAAAAGAAAAATGGCGACTGCTTAACAGCATAGTCTGAGAGGTCTGAGTAGGCTGAGAAATGATGTGGCTATATTCAGATTGGATAGATACGTGGTATTATAAAGGGCGCTACACACGGCTATACTATACTATAATATTTTATTTTAAGATGTTATCTTACTATAATAAATTCTTATATCGCTCTCTATCTTAAGATACAAAAATATGAAATATATTCTATCTTCGTCGTGGGTGATGGTCCATTGAATTGTATGGCGAGCGATATGGTATCTTAAGATAAAATATTATAGTAGATATCTCAGCCGTGTGTATAAGCCTTATAGCTGGTTTAGGGACTTTACTCATGGCGCGACGCGATATCGAATTGCATCGATTGCCGATGTCGGTCAGATATCGCACAAGCGTCCGGCCGAAGAAAATGTACGGACAAGATTCTGTGTTCGAAATTCCTTTGCGCAACTACTCGTCACTGGCGACATCTTTTTACCGACTTCAAAAAAAAGGAGGTTATCAATTCGACCCGTATGTATGTAATATTATCAGAACTGCCCAGTTTTCATATATGTTAGTCTATATCAGCGTCTGAACAAATGTGCCAAATTTCATAAGTGTATGTATGTATGTATGTTTTTATGTTTGTGCACGCATATCTCCGGAACTATAAGTCCGATTTAAGTAATTCTTTTTTTGTTGTACTAGGTATTGTTCAACTTAGGGTACACTGCAAGTTTCATCAAAATCAGTTCAGTAGTTTTAGAGATATGGATTTTTTATGTTGTGACGGATTACAAGATTAGTGCATGTAAGAAAATTTTGTATTTTACAAGAATTTGGGTTGAATATGTAATAAATAAACTAAAAAGGGTAAAATAAAAACTTTTTTTAAAAAAAGTACCGACTTCAAAACAAATACAAAAAAGTTTAAACTTTTCTTTCGGAAGTCGGTGGCTTTGTTTTGTTGTGTCATTGACTATTGCCACCGACTTCCGAAAGAAAAGTTATTTTAAACTTTTTTGTATTTGTTTTGAAGTCGGTACTTTTTAAAAAAAAAGTTTTTTGTCTTTTGTTTGCAGCGCCTTTATGTCGTAGTAGTAAGGTGGATTATCGTAGTTTACGGTCGAATTGCATCACATCACTCCATTAGTAAATACGTGCGACTTAAATCGGCAATCGACTCGATATCGCACGAGTCGCGTCGCGTCGCATCGCGCCATGAGTAAAGTCCCTTACACTTCAATGCACTGACAACTATCCGGTAGTTTGACATTGACAAACTCAAAAAGTAAAATGACAGAATATTCAAGCTCTAATTGCTAACTTCACTCTCGTCTGACCTCAGCATGGTTTCAGCCGATAATAGTCAGCATAGCTAACTGTTCTATTCAGCTTAATCTGTCCAGATTTTGTATCGGCTAAACGCACCCATAGTTCTTGTGATGCTTTATAACAGCCCTTATATTTTGTCGTTATTTTCTCTCCAGCCAGTCCTCACTGTCTATCATACATACCTCTGTGGTTGTTGAACGTGGTGCTGCAAATGCTGCGGGTTGGAGGGCGAAGGACTGCCGACGCTGCCGCAGGCGCCCAGGCCTCCTAGTGACGACATCGGAGACGTCATTGTAGCGCCCATTACACCTGGCAGGGGCAATCGTTGTAGATATCATGGTTTTCGGGTAACTTTATTATTTGGGGGGCACTATTGGCAAGGAAATATTGATGGTCTATTGTGGTTCTGAGAAATATTGGAAGTCATGGCAAGAGATCCCTGAAAAGCAGTGTTTACCTTGGGTAAATTACTTATTTAGTCCCTCGAACTATTAGCGCCCTCACTACGTTACGTGCGCCAAACCCCGACTCGGGACGTAAATAAGTAACTTTCACGCCTTGGATAACAATGTACTATTACATGTGGGGGGTCGGAAACCACTCCCTACTGAATGTTTCCTAAACTTTTTCGGTTCTTTTAGTACTTTGTCTCGGCACTCTCCCTGGTCGATACCACAATTATAATTGGTTGAAAACTCCACCAAATCGAAACACGTGAATCTGATATTAGGGCCACAAAAAATAATCACGCAATTTCGATCCGGAGAATGGTCAACACACACGACACACACACCGCGGCGCACAATTTGGGTAACCCTGTGGATTTCAGACAGATAAGGAACTTCGTTTTTTTTTCGTGAGATTTGTTATGTATAGGCCAGGATTAATTGGGCTTTTTGAGAAAGTCCAATCCCAGTTAATCTAATATGGCACTAATTATGTCTATAACCTTAACAGTTTTTTTTTTAATATCTGAAATAAGAAATAGATGTATAATGCTTTTTTATGACTGATAAAAAAAGAACAAAAAAAGTAAGTAAGTGATGTATTTCAATAAACTTAATTCTGTAGTACAATTATATTTGATTTTGGTTGTAAGGAAAATAAAAATAATAAAAATGTAATAAAAAAGGTTTTAATATCTATGGATTATTATTATTTACAAGAACTAAAAAATATTCATCAAATAAAAGATATATCTTCTACACGCGGTAGCGTGCCAAGCTTACAAAATAATTGACTCATTGTGATTTATTCTTATAATAAAAATAAAATTAACAAAAAGAATCTCAAAATATCAAAGTTTTTGTACTAAATGCAGCTATCATCACGATTTTTTGTCACAAATTCCGATTCATATTTGAGATCTTTTAAATTTGTTATACAATTATAATAAGCCCATCACTTTGCGTTATATGCTACTTCAGGCATTATAATATTCAACGTGTAACACAAAATGCGCAAGACCTCTCGTGGGGTAACTCAGCCCATGTTACTGAACAATGTTTGTTCTAAGACTTTTGGAAATTCGCAAAAAAAAAAAAATTTCATAGAGATGGGCCCGATCAATTTCTCATTTTGTATGAAATAACATTTTTTTTTGCGAATTTCCAAAAGTCTTAGAACAATAATTGTTCAGTTACATGGACTGAGTTACCCCACGAGAGGTCTTGCGCATTTTGTGTTACACGTTGTATTCGTAATCTTTCAAAAATAATGTTTTTTTTTTCACTTATTCATTGTCACCAACTCTAGGCCATTTTCAGATTTTCGACAAAGGCCAAAATATCCTTGTACAGATAAAAATCCCAGTTTTAACTAAGGGTCAACTCACACCGAGACGCGTCGCTGCCGCGCACTTTCAAAAGAGCGACTCAAAATACATATATGTACATAATTTTATTTACGACACGAAAAGACACATTTAAGCGAACGCGACGCGACGTAATGCTGCGCTCACATTTTAATAGAGCGACTCAAATTAATTTATTTACTACACGAAAAGATACACATTTTCCGTATCCTCGCGTCGCGTCAGGTAGCGTCACGTAGCGTCGCGTCTCGGTGTAAAGTGATCCTAAGGGGACTAGCTCATGAAGCGATTCGTGAGATTTACAATTTCTACTTACTAAAAATGAAAATCGTCCTTGCTACTACGTTATAATGATACAATTCGACCGACTTACGTCGTCGTGACAGGCGTGTTTTGTTTTTCATCTTCCCATAGTTCATAGATAACCGCGCGTTTTATGTCATATGTCGTAGCGGTAAGGTTGATTTTCACTTGTAGTTGGAATCGGTCGAATTGTGTCGTATCGCGTCATCGCAAGCTCC
Organism: Agrotis exclamationis; assembly: GCA_950005045.1. Taxonomy (NCBI): domain Eukaryota; kingdom Metazoa; phylum Arthropoda; class Insecta; order Lepidoptera; family Noctuidae; genus Agrotis; species Agrotis exclamationis. The sequence goes on from OX465421.1 coordinate 3,008,651, forward strand.
CCTAAGGGTTCAATTTGACAGGCGTGTACAGTTTGACCATAAACTCGACCTGCTTCCACAAAGCCTTTAGCTTTTCATCAGGGACATCATTGACTAGCTTCCTAAATCGATACGTCATTGCATTGCGGGAGCGATCCGATAGGTCTGAAAACATTTTAATAGCATCAATGATTTCTTGTTTTTTTTGAAGTAATTCTATTATTAATGAATGAGGGTAATGAAAATTGTTTTTTTTTTTACGTGTACAAATACCGGCATGGATCTTGAGCGCTGTCCTTCACCTGTGCAGAAGTGAGTTATTAGGTCCCTTTGGTAGATGAAGTGAGGAACGGGGGCGGGGAAAGTGTAGTGATTGGCCCGCGTAACGTGCCGTAGCGCATCGCATCATAGCCGCCACTCGGGATTCATTGTTTTGTACGTTTTATTTGTTTTATTGTGCGTTTCATTTGTCGATAAGTGTACGATGCGCAAAGCGATCCCCACTCTTACGCCGAGCCCTCAAGAGCCGTGCCGGTATCTGTAACATCTTTACTATCGCTTTGCTGTGAGTGTTTTTTTTTTTAAAAAAGTGTGTGTATGTCCATCCTTGGAGACATGAGAGATAGAATATGACGGAAATGACTTAAAAGGGTACAGCGGCTAGAACGCAAAGGGAAAATGGAGGAACACCCAGGGTTTTAGTTAGTTAAGTCTGACAATCCCTTCCGTGCCACACACGCAGGACTTAATTGACGATTATCCACAAAAAAAGTAGGACTCCTACTATTATCTGACACTGTAAAACATCAGTAGAGCCACTCGATCGCCACCGTAATGCAACGAAATAAAATTACCGAAAACAAACCGTTACTTTAGAATTGTTAGTTAATTATTTGTTGGTATAATCAAATATACTGGTTGGAAGCGACCTGTATCCAGCTTCTTTCGGCGACCTTTACAAGGTCGTATGTCCACCTCGTTGGTGGACGTCCTACGCTGCGCTTGCTAGTCCGCGGTCTCCACTCTAGCACTTTTCGACCCCGTCGGCCATCTGCTCTGCGAGCAATATGGCCTGCCCATTGCCACTTCAGCTTGCTAATCCGGTGGGCTATATCAGTGACTTTAGTTCGTCTACGGACGTCCCGGTATATATGGAGATCTAAAGGGGAGGCCTATATTCAGCAGTGGACGTCCTATGGCTGAGATGATGATGATGATGATAATCAAATATGTAAAGGTATTTTTCCGGATAAATTAAAAGAAGCTAAAATACGACCTATATTCAAAAAAGGCGGCAAGCCCCATGATCCCGCTTCCTACCGACCAATAGCCATTCTACCAGCGATATCAAAAATATTCGAAAAAACAATGGCTACTAGAATTAACAACTTTTTGGAAAAATTCAATCTTCTAGACGTTAATCAGTTTGGCTTTAGGCAAGAAAGATCGACCACACTGGCAGTATATAGTTACGTACAAGAAATATATAACTGCATCAATGACAAGCAATATGCAATAGGTTTGTTCCTGGACATGACCAAAGCATATGATAAGGTTTCCCATGACATTTTATTGCAAAAATTATATGGCATAGGAATTAGGGGTACGGGCTATAAATGGCTAAAATCTTACCTAAAAGATAGGAAACAATATGTTGAAATGGAATACTACAATAGACATGCAAAAGAAATAGAAACCATAAAATCACGGACAAAGGTTATTAACCACACCATCCCCCAAGGCAGTGTTTTGGGGTGTCCATTTTTCATTATATATATTAACGACCTACCAAAAACAATTGATTCGAAGTGCGTTTTATTCGCAGACGACGTATCGCTACTATTCAGAAGCACTGAGAACACTGAAATGTTGACTAAAATTCAAGATACTTATGAAATAGTTAAAACGTGGCTCGAGAATCACAATTTACAAATCAATACTAAAAAAAGTAATCTACTACAATTTAGAACGTACCAACGAACGCCGCTAAACATAAATTACCTTACTAATAAATTAAATATCCCAGAAAGTAACGATCTAACGCTTCTTGGTTTAACATTGGACAACAACATGACATGGAAAAAACATGTCGAAAATCTGAAGACTAAATTATCGAAATTTATTTACGCCTTAAGCAAATTAAAAATCAACACAAATTATGAAACTGCGCTCTCGGCGTACTATGCTTATGCTTATGCATGGTTTAACTACGGCATAATATTGTGGGGCGAAAGTACCAACTTTAATGACATATTCATCATGCAAAAGAAATGTATACGCATCCTTATGAACATTAAGCCATGGGAAAGTTGTAAACCACATTTCATAAAAAATAAAATAATAACGTTACCCTCATTATACATATTACAAGTAGCTACGTTCGTACAAAAACACAGGCATTATTTTCGATCAAACATAGAAGCAAACCAAAACTATACCCGAAGAAATAAAAATAAGTTGATTACACCGGCACCAAAATTAAAAATAATGAAAAATAGCCCTAACTATAGGATTGCTACCATCTACAATAAATTACCAAACCACATAAAAGATGATAAGAATATAAATTCATTCTATAAAAAACTAAGATTACTTTTAATAGAGAAATGTTATTACACAGTAGATCAGTTCATGACGGATAAAACATTATAGATGTAGGTACTCAAGTTATAATTGTGTTCTTTCTAGTAGATCCGGTCTGTTCGAATGTTCGTAAGACATAATTACTATTTATATAATTATTGTTTATTTGAGTGACATTCTTGTTAGTATTTGTATTTTGTATTGTAAAATGACACATTATAATTCAATCTATTGACTAATTAAATGACAAATGTAATAATAATAACTTATACCTACTGACATAACATGATTCTTTCTAAATTATTATTCTATTGTAATTATTATTGCTCAATAATCCTTATCATTGTTATTAATTAAATCGACTTTTGTATTTATTTGTTATATTATAAGATTAACTCCGTTCTAATGTTAATTTAATTGATATGTAAACTCAATGGCAAACCAGCGCTGAGCTTTGCAGTGCCCGACAGGGTTCATGTACTGGAACCGACAGCAATGTCAAGTGTAAGATGTGCATGAGAGCAAATAAATAAATAAATAAAAATATTCATCTATATAAATCACAGAAGAGTGGATAACTCGCATATATTTTTTTTTTGCCTTCTTCCTATGGGGGTAGACAGAAACTACAGAGCGCCAACTGCGCTCCTCTTCCAATCCTTATACTCCTTTCGCCTGAAGTCGTTAGTTTATTTATGTATGTATGTAAATGTTTTTGCCCACCACAGAGCAAAGACCTGGCCCTTTAGCCAAACAGCACACGACAGCAGACGATAATCGTTATCGCTCAGCAGTCACTAATACATTTTCAACTTTATACATTAGCCCATAAAGTTGAAAATCTATTAAATACTGCTGAGCGATAACGAACGAAACAAACGAAAATGATCTATAAACTTCAATAGATTTTCAACTTTACACACTGGGGTATAAAGTTGAAAATGTATTAGTGACTGCTGAGCAATAACGATTGTCGTCTGCTGTCGTCGTCTGTTTGTCTATAGGGCCTGTCCACCTTTCTATTACTATAAATAAAGTTGAGTTTGAGTAGTACTTACTCATAGGACTGGGGCCACCCATGTTAGGCGACGGCGCAGAAGGTGAGGGACTCTGTCGCAGGAACTGAGTGGGAGGCGGCGCGCGCGCACCTTGGTAGGCCCCGCCCAGCATGCCGCCCACTTCTTGTTTGTTGCCCACGCCCACACGACCCATGTGAAGCATATTCAAACCCACTATCTGACTGTTGCTCATGCCTCCTACTGCAAAAAAATTGAGTTGAGTTGAATTTGAGGATTTAAAGCCATAGTACGCACCATTCTAATAATGGTGCGTCCATCTTTACTATGGCTTTAAACCGAACATTTAGCAACCTTTTTTGATAGGAAGTTTGTTTTTTTATTTAATAAAAATCGTCACCCCACACTACGAATTCCTGCATCGTGAGTGCGTTTACAAACATAGAAACTCACATACACAAACACCCAGACCCGAAACAACTACTTGTAGATCATACAAATAAATGTTCCGTGCGGGGATCGAACCCGCGACACACAGCGCAGCAGTCCAATTGCTTAGCCACTGCGCCAAACGCGCCGTCACTTTGATCGTCGTTTTGATTGTTAAACGTCTGACAGGAGAGAATAGAAGCAGAAAACGTGTTGCATCAACCCCAAATAAAATGGGATAAGGGTCGGAAGATGATGTGTACATAGAAACCTTTATTCGATCGTGTGGATGTCAGAAATAGGAACATACTTCTAGGACAAAAAGTCTCTTATGTCCTAATCTACGACATGGTCTACTGATCTTCTACCTTTTTACAGCGGCAACGTCCCCGTAGAGGTCTAAAATCATCCCAAGATAATGTACTACAGGGATAATACTTACGGCCTAGTGTTCACATATTTTGTTAACAGGAAATTCATTTTTGGGCAACTCATCTGCCTTGAGATAATTCAATTTCAGAAATTGACACAACCAGTTTGGCTGGTGTTAACTATACAACGTGTTTTTTTTGAATTCCCATAACTCTAGGGTATGAATGAGGGCATATAATAGAATCAATTGGCATAAGAATTATTTTTCAATCGTGTAATTTTTTTTGTTTTCATTTTTCATACAAAATAATTCGGCAGAGTCACAATATTTAATGTAAAACACCCTTACGTGAAATGTGACAACGTCGCATTTTCTTAGCTTTAATATGAATGATTAGTTTGAAGAAAAATGAATTAACTCGGATTTATCAATGAAAGTTAGAGTAAGATACGCACATCGAGAGTCCGTTGTCCTGAAGCAGGAACCTACTCAGTAGTTCTATCTTATTTACGCAAAGCGAGAAGCACCAATGAGAGAGTGAAATATCCGAATCATAACAGCTACACCTCACCGACTTGCCTAAACATAAACACACAACATTGTTGTAACGTACTTGTAATCGGACGCCGCGAGCTAGGGTATGTTCTGTTGTCATCTTTGTAATGTTATCGATGTCGATTAAATCCAGAATTTATTTTTGCTTTTTAAATACTCCGATTGATTTAACGGACATATTGAAGTATTAAACAAAGATTACGATTTCTCTAATCCAGTAGAATAGCGATTAATACAAAATTCGCTCGAAGTAATAATAACCTTAAGACAGTTTACAAAAAACCAAATTTCAACTTTAGCCATAAGTTACCCTTTGTAGGTACTAAAACGTAATCAATAAAGATTTACCTATTTTAATGTGATTTCAATTTTGCTTAGTAATTTTTCTTCAAACCACTTGAGATTTCATCGATAACGAGTAAGTGCTTTCTCTTCACTAGTTTACCTTGCAATGCTGTGAAGAACGGCAACGTCGTAAAAGTAATGATTCGTCATATTGGTGACAATTTTTGATGTAATTTAATTATGATTGATGATATCTTCGAAACTATGCATTTTTGGACCACATAATGTTAGAGTTTTTGTATTATTTTTACGTCTAGAATATAACCCTAAAGTTATGGGAAATCAAAAAAAACACCCTGTACACGATCCGCCGTCCACGTCACCGTTACCGTCAAGTTTTCAGCACACTTGAAGCGACGTACAGTAAGCTTGACAGTGTATTACTATCAAAAGTAGACTTGTCAGGCACACTGTTAGCCAAAGCCGTAGGACGAGGCCACCACACTGCGTTGCGGCATCTTATCGTAAAAACCACAGTCGAAAATCGTTAGGTCGTTTTTGCGATATGACGCCGCAACGCATTGTTGTGGCGTATGGCCACAACAAACCGCCAAATTTATCAGAAGCCGGCACACTGAATCGTGTTGCTGCCATAGAACTTCGTGAACCTAATGTTGTTTATTTATTATCCCACATTGCAAATTATTACTGTCTAAATAAGTAGGTATACCTACTTTCATTTAGATACAGAATTTAAAATAATCATTCTACTTTCTTGTTTTCTGTTTATTTTAATACTTCCTGTGATTGACCCTTGAAATGTATGCAAAGTAGTTATGAATTGTGTGACAATGAGTCATATATTATGTACCAATACAGTTAGCCATAAATATCAGATTACAACAGGAAAATGAACACAAAACATTGCAGATAGTTTAAAACTTACCCATTTGCCCTGGCATTTGTCCCTGCATATTATTCGGTGCCATCTGCCCTCCCATCCCAACTTGGTTACATGGCATCTGCCCCATAGTATTAGACCCAGTCATAGGAACTTGCATAGAATTTGGCATGGACATATTAGGCATCATCTGACCCTGCATGCCACCAGCTAACTGACTCTGTAACTGGCTGCCCATAGGATTACCCATGCCTCCCATGCCCCCAACCATGTTGTTCCCCATTTGGCCTTGGTTTCCAACCATTCCCATTGGCCCCCCCAACTTGTTTTGCAACTGCATGTTCATTTGTGGTCTCTGATTTAATGTTTGCAGCAGATTTGTGGCTGTCTGAGCTTGTGGTCCCTGTGAGACGATAGGTCCCTGCTGCCCCATTTGACCCTGCATGCCCCCCATTCCAGGATTCGGCCCCATGACCCCCTGCTGTTGCATCTGTCCCTGGGGGCCCATATTCATCATCTGATTCCTAGATCCTTGGGAAGCCAAGTTTTGGAGAGCATTGATAGGGTCTGGTGTGAGGCCCCCCTGGCTGTTAGGCCCCTGTTGCTGTTGGCCCTGGGGAGCCTGGACTTGAGGACTGGGGCCAGGCTGGCCTTGATTTGGGCCCTGCATTTGCTGTTGGCCTTGATTTTGTTTGGATTGAGCTGAAATGTAACGTATTTCATCATCATTACATAATTAGGTTAAAATGTCACAGTTTAGAGTATCTACTAATACATTTTTTAGTTCTTGGACACTAAACATGTCAAATTCTCAAGATAGATAAAAATAGATAGAACTTAGCAAGTTGAAAGTAGTTTGTGCGCCACATTCAGCAGCGCATACAGGCTTACTAATATTATTTTATGTTTATTCTGAAATGTGCTTCCTACTAACCAACTTCAAAAAAAAGAGGTTTTCAGTTCAATAGTATTTTTAATGCAGTTTAAATAGTTTTTCTTCCCACTCTAATTATATTACTTGGTCAATTTTATTTACCCAGTCTGACTTATTTTAACTTTTGTTATAACAAAATCAAGTATTGCCAATACTTACACATTTCTCTCACATGGAGTATAAGCTTAGCAACCATATTCATGTACTCCTCGCGAGTCTTGGCTTTCATGAACACATGGTTTTCCATCTCGCTGCTGTTTCTCGCCACTTGGACTCCTGAGCGCTGGATAACCTCCTCACTACACAAATGGAGTATGGTTTATAACTGTCCATTTACTGACATTCAGCATCTTTTGTGTTAAGTCATGCGTGGTATGCTCCAAGTGGTGCATCCGCATCAATTCCTTTATTGTGTGCCATCTGTGATATTATTAGCTCATAAGGAGTTCTTTTTCGTGGCACTTACCAAATTGTATAGGCATACTAGTAACACGCCTTTGTTGCGCACGTACAGAACGACCTATAAGGTCTAAAGCCTCTAGGTTTGTTACATGAACATAACATTTTGTAATATCTGCTGGTTTCAAATGAGCACTTTAGCAGCGTTGCTAAAATTTTTCTTAATCAATTACCTACTCTGTTGCTTGAGCAATATAATAGAATATAACATATTAGCTACTCTATTGCTTGAGCAATAAAATAGAATATTTCATGTTACAAATTTTATTGCAATAACTTTCATGCAATATTCATAACTCATACAGAACAATTTTAAGCAATGCTGCTAAAATGCCCCTTTTTGATTTCCTGAAGGGTTAGGCAGAGCTAAACCCTATACAGCCACATTTTTTTTAATATGAGGGGCTGTTGGACCATCACAAAGGGCAACTAGAAAGGGGGATTTTTAGTCAATAAGATTCTGACAGTCCCCAGTATTTTTTTACTTGTAGATACCTATTCACTTTGGCTGCGTTTAGCCGATACAAAATCTGGACAGCATTCAGATAGGCTGACTAAACTATTAAGCATTTTGACAGCCGTCTCAGCCTATGCTATTCAGCATTCGCCATTTTTCTTTCAGTGCTGCCAAGATGTTGTATCGGCTGAACGCACCCTTTATTTTGTAGTGAACGACTGCAATACGTACTACGTACAAGATAATGTAAGGATGTTGCAAGATAGAAAATAGCTAGGTATTCTAGCTGTAGATTGTAATGCATTAATGTAATAAAAAAATAACTTTCTCTGTGTACTAAAAACCGAACTTGATTAAACCTAATAACAAAATTGAAATTAGTGGGAAATTGAGGTCACAGACCATAGAGTGTCTGGGTATATCCATGGGGATTCCGAATGTAAAATATGAGTCATACAACAAAAAGAGAGATTTTCCTTACAACCGTTTATCACAAAAGATACCTAGTTTATATTGGAACTACTAACCTTTTCAGTATTTTGTACGAATAATTATAAGTGCCTCGGAGATAAATAAAATCCTTATCTCACAACAGTGTTTAAATAATAAGTGCTGAATTATGGGTAAAGATGATACCAACTTTAAAACATTTGATATAGATTCCATACTGTCTTGCTACAGATAGCTTCACGAAGCGCCGTTAGCATGAACAATGCTAAATATGATGCACAATACACTAAAATATAGTAGAACTTACATCTTTGACACCACACTCTGCCGGAAAGCTTGAGTCCTCCAATTATCGTCGGAAGCCATTGTGTTGAATTGTCTCAAGTTTTCCAAACACTGTTAATTAAATACCTTTTAATGAATGATTTACTACTCTCGATACATTTAGGATATAATTGAAAGTAAAATGATAGAAATAGAAATACAAAGCGCTCGATAATCACCTCGATGATGCGAGCGCTTTGTTTTTTTCCAAAAGAAGAAAGACAACGCACAGATTATAAATATTTCACACTCTGACGCACCACTGACGTTTTCATGCATGAGCAATGGGGATGGCAACTCAAAGCTATTCGTAGATGTCGCTGCGATCGTTGTCCCATAAGTCAGATTACTTTATAGCTTGTACAAAAATCAAACATGATTTTTCGCTCGACGGTGTTCTGGCTAGCACGTGTGTTCGAATCTTTTTGCGGATTTTGTGTGATTGTTGATACTTTTTTGTGCCTTGTAATTGTGTATTGTGTTGTTTTTGTGTTTGTAAAAAGGTTTGTATTGTGATAGTCCTACTTTTACACTAGGTTAACCAAGATGGACAAAAATAAACCCCCCGATCCTCCTGACATTCCATCATCCCTGTTGCCACTCTCCCCAAACCCACTATCCCCAAACCCACTATCCCAATTCGCGGAGGTTGCTTGTGCTGTCTCAGAGATGGATACATCTCAGTCGCAGCTCAACCAATCTGCCCGTAAACGCCACGGAGACGAAATTATTTTAACGCCTACCCCCCCAAGCAAACAAATGCGAACCCAAATTGGGCGACTTCGTTACTCCGCAATCGATAAGGCCCCTTACCTCGTCCACGTCTCCCGTATTGAGACCCAACCCAACTCCGGTGCCACCCTACACCCGGTTAATCTAGGAAAGTTTTAAATTAAAAACAAACATCACAAATGTAACTCTTGGTGGTGTAAAAAAGGTGGGTAGAAACCGTGTCTCTGTGGAGTTTGCTTCCCCACAAGATGCAAACGCTTTCATAGTAAATCCCTTGTTACCAAAGCACAGTTACAACGCATTCATCCCTACATTCAACATCACAAGGATGGGCGTAGTCACAGGCGTCCCTTCTGATCTTACAGAAGAGGAAACCATGGAATTGTTAACTGTCCCCACAGGATGTGGGCAAATACTGAAGGTACGGCGTATTAACAGAAAAGTGCAGAAAGACAGTTACCCTACGGCCGAAGACTCATGCCCCCCTTTCTCCATCTTATGACAAATCTGCTCATAATCTTTTAACTAGTTCCCCCCAACCCTCACAGCCCAATGGCTGCGCTCTCAACCAAAATAATATCTCTCCCAACAATAGTGTTTCTTCTATTATTGACATAATTATTAAACTCTTACCCCTACTTATTTCTTCTTCTTCTACTAGTTCTCAATTACCGTCCAACGTTGCCAATCAACTTATAACTCTCCTTTTAGATTTTAAAAATGGCGTCCCGCCAAGTTTTCCTTCAGTGGAACGTGAGGAGCGTGTGGCATAAGAAGCACGACCTCATTTTCCTCTTAAATAAGTACAAACCATTAGCTTGCTCTATAGCTGAGACTTGGCTCACCCCAAGTCTCAGCTTTCGTATGCCACATTTCAACATCCTAAGGTGCGATCGATCGGACGGCTATGGAGGATCTGCCCTCCTGGTCAATAACCGGGTTCCTCTTCTGCCTGTTGCTTTTACACTCACAAGTGAAATGAGCATTTCTGCAGGGAAGGTTGAGGGCATCACAGTGTTCTCCATTTATATTGCACACCCTCACCTCAACTTTGTATCCATTTTAAAAAACATTTTGTCCAATGTCCATGGTCCAATATTGGTCATGGGCGACTTTAATTGTCATCATTATAGATGGGGTTCGGAACGCTGTGATGCCTTCGGCGTAGCACTAGTTGAAGTCCTGGATGACTTAAATCTCTGCATTTTAAATAATGGCTGTCCAACACGACGATCACTTCCAGGTCAACAAAAGAGCTGTGTAGACCTCACTTTCTGTTCTGTCGAGTTAGCAGCTTCGGCTCACTGGGAATGCACTACCTTGTCGCATGGTAGCGATCATTACCCTATAGTTATATCTTTTCTTAATAAGTTTTACCTAGAAAAATCCTCTCCTCCACTTTTGAAATACAACCTGTCCAAACCGGATTGGTCAAAATTTGTTTCATCATTGGGGGAGAAAATTGACGCTCTTCCAAATTTAAATTCAAATTTACCAGATCCTTCTGATCACTGCCATGCCAAGGTCTGTTATGATGGTTTCATAACTGCAATTACCTCCAGTGCAGACTCCTGCTTCCCATTAAAAAACTGTGCACGTAACAAAATCCCTTCTCCCCCCTGGTGGGATTCAGAATGCACGTCGGCTATCAGAGAGAGGAAAGATGCTGAGCGACGTTACAACATAGACATGAGCACTGAAAACCTCTTGGAATACTGCCGGATTAATGCCAGAACCAAACGTTTTCTTCGCAAGAAGAAACGCTCAGGCTGGGTTAATTTCTGCTCATCCCTTTCACCCTCCACCCCAGTTTCAGCTGTTTGGAGAAACATTAACCGATTCAGACGCGGATGTTCCCCATCAATCTCTTCCCCAATCATTAGAGAAACAGCTGAACTTTTCTTTGACAAATTGGCCCCACCTTATGTTCCTTCCTTATCAGAATGCCAACCCATCCCCTTATTTAATGGGTCTGAGGATCCATTTGATACTCCATTTACCCTGGAAGAATTGAATGTGGTGCTCCAGCATGTCAGAGACTCTGCTCCTGGTATTGATGGTGTACCATATTCTTTCTTATCTCATTCTGGCGAAACAGCTAAATCATACTTTTTAAACATTTTAAATTACTGCTTTAGTCATGGTTGGGTCCTGTGGTTGGGTCCCTGATCAATGGAAACTTCAAATTATTATCCCTTTGCTAAAACCAGGCAAAAATGCAGATGATCCGAATGGCTTTAGACCAATTGCTTTGGCTTCAGTCCTAGCCAAATTACTCGAACACCTCATTAAAAACCGTCTCGAGTGGATAGTCGAATCGAGAGATTTACTGCCGAACCATCAATTTGGTTTCAGAAAAGGCCTTAGCACGATGGACAGTGTCGGTATACTGGTTACGGATATCCGCTTAGCGTTCTCCAAAAACGAATCCGTGGTAGCCACCTTCCTCGACATCTCCTCTGCTTACGACAATGTTCTTCTTCCCATTCTCAGGCAAAAATTGCAAAAGCTGAGACTCCCGGGAAAGATGATACAATGCATCTGTGAACTTTTAATGTCTCGCTCAGTGGTTCTGAGAGTCCAAGGCGAGGAATTCGACAAGAGGCAGACATGGAGGGGCCTCCCACAGGGGTATGTCCTCAGTCCCATCCTCTACAACATATACACGGCTGATATTGGGTCCTGCTTAAATAACAATTGTCAGATATTGCAATACGCCGATGACATTGTTCTATATGTGAGAGATCCCTCCATTGTTGACGCCACGTCATCTTTATGCCTCTCTTTGGATTCTCTGAACCGGTGGCTTTTGAGTCATGGGTTATCACTATCTGCACCAAAAAGTTCGGCAGTCATCTTCTCTCGGAAAAGACTTATCCCTCATATTTCAGTGAACATTTTAGGCCATAACATTCCTGTAGTTAATAAAGTAAAATTTTTAGGCGTTATTTTAGACTCAAAATTAACCGGCAAACATCACATAAACCTTCTAATTCAAAAATGTGAAAGAATTATTTCAATTTTAAAAGTTCTTGCGGGTGTTTGGTGGGGTGCCCACCCTTACACTATGAAACTAATTTATAATGCCTTAGTTCGCAGTGTGTTAGATTATGGAACATATCACCTGATTCCTTGTAACAAAGGTGCTTTGGCTGGACTGGACAAAGTTCAGGCCAAATGCCTTCGGATCATTTCAGGTTGCATGAAATCTTCTCCCATCAACGCATTGCAGGTCGAATGCGCCGAACCTCCCCTTGCCCTAAGACGGCAATTCCTAGCTTCCCGTTTTCTATCCAAACTAATATGCAGATCCTCTCATCCTCTAATAGAAAGATTGAATGAGTTAGACGCCCTATGCAGAAACTCAAATTACTGGAAAAATAAAGAAATCCCCTTAATTTTAAAATCCTTTAGAATTATACGAAATTTAGAATGTCCCATTGTCCAATATCCTACTTTACCCCTTTTCAATTTCGCCTACGAAGTTTTAAATTACATTCCAAAAACCATTCTTAATATTGGTATTTCCAAAAATTCCCCGTCGGCGAATTCGACCTTCAATGCGGCGGTGGGCGAGCGTTGGAGCGGTTTTCAGTTATTTTTCACGGATGCTTCGAAACAATCTGAACTTAGCCACACCGGCGCGGCAGTGTACTACCAAAACTCCAAAATTATTTTGCAGTTTAAATGCCCCAAAGAGTCTTCGGTGTTCACTGGTGAGTGCGTGGCTATATTAGAAGCTTGTCGTTTCATTGAATCACACCATAACATTGTGAAAGCCGCCATCTTCACAGATTCTCTCAGTTGCTTACTCGCCTTAGTCCAAAACCCATTTAAGAACAAATTACACAGTTCTCTTATTCTGAAAATCAAACATTCCCTATTCTCCTGCGCTAATAGTCAAAGGGATGTTCAGCTAGTTTGGATTCCTGGTCATTGTGGCATCAAGGGCAACGAATATGTTGATGCTTTGGCCAAAAATGCTTGCTCATCGGTAACGTCAGACCTCACACACAACTCCCATCAGGGTTACGACCTATTGTCCCTCCCGAAAGCAGATCTGCACCGGTCCTGGCAGAAGCTATGGAATGTTTCCAGCCAAAAAAGAGGCCGGTTTTTTCATGCAGTGCAACCGTATATAAATCCAAAACCATGGTTCTACAACTACAAAAAAGCTTCTAAAACTATAATATCAGTTATATGTAGAATCCGCATAGGTTTTTGTTGCACTCCAGTGTTCCTCAATAAAATCCGTATACGCGACTCCTCGCTCTGTGAATGCGGATTGGAGGAAGGCACACTTGACCACATATTTTTTGAATGCCCTAACAATATCCCTCCCCTAGATTTATATAGCCGTCTCCCTGAAATTAAGATCCCACTCCCGATAAATTTCCCTTCCCTTTTAACCCATTCTTCTCCAGATTTGCTTGTGACGCTGATGATTTTCATCCGTCACAATAACATTAAGCTCTGACCCTCCCCCGCAATTCTCCATCTGTGTTGATGTGGTACTATTCTATGTGTATTTTTTATGTTTTAACCATTACATTATTATTTAAGTAATTTTATTTCTTTGTTTGTTTCAGTCCCATACTAACACCAGAAGGTCTACATTAAGTTCAACAGTATTATCGAACGGACAATTCCACCGTTCTAAATTTGTGACTTTTTTCTACACTCTGCTTGCCCAGTTCATCTTAGTCATTGGCAAATGGCCGACCCAGCCTATGCTTGCCATTTTAAAAAATAGAATAGAAAAATCAAACACGTGTTTTGTTATAAAAATTGAGTTTATTCTAAAAACAAATATGAGAAATTATTCGTCAATGCAAGTGCATATACTAAAACCAGAACTAAGACGCCGCGGTGCATCTACAACAGGAAAAAAAAGTGATTTAGTTGAGAGGCTAGAAATTTGATTTTACTACATTAAACACACATTTACTTGTAGTTGGGATTTAAAATTGTAATTTTTAAGTAGGGTTTACATGTGCTAGCCTCTACAAAGAATATAGTACTGCTTCTGACATTCTATATTGAGAAAAATGTCATCAAGTTTTGTGTTTGTCTTCTTTATCTAATTTTACATCTATTTTTAAAGATTGGAGCAATATGATAAGAATTTTTACTTCCTAACACCACCACTATCACAAATCTCGGTCCCGGTGATAATTCTTCCACCAGACGAACCATTTCATGATATAAAGAGCGATGCAATACTTAACCTCCAATAGAAAAGTACAGCTTGGCCAGAACGTCTTGAAACGGAAGTAATATTTTTATTTGCTGACAACGTTTTAAAATATTTGATATTTGATGTAAACAAAGACGCAGGTTTGTAAGATTTATTATTGTGCCATAAAACTAACGTGATAAGTGAAGATAAATAAAATAAAATCATTCAAAGTGCTGGTAGCGAGAAGACAGTGGCGACTTCCGGTTTTCTACTGTTTTTTGCCAAGCTGTAGATATTATTTTGAAAGGTGTATTCGATTGTTTAGTTATGGTATATTCATAGAATTTCATTAATTAATTCAACTGACGGCCTGTCCCGGCTTCGCAGGGGTAGATATTTGTTTCTTATATAGCTTTTCCTTATTGATAATACAATTTTTGTTCTCACAGCAGTCATAGCAACTACCCATTATTTCTTGATAGTGTGAATTGTCGGAAAATTGTATGTTTCATCATTTTTACAGCCTATTACACAACATCTAGTCATTTTACATAAATAAAAGCGTTTTTTTTTCAGAAAATTCCTTTGATTTGACAGTTCTTTTGGGACACAAATGTCACTTTTCACTTTGACACTTGCCTTCCCCATTCTCCGGGAAATAATTATATTGCTCGAATCTGGTATCCCTAAAATCTTCGAAATGTTGTGTCTGGCCTTGAAAAAACAGGCTACGCGTTGAGAGATGGAGATAGCTATGCTCTGTCCCTTTTCTTCTTATGCGATTTGTCGATTTTTGTCTTTCTTGAGGGAAAGAGGAGGAAGTATCACGAGTTTTATACTTTTTCTCTTTCTACGACATAAACGCACTTTGAATGAAAAAATGTCTTTGTATTAAAGACTTGGCATAAAGGCCTAGAAGCCATGCCAAAAACATAAAAAAAATGAATGAAATGTCAAATTGTGAATGTCAATAGTGTCACCGATGAGTGTCACTCATTATTGTTTTGTCAATGTCAACCAATGTCAACCGCAGTCGTATGTTTAGTTTTGCCAGCGTTGCCAGACCGTACCAAAAAGTACGGTTTTCCGTACTTTTTATCACACAATCGTACCACAATACAACCGTACCTCAGTGTAGACCGTACCTTTTCACAATACCTTTTCTGTACAAAAAAATCGCCTCCTGTTTTTCTCAACATTCTGAATTTGTCTTTCAAAACTTTTTTTCTCCCAACCAAATAATACTTGGCTGTTTGGGTTACATTCCCTTTCTTCCATCCACAGAAGCGACGAATTAAAAAAAAACAGAATATTTTTAAATACATAGGTATTGTAACATTAAAATTTGTAACATTAAAAGTTTTTATAAAAAGGTATTGTGTTGTGTTGTTCGGATAATCACATAAAATTGAGCAATTAATTAACCGGTATTTAATTAAACCAAAATTATTGTTATTTCGTGGCAAGTTTCTGACAGGTATGTGAACAACAGAATTTTGCACACTTGTTTAAGAGCGCATATTCTGAAAGTTGGCAACGTCGCACATAGTTGTCAAATATTAACAAGATTTAATTAATTTAGCAATGTTTCTGTATGAAAATAAGAAATATGGCTCTGTAGTGCGCTAGAAAATTGATAAGGGAATGCAATAATTAATATCGTAACACCACACCACACCGCCAAATTAATTAAAACTTGTAAATATTTGACAGTCATTTGCGATGTTGCCAAGTTTCTGGTTATGCGGCCTTAAAAACAATAAAACCAACCCAACCGTACCTTGAAGTTAAAAACCGTACCTTTTCAGAAAGCCAACCGTTATTTACTTTCCTCTATGAAGCCAACCGTACTTTTTTGGGAAATCGTACTGGCAACACTGAGTTTTGCTTGCAAAATATCGCGCGCGCGTAAAAGAGGATAGAAGATTAAAATATTACACAGAACTCCAAACAGAATGGCTTCATCAACAGTGTTAAGAGTAAAACGGAGGCTCGAAGAGAACCCGCATGATACACTAGTGCTTATGTGCAAACGAATTAAAACCGACGAAGAAGAAATATCACCTTCACTGTTCGTGTTTCGGGCAACCGTTGATGATCAGGTAAACAAAGTGTTTTTGAATACTATTTGACTTGAATTGGAATGTCTATTAGTGTGATGATCATCTTAGAAATCGTTTTAATTTATTACGATGACCGTTTTGCAATGACTCATAGAGCATGTTATTTTTTACTGTTGTTTGGTTATTTTTCGACTCCCTATATGACTTAAACAGCGAGTCTTCTTCAGTTTAATACATGACAAATGCTCTTTGCCAGTTTTATGATCATGTTTTATTATGTTTGTGTTTATGTTATGTTTTCTAAAGCACAAATTACCATAAACATCACTTTGTATGCCGCTTTATGCGGTGGATATGCTGTACTAACCATGTTAAACACTTGTAAACCTACCATATTCTACGAATAAATGTCTTTTTCTTTCTCTTTGTATAGAATCATCGTGTGCATTGTTTGAAAGCAAAAACAATTATTAAGGCTCATTTTATCACCGTATTAGCAGCTCACCCTGGCTTTGCACAGGTTCAAATATTTGACGTACGGGGTGAATTTTACAGAAACATTTTTTACATGACGTCAGAAATATTATTTTTACATGACGTCATGGCTTTTGAGTAGAGCAACAATTTCTTTCCCGAAAACAATCTCATCCGAGCTACCATTTCGGAGATATAAATCGTTTTATTTAAAAGAAAAAAAAGGAAAAGGTTCATAACTCGGAAACGGTGCGTCGTAGGGCCATGCTTCTCAGAGTATAAATGGTTGCTTCAGACAAGGTCAACCTGATTCTGCAAAAAAATCATAAAGTTTCCGAAAAAAAAAGTCCCAAAAATTTTTTTTTAACTAAAATTTTTTTTTGTGTTTTCTTTGCTGCTCATAGTGCCCCTAAGCGTATACACCAACTCCTACACTCCGCCCCTAAGACTACCCACTGACCTTTATTTCTTGACAATAACAAACAACAAAAGAAAAATTATATAATTTTGTGCTATTAAGCGTGTATAGCCAGACATAATAATGACTTTGTTTTATACCTTTTAAAATATCTTACCATCAAATCTTTACATTTACAGGAAACCACTCATGTTAAAAACCTACTGCCAAAAACAGACTTGAAACAGCAGTCTATTCCAAATGTAGACACACTAATAGACAAATTAAGGAAAGAACGCAAAGAGGTTGCATCAAAGAATCGTTATGAAATTGTCAATTTTAGCCGAGGGTTAAAAGTTGCAAAGAATGATGAGAATTATGAAGATGTATATCATTTGATAGATCTGCAGAAAACTGATGATAAAGATGGTGATGAACAGTATGCTTATGATCTTTACACAAGCTTGAAGCAAGAATTTGATATCAACATGATTGATAACTTTGTTGGGTAAGCATGTTTCATTGGTTTATAAAATTTTATACACCGTGTTCTTCACGTTATCCATAAACTTTAGCAAATACTTCTATGGCTTTTACAAATCAAATCCAACAAAGGAAGTAGTACTTAAAAAGGCTTCGTTACAAAGATATTTGTAATTTCATTTAATGAAATTTAATTGAGCTATGCAGTGAGAAAGTATCTTAATTTGAAATCTATCAAATACTATTTGCATTTCATTTGTTTCAGCCCGCCAAATGTTATGAATGACGTTGCCAATTCAGATAAAGAGGCATGCATATCGGGTTATTTACGTCTAGGTATTTAGTTTGTATGAAAATTAACAAAAAATAAAAATAAGAATTTATTAATGTGTCCATAATGAAAAATGCTTACTTCCGTGGTTTGAACATCTGGTCGAAGTTTATGTATATCGTCCGGAACACGGTGTATAATAACTGCTACACACAATATTATAATCAACATGATTTGAACAAACCACCCAGAAAATTTCTTGGTGCAAAAGATCCCAAAATAATAACATACTGAATTGCAAATTACAAGTCTCTGCACCAGAAAATATATGGCATGATGGTCCAAATCACTGGTCCGGTTTTATTAAGTTTTATCAAAGCTAAAATTCATTTATCAAAGGATAGGATAGGCATGTTTTCATTGTTAAAAATTACTTATGGCAGTTTGCCAAATGGCTTCACTTTTTACACTAGGCGAACGTATTTAAGTTTGGGGAAGGAGTGGTGGAACATTCAGCAAATTGAACAATTGACCATTTGATTGGCATTTACCCAAGTGCATATGGTGTATCACTGTTTTATTCTTATTCAATAATTTATATTACAGCGTAGAAACCGGCCTAGTCCTAGATTCCTATGACCGGTCCCAAGATTCAGATGTTGAAGCTGATGATGATGACGATTCCAATGATGAGAACAACTGGAGGAATGAATACCCTGACTCGGAACCCAGCAGTATAGAAATAGATGACATGGTGAAGGCCATGGAGAGAGTGGATATTGGTGAGTAGAATTATACATAATAATAATAATAGCCATTTATTCCTAAACCTAGGGTTACAAAAGGTCCCTAAGTTCGGTGTGCCTTTTGGCATAGGCCTCCTCCAATTCTTTCCAATGGGTTTCCCTTGCGACTCTCAACCAGAATGGTTCCGCTGTCTGTTTCAAGTCATCTTCCCATCTCCTGATTTGACGACCCCTGCTTCTTTTGCCATCTCTTGGTTGCCAGAGGGTGACTTGCTTGCTCCATTTGTTAATGGGGTGGCGAATCATATTATGTCCAGCCCATCTCCATTTTTGGTTGTCTATCCGAGTGAGGATGTCTGTGAGCTTTGTTCTTGTTCTTATGTCTTCATTCCTGACTCTGTCTTTGATTTTTAGCCCCGGCATGCTTCTTTCCATAGCACGTTGGCATTTTGCTAGCCTTTCCCTGTGGTGAAGTGTTATTGACCAAGTTTCACAGCCATAAGTGAGAACTGGTAGAATACAGGTCTCAAACGTTTTCTTTTTTATGTGGTTGCTTAGGTCCTTACTTTTCACTACCTCCTTCAGTGACCAATATTTTCTCCATCCTTGAGCTATTCTCCTGTTTATTTCCTTTGTCATTTCATCTGAAGGGGATATTATCTGTCCTAAGTAAATGTATTCTTTGACATATTCAATCTTGTTGCCATCTACTATAATGTCTATTTCCCTTGAGTTTGTCATTAGTTTTGTTTTACTGGCATTGATTTCCAGACCAACTTCTCTACTTTTATTTGCTAAACCCTGCATCATTTGTTCTATTACTGCTGGATTCTCTTCAAGAAGCACCAGATCATCGGCAAACCTAAGGTGGTTTAGGCGAGCTCCATTGATGTTCAGACCTAAGTGGTCCCAATCTAGTTGTCTGAAGATGTGCTCTAGCACAGCGTTAAATAACGTAGGGGAGAGAGGGTCGCCTTGGCGTACGCCCTTTTTAATAGGAAATGGTTCTCCTGTAGATTCTAGTTTAATGTTGGCCTTGCTAGACTTGTATATACTCTTAAGTATCTCTATGTAGTTGCTCTGGACCCGAATTATACATATATATATATTTTTTTAATTTCATCATCATCAGCCTTTAAATGTTCCCACTGTTGGGACACAGGCCTCCTCTCTGTGAGAGGGAGTGGGCCGTAATCTACCACGCGGGCCCAGTGCGGATTGGTAGATGTCACATGTCTTCGAATTTTTGGTTCTAGGACATGCCGGTTTCCTCACGATGTTTTCCTTCACCGTTTTGAGAGCAGTGGTGTTGAAATAAATTACACAAAGTAATGCGCCTGACTGGGTTCGAACCTACGACCTACAACTCGTAAGTCTAGGCCAATACCACTGGGCCACCACTGCTCTCTAATTTCTTTTTTTCTTAATACTGGTCATTAATAAATTAATGACTAAACAACATACGACATTATACCAAAATCCCGGACATCAGTCTGTACGAGATTAGGATGGTCCTGAAGCAGCTTAAGAACAACAAGGCGCCGGGCGAGGACGGAATCACTTCAGAGCTTCTGAGAGCGGGTGGAACACCGGTATTTAAAGTCCTCCAGAAACTCTTTAATTCCGTCCTGTCCGAGGGCAAAACGCCTGAAACATGGAGCAGGGGTGAGGCGGTGCTGTTCTTCAAAAAAGGTGATAACAGCCTATTGAAGAACTACAGACCCATCACGCTTCTGAGTCATGTTTATAAGCTGTTTTCAAGGGTTATCATGAACCGTCTCAAACATAGACTTGATGACTTCCAGCCTCCCGAACAAGCCGGTTTCCGAAGAGGCTATAATACCATAGACCACATCCATACGCTGCGGCAAGTTATACAGAAGACCGAAGAGTGTAACTTGCCATTATGCTTAGCGTTTGTGGACTATGAGAAAGCCTTCGATTCGGTGGAAACATGGGCGGTACTTGAGTCACTACAGCGATGCCGTATTGACTATCGGTACATCGAGGTGTTGAAGTGTTTGTATAATAACGGCACCATGTCGGTCCGAGTTCAGAGCACAGACAGGGGGACGTTATCTCCCCGAAACTGTTTCCTGCCGCAATGGAAGACGCCTTCAAGCTCCTGGAATGGCAAGGACTGGGCATCAACATCAACGGCGAATACATCACTCACCTTCGATTTGCCGACGATATCGTAGTCATGGCAAAGTCGATGGAGGAACTCAGCATGATGCTCGATGTCGCTCAACGAGCTATGGAGAGGGCTATGTTCGGTGTTTCTCTACGTGATCGAATCCGAAATGAGGAGATCCGTAGACGAATTAAAGTCACCGATATAGCCCACTGGATTAGCAGGCAATGGGCAGGCCATATTGCTCGCAGAGTAGATGGCCGATGGGGTCGAAAAGTACTAGAGTGGAGACCACGGACTAGCAAGCGCAGCGTAGGACGTTCACCAACAAGATGGACAGACGACCTTATAAAGGTTGCCGGAAGACGCTGGATGCAGGTCGCTTCCAACCGGTTTATGTGGAGATCTAAAAGGGAGGCCTATGTTCAGCAGTGGACGTCCTATGGCTGAGATGATGATGATGATGAAACAATATACCAGACTTTGTGACTTGATGCCAAGTCTGTGCAGTTTGCCTGACCAGTCACTCTGTATCAATGTTGATAAAATAAATAATTATTTGTCAAAATTGTTAAAAAGTATCCACAGACTGGCATTTCTAAAATAAATATCCATAAATTACATGAACAGTTAGCCCCAAGAGTTAAAACAATTACATTGGAATTTGTCTTCATAAGACAAGTATGTAAGGTACTTTTTACCCGACTGCGCGACGCAAAGGAGGGTAATGTGTTTATCAGTCTATGTATGTATGTATGTATGTATGTATGTAAGTATGTATGTATGTATGTATGTTTGTTTCTATGTGGCGTTCTAGAGACCAAATGCGTAGGCCGATTTTAATAATTCTTACGTCAATCGATTCGTCTTAACCTTGCGAGTGTCACTAAAGACATGACAGTAATCAAAATTCACCACAGCGACAACCAGACGCCATATTGTCAAAATGAAAAAAATAAAAGTGGATGAACTATGTCAAGTGGGGTGTCGTTAAATAGGTATTTTAAAATCATCTTGAGGTTTCTTTTATCATTTTTCATTTTAATTGATAGTTTAGGATATATAACGATTTAAAGTTGTTTAACAGAACAATCATTCTCGCTAATTTTCTTACTTATTGATTTAAGTTTTTATTTTAAATATAAACGATATACAAACAAAAAAAACAATGAATCGTTACTAAAAAGTATAAAATAAAAAAAGTAATTTATAGAAAAACAAAAAACCCGACTGCGTAAAAACTAATTTTTGAAAATACGTGAAAAAGTTAACTTAAATAGAAACTAAAAAGAAAGAAACAAGCCCAACAGAACAGCAGGAAGAAGCAGAACAGAACGACTCACAGTCGGGGCCCATTCAAATTTTACCAATCAAATCTTCCCAAGGGGCCCCGACTGTGAGTCGTTCTGTTCTGCTTCTTCCTGCTGTTCTGTTGGGCTTGTTTCTTTCTTTTTAGTTTCTATTTAAGTTAACTTTTTCACGTATTTTCAAAAATTAGTTTTTACGCAGTCGGGTTTTTTGTTTTTCTATAAATTACTTTTTTTTTAAAATCAATCTAATTTACTTGATTGTAGACTGGTTACATTAGATCATGAAACTTATCTACGTTCCTGTCTATAGTTATTGTTTCGCTTTACTAATTTCCATTATGTACATTTTCAGAAGATAACCTATCCAGTGATACAGGCGAAGACAAAATCTACGATGACCCACCGGACTTATTTAATGAAGATGTCGAGAGATATGGAGAGGCATATGCTAAATACAAAGCCAGAGTGCTCTCAGAAAACCCCGATTTATCTACCAGCAAAAGCCTAGTACATTGCACGAAGGTCGATGATGATCCAGGGTATAAAAATGACAGTGATGATGATGGTTTTTATTATGGTGAAGATGAGGATACGGAACAGTTTAAGGAGCAATATAGAGAGAAAGAATCTTCAGATGATGATCGTAGTGTGGATTGAACTGCTGAAACCGTGTTTCCTAGTCATGTGGCCAAGTTAAATCGCACTCAAGTTTAAATTGAAGTTACGTCTGTGATTTGAAGTTATAGGTATTGGCCATTAAGAATGCTCATAGATCTTTATTAAGTGTCTAGCTGACCAGTGTCAATTTGTTTTAGGTTTTTTGAGTATAGGATAGTAGTAAATATTCTATGATTATACATATCATACATAAGCAGATATAAAAATATATTAAAAAAAACAGTGGTTTCGGAGGAGTGCAACAACAAACACAGTGACACAAGATTTTTATTAATGAGGCTAATTTTAGGTTTTTAGTTATTTTAATTTCGTTGTGGTTACTGTGGTCTTCGTGCGTCAAAGTTAAGTACTTTGTCGCACGAAGACCACACTAACCACAACGAACGGCGATGCAGCGACAAACGTGCCACAGGTAGTGTGTGACAGGAATAAAAAAACTAGCTTCTCTTTTTAAACTTAGATTGTGCGTTCTTTATGGCCGGTACCTATAAAAATTGTTTATGAATGTAGCGTTAAAACAAAATAAAAACATTTTTACATTTTATGTCGTTTTTTATTGTTGTAAAGTAATTACATTAATTGGTTATACAAATTGGATGTGATCAGAAATTTTGAATTTCGATTTTCATTTTTTAAATATCTATTCTACATAATAATGAGTATATGAATACGGAAATCTGCATCAATTAGTTATTTTCCATAATAAACATTCTTAGAAAATATACATCACACTATTCCCTTTTGGGTGGGCAGTCAGGGGCTCACACTTCCCCTATTAAATTCCCATTTAATAGGCGCAAAATCTTTAGAAAAATTTTGAATAACTCTAGTAATGCAGGTTTCCAAGTTTGATTGAAAAAAATGATGGATGATGAGAACTTCTTCCTTCCTGAGTTAGTACAGGAGCAGGTGTTCAAATTCGCTCATGTTTTCTCCATGGTTGGGAATGATCAGTCCCAAACCTGGGGGCTTCGTGTCCTCGGCTGAAATCATAAAATAATTTATTGAGCACTTAGAAAAAAAAAAGTGAAATATTGGTTGTATTCTGGATGATTCAATTTTGCAATTCCAGTTTTTTTTCCATTTATGGGGTAAATTTTAAAATTCGGATGTCCAATTTGTTTTAACAATGAATGTTGCAAAAAAATGTTCTGGAACTGGTAGCTACCACAATTATATTCCGTGAGAGTTTGACAATAGCACAACTTTATTTCCTGGTAGGAAGGGTTATTTTTGTAAATCAATTGTTACTTGTAGTTTCACGCAAAGTTAGCAGTTGACCAATTTTCAACTTCATTTTTAAGACTATAAAGTGGAAAATTCATCCACAAAAAAAGTAGTCTGAGTGGTAGGTAGTATCACAATTGTATTTAGTGAGACTGACAATAGCACAACCTTATTTCGTGGTAGTAAGGGTGATTTTCGTAAGAGTCAGGTAAGCTTGACAAAGTTAGCTGTTGACCAATATTCAACTTAATTTCTGAACTATAAGGTGTACCTAAATTGATCTGGTACTGGTTGCTAAGTAGTAGGTATCACAGTTGTATTTGGTGAGAATTTGACAATACACAACTTTATTTCGTGGTAGTAAGGGTGATTATTGTAATACAATTGTTTTACGTAAGCTTTAGCGATTAAATTTTCAACCTCATGATTGAAGCTTTAAGGTAGAAAATTGATCAACAGCAAATTAAAGGTAATGAGAACGTCTTACCCATCTCCTTGATATTCTCAATGATGCAAATGATCAGGATCATGTACATCGGCTTGCTGTTCACCTTCTGGAACACTCCGTTCTCCAGCTCAACACCGGTGCACTGCAGCTGGACTCCTGTCTCCTCAATCACGTTGTTCCTGGAAGGAGGAAAACATAATATTGTTAGGCACCAGTCGGGTGGTTGAGGTCTTAGGTAGCAGGGCTGAACGCTTGCCAGGGTCGTGGTTTTGGTCAGTACGAGTCTGAAAGTCCCAACGACCATTTATATCTAGACTCCTAATCACAGGCGACCGATGTCTGTCAACATATTAGGCAAAAAAGTCTTAAGTTCGTATTAGTTTCGACCACTCCTGTGAGTCCCCTCGTCGCACTGACCTTGAGTTAGCCAATCAGAACGCAGTACCCCGTCCCCCTCGCTTACGTCGTACCTCAGCGACTTGGCAGAAAATTTTCGTTAGTCAGGTCGTTGGAAAGTCCCTTTCGCTCACAGAGGAAGGAGGGACAGGAAGAAGGGAGGATTGATGATAATTTCCTCAAATACTCTGGGTATTTGAGGGTGTGGTCCATGTGAGTTGCAACAGGAAGCGAAGCCAGATTGATAATGTTTGTGCACTGTCTGGGATAAGTTTGGTTTCTTAAAGCCATTACATTTTTAGCTTGGTAAAATCCACGATGTCCTTCAATAGTCTTTTACGATCCGGGGTCACGGTAATTACGTAGTCCCACGACCCCGGCAGGCTTTGGCCCTCTAAAGGGGGGCCCCCGTCATTGTGCTGACATTCTTTGAGGTGCGCGTGGAACCCGGGCATGGTCCATGTTTGGACAGCGAGTCGCCAATTACTCACCGCCCGCATTTACGGCGCCTTATACGGTGGCCGGAGATCGTCTTGCGACGTCCGTCGCCGAGGGCGTCTACCACTGCGGCTGGGTTGTGAGGTGGACGCCGTCCTCTCCCTCACGCGTCCCGCCTCCTTCGCTAGCATGACTGCTTCGCACAAAGACTTCGTCTCAACCGGCAGCATGACCTCGACTAATACCGCGTGCCAGCGCCGCCTATCGCCGTCGTGAGGTCACGGCGGTGTCCGGTGAGGACCTGCGTCAGGCGGTAGATCAGGATGCCGTGACGCCTATCCAGCCACTCCTCAAAGAGGGGTCTTACCGCCGCGATTGCGGCGTACCCGGACCTTGGTTGCAACAGTCGCTCAAAGCCATCAATAGGTTACTACTGTAACGAAGGGTGCTTTCAAAGGTAGGTAACCTCATCGAGAAGCGGTCTCTGCTGGCCTAAGTCGTGTGGCTTTGGGTTGTTACCCATCAACGTAAATAGGCTATAATATTCACACTTCTGGGACATTTGTCTCCTTTCTGTGAGAGGAAGTGGCCTGTGATCCACCACACGAACCACGCAAACGGCAACAGAAAGAAAAAGCTGTTTTTAGTCAGTACGTGTCTGACAACCCCTTATGGTCAACCCAGGGCGAGAGGACTTATTTGGCGGCATTCCAAAAAAAAAACCTAAAAAAACAATTATCCCGGGCTGCCTTGCAAAGCTAGTCTCATTGAAGACCTCTTTATAGTCTCTCCAGGTATACGTCCTAACGGAAACCCTTTCATTATGCTTATGGTGACCACCGGGGTAGTTTAGGTGAGATAAGAATCCCACGATTCCCGGTCTCATTTCCGAAGGCTTTAGAATTCCTTCTTCAAAAGAAAACAGTACCTAATTCTGGGCTCTATTGTAGGTCGTATTATAACTTAAATGAACCAACTACTTCAATGATACAACACAAGATCAGTTTGTAAACAAGAATTAATACTTCGCATTTAAGTTTTAATGTCCATCGCATTTGCCTATTCCTACCATTTTGTTCGCATCAACACTAGACAAATCTTAAAAAAAATTAGGTGCCAATTTCTAGATACTATTAACTAATTTTAAAAGCCAGCAAATACTTACAATTTATCAACCATGGTCTGCCTAAAAGCAGGCGTTTTCCAATTAGTATGCTCGTAGTACGACGTTGCGGCCGCCGAAGTCGTAGACTTTACCTTTTCAATCGCCATTTTTTCTCACAAACACTAGCTCAAAGAAGATGGGCAAGGAGCTCAATAAACAATGAATGCACCCAGTATAAGGACTGTATCTTGTGCGATCCTCTACGACACGTGACTTTGGGCGAACTGAAGAACCATTAATCAATGATTCGCGCTTGCGCGGTGACTGGACCGCGCGATGCAAGGAGTACAGAAGTGCAGTGCAACATAGTTTTTTATACAATACAAGGAACTAACTTGTATAAACTTGGAAATAACTTGTAATATCAAGAAAATAACTTCAAAAAATTTAACATGGTTGCTTTCGACAGTTGATAAGTTCCCAACTTGTTGATATTTATTTTTAATGGTGTTGAACTGCAGTACTGCACTTTGCCTCGTGATGTCCAACACCTGCGCCACGCCTTGAATCCCAAAAAAATAAAATTTTCTCGATTTTTCTTTTTGTTTTTATTTTGCAATCAGTCAATACAACTCGTATCGGTACAATTTACCTTTTATCTTATAGTTTCGGTAGGACCCGGAAAAACTGAGGAATGCTGACTTACGAGTACATTACATCACGCTTTTTTCCCAGGGAGAGTTCTGCAGAGGTGTGCATAATTAATGTGCGTGTGAACTGAGGGACCAAACTGGAATATGCAAAATAAAAATCGTAGGATTTAGTCGTAGACTTAAAACAATTGTAGAACAAATCTGGGAATTTGTAAACAAATATATTAAAAACTACAGCCCTTAAAGTGTGGTCCCTCAGTCCTCACAGACCATCAGCCATATCTCGAAAAGTATTGGATAATTTAAAGTTTTGTGACTACAGACATTTAGTAAAGAAATTGTAAAGATATTTACTGAATAACAGATCACAAAGCATCAAAGGTAAAAAAATATATAACGACTAAACTGTGGTCCCTCAATCCTCATAAGAAAAATAAATAGTTTAGTGAATATTACCTAGTAAATCTTTCTTTTTCCACATGAAGTTTTAGTAAGAGTCTTAAAACATTTTGTAAAAAAGAAATGAAAAAAAAATATCGACGCAATTTGAAGATAGCGAATAATAAAAATGGTCCCTCAATCCTCACCTCTACTGACATAAGTGCATGTATTAGCTGCTAGACGAGAGGATTATCAGAAAGTCTAGTGTACTTAACTTTTAGTAAAAAGTCTCTACTAAATAACAGGTACCTAAAATTGTGTATTTCTTACCCCTTATCTGAGATAATATATTTTTTTAAATCATACAACAATGGATAGAGTAGTGTGACCACACAATGAAACAAAATGTAGACAGTACTATTATACTTTATTTAATATAGTATTAGACGAAACGAAACAAGGTTGTACGGTTAATTTAAAGTTAGATATTGGCGTATGTGTATTTAATAAAAAAGTGGTTTGCAAAATTAATTAACCACTTATTATAATACTTTTGTCAGTACCTACATACAATAATTTTGAAGTATTGATCATCATAGCAAAAGAAACTATCGTTTTTATAATAGTGATATCGGTAGATAAAGGAAGATTATGCAGTCCTAGGTTTTTTTTATAACATTTCCTTTTTTTAATACATAACTAAGTTTATTAGCAAGCTGATACCAAACTTGAAGTAACATTAAATTAAACTACCTTCATTTTTTTATTGTACATTTAATGTGTATTCACGGACCACGCCCGGCTCGACGGCGCGTTGTGTTCCACGAAGAGGGTCAGCATAATAAGGGCCACCCCTTAGAGGGCCAAAGCCTGCCGGGGTCGCGGGACTTATGAATTACCGTGACTCCGGAATGTAAAGGGCTATTGAAGGGCACCGTGGATTTTATTCAGTACGAGTCTGACGATTTTACCACAAAAAAAATACACATACGCCACATGTAATATATCTAACATTAAATTGTAAATAATCCTTGTTTTCGTTTCGTCTAATACTATATTAAATAAAGTATAATAGTACTGTCTACATTTTGTTTCATTGTGTGGTCACACTACTCTATCCATTGTCATACGATTTAAAAAAAAATATTATCTCAGCTAAGCGGTAAGAAATACACAATTTTAGGTACCTATTATTTAGTAGAGACTTTTTACTAAAAGTTAAGTACACTAGACTTTCTGATAATCCTCTCGTCTAGCAGCTAATACATGCACTTATGTCAGTAGAGGTGAGGATTGAGGGACCATTTTTATTATTCGCTATCTTCAAATTGCGTCGATATTTTTTTTTCATTTCTTTTTTACAAAATGTTTTAAGACTCTTACTAAAACTTCATGTGGAAAAAGAAAGATTTACTAGGTAATATTCACTAAACTATTTATTTTTCTTATGAGGATTGAGGGACCACAGTTTAGTCGTTATATATTTTTTACCTTTGATGCTTTGTGATCTGTTATTCAGTAAATATCTTTACAATTTCTTTACTAAATGTCTGTAGTCACAAAACCTTAATTTACCCAATACTTTTCGAGATATGGCTGATAGTCTGTGAGGACTGAGGGACCACACTTTAAGGGCTGTAGTTTTTAATATATTTTTTTACAAATTCCCAGATTTGTTCTACAATTGTTTTAAGTCTACGACTAAATCCTACGATTTTTATTTTGCGTATTCCAGTTTGGTCCCTCAGTTCACACGCACATCATAATTACAT
Source organism: Agrotis exclamationis (assembly GCA_950005045.1). NCBI lineage: Eukaryota > Metazoa > Arthropoda > Insecta > Lepidoptera > Noctuidae > Agrotis > Agrotis exclamationis. The sequence goes on from OX465421.1 coordinate 3,038,283, forward strand.
CGGCACACTTATCTACTGACATATCACCACCATATTTCAGTTTTATTTTATCCTGTACAGGCATTAATAAATTGCAAATCAAATTAATCCGCCGTTTAGAGTTTTGAAAATTAATGGATAAGTACGTATTTCTTCTTTTGTTAAATCAATGCATATCTACAACGATATAACGTATCAAAATTCGAGAGTCGGGGCTAGTGTCGTCACAAGCAAGTAGAGTTTTTACTTGCTTGTGACGTAGGTATTAGCAATTTTAAAAGTGTTGTGTCTTCGTCAATTTTTATTGTTCATCTAACTGACGGTAAAAAAAATGCGGTCAAATAACTACCCTATTGTCGGTGCGTTTACAAACGTTAAAATTTACATAGGTACACAAACATTCGAACCCGGAACAAGTAATTGTAGATTATACAAATAAAATATTTGTTCTGTGCGGGAATCGAACCCGCAATACGCAGTGCAGCAGTCAAGCACTCACTGCTGGGAATCGAATCTAATTGACCAAGTAGGCTGCCATTAGTACAGTAGTTTTGATGAAATATTCTATGTTTTTCTATTCAAAGAAAGCAAACATTGTTGAAAGTTTTTGAAAAAGGCTAGGCAGACAATAAATGTGCCTCGATATCTAAATCAAGTGATGTGAGTGGCTCTTGAAAAGTCCACAATTAATATAAAAAACACAGTTACGTGCCAATAATAGTCGATTAGATTAAAATCTCGGGCTGCAATTGATGCTTACACCCGAGCTAATTACTCTGCTTTACATCTCGATTGTGAGGTAAGTAGAAAAAAACCGGCATTACAAGAATAAAACATTTTATTAGTTAAAATTTATAGTGAAATGAGAACAATTTTCTTTGGGACAGGTGTTTTTTTCTATTCCCGCCTTTTTTCTTCTTTTCAAGGCCACAAGTCTGAATAGCGAAGCGACCTCTTTTGTCATTGGGCTGAATGCATGATGTCTATTGCCAGCACGATGGTTAAATGTAGGTACGCGAACTTTTTGAAAGAGTGAAGAGTTTTGTTTTTAATTACTTACCGCCCTAGGACTTTTCTAGCTACATTATTACCCTAGAGCGCTAATTGGTTACCTACAAGCCCCATTGGGGGTAATAAGGACCCACTTACCGAACATGAGAGATGTAAAATATCTAATACCAACTTACTTAGTTCATTTTTGCGGACTCTGCGGACGATGTAGGTATTACATCCTCTACTTACTCCACTATTCATCACAAATTTTCCACGAACAAGTTATTGTCCTTCGGACTCAACACCGGAAGCTTTTATTTCTGACTTCACGAGTATGTACATAGTTCATATTCTGCAACAAAGATGGCGCTAGTAGTTTCATTTTGAAGATTAGTTTTTTTTTGTTTTCGTAAAGAAAGAGTAGGATGGGCTGGTGTGTGATTTATTTTATTGTTTTGGCTCAGTGGCATTTATTGTAGCCTTTTTCTGTCGACTTCACGAGTAGTTCTAAGTTCTCAAGAGAGATGGCGCTAGTGATTTCATTGTAAAGCTTACTTTGCTTTTTGTGTAAAAATATGTGTATTAGGTTCCAAACCTAAGTTGTGGGTAGTTTTTAATCCCTTCAATTGAAAGTGTTTCTTTCGTTATCAGCGTCAACGTTTTTAGTCTAGGAATCGAATCCAGGCCTTAGCAGTGATACACTATTCAGTGAGGCATTTCATGTTTCCTCTTTATAATTTACTGAAAAACGTGACACTGAAACGTAAAGGGCTGTTGAAAAAACACAGTGGATTTTAGTCAGTAAAGCGCATCACACACGGCTAAGATACTATAATACACACATCAAAAGTGTCTAGGGATCAACATATATTTTTGCAATAACTTTTCTCCTGATTGATATTAATTAAAATTTTCTTTAAGGATTCATCAAATAAAGTGTTTTCGTTTGTCACAGTAACGATAAACCAAGTCACCTTTGCATTAATAAAGAAATTTGCCATTTTCCTAATAAAGGGATTTTTGACATTTGAACCACTAACACAAAAGTTCGAAAAAAAGACTGAAATAACAGTTTTCTTTAAAATTTTATTGGGTAACTTAAAGAATTAATAATCCGTGTTTCTACCGCGAACACTAACAACACAAGAACATCGGTTTGGCATACTCAAAATGAGTTCATCCAAATCACGCTGTGGAATGGCCGCCCATGTTCGTTGCAACAACAAAAAAAGGTCTTCTTGCGACTGGATACCCTCCATATTCGGCAGAGCTCTTCTCTGTAGCATATCCCATGCATGCTCAATCGGATTCAAGTCTGGCGACTGAGCAGGCCAGGGCAGGACATTGATGTTAGCTGCGGCGAGAGTCTGTCTTACAACTCTTGCGGTGTGCGGTCGTGCATTATCATGCATTAACTGAAATAAGGGACCGATTTGCACTTGTAGAGGAACGATGACGTCTGATACAATCGTCTCAGCATAAATTTGAGCGTTGAGGTTGCCTCTGATCCAAATCAACTCAGTTCTTCCGCCGATCCAAATACCCGCCCATACCATGATGGTTCCACCACTATAAGGATGGACTTCCTGGCAGGATTTTAATCGCTGTTGGCGTCCAGGGGTTCTCCAGTGTCGTATACGTCTTGTATCCGGTCTCATACCGAAACGAGACTCATCAGAAAAGCACACGAAACGCCATTGTTCTTCTGCCCAATTTCTGTGTTCAAGAGCCCATTGATATCGAATCCTACGATTGTGCATTGCTATAGGTGGTACCCGTAGCGGTCTTCGGGAATGAAGGTTCACTTCATGCAAGCGGTTTCTGACTGTTTGGTCGCTAATTAAGTTCCCTGAAGAGTGATGAAGCCTCACGGCTAACATCATGGCGGTTATTGTTGGAGCTCTTCGAGTTAAGATTTGAATGTATCGGTCTTGTCTCCGTGTGGTGCAGCGATACCGTCCTCCATGGCGCTCAGCCACGGTACCAGTGCTTCGGTAACGTGTCCAAAGTCGACTGATAACACTCTGACTTGTATTCAGAGCTAAAGCCACAGTACGTTGCCGGGAACCAGCTTCTATCATTCCCAAACTCTGAGCATTTCTTCCCTGCTTAAATGACGTCGCCGCTCCATAATAACGTTGGTTTTAATCAGTAGTAGGGAAACAGTAGCACTAATAATGTCTTCAATGCGTTGTATGTTTTTATAGGGAAAATATTGACAGCTGATTTTCATCTTTTACCATAGACATTATAATCCTATGGACTGGAAATACCTACACCAAAAACGTGGATACCTACAAGTTCGCCGTGGCACATAAAATGGCGGCCAATGCTAGGGTTGTGCCAATCAAGAAACATAGTGTTACTGTAACGAGTATGGATACTAGTATCCCTAGTACTTTTAGGATAACATAATAGTATTACGACTAGATACCATGATTGAATTATAATCCATGTAGTTACGTAAAAAAATATATAAATTTTCACATTTGCGCTATTGCTTGTAATTAAATATTATACATATACAGGGTGTAAGAAGACACTTAACGAAGCCGAAAGCCACGTATTCTACCCATTATTTGGATCATTTTTTTCCTTTAGACCGTACCTGGGACTCCAAGGGTTCTCGAGATATTGAAGGTCAAAGTTGCATTTTTTTTAAACTTTTTTTTACGAAATCGAATTCTAAGTATTATTACAAAACTTTTTCCCAAACAAACATTATCTGAATTTTCGATATTTCTAAAAAAAATACGCACGCACGTCGATACATTCATATCACAGCGCGTTCCAGCATAGGCGCGTGGCGAGCGTCAAGCCACCCGCCTACGCACACAACGACACGAAACCTGTTTGCTTTACATTGCGCGCAATAAAATTATGAAGTTTTTTTTATACCTAAAAATAAAAGTCGGTTCCCAGCGATAATTTTAGCGTAAAGCTACTTAGTTAGATGTACAGTATGCGTAGTTAACGGCTATGTGATGTGTCTAATTACACCCTGTATTTATGTGTTAGCATTAATTTAAAATTTGACGATTAATTCGGATTGTACAGGTAAACCTTTGGACTTGTTAATTTGTCTTCTTAAAAAGTCTTTTGGTCCCGCCAAGTCTTCTATCACAACAGCCTTCAAATCAGCAATTTTTTTTCCTTCGTATTCTTTCATTGAGGCGTTTCAGTTTTCTGTTGCTTGACATATTTTTCTTTAAAGGCTTTAATCTTCCAGTTTGTAAAACCTGTAATAGAAAAGATAAATAGTTAAATCAAATCAAATTTATTTCAACTTGGCCAATAATTACAGGCACTTTTGAATGGTCAAGACATAAAAATAAATCAGTACAAAATTGTTATGGTGCTACAGTTGTAGTCACAAGACATAATAACTGTGAAAGTACCGTAGGTGCCCATTCCAGAGCGAAGATCTCTATGGAAAAGAACGGACAAGAAACTCCATGGACACTCTTTTTACACTCAACGTAACAAGTTAAGTGTACAGTTAATATTAAAAATAAAATTAATGAAAAATTAAAATAGACCGTGGCAGCTAAGAGATGACCAGTCCCATCTGACAGCGCCTTTTCACGAACATGCCAAATGTATCAGCACTATTAACCAATAACTTAATTATGCACTGTTACAAAATAATTTGCATATTGCATTTTATTGCTAAAAGTTATTTTCAAGTGACAGTTAACAAGTCTTTGACAATTGCGGCGCTTGATGTGCTGCCGTCTGTTTGTCAGAAAACGGTTAAAAATTCAACATTAACATACCTCTTTGTGCACTGTTCCCACAAAGTGATGGGTCAACTGCAATGGTGCCTCCATTACACTAGATGGTTCATCTATTACGGTAGATGGTTCCTTTATTACAATAGATGTACAAGAAACATCAGACTCTGGAAGTAGTTTTTTGTTGGATGTCTGAAAAAAAAATGAAATATGCATTACTCTCCATATAACTTAGGCTAAAAAACCAGGCTGTTATTTAACAATAATTTTAATACACACTTACCGAAAATATTGTAGGTACAGAGTTCTCATGTAACCTAATAACATCAAGTGTTCTGTTAAAACATTTTTCTTCAAAGTGAAGTGAACACATAAGCCAGTCTTTACTTTGAGGACAAAGTTTTTCGTCACCGATAGAGTCCAACCATTTTTTCTTCAATCTTTCATTTTTGGGAAACCTATAAATGATTAGTATTTTTTTTATCAATATATCATTTGGTAACAGTTTCAGTGTAACGAAGGACTAGTATCGGGAACTATTACAGTAACGGTACAACACTATTATTATTGTAAACAAACGAACGAAAATAAGAAATGAAAAATATTGTCTGTAGGACGGAAATAAACCCAAATATTAATACTCTAACCATGAAAACAAGGTCACATAGCGATTTCTTTACCGAAATTGTTCTATTTCATGTAGTTTTGCATGAAAACCTGTTACTAACCTGTACAAAGTCAATTCAGGCTGATTTTTCTTTTTTCTGGCATGACAAGACACAATGGAACATCCAGGCATGTTGAATTACTGTTTCTTAATGGTATCACGCACTTTTAAAAGAAAACACTCCGTAATTTACACAAAAATCTAAATTCAACAAAAAGTAAACAACTGTTTGACAGCAGAACTACCACGAAACTTGGCACATAAAATGGCGAAATGGGCACGTTTCTGTAACTGCGGGAAATATCCCAACAAAATATTCCATTTTGAGCAACAACCGAAATATTGTTGTCTCTTTTGTCAAATATGATTACTGCATTAGAAAGAAAGAGACAAACCAATATTTCACTCTCTGTCTCATGTTTGACTCATATTTGTATAAGCAAAATGTATGTATAGAACATCGGGGCATCTCCATAAAACTTCATCTCAATGTCTTTTACTCGAATTTGATTCACAGTTCCTGATTCAAATTATGAAATGCACCAAAAAGGATCCATATAAATTTATAAAATCATAAATTTATTACAAAGCCACATCTCAATCTCAAGAAATCCGCATAAAAATGCTTGATCCCTAGACACTTTTGATGTGTGTATTTTACCTTAAGATGTTATCTTACGACATTTTATATCGTAAGATAACATCTTACACGAATAATGCACTCTATCTTAAGATACGAAAATATGAAGTACTAGCCTCCGCCCGCGACTCCGTCCGCGCGGATGTCGGTCTTCGTGTGGATGGTTTATTTCTCCATTTTGAGTAACTCTGACAATGACATCTTAAGGTCATAGCACACTTAAACGACTCTGCTCCAACACCGCTCCCACCCAACACCGCCCTAAACTAAGACGACTGCTCGCAGTCCACGCGGTGACAGCTAGCAGGCACCCAGCAGTCCACGCGGCGACAGCTAGCAGACGGCCAGCTGTCCACCCGCCGACCGCTCTCGCTTTTCGCGATAAACACAGTGACTGAGCGACGACGGTGCGGCGACTGCTAGCAGTGAGCGCGCGGACACCGCACCGACCGCTCGTCTACGACGTGCGGCCAGCGAGGCGTCAACTACCGAGCAGTCTGACGGCGGTAAGCTCGCTGACAGCGAGCGGTCTGCTAATTTATGATACTAATGTAAAAAATATCTAAAGAGCAATATTTAAAGCCCATATTTAAATTATATTCTTTTTGCCGGGTGGGAGCAGAGTCGTGTAAGTGGGCTATGACCTTTATAAATATCTATTGGACCCAAATACGGCTAAGCCTATAATAATTAAGGAGATCCCTCTATTGAGCTACTACTGTTGAGCTCGCGTTCTGTAGTTAGTATTTTTTTCATAGTAATTCCGACCTTGTATTTACAAATAACTGATCGGAACAGTAATCAAAAAGGTCGCGCTGAAAAGCACGGTTTAAAATGACACGCATACAATATTAATTCCACGGACGACCGCTCGCCACACTGGACACGTCCGCTCGCATAAAAATTCAGAATTTATATGCATCGCGCGGCGCGGAACGCGGCTCCTTATATAGGAGTCGGGGAGACGTGGCCCACGTGTGCCGCAAACGGTTCAAGCCAAATCCGACTTTCGGCGCTACAGGTTACGGCGCTGAATCCACTGCGGGTAATGCAACGTGTGTTCGCGGTTCTACAGAACAACGTCTATGAATAAAACTGAAAAATAAGATTTTTTTTCTATGTATTTTTCCAGGATAAAAAGTATCCTATTTTATGCCCAGGATAATAAGGTATAATTATACCAAGTTTCATCGAAATCGAACCGTTAGTTTTCACGTGATGCCTGCACATACAGACAGACAGACAGACAAAAATTTTTTTAATAACATATTTGGGTTTGGTATCGATCCAGCAACACCCCCCGCTATTTATTTTTTCAATATTTTCAATGTACAGAATTGACCCTTCTACAGATTTATTATATGTATAGATACTATACATATAATTATCTCGTATGACTATCTATCTATCTATCGTCGTGTGTGACGGTCCATTGAATGGTATGGCGAGCGATATGGTATCTTAAGATAAAATATTATAGTATCTTAGCCGTGTGTGATGCGCTTAAGAGTGTGACAGTCCCTTCCAATCCATCCGGAGTTCCAGGACTCATATAAATACCTAAAAAAGTGTCTTAGAGAGATCTCGTCACCCCCGATGACCCCATCACTCTCCTCCAGGAGAGCAGTTGGGAAACCAGTACTCTCAGAAAACACAAACACAAACCGATTCCATCATTCCGACGCCCGTCGCGACGCCCAAGTCAATGCCCCCCCCCCGCCCCTTGCAAGAGCCAGCCCGCGATGCTGACGCTGTAGCTTTAAAATAGCCCCTAAATAATGATATCATTGCGATCCAGCCTGTCCCTTGCGCTGTCCTCCCTCAGTGACGCCCTAAGCCAAGGTTCGTACCCCACAGGGGGTGCCCTTAGTGTGTGGTCACTTAAGTAGTTTTCTTTAGTTTTAAGCCCCTGGCTGGAGGCCTTAGAGTCATCTATGGCAACCACAGGAAAGTCCGGTTAAGCAGCACCCTACCTCATCTAGGTTGACCTGCGAAATGCCATTGTCAAAAAAAAAAACTTAGAGAGATCATTATTTGATGCTACCTACTGCGAAACTTTTCTATTACAGTTTCGATAATAGATTTACACTTGCTATTTATTTTATTGTGAGACACTACAGACTGTCTTACTCCTGGGGATAGGCCTCCGCCCATTCTTTCCACTTTTATTTTTAATTTTTGTATTATTATTATTATATTTTATCCTACTGATTATATTACAGTTATTATAATGTCGATGTGTTTCTGCACAGGGGATAAATAAAAAAGAATAATTAATATGTGATAAATAATTTATTGTCTGGCGGTATTTTTACAATATCATTGTATGCCTACATCAGTTTACTTTTCATTAATTGTTATTATCACTTTAATTCAACGTCTTAATATAATAATGTTGCATTTTAAACATTGGTAGGTACAAAATGGATGCCTTAAATTATTTTCTGTTGAACATCGCGAAATATACTTACAATTATACATAGTTGTAACTATTTAAAAAGTCGCTTAGCTTTATGTTTTCTTTCCCAATGAATACAAGCATTATAATATATTGATTATATGTATGAAAATTAGAAAATAAAATGTGATTTAGCAAAAAAATAATTAAATGTTTTGAAATAAAAACACACAGTTTAAAATTAATATAAAATAATTTAAGACACCCACTAAACACGAAACAAATAAGGATTTTATTCGAGATGACGCCCCTACATTAAAAACTATGTTTTTACTGAGAACACAGTTATGGCACATAACATCAGATGCTGTGTTTCGTTATTTACTTTTTACATAAAATGTCATGATTTTTTTACGTTTATTCTACTGATTTTTATGTCGTTTGCAGAAGTGACTTCTTTGTAAGAAAAAAATATCAGAAGCAAATTATAATGGTTAAAAAAATATATGCTTTACAAAATCTCAAGTTTTTGTGTCTTCTAAGGAACAGCATTGCATTTTGCGAGACATAGATTCGAGCAGTATTACCAACATATATACTTTTTTTTTCAAAATCTTGATTAATTTACGCACTAAAAAAGTATAATTTTTAATTTAAGTCACTTCTGCCAACCACTGTCCACTAAATACGTTATAATGGAAGATCGACAACATTTTTGTTTTGTACCTATATTTTTAATCGCAACACTGATTCGAGACTCATTCCTTTACAGACAGACAAAACATAAAAGTTACACAAATTACAATAATTATACGTAGGGAACAAGTCTTGTAGTCACTTAATCTACAACTATATTTAATGAGATAACTATAAATGCAAATTACGATTAATCTAGCGATGCTTTGGCATTGACAAAACATGGTATTTTACTCTGTGTTCAGTACATTTTGACATTCCAAGATGGCGCCACTTTGACAGCTAATATCAAAAATCTGTCTGTTTATTTGTTTTTTTCGCCAAGTCTCAAAAAGGGCTATTGAAGGACACCGTGGATTTTAGTCAGTCTGACAGTCCCTCCCGCCCTGCCCGAGGTCGGACTCATTTGATGATTTTACCACGATAAAAAAAAAGTCTCAAAATATACTGGGCACACAGTATTTTTTTTTATTAACACTTATGTTTTGATACTTTTAGTTCGGGGAATGATAAATACTGTGGTTAGCCAGTATAACACTGTTTAAGAAAAAGAAAAAAATATCATTCTAAATGTGTTTGCGTTGTTGTAAATGATAAGATGAAAATTATTTTAAACTTTACATAATTCTGAAAACTGAATATAATTAGTTTGGATGCGAAGTTTTACTGCTTTGATATGGTCATCAAGCTTTTTATTAATATGATAATGATAAAAATCACTCTTTTCAGATATAAAATTCGCTCCATTTTAAAGCGATTATTGTTAATTAAAAAATGTAATATTTTCTCGTGTTATAAACACGCTGAAGAAAAGAGAAAATTGGGAAATTTTACATAAAACAATGTTTGTAAAAATGACACTGGTAAATTATACCGCTTATTATGGAATCAGCACCTGCTTTAAGGAGTAGATAAATTCGCCTAATAATTAATTAATATTAAACAAAAATTAACAACAAAAATCGAACAATCACTTAGAACGAATGGTAATAATATTTAGTAATATCTTTACATATATTTACAATTTTGGTAATATTTTTTAACCGTATACTAATACAAAGACGAAGTTTAACTTGTAACTAGGAAATTTACAATAACAGAGTAACAAAAATCTTATAATATTGAGGGCTTGTATGTACATGAGCCAATATATTAAGAATTTTTAAACTTTCTGTACTCATATGAGCCCATACTCATTTGAGTACAAAAAGTTTTGAAGCAATAGTAAAAACACATAATTAGCCTTAGTTACACCTTTTATGTATGTAGAGACAAACATAGTCCTTATTATTTTACAAGATACATTACAATGGCGTAACGCAAGCTATCTTGCTTTTTATAGTTTTTATAATATAACATTGAATCGAAAATTTCAAACATCGATTTGGCATTGATATGCAGTACAAGTTTAATTTTAATAATCATTAATTTATTGCACATTTAATTTTATTTTATTTCAAAACGAGAGGATACATTCTTATTCTAGGATAATTACAAGAAATTCCGGTGAAGCAACTTAAGCATTTATGTTTTTGCGAGCAATTTTTTGAAAGTACAATTTGTTATTAGCAGGACTTTCAATAATAACTATGACTTGACATTTCATCAAAAAACAAACTGTTTTACAAATTATATTATCTGTGGTCCTTCCTGCGAACTTTTCGGAATGGACATCTTAGAACTTTTGATAACCGAATAACAGATGGCGCTAGCAGTAGCCAAGTCATAGTAGTTAATATGTCAAGATTTTTGATGAAATATCAGCGTGTTTCCTGCATCGCTTGTAACAGATCAGTACGCCAAGAACCTAAGAATCAAATTCATAGCACAGGCGTGTCAGTGACCCTCGCTGGTGTAGGCACGTTATTATTGGCCGTCGCATCCTGGTTATTGGCAGTACAATAGAACTGCTTGTGCGCCTTATAAGTGTTCACATACTTGAAGGAAATGTCGCAAGACTTGCAATAGTTTGGAGTCTCTTCTAGTTCCGTATCTGGTTCCTTTTTGATGTCAACTGTGGTGGGGGGAGGAACGGGGGAGGTTTGTTCCTCCTCTGGTTCATCGGTAGCATGGACCAGGCGGGCATGTCGGACAACGTTGCCCCGGTATGTGGAGGTGTATGCGCAGCTACCGCAGCGGTGGACGCGCTCGCCGCCCACTGCTGGGCTTGGGGAAGTCGCCTCACGACTGTCCTCTTCTAGGACGCAGGAGATGTAGCTCTCTTCCTGGGGAAATAAGGGTTTCAAGGTTAATAATGGTTCACCGATGCTGGTTTTTAGAAGGGAAAATTATTGCAGATGAGAAATCTTTGGTAGTTATTAAATTCGTAAAAAATACTGCTGCAGATGATGTTGACCAGCATAGAGATGAGAAGACTTTAATGTTCTAAAACTTTTCTAGTAGGTATGTTATTTTGTGATACAAACTTACCTGTAGATCAGCCGGCTTCTTGTTGTTGAAGTGCATGCGTATATGAGTGCGCATGCCTCTCAGCGTGTTGCCTCTGTACCGGCAGATGGTGCAGCGAAACGCCTTGACTCCAGCGTGCGCGTCCATATGACGCTGTGCAGCCGCCGCCGTCGGCGACACCACATCGCAGCACGGGCACTTCCACCCACCCTCAGACCCTGAAGTAGGTCGAGGAGCCTCAGGAACACTTCGAGGAGACCGCGTCTCTCGCTTTGTGCAGTAGAAAGATTGATGAGTTGTCAGGTTGTCCAGAGAACTGAAGTGGATTCCACACGCCAAACAGATCAGCTGACGGTACTGTGGTGGCGGACCAGGTTCCGGAGGTGCAGGACTCGCGCGTTCTTCGCCACCACCCGCTGAACAGTAGTGTCGCTTGTGGATCCGATAGTTCTCGTACTTACAGAAAACTATGTTGCACTCTTTGCATTTTGACACTCCCTGTTTCACAAGCACTTGGGGAGATGCCGCGGTAACTGGTAGTTCAGATGCGAGTCGCAATGCTAGAGCCGGAGGAAGAATCGCAGGAGGAATGATTGGAGTGAATTTCTCTTCAGGAGGTGATGGCACACTCGGAGGTTTTGGAGTTGGCCCTCGAGAGTTTAATCTCCGTCGCTTTGGTGAACTTTCTGCGCTCGGTGATGAAGATCGTCGAGAAGGAGATGGCGTTCCTGGAGATCCTGGAAGCGAAGGAGCACATACGATCTGCTCGGGAGTCGTTGATCGGAGTCTATTCTCTTTTTCATGCTCATCAGTTACCACTGATTCTGGTGACCGTCGCACACTAAGATCCAAAGGGGTTGCGCCATCTCTTGATGGCTCTCGAGGACGGTTGGCTGATTTTAAAACCTCATTTTCTTTTCCTTCCGCGTTTAAGTTTGACAGTGCCCGACTGATGGGTTGGAATGTACCATTTGGTAATAGAAAGCATGGCGTATCTGGATCAGGTAATGTTGTACCGGGTAGAGTGCTGGCGCCCCGTAATAACGAGTAGGGCACTATGAGAATGGGATTCGTGGGTAACGCCAATGCGTACTGGTTCTGGTTTTGTGCTGGAGGCGTAGCTCCTGGCGAGGGCGGCGCAGACCCTGACGTGGCAGAGCCGCCTCGAGCCGCAGCTAAGGCCTGTTTCACAACTTGTCTTGTGCTGCAGTAGTGTTGTTTATGAGCTCGGTAGGTTTTGATAGAGCTAAAGCGAATATCACAATCGGCACAGTAGCGATCCTGTACCGGTGGACCCTCCGTCACTTCACCGTTAGAGGTCGGCGTCGGAGCAGGGGTTCCACTGCTGACTGGAGATGAGGAGTGCATCCTCATGTGGCGGTTCAAACTCACTTTCTTATCTGCACTATACGAGCAATAAGTGCAAGCATATTGCTTGCCTGCCGGGCGGGGAGTCTTTGCCTCACTGCTAGACTCATCTACAGTTGGATCGGCTGTGGCGTTTGGCTCAGCAGGCTTCGGCAGTCTGTTCGAACAGTAATGTTCTTGATGAGCTTGCAATGTACTGAGAGATGAGTAGCGAATGCCGCATGGCTTGCAAATGTAACTGGGTGGACCAGTCGCAGGAAACAGCCCTGGGAAGGCAGCAGCCGTTATGGCGAGGTAGTCTCTTGCTTGCGGCGCAGGTGGCGGCGGCGGAGATGGCGAGGGTGGCTCATGTTTGAGCGTGGTCGCCTGCGGGGCCAGCGCGGGGTCTGTGGCAAGACTTGTGTTGAGGCGTAGGCGAGGCGGCGAGGCGGCAGGTGATCCCCCCGACGCAGGCGAGACGCCTCCACTGGAGGCAGCCCGTTCACCCTCTGAGCTCGGTGTGCGAGGTTCTCCCGGCATCGCCTCGCTCTCGTTTCCCCATTCCTCGTCCTCACCTGAAAACAAAAAGAACAAAAGTCAAAATCTATTAACTGTGCAAGTGCGCACCTAAATGTAAAATGTGGGAGCAAAAAGAATGCATGCCATATCGGCTCCTATTAGTGTTGTTAATAGCTGTGCGATGGTGAGTTGGCAGCGATGTCCCGCGATAGTCGTCACTCGTCACGTTTCGTCCCGTATCTGTCGACGTCAGTCAGATGGAGCCTCGCGAGTCGAGGCATACATTAGCGCTCCTAATTGAGACGTGGCCGCGCTATGTAAATGTCGCCGCGTGGGTGGGGCGCGCGCAACGGCCACTCGTCTTAACAAATGCGAGAAATGTGAACGAGATTAAGTTCGCGCACCCGGGACGGTTGATCCGTCATTACGGCCAATGCTCGTCCATCAATATCGTGAGCGGGCCCGCGGCCAAACAGAACAAAAACTTAACGGACCCCGTTGTAATTGGATCTGATTTCCAGAAAACGCTCGCTCACCTTCCTTTTTGAGCGACAACGATCTCTACCGAGCGAGGAATTAACCTATCTTTCGCGCAGCGATCTCGACTCAAAACGCCAATTAATGAGAGGCTCAACTTCATTCTCCTGGCCCTGTGAAGATCATTATATGGGCACGACAGCGAGATGGACGCGACGATTGGTGCGGCCGCGCACCGACCGCCATCTCGCGGTAACGAACACTGCTCGGATCGGATTGCGTTCGGGTCACGCTATCCTAGTGTGCGCGCGTTCCGATTGGTCATTACGATTGCTCGGTGACGCGCGATTGGCCGACTAATGCTGCTTTTATCTGGCAGCTTAATGTTAGCGTCATACCGAACGCGAGCTTATCGAGCTTCGTTAGTCGCGCTCCAGCTTCTGTTTTTCGCTAAATAAGTTATAAGCTTGTGATTGTTGGCTTGGCGAAAGGTTGTCCGGACAATCAGATAGATGGCGTGACTTGGTGTCGTTTATGCAGCGCTCGCGAACTGAACGTCGATTCGTTAAATGATATACATCTGTGCCCTTTGTCTTTATAAACATGTCATTGCGTCCGTACAAGAGAGAAACATGCGACTCATGTATTCGTTGAAAGCTAACCCGCATAGTTTTGACTAGAACTTCACAATGAGCTGGTTAGATTAAGTGTACCCTTTGACTGCGAAGTTGCCTCACGAATGCAGGAGAACAATGCATGTTGTATGAAAATTCATGGAATTAAATTAATGTTAAATGTTTGGTTGCAACAAGGCCGACAAGCGTCATACACGTGCCTACACATGTAGGAAAAAAAAAACAAAGCGGCCATCTTGTTGAGGTTTTATCTGGTTTGAGATCAGGGTCCAATTAAAATAGTCGTGCATCAGTGGCGTCACAATCTTGTTGATATAAATCTGTGATTGTGACGCCTGTGAGCGATCACCTAGCTCCCCGCTGCCACTACCACGGACCACGAATGATATCTCGATTGATAACTCACCGTAATCACTGTACACACAAGACTATCTCCAGATAATAAAATAAATAAATATGGACGTTCATTAAATATTTGTTTAGGTACTTGTGTAAATATAGCGTAAGTGAACGGTAGAATTATTTACGTCCTGACTTTGTCGAGTCCTTCATGTGTCTGTTTTAATCTTTACATTGAAAAGTTCATCAAGTAACCCTGCATAAGTTATTAGTTACCTACTTTTATATATATAATTTACATAAGTTATTAACTACCTATAGAATAGATCCGTCATGTTGTATACGAAGTGTGTTGTAAACCGGCCAACAATGTGAGAAATCCTACCAATTGACACATTTACAGCGTGCTGAAACCGATCCTGTGCTAGATATCAACCATCGCGTTTTCCACACATTTTCTTGTGCTTCATTAAACGAATTAGTAATTTAAACTTCGAAATTCAAACCACCATACGCCCGATATTTCCAAAATAATCGTTTGAGTCCATACGTATTCTCTAGGTATTTTTATAAGGCTTACTCCTTGAGCATTCTTTACCTTTACGAACTAAAATTTCAGCCTACCTTTCCTGTATACACTTAATATTTTACCTAGTGACCTACAATAATGTACGTACGCACGTGGATAAGCTGAAAGCAGTATAATAAGTATTGGAGCAGGCGGGGTTCTGTAGTTTCTGCCTAATAATAATCTGGCAGAAAGTTGTATTACACAAAATGTAGATATTTATGTAGATGGTGAAGTGAAAAGTCGGTGGTCCCGCGGAGTTAAGTACTTTTCCTATAGGTTTTATTTAACTTTTAATGAAAAACATGCCGTAAATATTTATCAAATTATCTAGTTGACAAGAATTGGCTCCCAAATAATTTAGAAGGTCAGCGTAACTCACGTGACAACCGATGGTAGTGGTCATCATATGGTATGCGACTTACACCTTGAAATGAGCCGATTGTCTGATAACATGAGATAAAAACTGATTCATTGAATATTAATGTACGTCTAAGTATTATTATTATCTTGCTCTGCACTGAGACACTGTTTGGTTACTTAGATTTTTTAATGAGACGGTTAGTTTGTTTCGGCTCGATAGATGGCGGGCGGTAGTAGTAGTGAACGTCGATAGAATGAAGTTTTATTTTTAGAAGAAAAAGTAAATTGTGAATGGACGATGCGAAAGGAACAATAAGTATCGTAGCGAGTGGTTTTCTACAGTTTTTACCTGCCCCCATAGGCAATGATGTAAGTTTATGTAATTACTAGCTTTTGCCAGCGGCTCCCCGTCTTATTGCCTATGTCACTCAGGACAGGACCAAAGCAGCTTTCAACTGGTGAAAGAATTTTTGAAATCGGCACAGTTTTTGAGTTTATTCAATACAAAAATACACACAAAAATGTAAATCTTTCCTCTTAATTAGCGATGTATCCGATACCGATACCGATATATCGGCGATACTTCGCGTTAGCCGATATATCGGTATCGACGATATTTTATGACCGATTCAACGATACTTTTTAATTAAAAAATGTAGTGTAAACGAGCGTGTTATCTCGTCTATTTTGTTGCAAACAAGGCACGAACTATGCCTGGGGAAACCTTTGCCAAACAAACTTGCGAAATCGCCTTTCTCCGAAAAATTTAAGATCCTACCATACTTTTTTTGAAAACAAAAATGTTATAATTTTAATTACTAAAATTTATAATTATCTAATATTTAGTTAAGTGACTACTTTTTATATTAATAAAAAAAAATCTGACTTGTGATTTATTTATTTTATCTTAATGCACAGTAAGCGTCTCGGTATCGGTATCGGTATCGCCGATATTTTGACAAGAATATCGGTATCGTATCGGCGAAAAGACGTATCGATGCATCCCTACTCTTAATATTAGTGTATAGATGTATGAAAATGAAATGAAAATTACCCACTAAACTTATTGAAAAACCGGCCAAGTGCGAGTTGGACTCGCCCATGAAGGGTTCCGTAGCAGCAAGCATAGATTAGAGATATAATTATATTGAGATTAGTAAGTAATATACACAAACAATAAAAATAACTTTGTTTTTCATAGTATTTGTATGAATGGCAAAGTTATATTTGCGGTTTTTGAAAATGTACTATATCTCAAAAACTGCTAACTGTAGGTATCTCATCCAAACCAATTTTCGTTGGTAGTTTTGGTTGAGGTCTACATTATATATTTTTTTTTAGTTTTATCATTCTCTTATTTTAAGAGTTACGGGGGGGGGACACACACTTTTTACCACTTTGGAAGTGTCTCTCGCGCAAACTGTTCAGTTTCGAAAAAAATGATGTTAGTAACCTCAATATCATTTTTGAAGACCTATTCATAGATACCCCACACGTATGGGTTTGGTGAAAATTTTTTTTTTTGAGTTTCAATTCTAAGTATGGGGGGCACCCCCAAAATTTGTTTTGTTTTGATTTTTGTGTGAAACTCCTAATGCGGTTCACATAATACATCTTTCTATCAAGTTTCAACAGGATAGGTCTTATACTTTCGACAAAAAGTGGCTGTGACATACACTGACAGACAGACAGACAGACAGACAGACAGACATGACGAATCTATAAGGGTTCCGTTTTTGCCATTTGGCTACGGAACCCTAAAAACTGAAATGATTAGAGGCTTTATCACGATTTTTTGTGAGAAAACGGGAACTCTGATCTGATTTTAATTTGATGTCGTTCATTTACCTACCACAGGCGCTTTTTCATTTTCATACAATTTACGTCATAATACTTAATTACGCTGTACGCCCAATTACGTACCTACAATTCATGCTAAAGTTTCACTCAGTTATGTGACCTATAACAAGATACGAGAACATAGTTTTGTATTTCAGCCAGTCCAATTAGAGCTTCCTGTAAAACAAAGCTAGCTAGTCAACCATAGTTGTAAATATAATGGGTAGCCCTCTTGAAAGGACTACGTTCATAACTGGGGTACCTACCCAATTGATGAAAGCTACTGTACAACATTTTATGATTTTTTATCTGTGTCAAATCAAATCCAACGAACATGAATGATAGAGACTAATGCACGAGTAACAAAATTAAAATTAAGTAAGTAGAGTAACTTGAATTAAACCCAACATAGATTAAAATGTCAATCAACCTAGACAAAAATCTAAACAAAACCAATCTTTTCATCTAAACCAAAAACAAAATCTATTACCATTTTCTTTTTTTAAACATGTCGTCTTAACGTCACTACACAACATTATGGCCGCCATTACCAGTGTTGCCAGATTGAAGAAAAAAAAAGCTTCCAAAAAAGGTTACTAACAAAGAGTTGAGTGACAAAGTCGGACGAGATTATCGTTGCATACATCTTGATTTATTTGTGTTTGTTGTGCTAGGGAGTGTGTACATCTATCAAGCGTGTGGACTGTGCGATAATATCATAGGTGTTTAATACTAGCAGTGGGAATGAATTGAATGGAGTTGATGTGCTGTAAGTAACTCGTTTCGCGATATCCAGAGATAAGTTCCCAAACTATGTATTGTTGTCAAGTTTTTGCTTGATTATGGACTGAAATCTAATATTGGTAGAGCAAATCTCATGTCTTTAAAGTTTCATTAAACGATTCGGTTAAATAATCTGACAGTTAAATCTGTCTGACTGCTTTACTTTATTGGGTTTTTTCACTGCCAGTTGCTAAGTAGTGGTAAAACGTGAATTATTTTAAAACGGAACTTAGTTCGGAAAACAGTTCAACGTGTTTTAACACCAGAGCCCTTATCACGAGTTTTCACTATTTTACTTTACAGCGTCTTTGCAGTATTTACAGCGTTTATTGTATGGAAAATTGAACAGCGCCTCTGGTGTACGAAGAAAGAATTAATTTTTCCTTGAAATTTGTCAAAGTCCCAGTTTACTTTACGTCACAATAACTGAAAACTCATGATAAGGCCTCTGATTACAAATGGAGCAGTTATACAAAGTTAGACTGAAACCTGTTGAAAATCACTGCAAAGAAACGAAACGCTTTGAAAACGTTTACCATTTGTCTGGACTCTTACAGCCTTGCTACAAAAACTTAGACATCTGTTGAACACTTGTCTAAAAAAAGTGTGACTGCAAAACGGACCTTACTTCAACGACATAATCTGACGTTTTTTTAGACAAGTGTTCAACAGACGTTTAAAAGTTTTTGTGGTACGACAGTTAGGCGTTTGTGTGCGAAATGTACACTATTAAACTAATCTACTACATCGACGACATATTAATTTCATTTTTCTTAAACTAGAAGAAGAAGAGAAGAGAAGTGAGAGAACTCAGAGTATAAACTCTATCCAATAAGACCTTATAATGACCAACACAGCATCAACCCCGATTCCAGCTCATTACTTCAAAATCATATCAAAATTTCCAACGACTCCCAGCCACGCTATATACACATAAAAAATATTCTGAAGTACGTATCAAGGTGGTGATCTCTCGCAAGTGTCCGCGACTGTCCGGCAGGATGAACGTCGTGCGTCACGATCGGACGCGCATTAACATATCGCCGGTTCGATTCCGCTATCGTTACGCCCTATGCTGGGTCTGACTGTGGGACTAGTGTCCGTTTTGGTACGGTACGTTATTTTTGCTTGATTTGTGAATGGGTACTCAATATTAGAGTCTACCTGCTTTAATATAGAGCTGAATCTGGTTTGCTGGTGTGCCAACATGCTCTGGACCTCGTGGTGGATTACCGTACTCACATAGAGAAAACCTTCGTCCCAGCGTACGAACATAGGCTGACCATGCATAATAATTATGTTGGATTGAGACTACAAATGACTTTCTTTTAATCAACAATAGTCAGCTAGCTTTATAGCTAGATGGGTATCATAACTCTCATATAAATTCCAAAGAAATTATTACGGGATATTGTGTTGTGCAAAAAAAAAGAGAACTGAAAAAATCAATAACATAAATCATTGACTCTATTCTCAATATGAAATTAATTGATTTCACTAATGCAAAAATCAAGTCAAATTCATCAAGCACAATCTTCACTATCAATCAATTACCATTACAAGTACAGAATCTAACAAAAAAATCACTCAACATTGCAATGGAGACGGTGTCGAGCAAAAACGTTAGTAAGTAAGCGTTGTACGTAGTAGATAAACATTTCCTTGTGGTGTCCACGTCCTGTCTCATGACGAATAAATCTAGATGTCCACGCGGCCCGCGATAACAGTAACGTACAGCCGCGATGTTGGTATGAGACCGCGATAAATGTTGCCACGCTTAGTTCGTTATCTTTGGTGTTGCTTGAGGAAAAAATTGCAAGTTCTACCGTAGAAATTTTGTTTATGGTTTCTTGGAGATTTTCTGCGAAGCTAAGACGTTTACAGGTTTCAGAAAAGTTGGTACCTATCTAATATCTTTTATTGATATTTGAATAAGAACATTTGATAATCATAACTGCATCATCGTTATAATAGTTAAAGCAAAAATCTACTTTCAGGAAAGTATTTACAAGAGCTTTTCGGTTCAATGTTATACTGGATTCAATTAAATGAAGACGCTATGTTTATTTTTAGCTTCATTGAGTTAAAAACATCAACAAGCAGTCCATTGATTACTCATTTCTAAAGAGGTCAAAGTACCTTCCCCATAAAAGTTCTACTAGCAATTACACTCACAATTCTTCCGTAAAAAAAAAAAGATTATAAACACTCGGAACCCAAGTACGTAAAGTACACGTTTATACAATATTAATTACACACTTTAATTAACCCAGTTTTACGTGCTAACTAAATATCGTCAAAGCAACCCCTTGCCGGCAAACGAGTGGCTGTAATCGTATAGCGAAATCTCAACCTCCATGTATGATTGATGTGGGATTTAATATTCATGAGGTGTTGCCACATGTGTGAGGAGGTAGGTTTGGTAGATTTTGATGTGGTATTTTTGGCAACACTTTTTGGTTCAGTGTGGACATGGGTTGATATTTGCAGAGGAATTGCTGATTCAACTTTATTGTTAAAGATGACTTAAAAATAAGTTGATTATTTATTTTACAGTTAGCTCTATAACACTGGGTAAATATCCAATATTATGTGAGCCCAGAGCGGGTTCAATATGTTTGAATTGTTATTGAAAATTGAAACGTTGCATTAAATTTTCTATTATTTTATGCCTGCATAGAGATTTTCTCAAAATATCAGAATGATGTTTTTCCTATCACACAATATAAATACCTAATTTTGTTACACCAATAATCTCACAATAATACCTACCTATGGTTATTCTTTACGAACGTTAACGATACCGATGATATAAGATAAAAAATATTTAATAACACCGTATCAGAAAGATCAACATTGTTTCGACACGTATCCGAGTCATTAAAGTTTAACATATTAACAATCTTGTACTTACGGCTACCCACATCAAGGTATGCATAACTAGTTTGACTTGGCCTCGCTTTATATGATCTTTCTGAACTATGAACGGTCAGCTTATGCTGGTTTTGTATAGCTTAGTGTTGCCATGTGTACAAAAGATGCGGAACTAACACATTTTATCGCCCGAATGATCACTTCATCTCACTTTCACATCTCAAGTCTTTGGGCTGTGTTAACATTAAATGTTTAATTCAGTGATGTTCTATCGCATTTACACTAAATTAGTGAGGTCATCACTAGTGATTTGAACGCAAATTATATAACGTATTTTTCCTACCCCTCCCCTATTCTTTTCTGATTAATTTCGTTGCAGGATTCAAGACAGGTAAATTCATTCTCCGTGACACATCGAGCTTTATTGTCTCGGCGCTTTTCTGGTGGTTGCCATTGTTGATTCTGGCTTTCAGGAGTTGCAGTGGTTTGGGAATAGTGTGGTGGTTTGTCCCAAAAAATTAAAAAGGGCTGGAGTCCGAAACCCCAAGACAAAAGCACATATTTTTAGTGTCGTCATTTTTGCTCTAAAAACGGTGAAACAAAGCACTGGGAAGATAATATATCTTTAAAACTAAAATTGATAGATAAGTGGCAACACTATAAAGCATGATTGGGCCAGTGGTGAGTGATAGGCTGCTGCGCTGGGTGTCGCAGATTTGATTTCCGGACGGAACAAATATTTGAATGAACTCGAGTCTGGCAGTTTGTGTATGTGGGTTTTAATGCTTATAAACTCACCCAAGACACAGGTGAAATTCTTAGAAGCCCCTCACTTTGAAGAGAAAACGCGCTTAACAAAGTTTTTTAAGAGAAAATCGGAGTGAATTGCGGCAACATTAAAGGCTGATTTTTGAAGTTACGTGACACAAAATCACGATTTCGAAACATCATTATTTAATTAGAAAAAAGTACCACCTTAGGGGTTTTAATATGAGGCCTAATTGCCAGTCAATTTAAAAGTCGGTAGCAGTAACTTTACATACAAAATTATAGCTGACCGACTTAAGTGCCTTGCATTTAGAACTTATATTAAGCCCTTAGGGGTCTTTTGAACACTCTGACTTGAGTTACGGTGTCGATGTTCGCTGATGTGTAGTTTACATTCTAATTTTGAATTTTAAAGTCCTTATTGGTTCTCGACCACGCATTTTGTTTGATAATACCGCCTTTGGAAGCTAAACTTTGACCATCAACGTCTGTAACATAAATAAGCAACTTTTTATATTGCTGACAACATTTGGTTTTTTTTTTATTTTGGTATTGTAAAATCATCAAGTGAGTCCTGGGTGAAAATTACCTACTTAGATTTTACTGACTGAAAGTTCACAGTTCACCCCGCTCTTCTGTTGCCCTTTGCGATTCAGGGCCACAGTATTCTTCATAGACAATCCCGCGAGTTTTTTTTGCCTTAAGACCTTATTTCAACAGAAGCCTGGTTGGTACATAAAATATGTCCAAAAAAAAATACAGAACTCTTGTACCCACCCACTAACCTTCTCTACAGACTGCTGAGTGAAGATCCACTTTTTATTTGTGATCAATCCTACTTTGATCCAACGTTTACCCAAGTTGTTCTGGCCAATGTCCTTACCTTGAATATTTCACATTTCCTGTTCAGTTCACTTTCTTGTACTTCAGAGCTTTATTTAAAAGAAATGGTAATCAGCAGTATTCGTTTACACTAGAAGCCGATCTCACCATAGTTGGGCAAAAACGAAGCAGATAATTTATTATGACCGGAACTCAAACAATTATTACAAAATGCCGTCTCCATTAATTTCCTACTCCTAAGCCATGCGTATTTAAAAACACAAGTAAGTACCCCGATCGAATGTAGATACGGCTGAGGAAATTAAACATTTCACAAGTAATTGCTTTCTTTGTTATTTATCAGGACTTCTTTTTGACATTCAGACTGTAATATGTTTCTTTTTTGTAATATTGCAGAATCGCCCTGCTCGAATCTTGGGCCGGATTTGATGAAGGAGGTGAAGTTGCTCCGGTTGCGGTCAGATCTTCGATGGGTGACCGATTTTACTCTCATCTTGAAATTCAGCAAGCTACAGATTTTTAGTAAAGGAAAGTGTAAATTAATTATTTTTAGACCAAAAACACTTGGAATCGGTATTCGGTACAAATAAACTTAATCCTAAGCTTTGTACTTAGACCTTTTCTGACAAAATTGTGATATGGCGTAATTTTTTCCACCTTAGATATTAGCGAGACTAAAAAGGCCACTTTAGCAATATCGTAAAATTACAATTCTTAGTAGGTAATTAATAAAGAACAATTTTATTGCAATTGTATCAGCAACATTGCTAAACTGTTGTTTTTAGACAGGCCTCTGAGAGCCTAGACAGGTGGGTAGCAATTATTTTCAAAACCTTTAGAAATCCTACAACGATTTTATCTAAAGCTTTTGGAACCTTACGTCAATTCAATGCATTCATTATTTTATCATCGCTATTTTGGTGATAAAATTCACATTATCAAGGTTGCATTATTAAATAAATAAAACATTGAAATTAATAGATTTAAAAAATCTAAAAACCCACGTTTTTAAATGTCCTAAAAATGAGAAAATAACCCTACGGGGCTGAGAGAGGGGCCACTCAAAACGTGGGGGCGTATATTATTTAAGGGATTATTTATGGGATATATGTATTTACATGACGCGTAATAGATCGTGGGTGTAACTTGCAAAGATACGCCCCCACGTTTTGAGTGGTCCCTCTCTCAGCCCCGTAGGGTTATTTTCTCATTTTTAGGACATTTAAAAACGTGGGTTTTTAGATTTTTTAAATCTATTAATTATTTTATTATTTTTATCTTTGTTCATCGGGTTCGAAGCTACCCTGAAAATTTTAGCCTGCTAGCTTATCGGGAATGCCTCAAAGCCTGTCCGCCATCTTAGACGTCCGCCATATTGGATTTAAGTCACATGACTATTTTTTTTGTATTCCTGACAGCAAACCCTTTCCTTTGATACTCATATCATAGGGGTGGATTTCAAACAGCCAGTCTGCCATCTTGGACGTCCGCCATATTGGATTTAAGTCACGTAATTAATTTTTTCGTACTCCTGACAGCAAACCCTTTAATTTGATATCCACATCATAGGGGTGCATTTCAAATAGCAGGTCTGCCATCTTGGATGTCCGCCATATTGGATTTAAGTCACGTGACTATTTTTTTCGTATTTCTGACAGCAAACCCTTTCATTTGATACCCATATCATGGGGATGGATTTCAAACAGCCAGTCCGCCATCTTGGGGAGGCTGCCATATTGGATTTGTTATGACATTTCTTAGCTAGTCGTGTATTGTCATCAGAACTCAGATCGTGTGCAAAATTTCAGCCTGCTAGCTTATCGGGAAGTGCCTCAAAATTGAGTTGCAAAAGTCCAACCGGAACGACAAACAAACAAACAAATAAACAAACAAACAAACAAGAAAAGTGAGTGTATAAAAACGTGGGAAAATAGGCCTGGCCGATAAGAAAATGTTAATTGTTTTTTAAATATTACTTACCTATGACATTAATAATCCGCATGACATTTCCGTATACGTAATAATGATTGCCAGCACAAAAATAAAATTGGTAGTTATACTAACTATTAATATAAGGGTATGTGCACTGATTATTACCTATTATTAATTTAATAACCAGTAGGTATTTTTTTAATCGTTGTAAAATCATCAAATGTGTCCTCCCAACAGAGCGGGATGGGAGGGACTGTCAGACTTGTACTGACTAAAAACTACGGTGATTCTTCGATAGCCCTTTACGTTCCAGGTTCACGGTTATCCCGATGTTACAGTCGCGCGATCAACGAGTAAATATTAGCTAATTAGCCGTTACAATTGATAACATTCATACTCAAAGGTATGTTGTTTACCTTATTTAAAATCTACTATATAAAAATAAGTCGGGTTTTCCTTCCTGACGCTATAACTCCAGAACGCACGAACCGATTTCCACGGTTTTGCATTCGTTGGAAAGGTCTCGGGCTCCGTGAGGTTTATAGCAAAAAAAAAAAAAGTTACTTAAAACGAAGCCATCTGGTGGCGAAACGGAGTTCGCCGGGTTTGCTAGTCTTTTAAGTATAACAAGATGATCTAGAACTTTAAAAGAAATAGATTCTTTAATGAGACCTTAATAGCACTCTATCTTCGATTGCTTCGATCCCAAATACTTTAAGAAACACCATCATGCAAAATGTATGTAGGAAACATAACGTAAAAAATGGTTATATCAACATTCTTGAAAAATCTTTCACCGTCATGCATTTTAACAATTTCAATTTCCCAATATAACACTAGTATGTTCTCTCGACATGCAATCAGCATTCGCAGTCGTAGAAACATTAAAAAACTCTTTAACACACAAAAAAGTCTAATTCTGATAGGCGCGGGTCTATTACCGTGGCACGCCGTAACTCAGAAACAAGTAAACACGGCAGTCTCGACATTTGCATTACTATCGAGTTTTTAAATCTATGCAAAACGCGACGATACGTTGCACGGGCTCACGAGTCAACCCCCCCACCGCGCCTTCAGTAAAAACACATGCGATTTCATAATACGTCCCCCCATAACTCCACCTGTGCCACGTTTTGATTAATAACCCAGGATTACAGCACAACAGATTATAATACAATTTGAATACACACTTTTTAATAACAATCCTCGTAATACACCGCGAAATTGATGATAAAGTGATAATACACATAAATAAACAGCTTAAAACTTGCGTCCACGCATCGCTGGAGGCGTCAAAAGTAGGCGGTACTTATGATGAATAACGTGACGGAATCCGACGTCCAATCGGATCGATCTCGATTTTAATTATACGAATCGAGAACATCGAGACGCCTATAGATCGAATATTAATATGTCGATTGCGCACGCGGCGATATCAACAGCCTGGCCTTTGATTCCGCCGTTCGAATTTCGAATGCGTAATTTGATTTGAGTCCGCGACATTCCGCGAAACAGATGCACACGATAACGGTCTTCCGCAAAAGATTCAAGATAGTTATTGCCAACTGAGAAAAATAAAAGCACAATTTATAACTGCTAGCATCAAGTGATCTTGATTTTAGTTTATTTGCATTCCGTGGACGTACTGTCTGTATTTTATTCATGTGAACATGACAGTGCGATGGGCCTACCTGTACGCAATAAAAGAAAACGAATTGAATTAAAACTAACAAAGCATTGTTACTGTGAAACGGTCACGTCAAACCGATCCATTTCCTTTTTGTATTACAGCACAATCTCGATGTCGATAGGATCTAGCAGTCGTAGCACGCCTACGACACGAAAATAATTAACTCGGTCCACCGTCAAACATCATGTTTAACATCGGCTACTCCCATACCAATTACTACCGACAATCGATCGACTCACAAAAACAGGCGCCCAACACTAGCCCCGACTGGTTTGAAAAAAAAAAGCTCGGCCTCGGCTCGTCGCCCGAGAACGTGTTAACGAGCGTTTGATGGATCGCGCTACAATCTAATACCGATGTTCTTAGCACTACTACAATTTTCATGAACCTGTACATGTTTTTATGTCACTTTATTACCTGACACCCTTCATAACATACGACTGTGTATCCAAGCGCAACCGGACAATAACAGATCCCAGATAAATCGAAAGAAATCAATTGAATTCATGAATAAATCGCATAAACTTGTCCCGCACTGTTATCAACGCGACATAATATTTTTTACAGCTGTTTCATAAATGCGAGAAAGCGACACACGAGGACGCGCCGGTATTTATTTTTTTAATAAATTCACGTTTAATCGGTATCCGGTATCTTTGAAATTGCTAGCGAGGCCCGAGAGATGGAATCGATACCGGCCCCACAATGTAAATTATATAATTAAAGAAAACTCACGATTGCGATCGAATACTTATACGATGTTAATCGAATAACGTGACTTTTTATCGTCGATTGCGTCAAATTACTGTTCAAATTGCCGTTTAAAAAAAATAAGAGTGGTGTTGCAAGCGCAAAGGGTTGAAGGGAAAAAATCGGTTTGTTTCTTAAAATAAAAAGTGTGCGGTGTCGTTTGGATCGCGGGCGGGCGAACGCGTTGGAGATTTGAAAATTAGCATTTTTGTCGAATAACTCTGTGGCCGTGTCTCGCTGAGCACAGTGAGCCCCGATACCGACGAGCTGGCCGAATCTCCGCGTTTTTTATACTTTTTAACAGGATTGGACTTTAAAATATTTCTCTACTCTTTGGCAATCAATTGGTTTGTGAGCTAGGAATAGAACTGTGCCCCATAGAACTTTATTGGTGTTACTCAGTCCGAATTTGTTTTAGTAACAGTGAAAACTTTTAAGCCCGTTTGTTTTGATAGACCCCGACTATTACCAATGTTCGGACTGTTATTGAACAACCTAACGATGTTTAAGTGAAACTTTTGATTACAAATTGGTTACTATTTTACTCTTTCAATAAAATTAAATAAATTGTGGCGAAGCTGAATTACCAATAACGATTTTAGAATAGAATTTAAATCATTGTGCTTTGATTTGCTTTAACATCGTGATTGTCTTTTTTTTAACTAAAAAACTATGGTCCTCAACCTGTGTAGTCTACTCCACACCAACATAAAAGAGAATAACCAATAACCAACCTACTTTAAAAATGAAGCAAAAACACAGCTCTAAAAATCGTTGACCCTTTATCTTTTGTACCAGCTCTCATTGGGCGAGTAGAAATTTATGTCGCCAAGTAATCCGGACCCATTTGTATAGATAATTTTTATTATTGCCATCTCCCCAAGCCGGCCGCGCCCGATAAATGCCGAAACTGAACGAAAGAGTTCGTAATGACAATTTAAATAAGGAAGACGTATTCGTTTCGAACGATAACCGGGATTTGAATTTTAGAAAATTTGTAAGTGGTAACACTGGGATAGGGCTGCGTGTAGTTTGGTATAATTGGTATAAAAATATCGATTATTGGGTAATAGTCTGTGTGTCTGATTATGCAAAATTACTGTGAAAGTGTTTTGATGGAATCTTCAAATTATCTAGGCTCATTAATGGCCAGTCGTAATTATTTCTCAACTTTTTCTTTCAGTAACGTACAATTATTTTAATGTTTTTTACTTGCATATTTCCATACAAAATTTTATAGTAACAACAATCCAAGAATCCATTACAATACTAAACCAATAACCCTACCAGACAACAAACTAAGCGTGTAAACTATTTTTAACATGGCCACACCGAGTTTATCGGCTCCCGCTCTTATGTCCGTGTTATCTCGGCCAGTGCATTAGTCTTCGATAATACAACGATAAAAACAGATCGGCCGGCGCCATGCTCGATACAGATTGTATTTAGTCGATTTAAAAGAAAAAAAGAATCGATTCCACCCCGATAAAGATGTTATGGCGTGTTTTCGTAGTAGAGTGACTTAATTGTGGATTCCTTTGCTATGTTTACGTGGGATAATAAATTTTGTGATTAAAAATGTTTTAAGCAGATGTTCGGTTTTATGTTTGGGTTTACTATATTTAGATAATGCAGGTTAAGTGGGAGTCGGTAGAATGTTCGGTATTTGTGTCTGAGTATTGAAATAGTTTTACGTTATACTAATTTTTATACGTATGATATCGGCTCATTATGGATGTAATTAAAAATGACAGAAGCCTAATGAGAATGACTTTTACTTTTGGCTTCTAAATCAACCAAACGTTAATCGTTAATAAAATTAAGATAATCATTATTATGTATAACAGGGAGTCATAGTACTTCAGATTTAGACGCTACTTAAATTCTGTATTTAACGCAGTTTCAAGGTTTATTATAAGTTGATTGTTCCAACCTGAAAAGTATTTCACAATCTAACGGTTATCGGAAGTTTGCCAGTGGTATAATGAATGAGGCATTTAAACAATTTCAGTGCCGAGTGCTAAAGACTGTAAAACTGTTAATATCTAGAATAAATTAACTGCGCCTACGACAAGGTGGATACTCAGCGCTCTTAGCGTATTAAAGATTAAAGGAATCCAGCGAGACAAAAAATAATTAAGTATAATGGTGTTATCCTTTATAACGACTTGTTTCTAAATCGGTCGACTTAACATTATCCTATTAGGTCACAACACTACCCTAACAAAATGGCGGTCTAATTTCCCTCCAAAATTAATAACCCGCATCGCTCGTGTCGTTTTTCATCAACCTCATTTTAGTGGGTTTATTATTTATCGTGTTTTCCTCAAAACATCATTTACATCGCTTTCATAACGCCGACGCACGTTGAAAGACTGAAAATTTTGTCTATTCGACAAAATAGTGCGATAACTGTGCTAATGACGCCATCATGGTCGCCATTTTCCCGCAGCCATTTTGAATTTGTAACGTTTTGTTTGTTAAGTTGCGTTGTGTGTAATAGTATGAAAAGGTTTAGGGTCCTAGATAATAGGGTGTTCACATCAGTTTTTGTTAAAAGATCCAAGTTATTTTATCCCCCTTTTATAAAAACCTATAAATACAATGTTAGTTGGCATTTTCTTTCACGTTCAAATAAGTCCAAAGAAAAACGATCGAAACATCGATACAGTTTATGATTTACAAGACAGTGGACATTAAAAAAAAAACAAAGCTTATTCAACATTCGAAAAACTAAAACAATGAGATCGCACGGGCTGAGTTTGAGCGCCGAAAGTTGAATACAATCCCTTGCACAGTGGGCCGAAAGCGATCCAGATCTGGCTATCGGGATCTCAGTTTGTTCTCACATCATTACCCGCGCCGACGGCTACAAATTTACATCCAACACAATGGCTATCCACCATCGAGACATCATTAAGGTGATGCCGATAGCGCCAGCTTGGCCACGGAACAAATGCCTTATAGGACCTCAACCTTCTACTCAAATAAGAACCTTATGAAAAAGGCACATAAAATCCGGTTTAGCACTGGTCAAACTGGCGGTTACGCGGGAAAAGCTGGCTCGCCGTAATGACGGAACGTCATATAAGTTAGAATGGAGCGAGCGATTATGAGCACAAGTATGAACGCTTGTAGAGTCGAATTTAAATTGTTAGCAAGGGATTACAAGACTGGAGGGACGGTTTAGGAAAGGATCAGTTTGAGCCGAAGCCTGGGGCTATCGCGGCCGCACAATGGAACTTATAATATGGGTGATTGCGGAAAAATTGATAATAAGAATTTTGTACGCAAATCGTGGATTTTGTATGACTTTTTTCTTTCTTTCTGTATTGTGTTTCGACGCTCTCGCTGATATTTTATCATTTTATGCCAATAAAATTCTTTTGAATCAACAAGTGGTACACGTATTTAATTCAGAAAATAAACCCCCTAAAAATCGTCACTGAAAATTGTAAATAATGCAAGTAAATAAAGGTTACATTATTATCGTATGTAAAAGATTCTATATCTGAGTTAGGACATATCAACGCTGGCGTTTGCATACAATACTCGGTTCGTTACGCGACACGATTGACGCGCGATCGACGCGCGATTTGTGTCGCCGCTGTGACGCGCGACCGACGCCTTATCGCGTCATCTCGACCGCCCTAATTTGCTTCGTGCTTTATTCAGCACCTGTTTAGTTATTGTCTGCATTTTAAAATTTACGGTTTTATTATAACTGTGTTTTTGCGTGGATGGAATAAGAAATTGAGTGCGTCGACAATCATATAAGAAGGAGTTGACATTATTGACAGGTTGGACATATTAATTGGAAGGACGTTTGATTACCAGTCAAACAGACATACTAACAGTTACATAATTATACAATAATAAATCACTCAAATGAAAGTTTTAATTATGTCAGTTCAACACTATTGTAATAGTAGAGGCACCGTCACGCAGTATTTATTATGCTAACGATCATTTGTTCATAATCTCATATTACGATCATACGTATTAAAACAATCCAAATAATTACACAGCCCTCCAAATACTACATTGATTACTATCCAAGAATCGCGAAACAATAACGAGATTCTGCTGACGAAAAACAGGGGAACAATCGACGAACATCGTATACGAATGTATACGAGATAAGTAAAACATGGCTACCGTACAAAAATAGCTGAGATAACACCGCGATCGCATCTGTAAACAATGGTACTGGTATCCACGCTCTCATTAGCCAGCCTTGTCGACTCGACGCGGGAAATTGTGCAATTCCGCGGGAATCCGCCGTATCGATACTCGATAGGCGATTTGTAATCGATCGACTCTTGTGCGATCGCCCATCACTAGTGGCTGCTTTTTAATGGTCTGTTTTTGAGTCTGCTTTAAGACTTATTGTTTCTATTTATAATTTAAATATTTTCGTTTACAAGTTAGTAATTCAATTACGGCTTTTAATAAATTATTCGGAGCTAGATATAATCTGTCTGATAATAAAACCATTGGCCATATCTTTATAGGCTCTCTTAAGTTAAATAATTAAACGAAGCCGCTAATTAACATGAAAAACTTCAACACCTTATTATTATAAGCAAATAATGAATACAAATGTCCTAAGTTAATTCTAAAAATACCGATTTTATTATGATCTTGACCAAAGATAATATAATACTAGCGTATTGACATTTGATACGTCAATAATTTTAGTCTATGGTACAAATAAGTCTGTGGACTGGCCCCGCTGTGGAGTTTCACACTTATCTATTTAGATTAATATTAAGATAAGATATTTTATGTTTAATTAAATAATTGTTGTTTAAGCCACTTTTAATTATTTACTGTTAGTATTTTAAATATATTAACATAGCCACTTTGAATTCATTGAACAGGTCACGACGATGACGGCTGGCGCGCGGTAAAATGAAGGATAGCATTGGTTTAAAAATCATTTAATTCGCTTTATCAATTTTTTTCTGTTAAATATGACATTGGGTATAATTTATTGATTAAGTCTTGGCACGTGCCGTGAGAGTTAAAAAAAAAAACATAAGTGTAATTTTAACGACACGGTTGGCGCAGTCGCTGAGTGATGGACTCCTGCGCAGTGTGTCGCGGGTTCGATCCCCACACGTAACAAATATTTGTATGACCTACAAATAGTTGTCCCGGGTCTGGGTGTTTGTGTATGTGAGTTTCTATGTTTGTAAACGCACCCACGATACAGGAAGAAATTCCTAGTTGGGGCAACGTTTTTTTTAAAAGTAAATTAAGAAAAAAATGTATTTGCAAAATATGTATGACGTCCAAAGTTTATTACAATTACGATATATTTAATTAAATACCTAATAA
Source organism: Agrotis exclamationis (assembly GCA_950005045.1). Lineage (NCBI taxonomy): Eukaryota > Metazoa > Arthropoda > Insecta > Lepidoptera > Noctuidae > Agrotis > Agrotis exclamationis. The sequence continues at coordinate 3,070,869 of OX465421.1, forward strand.
GAAGGTCAGCAAGTCTATTAATATAGAAAGCACTAAACATAATTAGTCTAGACATTGAAGGTATAAATCTAAAGGCCGTATAAGACCGCAGCGGTTAAAACATGTCCTACCAGGGTTGCAGGACTTTCTAAGCAGATCACCATGGTCCTGGAACGTATAGGACATTTGAAGGCATAGGTTGGGTTTTTAGTCAGTAAGACCCTGCCTGACAGTCCCTTTCGCTCTACTCAAGGCGGGAGGACTCATTTGATGATTTTATTAATTAAAACGAGTCCATCCATAGCATCATCATCATCGGCCCTATAAATGTTCCCACTGCTGGGACACAGGCCTCCTCTCTGTGAGAGGTAGTGGGCTATTAATCTACAACGCGGGCCCAGTGCTGGTTGGTGGATGTCACATGTCTTCGAATTTTTGGTTCTAAGACATTTTCTGGTCACCGGTTTCCTCACGATGTTTTCCTTCACCGTTTTGAGAGCAGTGGTGATGAAATAAATTACACAAAGTAATGCTCTTGGCTGGGTTCTAACCCACGACGTACAACTCGTAAGTCGGGGCTGATACCACTGGGCCACCACTGCTCTCCATAGCATAGCACCTATTTAAATGAAAATAAAAATAATTAAAATTAAGTCTGGCAGCTAAGAGATGACCAGTCCCAATCCCAACTGACAGCGCGGGCTCACTAACATGACGCATGGAATTAGCACCATTTGTTCAAACATATTCGCATTCGTTTCTAATTATATTTCACTTTCTGCATCCTTGCATAATCTTTGGTCAAATTATTTATTTAGCAAAAAAGATAAGTAACAGGAATTTTGCGTTTCAAAATTATCTTAGATACGAAATAGCTACTAGAGATAAGATGCATAATGTAATTTAATCTGTAGACGCATTTTTGATTAATATCGAAATACGCAACGACTGAATAACTAATGAAACACACATTGTTGTTAAGAAATTCGGAAAACCTTTGCCTGGTTTTGTCAGTCAGGACCAATTAATAATCTCAGAAATACAAAAAAATCTCTCGAAAACTGAAAAACACTCTTCTACTTTTTTGATTGTGTCAATCGGCAAGAGCCATTGTTGCCAGCTTCGAAAAAAGTACTCATACAGAAGATAATCATAGACAGTCATCGAATGTCAAAGTTTTGGCGCCAAAAAAACCTTAATTTATAGTCTTTTTAACAAATGAAAACAAGCTCAAATATTCCTTAGTAAAATAACACAACAGCTGTTCCTTCGAAGATTAAGATTTTATGTGTAGATAGTACAAACTTTCCTACATGTTTATTCCCATACACATTCATACCAAACATTAAACAGCCCGCACCACACACAAACACTTTAAAAACCGCGCCGTCAAATAAATCCGCAACGAATGGCGTTTAAAAACGCACGAAGCTAGCAAATCGACTACAAATCTGCACAATGCCACCTCACTATAAATATCTTAGGCTGTACAACGGATAAATCTTCAGAAAGACCTGTGGACGCACTTTGAAGTTTTGCAAAACTCTATCTCAATTACATAAAGTTTAAATTCCTTTGGCTACACCAATATAGGGATGTCAACGTAAAATATTTGCGAGCAATTAGGGCTGTCCATACTGAGTTGTGGCGAAGAGATTGCTTGCAGAATGTATTGGGCAATGCGTGTGAGAAGTGAAGTGTTAGTTAAAAAACTGGATGGGACCTATGTTTTGATTTTGAAGGATTGTGAAGATCATTTTCAGTGACATGGAAAAGTTGTGCGTCGAAGTTAATTTTCATAGAGTTTTTTTTTTCATATTTGTTTTTACAGACTTTTATTGACTAAAAAGCCACACTGTTCGTTGCCCCTTGCGTTCTAGGGTCACAGTTTCTTGCTAAGATAGTCCCGCGACACGCTTAAGAAAAAAAAAACGAAAGGCCTTTTTTATACTTTTTATTTAGCCGCAGCAATGAATAAAAGCTTCAAGTAAACAGCTTCAAAAATCCGACAACGTCCTTTACCAAACTTTATTCACATTTCATTGTCACTATAGCATTTAATTACGTATTTATTTACTTCTATAAATATTAATATAAAACCGCTATTTATTATCTAGATCGTATCGCACATAGGAGATGATTTAATTTAAATCATATGTACATAATTTAAACATAAGGAATTAAGGTTAAATTTGAAACGACTTGACTTTTTATAGCATTGTTAAATATGGACGAATTGATGGTTTCTTCGATTGGACATAAAGCAGTGGTTACCAAACTTTTACGATGATAGAACACTTTTTCTTTCAGAACGACCGCCACCATTTTTTTTATAAATTCTGTTCACTTATGTATACAATTGCACAACCGTGTTTTCCGAACTATGCAATAAAAGCAATTAAAGTAATAAAAAAAAAAAAACAGAAAATCTAATTAATAATGATCAAATGCCCTCAAAATTAAAAGAATTTCGTGACTGTAGAACTGTTAAGTAATCTGTGGTTGCAGCTTTTGAGCTTTTTAAAAAGTGATGAATGATTCCAATATTCAATAATAAAAGTAAAGTATTACTATCAAGTAACGTCAGTTTCATACAAAGAGGTTTTTTAGAAAAGATTCATTACTCTGAAAAAACATATGGAAAAAATCGTGTTATACATGTGTATATTTTTGCAGATGTAATTTCATTATCTCTTCTGGGACCACTGGTCGTCCGTAAACCACTATTTGAGAACCAATGATTAATAGTAATTGATTGGTGATGAATGTATAATATATTGATTTGTGTCTAAGGCCATATAATCGCGTTAACGCGTTTGACTCTAATTGATTAATGGTCAAGACATTATTACACCTATAAAGTTTTAGGCAATCTATTAACGAATTAATAGGATTATGCTAAGTTGTCTTTAGTCTGTTGAAATCGGAAAAATAAAGTTTTTTGTTTACCTTTTAAGGTCAGACATAATTGATGGGAAATAACTCGAGCACTAGCTATGAATCGCATTAGCATTGAAATAGGTATGTTTCTTCAGCCTAATTTTCAGTAAAATATTTATTTCTACGTTTGTTATTTTTAGTTTAAAATTTCTTTAAATCATAATACTTTGGCATGTCGGCAAAATATATGTGTCACATTACTGCGCCTGCGCAAGGTGAATAATGGGTAGCTGTCCGACCAAGGACCAAGCCCAAATCGACAGCGCGTCGTGTTCCACGCGTGCCTCAAAGAGCTTTCAGCAAATTGGCCCTATGAGGCCAAAGGCCTGTCATAGTCGCTCTTACACCCCAAAATAAGAAGTCACATATTTCTACTCTTGACTACATATATAAAATATCTTGAGAAAAAAGCTTCCCGACATATTTTTCAACGTTTCTATGACAAATGTTTAGTAGATTCAAAAAGAGAACAACTAAACATTCTGCTTTAAGTTCCTACACTTTGCAATAAATACGACAGCTTATTCCTTATTCCGTCTGTTATAAAGGCAAGTTTTGACTGATGGTATCATTACATCGCGGTGACCTGTCTTCGCTTACGAATCGAAATTCGCGATCGTTGCCGCGATATCGCGAATGACAATAAACGGACAGCCGCGCGATATTCAGCCGAGATACACGATGTGTGGTCACCCTTACTTTTTACTCGATTCCTGATTGTATTGTGTTATGGATAGGGTTTACGATTACTTATTTTCTTATTGATTTATTAGATTTTGATCAAATAACCTAAAAAAACACTGAAACTGATGAATGATAAATGGATGAGAAGTGTTCGAATTCATGGGATGACACCTTTGCCCAGAAGTGGGATGTCACAGGCTAAAAGCAAAAATAATCAAGATTTAAACAATTAAAAAAAAATTAAGCTTCTAGGGCATAATTTAAATAAATATTAGAAATAAAACCATGCATCGATTTTAATTTTTTCCTAAATTGATTTTTTTCTCAGTAACAAACCAAATAATATCATTTCAGATTAATAAACGAGTCAATTTTAATCTTAATTTAGATTATTTTTAAAAGTACCTACCTATTTTTTAACTTTTAACGGTTTTTCTTCTTATAAAAAACTGGATTTATAAATATTTCATATGAAAAAATAAGTGAATAAAGAAAAGAAATCTATTCCATACTTAAATCACCTACCCAGATTGCCATTAAAAAAAAAACTCTTTTTTAATCTGGTAACCCTAGTTATGAGAATCGATATTTATTTCGGTTTTCGAACATGCGTTTTTATACGTCTGTTATACCGTTGAATGGACTAAAAGGATTAATGTTACATTATGCTGTAAGGTGTATGCACAGACTATTGGCCGAGGTGAATTTAAAACGCATTTTGTGGTCGTTAGGCAGTTGTCCAGTTGGGCTGCATTATGCATCGGACAGTTAATATGCACGTTACCTTACATGGCGTAGTTTATCTCGTCCGCTTGTGTGTACTTACCTGAAAACAAAATGGATGGTCAGTTTGATGGTTGTCACACTTAGATTTAATGTAGACTGTATTAAAGTAGCTTTTTAAAATAAAGATTTAATTTGTTTAACGTTACATGCCACAAGTAAATACAATGTGAAAAAGTTACTGAAATACATATTTATAAATATAAATTATAGTTTGTGATGTGCTTTTAGAAATGCGTCAAATATACTTAGGTATTTAATTTTTTTTTAGCAAAATTACTTCGTCACAGTAAAGCAATACTCTAAAACGATAGCCATTAATTGGTCCAATATCACGTCATCCCTGTAACTCAACAAGTTTTTGGTGTAAGTAAACATCTTCCTTTGGTTATAATAATAATTTTCAATTGATAACAACAAATAATCTAGTTACATCAAAAATACCGACAACGACAATAACTAGGTGCAGCAATAACTACCGAAACTCATGACCCACTTCTGAACTTTAAACTACCGTCAAAAAATAACCAGCACGATACACAAATACTTCAAAGTTTGCACCCTGTCACATAATGCCACCTTTACATTAGCCTTATACGCATAAGGCTATGTCCTGACTCTAGAGCGGTAGCGAAGGATGTAGCGGGCGCGTTTTGTGTGTGTGTGTCGAAGTGTCGATCAATTCAATCAAAAATCAATGTCAAAATTCATATAAATTTTGGCGACTAGCAGTCGCGATTTCGCCGCAACGGTAAAATAATGGTCGATCGCGGATTTAAAGATGGTGTTACAATCTCCCTTTTTGCTTTAAGGACTTTTACGGGGAAATGCTGTCATATTTTGTATGATTGGTTTTGAGAATTGCAATAAAAACAAAGTTGCCAAAATGGCTTTAAAAAGTTTCTATTTTAAGTCTGTCCATTTATTTCATAGATTTTAAGTGTTCGGTTAGCCTTGTTTACCCGTATGCAAAGAGTGGTCAGGATTATTTGAAACATCAAGTTCTCAATTACTTTAGACCTCGAACAGCGTCACCAATCGCTGTTGACTGTACTTGCGGCCTCACTAGTTGCTTATTTTTGTTTATACAGGCATCGCTCCCGCTTACGCTCCCGCTAAGGCTCCTCACTCTGACCACACCCTCAGGCATGAGGAAGTGGAAACCGATCTTTATCGTCACGCACTGCGCCCTCAGTGTGTCAATAAAAGTACCTGCGTTTGTCAACGCACACTATTCGTGACACTTTATTGGTAGTTATGTGGAATATTCAGCCGTATGGGCGGGGAAAGTATAAAAATTGCGGCCATTTTAACTTGAAGTATGTTGTTTGTCTGTTGAGAGATTTGTTGATGGGGAAGGTATTGAAGGGTTTTCTATTTAGGACTGACACAGTCTTTTTTTTTTTTTTTGCGTGGTAAAATCATCATGAGTCCTCCCACCCCGGGCAGGGTGGGAGGGACTGTCAGACTTGTACTGACTAAAATCCACAGTGTCCTTCAATAGCCCTTTATGTTCCGGGGTCACGGTAATGAGATAAGTCCCGCGACCCCGGCAGGCTTTGGCCCTCTAGAGAGGGGGCCCCGTCATTAAGGACTGACACAGTCTTAGTACAAAAAAGTTAAACATCTTTTGAAGACTTGTTTAAAACAAGTGTAACATTTTTTTTTAATTTCAACGAGTTTCGAACCTATAGTTTAACCTCAGAACAATAACTAAAGCATAGAAGGAAGCTAAATTTAACTAATATAGTCGTCTTTGTTTTCTTATACACTCATAACAGCATTAGAGAGAGACAGATGTAGGTTGCTCAAAATGCAAATCGTCACAAAGTAAACGTCAATTTGGATACCTTGGCTACCTTTATAGTACTAAGTTTAAAAGCTACTTAACGTCTTAGGTTTTTACCTATGACTTTGTTCATCGCATTTTTTCGTATAATGCTTATGGGCGCATGCCAGTTGAAATGATTCGTTGGTTTTACGTATTTTTGTAAAAATAGTACAAAATAACAGTGATTTAGTGTAAATCGCAAAGCTTAAAGATTAAATAATGTCCTGCATTATAGTGGGATGTAAATCTTATTCATCCCGCAAAGAAAATGATGCGGAAATCATAAGCTCCCATCGGTAAGTAATCAAATATGGTCATTTTGTCAGTTTTTCATTCTCATTTTATGTTATTTTGGCATTATTTCAAATTATTTGAGCTAAGTGTACACGGTAGTGTTTTGAAATCAATATTTTGTGCAATTAAATAGTTCGATTATATGGAAATTATAAATTTTAAATCGGCATATAAATTTTTGCAATAGTGCTTGCAAAAACAAACTATCGATACAATATCGATAAACTAGCGTCATCTAAATTATTACATTATTTTTCTTTACACGTAGTTTTGGGAAGGATTAAATATTTAAGAGTTAAATAAAAACCTACGGTCTTTTGACGAATCGTACGTATGAGTAATGAAATGATAGTGTCAAAAATCCGTGGGGCTCATGGTGTAATAATTTAAATTCATGTGTGGCTATATATTTTTTGTCACTTTCAGATTTCCGTCCGATGTTGACATGAGGCAAAAATGGATCAACGCTATTGCACGTAACAACTGGGAATCGTTCAGGGCCAATCGCTCTTTTAATATTATTTAAGCGTTTTCTTTGTAATTTCAATTTTTTAATAATATGCTGTTTATAAATAAATATGTTGGTCAGACAGAAGTGAGTTCTTTATTTCACCTTAGCATATTTAGATTTATTGCCATGGAGCGAAACCTTTTTTTTTTAGCCTGGTAAAATCATCAAATGAGTCCTCCCACCCCTACTGTCGGACTCGTACTGACTAAAATCCACGGTGTCCTTCAATAGCCCTTTGTGTTCCGGGGTCAAGGTAATGAGATAAGTCCCGCGACCAATGGAGCGATACCATAAACTAAGAAGCCGATATCGGTATTTATTTAATGCATAGTCACATCACTAGCTAATACTCTTTTGTCTATGACAGCGTACGCTTCAAATGTCGTAGAGCGCCTTCTATGCTTTAGTTATTGTTCTGAGAGTTTAACCAGAATAATCACAAAAAATGACTCAATTGCTCTACTAAAAACAAAAATGTCTAAAATTTGATCTTCAAAGGAGGTCCAAATTAGACCGATACTGATAAGGTGTAAAGTATCAACATAGTTTACAGCATATAAATCAAACTTCAAATTAATTTATAACTATCTGACCTCCATAAAAATGATTCGAACCTAATATTAAAATAATATTAACAAAACGATAAAATGAATCTTATTACCTAATTAAGCTGTCATCAAAATATATAAGATGTTGTAATATATTACAGCTGATGCCGTTTCTAAACTAATGTTATAGCGTGATGAAACTAAAAATTATTCGTATTTACATCTGAAACTCGTTTAATAAGATTTTTTTGATGACGGAGAAATATGAGCGGTTTTCCGAATGGTCCAAGTTAGAGGGAAAAGCGTTTTAAAGGAACGATAAAACAGAAAGCTGTATATAGGCTAACATTTTTGGTGGTTATTTAAATGGTTTAAAGTACGAATGTTATGGTTCGCGGAATGATATACCTACTTAAGTACGTATAAGCACTGGTTCTAAGAAAATGCTATGAAATTGATAACAGAAGGCAAAATAGATGTGGTCACATAACAGCAATTTTGGTCAGTTCCAATAAAATCAGATACCCAAATGTATGAGTAATTTGAGATATTTAAATATCGCGAAAAAAACAAACAGAAAATAAGTACTTTCCAATATTTGGGCCATAGTAGGTGACCAATCGCGGCATTTCACGATATTACGTGATTTGTGTTTTTTTTTTCGAGATATTTAAATATCTCAAATTACTCATAATATTTGGGTATCTTATTTTACTGGAACTGACCAAAATTGCTTTAAAATTGATCTTAAGAGAGTCACATCTACTTTTGCCTCCTGTTGTCATTTTCATAGCATTTACTTAGAACCATTATGTCACTGTGGCCCGATAAACCCTTGACATTGCGTTTGCAATGAGGACTAATCTGAGCAGTTCCAAAAATGTCCGCTTGGGCAGCGCCACTGCCTCTGGAGACCTGTCAAACTATCAATGATGTTTGACAGGTCTCGAGAGGCGCTCAGATTAGTCCTCATTGTTTCACGTTTTGTATCTCCGTCCTCCCGCATCTCATGCCTTCCACCACTCCAAAAGCTCCACTATCACTTTCTCAGCAAGGCTGTACGTCGCGTGTTCACTATCACGCTTATCACGCCATCGGAGCACGCAACTGACACACGTTGTCATGCGTGACGCGTGACGCCAGTGGCGTGTCAACGCACCTTAGTTTCAGGCTTTTTACATACTTGATGCGTATGTGCAGAGGCGGCCTTACCCATTGCGAGGCCCCGGGCGGCAGGTCTTTGCGAGGCCCCTTGTCCTTCATAAAAAATATGTGATGCGAAAGTAGGTCTGGTTGTTTGATTAGGGTCAGCTCAGACCGAGACGTGACGCTTTGCGCACATTTAAATAGAGCTACTCAAAATCTAACTCTATTTCCTACACGAAAAGATACACCTTTCGCAACTTAGAGCGACGCAGCGCGGCGTCGCGCTGCATTTTATTAGCGACTCAAAATCAAACTTTATTTACTACACGATAAGATACACATTTGCAGTATCGTTACGTCACGTCGCGTTGCGTCGCGTCTCGGTGTGAACTGACCGTTAAGGTATTTGTCATGTTTGAGGAGAAATGCTAAAGTTATAAAAGTTTCAAAATTTTTTATATTTCGTACAGAAACTTAAAACATCGGTGTTTGCGTTAAATTTTGTAGGTACATAACCTGGCGTCGAGTCGACGATGAAGTGCCTGGGATTCGTCCTCGATAGCCGGTGGAACTTCAGGGAGCACTTCCTGCGTTTGACCCCAAAACTGAACCGGGCAGCAGCCGCCCTCAGGCGACTCCTGCCCAATCTCAGCGGGCCAAACGCCTCCTGCCGGAGGCTGTTCGCCGGTGTCGTGCGGTCCATGGCCCTCTACGGGGCCCCAGTGTGGGCCCTGAGCATTCGGACGCGACCAGCAAAGCTGGTCGCATGCCAGAGGGTCATGGCTATCCGGATGATCCGAAGATACCGCTCCTAGCCGGACTGCTGCCCTGGGATCTGGAGGCGACTGCCCTCCAGTGCGTCCATGGCCCTCTACGGGGCCCCAGTGTGGGCCCTGAGCATTCGGACGCGACCAGCAAAGCTGGTCGCATGCCAGAGGGTCATGGCTATCCGGATGATCCGAAGATACCGCTCCTAGCCGGACTGCTGCCCTGGGATCTGGAGGCGACTGCCCTCCAGTGCGTCTATGAGTGGCGCGTGGAGGCGCAGCGCCAGGGTGAATTCCCGCTGCCCCGACAAGTCGACGCGCGGCGGGAAGAGGTCCGGCGCGATCTCAGGGCAGTATGGAAACAGCGACTGTCGCAACCGAGGTTCGGGCACGCCGCAATCGCGGCGGTAAGACCCCTCTTTGAGGAGTGGCTGGAGAGAGGTCACGGCGTCCTGACCTATCGGATGACGCAGGTCCTCACCAGTCACGGAAGTTTCGGGAGGTACCTGTGTCGGATAGGGAGGGAAGAAACGCCCGGGTGTCACCACTGCGAAGATCGCCCGGAGGACACAGTAGAGCATACGGTGCAGGACTGTCCAGTTGGGCAGAGCACCGCCGTGTCCTCACGGAGGTGATAGGCGGAGACCTCTCTCGCCCGGCATTGGTCGAGGCCATGCTGCGGGGCGAGACGGAGTGGGAAGCGGTCGCCTCCTTCTGCGAAGCAGTTATGCTCGCGAAGGAGGAGGCGAGCCGTGAGAGAGAGAGGGCAGCGTCCTCCCTCCGCCCCAGCCGCAGTGGTAGGCGCCCACGGCATCGGACGTCGCAAGACGATCTCCGGCCACCGTAGGCACGGGCATGCGGGCGGCGAATAATGGGCAACTCGCCGCTCGACCAAGGACCATGCCCGGGTCGACGGCGCGTTTTGTTCCACGCGCGCCTCAAAGAGCGTCAGCAAGATGAAGGGGCCCCCCTCTAGAGGGCCAAAGCCTGCCGAGGCCGCGGGACTTATTCCATTACCGTGACCCTGGAACGTAAAGGGCTAAGGGCTGTTCGTTACAGGAGCTGATGGACTGTTCGGAGAGCACTAAACTCGTGGCCCAATTCTGGGCAGAGTCAATTTAGATTGTCATCGACACGATAAGAAGAAGGGCTAATGAAGGACACCGTGGATTTTAGTTAGTACAAGTCTGACAGTATGAGTGGGAGGACTCATTTTGATGATTTTACCACGCTAAAAAAAAAAGGTACCTATAACCTACTCCTGATGTTTTGCAGGTTTGTTCATGATGTTGGCCCAACGAATAATTCAAGTTTAAGACGTCGAGCACTGAACGCAACTTTGTCAAAAATCGAAAAAAAAAACCGAACATTTGGTGTTTTTTAAAACTTAAAAATTTTTGGTATTTTTGGCGATTATAACCCTAAAGGACTAGTTTTTGAAGAAACTTAAGCTATGATGTTTTGAAAGTAGAATAAATTTGCTACAATATGAGACTATAAATGGTTTCTGTAGACCAAAAAGCTTCCTAGTTAGAGCTTTTCAAAATTCATCTTTTTTTTTCGAACTTCGCAATTTTTAAAACACCTCTCGAGCAACTTCAGCGGTATATCAAATCAGCTTTATGTTTTTACAACAAATGTGGAAGAGGCAAGGCATCAGATACCGTGTCTTCAGATGGTGTTCCAGCGTGAGCATAATGACGGGGCCCCTCTCTAGAGGGCCGAAGCTTGCCGGGGACGCGGGCCTTATCTCATTACCGTGACCCCGGAACATAAAGGGCTATTGAAAGACACCGTGGATTTTTAGTCAGTACAACACTGACAGTCCCTCCCGCCCTGCCGCCTACTAAATGAGACTACTAATTAAACTCCCCGACTTACAAGTTGTAGGTCGCGGAGTCGAAACCAGCCTTATTACTTTGTGTAATTTATTTCATCTCCACTGCTGTCAAAACGGTGAAGGAAAACATCATGAGGAAACAGGCTCAAACCTTATACTTTAAGACATGTGACATCTACCAACCCGCACTGGGCCCGTGTGGTGGATTATGGCCCATTCTTGCAGAGCGGAGGCCTGTATCCCAGCAGTGGGAACATTATAGACTGATGAAGATGAAGTGTGAATAAAAATACCTCAGTAGACCTGATAGTCTGACCGAGATAAAACCCCTATAAAGTTTTTTAATTTTTTCGAAAAAAGTCAAAGTTCTAAAACATCCCAATTGATGAAATGAATCAAATCAAACATTTGTTGTAAAAAAAACATTGATTTGAGATACCGCTAGAGTTCCTCGAGTGCAAGAAATTGAGAAGATACTACTGGGTCTACAGATATAATTCTATTCACATATTATAGCAAAAGGCATCTTTGAAACCGTTATGAGAAGTTATAATCAACAACTACTCCTTTAAATCTCAAACTGTGGCCAATTTTTTGTAACAATTGTTTTGACAATTGAATACCGGCCAATTGGTCGCCTCAACATTACACCGGTTAGGTCATAAACGCAAAAATTTCAAAAAACACCGAAATGTTGATAGTTATTTTTTAATCGACTTCAAAAAAGGAGCAGGTTATCAATTCGACTGTATTTTTTTAAAATTATTTTTCATAGTAGCATTCGGTGCTTGAGGTCTCAAACTTGGATTATTCATTGGGTCAAAATCATAAGCAAGTCGTACCGGATTTAACGTAAACTAGCCGTACGCTTAGGCGACAAAATTATTGTACTAATTAAAAGATTTACAAAATTAACAAATCATGAGATGATAAATTTAAAAATCGATGCTTACGATTTTTTCTAAAAATAAAATCTTATTTAAAGTTATTTAATTTACCGTTTTGTTATAGCCTTAATGAGTACCTAGGTAGTTATAGTCAAAATCAAAAAGATTTATTTAAAAATAACTATTTTTTCTTTAGCTTGGTTCGTTGCGCGAGGCCCCCTACAAGCGCGAGGCCCCGGGCGGTTGCCCGGTTCGCCCCCCCCTAAGGCCGCCACTGCGTATGTGTGACGATCAATCAGACTGGAGTTGAGTTGTCAGAGCCTCTGTGCTGTTGTGTTTTTCTTTTGGTTTATGGGGTTCGAAAACTAGGATAGTTTTGGGGCAAAAGCAACTATGCAACGTAACTGTAGTCTTTAAAATCCTAAAGCTTGCAAACTGAGTTGATAGGGCCTCGGGGGTCGGAGTACTCAGGGAATAATCTGGAGACTTCAGGATAGATCGACAAAAACTGAAGTGTAATAGTCCACCAGATGCTAAATGGTCTGGTTGAAAGACCCTATGTTCAATGGTTAATTAGAAACCTCACACTTTATTAATAACTCTGCTCTAAAATTTCCCTAAAAACGAGATATATCAGAGGATACAATGTATCAAGATCAAGTTTCTGTTTATTTGATCATTCAATGATACTATTTACAAGCCAGTCCAAGGAAAACGGAAAAGTTCAACCTCTGATGTAACAGCAAGAACTGATTTTTCTTTTCGCCTTTTTTGAATCCACTTGCATTTTTTAGTAAGACAGAAAATGCACTATCTTAAAATCAAATTCACTGAAACATAACATAATAACACGTCTAAGATAGTAATCTCTTAAGGGTTAGGTAGGGTATGTTTATTAGAAATATAGGTCCAATTAGTAAAATGAAATTGAAGTGTCATCTTCGCAACATACCCCTCAAAATCTTATACCTAACTATTAAAACTGATGGTATACCAAGACATGGAATACACTAACGGAATCCTTTGACATACCCACATATGCCTTAACATTCTCCACAATATTTAGTATCTGCAAGCGTATTTAAGCTCACAGGGTGGTTACAAAGGCAGGCGTGGGTGCCAGATACACATCTAGGCATTGTCCACGTCGCAGACCAGGGTCTCAGTTAATAGATTTGCGTATCAAGCTGGCCTGGCCAGCCAATTTATATGTATGGACGAGCTTTGGCCGAATTCAATGATGTTTTGGCTGTCTATATGCACTTTGATCTTATAGACGTATGTTGGTGGTGAGGAAATGATGATCCAAAGTCTTGGTTATTTTACTGTCAGATAACACACAGTGATCAAAATTTTGTGAGGAATTTTAAGGATCTATGAAATGCATAAAAGTTTTAACATTGGGAAAACTAAGCAATACATTTTTTTTGAAAGTTCATCCGTAGAATAGGGAATGAAAGTTTGGAAATACGTTTGAAAGTTCATATTATGATCCCTGAATGGAAATGAATTTTCAATCGGGGATTTAAATTCATTGCTAATTCACACATATCTTGAAAGAAAATAATGTATTGTATAGTTATGTATAATTTTCTTAAACCTTCAAATGCATGTAAAACTGACTTCAGCATACTTTAACTGACGGGGCCAAACGCCTGCCAGGATCTGAACAGGTTGTCCTGGAATGTAATACATAAAAAACCATGCGCCCTAATTTCCAAGTGGGTTACGTCACATTATCAAAAACCTCATTTTTCAACGACTTACTCAGCTGAAAATGTCCCTGTATAATATGGTAATTCAGTCACCATAGTTTATTATCAAAACAGATAAGTTTGGGTGTGTCTGCCAAGCCCGGTTATATCGTGCCACAATATGGATGCATGTTTAATTAATATATACAGGCCTACTTTGTTTACCTTCTAATTATCGTTAAACACTGTAGTGGGTTAAAAAGGGGAGTGAAATTGTGATAATTTTGACTTGAATTACGTGTTTTTGAATGATCTTTCCGATCTAAGTACGCTTTTTTAAGCTATTGCATAGCTTTTATCGCGGGCTCTGAGCGCGGCGTGGCGCGGCGACCGAATCAAAAAAAATCCAAAAACCTAACGAAAATACCAATCGTAAAATCGCAATCATAAAAATATCCGTCTTAAAAACAATATTTTTTTTACATTCTAAACGGCCTCTACAAAAGGAGTTTTCACAATGAAACCTACTTATAAAATTCTCCTACAACAAAGAAGTTCTTAATTACAGCAGTGCACTACAAACATTTTAAATAAATTATATTCTCGTTAAATATACGCGGTAGGCGATTTTATTCTTTTAAAATAAAAATAAAATGTTTTGCAATAGCTTCACCGCGGCAGTCTCCGAGTGCCACATGTATTTTTTCTTTTTGTTTGGTGGTATATCATAAGTCCTCCCGTCCTGTGTGGAGCGTAAGGATCTGGACTCGCACTGACTAAAACCCACTCTGGAGAAAGAGACAGAGCTATATAAGTTATCTAGCGCCATCTCGTTCACACAGTTTAATTACTCTCGCTCGCTGGACGTCATAGTCGGCCTCCAGGTCTTTTCAATTATAGTTTCAGTGCCGTGGTAATCGCTCAAGATATAACCGTAACAATAAGGATACATCCTGTATTTGTGTTTTTTTGTGGTAATTAGATAATGCTTTGAAGATATATGATTTTAATTAATGTTTTATTTGGATTATCGGGAATTGAATATGTATTATTCAGCGCGATAAAGTTAGAAAGATAAATGTTTAATTAGGTGAAGCTTAATCACCTATTTCTTTTTCAATGTTTTGTAGTCACTGCGATGTTACTTACTATGCGACTATGATAAGGGTTAAGTTGTAAAGGAGCCATATTGTAACATCATATACCTACATTAAGAAGATAATAACGATAAATGTTAATTATTGGGAACTAGCTGACCCGACAAACTTTGTACCGCCTCAAAATTTGATATCTGAACGACTTTTAAATTTAATTGATTTCTGAACGACGACGGACGGGACGAACATCAATTAGTATTTGACAGATAAGAATAGTTTCTAAGGGAAAACTAAATTGCTGCTTTTACTATATTCCTAATATTTTTATCATATTTATTCACCTTTTCTGGACTTCCAAAACTAATTCAAAACCAAAATTAGCCAAATCGGTCCAACTCTTCTCAAGTTTTAGCGAGAGTGAGGAACAAAAATTGATTATTATACATATCAATTGAATTGCAATAAGTGTTTTTTTGCTAAATTTATTTTCATGTCACGGTTGACAGATGACGTCAAATGGCGGTAATTTACGTGTTCCCCTTTAACGGAGTCGCATAGTACAAGGCGTCTCTTTATACTTATTAATTTAGAAATTTTACTAAGTTTTTCAAATAATAATCAACATAAGTATTTACATAGCGTGATTTTTTTCAATTAAAATTACTTATCTACAAACTAAAGAACGAATGCATCTAATCATTTCAAGAATCCGACAAGAAAATCTCGATTCAGCAATTTCCATGCTACTTAGTTTATTATTAAAATATGTATCAAGCGTATCGATAAAATATGGACTTAAAAGATGGCAGATCGCAATAACTTATTAAGTTTAAATGTAGCAATAGTGCATAATAGGTACGCGTTATCGCGAAATACGAAGGCGATTTCCCCGTAAAAGTAGAGGCTTTGAAATATCATGGCGGGTTGAGCAATCGATTTCATTGAACGTTTTAATTAATTAAAATACGATTTTTATACAGTTATAAGATTTATTTAAATCTGACCTACATCTAGGGCAGATTTAAATTGATTAAATAACTATCTAAAAATAAGCTAGTTAGTAGATCAGAATCTCTTCAAAGTTAGAGTGAACAAGTAGGCCCCGTGGTCTACCGTAGCATAGAATTTTCTTAAAATGCGAGGCCAACTTACACAGGTTTTAAAACATACAAGATTTTATTCCATCAAACCGATATGCATGAATATTTTGGCGATCAACAAACATTTCCCCCGGCCAATCACCATACGGGTCGCAGCCAATCACCATCACCCATTCATAGCTTTTAACCAGCTTCATATCTCCCACTCGCGTTTATTTTTAACGAGAACAAGATGGAGTGTGATGGCTGCCGAGTGCCTCCTATCTCGGGCTAAAAGCCGGGTATCTAAGGCATCTGGAATGGCCAACACGTGTTCAGATAAGACTGGGTCTAGATGTCTAGACTGCTACGATGTCTAGGTTATGTTTGATTTATTTGGTGAGTAAGGATGGGATGAGAGAATCGATTTTGGTGCGGTTATAAATGTGGGAGGAAATTATTTTGAGACATTCTGGGGTCTATAGTTCTGCTTGAGACTTCAGGGGATTATTTATGGGTCGTTTGAGATGAGATCTTGGTGCACTATAAAATCATTGCTTGTAACTTGTTTATCAATGTCAAGAATCCAGCATGTCCTGAAACAAAAAATTCGTAGGCATCTCATCCATCCATACATCCACCCCATCCCCTCTCATAGAGAGGCCTGTGTCCCAGCAGTGGGAATATAATTGGTTAATTGTGCTATTCTATACATTTTTTTACATTTTAAAATCAGCTCTTGTAAATGAATAAGCTACGAAAGACGAAACCAAAATCCTAGCGACTTTTTTGCAAAAGTATGATCCGGGCACAATCCAGCCGTAAATTACGACAGTGCAGATAGACCGCATAAATCTGGTGTATCGGCCAATAGGCGATCGCTATCACCCCCTAAGACCCCTCTTCCACCCCCTATGGGGGCGCACTTTCGTTATCCTGCACACGTAGTGCAGCTGAGAATTAATATCTAGATATTTTGGGCACTGGTAATGTTCTTGTGAGTGTTAGAGATTAATGGAGTGCAGGTATTGCATGTTTAAGTGGAAAATTCCAGTTTGTTGATGAAAAGGAGGCTATTTCCACTTTAGAAGAACATGTAGAAAGAAAAGGAAAGAAAGGAAACAATACCTTTGCATATTTTCTTAGATAAATAGCTAGACAAGTAAATAAACTAAGTTTTATTATTATTTAATTACGTTTGCTCTTAGCCTCAATCTAGCATAGAAGTAGAATATGAAACGTATGATGGAGTGAGCTCATCCAAAAGGAACTAGAACTCCTGCGCTCCAATGGAACACAGTAAGCACTGTTTGACACCGGACTACGACAGTATGGTGGTTGCAAATGAGGTGGTCCTGGTAAGGGTTCTGGGATCACCGCCAGAGGTGAAGTCTTGAGTAATATAATAAAAGCTTTACAGTAAGCAAAACCCCAGGCCATAACTAGTCCTTATTCTAAAATCTGGGTGGACACTATATCTCAGCAATTATATCTTATAGTCTTTTATAGCTAGTCGAAATCAATTTGTAGTTGACTTATGTTACCGCACAGCCAGATAGGTACCGCAGTTCATTTCAAGAAACATTGTCTCTATTAATATTATCTCTAAAACAATATTCGCAAACAATTCGCTATAACTTGTCCGTATCGAGTATCTAAATCTCTGAATATGACAAAGCAACAAATTTCCACACTTCAATCTGCGTGCGCGTGGGCATAATCGCGAACATCTACGAGCGGGGCCGAAGCCGCCCGACGCGACCCGAGCGCGCCCGAACCTATCGCCGAGTGTGTCCTGTACTATCTGACGGACGTGGGTGGCCGATCTATCTGAAATGCCAAGTTGAAGGGAATGTGAATTTGACGGTCAAATGGCCGGCTTGATAACTTGCGGCTATTTATTTAAGGCTAGCAACCCGTGAGCCACTTAACTTGAGGACGTAAGTAAGGAAAACTTGAGAAGTGCCGCAAAACTGG
Source organism: Agrotis exclamationis (assembly GCA_950005045.1). Classification (NCBI taxonomy): domain Eukaryota; kingdom Metazoa; phylum Arthropoda; class Insecta; order Lepidoptera; family Noctuidae; genus Agrotis; species Agrotis exclamationis. The sequence continues at coordinate 3,088,926 of OX465421.1, forward strand.
TTCACAAATTGAACGAATCTAAACAAATAGCAACAGTTTTAATAAGCACAAATTCTGCCTAAAAATAACCAAACTTACAACTTGATAGTGAAAAGAAGAATATCCTAATGAACAATTTCAGAAGAAGAAAAAACCGGCCAAGTGCGAGTTGGACTCGCCCATGAAGGGTTCCGTAGCAGCAAGCATAGATTAGAGATATAATTATATTGAGATTAGTAAGTAATATACACAAACAATAAAAATAACTTTGTTTTTCATAGTATTTGTATGAATGGCAAAGTTATATTTGCGGTTTTTGAAAATGTACTATATCTCAAAAACTGCTAACTGTATCTCATCCAAACCAATTTTCGTTGGTAGTTTTGGTTGAGGTCTACATTATATATTTTTTTTAGTTTTATCATTCTCTTATTTTAGAAGTTACGGGGGGGGGGACACACTTTTTATCACTTTGGAAGTGTCTCTCGCGCAAACTGTTCAGTTTAGAAAAAAATGATGTTAGTAACCTCATTATCATTTTTAAAGACCTATTCATAGATACCCCACACGTATGGGTTTGGTGAAAAATTTTTTTTTGAGTTTCAATTCTAAGTATGGGGGGCACCCCCAAAATTTGTTTTGTTTTGATTTTTGTGTGAAAATCCTAATGCGGTTCACATAATACATCTTTCTACCAAGTTTCAACAGGATAGCTCTTATACTTTTGACAAAAAGTGGCTGTGACATACACGGACAGACAGACAGACAGACAGACAGACAGACAGACAGACAGACAGACAGACATGACGAATCTATAAGGGTTCCGTTTTTGCCATTTGGCTACGGAACCCTAAAAAGGGAATTATTTGCACTTAACATTTAGAGAATACAAGCTTATTCTGACGATAGCAAAAAAGAAATTTTTGCTTGAAGCTAGCGTAGTAACAATACTTCTAAAGACACAGCTTTGCCATTCACTACAGATGTAAAGAAAATCATCCCACAAGATTATGATGCTGGTTATTTTTAACGTTAAGCGGATGACCAGACAGACAGATAGGCATCGTTTGTTAGAGTGAGCTAATCGATTCGCAGGCAGGCCCTTATCTCAACGTAAATATAAAACTGAATGCGGCCTTATCGCAAGATTTCGGGATGGAATGTACATTGTGAGATACGATACGGTTTTTATTAAAAGCTTTTATATAGTTCAGAGGATCCCAAACTTTTCTAGCTTACAGTTTTAGTATTCAGTGTCGACACCCTAGCTGTTCGAGGTGGCAATGTTACCTGGTTGAAAACTCCACCAAATCTGAACACGTGTATCTGATTTTAAAACTGCACACTTGTTTTTATTTCTGTTGGATCTTGTGTACAGAAAGCCTTTTGAACCACGCCAAATATATTTGGAGCCTGGTCAACAGGCGTCTCACGGCGCTCCCCTCTGTATTCTCTAAGGCGTACAGTTTAGGAACCCCTGATATAGTTGTTTGAAAATTTCGTTACAGCTGTTCTGGTTTCACGTAGACGCCAGCTTAAATTGGTTTAATTCATGTAGCAAGAAAAAGTTAAGCCATAGCAAGATTTATAGCTGTTTGTTATTGATAATGATGTTGTAGATGTCGATAAAACTCTGTTGAATTTGGAGAAATCAAAGGGTAAATGTTAGTGTGTAATAATTAAGAAAGTTACCTGAGTTCAGATAAAGGCTAAGAGATATTTAAACATAAATAAATAACTTGTTTACTCAAACATCAATTGACACCACAATTTCATTCTTTCGCCTCAAAATATCGTATCGCATCAAAAAACGGAAACACACATCACATAGTCCGCCACAAACAAATCAAACGTTGCCTTTTTTCTTAATATCTCTCATATCTGCTTGAAGAATTTATTGCCTAATTACCAACCGTTATTGTTCTGTATATTATTTATATATAAGACCGGTTCACGTTTTTATTGAGCGAGATAAGTTCAGATTTTAATGGTAATGGGAGACACGTAAATGGGATAAGGATTGCCTTAAGAGCGCCGATTACAGAGATATGGCGAGTTCTCGTGAAAAACTTATTCGTTTCTTTTTTTGGATATAGCGTCTGGCTTTTGTCATGTAATGTATTGTAGGTAGGGAATTTAAAACCTTGTGATTAATCAATTTACAAAGACATTGGTTAATAGATATTGGTGAAGTCATGAAATTTGAACTGGCTGTGCGTGTGTTTTGACTAATAAAGACAGAATTACGATTTAAATAAATATTAAACAAATAAAGTATTTAGATGACATTGTGATTATTTTTATTGAGTTACAAAAACGTAAAACAAAATAATAAAAAGTAATACTAAACTTTATCTGATATAAAATATTGGAAAGGGTTCGCTAGATAAGACTAAATTAATAAGCTAATTACGATGTACCATAGTCTATGATTATTTTTCTTTAATGGGAGAGATGTGCACGCAGATTGTGTTAGTTTCTATTTGTCATAACGATAGATAGTGCTAAACGTCGTCTCGTATTTTCAAGATAAGACTACTTACTGTTTAATTAGGGTCCCTATCATGCCATAAGTGGCGTTTTATACAGCAATTTGCTGTCACATGACAGAATACTATTTTTAATCTGTGGTCGTATAAAAGGCGGGATTATTGCGGGATGACGTGTCTATGGTTGCATGTGTAATCTGTGGGATCGTTGTTTTGATTTGAATATGAAACTTATGAAGGTTTTTAGATTAAATAAATGGGTCTGCTTATAATGTTGTTTTATTTAAATAAGTTTGTGAAGTTATCGTTACATAATTATTATCTTGATTGACAGGCAAATGATACGAATGATATAAGGATACCGTTGTGGCTGTGTCTAATCTCTAAATTATTTAGCAAATAAATGTTGTGTTCCACTGTCGGGCATAATTTCCTCCCCTATCTTATTTCAAACCCCTCTGTTGAAGGTCAGTTTCTGCATTCGTATTTTAAAAAGACCAGAATGAAAAACATCTTATATAGGTATTAGATAAAAATCTACATATTTGTAAAATATTTTCATTTATTCAAGTGTTCATGCCTATGTCAGTGTATATAATACTATATTTAACTGTAATGTCACACTAGAATTGAGACAGGCACTTAGCAAATGTAACATTTCTATCTATCTTTGCGATAGCTTTACGTTGAGCGGCATTTAGGCCTCAACTTTAAAAGTGTTCTGATACCATTAGGTTCCACTCTACTTTTCAAAATGTGTGTGATCATGTAAAGTGTAATATTACATAGAAAACATTTAACTTAGGGTATCTTCTATTAAGCGGTAAACGATAACATCCGATGGATGCAAGTGGCGAATTGTCGTTCGGCGTAGCGGTCTAAGGGGGAGGCCTATGTTCAGCAGTGGACGTCTTCCGGTTGATGATGATAACATCAATCATCTTATTCTAGCACAGTCCAGATCAAGCTGTGCCACAACACCTTGTCTTTTCGGATCCAGATTGACTTGATTTGATTACTAATTTGTTAAATAAATTAGTAGGTACTAAATTTTTACACCAAACTTTACATCAAAAGTCAAAAGGAAAACATTGTCACAAACATTCAATCTACCATAAACTACAAACGTCAAATTCAAAAACAGAACACCACTAAACCGCCTCAGACCATAGATAAGCCAAAAATCGCGCCATAAAACATGCGAAACGCGTCACTTTCCGAAAACACGTTACAAAGCATGTTGACTTGACCTCAAGCATTAAAAGGCTTGGGAGTGTGAAGTTTAAACAGGCTATAGGTAGTCTGAAATAAAACGCGACAACCGCCGGGTGGTGGGTGCTGATAACGGTAGGCGAGCGTCGAGCCGCGTCGCGTCGCCGTGCCGCGTCGCGTAGTGTTGCCACATTCAACGTTTTTATGTTGTCTATGGATTTTAGTTTGGGTTTAGAATGTTGTTGCTGTTTGTTTATTGGTGGATGTTTGTTTATTGAACGGGGAGGATGTGGAAATGTTTGGGTATAGCAGTGTTTAGAAGTTTTCTCTGTTGTTTTAGCAGTGAGTTGCGAGTTAGGAAAAGTACTTACCTATTTCAAAGTTTTATCCATATTTTTTGTTTCATTTACCACAATTACTAACACTTGCCGACTGCATACGATAAGAAATTAAGATAAAGTCCAAAAAAAACACACTGTTACATATTTTTATCTAACACTGTTACACTCAATTTCTAACCAGTTCATAAAAAAAAGAAAAGTCAACAAATAAATTTTATTTTCTACACTGGCAACCCGTTCGCCGAGTGATGGATGCACCACACTGATAACATCCTTTTGACTTAAACGCGCGGCCAAAAGGTAAACAGACCTCGAAATAACTCCGCATTGTAATAATCTGTCGTTTTTATAAATAGTACTCAAGCTTGTGAACGTTTTAACTTATCTACCTATATTTACTTTACATGGAGATATTAATGAAGGTTTTGTAATTAAAAAACTAAAATGGATTGTCTATGGCTTCTTATGTGTGATAAAAGCACACACACATATTATTTTTTCCTTGACTAATGGTATGCCCCTGTATTTTATCATCGAAGTACCTCTTTTTAAATATTGTGTGTGTTACAATATGTTGGATATTAAAATATGATAATTACTCTCGAAAAGAGTATTCCACATATGGGGGAGGCCTCTGCCCAGCGTTGGAACTTTACTGGCCAATAGATAAAAATACTGGTTTCACACGATATGTTTTAAAGTCTATTTTCTGTTTATAGGGCAAAGGCATTCCTTCCCTCTTTCTAGTTTTCTCGAACTAGTGCTATTGAAAGTATACCAAATGACAGACAAATAAAAAAAAAAATTTTTTTTGCATTGATTGACCTAAAATAATCCAGTTAAAAGTAACTTAAAAAATTCAAAAAAAAATATTAACACAAATAAAAAACAAAACACACACTTCAACTCTAACAAACACACACAGTTTAACAAAACACACACATAAAATTTTACATAACTTGATATTTGCACAAGTTCATGTGGTGTGTAGTAAAATAACGAGTTGGGCGTGCGGCGGTGTGATAAGGGCGGGCGGCGCCCAAGTGATGTATAGAGCGATAGACTGGTGCTGGGCGGCAAGATAACCTGCCATTGACGCAGTGCGTGATTGACTGCTGCCTCCAGAAATTATACTAGGATTTATGGGTGTCTGGGTAGATTGGGAACTGAAGGATTGGGGGGTAGGATATAGGACAGGTTCTTTTGTATGGTTTTTCTAAAATGAAATGAAATAATGTCGATTCGATGTGATGGGAAAATGGCTCGCGGCATCACACAAGTAGTAGTTTCCAAATAAAATACAGCACTCTTAAGCCTCCTGCAGACACACGCGATTAATCGCGCTGCGACAACGAGCCAAGCTAATTTCCACTCTAAAAATACTGCGAATGGACCGCGACATGTCGCCCCGCGCGATTAATCGCGTGTGTCTGCAGGAGGCTTTACTCGCTGTTTATGGTTTTTATAAGTGAAATAATAAAAAAAAACTGTTGAAGTTTTCGAGGTTACCACAAAAAAAAAATCGCAGTTTTCGTTCTGAAATCACTTGGTGGTAGTTTATTTCAGTACCTAATTCAAAATATTATAATTCAGTATTTTGTGATAAAGTGTGACTCAAGAAGTGACACTTTATCACAGTTTTGCAAATTATCTTAAAAATCATTTTCTTCAAAATTTAAACCGTCAAAATTCGGGGTATATACTAGACAATCACAGGCCCTAGCACGACTTTTCGCGTTTTAGAGACGTACAAACGTTGACGTTCGTTTTGATAGAAAAAAAAATCGCTTCTCGTTCGAACACAAGAGGCGCTTTTTAATTTTCCATACAATAAACGCCGTAAATACTTCAAGTACGCTGATGTAGGGCCAAATATGTAATAATATTTATGCTAGGGCCTCTAGTCATAAGGCTAACTTTTGAACAAATATCCTTGTCAATACACGTGTCAGATCTTCGAAACTAGTTTAAAATTAAACAGCCTTCACTTATCAAAAGATACAATATCTAACTTTTAATTCCAAATCGCTTATATTAACATTAATTCGGCCATAATTCAGATTGGGCGATAGCGTGATCGTCTCTTTATGGAACTTGTCTATAAAAAATCGCCGCTTTTATGACTAGTAAAGTGATTGTTATCTTAAAGTTATTAATTCATTCTTTGTGGCGAAAATCTGGAACTATCCATTGGGCCAAATATCGCAAGAAAATCAATCATTTTTTTAATTTAACTAAGTCCGTTGGCCCGTACGAGTCTGACAGTCCGTTTCGCTTGACCCAGTGTAGGAGGATCCATTTGATGATGTTACCATACCAAAAAAATGGTTCATACTTCTTTTTGAAAAAGAAACGTCTCCTGCACCAATTTTTAATAATAATTAAGGTGTAGAGTTAATTAAGCAAGAAAAAAATCCATACTTTTGTTTGAAAAATGTTCTGCTGTACCAGTGTATAAACGCATGCTGTACTATTAATTAAACAGTAAAATCTAATAAAATTACAAAAACCGTAGGTATACATCTCGAAAAATACAGAAAAACTTGTAATATATTATTATGTTATGTATGTACAAGTATTTAACCCCAAAAGGGTGTGAATTATTTAAAAAAAATCAGCAACCTACTGCCCGAATATACGATCCGCTGTTTCGATCCATAAAGTCAATCAGCTGATCATGAGATCAAAAAACTCATATCGATTTTATAGAAATTAGATATACAAATTTACACGATGCTATTTATCTTATCTACTAAGTCTTATCTTGGAGTTATCCTCCGGAAACGAACCGGCCCTATAACTGTTATCTTTTAAAAATTAAAAAGATTTGATTGGCAAACTTTCACTTAGAAGAACTTATTTGATAATTATTTAAATGTTTCATTAATACAGTTATTTTAATGGGACTTCGGTTGTTTTATTTAATTTTCCAATTATCACTTTCGATTGGAAATTATCTTAGCCTAAGCAATTATTATGTCCGCACTTTTGCCATGTGGAGTTAAATAATTGTCCCATGGGATAAAACTACGGTAATAAAAAAATCCTTAGTTTTAATCTAGGTTAAAAACTATTTGCGAAGTAGCAAGAATGACTGAGAATATGGGATGGGTATCAAAAGCACAATTGACATGACCCCAACTTGGATTCATCACTCTGTTCTTCTTCTCTTCAGATACTAAAAAATGGCACTTCAAAATAAGGCAGTCAGCAAAATTAATCTGGAACTGTCTATGAACAAAAAATGTCTTATGAGTTGTAATGCTAAAGAAAAATTAATTCAAAATGACAGTATTTGTAATAGACAAAATTGCGAGTATAGGGTAGATTATGGCAAATCCCTTGACAGATTCAGGGTGCAAAGAACCTATAAACTATTTCAACTCAAGCATATCAATTAGTAACACAACCCACATTGCTAGCAATAAAAACAATCCCTCACAAAGGACATAGGCCACTCCCAATGAGTCATCGACCGTCAATTAGCCACAATATGTTAATAACATTTAGCACACGCGCCTAACATAATCTTATAATAAACCATTGACATTTTGCGCCAGATAAGCCCTAAGGAGTCATCACAGATATGTATTTAAATCATACTTGGATTTCGTCTCTCACGAAGGGCTGTTATCTTAAAAAGCACTCTCCGCTATCTGGTCAGACGCAATCTCACATATTATGTGCCTATATCCTTTTATAAAGGGGCATGCAAGCTGGGGACTTGGTTTTGGAGGACGGTATTTCAACTTTATGATTTTGGTCTAGTAAAGTTATAATTATAAAAATTAGGAACTGATTTTTTACAGCAATATTTATGTTTTAGATGAAAGTTATATAAAATTTTAAAACAGAAATGAGCTTTATTTTAGGATATTTTCATAATGATGGTAATTTGATGAAACTCTGGACCTATCTCTGTCATTTAGCGGTCATGGTATTCTATAGAAATTTGCAATACTAAAGACCACTAAGTATAAAATAACTTCAGCATCGGAAGTCGGTGACAAAAGAAGTGAATTAAAGAAACAAAAGCCACCAAATTATACACATTAACATCCTCCTTTTTGGAAGTCGGTTAAGATTATAAAATTCAACTGTTTTCATCAACACCTATCAAAAACTAACTTAGAGCCTTTCAAAGTCGCAAAGGCCCCTTCCCACTGTACACGCGACTCTAAAATCGCGGAGTGATTCATTTGTCTCACAGCTATCCAAATGTTTTAAGTTTTCACAGATAACCGTGGATGGGGGCACTAAATTAATGCTTCGGCGTTACTTGCCTATCACATAGATAAAGTATGTGTCGCTTAGGCGCGGAGGAATGTGAGTAATTAAGTTACGGGTATGTAAAATGGGATTTTGTTTAAGTTAAGATTGGATTTCTTAGGTAGGTTTACAGGCTGGGTGATAATTGCTATATTTGATTTATTATTGAGAGGCAATTTTAAAAGGTACCGTCATTTATTTCTCTTTCATTCGCAATAAATAGATCATAATTTAAGCTATTGCATAGCTTTTATCGCGGGCTCTGAGCGCGTGCGGCGACCGAATCAAAAATTTTCCAAAAACCTAAGGAAAATACCTGACACCACGCATCGTCTAACATCGTTTCAGTTCGGGAGACTTCGGCAATCATGAAAATATCCTTCATAAAAACAATTTACTTTTTCTTACTGATTCTAAACGGCCAACTACAAAAGGAGTTTTTACAATGAAACCTACTTATAAAATTCTCCTACAAAAAAGAAGTTCTTTATTACAGTAGTGCACCACAAACATTTTAAATAAATTATATTCTCGTTAAATATACGCGGTAGGCGATTTTATACTTTTAAAATAAAAAAAAATGTTATGCAATAGCTTCACCGCGGCAGTCTCCGAGTGCCACATGTATTTGTTTTATGTATCGGACAAGCACTACCGCCATTGTCATTTTTGATAGTTATACGATTTTTCAACTCTCAAAGTGAAATGACGTATACATACTTCAAGTAGGTACTCTACCCTACGTGCGGTAAAATTTGGAAACTTGTGCTAAGCCCTGTAGCAATTTATAAGTAGCGAGCTAGATAAAGTCGTACTGATACCTGATACCGATATTTTTATTTCCGAAAGATCATTCAAGAGGCTTTTTAAGAAATATCGCCTACATGTAACCTTCAGGAAACGTTAAGTTTAAAATCAGCTGTTCAAGATGTTGTGACCAAAAAATAGAAAGAAATCGAGAGTGGAACAATTAAGTTTATCAAATTAAAACATCGCGATCTAAGATACATTCATTTTGACATAACAGTATGTTAAACATAGTTTCTCTTAAAATGGTATCTCGGAAAAATCATTTGAATTTTAATGAGAAACCCAGGAAGTTTTTAATTAAAGACTCCAAACGTGAGTTTTTAGGATAAGGAAAACAAATGACAGTCTAAACGGAATGTATTTACACTGCGGAGCTAGTTTATCAATTGAAATTAGGATGAGTACAAAAGCTGAGGCAATGAAGGATTTTTTAGAATTTATTAAAATTATCAGCAGTTCAACATAATTTTGGCTAGGACAAGACAGTCATTTTTAGTGTCGTCTGACCCTGAATTTTTTTTAAAAGCTTTAACATAAGTCAACAATGTGATCGTGTTTTTAAAATTGGTTTTGACCAGTCACATTAGACCACACGCTAGGAAGTAGCGTCAAACGGTCCTCGTTACTGAAATCACAAGACAGTCAGACTTTATAATTTTAGGCAAAATCTGAACGTCGCTTTAAAAAAATAAAACAAACGCAATAATGCTTATCTACGCCCGAAATGTTGCATCTGATTACACAAAACAAGATAGAGAAAACTAGAAACTATTCAAACCACACAAGAAACCTAGAACTTCAGCCAAAAGAAGCCAAGAGCATCATCTAAGAAACGATAAGCATCCCACAACATTGACACCCAACCTCGAATGCAAATGGCCCAGAATCCTACGTAAAACAATGTTATCACACGTTTCTAACGTTAGCGGAACAGTACGCGACGTCCCGCCACATTAGACACAAACTAACATAACAGTTTAATTACAAGTGCATCTAAACCGTATTAGTTGCAATGTAGGCGGGGTTTGGGGTAAGGTATAAGCGAGGAGCGATTTTGAAGACAGTGAGCCTGCAAGAAGAGAAGAAAAGAAGAAATACTACTGCTAGATGACACTGAAGAAGGAAAGTAAAGAAGATATTAAAAAATTTTGAAAACATATTCTGATGGTTAACGAGCTAAATAGCAACAAGTTTCAGATTTAGCCATCCACATATTATATCTTAATGTTAATCCTGGTTCTTCTTATAACATTTAGATTTCGAATAAAGTTCATTGCTCCCTATAGCCAAAATGATTTTAAGTTACATTTTCATTTGGTTCAAAATCTTCTTATTGAGTACATGACATCAATAGATTGTGGATGTTGAATAAATTTTAAATTGACGATGACCTGAGCAAACTTTTGTGGTTTTTGCAACACCATATTCATCTACAAAATTAACTACATTAATATGAGTTCCCAAAACTGCTTCTAATTTTGTAGTCACTAATAATAACACATGCATCGTCCTAGCAAAAAATAAACTACCCACCCCCGCTACCGCTTATCACTCGCACCACACAACTTGGAACAACTTTTGGTGTTTCGTATTGGATCTTGCGAAGTTGGTCGTATCGGCAAACGTATCGTTGTCGATGTCTTGAGCACTGTAAACGGTTGCAAATACAATGTACCACGTTAACGTTCTTAGTGCTTTTGTTTGCGTCTAGAATCTAAATGATCATAATGATCTAGTTCATAGGGAGCGAAAATCTTGATAGTTAAAAGGCAGTGACTATGAAAAGAATCATCATCATCATCATCTACCACGCGGGCCCAGTGCGGATTGGCAGATGTCACATGTCTTCGAATTTTTGGTTCTAGGACATGCCGGTTTCCTCACGATGTTTTCCTTCACCGTTTTGAAAGCAGTGGTGTTGAAATAAATTACACAAAGTAATGCGCCTGACGGGATTCAAACCCACGACCTACAACTCGTAAGTCGAGGCCGATACCACTGGGCCACCACTGCTCAAAATCGTGAATAATCGTACTTAATTTTATTTATAAAACTGTGGAACTGAAACACCCCATTACAAAAGAAGTACTTCCTAACGCAACCGTTCATCATAGAAAAGAAAAACTTCGAACCGCCATTCCCGTTACAGAAAGAGCAAAAAGCTAAAATTACTGATCAGAATCTTCGCACAGCCCAATGTATCATAGGCCAGCGTTATCTCCAGGGCTTATCCGGCTACATTGTGGATGAAAAATGTTTAGCAGCTTAGAGTGCAGTTTGAAATTTTATACGTCCGAGATCTCGGCTGTATCTCGATGCACTGCACTTCCCTCCCAAACTTTTACTTTGCCAGCCAGTGTTGCTAGTTGTTGGGGTTTGTGTGGTCCCGGAAATAAAGGGTATGTTGTAAGTCTTTCACTTCACACACTTCACGCACTTCCTTTCAATTAATATTTCAAGTTTTGAAACGTCACCCCAGTTTTTCCTTAAAACTTTTAGACAGAGATTTAATATTATATAGGGTGTTAAAAAATTAACTGCAGGAATTTCGTGTACGTACTCGGTATCAAAAACCAAATACGAAATTCATGCAGTTAATTTTTTAATAGGTACCTTGTATTTAGATCCATATTATCTAATATTGTATGTACGGATCATAGCAGGTGGCGGTCTGTAGTATCTGCCATGGGGGTAGGTACTGCGAAAAGGGCGAGCGTTTATGTGTGTAATATCTAATAAAATAATTAAAAACATAATAAATCATTGACTGTGGCCATTTTTTAACAATTGTTTTGACAATTGGAAACCGACCAATTAGTCGCCTCAACATTACGCCGGATAATATAATAAATTAATTCTAAGTTCCCGATGCTCGGGCACGCCGCAATCGCGGCGGTAAGACCCCTCTTTGAGGAGTGGCTGGATAGGAGTCACGGCGTCCTGACCTACCGCATGACGCAGGTCCTCACCGGACACGGAAGTTTCGGGAGGTACCTGTGTCTAAGGAGAAAGGAGGAAACGCCTGGGTGTCACCACTGCGAAGATCGCCCGGAGGACACAGTAGAGCATACGGTGCAAGACTGCCCAGCTTGGGCAGAGCACCGACGTGTCCTCACGGCGGCGATAGGCGGAGACCTCTCGCGCCCGGCATTGGTCGCGGCCATGCTGCGGGGCGAGACGGAGTGGGAAGCGGTCGCCTCCTTCTGCGAAGCAGTCATGCTCGCGAAGGAGGAGGCGGGCCGCGTGAGAGAGAGGACAGTGTCCTCCCTCCGCCCCACCCGCAGTGGTGGACGCCCACGGCGACGGACGTCGCCAGACGATCTCCGGCCACCGTAGGCGCGGGCATGCGGGCGGCGAGTAAAGGGCAACTCGCTGCCCGACCATGGACCATGCCCGGGTCGACGGCGCGTTGTTTTCCACGCGCGCCTCAAAGAGCGTCAGCATAATGACGGGGCCCCCTCTCTAGAGGGCCAAAGCCTGCCGGGGTCGCGGGACTTATACCATTACCGTGACCCCGGAACATAAAGGGCTATTGAAGGACACCGTGGATTTTAGTCAGTACAAGTCTGACAGTCCCTCCCGCCCTGCCCGGGGTGGGAGGACTCATTTGATGATTTTACCACGCAAAAAAAAAAAAAAAAGTTCCCGATGCTGGTAGGCCTACTATTTTTTAAGTTTTTAAATGTTAAAAACTGTTTTTTTTAATAATATTTAGAAATGAAAAACATATGTGAAAAAATGAATAAAGAGTATAACAAATAAAAATAACAAAAATCTTACCAATTTGTATGTCTAAATCGTATACTAATTCCTAAATACACAAATTATAAACTTATAATATTTTAACATGGCAATCCCGGTACTCTCTGCCTTACAACTGGCAACACTGCTCCAAGATACAGCGCCCTGATATATTCCAACGCGATACGAAGTTCTGAACGCGGATGCTTCAAATTTCGCCGAATTGTTCTGAATTTTAAAGTAAATAAGCTAGTTTGATAGATAACGATGTAAGATTGTAGATAGTTTGTCGAGATTAACCTCTGGTTTTACAAAGTTTCGGAATTGTTGTAGCATTTTTAGTTTTAGTTAGGTTTTAGTTTGAGACTTGTACCTGCAGTTTATTGTACGAAGAATATTTAAGTAGGTACGTGAATTAATGTTGCCTTCTCTGAAGAAAGGGAAAATATTATTAAGTAAATTACTGTATGTTTTTTTTTGGGTTATTACTTTTTTTTGTGTAGGTCAAGTAATGATACTGTAGAGTAGAAACTCTACAGTAGCCTTGCTAATTATTTGTAATGAATTTATTTTTTAACTTATTTGCTATTCTTTGTTTTTTCAAATCTTACCCAACTTGAGCAGTTTCTCTTTTAACGTGGGTGCGTTTACGGTATGGCTTATTTTTTTTCTGAAATAAAATACCTAATTAGCATAGTTACGACTCACAGGCTGGTCATTAGACTTTATAGCTATAAAAGGTGCAAATTATATATCACTAAAACCATCTTTCTTAATAGGAATAAATGACACTAAAACTATTAACAACGGCACTATTTTATTACTTAGAACGTGGAGTACATTCTTAGAAGACCAAATCTTGTACAGTCAGCATCAAAAGTCGATGACCACATTCAGATTTTCAAAATCACTGTACATTATAATCACCCATAAATCGCTCAACAAGATAGGCGCCAGTATTGAATGAACATCATTAAAGTTCAAAATTAACTGAACACAATTCTTCAAAGGTCACTGAACACCATTTTGTCAAAAATTGCTGATCGTTATAATATCCGAAAACATCATTACATTCAGTTTTACAAAAGTCACTGAACAATATAAAATACTTGTTTTAGTTATCTAGTGTAATCACGGCAACGTCCAAAAATAACTCAACATCATAAATAACAAAAGTCACTGAACAACATTAAATGCTTATTTTAGTTACCTACTGCAAAACGTCCAAAAATAACTGAACATCATAAATAACAAAAGTTACTATACTATCTTCAGAGTAATACTGGGTGTAAGGGACAGCCCTCCGCAAACTTTCAGGGCTTGCTCAGTAGACGAAACTGAACAATCTGCCACATTTTTTTTTTCAGGAAATTAAAAAAAAATCATCTTCACCATAGAAAATTATAAACTTGATTGGACAGTTTGTATGGAGAGGCTGATTTTTTTTCATTTCCGAAAAAATAACTGTAGAAGATTGTTCAGTTTCGTTTACTGAGCAAGCCCTGAAAGTTTGCGGAGGGCTGTCCCTTACACCTATTCGCTGGGTGTGAAGTACTAGGTGGGGGTAGTACTATTCGATTGCAGCGCCCATGGTGGCGAAAAGTAAAACTAATGTGGGATTGTCTAAGAGCACATTCACCTATGCCAACTATTAAAAACGCGCTAATCTCAGGAAATTGTGGTTCGATTTGAATAATTCTTTTTGTGTTGGATAGTCCATTTATCGAGGAAGGCTATAGGCTATATAACATCACGCTATGATCAATAGGAGCAGAGCAGCAATGAAACATGTTGTCAAATCGGGAAATTCTTATTGAGAGCTTCCGTTGCGTGCGCTACGTAAACGGTTTACATTACTCAAAAATTATGTATGACGGAATTTTTCCTCATGAAACGTTCTAAAATAAAGTCCGCGACAGCATATATCTATCTTTTAAGGTTAACTCACTATAACCTTTTTTATGGAAATCAAATTGGTTTTAAAATAATACATTACTTGCGACGGTATTTTTATGAACATAATATTAATCCTTACCCAAATAAATACGTTAATCATTACAAACATTTAATTTTGAACAAAATTTCCCTTGACATCATTTGATTTCAATGAATATCTGACGAGATATCGTAGTTTCTTCAACGGCAGGTGATGGGGAGCAGTCGGAGTACGACGGCTCTGTCTCAGAGTTCATTGAACTCTGTCATCTGTCAATTTCGAATCAATTTGTCAGACATATCTGTACGTAATTTTTATAATCGCGTTATTCCGCCAGAAAAACATAGGTCACAGCAGTTGTTGTGTTGTAAACTGCAAGAATACTAGCAGAAATAGTAAATTTAAATTTTATTGATTCCCAAGCGGTTCTTGGAAAGATGAGCAATGCAGGAGATGGTTAGCTGCCGGGAAGAGAAAAAAGTAAATAAATCATAATCCTCATTTTAATCCTGTATTTGACATTTTTCTTATAGAATACATTTTGCCTATGTTTATTTAATTTTATTCAGAGCTGATGGATCGCCATGGAATCCAAAACCATGAGTTTTGTAAAGAAATCTGATTTCAATTAGAACGGTCAGAGCCGTCAACAGTGCAAACGCTAGGTGGCGCTAAAGTCGTGCACGGTGCCAATACTAGGTCCAATCTAATCTTGTCCTATCCAAACTAAATTATTTAAAAAAAATACGTGTGCCACTCGGGGACTGCCGCAGTAAAGCTATTGCATAGCAATTAAAAAAAAAACAAGAAAAAACTATCGCCTACCGCGAATATTTAACGAGAATATCATTTAGGTATTTAAAATGTTTGTGGTGCACTACAGTAAAATAGAAAAATAAATTACAATGAAGATATAAGTGGGACTTTTGTATACAGGATTCCCAGGTCTCACTTCCAAACTGGGTCAAAAATTTTAACAGGTTATGGGCCCAGCACGCTTCCACTGCGCCACTTTCCTTTGTTGTAGGAGAATTTTATAAGTAGGTTTCATATGCGCGTATATTTGGTTAATTCAATTGTAACCTTAGATTAAAAAATGTCCAGATTCCGTGTTCGAAACAAAACGAAACGTTTTAAAGCGAGCGAAGCCACTTTTTATAAATGTGTGAATGAGCGCCACGCACACATTTATATGTTTTCCTTGGAGATGTTCACTTGTTTATGTAGGAACGACGGGGTAAATTGTTTGTTTTTCCTTCACGCCAAAAACTATTAGACAGATTTGATGTTTTCTTCACAGATAGTTTTAGTTGATGAGCTCGTGGCTAAATAATTACAGCCACACAGGCCGATTTTCCGAGTAAAGCCACGCTTGCTGAGGTGGGTCTGTGGATGGGTGACCATCTGTCATAGCGAGTTTCCTCCGTGCCTCGGAAAGCATGTAAAGCCGTTGGTCCCGGCTGTCATTTGTAGATATTTGATAGTCGTTACTGTTAGTCAGAAGCTCTAAAGTCTGACAACCAGTCTTACCATGGAGTATGATATTACCCAGTTACTGGGTTGTGGAGGTAAGACAGGCAGTCGCTTTTTGTAAAATACTGATATCCAGCTGCATCTGGTTTGACTGGAAGCCGACCCCAATTTAATTGTAAAAGGCTAGGCATATGATTACTGATTCTAAACGGCCAGCTACAAAAGAAGGTTTCCACAATGAAACCTACTTATAAAATTCTCCTACAACAAAGGAGAGTGGCGCAGTGGAAGCGTGCTGGGCCCATAACCTGTTGAAAATTTTGACCCTGTTTGGAAGTGAGACCTGGGAATGCTGTATACAAAAGACCCACTTATATCTTCATTATAATTTATTTTTCTATTATTACCGTAGTGCACCACAAACATTTTAAATCTTCTTTTCTTGTTTTTTTTTTTTAAATTGCTATGCAATAGCTTTACCGCGGCAGTCCCCGAGTGGCACACGTATTTTTTTTAAATAATTTAGTTTGGATATGACAAGATTGGATATAAGTATAACTCTGAAGATAATATAGTGACTTTTGTTATTTATGATGTTCAGTTATTTTTGGACGTTTTGCAGTAGGTAACTAAAACAAGCATTTTATATTGTTCACTGACTTTTGTTATTTATGATGTTGAGTTATTTTTGGACGTTTTGCAGTAGGTAACTAAAACAAGCATTTTATATTGTTCACTGACTTTTGTTATTTATGATGTTGAGTTATTTTTAGACGTTTTGCAGTAGGTAACTAAAACAAGCATTTTATATTGTTCACTGACTTTTGTTATTTATGATGTTGAGTTATTTTTGGACGTTGCCGTGATTACACTAGATAACTAAAACAAGTATTTTATATTGTTCAGTGACTTTTGTAAAACTGAATGTAATGATGTTTTCGGATTAAATAACGATCAGCAATTTTTAACAAAATGGTGTTCAGTGACCTTTGAGGAGTTGTGTTCAGTTAATTTTGAACTTTAATGATGTTCATTCAATACTGGCGCCTATCTTGTTGAGCGATTTATGGGTGATTATAATGTACAGTGATTTTGAAAATCAGAATGTGGTCATCGACTTTTGATGCTGACTGTACCACTAAGCTATTCAGACAGTAGTGACTGCGGCGAAATTATAAGATACATGCGTTGCGTATGGGAAAACTCTTTTTGAAGACTGGTAGCAGTACGGAAAAACGTCAGCTCATAGCGTCTCGCATCGTATACGCATTTGATACTAAAAAGAAAAGAGTTTAAAACTCCAATAAAGAGCCAATACATTCCCTTTTCTCGTAAAAGCTATGTATATCGTACAATTTATGGTCTATGTCAAACAAGTTTTTAATGCACACAATAGTTGTTAAGTTCATGAAGGTTGTATAGCCAATAACTTAAGTTTTATCCGCTCGTAAAACCGGGATACGAGCATCTTCATTTATGTGATGATGGTATAGAAAAAGTCTGTTTTGTTTTAAAGTTTAGTTTATGTTAATTTCATGTGAATCAATTTGGAGTTGTAATATAAATAAATTAGTCAAATGAAGATGAGACGATTAAAGAGAAGTTGGTTTGAATCGTGTATTCATTAAAAATAGGTTTACTGTTATAAATGTGGAAGTAAGTTTGTTTTTAACTCTTTCTTCCCTAAACCGCTGAACTGATTTTGAATAATTTTGGTACAGGTATAAATCGGAATTTGACATGTACCAAAGTTAATAAGGCGATTGTTGAATAAAGAAATGGGGAGGGAGCGGAAGCTGATACTGCAGGCAAATGCTAGATTTTTAAAAATGTAAATATTGTTTTTTTAATGAAGAATTCTCTCGATTCTCCAAGATCTCATCGTCAGATCCTGACTTGATGATCATGTGTGGCTCTTTCCAACAAAGGAAGGATTTTTCGAATATTTCAAGGCGTCTTTGATAAATCGTAGAACAAAATAAAAAAGATTCTAACCATTTGCAAACCTCCTTAATTTTTTTGAAAAATATTATTTGACCCATTTATAATATGATAAGATTTTAGTACCAATTAATATTAATTCAAAATCTAATGGCAACATAATAACTATTTTGGACTTAGAGAACACATTAAATAATATTAGGATCAGCCAAAAATATGGATACAAACAGCAATAAAGACAAAATAACATAAATCCCCTAAAAATGCACCTCACATTGCCAGCTCATAAAAAAAATAATTTAAGTTATAGTCTTACAAATAATAAAGTCATATAATAAATAACAAAGCATACGGACAAATCGTTGAAATGTATCATTTTAATGGACATTGTCTCGTATTAATATATAGATACGATCTAAATCACAGTATCTAGCCATTTTGAACGTTTGTAAAATTATCTGTTTGACATTGAGTATTCCCAATTGAAGGACACTTTGTTGGTCATGATTGAGTTATAACTGTGTTTTGGACACCCTGTATTATATATTTATAGGATATAAAGGACACCCTGTAGTGTATATAGGGTACAAAATAATTATATTTTTAATTTGTGAAATTTATTTGTTTAAATTATAATTTGTCAAGGGTCGCGAGACTGGGGTGCTAAGACAGGAAACCTCCACGTGCGCCCGTGGACTGGAGTTCCCTCTCGGATACGTCCGGGGGGAAGACCAGTTTTTCGGGCCGGTGCATCCTGGGATGCGGGCAAAAACTCTCCTTAGGCACTGTGTGCCTAAGGGGTTTCTTTGCCCGTATGCAAATAGCCTGTCGGGTGGACGCTCCAACGCGTGTCCCTCTGAAAAGCAGAGGGCACAGCGGCGGAGCAGGCTTGCGGACGGTGAGTAATGGGTATGCTCGCCGTCCGACCAAGGACCAAGCCCGGGTCGGTGGCGCGTCGTGTTTCACGCGTCACCGACGGGGCCCCTTATGGGGCCAAATGCCTGCCGGGGTCGCGGATTTTTCTTAATCCAGGACACCGTGGCCCCGGAACGTAAAGGGCATCCGACGGAACACGGGTGGATTTTAGTCAGTAAGAGTCTGACAGTCCCTCCCGCCCCGCCCAGGGCGGGAGGACTCATTTGATGATTTTGCCAACCTAAAAAAAAAAAAAAAAAAGGGTCGCGAGACTGGACAAAAGGACACTGTGGCCCTGAAACGAACAGGGCAACCGTATGACAATCCCTGGCGCTCAGGGTGGTTGAATTCATAATGATGACTCGACACCAAAACGGTCTATTTGTCAAAAAATAACAAAAATAAAATCGAGGTCAGAAACATTCTGCCAACGTTTCTAATAACCGAAAAGTTATAAAAAGGGGATTTTTATTTGCTAGCACAAAGCTTTTCATTCTGTCTAAAATCTCGCGTGACGACTTGAAAGTTTGTATGAACTGCCGTTCGGCGTATACGCTCTTAAGAGCACAGAAAAGAGCAACAGCATCAAAGATAACAAATTTAACATAGTCGCCGATCGCTGAACAAATTTACGAGGAGCACACCGCGGCCATTTTAGAAAGTTCGACCACTTCATACAATGGCGGAGGAAGTAACCTCTACTAACGGCGTCGTTACGCCCGCTAACGCCCGTTAACAGCCGTTAACGTACGTTATCAGCGATACAGGGCGGGCGGAAGATCACCTGAGGCTAACGCCCCGCCCGCCCTAATGCATCCGCACTTATTTATTCCCCTGTTAGGCGGGCCGATATGTTTCCTGAGATTTTTATCTACGGAACCCAGGTAGGGTCAGTAAGAGTTCCGTAATATTGTTTTTCTGGATTTTAAATGTTGTTGTAAATGTTTATTGTGTGCGCTTCCGTGGTTAAGCGTCTTCAATTAAATTTTATAACGCATGTCAGCCATTTTTGTTTGGTTCAGAGAAAAAGTTAGCAAGTGTAATTCTCATAAGGGTAAATGGGTAACGTGGCTCTACCCCAGATTGATATGGTCAATACTGTTTTCTGAATTTCAATCCAATACACGGCTACTCAAACTATACGTCTTTCATAAGTACTTTTTATTCATTAGGCTACAAGAAAATAATTATAATCGGTACGCATTCATTTTCTAGACTAGCTTTATGTAGCCATTTTTCTAATAGTGGACGCCATTACCCACTGTTGGGTAATAAGATACACTTCTCTAAGTGGCTCTTATTGCCCAACTGTGGGTCATAAGAGCCAAATCAATTTAAATTTAAAACTCACAAGAAAACTACAAAACTACCTTCCATAATTTAACAACAACTACACATAAGATAAAGCGCGCACTATCAGAACATTAGCGTACCTGAGTCGATATAATTATATTCAATTAGAGCTGGGCGATATCTTTGTATCATTTTGTTATTGCCCTGTGTGAATCAATCAGTACTTCCTTTCTTGGCTTTCATTAGTCTACAAGAAAATAATAATCAGGACTCATTCAAAATTTAGACAAACTAAAATCTTCGTAATAGTGGGCGCTATTACCCACAGTTGGGCAATAAGAGTCACTTAGAGGCATGACTCTTATTACCCAATAAAAAATTTAAATTCAATTTACGAACTAGCAAGAAAACTACAAAACTACCTTCCATAATTTAACAACAACTTCACATAAGATAAAGCGAGCACTATCAGAACATTAGCAAGCGTACCTGAGTCGATATATATTCAATTAGAGCTGGGCGGGCGGCGATACCATCAGGGCGGGCGGATACTAACACCTTTTAATTTCGTGGTAACTGGTTGAGGAGGCTTTGTTTGGTTTTGAGTTATGATTGTGGAAGGTTTGTTTATGGTTTTAGAATATTATTTAATGGATTTAAAATTTAGGTCGACTGAAAAAGAAGGAATCCTTAAAATGTTCGTGTATTAGCTTTTAGGGGATAAAAATGTGAATAATGTTTTCTTCTTCTAATGTAATAATTTATTACAATAACCCTATAGTTTCTGATTTTGGGTCAGTGGCTCGTTGCCATAAAATGTGGCAACGCCGCCAGTCTCTTGAGAGATGACAACGTTGCAGAGAGTTTTGTGATGCCCCTTTTCGAGTTTGTCGTCAACTTGACCCACTCGAATTGGAACTACAGTCACTTAAGTTCATTACATTGTTGTTTATTTGTGCTGTATGATAATCAATCTCTATAAAAATAAATACAGTTTTCTTAATTTTTTAAAGCTTAGAAAATAAAGGTTCTTATTACTTTATCAGAGGATAAACATAAAATAATACGCACTGCAAATTCGTTTTGTATTTACCTTGCAAACAAATAAACCTTACGTTTTCGGTTTCGTCTTCTTTTGCTTTCGACACTTGGTTTGTTTTACTTACCTGTGAACAAATAAAAAAATAGGTTAGCATAATTGTATCAATTAAAATATGAAGAATTAAATTCTCAAAGAAATAATCATCACCTCTACTTCTACTACTAACTCTTTTATAACAAGCGTGATTTTAAATTATTTCATATTTGTTACTCAAATAAAAGACCAGGCAAAAACTAAAATTAAAAATCTCAAAAACAAATCAACCTCCCCTTAACAGCTGCCACCACAAAACGAAAGAATGAAAGAAAGAAAGTGCGATTGAACAAATTGCGATGAGTCCGTCCCGACACTCACACCAATTAGCATTAAGTGTTGATTACAACTGGATTCTTATGTTAATTCTGATAACGTGTCGACTGGTCAATATGCTGCTTGTCGAACTGAGTGGGCTTACTGTAAGTTATTTGATATGTGATGTTGAAGTTACGAGTATAAGGTCGATAGGAGACGAAGACCAGTATTAGTTTGACCACGTTTTATTTAAAGTACCTAAGTTGTTTTCCAACATTTTGTTTTTACCAACCAAAAAAAGAAGATTCTATTACCGCACGGAAAAAAAACATCGGTTTATGTCTGTGTGTATGTGAGTTTAAATGTTTGTAAACGCACCCAAGATACAGGAGAAATTCCCAGTGATGGCTAAAAAATTTTTATAAAAAAACTAGCTTTTCCCAGCGGCTTCGCTCGCCCCCCCCCCCCTCCTGAATTTTCTTGGCTATAAACCTCACGGAGCCCGAGACCTTTCCAACGAATGCAAAACCGTGGAAATCGGTTCGTGCGTTCTGGAGTTATAGCGTCAGGAAGGAAAACCCGACTTATTTTTATATAGTAGATAAATACGTTATACAGGGCTTAATGATGGTTAAGACAAAGCTCTTCTTCAGGCATCAAAAAAATTGTAAGCTAGTGATCAATGCTCGATCTTTTAGACCAAGAATGGTGATGAAATGGCGACCACATGGCGGAAAACGCAGCGTTGCCTCTTCTGCGTTTTCCTCCCACTAGGTGGGCCGACGACATCGTGAGTGGATTGTCAATCGGCGTGGTGGTGTAAGGTAGGGCTTTTTTTCAGAAGACGTCTTCTAGCTGATGATGATGAATAGTTATCTTGTAGTACATTGCATAAAAATCAAATATGTATTTCGAAAAGTCTACGTGAAAAATATTTAATTTACTTTTCAAAACGACTTTATTTAAAAGCTGCGTGTCTTTAACTGAAAGTTTGTCTTTTCAAAGCCTTCAGAGTCGACGCCGTGACTTCAAGCCCGACCCGAAGATTACACCAACTCATTTATTTTTTAATACCCTCTAAAAATGGTATTACTTACTAATATATTTTATAGAGGAAAGTAGATTGGCTATTATAGATGAATATATAATGGCTTTATTTAAAATTTACAGGTTGGTTTTAAATAGTTATTTTGTTATAATATTCATAGGATTTTTCATTGCTTTATAAGTCAAATTTTTGAATATTTCTGTCTTGAAATCTAGATTCTTTGAAACGTTTGGAACACAAATGTGTTTACGATCTATTTATTTTGTATGTATTAAGTATATTTACCTTAATCGTCTGTATGTATTGTTTATGACATATCGAACTATAAAAAGCACAAAAGAAAATAGGTACACAAAGAAAATAGGCATTGGGAACAGTCCAAGCTGCTAGTGGTTAGAAACTTCTTAGTTTACGTTCCAGGAGTTTCCTCTCTCAAGAGATCTTTCTCTTGAGAGAGGAAACTCCTGTCAATACCCGCCGTGTCCACAAGAACATACTGCTTTTTGAATCAAGTGCTGAATCTAGCAATTATATTTATTACTATATCAGCTTATGGTGTCCCACAGTTGGGCAAAAGCATCATTACACTCCTGTCCGCTTTCAGTTCGTGGCCATTAAAATCACCAACAAAGGCTTGAATACTTTTTTTTTTATCGTGGTAAGATCATCAAATGAGTCCTCCCACCCCGGGCAGGGCGGGAGGGACTGTCAGACTTGTACTGACTAAAATCCACGGTGTCCTTCAATAGCCCTTTATGTTCCGGGGTCACGGTAATGAGATAAGTCCCGCGACCCCGGCAGGCTTGGCCCTCTAGAGGGGGGCCCCGTCATTATGCTGACGCTCTTTGGCGCGTGTGGAACACAAAGCGCCGTCGACCCGGGCATGGTCCATGGTCGGGCTGCGAGTTGCCCTTTACTCGCCGCCCGCATGCCCGCGCAGGATTGAATGCTTAAAAAAATATGATTTCTGAAGTCTCGCAAACTTATCTATCAATGTACAGCAGAACCTCAAAAATGAGCCTTCAAAAAAGCCTGACATACTATTCCCATCTCCTGTTATCTCGCGATAAAAACGCAAGTAAGCTGTGACGTGTGGCGTTGCTGAACAAACGTCGTTACTGCGTCACTAAATAAATCGTTAGCGGCGCGTGAGCCGGCCCCGAGATACGGCACGTAGGGAGCTGGAGGTAGGGCACTGGATGTGCCAGGGAAGTTGGGTTTGAGAGTGTATTTGGTGGTTGGCAAAATTATTGAAAAGGATTTTAAGACCGTGGCCTGACATCAACTTGAACCTGCTCGTATTGTCTCTATAATTTGATTCTGCAACCATTCACCGACGACCGGTTCACCATTGGACGTTTCGCCGACAGGACGATTCATTTATGACCGTTTCACCGATAGACTCTTTCACCTTTGGACTTTTCGCCGATAGGACGATTCATTTATGTCAATTCAATTTTTTTTTTGCACTAGACTCCTCTAGTGCAAAAAAAAATTGAATTGACATAAATGAATCGTAAAAATCGGAGTAAATGTAATACCCAAGCACAGAAGTAGAAACAGTCGGTCTCATTTAGCGGTCAACAGTGGGTCTATTGCATTACCTACCTAAATTACTGTCAGTTCAAAAAAAAAATTCCAAATGGGTCTCAATGGGCACTTTTGAAACGTGGAAAAATTGTCACGGTTCAGATTTGTAGTTTCCATAGAGAAGAACCGGCAAGAGTCTCCATGGTTACTGTTTAAAAAAATGATTTTAAAATGTTATTTTTATATTACAGTTTGTTAATACCTACATAAATACGAGAGAAAAATAAAATTGTTAAATAATAACAAAAGTTCTGAAGTTAGAAGAATTTAAACTACTTCCATTTAAAAAAAAAAATTACCAGAGCCGATTTGTGAAAGCTTCCAGAACATGTATGGTAGAAACACAAATTAAAAGCACAGTATTGACCTTTACTGCAATAACACCAATTTTTTTAAAAGAAAATCCTATTTGTGTCCCACTGCTGGAAAAAGGCCAGGTCTCCCCTTTTCCCCCTTCCAAAATTAACACAAGGCTAAACGCTGATCGTACGTACACCACACTGCCACATCCAGTGCCCAAACTCTGCGTTCACCTAAAACCGTGTCGGTTACCAAACAAACTAAAACTCGGAATTATTAGTGTTTTTCGTATTGTAGATTGTCTAACGTTGTGCTACTGTGTACTTGTACACTGTGTACACTTGTTGAATTACTGCCGTTTAATGTATCGCTGCCATTTGTACTGTGGTAGGAGATATTGGTGTATTTTGCCGCGTGGTTTGAAATTTTTGTTTATTTTAGAGAAATGAAGTTTTTATTCTTTAAAGAATATGTTGTGTGGTTTTAGGGACTGGTAAACGTAGTGTTTAGTATCTTACTTTATCAGATTACTTTTTTTTCTTATTGAAAACTTTGCCTTGAAAACTTCACCGCACTTTACCCGTTTATACTTTTTTTTTTAACGTTGCCTCACAATAAACTTAGCTCCTATATCGTGGGTACGTTTACAAACATTTAAACTCACGTAAATTAACACCCAGACCTGGTACAACTACTTGTAAATAAACATAATTATTTTTGTTCCATGCTGGAATCAAGCACAGTCAATCGCTCAGTCAACCGTGTCGTCAAATCCTTAATTAAAGTAACATGTCATTGCTTATACTATTTGTTTTTATTGCTATAATTATCGAATGATTAAGAGATAATCTGTTGAAATCGATAATTAAGCTTCTATCTCTCCTGATTCTAGTCACGTAATGATAAGTATTGTAGCATAAATCATGCCAATAATAAAGGATAGGCAGAGGTGTAACCTAGGGTTGCCAACCGTACTCTAAAATAGAGTATTGTACTCTATATCATGTAGGCGTACTCTATAATCTATAAGACTAATAGAGTACGCTAAAATACTCTTTTTTATACAATGTTTACTATACTAGTGCCAGTCATGTAATATTATGCAAACCTGTTATCATAAACAAAAAAGTCGACCATTTACTGTTAATATGTTGGTATCCCCAATTCTCCAAGCCACATTCGGACGTTTCAAATAACACAGATTTTACGCAGAAGTCCACTGCAGAAAAATGGCAATTCATTTTTAAAAAATGTCCAGACGAAATTGTTTGTTTAAATAAAAAATATTAGCTACACGGAAAAAAAGGAATTGTCAAATTAAAGCAAATTGCTTTAATTCAACGCAAATCGTGTCTTCCATACGAGGAAGACAATATTTACTTAAATATACAATATAATATTGATAATAATATTGTATTCACCCAATAGAACCATATTGTTAGTTCAAAAATAAATGTTTTGTTGTTGTAACAATAAAAGTTTACTTGTGCCATGCATCCTTATTGATTTGATTTAATACTTTAGATAATTTAGACAAACAAATAAAAAATTTTGTTTCAACACACTATATTCTCTTGATTTAACAATATGTATATTGTCTTTAAAATAATATACATTAGATTGTTTGGACAATATAGCTTTTTGTACAATAACAAAATATTGTTTCGACTTGATACCAGTGGTTCACTTATTCTAACAATATCGATATTGTTTTTCTAACAATACTAATTACATTAGCTTGAAACTAATACTTTAGTTAGTTTGAGAGTAAACATATTATTCGTCTAACAGATGTTAACTTGCTTCAACAATATACATATTTTGTTGCGACGGCTATTTGAGAATACCTGATTATTGTTTCAACACTAAGATTTAATTGGTTCTACAGAACAGATTATTGTTATCATACGCATGGTTTACTAGTTTCAAGGATATTTATTCTCTTTATGAGAATACACTAGCTTGTTTTAAAACTATTAATTATTTGAACCAACAAAACAGATAATTCCGTTCAATACTTTTGGTTTTACTTGTTTCAGAATTTTTGTATTGTCTGTATAAGAATATACGACATGTTGTTTGAACAATATAGTTCAATTAGACCTACAATAATAATATATTTCGTTTTGAAACTCATGGTTGTGTTAATCTAACAATATATTTACTTCTATTAAAACTCCGGTTGTTTCATTTAAAAATATATTTATTCCTTTAAAAATTAAATGATTACTTCAAAACAGTATTATTGTCCTGTAAATGAAACATAGCTTGAAATAACAATATTGAATTGTCAGTAATTTAAGAATAATTTATTTGAACCGACAATATGTTATTCTTAACAAATAAAAATGCTCATTGCGCCATAAATGCCCACTCTTGCTGTGGGCATTTTATCGCTCAGTAAGTTTTTCGTCGTAAAGCGCACACGAGAGGCGGGAAATCCTTTCGATTTTTAGTCATTGTAGCCAAACCGGGTAATTATTGTAAAAGTTTGTGATAATAGCGGAGGTCAATGATTATAATTATAGTCTTCTTCATAATGTGATGAATTAAATTATGATTATAATCATACGCCCCACCATTATTGCGATCATTCACAATTAGTTACCCGGCTTAGCTATAATGACGAAAAAACTGTTAGAACTGAAATTAGAATTTCAGTTCAAACAGTTTGAAGCGCTTCCCGTAATAAGATAAGTAAGATCGAAAAAGCTAACTGAGCACAAACGGTCGGTTTAAATAAATTCTTAATATCTGACTATTCATTACATAAATAGACGCCTAGACTAACAAGGCGAATGGTCCGACCCTTGGCATTATTGGGAAATAGATTGGCCTGTGAATGGAATAATGAGACTCAAATAGAGCGATCATTTACAATAGTTACCCGGCCTAGCTGGTCAAAAACAATGCTTGCAAGAATTTGGCGCCATGAGTCAGACCATCCGCATTAACAAAAACATTACTTACAAAGTAATCAGGTATACTTAGTAAAGTCAATTATAAAAATACTAGAGTAATATTTGGGTAATTATTTGAAATTCGGTTAACTTGGTGTTAGCTTCAATTTTCACATATTTATATTAATGTTATCCAATGTTTGAAACTACTTAGCGATATTATAAATTCCAATAAATTCGGTCACTCATTTCGATATTATCATAATATTATTTATTTCCAAAAATTGCCACTTCTTACTCCAAAAATCAGGCCCTAGCCATGTAAGATCTCCCGAATTTAGTATTAATATCAGTGTAATTATAATTCTATAAGAATAATTTGATTGAACTTCACTTTATACTTGTTTATTATACATTACTAACATTGTCATTACAATTTAATTTAAAATAACATTTTATTTCATCACATTATTTCAAGTCAAAAAGTGTAAGCGATAAAAAATATCAGGCCCTAGTCATTTACGAAATTCATAAATACGCGCCATTCAAGCGTATGGCTTTTTCATAACTCATTCAATACGATAGCATTGGCGTGAAGTTAGTTGCAAACACAACCCAAGCCGCGGTAGCCATCTTGTTATTAGTGCGATCGCCGACTTTGTTGTGCAAACACGTGCTGTGCCAGTCAACCTCTCAGGCCCTAGGTAAGCAGTTTTAAATATAGTTTATAACTAATTGATTTCATTACTTACTGTAAATATGAGTTTGGGCTGCTTTGTTATTTTGATTGCCTATTGGTTTTGATGTTGATTTTAAATAATAGGTTTTATTTGATTATGTTTCGTTTCGTCAGGCCCTAGTCCGTCAGGCCCTAGTTATAATAAGGACTAGGGCCTGACTCCTCCCGCTGCCCCGACAAGTCGAGGCGCGGCGGGAAGAGGTCCGGCGTGATCTCAGGGCAGTATGGAGGGAACGACTGTCGCAACCGAGGTTCGGGCACGCCGCAATCGCGGCGGTAAGACCCCTCTTTGAGGAGTGGCTGGAAAGGCGTCACGGCGTCCTGACCTATCGGATGACGCAGGTCCTCACCGGACACGGATGTTTCGGGAGGTACCTGTGTCGGATGGGGAAGGAAGAAACGCCGGGGTGTCACCATTGCGAAGATCGCCCGGAGGACACAGTAGAGCATACGGTGCAAGACTGCCCCGCTTGGGCAGAGCACCGCCGTGTCCTCACGGCAGCGATAGGCGGAGACCTCTCGCGCCCGGCATTGGTCGAGGCCATGCTGCGGGGCGAGACGGAGTGGGAAGCGGTCGCCTCCTTCTGCGAAGCAGTAATGCTCGTTAAGGAGGAGGCGGGCCGTGAGAGAGAGAGGACAGCGTCCTCCCTCCGCCCCACCCGCAATGGTAGACGCCCACGGCGTCGGACGTCGCAAGACGATCTCCGGCCACCGTAGGCGCGGGCATGCGGGCGGCGAGTAAAGGGCAACTCGCCGCCCGGACATGGACCATGCCCGGGTCGACGGCGCGTTGTGTTCCACGCGCGCCTCAAAGAGCGTCAGCACGATGACGGGGCCCCGCCCAAGAGGGCCAAAGCCTGCCGGGGTCGCGGGACTTATCTCATTACCGTGACCCCGGAACATAAAAGGCTATTGAAGGACACCGTGGATTTTAGTCAGTACAAGTCTGACAGTCCCTCCCGCCCTGCCCGGGGTGGGAGGACTCATTTGATGATTTTACCACGCTAAAAAAAAAAAAAAAAAAGGGCCTGACTCCACATCTAGGGACTGATGTTTAAGAGTGTGATCCATGGTTTTAACATAATACCACAATGTATTTGTTGTAGAATATGGCGCCCAGAAAGAAAACAACGTTGTCTAAAGAGGAAATTGCAAAAAAAAAGTCTGAACAGGCAAAGAGGCGATTAGAAAAAATAAAAAATGACCCTGTTTTGCTGGCACAGTACAAAGAAAAGGAACGACTTAAATATCTAAAGAAAAAAGAAAAAGGACAACGGAAATGTGTAAAAGACATGACTCCGCGTGAACATAGAAAGGCAAGAAAGAACTGGGTAGCCTATTCATCAGATTATAGAAAAAAACAAAAGATTCTTGAAAATACTGATAAGTACGTGCACCAAAATACGCCGCCATCATCGGAAGATGAAATTATTCCTGAGGTTCCTGTATTAAATAAGGAAAGAGAAGCTGAAGCAAGAAGGAGGAGTATAGTTCAACGGAAAAAAAGAAATAGTTTACTGAAGAGGAAGGATTTACTCATTGAAAATTTAAAGAAAAAACTTGCCAGCGAACAACAAAGAAATAGAAGACTGAAACAAAGAATGATAAAAAAGAAGAAAGCACTTACACCAAAAAGTAAAATTTTAGAAATGGCCAACGACCCTAATCAAAAAGTAGAATTGATAAAAAAAGCGTTATTCGGCGATGTTATTCAGAAGCAAATTTTAGATACAAAGATTGAAACACAACAAAAAAAAACCAGTTTGAAAACGATTTTGTCCAGTCCGCTGACACATAAGTATAAGATATGGAGACTTGGAAACGAAGCCATTACATATAAAAAGATGGGATTTAATCGTACAAAATATGAAGCTAAGCAAAATAAAAAGAGAGTTGAACAGATCATTCATAAGTTTTATGAAGATGACAGTAATAGTCGTTGTGCGGCAGGAAAAAAAGAATGCATCACTCGCAAAAAAATTAAGAAACAAAAAAGGTATTTGCTGGATTCCTTGAAGAACTTGCATCAAAAGTTTCTAATTACGAATTTGGTGAAAATAGGGTATGATTCGTTCTGCAAATTGCGTCCATTTTGGGTTGTTGTGCCTAAACTTACAGACCGTGACACATGTGCTTGTGTTACTCATGAAAACATCAATTTAAAATTATCTGCCTTAAAAACTGCAAATGTTCTTGACTTTGCTACACATCAAACTGCACTGGAATCACTGTGCTGTGATCGTTACTCGGAAAAATGCTTATCGAGAACTTGCCAGGACTGCTCGATGAAGACTTTACCATACAAAGAGTTTGATAATAGTATGGACATTGCAGTTAAACAATGGAAACATGTCAAGGAATTGATTAAGGACATCAAAACTAAACAGGATCGATATGTTACAAAGTACAAGAAAGAGATGATCAACTTAAAACCTCGTGATATAGTTATGCAGTTAGAAGAGAGTGATCTTCCAAAATTATTCCAACATGAACAGAACATCGTCCATCAATACAAAACTATTAGGTCTTTGAAAGAGTCGCTTACTGATAAGGATGCACTAATTCACATGGACTTCTCAGAAAACTACACTACTAAATGTAACCAAGAAATTCAGTCATATCATTTTGGCGGCTCCAGGACTCAAATTTCTTTGCATACAGTAGTGGTTTACACAAAGGATAAAGTTACATCTCATTGCACTGTGTCGTTAAATCTTTCTCACAACGCTGGAGCCATTTGGGCACATTTACAGCCTGTCCTTATAGGATTGCCGTCCTCTGTAGAAAACCTGCATTTTTTGAGTGACGGTCCTGTAACCCAATATCGAAATAAAACAATGTTTTATATTTTGGGTTGCAGAATCCAGGATTTCTATCCACTGGTTATGAAATACACGTGGAATTACCATGAGGCGGGACATGGAAAAGGGGCACCAGATGGCATCGGAGCTACATGTAAACGCACTGCAGACCAACTCATAGCTCAGAGAGGCGACATTACAAACTTGTGCGACTTTGTAGCTGTGCTTCGAGAAAGGTGTCCAAATATACAGATTTCTGTTATCGAAGATGTTGACATAGAAAAAGTTAACAAGATGATCAAGGAACACGAGAAAGAGCAGAAAGCATTTAAAGGAACTCTTTTAGTGCATCAAGTCTCGGGTCATATTTATAACCCTAACAAACTTGTCTTGAAGTCACTAAGTTGCTTCTGTGATAATGTTGATTGTAATGATTATAACTTGGGGACTATTACGTACCAAACCAATACTCAGCGGCTTCAAGTTTCAGATATTTACACGGATTCTGAAGATGATATGCCGTTAGCAAGTATTAGCCACATTGCGCAAGAAAAGTCTAAAACGAGCTATGGCAGTGGAGACTATGTTCTAGTTAAGTTAATAATGGGGAGAAAAGAATACCGATACGCCGCAATTTGCTCAAAATATGATGATGATGATGGAGAGCTGACAGTTACATTCCTTAAAGTTTGCAATGAAGATGGTACGGAATTTAAAATAAATGATAATGATATCGCCGACGTGCCTTACGAAGACGTCATAGAAAAACTGCCAATACCTAATCTAATCGTCAAGAGAGAAACAGTATTATACAAATTTAAAAAACCCGTTAATGTTTACGAGAAGTGAAATAAATGGTGATAAAAAATAAATACGAGGTATTACATAGTTTAAGTTTAAAATATTTGTGATCTCATACTAATTAATGAAAGTCTGAATATTGTGTTCAAAGTAAAATTTAGTTACTCAGAACTTTAAAAGGCTGATTATTTAATAATTGTTAATTACTTTAAGTACCTATTAAACTCAAAGTACAAAATGAGTGCTAAGAAATATTGATACTTTATTTTTGTTTTTTTTATTACCTAATTAATAAGAAAAATGTTGTGTTTATAACTTCATAGAATGTGTGAACTCAAGAGATAATTTGATTTGATAGATATTTTTTCAATAAAAATTTGATTTGATATAATAACAGTGTTTGTCATCAGTCCCTATACAGTCCCATCAGTCCCTAGATCACTGATTTTGAAATATCGTATATTTCTCGTAAAATAACAAGTAAAGTGACTGGCCCTTTTAGATGCAGCAAAGTAGATGTTAAATACACAGCATAGAATATAAATTGTGCCTATTTTTAACTAAAAACACCACTTTCAAAATTAGGTCAGAAGTTAACCAAATTTCAAATAACCACCCATTTAGATAAGATGGCGCTAGGTTCGTAGGTAGGTACACACGGCTACACATCAAGCTATACAAAACCAGTATAATCTGATCGTTCATTGTGCGAAAAGATCTAGTAAAGTGAGGCCAAGATTAACTGGTTTTTTATAGCTTGATGTGTAGCCGTGTGTACGTGGTAATTGGACAATCATATTCATAAAGAAATAAAGTTACCCATTATACCAGACACTTCACGAATCATCAAAGGCGTAAGAGAGAAACAATCATTTTTTTCAATAAATGCAAAGTCAGTAGTATTTTCTACTTTAAAAGATTGCAAATGAGAACAATAACTTATAGTTCTTAAAATGCAACAGAAAAAGTAGATGTTTGCCGATTGAACTTCGGGTATAATTATTTTGTCAATTTTATAAAATAAAGGAGTATCATTCTCATATTTGTAAACTAATGAACATTGACTATTGTACTTAACGCCATTTATTTCGTACCAAGTATAGCAATAGCATTTGTAGTTTTTTAAATGCTCAGGTATAATATTAGAATCGAATGCCTCAATCTTGCCATATTTTACTCTATCTTTGAGACCAGATTCAGACAAAATCCTGTAGGAGTGCTGATATTGACATCTAACACCTAAGGAATACGGCAAATTCTTTCGACTACTAATAGACTGTGCCACTCTTTTCAGATCTCTATGTTTCGCTTCAAATTTAAAAGCACTTATTAGTACAGGTGGTCCAATTTTCTCTATAATTGTGCAATAATGAGTTAAAAAATGATATTTGGGTTTTAAAGATTTTCCATACAACGTTAGATATAATGAATGATGTTCTTCAATCAGTGTTCGCAAGTACTCTAACATGTCTCGGCTAATAACTTGTGCCATAAGAATGTCTGTTATTTCACGTAATTGCAAATAATTTTCCCAAATCAAGTTATGGACGGGTATAAGATCCCCGACCATATATACAAAATTTCTCACCAAACACAACATTTCACTCGCAGATATAATTATGCAACCATTGTTCAAATGGTTTCGTGTTATTTCAGCCGGAACGTTTTTCTCAAAGCTTTGATAAGTAAAATATTTAATACGGGAATTGAGAGTTGCCAAAGAAAAATATTGGTCCTTAATTAGTGTATCGATAATGAACGCCATGCTATATCTGTGTACTCCCTCACACAAGTCATGCATGACGTCACAAGTTAGATTTTTATATACGTGAAAATCATGCAAATCATGCCACACGCATTCTTCTTTTAAGCCGAGCTGGGATTCTAAGTGATTATGATAATCATTTTCTTTACGTAATGATGATTGTTTTTCTTCACAAAGGTTTATGCATTCATTTTTCGGTATTGTGCAAAATCTGCAATAATTATGAGCAGAGAAACTTCCACTAAGTCCAAATATAGAATGAATACCAAGGTTATCACCCGAAAAAGCAATAACCTGAAATTTAACTATTTCGGTGTTGTTGTCAACATGGATTTGAAGGCCATTTTCATTCAACAAATTCAGATCAGAAATGAATTTTGAAAAAACTGCTCCGTTGCCAAATTCTTCTCTGTCATTGCTATTAAAAATTAATGCTACAAATACATTTTCTAGTCTACTAGAAACATCTGGAGGTAATGTGGCAATTGAAATGTAAATTACACCAACTTTATGGACACCGGCGTGGCTCCCTAAAGGATTCCCAGATTCAAAATCATCAAAGTAAATAATCAGAGGAAGTAATGTATCGGTAACAGTTACTAATTTGGATTTCCATAGAGTCCCATTTACAATATTTCTTAAAACGTTACCATTGGAATCATCAGACTCTCGCAATAGTAATAACTGGTGATCAGTGATTGTTTTCAATACATTAGGAAGTTCCAAAAAAGTTTTTAAGTTATTTTGCCAAGGCATACTACAAATTGTTCTATTTTTTAACACCATTTTGACTTGGTCTTTTTGTTTAGATACCTCTTGAGATACGCCTACTTCCACCTGCGTGGGTTCTACGAAAGTTTTAGACTCCGTGAATATTTTATGCCTTTTGTATTCCGTATCAAAGTTTTTAAATGAATTCATAAACAAACCAAGAACTTTTATAAAAAGTTCATTTGAACTCGATTCATTCGTATTACTAAGATATTGCATAATTGTATCTACTGTTGCTGCTAAAAACGAATCTAGACTAACGATTATGTTTTGTATGGAATCGCGACTTAAATTTAATATGTTATACAATTTTGCTATTAAAAGTTGAACAGAACGATTAAGCGTGTTTTTGAAGTCGTCTATGAAAATTTCAGGCCTTTTTTGTTGTTTTTCTTGCTGGTCAACAACATGGACAGCTGCAGCTTTGTTTGAATTTGTATCAGAAAATTCTGTACTAATACAAGTAAATGTACTTTTAGGTTTTTTGGCATTTTGTTCCCCTAAAGTATGCTGTGAGCGTAAATGATATTTTAAGGAATGAGCAGTATGATACATTCTACTACACCCTTGAATGGGACATGAAAACAAATTAGAGATATTGTGAAGAACTCCCATATGGAATACATATTGTTTGAATTCAGAAAAATTTTTACCACATTCAGTACAATTAAGTTCCATCTTATCAATTTTATAATATTTAACTATAGTTAAAGATTCATCACATCGACAATGTATGGAATCACTTTATCGTGCTGTGTTGTGATTCCATAAACTGAATGTTGAATTAACAAATATAAGTGTTCAGAAGGCGCTGGGTACCTACAATTAAACGTGTGATACAATTTAAACAAAGTGTCAAAAGCTTTGCCTGTAGATGTGAAAGAATATCTAAGTTTATCCACAACTATGAAAGTGCTTTGTATATTGTCTAATGTTGCACCCTGTACCAGAACATATGGTTGTACTGTTTGTTTTTTCGCAAGTGCCTTTTTTTGCTGTGAGGTAATCGCGTCTTCTATTTCGGCTGGCTTCTGTGAACAAATAATAATAGAAATATGAGAACTTTAGAGTAAGTTTTATTAAAACTATGTGTCTTTAATAACTTGATAATGTGTTACCTTGACATGTATCAGTAAGCCTTCAATGGCTTCAGCTGTTGAAAACTTCCATTTTTTTCCAATACGTCCTTTTGGCGGGATTAAGTGCCCCAATAGTGTCATTTGCATGGGCAACTTGCAGTCTGAAAAAAAAATTAAAGGATAGAAAATATGTTGACTGATACCAAAATCTTACAATATAAATAGGTTTTGTCCCGGTTGCCACTACAATTCTCACCACCATCAACCAGTAACAATATATAGGAGTAAAAATCCCAATCGCTACCACTGGTGGTAACTGGAACGTTTACACTACATTAACTTGCGGCAACCTTTATAGTCTTGGTTGCGACCAGTTCCGCCGCCACTAGTGGCAACCGAGACAAAGTGCCAGTCACCGTCAGTAGCAGAAACCGTGTTTTTTTTATGCATCATCATTGTTAGAAACATGGTGGTAGCAAATGGGAATAAACCTTGAACTTCAAAGAACTGGCTTAAGCTGAAAGAAAATCATTCTACTTTTTACACCATTTTTTAGAAACACCTAAAACATTGTTATAACTCTGTAACTATCATGATTGTATTCCTTGGCGCAGGGCATTGGCAGTACTAGTAAAAGTATGGTACAGCCGTGCCGGACGCGATTCGCGCTCGACTTGAGGGGGACACGGCCAGATCAGCTCAGATAATAAACCACATTCACAAAGTTGATACTTATTTAAAAAATATTTATATTAGTGATCCCTTTCAGCTTCGCTTTCCCTATTTTTGTGTTCTCTTTATGGGTTAGGTTCAGAACATTCACTTCCCAAAATCAAAATAATAATATAATAAACAAACACCATGCACCAAGACCTCTGTAATGTTAATCAATAGAACATGCAATAAAATAGGATCATACACCGCCCCACCCATTTCAGTTCGGATTATACCTATAAGAGCACACACCATCTCACTTACTCAGTAAAGTTTCTGTCTAAACCACCAAAACAGATGATTTTTGACACTCTGGATACTGCTGTAAACCAATTTAAGTCAAAACTAAGACTTCTTTATCTTCATAATATTGTGTATCTACAAATCTATACCTTTATCTATCTGCCTGATCAGTAGTTAAAAATAATATACACATACCTAGCTCTGAGTCGTTTGAGTCTGTTCCTAAAGCCTCATCAAGCAATTTGCCAACTCCGTCTGACAATGAATCTCTTTTGTATGCACGAATCTTGTCAAAAAATAGAACCCACTTAGTGTAGAAAGCTGTGCCTCTTTCAGGATACATACGGTCAAAATCTAGATTAATCTGTAACAAAAACAGCTAGTATTAAGTCAATGAGGTTATTTGTGTACCAAAAAATTTTTTAAATATCTCACTCAGTAATATTATATTGAAATTAAAAATGTGGATTATGCTAGTGAAAGGGAAACACTAATGTAACGGCTCTTTACTCAATTTGTTATGGGGTAGGTCTTAATTATATAGTGACAGACTAATGGAAACCAAAGTGGTTGGATATTTCTAAATTCTAAAAATTGCCACTATCTATTGCAGTCCATGTTGGTCCATGGGATTTCACTAGTATCCCAAACAGGGCTAATATAAAGTAAAAAAAATATAATAATCTCGAAACTTAAAATATTGGTGTTTCAAAATTAGTTAAGTAATCAATTACTTAATCTTTACAGCACTAGCCTCATATAAGTGGAGGGCAACAATCATATTTTTTTTAATATTCTATGGTAGACAGGTATAATCCAGAGAAACTTACCAATGCTTCACTCCTTAAGTCATTTAGTACTGGCCATTTTGCTAGAAACTCTCTCAGGTTGTCTTGCACGCAAAGTATTCTTTCATCGTATGTGTTCATCCATTTCTGCATTACAACATCCCATGGTTCATGATTATTTTTCAACCAAACAATATCTTCATTAATACCTGGAATTTACATAAATATATAATTAATATATTTATAATATACACCGTGTTCTTCACGTTATCCATAAACTTTAGCAAATACTTCTATGGCTTTTACAAATCAAATCCAACAAAGGAAGTAGTACTTAAAAAGGCTTCGTTACAAAGATATTTGTAATTTCATTTAATGAAATTTAATTGAGCTATGCAGTGAGAAAGTATCTTAATTTGAAATCTATCAAATACTATTTGCATTTCATTTGTTTCAGCCCGCCAAACGTTATGAATGACGTTGCCAATTCGGATAAAGAGGCATGCATATCGGGTTATTTACGTCTAGGTATTTAGTTTGTATGAAAATTAGCAAAAAATAAAAAATAAGAATTTATTAATGTGTCCATAATGAATAATGCTTACTTCCGTGGTTTGAACATCTGGTCGAAGTTTATGTATATCGTCCGGAACACGGTGTATAAAAGAAATAATAGGCTACATTTAGGTATACTTACACTTATCAGCATGACTGCTTTTAGATATTTTAGAGCAATGTCCAGACTCAATCGGTGTAGAAACTCTCCTTTTTTCACCAGATTTGTAAAGCAGATTTCGAATCTTGTCTAACAGCTTTCCTTTAGCAAATACTGACTTGCCAGTTTTTGATTGTGATTTAGGTACAGGTCGCACAAAATATGTCCCAATGTTTTCAGTTGGAAAAAGAGTAATTATTTTTCCAGCCAAAGAATTGTACTCATCATAGGTCAGCTTTCTAAAATTTGAATTAGAAAATGATATAATTTGAGAAACACTATTTCATAAATTTTTTAAGTAATGAGCAAAATAATGTAACTATAGTTGAAATAAATGCCAGTTCACTTACTGATTCACAGCATGTGTGTACATATGACGTGCAATTACATCAGTCAGTCTATTTCTTCGGGTTGAATCTAACTTCCCATATGTACTGTAGTAGTTGAGAACAGACTTGCCTAGAGGTGAAGTCAAAAGAAGAGTCTTTAGGTCAAAATCAATCACTTTTCCTGAGTCTAGGATTTGAAAGTCTGATGAATTCAGAATATAGTTGATACTGTCCAATGAAACAGTTTCATTTTGATCTTCAACAGCGACTAATGTTGCAGTGGATTGTTCAGTGCTAGATGCAGTTGTTAGAGTGTCTGCAACACTTTCTAGAAATGTGTCAATATGTTCTTTTAATTCCAGCCGAACACCTAATATTGGGCAAAGTTCTTTTAACTCTGGTTGTGTTAGTTTAGAAAAGTGTTCTACACTTATTTTGTTTCCTGAAAAAAAAAAAAACGTATCAGGTACCTAACACTATTATAACATAGGTACTTACTTTATAATTTTGTGTGTTTGTTATATATTTACACTGAACGAGATAGGTGAGAGGATTTCTCACACTGCATGCGTTCTGCATCCTGTGGTCCAGCCAAATCAAATGCAAGCCTAAGCCTACACCCTATGTGGACATCATCTGCTCTTTATAATACCTAAGTACCTATATATTTTGTGTAAATATAGTCTGACCGTGCGAGCACAATTAATAAACATAGGGAACATCATGTATACCTACTCCCTAACACTTCCCAGTGGCAGGTGCCTGTTTACAACTAAAGTTAGTTGTCTGGGCGCGTGAGTGGATAAATAAACACTAAGTAATATTTTACTTACTTCTAAAACTTTCCACAACTTCAAACGGCATTTGCCATTTAGAAAGCAACTCCAGAATGGCTTTCTGACCAACATATTCTTCTTCGACAGCGGCGCCGGCGTCCATATTTATGTTTTAATAAAATTAGCCCAGCCTACATGAGAAAAAAAGAGGTCCTACTTACAGAAAATAAACTTCCATGTAACATTTATCTAGATCTAGTTTAATAAAATCAATAACTCACCAATATGCTTGCAAAAACAAAAATTAATTGCTCTTGTAACCACTTGATGACCCAAACACCGCGGGAAAAATAACTGTCAAGTCAACACAGAACAAACTACAAAGACAAACGTGTTCGTCGTGTGGCAGTGTTGCCGGCAGTCAAACATGAAAAAGTCCAAAAACGAATCACAAATTACCAGAAATTACCCGTCTAATAAAAGTATTTTTTTCTTTATATTTATTAATATAAAGAGGTTAGAATAGTGCTTGTTGGGACTCATGTGAAAAACCATTTTTTAATTTTCTGTACCTATTGTTATTATAATTGTTTATGTTTGTTCGCGCTTAGCTCCGTCATTTTCCAACCGATTTGATTTTTTTTTTGTTTGAAAGGGTATACTTCCCAAATGGTCCTATTGTCATCAGGTCCTGGATATGATGATAGAATCCCAGGGAAATCGAGGGCACCCCTCAAATTTTAAAGGCACATACACTGTGTTTCATACACTTTCTAAGGGAATTCAGATATTTGGGCCTGGTAATCATCATCTCATGTTGCTGAGCTGATGATGGAAGGTATAATAAAACAAGTTTTGATAAGATCTCAGGAAAAATGTTTGTTCAGCGATATTTTCGCCAATTGCCAACCGATTTGGATGATCCTTTTTTCGTTTGAAAGAGTATTTTTTTGGACTGGTCCCATTTCATTTGATAAAAAACTTCGGAGGTAGGCAACGGAACTCTTCAATAAATGATAGCAAATCTCCAGGGATTGCTGAAATTGCATGTCTGTTTATTGTTTACACCAGTTCGGGCATAACTCCTTTCGCTATTAATAAATTACATAACAAGCAGTGGTACACGAATTTGTGTGGGGTACCTACCACAACTAAAAAGTGAAAAAAAAAATCTGAAGATGGTGGCAAAAACGTAAATACAAAACCAAAGACGCCGACTTCCGAAATTAAAGTTATTTTTCACTGTTTTTGTCGGAAGTTGGTTGTTTTTTTTTCTTGCTTTAAACTCCCCAACTCCGGCATCGTGAGCGCGGAGACATGCAATGACATTTTTGTTAATATCGTTGTGCTGTTCTTGAACCGATATTGTTGAAACAAAGCCTTTAAGAATAGTGTAGTGTTAATTCCGCTAAGGTTTATCGGGCTATTTGCAGAACCACCAAAGAAGCATTTAAGTAATGATAGATTGCCGCAAAATAACACCTAATTCCATTAATTTTCTTATCTTCGATGTGCAGACGCGGCCTCGTTACAGTTTCATTTTATGTACATAAAGATAATAAATTGAATTGATACTTAAAAAGATTCCCAGAATTATGGGAGAATACCCGAAAATGCAAACACTGAATGGTCTCGGGAGATTCCTGTGACAATATGAATTATTTATTTAAGGACGTGTTGGTCAAATCAACATTATTATTTATTGAATCAACAAAAATCATGTTTTCTTATGAATCAACTTTCTCTCTCTTCGTTGAAAATAAAATATTGTTGATTGAATACTCGAAATTTTAGCGGAAGAACTACAGTATTGTCGCGAATTATAATAATACCTAAGTACCTGTGCTAACCGTACATTACATGTTTGAACTTGTCGAGTTCAGGCACAGATAACTACTTAGATGGCTCAGGCGTCAGGCAACTTTCGGGCGCGGCTGAGCCGTCCGAATTTGCAGAACATTTTTCACAACAGGACCCTATATTTACTGAGACTTCGCTGTCCGTCTGTATGTCCGTCCGATATTACGGAATTAAATAGCTCGTAAACGAAATAAGTATCAAACTTGTGTGAAATTTAGGCATACGGTCTACAGACTGTACCTAATCTATGTAATATAGGTAGACCTACATAAATGCATAACTATTACTTACACGTGGATAAAATGTCTTTCATACACGAAAATGTACCTACCTACCCTCGCATGTTGGAACCTAAATGTTGTAGGTAACGATTTAGCTAGTGTAATTAACTGGGCAATTGGCAATGTGACACTGGTGACCTGTCATGCAGAATGACCAGCGCAGTGCAGCGTCACGCAGGATAGTTTAGTTAGATCCTGAAGTAGCTACATAAATGATACTTATACGGGATCCTTTACTGTTTACGTTTTATCCCAGAAAATCCTAGAATATTGGGTCCACGCGGGTGAAACCGCGGGGCACAGCTATCTATATAATAATAATAATATAATTATATAAGTAGGTACCTAATATGTAGGTAGGTATGTGTGAAAACTTATTACAAAATTAAAAACATTTTGGCAGAACAATTACTTGATATTGTTGCTCTAAGAAATAATCGATCTTCTACCAAAACCACTTGATAATCCTAATAACAATTTAACAGATTCTCGCATTGAAAATGTTTAATCTTCGTCTGAGAAGTTGTCAGGCTTCAAGGAAAAGTCCATGTTTTAAAATGAGTACTTAATTGTGAAATCTTGATCGAATCATTTGAAGTGTTACAGAAGAACAACGACATTGTTACTTTGATAATTAATTTATCTTAATGTTACAAAGTTCATTATATTCTCGATAGGACAACGTAAATCGTCGATTTAACAATATAATAGTGTCCGGTTAACAAATCTAGCATTATTAATACAAGATTAAACGTTATCTTAAACTTAAAGTTTCAAAATGTTTATCTACCTGACAATATTTACTTGATTTGATACAACAAATCAACAATATTTTTTTGTATTTTGAAGGAAATGGAAATTGTCAGTGACTATAATATATTGGTAAATTAAGTAGGTAAATATTGTCTTGGAATTGCTAACAATATTTTTTTTGTTGATGGGACAATTCGTTTTTTACCGATTATTACAAAATTATAAACATTTTGGCAGAACAATTGTTATTGTTGCTCTAAGAAATAATCGATCTTCTACCAAAAACACTTGTTATTCCTAATAACAATTTAACAGATTCTCCATTGAAAATATTTAATCTTCGTCTGAGAAGTTTTCAGGCTTCAATTGTGAAATCTTGATCGAATCATTTGAAGTGTTTCAGAAGAACAACGACATTGTTACTTTGACAATTAATTTATCTTAATGTTACAAAGTTCACTAATTCTTGATAGGAAAATGTAAATCGTCGATTTAACAATATAATAGTGTCCGGTTAACAAATCTAGCATTATTAATACGAGATTAATCGTTATCTTATACTAAAAGTTTCAAAATGTTTACCTGACAATATTTACTTAATTTGAGACAACAAGTCAACAATATTTTTTTGTATTTTGAAGGAAATGGAAATTGTCCAAGTGACTATATATTGGTGAATTAAGTCAATATTGTCTTGGAGTTGCTAACAATATTTTTTTTGTTGATGGGACAATTCCTTTTTTACCGTGTATATTATACTCTCTGTTCCCGCCACTTCAGCATTTACTGACGGTCTTTTCGGTCATGAATGTGAAGTAGCGGGAAGAGAGAAACAGAGCTTCATCGAAATTGATTAAAAATGAGCTCTTGATTCAGAGTTAGAATGGTTGGAGTCATACAATTCTTTTAAAAACAATGAAAAATTGTTATGTGTTGCAAAAAGTACAAAAAATACCTTTTTAAAAATATTAAATAAAACTAGTATATAATCTTTTGTAAAAAAATAATACTCTTTTCTGGAAGTCCGTACTCTTTCTTTATTTACCTTCTTTGATATCAGATATACTCTATTTTTTCTAATAAAAGTTGGCAACCCTAGTGTAACCTAACAGTTCTTCCACAATCGCCAGTTATGTTTCATTCATTCATCACCAGCCTACATTATAGGTCCTATAATGTTTCCACTGCTATAACACGGGTCTCTTCTCTGTGAGAGGGAGTGGGCCATAATCCACCACGTGGGCCCAGTATGGGTTGGTGCTCTCTGAGGTCTTGCTCCATCTTAGACCTCATTTTTGGCTCTGGGTTGTATTGAGGCCAGAACCAAACCCATTTTAAAACAAACAGTCGTGGTACTACCACTGTTATCTTAGCAAAGAATAGAGGACACAATGTCGCCATATCATCGTGTGCCCGCGGGTGCATTGCTGCGAAACTTAATTACAATTAACATATAGATAAGAGCAAGAAGCGATGTAGTTTGTGCTATCAAATTGTATCTTTTCTTATAACTTGTTTTAGTAGGGGACGAGGGTGTCTTAACTGTTTAAAGTTGATATAGCGAATTGGTTAGTGACTGAGCTGCTGAGAGAGGGGTCTTAAGTTTGATTTCCAGTCGTTGTTTTGACTTTTGTGTGCAATATTTTCATTTAAAATTAAAATTTCCAGGTTTTTTTACATATGAACAGTCCTTTAGAAAACTAGATTCTG
Organism: Agrotis exclamationis; assembly: GCA_950005045.1. Taxonomy (NCBI): domain Eukaryota; kingdom Metazoa; phylum Arthropoda; class Insecta; order Lepidoptera; family Noctuidae; genus Agrotis; species Agrotis exclamationis. The sequence continues at coordinate 3,132,681 of OX465421.1, forward strand.
TATTAACATACTCGTAGTAGTCTAATTTACCAATTTTTTTTTTTTTTAAATACTCAGATTTTGCAACAATATAACTTGCAATCACTTCTCTCTGCCCAACCGAAAATAAACTAAAAAAAAAGCAAAAAATATTCAAAAATAAACATTGAACATTCACACATCGTGTTAGAAAAGTTAAAGCGGCTGGGGCGGGCTGATAGGCGGCGATACCGGCTGGGCGCGAGCGATAACTCCCGCCCGCCCTGCGACGACGCAAGACACTGCATCTGTTAGACGCAGCGGCTAGAGGCAGTGACTACGATTTGAGCAGTTTCACGGGACAAATAAAAATATGTGCGAAATTATCTTTTAGGGAAATGAAAAGTAAACACAAGTAACATTTTGGCCGAAATAAATAAAAAAACAAAAATAAAAAGTAAAAATAAAAATCTTCGTGTGTAAAACTGGTTTACGAAGAAAACAAAAAAAAAAACTATGGCTCCGCCAGTGTTGTAGTCTAAATGTGTCCCATGGGAAAGTTTTATCGGCATAAAAGGTATCATATAATACTGAACATTTATAGATGTTGATCTAAGTAAAAACAACCAAATCGGTCCAGCTATTTTTGCATTTTTCAGTCATCATAACATACTGAAATATTAATAGATATGCAATTTTGAAAATAGTAAGGCGGGCTGATTGGGCTGATTGGGTTGACTGTTAGACGCAGCTGCCCGAAGGCAGTGACTACAATTTGAAGAGTTAAACGGATAGTTCGCAAATTATGTCACATTTGGAAAAAAGCCAGTGACCAAAATTCGTGATTATTAATGAAACTTTAAATATTATATTCCATTTTAACAAGAATGTAATTCAAGTAATTGTTAACCCACTTTTTAAATGATCTTTTCAATTTGACTAAAATGTAAAGTTTAATTTTTTTTACTCGTTGTTCCGTAAATAGAGGTAGCGCTTTCATTCCTGCTTTCTTGATTATCAAGTTTAAAGTCGAGTTTTCCCTATTACACGAGGCCCAAGCGTTCATACCGCAACTCATTATCGAATTTGGTAGGTATGGTCTTCTCATGACCAGGCAAACACATAAGTCTGGACTTAATTACTCAAACGCTATGTCAAAGTCCAAATGACTGAAGAAAGCTGTCAAATTTTCTGGAAAATTTTCGTATTTTTTACGTTAGGAGGCAAAAGCCTCCGTAGTCGTTTTAATGGTTAAAACGCCACAGAGAATAAATAAGGGTTTAAAATAAAAACTGAAATCATATGCACATGTCCCAGCTTTCCCTCCAACATGGCAATACTACGCGGGGTGTGAGGCGTCCAAGCGGGGCGCGGGGCAGGCGACCCGTTATCGCCTTCAAACACCCGCCGTATCGCCGACGAACATTGTATCTCCTGGGTTTTGTGATTCCCTGGTCTCTGCACTAGTCTATGAATTTTGATAAAGATTTGTGGCTACCTAAGATACTGTTTGTTTTGTAAAGCGAAGGTGATATTTGAAATGCACTTTATTGTTACTACAAGAAGCGGCAAATTAGGTTGTATTTGCTCTAGTTTTATATAAATACACATAAGTGAACTCACGCATTTTTCCCAAAGCACAGAGGCCTTACCACGAGCTCTTAACGCGATTCAGTTTAGGCTGTGGGAAAAAGACAGAGCTATACAAGTCGTCTAGCGCCATCTCTTTCCCACAGCCTAAACTGGATCGCGTTAAGAGTTCATGGTAGGCCACCAGGAAATAGAGAATACCACCTGGTGTGGTCCTTACATGTCCATATTCAGTATAATCTCTATGGTTACAATGAAATAATAAGTTAAAAGAGTTAAAAGTATAAGTGTCTCTTTTTATTGCACTATGGTGTGACCTTATCCACACTTACCTCGCAGGATTAGCTGTAAAGGACTCGTGCCCCTGGAGCGCAAAGGGCAATTGAACGAGCAGGTTAAACTTTCAGTAAGAGTCTGATAGTCTCTTTTGCTCCACACAGGACTGGAGGATTCATTTGACGAATTCACCACAACAAAAAAAAACACACTTTGGATCTTGATCTCGCCCGATCAAAAATAATGGACGGGGTATGATCCCTACGTAAACATTGAACATGATATTCCATCTATCAATCAACTCACCACAGAAAAATCTCTATTAAACCTAACCCCTACGAATTTAGACCACCCCAAACCACAATAAAGCCACAAACATTCACGAATCAAGAACGTTTATTTAGTTTATTATCGCGTGGCAACCCTATTCGCGCGGTATCGGGAGTGCACTCGCGCGATAACGTGCGACGCCGCGCGATATCGTGCGACACCGCGCTATATGTCGCGACGCGCCGGTCCGATTCACGCAGATAATGTACGAGCCGTAAACGGATCGGAGCGTTTGAAAGAAATTGATATGAAGTGCAGGTTTTAAAGTCTGAAGGAGTTTATTGCTGATTGCTGGCTTTGTGTTTTATCGTTATTGGATGGACGGAATTGTGGGAAGGAATTGTCGATGAAATGTGATAGTTGGCACTCTGATCTTTTGATCGATTTTGATACAGAAGTTCTAACAAATTCTATATAGTTAGACTATGTTGCAGTTTATATTCCTATAGTTTTGGGTAACGTTCTGAGGTTTTGTACAAAGTTGCAATTTTAAGTACTGTTGTAAAGCTCAACTGAATGATTCAGTCGATTCTTCAGGAAGCTTACAAGTTTTATTCCTGTAAGGGTTATCTTTTACATATCACTCAACTGCAGAAATCTCCCCAAAAATCTCAAAAAAACAAGAAAACAGCTAATTTACACATCACTTAACGATATAACCACGGACAACATAAATTAATGAACTACCAAACATTGTTACAAGTTGAGCAAGTCCATCATCTTGTCCAATTTACTAAGTTATCAAGATTTCATCGTTGCGGTGCCGACATCCCAATTTGGAGTGCAGTATGTAGTTTTTTTATTTTTTAGTACACCACTGACTAGCCCCCTACCCTTCACTTAATTCATACAGTCCATCCAAAGGTTGTCTGATGGAAGATATCGCTATAAGCGATAAGACCGCCATTGTAACCATAGTTTTAGCAATATTGTAAAGCAGTAGTTTTATGATTTTGGTGTAAAATAAAGTATATTCTATCTATTTAACTATGTCTTCTTCTTCCATTTACTTCCATAATTATACATGTATGATTGTCACCCCATGAGTCACTCCTCACTCCACTTTTAGCCATATCATTATCAAATTCCTGCCCTCATCCCATTTCTACACGAACTCATGAGCTCAACGTTTCTTTTAATGTGTTTTCTCATGGCCTCTTTCTAGCCCAAAAGCAAAGATGAGGCCTAAACTGGAGCAAGTTCACTCAGAAATACTTGAAACTCCTACTTCGGTGCGAGGAAGATAGTATAGTAAAAACTATTTAGCGCCGAATTCCGACAGTATGTGGTCGGTAGTCAGTACTGGTGAGGCCTACCACTGCGGCCTACCCAAATGTCCTTTCTTTGGTATTGTTCGTCATTTCGTTGCGCTCCTTGTGTTATGAGTGGAGCTACACTGTAACTGACACATGCTTGCACTGACTGGACAGGTCCACTCAAATCTGTGGTTCTTTCTTCAAAAGACCACCTCAGACACCTGCATGGTTCTCATATAATTTGATCAATACAAAATTGTCTGGACTTTAAAAGAGACTGTGACCTCTGAGTTTGTTTCGGATGTTTCTTTTCAGAGTAGTCAGGTACGAAACACCGGCCTCATCTAGTGTAAAATAGTGTCTTTTTGACGTGTAAAAGAGTTTGCCAAAACCAATTTCCTGAATAAATATCATTTATCATTTACCGCCAGTAGAATCATTCAGTCGTCACCTCAGGTTACATGTAGCTCACGGTGCCAGGGTAGTGCCAAAGGACCGGAAGGAAGTGGATCCGACCCACCCCAAAATTTCTTAAATTCCATTTTGCCCCACCAGACACGTGTAGCCATGGATCCCTAGAAGCTCACTCTTAACATCTCCTCTCCTTCAAATAGAACCTTCATAATATACACACACGATCGAAAATGGTTATTTAAATGTGGTTATTAATTTTATAACCTAAGTAGTGGACCGTTAGGTTTACGAGGCGGGGTGCACAGAGCGTTCGGAAGTGGATATTAAATCGTTTTATTAGTCGTCGCCGTCGCGTTGTGGGGTTCAAGTTGGGGGCGCACAGCGGGGAGATTCGCAATGATGCTGTGGGTTTGAAGTAGATAGAATAAGGCCTAAAGTTGAAGTTTTTTTTGAGGTTTTGTTAGTAAACCATGGAAGTTGTGAAGTATTTGATTTCAGAGGATTATCTTAATCTAACCCATTTTTGTGATACATTTTCTCGGCCGTAAGGTGAGAGGTAAGTAAGGTCTATCAGACTCCTACAGACTAAAACCACATGGTGTTCCTTTTTGTCACCTCTGGCTGGTATGTGGGAACACATGTGAATCCACTATCACCCCAGAGGATTTAACCTAAAGTAAGGTTAAAATTACACAATATGCAGCATTTGGGCTTAAAAAGGAGAAGTTAAATTTCGAGTTCGAGTTAATTGAGAGTTCATGTCAGAAACGTCAATCAACTTAATCAAACTTTTTCTTATGGGCACTGTTATTATTCACTATTTATTTCCTGCAAATGTAAATAAAGATAAATCTTCATACCAAACAGATTTCGAAACACTTTCTACTCCACATCCCATCCAACTTGGACCAACCAACCAGTGTGGTGTGAAATATAGGCGAGTCGAGCGAGCCTTATCGTTCGAGCGCACGCCGCGCTATCGGTGCAGCCGCCGATAACTACTCGATCTATGTGCGTGATGCATGTGGCTGTGCATTACTTACTACTCTGTACTCCTGCGGTCCTGGTAGCGCTGATACAAATTGCTGCGGGTATTGGAGCAAAATCTGCGTTGTAAGCTTTGAAAGAGCCAGGAAAATAATGTTTTCCGGATCTATTCAATCTCAGTTATCAGTGGGACGCATGTGGCTGTGCATTACTTACTTACTATTCCCTATTTCTGCAACCCTGGTACCGCAACTACGAATTGCTGCGGGTATTGGAGCAAAATCTGCGTTGTAAGCTTTGAAAGAGCCAGGAAAATAATGTTTTCCGGATCTAGGCAATCTCAGTTATCAGTAGGACGCATGTGGCATTTTGCTTTACTTACTACTCTGTACTCCTGCAGTCCTGGTAGCGCTGATACAAATTGCTGCGGATATTGGAGCAAAATCTGCGTTGTAAGCTTTAGAAGAACCCGGAATATATTTTTTGCGGACCTAGTCAATTTGAAAGAAAGAAAGAAAGAAAATAAGTTTATTTGACAAGCCTTTGGCACACAATTACAATAAAAAATAGAGGCAATGGAAAAGAACACAAAAGTAGGTACCGTGTGCCTTACGGCTGTGCCAAATAGGCTCAGTTCAGCAAAATGCCAGGCACAATTTCACTTATTACTAAGACGCACGTGGCTATGCATTCCTTACAACTCTGAACTCTTGCATCCCTGGTAGCTGTGCCACAAATTGCTGCGGGTATTGGAGCAAGATCTGTGTTGTAAGCTTTGGAGGAACGATGATTTTGTTTTCTAGATCGAGAAAAAGGCTATGCATTTATTACTTCTTCCTTCCCAGCCAAATTGCTATAGGCACATTGGAGCTAAATTTGCTTTGTGAAGCTGAAAGGATGATTTTGTTTTCTGGATCTAGTCAATCCCAGTCATCACTGAGACGCATGTTGCTGTACATTCCTTTCTAATTCTGTAATCCTGGTAGATGCATTTTAAATTGCTGAGGGTATAGGAGCGAATTAAAAGTCAATTTAAAAGCCATGTTAGGACACTAACGATTATTCATCCATTCAAGAAGTAGACATTAATTTAATCTCAATGTCACCAGACGCTTTTCTATAATCAATGATAACTGTCTTCCTAATAAACCGATCACATGAACCCCATACATTATGATGCACTTCCTAATTTAACCTGTCGAACGCTTGCTAAACCCGGGCTAATGAGACGTAGTATCTAACCGTTGCGCGCCGCTTGGCTGCGCGTGCTATCGCTAAATTGTCCGCTAACAAGAGCTTTGTAGGGGTTAACTCGCCTCTGTGATCCGGCTTCCGATTTGAACATTGAGGTGACAATGTCTAGAATAGATGGGGCTTCTGGGTCTGATATGATTGTTTTGTTCTTAATAATGATGTGTGAATTGTTATGACTTGTGACAATTAATAAAATGCTGGTTAGGTACTTTCCGCGACTTTGGTTGGCTTCAAACTACTTCAAAGAAACACCTTGTGGTAAAGAAAAGAAATTGCAGGCAGGAGTAGTTTTAGAGACCCTTTTACCTTCTGCGACCTCTCGCGGCCGGCATTAGTTGAGGCCATGCTGCGGGGCGAAACAGAAATGGAAGCGGTCGCTTCCTTCTGCGAAGCAGTCATGCTAGCGAAGGAGGAGGCTTTACCTCTTTGTAAAAAAGAAAGAACATAATGGTGTTAGATAAATTGAGATTATTTTTAATTAATTGATTTTTAAAGCACATGTCCAGCAAAGAGATTCAAATGGCTGATGATGATGATAATTAAAAATTTAAAGCAGTTTCTGGATTCATCTTTGGTTTATAGCTACCACCGAACTATAAAATTAAGATGACCTTATTTACACCTTGATTTTTATTTTATTTTCCGTCCTGCCAGTGACATTAATTAATGACGAAACTAGTACTATTCCTACAATTTATGATTCCGGAAAACCATATCATCGGATCAAAATTGCCGAGTGAGATCAATTTAAGCCTGATTTTAAACAAATTCTCACAAACGCCTACTAATTCTGCTTGATATACCGGATGGTCACCGTTTTTAGGGCCCGCCCATTCACACGCCTTAGAACATAAGCTTATAAATATACAGTTTATGTAAATAAGGTTTATATATCTGTTACGATCGCCTTAAAGATTGCTTTTCTGATGACAATCGTTTCGATTTTTGCTCAATAACGGATCGAATTGCGTTCTAGTTTCATAATTTTGTTTGAAATGGGTGATGACAGAAAAATTCTTTTGAAATATGATAGGGCTATTTATATTTTGATAGACATATAATGTGATAGTTATGGGTAATTTTGATATCGACCGAATCGTCGGTATATTATTTTTCCATCTGTAGTCGGTAGAAAATATGATATGCTTGTAGAAAAAACATAACACCTTTAAACGGTGATTCTTTTTCTGTGGTACGGCGTAATTTATTATCCAAACTTGTTTTATTTAGTGAGATATTTATCTAGATTTTTAATCTTTGGTGATTTGAATCACGGATTATAACTGGTATTTTACGCAGTTTTAACTGTAATGTCATGTATTATTTTAAAGAGAACATTTTTATACGTTTCGGATCATTATCGCTGGCACTAATTTTTTTAAAATAAATATCTACTATATAAAAATAAGTCGGGTTTTCCTTCCTGACGCTATAACTCCAGAACGCACCAACCGATTTCCACGGTTTTGCATTCGTTGAAAAGGTCTCGGGCTCCGTGAGGTTTATAGCAAAAAAAATTCAGGAAAAAAAAGCCATCAGGTGGCGAAACGGAGTTCGCCGGGTTTGCTAGTATAGTCTAATCTTTACTACGATTGTATGATCAGCGGTAGCCCTTTTTTGTGGTGGAAAATCATTAAATGAGTCCTCCCTCTCCGGGTGGAGTGGAAGTGATTATCAGTCAGACCTGACTTCTGACTTCAGTTGCCCTTTGTGTTCCAGGAGGTACCTTCAGCAGCAGCCCTTACTCACTAGACCCAGAAGAAACGCAAAAGAAAAAAAAAACTCTTCCATAACACACATAATTTAATTTATGATATATTCAACACAAGCATACGATATAAGGGGGTCCATTCACGACACAATAAACAGCTACCCACGATGCGACATTGTCGTGTCATTCCGCTAAATATCGCGCGCGTCCCGCGTGCAATCGCGCCGTAGGATCGCGCGACGCGCGGCCACCCCGCAAGGCGATATCGCGATAACGGACGCCAGTTACACCGAAGTGAATGTTCGTGTGAAAATTTGAGAAAAAGAGCTTCAAGCTTGGCTTTGTAAAATGTAATTATAAGCACCTTTTAACTATTAACAGTATGAACGTCATTGACAATGGATTATTAATCTTCAAACCTTATAAAAAATAACATGTTTAATTATTTTCTTTTAACATTTGCATTTTCTCCAACGAAACAGAACGCGATTAGCCAATTTATCCCATTTTAGAAATAGAATATACTGACAAGGTCTGTCAGTGTCAATCAATATAATTATCTTCAATGCGGTTTATCTAACAAATTAGGAAGCATTCCATGGGCACCTGGCGTAGGTATGTAGAATAGTTGTTAAGGTTCCATTATCTGTGCTATTTCAGCGGGTGCCCAATGTGGAATGCCTTCAAATTCGTCGTCTCTGCCATTTCAATTAAAACTGTAATCATTGTTTAAAATTGAAATTAAACCTTGTAATAACACATTATCATAAAGCTTCTGTGTAACACACAGCCATTACACACAAACTCTGCCAAGTAAACAATAAAATTCATTCCTATCACCACTAACTAAAGTTCACATTCCCTTACCCTTATGCTGGGGAGTCTGCAAGGTTTGGGAGAGCAAGATTTGTTTCGTTCCTAGAACTGAAGGCCTCACTGCACGACCTCTTGATAAACCTCACAGAATATTATATTTGTACACAATTTCACTAAACGTGTTTAAAATTGAGTAATAAGTATGAGGGAAAAATTATGGACAATAGTAGGAAAAGTTTTGTAAATTGAAGTTTTCAGTAGCGACAACGTAATTTGAATTTACATTTCCTAATGCTCGGGCCACACTAACGGGAAATTCCGTATTTAATTATCGCGATGATGGACGTTTATACGAACATTTAGTTTATTATCGCGATAAATAGCGGCATTTTCCTTTAGTGTGTACCCTGCATAAGAAATAGCATAAGATCCAAAGGAAACCAAAAGTAGGTCTTTTAATTTACAAAACACCCACTTTTCACCACATTTTTTTTGTAAGTGTCATGAGTTGCGCGGGCATGCGGGCGGCGAGTAAAGGGCAACTCGCTGCCCGACCATGGACCATGCCCGGGTCGACGGCGCGTTGTGTTCCACGCGCGCCCCCCTCTCGGGGCGGGGCCCCCCTCTCTAGAGGGCCAAAGCCTGCCGGGGTCGCGGGACTTATCTCATTACCGTGACCCCGGAACATAAAGGGCTATCGAAGGACACCGTGGATTTTAGTCAGTACAAGTCTGACAGTCCCTCCCGCCCTGCCCGGGGTGGGAGGACTCATTTGATGATTTTACCACGATAAAAAAAAAAAAAGTGTCATGAGTTAGGGGCGAGCTTATTGTTATCAAATGTCTCCGTAAACATAAAAAAAACGAACTTATGCTCGTATTTATAATTTGAAGTTAGGATTCCATGTTTTATGATTTTACCATCCCATAAAATGATTCCTAGTTTTTTTTTAAATATTATGTTGGTAATTAAGGTGACAACATGATTATGTGTAGGAATTTTAATGAGCATTATATTAAAGAGTCGATGACAGAGTTTTTCAAAGAGAAGATAGAATAGATTAATAAAATTAACAATAGAATAACTTTGTAAGGCGGTAGGTAATAGTTTTAGTTCCGATTCAGTTCATAAACTTATAAAAATCAAAATATAATTGCGCAAAACTTTTCAAAAAACTTTACTTCCGATACAGTGTTGCAATTTGTTATCCATTACTTACTTGCAAGAGGCAGCACTCATAATGAGCCTAGATAGCGCGCAATGGACGTGCAACACCATCTGATTGTGGCAACAGGTGTCTCATGTACTAATGTCTACTGTTTAACTTTCTGCAGTTTGCTTGACGACATTTTGTTACTGTTTATGGGTTAGAATAATGGAAATCTTTCTTTTTCGAGCTTCGATTATTGATCGAAGTTTTTGAGGTGTAAAAATCATCAAACGAGTCCTCTCGTCTACAGCTTGGCCAGAACGTCTTGAAACGGAACTAATATTTTAATTTGCTGACGTTTTAAAATATTTGATATTTGATGTAAACAAAGACGCAGGTTTGTAAGATTTATTATTGTGCCATAAAACTAACGTAATAAGTGAAAATAAATAAAATAAAATCATTCAAAGTGCTGGTAGCGAGAAGACCGTGGCGACTTCCGGTTTTCTACTGTTTTTTGACAAGCTGTAAGTGAAGTGTCAGATTCTTACTGACTGAAAGGCGCTGTGCCCTTTTTACGAAATCCTGCAGTAGGTATGGTATTTTGTCACTTGAGAATGGGCATTTTATTAAAGGTATGGTCATTTTGTCGTTTGGCTTGAAATATGGCATATTATGATAAGTTAATTGATTAATTAATGATGAGATTAAAACTGGAATACTCAAAATAAGGTATGGTCATTTTGTAGTTTGGCTTGAAATATGGCATAATATAATAAGTTAATTGATTAATTAATGATGAGATTAAAACTGGAATACTCAAAATAAGGTATGGTCATTATGTCATTTGGCTTGAAATATGGCATATTATGATAAGTTAAATGATTAATTAATGATGAGATTAAAACTGAAATGCTCAAAATAAGGTATGGTCATTTTGTAGTTTGGCTTGAAATATGGCATAATAATTATGATAAGTTAATTGATTAATTAATGATGAGATTAAAACTGGAATACTCAAAATAAGGTGTGGTCATTTTGTCATTTGACTTGAAATATGGCATATTATACTAAGTTAAATGATTAATTAATGATGAGATTAAAACTGAAATACTCAAAAAAAGGTATGGTCATTTTGTAGTTTGGCTTGAAATATGGCATATTATGATAAGTTAATTAATGATGAGATTAAAACTGGAATACTCAAAATTGGATCACTATTATCTACTTTAGTGTTGTTACTCTATGCTATTTAATAGACGTTTATAAACAAGCATGGAACAGGAACATTACTAAAACATCAAGCAAAAAAAAAAACCAAATAAAAGTTACGGAGAACAGGTGCTGCCATCTACGAGTACCTTAGCTTTAAAACCACTATTTCCACCATATCAGCATAAAATATTTTTTCCTACAATAATACATTGTATTAAAATAATCGAAAACAAGTGACAAACAAAAGCTCATTCCGCTAGTCGCGCAGTGGGGCGACGATCAAGCGATACTGTATGACGGACGGGCGAGATGCGTGCGCGCATACAGGGTGGCCATGCGCGAGACCTATCCTGTGCTCACTGGGGACTCAGGGATTTATTTTAAGACTAATTTGCTTGGTAACATGCATGGTGAGGTCCCAGGTTTTATTAACACATAATTTGAGTACATATTTTTTTTATTAATTTGTTCTTGGCTTTAAGCTAGCCCAAAACCAAGATGACACCTAAGAAGGCGCAAGTGCACTTAGACGTAATTGAAACGCCTGTGCACCAACACAGAACACAGTTTGAAAAAAGTTTGAAAATTGTAAAAAAACAAATAATAAACATGGTAAATATCCCGTTTTATACCCTAATAATTGTAAAAAAAAACAGTTTGAAAATTGTTGAAAACAGTTTGAAAATTGTTGAAAACAGTTTGAAAATTATTGAAAATAATTTTGGGACAAACTGCGGCAGGATGGTGGGCCTAACACTGCCAGTGAGATAGTTCAGTCATCACCGCAAGTAGCAGGAAACCTGTGGTGCCATTGGCCTGGCTGGACTGCTATGAAGTGGATCCCACCCACAGTCCCACATCAAACTACTGTTAGGTACATTGCAAGACAAATTTTATTACTTTTTATAAAAATAGAATAAGAGCGTTTGTGCTTGCTGAAGTCAAAGGGGTGATTTTAGCTTACTTATGTAAAATGTCATCATAATGTTGTCCTTCACCTAATTTAGTAACATATAATAAAAAAAAAAAAAAACTTAAAAAGTTTAAGGTGTAAAAGTTTTTGATTTATTATAAGGTATGTCAATTAGCTATATGTTTGTGTTATTTAATTAACTTAGGTGTCGTTTAAAAGTGTTATGACCATGCCCCATACCGAGAGCCAAACACGGTAGCAAGTATTCTTTAACGATCATATTTTATTAATTAAACGCACCATAACATGAATTCCTCAAGTGCCATAACTACTTTAAGAAACCATAAGAGGTCCATAAGCCCAGACCAATTAACAAGATTTAAAATATCATATTAATTTAATTTCCATTCAATAACATAATTAATTAAGCAACACTAAAAAAGTTCGTCTTAAAACAGCGACAAGAATCCGAAGGGCGCACAAAGTCAACACACGCAAAGAATTTTTAATGCTGGCAACTTATTAACATTATACTGGCCACCCTATCGGAACAATGACGCGATAAACTCGCGGCAATATTTTAAAATCGATGTTTTTATGAATCGATAATTTGTTCGGTGCGTTTCGGCGCGACGTTTCGCGAGCCTATCGATTCTTATCGCGATGTCACAACGCTTTGTTTCGATTCGACCCCAACATCGTCCATGTTTCGCTTGAAATGTGTTTCTTGCTAACGTACGAAATGATACTATCTCAGGCTCTGCTGCAACTTTATTCGAATCGTTTGGAAATTGAAATATTATTCCAAATTGAGTCTTCTTGCTTAGGGATAGGAGTTTGGGTGTATTTTCGGGGGTGTTTGTGTAAGTTTGTGGTCTTGTATCTGTCCTCTTCATATGCATGCCAGGCTGTCTGGCTTCAGGTGTGTCCGATGGTTAATATTTGATACTTTCTTGTTCGGAAGAGGTCCTGAGAATGCAGTGTGCCGTCATTATGCTGAATGGTGGTGGATGTTCGTTACATTTTGAGGTTTCTTTCTCGATGGAATGCGGGGTGTTAATTGATGTTTTGGCAATGGAGCAACATGAAAGTATGTTGGAGAAAGTTGGAGAATTTTTGGTCAGTTCATTTCAAGTTTGCATAGTATTCATACCACTCTACATGGCCAGCTATGGCAGTTATTGAAACAAATTCGACGACATCTTTGATTTTGAAAAATATTCACAACCAACATATTTTTATCTTCGTTTAGTGCTGATGACCCCAGATAAAAATCAAAAGAATCGGCTAAATGTAAAAAGAATAAATAAATCGAATATGCTAGAAATTCCTTCCTCGTATTTCAAAAAGATTTTCCATCACGTGGGTGTCTAGTCCGAATAAATAAGCCACAATCTTCCATTGAGATGCTCAAGATAAAATAGATTTGGAATAATAATTTATTCGAACTATCTGGCGAATATTATGCGAGCGAATAAATAAAAATCGAGACAGATGGCTATCGGGAGGATGCCAAAATTGGTGGGGCTGTGCGGGCTTCCTTAGTTGATAACTTTGCGCCTAAAATGGTATGTTTTTATACGAGAACTGGTGGTACGAATCATTATCTTGGGTTCCTGGTTTCTTTGTTATAGATATTGGTAGTTGTGTACTTAGAAGAGTAGATAACGGAAGAGAGGATATGAAATGGTATTGTGATTCCTAAAAAGGGCAGTAGATACAGTTTAGCTATCTATTAGGATACGTATTCAATAACGTACGCACATCATTTTGAAGACAAATGTGGAAAACTATGGACCTTAAATATTGAAGTTTAAAACTTTGAATGGCTTAAACTTGTTCCTGTGACTAACGGGGATTTAAAATACGGTTGATTCATAAGTCTGTTAATTGATACTTCACACCAAGTGCTTCTCATTTATGCTAACAACGGAATAGCCCTGGTCATTGGGAAAAAGGTTTTGGGAGAACAGTCTTAATGTATATTTTGAAGCCTTTTACATATTTTTGTTTTATATTGAAGAAATTGATTAACTCCATCCTGTTACAAGACAGCACTGTTTGAACTAACTCCTAGATAAATCTACATTATTTGTCTCTTACCAGTCTATTATTTATCCCATCGATAAATACTTAATAAATAATACCTAAACATACAAGGGGTTGATCACTCATACAAGCAGATTCCACAGATAAGCGGTATCCGTTAAAAGGTTACCTTTTGTATGTGTGTGTGTGTGTGGGCATATCGGGACATTATCTAAATTTACAATAGCGTTGTTTGTAGCATGTGTGCTGCTGATGACAGATTGTGGAGGATGATTGAAGCATACCTTGTTTTAGTTGATGTAGGTCTACCAGAGTGGGTACTTGAATGGTTGGTCAAATATTGGGTAAATGATTGGAGCTTGGAGTTAATTTTGTAATATTGCTCTGAAAAACCGCTAAACAGGTCACGAAGTGATAGTGTTGACAGAAGAGAAGCCCTAGCACAAATTAAACTGGAACTGTCATGTTAATTTGATGGAAAAAATTAGCTCCGCGTTCGTACACTAAAGGCGCCTTTTAATTTTCCCGTTCTTTGTAGGTATAAATAAAATTCAGAAATCTTGTGCTAAGGTCTTTGAAAGACGTAAGTTACTGTAAACTTTAAATTCCGTTTAAAAGCGCCTGTAATTGATAGTGATATTCGCATAGCCTATCGTGACACTAAACACTAGACATGCTACTTTGTGTCACTACACTAACTTTAGACATAGCTCACTCCAACCATAGATATACTCCTACTGGCATTATAACCCGGTATACCTTTGCAGATAAAACTTAACTTCCTCTTAAAAAGAAATGCAAAAAAGACCGACTCCACCACACGGCTAACTAACGTTTAACAAAGATTAATGCTGCCCGATATATCATTCGCGACACGGAGAGGTGCGCGAACTTTCAACGATAAACTTTTTAAAGACTCAACTTGCTACAGCTTTTATATCGCCCTGAAAAATTGTGTATCTCAGGCCGTGCCCTGTGGCGAGGAGATAAAAGGAAAAAATCGTCCCGAACCGTATTTGTTAAAGTGGAGTAGGTATTTGTCATGGGGATGCGCAAACTTTAGTAATTGCTCTCTGGGAACCTGATTGTCGGATCGCTGATACGAACTAGATGTTCTTTTTTTCATTGCTCATTTTTAATGCTGTGTATTTAGGCCGTTCAGAATGTTTATGATACTGATTTAAAAACTTTAAAGTTTTTTTTTAATTATAGCATTCGTAATTTGAAGTTGTTGTTAAGACTAATTTGTTTTATTAGGAGATAAGCTATAAAAAAAACTTATAGGAGAGTTTATAAATAAAAGCAATTAAATAAGTAATGCGTTAGTATTTTTCAGTTCATGTAACTACATTGTTGACAGGTTTATGGATAGTCATAATGCTAAAAATTTCTTAAACTGGAAAAGCCTCTTTTTGTCTAGAAACGGCTTCGACAAAAAATATTACAAAAACTAAAGCAATATTTACTTTCCCAGATTACACAATTAAATATGCCCAAAAGCTCGTCATATCTACGCGATGTGTCTCGACAAAACGACTTTATTAAACTTTTTTTTTACCATTTTTTGCGAGTTCCGAGTACGTTCTGCGGATAAATTGTCGTGCGATAAGTCAGCGGGCTAAACGAGGTTAATACATTAAACTGAGTTTAAGCACAGTTCAGGTTAACTTGTTGGTGCCTCCGGGCGCGCCTCGCTGATGGACTGGTATTAAAGAAATGTGACCTGACACTGTTGGACAGTTTTGGGTTTTAAAATGCAGTAACCAAGGGGTGGTTTTTTGCCAGACCTTTTAAAAGTACAGATATTAAGTTGAGAAAAAACATATTTCTATTCTCTTATTTTTTAGACTTTTTCGATCGTCGGATAACTTTTATCTGAAGAATAATTGTGGCGGTTTTATAGTTTTTACTAACATAGGTTGTTTTTATAAGTTATGTATGTTAGTTTGTAAGGTATATATCTATGGGCCAAAGTAACCTGAACATAAATAAATAAATAAAAATAAATAGCTTTTGTATAGAACGCATATCAGACTGTAATATATTTAATCTTCTCATAAAAAAATAAATCTGACTATTCAGCGCTTAATTAACTAGTTTTCTTTTATTTATACTAACCCGATTTTACTTCACATCATGATTGCAATATATAATGTATTATGCATATAAACAATATAATTATGTACCTATAATGAAAACCATATTAAACACCGTAGTGTAATTTGAAAGATATAAGAGTACAGACGGCGGGTATAATTTTTTTTCTACTACGTAAAGATAAGAAAATTCAAAACTTCAGTGCTGAAAACAGTTACTGAAAAACCTAAAACAATTAATTACTTTCAGCATATCATCTAAGTAAAAACCGAAAGGCAAGAATTTTCAAACTCATAAATCAGTCCCCAATTAAAAAAAAATTGATAACCACAAGAAAAAATCAGCGAAAAACGCGAAGAAATCCTTTCGGCGGGTAGTTATCTAAAAATATGAAAATGTATGTAAAGCCGCCCAGCGATGCGGCGACAATAAATCGTGCGACTTCGGTATCGGCGTCATTAGCGGCAGAAGTAATTGTCCAGATTTGTCTTGTGGTCGCGTGTGGAGTGGGCCACTTTATCTGGCCTTTTGACAAGATGTGGGCTGTGAAGATTAGCTGGTTTCGTGTTCTTTACGGGGTGGGTAGGTTGGTACAGTTTTAGGGATGAAAGGTATGTTAGATTATAAATGTAATTATGTAAATGTGGAATATAGACCATGGTATTGAAACGGTAAGCAATAAAAGTAATGTAAGGAGTAAATTATACAATAATGTAAAATAAATTAATAATTAAATAGTAATTACACTAATTTGATAATAATCTAGTTTTAATGTATTTTTGGGTCATGATCGAATGGCGCCCTAACTGGGACATGATCGAATGGCGCCCTAACTGGGACATGATTGAATGGCGCCCTAACTGGGACATGATCGAATGGCGCCCTAGCTGGGACTAGTACTGATTCGTTTTAAGGCAAACCTGTTACCGTATGTACATTTTGCAATCAACAAATAAAGCCTTTTAGATCCAACTTTAGTCTTTGAATAACAAAATATTTTTTATCATTCGCGTTCTTTAATTTCTGCCTACCCTCTTGGGAATCTCACTTGATTAATTAAATCCCGATTCATTAGGTACTGACTTATAGGTTTAAACGTTCTTTAACTAAGTGAAAGAAATCCTTGAATATTAAAAACTTAAATTCTTAGAACCTCATCTTCAAAGAGAACTGAATTGCAAGCAAGCAGCTGAACCTAATAGTTTGGGATTACCGCATTAGCCGGGCAAAGCACGATGTCGCCGACGATCCGTGACGTCACTATCTGAAGGCTCTGTAATCTGCGGAATTAACTTATAGAGGCGATACATTCCGGAGTTTTTGGATAAAAGTATTGAATCTTTGCTTTGTAGAATGCTTGCTTTTACCCGCTTCTTCGCCTTCATTTACCTACTTAATTATAAATAACTAGTTTATGCACCTGGCATTGCGTGAAGTAAGGGGAAGGTCTATGTTCAGCAGTGGACGTCTTCCGGCTAATGATGATTGCATTAAGTTCAGTATAAAATTATCCTACAGGAACAACATACTGGGATGAAAAATATCCTTGTGGTAATCTAGATTAAAAACTATCTGTGTGCCAGATATCCAAAGAAAATATTTATTTAGACATTTAATTTTGCGATTTTTGTTTTATATTCAGTGTTGTTTAGTTTGTTGCTATGCTATATTAATATTATTTTAAGCGAGATAAGTGCCTAATTAAAAAGATAGACACAGGATGTCTAAGATCGTTATGATTATCTATTAACGATTATTATCTTAAGTATCTCTATCGATTTTAATTTAGGATATTCTTAGAAAAACAAAAAATCATGAATATTTAATTAAACGCTAATTAGTGCCACAAAACGAGGTGGTTGCACTGTGTAAATTCCAAATAACACCAACATTTCACCATTCACCAACACAATTTCGACAGTTAAACGACTTATTTTTTTTTTTGCAAGGGTTCCTGAAAAGAAATTTTCACAGACAGATAGGCAGTCACCGAAGTGATCCAATAAGGGTTCACTTTGAGGTACGGAACCCGATAATGAAACCAAAGACACCAAATATGTAACGCATTAGTCCCAAAACCGATAATAATACAACTCATAATTCACTTCAAAATCAGTAGCACGTTACAACACACGCGAGCATTTAAAATATAAATAAGAATTCATAATAAATGACTCACATGCTAATGTTTCCTGCCATACATCTTGTTTGGCGCGGGTTTACCCGTTATATGACATAACGTATATCTACTAATGACGTCTGCTTCTATGATGTATGTGCAATCGAACTTACCTGTAAAGAAAAAGAAAAGAAATGAGTATTTTGTTGAGAGGTGTTTTTTGATTTATGGGAGGTTTATAAATGGGGAATCCTAACTAAAATTAAAAAAATGCGAAAGTATATTTGTGTGTTAATTTTCACGCCTAAACCACTGAAACGGTCATCCTGAAATTTTGCATATACGTTGTCAGGTATACAGAGACGGACATAGGGCACCTTTTATCCCGAAAAACAACACTAACGTACATGTTGGATACTAAAATGGCGCCATGGGTCGTCAAATTAATTGTCAAAATTTAAAATAACCCAGGTGAAGCCATAGACGATTCTGTACACGTATTTTTATTGACTTTACTGAGAGATAAAGGCAGTAAAAATATTTACATTCAGAACAGAATTTTTAAACTCGTATTTCTATTCACTACCATATCGATGACAAATAAGGAATGCAGTTTCACAAAAAAATAAAAACAGTATAGTTATATTCTAATTAAAATATCATATTATTATATACACTTATCAAAGTCAAATCATTTATTCCAATTAGGCCATCATAGAGGCACTTTTGAACGTCGATTATTAAAATTAAAGGAAATAGGAAGGGATGGGATTGATTCTACACCCATTCGCAAAGGTAGGTTTATATGGAGAAGAATGGGCAAGAAACTCCATACTTACTCTTTTTCAAAAATGTTTCACAATGTTTTGAAATAACAAATTTAAAAAATAAATAAATGTGAAAGCTATGTACTCAAGTGAAGACCATTTAAAGGATTAAAAAAAAACAAGAAATATAATGCAATTATAACTTTTAAACACATATAATATTTATAGGCAGTGTGTGAGCATTAAAAATTTCAACAAAGTTTGATTCTGCTCAAGCCTACCATTGTACTATGGAGCAGGACCAGCATATTTCCAAGCACTTTTATCTTGAAGATAATCTTCTAATTTATAATATGCTTGTTGTTATCTATTATAGAACTGGCTTTCAATTATCTTGTTTTAAAACTATTCCGCACGTGACTGCTCTTTATAACGGATGCTTTTGACAAAAGTGCGCTTGAGTTTGTCGAGAAGCAATAACCGCACGCGTTTATACTTAACGCTTCCTACTTTTTTTGATTTATTATCTACATAGTTTTACCCTCAGATTCTCTCGCTTTAATTTATAGTTTAACAGTCAATTTAGATCGAGAAGGTGGCGCTACATGTCATCTTTTATTAAAACACACAAAAAGTGACGTCACCGAAAAAAAAAACAGTAATAACGTTCAGTTTATCATGGTTTCCGGGGTCGCGGGACTGTCTCATCAGGTAACCTCGACCCTGGAATGTAAAGGGCTATTGAAGGATCACCGTGGATTTTAGTCAGTACAAGTGTGACAGTCCCTCCCGCCCTGGGAGGATTCATACAATGATGTTACCGCGTTAAAAAAAATAGTTTTTATGTTTTTTTTCGCACCATTTTTTTTCGGAATTAATGGTACCCTATCTCCGCCTCTATATACCTGATAACGTGTATGCAATATTTCAGTTATATTAAGAGCTATACATATTAAAAAATAGGAAAAATCCGACGAAAAATTCCAACACGGGGGCGTCCAGAATCATGTCCTGGACCCATGGTATCCGTTTGTGCGTCGATGTCTCTTACACCCTGTATAGCCAATCTAATTTTTACTACCTATTTTAAATTATGCAATGTAGATATGGATTTATAAGTTTTTTTTCGTCAGTATTCTATCTTAGTTATCTTTAAGATAAGTTTTATATCTTTAAAGTTTTTATTAATATGATTGTATTATGTTTCTAGATTTCGCATCTAATTTTAAGGCTTGGTCGTGTGGGTGTTACATTTAAATATCATGTTATTACTGTTTTCTACGTCATATATTGTAACGTCTTTATTAATCAGTGCGGCTGGGAATTTATTCGTTTTCGCTATAAATAGAGTATAAGTGAGAGCATCAATAATAATATTATCCGGTAAAGCTCAGTTCTGGTTTTTCCATAAGGAACTTCTCAATATCACCCTGAGGTCTTGATTAGTGGTCGATGTCAATAGGCTCTCACCATTATTATGGACTTAAGATATTTAAATATGGGTGTGTAATTGTAAAACTCTGACTGCTGGCCTTTTAGAGAGACTAAGAGTCACTCAACGAGCGATGGAAAGAGCTATGCTAGGAGTTTCTTTGCGGGATAGAATCCGGAACATGGATATTCGGCGAAGAACGAAAGTCACCGACATAGCTCGTAAAATTTGCAAGTTGAAGTGGCAATGGGCAGGCCACATCGCTCTTAAAACTGACAACCGATGGGGAAGAAAAGTTCTCGCGTGGCGACCACGGACCGGAAGACGCAGCGTAGGTAGGCCTCCCACTAGGTGGACCGACGACATCGTGAGGGTCGCGGGCAAACGATGTATGCAAGTGGCGAATTGTCGTTCGTCGTGGCGGTCTAAGGGGGAGGCCTATGTTCAGCAGTGGACGTTTTTCGGCTGATGATGATGATGATGAATTGTAAAACTTGATAATAACAGATACATCATCTTTAGAGTAAAATAGTGGTTCAAATTCATCAATATAACACAAAAAGTTAACTATTAAAATTTCGAATAAACAAAATAACAGTTAAATTGTTTACTTAACCAGATACTATCTAGGACAATATTAACTAAGGATAATTCCAATAGACATTCAAGCTGGTAACAGATCACAAAAATCTATACGAAAACAAATAATTCACGTTTATCGATTAGTAATAAATCGAGTCGGGACCTTTAATGATATTTAACGAGAGTAGATTCTACCGATAAACCTATGTAGTATTTTTCGAATTTCTCATTCGACAATCGATTTTCCTAATCGATTAGTAAGTATTCGGGTGGGCCGTAACGGTGATGCAAGTGACAGACATATTGTCTTTCGGATACCTTGTTAGGCATTCCAATCGAATTCATAACGATTGGGAACAAGTATGTAGATTTTTAAATTGGATATCAAATATTTTACTACATTATTAAATACGTATTTTTAAATTTTATTTATTGGTATGTATCATGTTTCTCCGCTACTGTTTGATGTTCATAATTATAAATCTAATGATATAGAAATTATGGCAGTTATGGGAATTTTCCCATTTGATGTGGTATTTTTTGAATTTATAATATTGATTTAATAAATACCTAAAAGGCAGCTATAAAAGATTTCATACATATTCAGTTATTGGAATGGTAATTTGTATGACGATATTGATATCCTTCATCTATTGCGATCTAGCGAATCAGTTGAAGATCTAGGCAAGCATAAATTTGATAATCAATATCTTTTGAAACATTTGAATTTCAACTATGTAGACAAACGGATAGCGGCAGCAGTATTGATGTCACGATGGATAAACTAAATACTTATGCTATTCCTAGCTATTGATGAAAGTAGTAGAAAGCCTTATTGACAACAGGTTCCATGTTATCTTTTGAAAACCCGGATTTAAGCAAAACAACTAAATATTTTGAAGATCTTTACAATTTCAAACGAATCTAAGACTTCTACACTGCAAAAACACGCAAAAATATAAACACAGCATGACAAAAATACCATCAAATTTCACCCAGGCTTCAGATAGTTACACACTGACTCCTGACTCTCAGATAACACCAGATATACACAAGCTGTTCTTCTCAAAGATGGAGACGATAATACACGAACAGTTTAAAACTCATGTGAATTGGAACGGTGACATTTCATGGGTTTATCTTCGGAGCACGAATTACGGGTTAATTGGTTACATACACTGGTTCTGTATGTACAATTAGATGTAGATTTGATCTTGGTAAAGGACGAGAATGCATATAAATCGACTAGTGTATTGATTTCATTCTGCTCTTACTAGCTTTTTGCTCGCGACTTACCTCGCGTATAATTTCTTCAAAAATTATCCTACGGTATCGTAATATATCTCTTTAAATAATATATCTATCTCTGTTCAATCTGTCCAAATTTCATCCAGATCCATTCATCAGTTTTGACGTAAGTTGTGTTTTGAGTAAAGAACAACCAATAAGGATTTTAGGAATTATTTAAAATAGTGAATTCTCATTTTAATATTTTTTATAACTTTATAAATTTTGACATTTACAATTGTGATACAAGTGTAGTTTAAAGGCATTACTCATTAGTGGTAATGCTGTTGATGATTGAATTAAAATATGTGTGCATACGAATAGAGCTTCGACAATTATTACAAAAATATTAAGACTTTAAGACGACGAGGAAGAGAATGGATTTTTAATTTACTGAAGTTTCTCTATAAAATTAAATTAAACGCAATTAATTAGTCTATAAGCAGGCAAAGGTAAATTTCCGTGATTAAATACTGATGTAATATATGTACTACCACAAATACCACAGGATCAAATTAAAAGTGAAAATAATTTCGTCATTACATCACCCATATCGACCACACATGGGAATCCCACACTCAAGCAATGACCATAAACACTAGAATGATGGTGATCTTATCAATGCCATTCGATACATCACTAGTACTTCAACAGATCCTATCTTGATTATTTTATACGTTAATAACCTTAAAGGTGTCAAATTAACCAAATATTGTGTGACAATTATTAATTTAATAACTGTAAACACCATTGAGAAAGAAAGTAACGGAGATAAAGTAAGGGCTGCCATGGATAAGTTCAAGTAGGTAATCGATATTTGAAAATAATAATCGATTTTATATCTGTCGATTTATAGAGGCTTCCGGCGACTGGGACCGCAATAAACTGACACCGCGGTCCCAGTTGCCGGACGCATTTAATTTTAGTATTTGTATTCCGTCGACTGGGACCGATCCATAAATTGATCCAGAACGGTACAGTCAGACGAAAAATTGTCTCATTCAATACAAACCAGGAAAGTAATAGGCTAGCATAGGTTCAAAGTGGTCTGTATTAAAATTATTCTCGGCAGGAATAGGTTACCTGAAATTGTCTTGTATCAACTCAGAAATATTTAAATAAATACCACTTTGAACTTATGCTAGCCTAGTACTTTTGCTGGTTAGTCAATGAAAAAGGCAAATTAGAATTATTTAAATACCGACCTATCCTGAACTCATGCTAGCCTAGTAATTTCTTTTTGGACAATTGGGATTTTTTTCTCCTAAAAACTCCCCACTGGCGACAAACGGGTAAAATATTCCCTTTTGTCACCAGTGAGACAATAAGAAGCTAACAAAAAGTACTAGGCTAGCATGAGTTCAAGATGGGTCTGTTGTTCTATTTAAATAATTCTAAGTAGAAAGTTTCCTGAAACTGACTTTTTCATTGACTTACTAGTAAAAGTACTAGGCTAGCATAAGCTCAAAGTGGTATTTATTTTAATATTTCTGGGTCGATACAAGACTATTTCAGGTAAACTATTCTTACCGAGAATTATTTTAATACACACCACTTTGAACCTATGCTAGCCTATTACTTTTCCTGGTTTATATTGAACAAGACAATTTCCATAGACTTTTTAGTCTGAGTGTACCGTTCTGGCATGAACAATAGATTTTTTTATTCATTTACTAGCTTTTGCCCGCGACTTCGTCCGCGTGGAATAGTTACTTTGGGCTAACGTTAAATTTAACCCGGATTTCGAAGCATTCTTCATTGGCGCTCCGCTCCTATTGGCCTTAGCGTGATGATATATAGCCTATAGTCTTTCTCTATAAATTGACTATTTTATACCTTCGGCCGCGAGACGCGTCGAGCGCGGCGACCGATTCTCAAAAAAAATCCTTATAGCATGATTCAGTATTCACGCGCAATGGCTTATTGGCGTATTTCATGTATAACTTTGGTGTTTCTGTACTGATTTATATGATTTTTTTTGATGGAGCAGTTAATTAATGTTAACTTTTTCAATTAGGGGTGACTGAGAGTGTTATAAACGTAAGAGTATTCAAATGTAATCAGAAAGCTTCGAACTGCTAAGCTATCGGGAGTTACACGTGTTATTGTGAGTCAACCATAAAAGATAGACATATGCTGTCGTGGGGTATTTTTTATATAATTTTAAGGAGAAAATTTCCGTCATAAATGATTTCTGTGTAGCTTAACCATTAGGGTTGCACACGCGCCGGAAGATTAAAAAACCCACGTTTTTAAATGTCCTAAAAATAAGAAAATAACCCTACGGGGCTGAGAG
Source organism: Agrotis exclamationis (assembly GCA_950005045.1). NCBI lineage: Eukaryota > Metazoa > Arthropoda > Insecta > Lepidoptera > Noctuidae > Agrotis > Agrotis exclamationis. Next base: position 3,157,180 of record OX465421.1, read on the forward strand.
AGGGGCCACTCAAAACGTGGGGGCGTAAATTATTTAAGGAATTATTTATGAGATATTTACATGACGTGTATAGCTCGTGGGCGTAACTTGCAAAGATACGCCCCCACGTTTTGATTGGCCCATCTCTCAGCCCTGTAGGGTTATTTTCTTATTTTTAGGACATTTAAAAACGTGGGCTTTTAGATTTTTTAAATTTATTAATTATTTTATTATTTTTATCTTTGTTCATCGGGTTTGAAGGTACCCTGAAAATTTCAGCCTGCTAGCTTATCGGAAAGTGCCTCAAAATTGAGTTGCAAAAATCCAACCGGAACGACAAAACGTGGGAAAAACACGCTTTGAGCACCCACTAAATATTATACTTTTTTTTAGTCTTCTTCATATTCAAACTTAATTTACTTCTTATCCGCCAACTTGGGACGGCTGCCATGTTGGATTTAGGTCACGTGATATTTTTTTTCGTATCCCATTCAGCAAACCGTTTCGTTTAATACCCATATCATGGGGATGCATTTCAAATAGCCGATCCGCCATGTTGGATTTAAGACACGTGACTATTTTTTTCATATTCCTGACAGCAAACCCTTTCATTTGATACCCATATCTTGGGGGTGCATTTCAAATAGCCTGTCCGCCATCTTGGACGTCAGCCATATAGGATTTAAGTCACATGACTATTTTTTTCGTATTCCTGACAGCAAACCCTTTCATTTGATACTCATATCATGGGGGTGGATTTTAAACAGCCAGTCTGCCATCTTGAACGTCCGCCATATTGGATTTAGGTCACGTGACTATTTTTTTCGTATTCCCGACAGCAAACCCTTTCATTTGATATCCATATCATAGGGGTGCATTTCAAATAGCCTGTCTGCCATCTTGGACGTCCGCCATATTGGATTTAAGTCACCTGACTAAATTTTCGTATTCCTGACAGCAAACCCTTTAATTTGATACCCATATCATGGGGGTGGATTTTAAACAGCCAGTCTGCCATCTTGAACGTCCGCCATATTGGATTTAAGTCACGTGACTATTTTGTTCGTATTCCCGACAGCAAACCCTTTCATTTGATATCCATATCATAGGGGTGCATTTCAAATAGCCTGTCTGCCATCTTGGACGTCCGCCATATTGGATTTAAATCACGTGACTATTTTTATTTCGTATTCCTGACAGCAAACCCTTTCATTTGATACTCATATCATGGGGGTGGATTTCAAACAGCCAGTCCGCCATCTTGGGTAGGCCGCCATATTGGATTTGTAATGACGTTTCTTAGCTAGTCATGTATTTTCATCAGAACTCAGAGCATGTGCAAAATTTCAGTCTGCTAGCTTATCGGAAAGTGCCTCAAAATTGAGTTGTAAAAATCCAATCGGAATCCCTTCACTGCTCTGCTCCTATTGATTGTAGCGTGATGAAAAGTATACTATAACCTGCTCAGGAGTATGAAAAATAATTGTACCAAGTTTCGTTAAAATCCGTCGAGTAGTTTTTGTTTCTATAGCGGTTATACAGACAGACAGACAGACAGACAGACAGACAGACAGACAGACAATAATTTTACTGATTGCATTTTTGGCATCAGTATCGATCCCTAAACAACCCCTGATAGTTATTTTGGAAATATATTTAATGTACAGAATTGACCTCTCTACAGATTTATTATAAGTATATAGAAGATAGATGAATCGGTCCGAGTCGACGGAATACAAATATTAAAATTAAATGCATCCGGCAACTGGGACTGCGGTGTCAGTTTATTGCGGTCCCAGTCGCCGGAAGCCTCGATTTATAATCGATTGGGAAACGGACTTTTATAACGATTATGATGGGTTTTGATCGAGAAATCGGTGTAAAATTTCTGTTTAGTGGCACCTGATCTGGTCTTCATAAAAAGGTGCGTAGGTTTTCCTGATAACTGTTGTGTAGGATGATTTTAATTGGACTTGATTACGACGGTTATTTTATCAAAATGACTGTTATAGAATGACATACAGAACGAAATGTGAACGAATGTGTGAAAATTAAAATGGTGGCAAAACGGCACTTTTGTGATGTAATTACGGGAAAGTGATGAAATGGGATTTATCCTTTTAAGTTATAACGCGACTAGGTTTTTTTGTGTTATTTTTAGAACAATGGAATTCTGGTTTATTTAAATTTCGTTGACTGCATTCAAAGTTAATCTGAAAAACGTCGCTATCAGAGATAAGATCGTCATTGTAAATTTACTATACAACAGTTTTTGGTGTACAATAAATTATACTCCTTAAGTTCTCGATACAATTATGTTTTTATTAACTAAGTTATGCCGCCCGAACACGTGAAAGCCGTAAAAAGTCCACCTGCAAAGTAGACAGACGATCTGATGAAGATCACAGGATCACGCTGGATGCAGGCCACTTACAACCGGTCCTATTGGAAGTCTAAAGGAGAGGCCTATGTTCAGCAGTGGACATCTTATGGCTGATATGATGATGATGATGATGATGATGATAATCTAAGCCTATTATGAAAAACTTCTATACTTAAAACTATAATTAAAATCTTACAATATCTTACACATCAAATTCGTCACAAAAAAACGACGATAAGATTATTTTAACAATATTAAAATAAAAAAAAAAATATTTCAACAGTTACGTAACGAAAGATAAAAGAGTAAAATTTGATTAAAATTACAATTTTAATGACATTAGAAATAATTGATTACAAGATATTAATGCAATTAATTAAGATTGTGTTATCTTTTGCTTTGTCATTGATTAAATTGATTGAATTTTGACATCATAGTAATGTAATTTTGTCTTTGTTAATGTCATTTTTGAATCACTATGATGTCATTTTTAGGGTTCCGTACTTAAAGGATAAAGACTCTACTATTAAGCCTCCTATGAGAATTTTAGACCTAGCTGGGGTATAACTGTCATCCAGCGAGGGTCTGAGGATGGAGACGGAAGGCAGTAGCACGATCCTCAACAGTTAACAGCAACTAAGTATGTCGTATTTGGGCTCATTTCATTCATCATGGTGAGAACTTTAGACATAGCTTTCATTTGACAGTCGTCGACAATCTGAGAGTGCAGACTTCAGTTCCAAGAGGTCCTCAACAGTTAATGCAGTAATTACTGTGACGGTTACGTTGACAATGATAAAAGCGAAGATGGGTTTCTCCATGTGTTAAACACTCTAATCACGGCATAAAACTGAAAAGCTTATTTTTAACCGACTTTATAAAAAGGAGGTTATCAATTCGTCTCGTATGGCGTATGTATGTAATATTTTTAGGAACTGCCCAGTTAGTCTATATCAGCGTCTGAACAAATGTGCCAAATTTCAAAAGTGTATGTATGTTTGTGTTCGCATATCTCCGGAACTACAAGTCCGATTTAAGTAATTCTTTTTTGTTGTACTAGGTATTGTCCAACTTAGGGAATACTGCAAGTTTCATCAAAATAGGTTCAGTAGTTTTTTAGATAGGGAATTTTTTAACTTGTGTACATGGTCGATGTTATTACCGGTGCTACCGATTACAAAATTGTAGTACACTTGTAAGAAAATACTAAAAATACTAAAAAACGGTTACTTTTTCAAAAAAAGTAACCGACTTTAAAAGCTACCACAAAAAAGGATAAAATAACCTACATAATAACTTTTATTTCGGAAGTCGGTGGCAAAAAAGTCAATTAAATAAAAAACAAAGCCACCAACTTCCGAAAGAAAAGTTATTGTGTAGGTTATTTTATTCTTTTTTGTGGTTACTTTTGTTTTATTCCCTAATCGATATTTTAATCAGATATACTGATGAAGCTTGTTTAAGCAATTTTTTTTTTTAGATATCATATCAGCAGAGATTATTTTTTCCAGCAGGATTCTTTATGAATGGATTTTCGTAGATAGTAAATATTATATTAGTGATTAATAAGTCTTAGTGTTATCATCAGAGCATCCGGTTCACAATTGTCAAGGCTGAAAGCACAACCTTAACCGTAAGGTGTGGCCACTGAAGAGGAGCGGAAAAGTGCAATCCTACTGGTGCCTTTGGTCTAGTGGTTAGTGACCCTGACTGCTATGCCGGAGGTCGTGGGTTCGATTCCCACCCAGGACAAATGTTTGTGTGATGAGCACGACCATTTGTTCTGTGTCTGGGTGTAATTTATATATAAAATGTATGTATTTAGAAATATATAGGTAAGTATGTTTTGTCAGTTGTCTAGTACCCATAACACAAGCTCTGCTTAGCTTGGGACTAGATGGCGTTGTGTCATAGTTGTGGAATATTATATTATTGGTTAACATTTCTTCGCCTCTTCACTGCGCTTCTGTGGTCAGGCAGCCTTTCACCAACGTAATAGTAAGTGCAATAGTTTAGGTACATATTCCCGACTTAATAAAGGGTCATTAATAAAACATGGCTAAACTATGTACATAAAAAAACACAAAATAGTCATTATTAAAGGACAATACAAACGGAAATGAGTAAATAATAAGCAAAAATGGCAACACAGCCCAATGTCGGCTGTGTTGCCATTTTTTCAAAGATTCAGTTATTGTTTTTGCTTTAATTAATTTTATTACCGCTGCTTTCAAAACAGTGAATGAAATCACATTGAAGAATCCGCTATGTTCAAGAAATTAAATGACATGATGAAACACATACTTTGGGCCCACTACCTCGCACTGTTTGGAACCCTGTGTCCCAGCAGTGGGAACAATAGGTCTGTTCACAGTACCTAGAAGAAGCCTTTAAGTTAAAACGTTATCAGACAATACAACAGAATAAACGCAAACCTCACGAGTCTATAACTAGAAATAACTCATAACACTGGTTATTGATTGAAAACAAAACATCACGTAACCCATAACGCGTTGGTTATCGGTAGAGGGGGTGAAGGGGGGCGAGGTAGTATGCCGGGGGGAGGGGTAGAGATAAGAAAGAAATCGACCTTATCGTGTGGTAACACGCGAAAATCGGTAAAGTGCATGCTGCGGGTAGTTGGCACCCAATGTTGGTGGCCAATGTTTGTGGCGTTAGTGGAATGTCATGCGTAACTTAATGTTCAAATGGGAATGAATTTAGGTGATGTTTATGACCATTTGTTTGATCAGTAATTAAGTTAACAATTCCATTTTATCCCATGTTAAGAGTTCCCCTTAACAAATAGTTCAATTATAGTGTAAACGCATAAAATTTCTACCGGAATTTTTCTATAACCTTCAGATATTTGGTTTTTTTGTTAAATGCAAAGTTATTAATCAGCTATTTATCTAGAAAAGTACGAATTAAAAATTTGAAAACTACTTGATTTAAATAATGTTAAAAAATCTTTGTGACTCTTGCGAGTCTCTTGCCAGTGCGTACTGCATACCACCTGTCGGCGGCGGCGTTCTAACTCGGCCCTTTGTGCAGTCGACGGTCTACTTCAGTCTTCTATCTACCTGCTGCGGTCCTGCCTGTTGGGGCCACTACCTGCTGCGGTCCTACCTGTGGAGGCCTCTTGCTGGAGGTCATTACCAAGGCCTAACCTTCTGTGCGTGACAGTGAACTGTATAGTGCTGAACTGTGTTTTGATATCATTTCTTGTATTTTATATTCTAAAATAAAATTTAATTTGTTGTGTAAAAGTAAACTGTTACAGTTTGGCGCACCAGAACTGGATTTAAATATTTTTATTAATTTAATTTATTGATAAAGAATAGAAGATACAAATGAAAATCTAAAACGCTAAAATCTGAAAAATAAATCAAATCATTCGTTTTTAGGGTTCCGTAGCCAAATGGCAAAAACGGAACCCTTATAGATTCGTCATGTCTGTCTGTCTGTCTGTCTGTCTGTCTGTCTGTCCGTGTATGTCACAGCCACTTTTTGTCGAAAGTATAAGAGCTATCCTGTTGAAACTTGGTAGAAAGATGTATTATGTGAACCGCATTAGGATTTTCACACAAAAATCAAAACAAAACAAATTTTGGGGGTGCCCCCCATACTTAGAATTGAAACTCAAAAAAAAAATTTTCACCTAACCCATACGTGTGGGGTATCTATGAATAGGTCTTTAAAAATGATATTGAGGTTACTAACATCATTTTTTTCTAAACTGAACAGTTTGCGCGAGAGACACTTCCAAAGTGGTAAAAAGTGTCCCCCCCCCCCCCCCCCCCCGTAACTTCTAAAATAAGAGAATGATAAAACTAAAAAATATATATAATGTAGACCTCAACCAAAACTACCAACGAAAATTGGTTTGGATGAGATACGGTTAGCAGTTTTTCAAATATAGTACATTTTCAAAAACCGCAAATATAACTTTGCCATTCATATAAATACTATGAAAAACAAAGTTATTTTTATTGTTTGTGTATATTACTTACTAATCTCAATATAATTATATCTCTAATCTATGCTTGCTGCTACGGAACCCTTCATGGGCGAGTCCAACTCGCACTTGGCCTTTTTTTTATCTTCTCATTGTTTTTTAAAACAACAATGAGAAAAATGTTTTAGACTATCCATTTGTTATTCAAATATAAGTATATATAAAACCCAAATTTTATAATTTATTTATGTAGAGAAAAATATATATACCTAGAGAATGAGATCCTGGGTTTGATTTCCAGCTCGAGCAAATATTAAAAGGAATTAACTTAGTAGCAGTTATGAAGTCTAAATCCGTTTGATAGCAATGGAAAAATAAATAAGGTCGTTATATTGAAATATAGTTGTATATGTACACCACTTTTTATCCCTTCGAGGGGTTCCAGGCTGTGGGGTGTGACTGACCGTCCGATCATGGACCATGCCCGGGTCGACGGCGTGTTGTGTTCCACGCGCGACTTAAAGAGCTGTCAGCAAACTGACGGGGCCCCCTAAGAGGGCCGGAGCCTGCCGGGGTCGCGGGATTGTCTCACTCGGTAACCTTGACCCTGGTACATAAAGGGCTATTGAAGGAACACCGTGGATTTTAGTCAGTACAAGTCTGACAGTCCCTCCCGCCCCACCCTGGGCGGGAGGACTCATTTGATGATTTTACCACGCAAAAAAAAAAAAGGGGTTCCAGGCGTGATATTATACCTATTCATTACAAAATATAACTTTTTTTATCACATCAAAAATGTAGAAATATAAGTCATTTGAAGACAGACATTGTCACCAACGTTTGTGGCCAATATTTTCTCAAACGTTGGCCAAAACATTGGCGATATGTTAGGTGATAAGAGCCCGTACATCTGTTATCTATTGCCACTGAAACAATTTTACATGCGAAGATAAAAATAAAGTGTAAATATACAATAAATTGTTTGATATAGGCTATCTTTGCTACCGGTTATCTATTAGGCGTAGAATAGAAATTCAGACAACAATATACCAGTATAATTATGTTTTATTATATCGAATATAACGGTACTTCGGTAGTATTTTGTGAAACTGTGACTTATGTATGGTTTCTTTTAAGTTTATTTTTGAATGTAGAGTCATGAAGTGGTGATTTGAGATTGCGAACTACATTGGCTTAAATTGAATAAGAATATTTAAATTATTTTTTTGTGTTCATTTATGTGAGTTAATTCATCATCATCATCAGCCTATAAATGTTCCCACTGCTGGGACACAGGCCTCCTCTCTGCGAGAGGGAGTGGGCCGTAATCTACCACGCGGGCCCAGTGCGGATTGGTAGATGTCACATGTCTTCGAATTTTTGGTTCTAGGACATGCCGGTTTCCTCACGATGTTTTCCTTCACCGATTTGAGAGCAGTGGTGTTGAAATAAATTACACAAAGTAATGCGCCTGACGGGATTCGAACCCACGACCTACAACTCGTAAGTCGAGGCCGATACCACTGGGCCACCACTTTCTATAAAATTAAAATATAAATAATGCTGATTGAAAATAAATTTGTAAAATAAATTCTGTGCACAGTGTTTTTTTTTTATCTAAAAATAAATACGGCTGGAAAAAAATCTGATAATAATCTTTGTAAGATTATCGCAAAACAAACTTTTTGTGAAGGACGTGTAATCCGTGCCCTTCAAACCATGATAATAACAGTGATAAGTTCTAAGCAAATCTAAGATATTTTATTTTCAATCTACACAGATAAACTGATAGCGTATTTACTATCTTATTTGTAGCTAATTTACTATTATTAAGTTTTTAAAACTACATTATTAAAAGACTGAGCTAACTTTTTATTTTTTACACAAACAAAAAAGTAATCTGCTAAATAATGTCCAAAAACACATTCAGTTAATATTTTAAACAAACATGTTTTCTGATACTTACAAAAGAAAAAAAAAACTAACAAAACAGCAATATTTCGAATTAAAAATATACGAAAAAAATCAACAAACCGCCAATAAGTCCCGTCCATATCGCACAGTGGTACAAATTCAATCACATGCACAGTGTGTTGCTTCGACAATCAGGCGCGCACTAACCGCTTTCGTCCAAGCGCGACTCTTATCGTTAAAAAACCGATAAAAACTTAATCGAGCGCGATTTTTACGATTTTTATCAAACGACATGCTGGATTACATAGTCTGATAGCAATCACAATTATTGTAGGAGCACTGTGTAGATTGCTATCTGTACACACGATACTTGGATGGGTAGAATTATATACCTAAGTTTTTCTTTTCTTTGATTATTAAAATCTGATAGCAACTGCGTGTAACGTTATCGATAAATATTGATTTGTTACGTACTTTAAACTCGGTTTTTATTATCGGTGTTTAGCGTTTTTGTTGATTTGTGTGGAAAGTGAAAATGCGTTACTGCGCAAGCGCAAGTGTTGGTGAAATTTGTAGTGAAAAAGCAGCAGTAAAGACTTTCTGGCTGAACGATCAACTGTAATGCTGCGTGACGCGAATTCGATTCCCTCACGGAACAAATACTTGTATGGCCTGCAGATAATTGTTCTGGGTCTGGGTGTTTGTGAATGTGTGGGTGCGTTTACAAACACATAAACTCACATACACAAACACCCTGGCCCAGAAAAGCTTCTTGTAGGTCATACGAATAATTATTTGTTCCGTGCGGAGATCCGACCTGTCGACACGCTGCACAGCAGTAGAACGCTCAGCCACTGAGCTAATCGTATAGTCAAACATGATGTAAACATCTTCATGTTTACTGTAGTACTTCAACGTAATCTACAAAAAGTTTCATGAAATCGACAAGGTAGATAACAATGCAAGGTTTTTATTTAAAAAATAGAAAATAAGCAAGGAGCTCGGCTTCCGCTCTGCCCAGGACAGGACAAGGGGGTCTCATTAAATTTTCCAACCCAGAAAATGGGGTGTCGTATGGGGTCGCGGAACTGTCCAAACTCGTAACCATGACTCTGGATCGTAAAGGGCTATTGAAGGGACACGGTGGATTATAGTCAGTACCTACAAGTCTGATAATCCCTCCGTTCTTCCCAAGGAGAGAGGACTCATTTGATGATATCATCATCATCATCATCAGCCTTTAAATGTTCCCACTGCTGGGACACAGGCCTCCTCTCTGTGAGAGGAAGTGGGCCGTAATCTACCACGCGGGCCCAGTGCGGATTGGTAGATGTCACACGTCTTCGAATTTTTGGTTCTAGGACATGCCGGTTTCCTCACGATGTTTTCCTTCACCGTTTTGAGAGCAGTGGTGTTGAAATAAATTACACAAAGTAATGCGCCTGACTGGGTTCGAACCCACAACCTACAACTCGTAAGTCGAGGCCGATACCACTGAGACACCACTGCTCTGTAATGTGTTTGATGATATATAACTAATTAACTATACTTAAAGAAAACAGTACAGGTGTAGGTAATATTATTTAGTGCAAAATAAATTACGAATAATTAAAATCTCCTATCATAAGGGTGATAAACTCTTATTACCTATTAAGTATCTAACTATTGCATTGAAACGAAAATAGAAAATAATGTCGACACTAAAATATTGGAAATAAACAAAAGGTAAATTGCTAGCATGCTTTCTTTTTGTAATGCAGTAAAATGAGGTTGCATTTGCTTATCAATAACTTGCATACAAGTAAAATGCCATAGATATCGTTGCTATTATCGTACATTACTATAATTTCTTCGAAACAGCAATACGTTTACAAAACAAGAAATAGTGTAAAGAATTTGGTTCTAAGTTAATTAACCTTTTTTTTTTTTTTTTAGCGTGGTAAAATCATCAAATGAGTCCTCCCACCCCGGGCAGGGCGGGAGGGACTGTCAGACTTGTACTGACTAAAATCCACGGTGTCCTTCAATAGCCCTTTGTGTTCCGGGGTCACGGTAATGAGATAAGTCCCGCGACCCCGGCAGGCTTTGGCCCTCTTGGGCGGGGCCCCGTCATCGTGCTGACGCTCTTTGAGGCGCGCGTGGAACACAACGCGCCGTCGACCCGGGCATGGTCCATGGTCGGGCGGCGAGTTGCCCTTTACTCGCCGCCCGCATGCCCGCGCCTACGGTGGCCGGAGATCGTCTTGCGACGTCCGACGCCGTGGGCGTCTACCATTGCGGGTGGGGCGGAGGGAGGACGCTGTCCTCTCTCTCTCACGGCCCGCCTCCTCCTTAACGAGCATTACTGCTTCGCAGAAGGAGGCGACCGCTTCGCGACCGCATGGCCTCGACCAAAGCCGGGCGCGAGAGGTCTCCGCCTATCGCTGCCGTGAGGACACGGCGGTGCTCTGCCCAAGCGGGGCAGTCTTGCACCGTATGCTCTACTGTGTCCTCCGGGCGATCTTCGCAATGGTGACACCCCGGCGTTTCTTCCTTCCCCATCCGACACAGGTACCTCCCGAAACTTCCGTGTCCGGTGAGGACCTGCGTCATGCGATAGGTCAGGACGCCGTGACGCCTTTCCAGCCACTCCTCAAAGAGGGGTCTTACCGCCGCGATTGCGGCGTGCCCGAAGTTAATTAACCTTGAAGAAAATTGTGTAATTTTAACTGCACTACAGTAAATGTCACAAGCGATAGTTAAATAATTTAACCAAAAAGTTTACCGTTAAAAGATTAACTTAAATAATTAAAAAAAAAAAAACATAAATTCAGTTTTTTTTTTCGTGTATATTTCGAAGTCTGATAGGTCTAAAAGATAACAATAAAAAGTTAAACTAAAAACATCTTTAGCAAAAACCTAACATGAGTCGAAGCCGATACGCAACATTAGTTTAAAAAAATTGCACGACGATAGCTAGTGTCGCACAGTGGTGCGAAGCTTATCTCGCGGGGACAAAGGAATTTTTGACGACTGAGCAAACATAATGTGGCGCGGATCGCGATCGGAATCTACTCGGACAGGTGACGTGTGACGATACAGTGCCCGTAGAAAAACACATATTTTATACCCAAAAATATTTATCAATCCCGTTTATGATGAATAAAATGTTAGAGGATATTAATAAAGAGCATTTATCGTTTCCGTTCCTTTATGAAGCAGGCCGTTAACCAATCTAATTATCTCACCGGTTCTAATACCATGAAGCAAGCTCAAAAACAGATTAAAAATTTCGAGTCGACTGTGGCTTTCAATAAACCTTCTTTATTTTGTTCTGAACTCTAGTGCGAATGGTGTCGCTATCACACATAACAGTCGAAAAGTTTTTCAACTCTGTACAGAATGGCGCGGGCTTGCGGGCTTAGCCCGACGTGACGAGACGGCGACAGGTACGTAGGTAAATACGTGGATATCTCCCGCCCGCCTGCCTCACACTGATACGTCACTCATGTAAGTTTTCTTCGCGTTTCCGCGAATTATCGAATAGAAGTTGAAATTGGAATTTCGCGTGGTTTTTTTTCTAGGATGGAGCGCGGTTGGCGCATTGTGCGATGTCTTTAACCGATATTGTCATTCAAGTTTTGGATGAATTTTAATATAAAGTAGGTATCCTTCCTCCGCGGTGTAAGTTGATACTTAATCGTGTGTCACTCATCTTATTGAACGTTTGGGTTTCGCTACGGGTTAGGTTTTATCAATATACTTACACACAGGTATTCATGCATTACTAATGCGACCGATTTATGGCCGTTGATAAGTTTAAAAGATGTTAATATTGTATTTAGGTAAGTAAGTGGTTTGTAAAGATTGCGTTTAAGAATTTGGCATTCGGGGAAAACGTTGATCAACACGGTTATGATGAGTCATTGGACGGCAAAGATGACGCTACTTTATGAACAGTCTGATTCAAATTTTACCCGTACACCGTCTAGGAGCCCAAAAATTCAAGGATATATAGAAGACGCAAGCCTACCAACGCCTATTCCTCAGTAAATTGCCGTTAATTTGCTTCGTACAACGCTCCCATATAATATGCGATGCGATAATAGACTCGTCTACTCGATGGACTTTCATTTCCGCGCGCACGTCCCTCGACAACAAAGAAGTGTTGACATATTTAGAACAAGCCTGAAATCGAACTGGCTGGCAGTATGGCCGGCAGCTGCCGACAGCCGTCACCACTGCCAACATTGCCAACTAACGCGAGATTTTAATTTTCGAATCCATCGTCGCTGAAGCGCGCCCTTTTGTTGCCAACGTCACAACCCGATTGGTTCCTTCGCCATTTTTTTAAACTGTCAAAGTCGGATGACGTAAGTCAGAGGATTGAGTTGATTGATTTGAAAATTGGAGTTTCGACAGCTTTGGCGATGATGCTGGGTGGGTTTTAGACGGTTCTTTTTGGTCGAGTCTCTTCCAGTTTATTTCTTAAATTGCTGGCACATTCTCATCTTAATCCTAGTTTAGTTTAATATTTATGGTTAACTTTAAATGGCTTTGTAAACATTGTTATCTCCAAGAGGCTGAAAGTCAGACTCAAAAGCTTTCACCTGCGTTCAAAATTGGACGAAAATTGAAAAATATGAATAGATTTCTGGCGTGGCGCGCCTTCTATCGTATCGGTGGTTGCCGTCCACCGTCCGTCACTATCTATATTCCACACGAGCGCTCTCGATACTCGCTTCCTCGATACACCTACTCGATTAAAATAAGAATATTTTAAGGCACAACACTATTGTGAGGCGTACGGAGTTACGGACCTTCCGAGAAAGGTTGTAAGCTGATATCGCATTCAAAAGCTGTGAATACTTTACACGTGTTTTTGTGTTTGTATAAAATTATTTAATAAAACACATTCTTATTGGAATTCCATTATGAATCAACCTCTAATTATTTACATAATTACGAATGAATCCATTTTGTCTTGTCATTATCGTCTGAGCTTGTCAAAATATTTCCATCAAAGGAAATTAATTTGTAAAATCGTGTACGGTAAATATTACGAGAAATAAAGAAGTGCAAACATGGGACGGCAAACTAAAACAAAGCCGTCGAGACACTTTATCGAAATAGAGGTGCGCAATAATCCAACATGGAGTCTGCAATTCGACTGCAGATGCAATTGTCACGGGCCGATGGGCTCGCTGCCGCTCCTTCTGTTTTTACTCGATTGCTCGATTACTCTATTCTCGTTTTTCGTCGTGCCCGACTAGCGATACCGTTCCTACACTGAGACCTGTCATATCGCCTTTGTTCGACGTGTACTGAAAAAATAGCAAAAAAAAAACAGATAAAAAGTCTCTCCCTAGCAAATTGGGCGTCTCTGTTATAAACAACAGAGGTGGAATGTAACGATAGCGAACAATAAATGTCCGATCCGTTTGTACGATGTGAATTTGTTGATTGTTTCGGCTCACCGGTGCTTTGCCAACGGTAGTTTTGGCGCGCTCTCCAACTGTCACTTTGACGTTTCAACTTTTTTTAAACAAGCCTCTTTTTTCGATGGCAACTCATTTCAGGGGAAAGGTTATCGAGCCTATTAACTTTTTAAAAATGTTATGACCGTTTTTTTATTGTTTGTTTCGTTTTTGTTTGCGTTTCTGAGTGACAACTTACTGCTATCTTGATTTTTGAATTGCGAATGAATGGAAGGAAGGTATTGCAATGCTCGCTTTTTAATTCATTTGCAACATCGAGAAAACAAACGGTACGCATTCTAAAATGATTGATTGTAGTAATTAGCATACTGCATCAGTCCCTACTTTTTGTATACAGGTTAAATTTTAATAGGTATATTGGGCGGGCCGTTATCTCAGGGAGTTTGGGGTGTTTGGGGGGTGTACCGAGGGGTGTTGGGGGGTGTTCGATATGAATCACCAGGAGTAATGGCTGCAATATCACGTAGTGCAGTTTGTCAACCGGTTGTAGCCTCCCGCTAGCATAGATAATACTCAGATTGTGCCCGCAAGAGATACGCTTGTTCTCGACAGTCTAACGTCTGGTGTTGCCAGCCTAAAATTTTCGTCCACATTCATGTAAGTAAATCATGTTATGGGAGATTAGATAATTTCTCTTAATAAATTATAAGGTTACCAAACCCAAGAATATACTGCTGTTTTAAATTAGGAATTGCAACTTGCAACTGAGGTACGTTCAGTGAGCTGGGGAAAAGTGAATTCTTCAAGATATGGTGTTCTAGGTAGACATATTCTGTTCGATTAAGTTATGAGTACTACTAAGTTAAAGGTAAAACTTAACATGTATTGGTGCCAAATGCAGTCTTCAAGTTTTTAGTTCAAGATCATTTATTGATTTCCACACGTGTGGATCACCAATAGTAGTGAATCCTCCGACTGCACTGATTTTAAGATTAATTATAATAACAGTCAATCGATCCGCCGCGATTATGGCGCTTGAAACAGCGTCAAAATATCGGGAACTCAAAATAATAAATAATCACGGAAGATATCCCGTAAGTGACAGTTTAAAGTTTTTAATTATAAACTTACTTTCTGGCGCAGTCGGGTAATAACAAACAATAATAGTTGGCTTTAATCAATGGGCTACTCCTGGCATTTATAAAAGTAGAGCGAGATTGTACGAGTTGTATGGTTTGAAAAAATACATATTTGATACTCCTTTTCTAGAATACGTTAGAAAATATTCAAAATTATTCAAAAAGATTTGTGTTATCGCGAAGTCAAAATTTTTAAGCGAAACGATTAAAAATTCTAGCAACAAGGTTAAAGCTACTTGGAAAATTATCAATAGCGAAACTGGAAAATCGGTTAAACAAGACAATCAATTAGAGATTTTGATAGACAATAAATTAGTTTCAAATACGGCTGCAGTAGCTGACGCATTCAACCAGTTTTTTGCAAATATTCCTGTAACTACAACTCGCTCCTTAAATTCGTCTCCGTCTAAAGCCGAAAACTTTTTGCATCGTAGTGTGCCTAAATGCAGTAACATATTTAACTTCGATCACATATCACCGCGTGAGGTAATTGATGTTTTCAATACCCTTAAATCTAAAAATACTGGTGATTTTTGGGGCATTTCAGTTAAACTCCTAAGTAACATAATCGAAATTGTAGCTCCTTATCTTGCAATTACTTTTAACAAATGTGTTGATCAGGGTACTTTTCCCGACCTCATGAAGAACAGTAAAGTCATACCATTATTTAAA
This sequence comes from Agrotis exclamationis, assembly GCA_950005045.1. Lineage (NCBI taxonomy): Eukaryota > Metazoa > Arthropoda > Insecta > Lepidoptera > Noctuidae > Agrotis > Agrotis exclamationis. The sequence continues at coordinate 3,172,642 of OX465421.1, forward strand.
TCAGGCAATAAAAATGATATTGGTAATTTCAGACCAATATCCATCTTACCTGCTTTTAGTAAAATATTTGAAAAAATAATACTCAAACAGTTGCTTAGACATTTTAATGTAAATAACCTCCTGCATAGTGAACAATATGGCTTTACGAAAGGTCGTTCAACTACTGATGCAGGTGTTGCTCTGCTCAAGCACATATATAAGGCGTGGGAGAGCTGTAAAAATGCAATTGGAGTTTTCTGTGATTTATCTAAAGCCTTTGACTGCGTACACCATGGCACACTATTGCGAAAATTGCGTCATTATGGAGTCGAAAATGAAGCTCTAAATGTAATAGATTCATACTTACAAAATAGACTCCAATGTGTAGATATAAATGGTTCCAAATCTTACGGTGAACATGTACAGCTAGGCGTGCCTCAAGGCTCTATTCTGGGTCCGTTTTTATTTTTGGTCTATATCAATGACTTGCCATATCTTTTAAAGGGTGTTTGTGATGTTGTATTATTTGCAGATGATACTTCTCTTATATTTAAAGTAGATAGAAATAGACAAGATTTTGACGATGTAAACACAGCATTAACATTGGTCACGGATTGGTTTACAGCTAACAATCTGGTTCTTAATGCCAAAAAAACTAAATGTATAAAGTTCGCCTTGCCAAATGTTAGAAATTTAGGACCTAACATTGTCCTAAGTAATGAACAGCTTGAAACTGTTGATTCAGCGGTGTTTCTGGGTATTCAAGTCGATTCGAAAATTCAATGGGGTCCGCATATAACACGCTTGGCGGGAAGGCTCAGCTCGGCCGCCTATGCTGTCCGAAAAGTAAGACAATTCACGGACGTTGATACAGCTCGACTAGTTTATTTTAGTTATTTTCACAGCGTTATGTCCTACGGAATTTTATTGTGGGGAAAAGCCGCTGACATTCAAAATATATTTGTTCTGCAAAAACGAGCTGTTCGGGCAATTTACCAGCTGGGTTCTCGGGTTTCTCTGAGAGATTTGTTTAAAGAGATTGGCATCCTTACGGTGGCATCTCAATTCATCTTTGCCAACATTATGTATATTAGGCAGAATTTACATCTGTATACTAAAAACAGTGATATTCACAATATTAATACCAGAAATAAGCACCATCTACGTGTTCCCTTTCATCGGCTTCACAAAGTTCATAGCTCATTTGTAGGGCTCGGTATAGTTTTTTATAATAAACTGCCTTCATCTTTGTTAGACTTGCCTTTTAATGCCTTTAAATCTAAAATCAAATCCATCCTTTGTTCTAAGGCGTATTATTCGATAAATGACTACCTTGACGATAAGAGCAGTTGGTCGCTCGATTGAAATAATGACTGCGTTCATGCTCTTTCTCCAGATTAATTTATTTTCCGACAGGTTATATGAGTTCATATAATTGTTTATTTTTTTACTTTTGACTTAGTTAAGTCATTTAGTTTTATTTTATATATATTTTGTGTATGTTTTTTTTATGTCTGTGTTTGTTTTATATTATTTGATCAGTTTTTTTTTTCTCTTCATTTTCAATTTTTTTTAAGCAGTTTTTTTTTTTTTGCACTATGATAAACTAGCGACCACGAATTTGAATCTTATTTTAGTAGTGTTTTGACTGAGGAACCGGCAGCAAGTTGTCTGACTTGCTGACCTTTGGTTTTGTTATATGTAATTTATTTTCTTTTCTTTATTATTGTTAATTACTGCGATGATCCTAGTTTATCTTTTTGTGCCTTTTAGTCACGGTTGGGATGTAATTTCGAATTGATGTATGATGTGAACGTTCTATTAAATTGTATAAAATCTTGGTTCTTCTAACCGTACAGACAGATGTGTTGCTGGGGAGTTTGTTCCGCCACTTCTTCTTCCCAGCCATAACACTAGGAAGTGTCGAAGGGGGGGCGCTTTGGGGGACTGTCTTATGTAAAAAATTGACCTTCAAAAAGTGCTGATAAATCAGCCTAATTTGAATAAATGACTTTTGATTTTGAAAAAAAAAAAAAAAAAAAATAGAGCCTGATTAAGTTTGAACTAACGACTAACACTATAGTAACCTATTGTAGAATCAATCTCATCCCATCCCATTTCCTTTAATTATAAAAATGAAATAAAAATAAAACAAATGACGATTTAACCACACGAAAATCCTCAGATCAAACACAACAAAAACCGAACTCCCACAAAAAGATCACACTGTATCAATAACTCCTTGAACCGGCATGGAAAGAGCAAGTTCCGATAGAATCATGTTCGAGTACCATCGTCTACTGACTCAAGGGTGTGAGCGCGGGTAATCTGTGTTCGGCAGACGATCGCCTCTGAGAGGCTGGTCGAAAATTAGTATTGGTTTGAATTAGATCCGGGTTGTATCACGTTCTGCTGGGTGGGAAGATGATATGGTGGGGGTTTTAAAGGGGTGTTAGTTTTTTTTTTTATATAAAACGTTATCCCGCCCATTTTATTAATGGCATATTGTACATACAGGAAGACTTTTTTACCACCGTCCAAAATTTTTCTAGGCAGTAGGTATCAATCACTAACACCATTTTTGAAAAAAAATCGATACGTAAAATTTTCACATTAAATCATTTTCACATAAGAATTATCCGCTCTGTGTGGTCACCAAGCTAAACGTTAATAATACTACACTTGCACACATGAAACGGGCAGAGCGCACCCCGCTTACCCCCCGCCCCGCCCCGCTACACCTGAGCGACACATCACAGCGCGGTGTCCAGATTCATCAACTTTTTAAAGACAACTTTGTGACGTGATATCTCAATATTTTTGTATTGAGTGATACAAAAAGAAAAACACGTATTCAATGATTTTCGCCAAAGATTAATGTATAAAAATTTGGATGGTGCCGAAAGCCCTAGACTTCCCAGTGACACTCTTTGCTGATGACAGCACGGTAACAATTCATTGCAATAATCCTGAATTTTATGGAATATGGAATTTAAAATAGAAGTTCAATACCAGAGTAACAAAATTAATAACGTTGATACTGCTAAATTTCTAGGCCTCATTATTGATAGGCAACTGAACTGGAAAGATCACATTGAAGTGCTGTGTAAGAAAATTAGTAGTTCATCCTATGCCCTGCATAAACTTGCTCCAACAGTTAACACAGATGCTCTTCTTACAGCATATCATGGACTTGTGGAATCTATATTAAGATACGGTATTATTTTCTGGGGTAATTCTACAGATAGGGAAATAGCTTTCAAGGCCCAAAAGCGATCCATCAGAGCCATGTTTGGAATAAAAGTAACAGATAGTTGTAAACCATTTTTCAAAAAGCACAAAATTCTGACACTACCGGCCCTGTATATCTATGAAACTGCCATATTTGTTAAGTTAAATCTACACCTGTTTCCTCACCTATCAGACACTGTCAAACGTAACAGGCGGTATGACGTGCTACGCGGACGGAATGCCAAAACAGCCTTAATGAGAAAAAGCATATTTTCCATAGCTCCGCAAGTTTACAATAAGATTCCAAAGTCTATTAAAGAGTTAAACTTAAACGGATTTAAAAAGAAACTCAAAGATTTACTGTGTTGCAAGTGTTATTATTGCTTGAATGACTATTTGAATGATAATAATTTAACATCTTAATTTAAATTGTAGTATTAACAAATCATTCACATATTAAACATACATTATTACTTTTTATACTCTTGACATTTAATTATACTTTGACATCTTAATGTATTTTAATGATAATAATTTGACATCCTAAGTTAATTGTAATATTAATAAGATATCGACATTGTTATGATATTACTTTTATTACTCTTGACATGTAATCATACATTGACATCCTAGACTTGTGTATGTTTCTATGATTTATTATTGTTATTATGGCACATTTGAAAATTTATAATTTATGCAATCAAGGCTTAATGTTAATACTGGCACACCCACATGTTTTCTTTTATATGTACTTACCCAACATTTGCACGCCACAACTGGCAGAATGTGATGAGACCACTTACTAATCTTAAGACCACTTTGTACCATATTCTGGCAAATAAATGATTATGATTATGATTATGATGGTGACTAAAAAATCATCCTGTATAGCAAGTTCACAGTCAAGAATTGTGAGCATAACAATAGAAGATAGATAATGAGTCCAAGTTTTCAACTTTTTCCACCTTATAGAGTAGAGGATAATGGCTCACGTAGATATTGGAACATAATACTAGTACAGGTAACAGGCTTTGTCGACAAAATAATAATAATATAATATTTATTTAATTAAATCGGACAACAACACACTTGGTCCATTTTGTTAGTAGAATACCTTATAACTAGTGTTAGTAGTACAAATACAAAAAGAAAGAAATGTCAGAGGTACGATGTGCAGAGAAAGATATATAAAAGCTATCTGATCATTCTCTCCACATAGTGCCTCAAAATAGGCGCATAAAGCCTCCTGCAGAATCGCGTGTGTCTGCAGGAGGTTTTAAAACTGAAGAACAAAAGAATGCTGCAGCATACTGTGGGTTGCAACGTTGCTAATATTGTTCTATATCAATTATCTACCCTATTGCTTGAGCAATAGAATATTATTCAGCTAAAGTGGCGTTTTCAGATCCCCAGAGTCAATTACTAACGATACAGCCTACAATATTTATATCCATATAAAGAAACTTAGTCAACCTCTAATTGCTTGTAATGTAACATTCATTCTACAATCGATAACACGCAATCGAGTATCTCGCTAACTCGATTAATATCTCGATTAGATTCTGCGCTTGCGCATCGCAAAATAACAAATGTTAGGATATTCCCACGGTGTTTTGAACCTAGTTTTAAGTTTAGTGTTACCTAATAATGGTAGAAAATTCGTGATTATTATTTTTGTAATGGAGAATTAGTTATATCGTGGTAAGGAAGTATTGGTGGAATTTGGAGCTGCTAGCAAACAGGTTGGCGACCAGCTTTTAAAATTGAGAAAAGTGCTTTTGAATTGTATTCTATAATAATAATAATTACAAAGAGGGATGATTTGATTGTTTGGATTGAATAGGCTCCGAAACTACTTGACCGATTTCAAAAATTTTTTCACTGTTGGGAAGCTACACTATCCCCGGTGAACTAAAAATATAACTTTTGAAATGTTTGTATAATACCCGTGCGAAGCCGGGGCGAGCTGCCAGAACTCTATAATTCTAGAAGACTCAAACTAAATTTACCTATGCGTTGCCAACTTAAGATAACAATAGGTAAGTGAAATATGTCTCTGATGAATATAATTTTGACATTCACATTCTTAATGTCAAATTGCAGACATTGGGTAGCAAAATCAGAGGGAAGGTAGGATGATTGCGTTCGAAAGGAAAGTCAAATTAATATTAATAATAATATAATATTCCACAACTATCACACAACGCCATCTAGTCCCAAGTTAAGCAGAGCTTGTGTTATGGGTACTAGACAACTGATAAACATACTTATATATTTCTAAATACATACATAGGTGTTATAGATAAATTACACCCAGACACAGAACAAATGATCGTGCTCATCACACAAACATTTGTCCTGGGTGGGAATCGAACCCACGTCCTCCGGCATAGCAGTCAGGTCACTAACCACTAGACCAACAGGCCTGTCAATTATTCGGTAGTTACACAAACATTTACTTTGCTAAATTAATTACTTGCTTGAACTACATGGGATATCCTGCACACCTCTTCAAAGAAAACGAGCCTGATGACATAAGTATACGTATAAAAATTATAAATATATCTATCTATCTCTTTCCCTCACTCAAGTGTGAGTAGCACAGTGGTAGAAGCGCGAGAGTGGCTAATCTACAATCACGCGCCCTTCGATGGTGCTTCAGTGCTTTTGAAAAGTTCGTCTTTTGCAGTATCTGAGAGAGTACCTACCTCTATGTGGAAGTAGGTATATTATGTACTTATATACCCTCTGTTGTCCTCTCTGATCTAAGGATTTCTTGCAGCAGTAACGTTGCAAGTTATAATAAAAATATGTCAGAAATATGCAAGTACCTACTCATTTTCTTTTTTTAGTAGGCTATGGAGGTATTTTGTTGGGAAAAAGCTCCCAAAGTGACCAAAAAGTTCTTTAATTTTAAATCTCTGTCGGTTCTTCTTCGTCGTGTCGATGATTCCTTAGGTTTGTCGGTCAGTTTGATGTAATATATATTATTTCCTAAGTAATATTTACAGGGCCCCTTTGAGGGCCAAAGCCTGACGGGGTCGCGGGACTAATGAATACCGTGACCCCGCAACGTAAAGGGCTATAAAAGGACACCGTGCATTTTAGTACACAGTACAAGTCTGACAGTCCCTCCTGTCCTGCCCTGGGTGATGACTCATTTGATGATTTTACCACGCAACAAAAAAGTAATATTTACAGGCAAGTATTAATAATAACAGATTTTTTAAGTAATAGCCGTGGTCGTATGCCACCTACCCTATAAAGATTGTGTGAAACAACCGCAGGTATGTGCTACCTGCGGTTGTTTCATGCGGCGACCACGGCTATTACTTAAAAATAACTCGGAAGATATAAAAAAGAATAATATTATAAGTTGTTTATGTAATAAAAGATAAATATTTAAAAGTTTATAATTGGAAAAAATATCGGTCAAATGAATATTGTTCTTGTTTATACTTTTCAGTGCGCGATTTTTTCGTAGTTGAGTTTTAGTTATTTTTTAAGTCATACCTCCAGAAAGTGTTAATTTGTAGTGTTGCCAGCTCAGTTTCTGGATAAAAGTTATTGTGGACTTACCTGAAAAGAATAAAAAAGGATTAGTAAAAATTAAAGACAACAGCAACGAACTAGTTTTTAGTGAAACAAAGAAAAATCAATACAAAGCCAAAGATACTTTAGTTGTACCCACAACTTAAATGCAAGAACTAAAATTATTTCAACAGCCAGATTCATAAACAAACACACAACCTTTTTATTAATAACCTATCACAGATAAACAATACGTAAATCAAGGCAACGGTAAATAGTGAACACAGAAATATCCGATCGGTGCAAGAAACGTAATAAATACGAAGTTTACGAGAACAAATGCAATGAATCAAAAACAAAACAATGCGATTATCCCTGCGTTGTAGTGTTAGCGGGAGGTGCAAGGTATGAGATTACAGCGGGGCGGAAATTTCTACTTAGACTTAGGCCTGTAATACCCACGATCATCGTCATCTGCGTAGTCTTTTTAATCAATTTTGTTGGGGCCGGCTTCCAGTCGAACCGCTTATAGCTGAATGTCAGTATTTTATATGGAGCGACTGCCTATCTGACCTCCACAACCCAAAAATACCTATGCTATTGCCGCTGTGGGCAGCGTTTTATTAAAAAAATCATACGTGCCAGTAACTTGCAAAAAACATGAAAGCAGCCTGCAAAGCCTTTGTGGTGTAATAGCCTCTGATTTTTTTTTTAACAAGAAAGCCCCCACTAAGAATTTCTCCTGTATCGTGGGTGCGTTTACAAACATATAAACTCACATACACAAACATCCAGACCCGAAACAACTACTTGTAGATCATACAAATATTTGCTCCGTGCGGGACTCGAACCCGCGACACGCAGCGCAGCAGTCCAATCGCTCAGCCACTGCGCTAACCGTGCCGTCAATTATATTATACAATGGTAAACTTGCTTAAACCGTAAATCATGGGAAAATGTTATGTCTATTATTTGCTTTTTCCGTTAGGTAATTAGTAGTAAATGATGTTTATTTCATAAGTAAAAGTTTTGACGGACACATAAACTGTCGAAAAATAAATTCTTGATACTTCTTTTAAAGAATTTATTTGTGTCTCCAGGTATTGTTAATGAGCTAGTTCATCTTAGCGGTTAATAAAACTGAAGCATGCTTTAAAGTTTTCACCAAGAAAATTGTCTACGTATTTTCATTACGTATTCCTAATTTAGGTATACGTAATGTTTATGTATTTTTCCTTCAATTAATCCACAGCGATCTCCACATTGTACCACACGCCACATCCTCCACCTTGTGCCACCCATAAGTTCGACAAGAGGCAAGCTCAGGAAATGAAGCGGGGCTCGGGAGAAGCCGATAAATCCAGGCGCACACAAAGAACTTGCCACTTCTTGCGTCTTTATTAACTTGCGACAAATTGTCTAGCAATAATTAAGTTTACGAATATGGTGGCACAGATATTGACCTCTTTGAACGAACTTAAGGAAGCTGAGTGCTAAATTGTTCGTCAAATCATTGAATTTGTTGCAAGTTAGATTGTAGGTATAAAATGTCATTGAATTGATATGCTAAGGAACACGCATAATCAGACGAAAGGATCCTATTGTTGGGTGATGTGCCTGCCCAATGTGAGATGGAGTGTGCCCTAATTTAAGTACCTATTATGCGGGCCCAGTGCGGATTGCTAAGTGTCACTTATCAACGACTTAAGACTTGTGGATATACTCTGATGATTTTCTTGGAATGAAAGTTAAAAGTAGACATGACTGTTGAAAATATTAGTTTCAAGTAATGAGCTGTTTTTCTCTGTATATTATTTGTGAATATTTCTATTACGTATTTTTTACAGTTTGATTAATATAGTTAATATCTAAAATAAAAATAAAAAGTAGCAATCAACTTAAAAGCTATTTTACCGTAAACTTTAAATTTAAAATAAAAGAACTGTTACAGTTTCTTAATTTATTAATTCTCTAAATCTCTATGCTTTAATCTACGACGAATTTGATTAAGTTCCTTACAATGCTAATCAAGATCAACAAACTCCTGATTAACTTAACAAGAAAGTATTCCACTGCACTGTCAGTCAAGCGTGAGTGTCGCAATCTTTTAATTAAATAAAACAACTGATCGAACAGTAAACAAGTAAAGTTATTCGACTGTTATTAATTTAAAACGGGCTGCTTGTTAAACAGGATGTTGTGACTAGCGTTAATCCGCGGTCTCGGTTACTGGTGCTCTGGTTAATTTAATCTTTCGTTAGGTAATAAGGTGATGTTTTATTTATAAATGAAGAAAAAAAACCTGCCAGCTTTTTCTGTCAAACAGGGAGGATAACATGGCATCGATGATCAGTATGTCTAAAATTTTGATCGCAAGTTACTATAATGTAAAATTTGGACTTTCATCATCATCATCATATCAGCCGTAAGACGTCCACTGCTGAACATAGGCCACCCCTTTAGATTTCCAATAGGACCGGTTGTAAGCGGCCTGCATCCAGCGTGATCCTGTGGCCTTCATAAGATCGTCTGCCCACCTAGTGGGTGGACGTCCTACGCTGCGCTTGCCGGTGCGTGGTCTCCATTCGAGAACCTTACGGCCCTTTCATCTAATATTAGACTTTAGATGAAAGTCATTCTATGTCCGTTTCTATACCTACACCTCACAACGTACTTTATGCAACATTTCAGGATGATCACTTCAGTGGTTTAGGCCTGAATAGGTTATAAGCTATGTATAATATTAGTTGGAGTAATTATAATAATTATAAAATATTTGTAGGAATCATAGTTAGGATGCCACCTAATAACAAAGCTCTTTTAATTGAAAATATATGAGCTATATTTTCAATAGTAATAACTATGTAGCGTAATGTGACGATTTTAATGTCACATTTCCCAATACAAAAGTAATTTAAAAGGAATCGAATAGAAACAAAAACAAACCATCTATTTACCAACTATATCATCTAAATACATCCTATTTGTATTCAAAAACCATCTCGTATTGTCAACGTTTGTGCTTAAAACGGTACAGTCAACGTTATTTCATCTCTTTCAGGAAATTACCACAGTTCCTAGCGGATTATTGCAAAATAAGATATTGTTCACTCAATCTGTTCACTCGTTCGTTGCTCGTTTACTTCATTCGTTTGAATGATGCGCCTTTGTTTCGAAATTTGAATTTTAAGTTGTGATCCGTTTAGATCGGTTAAAGGTTCGGATTCAATTTTGTTTATCTTTTAATGTTTAATCAATTGTATTTGGAATATGGTTCTTGATGCGAAATATTATTTATTATCCTTTAGCTGTTAATATTGTTTTTAATTGGAAAGTTTTGTTTGTTTGTTTCACTTTGATTAAAATGCTGTGGAAATTGAAATATTTTGGAAAAACGTTCGACGCCTTTATAGTTTTGGACATATTGCTTTGGTGAGGCATTTCACAATGTCTTATTAATGGAGTTGCCTAAATTCGTCAAAAAATTATTTTGAACTACTTATAAATAAAAACTTACTAAGTAATATGTACAAAAAAAAAGAAAAGAAAAACATTCAAAGAGCGTCAAAGAAAACACGAGCGTAGAATTCGTCCACATCGCTGTCAACGGAAACAGTGCCCAGAACGCTGGCAGCATTGCCACGTTGTATGGCAATGCTGATTCGTTCGCCTAGAAATAGGCCAACCCTCTGGTCACCTGAAGAGTCGACTAATCGCCTGACGATATCTTTAAAACTTTGTGAGAGCTCGGACCCCATGGCTCTAGAGTTTCAATCCCAAACGGCTCAAACACATAGCTACTAGCTAAGCCAATGTATTTGCGCCGTTTGAAGTTTTCGGCACCTGCAGCTAAAAGCTTAGTTAAAACTAATTCAGTATATTGCAATCAAATCAGAAAACTTTACTACCTACCTACATTTAATATTAAAGTGCATATGTACATGCCCATTTTTTCTAAACGTATTCAACTTTTTCATACAAAATTTTTCCCCATCAATAACACTTGACCAAAACTCAATAAGGAAAAAGGTTTTTTTTTCAACTAGTAAAGCGTTTTTATAGAAAACGATATCAAAGATAAATAGTCATGAAATGTTAGGAGGAAATAAATAAACATGGTTGCCACTCTGACGGACGGACGGACGGAATAGGAAATTGCGGAGCCAGATCGCGGGATCTTGTCAACGCGTCAGTGTACTAATGTTATTCAATATTTTGTTGTATTAAATATTTTTGTTACATATTTTTCGGACTGACTGTATCTTTTGCAACTATGATTTTTGGGAGGATTTGTCTAAAATTTAGAAATTATATTTTTTAGAACAATTACATTATTATCTATCTACCGGTATCGCCAATGTAATTTTTGAAATATTAAATTGCGGAGCGACATCGCGGAATCCTGTCAATATTATTCAATATTTTATTGTTTATTAAATATTTTTGTTACATATTTTTCGGACTTGTTGATTGTTTTTTTTTTCTACCTTTAATTAGGTACTACATTTAAATAATTAGAACATTAGTGTCTTATATACCTAATAGAAAAAAAACCTATTTCTACGTAAATTACTTCGTCTTTGTTTCTTCAAAAATCGGTAGGTACACAAAAAAAATCACATCGAAAAAATTATTACTATTAGTACACCTTACTTATTTTCCCCTACTTTTAATGCCTTATCAATGTCTAATGTGTAGTTATATATATTTGTGTAGTTATATACAGGGTGTCCAGTAATGAATGGATAACCTAGGAATGGGTCATAGTAGAACTAAAGGCGATTCAGAAAAAAATACAAAAAAAAATCAATACCGAGTATTTTCTAAGATATGTCACTTTTAAGAATATTGAAAATTTTTGGTACCCTACTTTACATTCTTGCACACCACGGCCACAAATTTATGAATTCCATCATTTTTTTATTGACAAAATAATCTAAATTAACTGAGCTAACAGACGAGCAGTAAATAGTAACACTGCTACTAAACAGCTTTTTAAAAAATGAACTCGAATTAGTACTTTAGTGAAAAAATTGAGAAAAATTTTCATTGAGACAAAGTTTAAGCAACCATAGCATGAAAAAAACGTATGGCAACACAGGTGACCAATAATTTTAAAATAATATGCATTTAATGCAAATTTCAAAAAGGTATTACTTATCATTGTACCTAATGTAAATAATGAATTATTGCTAATTGAGTTTGAAAGGAGAGAAAATTACTGCTGAGAAAAGTTTGAAATATTCAGGTAGTCCAGGTAAACCCCACACATTTTAAGAATTTCACCGAAGAAAAAAAAAGTCTCATCTTCTAGACGCTTCGAATGACACCTATTTCAAATCTGTTGGATACCTTCACCCACCTTCACTCAGGTTAGGTTAGGTAAGCCAATTTCTCTCCTTTCAAACACAAATAGCAATTACTCATTATTTTCAATAGGTACAGTGATGAATAATACCATTTTGAAATCTGCATTAAGTGCATATCATTTAAAAATTATTGGTCACTTGGGTTGCCATACGTTTTTTTCGTCATTGTACCTATTGAAGATAATGAATAATTGCTATTTGTGTTTGAAAGGAGAGAAATTTGCTAATCAACCTAGGTGAAGGTATCCAACAGATTTGAAATAGGTGTCATTCTAAGCGTCTAGAAGATGAGACTTTTTAGGGTTCCGTAGCCAAATGGCAAAAACGGAACCCTTATAGATTCGTCATGTCTGTCTGTCTGTCTGTCTGTCTGTCTGTCTGTCTGTCCGTGTATGTCACAGCCACTTTTTGTCCAAAGTATATGAGCTATCCTGTTGAAACTTGGTAAGTAGATGTATTATGTGAACCGCATTAGGATTTTCGCACAAAAATAAAAACAAAACAAATTTTGGGGGTGCCCCCCATACTTGGAATTGAAACTCAAAAATTTTTTTTTCACCAAACACATACGTGTGGGGTATCTATGGATAGGTCTTCAAAAATGATATTGAGGTTACTAATATATTTTTTTTTTAAACTGAACAGTTTGCGCGAGAGACACTTCCAAAGTGGTAAAAAGTTGGTCCCCCCCCCCGTAACTTCTAAAATAAGAGAATGATAAAACTAAAAAAAAAATATAATGTAGACCTCAACAAAAACTTCCAACGAAAATTGGTTTGGATGAGATACATTCAGCAGTTTTTGAGATATAGTACATTTTAAAAAACCGCAAATATAACTTTGCCATTCATACAAACACTATGGAAAACAAAGTTATTTTTGTTGTTTGTGTATATTACTTACTAATCTCAATACAATTATATCCCTAATCTATGCTTGCTACTACGGAACCCTTCATGGGCGAGTCCAACTCGCACTTGGCCGGTTTTTTTTACTTCGGTGAAATTCTTAAAATGTGTGGGGTTTACCTGGAATACCTGAATATTTCAAACTTTTCTCAGCAGCAATTTTCTCTCCTTTCAAACACAATTAGCAATAATTCATTATTTACATTAGGTACAATGATAAGTAATACCATTTCAAAATCTGCATTAAGTACACATTATTTAAAAATTATTGGTCACGTGTGTTGCCATACGTTTTTTTCATGCTATGGCTGCTTAAACTTTGTCATAACGAAATTTTTTCTAATTTTTTTCACTAAAGCATTAATTCGAGTTAATTTTTTGAGAAGCCGTGTATTAACAGTGTTACTATTTACTGCTCATCTATCAGCTCAGTTAATGTAGATTATTTTAACAGTAAAAAAATGATGGAATTCATCAATTTGTGGTCGTGGTGTGTAAGAATGTAAAGTAGGGTACCAAAAATTATCAATATTTTTAAAAGTGACATATCTTAGCAAATACTAGGTATTGATTTTTTTTCGTATTTTTTTCTGAATCGCCTTTAGTTCTACTATGACCCATTCCAAGGTTATCCATTCATTACTGGACACCCTGTATATATATAGTTATTTATATTTGTAAATTATGCGTGTACGTTTGACGTTAATCAGTTATACACTGTTTTAGAAATATCACTGAGGTATATCTCTTCAGGATTTTGTGACTAAATATAAATTTTTAAATATTTATAACGTTACTTTCTAACAACTCCACAGGTGTCACAATAGTTAAATTAATTAAAAAGATAGCATCAGATTATCAACTGTGGCTCCAATATTTCTACAATAAAAATAAAAATAATATAATCAACCATTTAAAATTTAAATTGTACTTAAATACCAATTTAAATTCAGGCATGTCTTTATATATTTCAGCATTTAAAAAATAAAAAAAATTAAAAGTTTACATAAAACAATAAAAAAAAACATCTTTATTGCATTTCTAGACCACAATGGCCACAAAAATAAGAATAAATATGAAAATAAATGTATTAATTAAAGTAAATAATGATCAGAAATTTTAAAATATGGAATAATAAAAAAAAACAAAAAACTTTTATAAAATAAAAATAAACAAATGCCCGGCTAGAGCACCTAAAAAAAGCGTCAACATATTTGCGAGCCACACATCCGTAGATATATAAAGTCAACCCGTCATAACTTACATCGCATACAAGATTTTAATATTACGATAAGGCTGGGGCGATCGTAGATGTATGCGTTGTCACGACACCCGCCAATATCCGACGGAGAATTGAAATATCTGACCCATCCACACAGGCACATCCCTAGCTGGGAGCTTGCATGTCGATGAATATATTTAATTATTTTATACGTATGTTTTGGTGTGAGAATCTTGGGCGGTAGTTTGAGGGTTAGGGGGAAATTGAGGAAAGGTATGTTTTCTGTAAATGGTTTATATTATAGTTAATAATAATAATAATAATAATATTCCACAACTATCACACAACGCCATCTAGTCCCAAGCTAAGCAGAGCTTGTGTTATGGGTACTAGACAACTGATAAACATACTTATATATTTCTAAATACATACATATTATAGATAATTTACACCCAGACACAGAACAAATGATCGTGCTCATCACACTAACATATATAGTTATAGTTGTGTAGTGGAAAATGTCTTGTCTCTTAAATATAAAAAAACAGTTGACACAGTGGCTGAGCGTTCGACTGCTGCGCTGCATGTCACAGGTTAGAGTCCCGCACGCAATAAATATTAGATTTGTAGGTGAAAGTGAACCCTATCAGCATTAACACAAGGATAATTCCTAGTGTGGGAAGAGAAAAATTAGAGAAAGAGAAGTCACGACCTTTCATCTCCCTTGCTCAAGTAAGGGTGGTGATTTCAGACCTGTAAGTCCTGCTTTTCTTTCAATACTTCAAAAGTTTTTGTCGCCTATATCCGTCATTGCCTATATCAATAACAACCAAGATTAACTTTTTTTTTTATCGTGGTAAAGTCATCAAATGAGTCCTCCCACCCCGGGCAGGACGGGAGGGACTGTCAGACTTGTACTGACTAAAATCCACGGTGTCCTTCAATAGCCCTTTATGTCCCGGGGTCACGGTAATGAGATAAGTCCCGCGACCCCGGCAGGCTTTGGCACTCTAGAGAGGGGGCCCCGTCATTGTGCTGACGCTCTTTGAGGCGCGCGTGGAACACAACGCGCCGTCGACCCGGGCATGGTCCATGGTCAGGCTGCGAGTTGCCCTTTACTCGCCGCCCGCATGCCCGAACCAAGATTAACTTAGAAAAGTTTAAAGTATTATTTTTATGATCGCATTGCACCTTAGCACCTACTTACACTATTGTACCTTGCACAGAATCAATGCAACGTAAACATCAGCAATATCTTTGTTTGTCCAAGTGTGGGACGCTATCACCGCATCGCTGATTCACATGACTGACTCAGTCCCAACTGTCAGCTCTTAGTCATCTAGTTTTACGATTAAACTGTATTTTTATCTACTGGGATTTGATTAAAGAATAATAAAAAGGAAGTTACTGATATAAAGGTTATCAATGACCCTGGTGACTCATTATCGGTTCCCTCATGGATTTTTTTTTGATGTTTTGGGGTCAATTCAGCATTAAAATCGAATACACGTTAGTCCCCCTTATATTTTGCCTATTCTTTTTGGTTGATATAGTCAAAATCATGTCAGTAATGTGCTGTTTTCTATTCCAAGTTCTTTAAATGTATGTATTGTACAGTACGTGTACTTCATAATTATTAATACATACTGGAGATACACGCCTTTATTATCGCTGAAGCGATTTCTGTTAAATAACATAACTTTCAATTACCTGTCTTGTCACTATCTCCTCCATATAAATCTGACAAAATATTCCCCACATTATGACACAACTCCTTGCAATCATCCGCTCCTGGTAAGTACATACAAGAGTGAAAGATACCGCATTCCGATGACACGCACCGTCTGTACACCGTCTAGCCGCTTCGCAATGGCTATCTGCGCGTACGCAGCCTGCTTTCGCGCCAACACAACCTTCTTAGAACCAAGGTTACATAAAAACTATCTTCTCCCCGTTGGATTTTCAACCTAGAGCGTAATATTTAGGGTGCAGTATAGTCTGCAGAGAAGGAAAACAGTTTAAACGAATAACGAACTTCAGTGCAAGTCATTTGAAATTGGAATTGAATGCAGTCCACGCAGGAAGGTTTTTGTAGACACAGTGTAATTGATTTTAGACTCAATTCCTGTTGTTATAAAGTGGTTTTTCCTTTAAAGCAGGATGGTGGTTGTGTGGTTTTGGTGTAGATTATGATGGTGTTGCAAAAGGTGAGTTCACACGTGCAAAGACTGACCAATTCTGCAAATCGATGCGATCGGCGATCGGTAACGGAACCAGATGCGTGTGAGCAGACTTTTTTAAATGATTCATACTGTATTGCGGTTGGAACAACGCCGAAGGAAAACAGGTGGCAAAAACTGCGTAAGCACATTGTTATGCCAAAACTTATGTCAGTCATATTACGTTACGACGTAATTTGTAATTCTGGAAATAAAGTGGGAGAAGATAAAATCTGACTACTTATAGACAACTTGGCATCGGTTAAGATCCTCCTGCAATCTGAATGGTTAAATTCAAATCATCCAAAAAACTGTCAAATGATATAACTATGTTGGAAAAAGTTATAATCTAAAATAACTTAGTTCCGGTATCTTACTTGCTCATAATTCCAGTTATCCTTACAGAATTTTTAATGTTCTGTAATGACAGTGATATCGGATAGAATTTCTGACAAGTCCACTCTTTTCTTTTAGCGTTTTTATCCACAGATTGGTAGCCTGCACAGTGTTCAATATCAGTTCATAGAAAAATCCTGAGAATTTTGATTTAGGTCACCTTAATTCTGAGCACTAACCGACATCCGTCTTACTACAAAAATTTTGAACATCTGATGAACGGTTATATAAAACGACCCTTATATGAACGTCATAAGCTTAAGTCTTTAAGCTGTTTGAAGTTAACAGATTATTCGGACAAGTGTTCAACCGATGTTTAACTTTTTCGTAATAAGACGGTAAAAGTTTCCTTAAAATGAACATGTAGTAAACAAATAAAATGTTTTAGAGTAATAAATATGTTTTCAATGTTTTAAATTTTAATTTTAAATTTTAATATCTATTATATTATATTTTAACCTCTAAAATTCATCTAGAAAACTAGCAATCTTGTAACAAAAATGTAAAACCTAATTAAGCAATGTAAATATAAAATTAATTAAACGAGTTTCTAAAAAGTGTCTGAGAACGGCGATTAGATAAAAATCTAGATGAAAATAGTTTTTAATTGTTATTGGACAGGCAAAAAGTCAAGGACTGTTGTCTATAGTCTTTTATTATTTTGATTATACGTTGCGAGCATAATCATGTCAATTTATCTAGATCCAGAATATAATCAGGGTACCAACCAACGAGTTGTTGATTTTTTTTAAACTTAGTTTTGTTAGACAAGTTTAAAAAAAATGTTTTGTTAAACAAGTTTAAGACATCAACAAGATGGGCCACAACCCGCGGTACAGTAAAATAGAAGTACAAGGAAGAAATAGAAAAAAATACCTGCATAAATCATAAGTTTTATGAGAAATCTTGATTTTGATGATGAATTAGAAACATGCGAAGACTGGCACGATAGTTAAAGACAATAAAAGACAAATGCTACTGGCCCAAAAAATAGACGATGCTCCTAAACAAAAAAAAAAACATCAATTGCTCAATCAGAAACCAAGTCACAACCTTCAGCACTTCAAAAAGTCGCCAACTTACCTCACAAAATCAACAACCATCACATTATTAATTCAAAACCGACTAAACAGTTACTAACAAAGTTGTTTTCACATCTGACAAACAGCTGGAAGCGTCTAAACGGACAGTCTCAATTATTTTTCCATCTATACATCACAGTATGGCCGCCATATTTCAAATAGACTCAGACCGTTTCACTGGCTAACTTCCCACAATGCATAAGGAAGGGAATAACTTTAATTGGCACACAATAAAATATGGAGAGTTGCTGTATCGATTACGGGCTGCATTGTCGATGGTTTCGCTAGTGATGGGAAAGAGTCGATAGTTTTGTTCTTTTATGTTTTGAATTTGTGTGTTTTCTTACTCCGATTGTCGATAATTTTAAAATTTAATGATGATGCTGTTTAATTGCTACATGTTCTTTTTTAAATATCTGCTCTAAGTAAGCAAATGGAAATTAAACACCGAACAAGAACTCTTAGAAAAACTTTTGGGAAGCCTTTGCTTAGAAGTGGTACAGTGTGAGCTAGAAAGAAAAAAACCCTGGATGCACACAATACTTACACAAAACACTATTAAGACCGGAATGAAACACTCCAATTTACAAATTACTTTAATAACCCATCACAAATTAAAACCAGCGTTTAAAACTCTTCAATTATGCCAAAAATGGCTTTATTACGAAAATTTAAATACCCAATAACGTCTGAAAGAAAAAAAAAAGGTCCCCCTCCGTCACATAGCGTGCGCGGGCACCGATTGCAGAACCGATTGCAGTTGCAGGTGCGACCACAATCGGCACATTCGTGACAATATAATTGTACCGCATACCTCACTCCTCCCGTCCCTTAATTTATACCTAATAGAGAGATTATCTCATACTTTTTCAACACGTCTCATTTACATTTTAAACCTTTATCTTTTCTTACAGTCAGTTGTAAAACTTATAAAGTAGTTTTACTGGACTGCTTTTAGAGTTCTTATTTTGCAGTTTTAAGATGTCTTTGGTTTACTACGACTAGAATAATTTTTGCTGGGTCATTGTCTTCTTTGTTCATATCAATGAATGATGTATTCTAAAAGCTATAACCGTAATGTTTATCAGAAACTAGTCAATCATTGCTCTGTTTAGGATTGATGATAGATGCTTAATCAGACAGTGTAATTGTCTTGGAAATTAATAATAATCTATTTCGGTAACTAATGCTATCTTTGGTTGGATCATTGTCTGTAGCTGATCAACGATCTATTTTACCTATCCTAGTCTTTAAGATGTCCAATCAGAAGCTGCCGTCAAAAACAAAGGAACGGGATTTGAATTAAGATTGAATTATTAATTTGGGGCGTAAGTAAAGCTGTATCTACATATTTTGCGAAATGCCCTCACTACTAAGTGATAAAAAGCCGATGTCAATAGCAATGCTGTTTATATTAATAATATTTAGTCAGTAACATAAGTAATAAATCTATGGACCTAACTTGCTTCAAAATAGAGCTTCAAATCCATTCAAGCTTGGAAACTGAATCCTCCTTAAAATTTAAAACCTCAACAATTTGTGTCTCATCCATGTTTACGCCTTCAGACAATTTCCTCATAATATTTCCGTGGTCATGTATTGTACTGTATTTATATTCCATGTATCAACCCGTCGCCTTGCAACAGTATAGCAATATATTTCTCTAACTTAACCCTTACCTCACCACACTCTTGCGCAGTGCGATAAAAAGTGATTTTATCAATTTATTTTTGTTGGGTAACTCTGTGATTGGTAGTAAATTATCGTTGTGACTTGAGCAAAATTGTCTGATAGAGAGGATTGGTAAATCGTATTGCTGTGCGAGATTAGTAGTGTATTCAAAATTCTGATGGCAGATCTTTCTTTAATTTAGATGGTGCTGTCACGTCTGAGAACCTATGAAAATGTCTCGATGTGGTAACTATCTCCCAGAAGCCTAAAGGTCTTTATTAGAACACAACGTCCATGCAGCCACGTCGCCGCCACCAACAAAATGTATGGAAGCAACTATCTCATGACGTCAGAACATAAAAAAACACCACGGCCTATTGTGAATTTTTAAAGCATCATATTTCGAAAAAAAAGAAAAAAATACGTGTAAAATATTTTTTGAAAATTAACTGACGGATAACATTTTTTTTTTCAGAATACATTTGGTTTGTTGAATATTCTGAACAAGAGCGCTTATTTTTTTCCTAAGTCTAATTTCATATGCCTATTTATTTATACAGTTCTACCCACCTACCGTACCTAATACGAGTACTATTAAAGTTTTTATGACTCCAAAAGATATCATTATGTCAAGAATATTAATAATTCTTAAGTTAGTTAAAAGTTACTGATCGCTTTATCTTGCTTTTAATTTGAGTTTAGCCTCAAAAATATGTTAATCTGCTACGGTGATGATTTTTTTATTGATGAAACGACTTTTTACGATTAATTTTCATAATCTTGATTGTACTGCGTCAAGGTTGACTGTGATTTTAGAGGCTTTTTACATGTAAATATTTCTACTTCACACTTACAACATAATATAAAAACATTTTATTATGAATTATTCTTTTATTCCTAAGACAACCCGCCACAATGCTAACAATTTTGGTGTAAAATAAAGTATTCTATTATTTCTGAAAATAGTTGTAGACTTTTTTTTTTTTTTTTTTTTTTTTTAGGGTGGCAAAATCATCAAATGAGTCCTCCCGCCCTGGGTGGGGCGGGAGGGACTGTCAGACTCTTACTGACTAAAATCCACCCGTGTTCCGTCGGATGCCCTTTACGTTCCGGGGCCACGGTATCCTGGATTAAGAAAAATCCGCGACCCCGGCAGGCATTTGGCCCCATAAGGGGCCCCGTCGGTGACGCGTGAAACACGACGCGCCACCGACCCGGGCTTGGTCCTTGGTCGGACGGCGAGCATACCCATTACCCACCGTCCGCAAGCCCGCTCCGCCGCTGTGCCCTCTGCTGTTCAGAGGGACACGCGTTGGAGCGTCCACCCGACAGGCTATTTGCATACGGGCAAAGAAACCCCTTAGGCACACAGTGCCTAAGGAGAGTTTTTGCCCGCATCCCAGGGTGCACCGGCCCGAACAACTGGTCTTCCCCCCGGACGTATCCGAGAGGGAACTCCAGTCCACGGGCGCACGTGGAGGTTACCTGTCTTAGCACCCCAAATAGTTGTAGACTTGTTTGAAGTATTAAATACTGTTTGAAAATATGATCCTGATATTAGTGATCATACATCTTACAGATGAAAAATATTAAGAAGAATAGCTCTAGCTTGTTGACAATCACCAGATCCCATAATTTGGAAAAAAAGCTGAAGAATTGATAATTTTAATTAGAATTATTTCAGAAACACTGGAGTTTGCACCTATTAATCTTTACAATCGCATTCAGCAAACAATTGCCTTCAACAACCGATGACTATTAGAACTTTTCAATGTCAATTTTAACATCCAAATAACTATTCAACGCTAAGCTGAAATGGGACGGGGCTAGTAACATCTGCTTGATGCCCAAGGAGCTGTGGGCCAAAATAGCCACTAGGTATGTAGAGATCTGAAAAAACCAAAAATCGTCGCGGCAGTCCTTGTTGAAGACGACGAGACGAATTAGACTTTACCAACAACCAGTGGTTTACTATGACCCTAAATTGGAAAAACTCATATAAAGCGACCTTTGGACAGCAGTGGGAAGACAGCCTAAAAGTAACAGTAACTTACAACTTTTTTCGAACTCCTAAACATATCCATTTTTTCAAAAGTTCATTTCTATTGCACAGTCCCAACTGTCCTCGCTAGTCGCTCCCCACCCAGGGTGGGGGGTACAATAATGATATTACGGCGCGATCGCAGGCGCAGATAGGTGCGCCGTGTGCCGATCTATCGACTCACGCGCACCTTAACGTTTATATTTCACTCTGGGCCGTGAGCGTTGCGCTTGTAAACCCAGCCGATTTAATTGGCGCGAATGGTGGTTGGGTTTAGAGGAATTGTTTGAAGAATGGAGGATTTTTTTGTTTTTTTATTTGCTTTATTTTTGTGAACAGTGACTGTGATTGCCAAGAAAAGACGATACAGATATGTGAGGCGGTAGATAAGCGTTATAAACTTCATTAGTTATGTTTTTTTTTTGTGTGCATTAATATTTTTAGTGCCTATAAATAAAATCTAAATAAATGATTTTGGAGTAGTTGATATCTAAAAAGATTAAATATTTAGATGATTTCATTAGCCTGTTGGAATCATGTTCTACTTACTGACTTTTTAAACATTTCTGTTGTTATATTTTTATACGCAATAACGCATGCGTTGCGTCTTCAAAAAAAAAAAAAAACGTTTCTGTAATTGCGTCTGCTGGTTTCAAACTTGAAATTTCACAGTTGAAATATTTATTACCTTTCTGCATTAAAATATTTCCATGGTCTGTCATAAATCAAATTTTTGACTGTCATAAAGAATTTTTGTTTGCATAAGTCCCAACAACAGTTCAAATTAACCTGTTGCAACTAAACAGCAACACATCCACACTGGACCATCCAACCCTAATCCCTTACACAAAGACAGGCCCACCTATGAGTGCCCTATCTAGCAATGAGCGTTCCTCGCGTGCCCAATAAATCGTAGGCCCCAGACGTGCGTACAAATTGGCCCGATGCGATCGCGACAAGGCGACGACTTGCTTGTCTTGCCCCTTGTTAACGCCTCAAGAAGATCGCATGCGATTTTATTGTCGCACTTTAAAACGTGAGTGCGCCCACGTTTTGTAAGGATTGTGTTATAAAGTCGTACGTCCGTTGTTTTAGAGAAATGGCGGTGAATCTTCGTTGTTACGGAATATTGTTAGAGTAAAGTTGTTTTGTTGTTGTTTTTGTGTGCAATTGTATCTTACACTTCTTTGTTTAGCATTACCCAAGTAACTCTTACTATCACGACTACACGATGCCTTTTCATGGACTCATTGCGAAGCACTGATCTAATATGCTTAGTAACTTTACCACATCATTTGCTTACTATCAGGCGAGATGGAAGGTAAAACGCGAGAGTACCATAAAAAAAAAGAAATGTCAAATCAAAGACGGTTAATGAAAACTCAAAATAACACAAGAAGTCCTCAACTGGTATATTTTTACAGCTTTCATGAGTCCACGTTTCCAGCTCCAATTTTGTTTTTGTCGATTTTTGGCACTATCGATATCGATACTACGAGTATAAATAGCCCATCACTAATAAAAACTATGATCAGTTACTTTTAATATAGGTAACACTAAGGTAATTTATTGAAATCTGTTTAGTAATTTAACAAACAATAAATTTATTTGAATAAGATCTAATTAGAAGACACGATCGGCGCAGTGGTTAAGCGGATAACTGTGCTACGTGTCGCGGATTCTATTCCTGTGCGGAAAATTTGTATGATCAACAAGTTCTTATTGCGGGTCTGGTTGTTAGTGTGTATGTGAGTTTAAATATTTTTAAACGCACTCACGTTACAGGAGAAATTCCTAAAGTGGGGCAAATGTAATAAAAAAAATACATGTGGCACTCGGAGACTGCCGCGGTGAAGCTATTGCATAACATTTTTTTTTTATTTTAAAAGAATAAAATCGCCTGCCGCGTATATAATTTATTTAAAATGTTTGTGGTGCACTACTGTAATAAAGAACTTCTTTGTTGTAGGAGAATTTTATAAGTAGGTTTCATTGTGAAAACTCCTTTTGTAGGTGGCCGTTTAGAATCAGTAAGGAAAAGTAAATTGTTTTTATGACGGATATTTTTATGATTGCCGAAGTCTCCCGAACTGAAACGATGTTAGACGATGCGTGGTGTCAGGTATTTTCGTTGGGTTTTTGGATTTTTTTTGATTCGGTCGCCGCGCCGCGCTCAGAGCCCGCGATAAAAGCTATGCAATAGCTTAAAATGTCTATGTACCTATTCTATTTCTATTCTCCAGAATTTTTGAGAGTGACACTTTCATCATTATCATCATCTCAGCCATAGGATGTCCACTGCTGAATATAGGTCTAGAGTGACACTTTAATTTAATGTATTTTTAAGCTATTGCAAACCTTTTAACCCTTTAAATGTTGAACGGACCAATTGGTCCGCATAACAATTAAATAACAATTACAAAATGGACGTCCACAGTAGATGATTTATCGTGGGTCATAAAAATTAAATTTACTTTTTCTTACTGATTGTAAACGGCCAGCTACAAAAGGAGTTTTCACAATGAAACCTACTTATAAAATTCTCCTACAACAAAGAAGTTCTTTATTACAGTAGTGCACCACAAAGATTTTAAATAAGTTATATTCTCGTTAAATATGCGCGGTAGGCGATTTTCGATTTTATTCTTTTAAAATAAAAAAAATGTTATGCAATAGCTTCACCGCGGCAGTTTCCGAGTACCACATGTATTTTTTTTATCACATATAACTACTAAATACTTTTGTATCTACACAGTAACAAAGCATAGTTGTAAGCACTACTATAACACAACCCCCATTTAACATAAGCGTAATGGTTGGCAAGCGATAAGGCCGACGACGTTTCCGGGAGCGATACGATAACGTTGCGATAGCGATACGACGTCGGATTGCGAACATGTGTGATAATTAAGTATTGTTGTTAAGTTTTTTTTTTTAAGTTTAAATACTTTTTTGAGAAGGTTTTGAAAGACGGGCTCGTTGGTTTAGTGGTTCGAAGCGCGGTTGCTGAGTAGGACGTCTTGGGTTCGATTCCCAGACCAGTACCCTTAGCACGAGTTTTCGGTATTTGAGATGTAAAGTAAACTGGAACTTTGACAATTTCAAATTGACAATTTTCAAGGAAAAACATAGTTCCCTCTTCGCACATCAGAGGCGCTGTTCCATTTTTTCATACAAGAAACGCTGTAAATACTGAAAAGACGCTGTAAAGTAAAAGAGTAGAAAACTCGTGCTAAGGGTACAGGTATGAAAGGAGGAAACGCCTGGGTGTCACCACTGCGAAGATCGCCCGGAGGACACAGTAGAGCATACGGTGCAAGACTGTCCCGCTTGGGCAGAGCACCGACGTGTCCTCACGGCGGCGATAGGCGGAGACCTCTCGCGCCCGGCATTGGTTGCGGCCATGCTGCGGGGCGAGACGGAGTGGGAAGCGGTCGCCTCCTTCTGCGAAGCAGTCATGCTCGCGAAGGAGGAGGCGGGCCGCGTGAGAGAGAGGACAGTGTCCTCCCTCCGCCCCACCCGCAGTGGCGGACGCCCACGGCGACGGACGTCGCCAGACGATCTCCGGCCACCGTAGGCGCGGGCATGCGGGCGGCGAGTAAAGGGCAACTCGCTGCCCGACCATGGACCATGCCCGGGTCGACGGCGCGTTGTGTTCCACGCGCGCCTCAAAGAGCGTCAGCATAATGACGGGGCCCCCTCTCTAGAGGGCCAAAGCCTGCCGGGGTCGCGGGACTTATACCATTACCGTGACCCCGGAACATAAAGGGCTATTGAAGGACACCGTGGATTTTAGTCAGTACAAGTCTGACAGTCCCTCCCGCCCTGCCCGGGGTGGGAGGACTCATTTGATGATTTTACCACGATAAAAAAAAAAAAAAAAAAAAAGGGTACAGGTATCAGTGAATCATTTCACTGTTCTTCCGTATAGAATTTCTCAGTAGCAGTCACATTCGCATTTCCGGAATCAACTGCGCACGTATAACCTTAGCGCAGTGACTGAGAGATTGGATTGCTGCGCTGCGAATCGCGGGTTCGATTCCCGCAAGGAGCAAATATTTGTATGATCTACAAGTAGTTGTTCCGGGTCTGGGCGTTTGTGTATGTGAGTTTAAATGTTTGTAAAAGGACCCACGACTCAGGAGAAATTCCTAGTAAAAAAATCTAGTCTCCGTAGTCTAGATTCTAGCCCGTTTAATTCATGAAATGCAAACGCAGCCTTAGGAATTGGGTAGATTTTAGTCAGTAAGATTCTGACAGTCCTTTCCGCTTCAGATATGCCGAAGGACGATGATTTACCACTTAAAAAAATACGTGTGGCACTCGGGGACTGCCGCGGTAAAGCTATTGCATAGCATTTTTTATCAACTTATGCAATTATAATTATTTATTTATTATACCTATTTATTACTGTACTAATTAGGCTATGGTCAGCCAAGTCAATCAAGTGAAACGTCAAGAAACGTTCTCCTCCTCCTCCCTCTCCCTCTACCACAATAAAAGCATGCTTTCGTGCTAGTAATGAGCACGTCTGTCCGTACCTTTATAATTGCCGAAGTCTCCCGAACTGAAACGACGTTAGACGACGGTGTCAGGTATTTTCCTTAGGTTTTTACGTTAGATTTTTCGCGCCGCGCCGCACTCAGAGCCTGCGATAAAAGCTATGCAATAGCTTAAAAGAATATTCTTAGGCCACTGGCGTTTTACGAGGGTTGGCGTCAACATCGCGATTCATAATACTATGGTCAACAAACGCGACTTTAATGTCCGTTGAAACGAAATAATTCATATTCATGAAATCGTGACGCATGTAGGCGCAAGTACCTAAGTCGTTTAATTTATAAAAAAGAAAACATTAACCGGTAACCAATGGTAATTATTTAAATTGATATACTTTAATTTAATTAAAGAAAACTCTAATTAAACGTATTATACGTCAGTAAAAAGTGAAGATATGTAAGATTTATGAGCTCAGAGCACGATAAAATCAATCTATTCATTTAGGTAATAAAATCTATAATCATTTGCATGCGAAAATGATCTTTTATTCTGACAAAACCCAAACGATAATAAATTTTAGAGTGTTACAGATAAGATTTATTTTTGTATTGGCTATAATGTGACCCGGATACGAAAGGTATTACAATAATATTGTTGTTAATGCAAAAATTTTATTCTCTCCTAGATAAAAATGCGACACATTAAAAATGGAAAAAATCTGCCTAGCCTTTTCCCAACTAGGTACATTGGGGTCGGCTTCCAGTCGAACCAGATTCAGCTGAATATCAGTATTTTACATGAAGCGACTGCCTATCGGACCTACACAACCCAGTAACTGGGTAATACGATACCCCATGGTAAGACTGGTTGTCAGACTTTATAGCTTCTGATTAACAGTAACGTCTGTCCAAGATCAAAAAATGACAGCCGGGACCGACGGCTTCACGTGCTTTCCGAGGCACGGAGGAAACTCACTATGACAAATGGTCACCCATCCACAGACTAACCTCGGCAAGCGCGGCTTAACCCGGAAGATCGGCCTGTGCAGCTGTAATTATTTATAAAAAAGAAAAACAAAAAATTTTAATAAAGAAAATAAAATTATTTTTCACTAACAGATTAACATGATTGTGTTAGGTAAGATTATTAAGCAATTATTTACATTTTTACACGTGTTTCGTAAATGTGGACCATGTTTTTGGATGAGCATATTATATGAATGTTTATGTTACTCGTACGCTATTTATTTTAACTATTCCTATCAGTGATTTGTTTTAGAAATCGTTTTTTAATTTTTTTAGACAACATTTTTCTGATTTATCAATTCTTTTTTTATGTTTTTTTTTTTCATTTCTGTATTAAATACCAATGGTCAACATCGATGGATTTTGCAATTCTTTTTTGTCTTAGTATTATAGGTAAATTCGTAGCGAGTTTTCAGAAAACAACTCGCTACAATAGATGGTGAGTTGGTGACCCATCCACAGATGAACCTCGACAATGTAACCAAGAGCTTGTAAGGAAAAATAGTCTTGATATCTTATAAAAACCTCCTGATAACCACTTTAATAAACTACCGACTGTTTTATAGTTAGCATCACAGCTAACATATTTGATAAGGTAATCAGTTAGTTATATTCACATAGGGGCAAGACGGTATCGTGGCGAGGCACATCACTGCGATACCGCCCGTATGGCGCCGTTGTAGATAAAAAAACAATTATACAGTGTTTGTGTATTGTGAGGGCTAAGTACTAAGTAGTAGCTGTTTAGGGCTTCTGCGATAGTGGAGTAAGTCTGAAAAATAAAATTTGATAAAACTTGTCACTTACCTCTTTCTTTTTTACGTCTGATTAAAAGTGAGTTCTTGGTTTTTGCTTTCAGTGAATTTATCATAAGATTTCCGTATTTTCTTGCGTTACGTTTTTGTGATGATTTTCACGTTAATTTGGGAGGAGAGTAGATGTTTAGTGAAGTTTTTTTGATAGTAGGAATGAAGCGAATAGGAAAAACTATTTGATAAAAGGAAACCTGAAAAGATTTTTTTTCGATATCCTGTGTTGAAAAAAAATAACCTACCAAATTGTAACAGATTTGAGTAGATAAATGATTTTTTTAGTTGAAAAAATTGGAAGACTAAGTAACAAATCTGCCCACAATGTTATTGATTAAATAATTAAATTTTTTTTCGATTTGGGTAAATTACGTGACGTAAGGGACCAATGAAGAAGACGGTAATTGTATTTGCAACTATCAACATAAATACAAAATTCAAATAAAATAATTTCCACTAAAATTAACATCACCTGAAGAACAATATTAAAAAAAAACTAATAAATATTCCTCCCACGTAAACCTATTATAAAAAGTCATTAAAACTAGATTCTGGCAAGCGATTAGAGACAAAAACCTTTTTGAAAAGATACAGGCATGTTCTGGAGTGGGCCTTTATCGCGTCGAAGAATCGGTCTATATCGCGCGGGCGAATCTCACTGCGATCGGGCGCGTTTTGGGGCGATAAAACACCCCCTCCCCCCCATCGCGCGGCTCGCGAGACGCCTTTTCGACGTAGAATGTAACTGTTGGTATTGTTGTATACTTCGGCGATTTATATATTTTTCGTTGGCGAGTTTTTGGAAGTTTAGTTTTGGCCCGTAGTATTTTTGAAACAGATTTTATTTGGGCGATAATTATCGTTGCGAATGTAACTTGCGAACGTCCACTGTCAAATCAAGAAATTAGTGACACTAATATAATAATTACATATTAAATTCATTTAATGTGACTGCTGTATCCAGTCTGGGCATAATTTCTCAATTAAACTTATCCCCCAAGAGAATAAGCATAAATTATTCATTTTATAACACTTTCTAGAGAATATTTAAATTATCTCACTATAAAATCACAATCTTATCATATGGAGCATAATTTGAGCCACGTAATTAGTTTATAACTGCACCTTAGTCGATATTATAATATCTAAATAAAAAAAAAATAAGATCTAAATTCATTATAATTTACACACACAGCTATTTTCATACGAAATAATCTAGTCACTAAATCAAAGATGGTGTGATAACATTCTCTCCTATAATTACCGTCCCCCTCTCACACCGAAGCGCGCGTCGTCCTACCGGCAACACACCCCGCTTATCGCGATGTGGCGTCGCGCGTCGCGGCGTTTCTTATCAGTCGCCCGCTCTCCATCTTAGATTACGATCCGTTGTAATAAATGGAAGGTGGATTCGAGCGTGACGGTGTGATACGCGGACGTGTGATGTCGCGAGCTATGTTGGGTGGGATAATGAAACTTGTGTTTTCTTTCTAAAATGTTTTTGGGAACTGTACCCCTAGCACGAATCACTTTCGAAAAAGTATTCGTATCGTCCTGGAAAGCATTTTGTATGGGAACTTGAACAGCGCCTCTGGTGAGCGTAAATTAAACTATTAGTTTTGTTAAATAAGTGTATTATGTTCTGAAAATAAGTTTAATTTACGCTCACCAGGGGCGCTGTTCAAGTTCTCATACAAAATACTTTTCAAGACGATACGAATACTTTTTCGAAAGTGATTCGTGCTAGGGGTACTGACCTCATTGACCCCACGTACTTTACTTCTTCTTTAAGTCTTTTTTATTTATATTCACGGAGGCATGTTAAATGAACCACTACCAAACCCTGCAACGATAGCAGGCGTGATGTTATCCTATATTACAAAATCATTGCAGCATTATAATATCAAAAAGCTATGTCGAAAAAAAAACTTTGCTAACAACTTTCACGGTTTCGTCAACGTCACCCGACATCGAAGCCGCGACCTTTCCGTAGCCCCGCCCCCTGCGATCTGGAATCAATTAGCGTGCGCGTGAGTTGGCCGGCCCACGGCGAGGCGCTGCGCAGGCGCATAAATTGATGATAAACGAGATTGACCCCGAAACGGGGATTATTGGACGTACGACTGTGTTGAGAGCGCTGATTTGTTTGGGAATTAAGTTTTGTGTTGGTAAAGTGGTGTTTTTTTTGCCTTTTCTGCGGAAATGGTGTGAAGTGGAGTTTTTTTCTATAACT
Organism: Agrotis exclamationis; assembly: GCA_950005045.1. Lineage (NCBI taxonomy): Eukaryota > Metazoa > Arthropoda > Insecta > Lepidoptera > Noctuidae > Agrotis > Agrotis exclamationis. The sequence goes on from OX465421.1 coordinate 3,202,858, forward strand.
ACCGGATTTGCTGAACATTTATTATAAAAGAAATAATCTTTAACATATATGTACATAGGTACCTACATAGTATGAACGTAGGGTTATAAGGATTTTTTGGAAGACAAAATTTTGTTTTTCTAGTAACGATTTATTGATTTAAAAAAGTTAACGATTTATTAGCATAGGTATTCGTTCGTTAAACTCTTCAACCATAGTTTAACGAAGGAGTGTTGTAATAGATAATTTTTTGTTATTGAATTTATACTGTCTTATCATTGCCATATTTTTGATGGATTCTTCTAATAATGAACGATTACAGCAGTCTACATCACCTACTTTTATTATCAAAATTCTGATTGTCATCCATTTTTTTTTTCAAAACATTCCAAGACAGACTGCACAAATTCATACTTTAAATGCAAGACACTAAGATCCATAATGCTTTAAATAAATAAGTGTGCACACGAACTCAGCGCATGTTGAATAGGGCGAGTCTGCACTATCGTTATGATGGTGGATAACATGATGTAGGGTCCCGTATTTCGACACCGACTGCTCTATGGGTTCCCAGGAACTTACTCATTTAATATAGGTACCTAGGTTTTATATAGATACTATGTTATTAACTTAGTAGGTATGTAGAGGAAGGAAGTGAGGAATGAGCCGTTTAGACGAAAAATGGTCCTAATGAAAATGTAAAAAAATTGTTAAACTAGGTACCTAGGTACTAACTACACTTTTAGTGATAAGACCATCCATTGTGTCACCCTATTTGTAAGATATATTTGTATTAACCTGTAATTTGTATGGTGGGCATGGTAAAGAATTTTCTATCTATCTATTTAAGTATTATCTTTATAAGAAATAGTTATTCTGTTTTTATACTGGAATAAATTATTTATGCACTGCACATACAATTTTTTATAATTGCAATGCAACACTAGTGCTGCGACAAAATGATTACCGATACCAATTCTAAATGCCGAAATCGCTACCGGATAATCCTTCGTCCATATTTTATTATGGCGTAAAACGTCGACTAGTTTTAAAATACAACTTGATGTTTTAAAAGAGCAATAATAATAGCAATATTTTGGACCACAAACCTTCAAGGTGCTTACAAAAAGAGATCACTTAGATAACACAACGGCGCAGCAGTGTAGATATAAGCTCCTGATAACAGCTTCGATTCCCCGGCCGAGCGATGTTTTCGTTAGATAATTTTATTATTTCGGTGGAAAAAATATAGTTTTAAAGTTAAACAATGGCATTGTTGTAGGAATTAATTTTGTTGATAAATTATCTTTTATGTAGGCTGATAGAAATCGGGTCAAAAATTAAAAGTCTTTTTTACTTTTTTTTTTTTATATCGTGGTAAAATCATCAAATGAGTCCTCCTACCCCGGGCAGGGCGGGAGGGACTGTCAGACTTGTACTGACTAAAATCCACGGTGTCCTTCGATAGCCCGTTATGTCCCGGGGTTACGGTAATGAGATAAGTCCCGCGACCCCGGCAGGCTTTGGCCCTCTAGAGGGGGGCCCCGTCATCATGCTGACACTCCTTGAGGCGAGCGTGGAACACAACGCGCCGTCGACACGGGCATGGTCCATGGTCGGGTGGCGCCCTTTACTCGCCGCCCGCATGCCCGCGCCTACGGTGGCCGGAGATCGTCCCGCGACGTCCGACGCCGTGGGCGTCTACCACTGCGGCTGGGGCGGAGGGAGGACGCTGTCCTCTCTCTCTCGCGGCTCGCCTCCTCCTTCACGAGCATAACTGCTTCGTAGAAGGAGGCGACCGCTTCCCACTCCGTCTCGCCCCGCAGCATGGCCTCGACCAATGCCGGGCGCGAGAGGTCTCCGCCTATCGCCGCCGAGAGGACACGGCGGTGCTCTGCCCAAGCGGGGCAGTCCTGCACCGTATGCTCCACCGTGTCCTCCGGGCGATCTTCGCAGTGGTGACACCCGGGCGTCTCTTCCCTCCTTATCAGACACAGGAACCTCCCGAAACTTCCGTGTCCGGTGAGGACCTGCGTCATGCGGTAAGTCAGGACGCCGTGACGTCTTTCCAGCCACTCCTCAAAGAGGGGTCTTACCGCCGCGATTGCGGCGTGCCCGGACCTCGGTTGCGACAGTCGTCCCCTCCATACTGCCCTGAGATCGCACCGGAGCTCTTCCCGCCGCGCCTCGACTTCTCGGGGCAGCGGGGTTACACCCCGGCGCTGCGCCTCCACGCGCCACTCATAGACGCGCTGGAGGGCAGTCGCCTCCAGATCCCAGGGCAGTAATCCGGCAAGGAGGTTGGCTGATTCGCCGGCGATCGTGCGGTATCCCCGGATCATCCGGATAGCCATGACCCTCTGGCATGCGACCAACTTTAGTGGTCGCGTCCGTATGCTCAGGGCCCACACGGGGGCCCCGTAGAGGGCCATGGACCGCACGAAGTCTTTTTTACTTAATGAAGAAGTTTTCTAATATTTAATTTAATGGGTGAGTCTATAATACATGTTTATGGAAAAAACATTTCACTGTAACGTGTTTACTGCTTTTTTGTTATTTGACGGCATGGTTGCCTCAATGGCTTTGCGATGGGCTATAACACTACGGATCGCAAGTTCTATTCCCGTACGAATCAAATATTAAGTATGACCTTCAACAGGTATATTACAAGTTCTTATCAATCATGGCTGCTTGTGTATGTGAGGTAAAATAAAATTATAATAAGTCTGGTAATGTCTCTACAAACCGGTTACTTAAGTAATAACATTATTATTGCTTAAATAATAGACGAATTTCTAGTTAAAGAATACTATTTAAACGAAAGCATGACACATTTCGCTATTGTTTTGTATTTTCCAATGAAACTAGGTTACGCAGATGGTTATTACTTGAAAAATTTATTGATTAATATGAGTATCTTATTATATTCAATGTGACAAATACGGCTATCGAAACATTTGCGAAAACTTTTATTTTTCATTATACAATTCGGTAAATCCCATTATCAAACCATGTTTCCAAAGACCGTAAAACATTTTTAATTCTTATCCACGAAACCGATAAAAATAAAGAACACTTTTAGGTATTTTGCTAATTAAAAGTCAACAAAGTTAATAACCAGAACTGTTATCTCGGAGGAAATATAACATACTTCCAGGGGCGATAAGGAGTTTGCCTAATTGATATGCCGAGACCAAAAAATTTAGTATCGGTATCAGTATCAGTATGGGGTACATCCCTTTATATATATTTTGAATGCTATCATATTGGTTTTTTTTAGCTACAATGAATTTTCTAATTATTGTAAATATTGCAACAACTGATGTCATCATGTTTCGATTGTCAAAGATGTACTTACTAATTAGATTAATCATTGCAGAGTATCAATATTTCTAGTACCTACCTTATTGTTAATCAGGTACTACTTTAATTTATTTATTTAGTTGATTTGATTGTGATTTCCTTAAAATTAGCATCTGATTTTACTGTTATGTAGCCCACTTGCTATGCCATTATCTTAGGTAAGTAAGTTTCATCATCATCATCAGCCTATAATGTTCCCACTGCTGGGACACAGGCCTCCTCTCTGTGAGAGGGAGCGGGCCATAATCCACCACGCGGGTCCAGTGCGGGTTGGCAGATGTCACATGTCTTCGAATTTGATGGTTCTAGGACATGCCGGTTTCCTCACGATGTTTTCATTCACCGTTTTGAGAGCAGTGGTGAAAGTAATGCGCCAGCCTGGGTTCGAACCCACGACCTACTCGTAGGTCGGGGCCGATACCACTGAGCCACCACTGCTCTAAGTAAGTTTACTTATATGTAAACTCCATCTAGTTCGTTTTTTTTTCTATTTATTTTTTAATGAGATACAATTATTTCCATATGTTAATTACTGTCCGTCAAAAAACATTTTTTATTATTAACATTGAGTGAACATGGATGTGGTTAGATCTTGATTATTATGATAAAAATTAAAGAGGCTTAAAGAGGCCTCAAAATACTAGCTTAACCTTCTTTTTGAGTTTTAACTTCTACTCGTAGTTATTTCGCAAGAATATGATTATAATATTAATTTAATTAACAATAAGCAAAGCATAACCGGCTTGTTAATAACTGATGGGATTCAAATTCCTTATGGGAGAGGTCATGTCTTGTAATTCACCTTGCGATCATATCGGCTTATACCTCAATTCGCCATTCCAGTCCGGGTAATCGTCCACCATGGTCGATCCACCATGTAGGCTACCTGTAACCTTAGGTGAAGGCTAAGCGAACCTATAAGCGGTGGTAGGCCTTACCAGGGCCGCCTGCCTGCCGACCATCATCCTGTCGAAATCAGAGCGAAACAGTTTTTACTGTTTTCCGTCGGTGCGCAGGAGTTCCAACTCCTTCTGGGGAAGCTCGCTCCATATTCGGTTTCTTTACTTCTGGGCTACATTCACGCCAAGAGAAGACCCAAAAAAGTCTTTGATTTTTTGGTTCAAATTTCTTCACAATGTTTTCCTTCATTATTTTGAGAGGAATGGTGATGAAATAATTTATACAGAGAGTGAAAAAGTCAAAATAACCTTAGCAAACGGTACCCAGTAATTAACTGGGTATAGTGAAGGTCAGATAGGCAGTCGCTCCATATTAAATACTGGGGAGGGGGGGGTTTTACAACGTCTTAAAACCAGGCTTGTTCCGGCGAGTGAAAGTGACAGAGCTATACAAGTCGTCTAGCGCTATCTCGTTCACTCACTTGAATAAGCATGGTTTTAGGACTTTGTAATACCCCCCCTGGTATTCAGACGAATTCGGTTAGATTGGAAGTCGACTAAAACATAGGCGATGATGAAGTAAAATAACATTACATTTTCCTTCTTATACCTATTTGGTAACATTAAGAAGTTTTATCACTTCACATTTTCGCAACCAAATTGCTTATTCCATTTAGTTGATCAAATATTGTGTTTAGATAAGTAATACTGTTTCTTAATTAACTTAGATATTCTATTAATTATTGGCAATAATTAACTCACTATTTCTTAAATGATAGATAAACTGATAAAAATGATAATTGACTAAACAGACTACTGTTATTCGTGAACGGCAAACTCATTAAGAAATCTTAATAGCAGACCTGTCTATTATAAATGCAATATCTGCTGAATTTATAACAACAGTGCACTAACATTATTTATCAATTTTAAAGTATAATATTAGTACTATTTTCCCTAAAATAACCTTTTCAGGAATTGCTCCTTAAATGCTTATGCAGTTGTGTACCCTGTACTACACCTACATTTTCCCAGTTATGTTTTTAGTCTCATGTAAATAGAGGGCGATTTTATTGCTATCAAATGGGCACAAGTCCAGGCTTCAATTCTTGAAAACCCAATGATACTACAAAACCTACAGAATCAAAACAAAAGAGCAACGACCAATGGTACAACACAAAAAAAATGAAAACAATTCGTAGAACAAAACGTGACCTTTTGGAACCCCCTGTAGTTTAAAAAGCGTCGCACCCCACATTAACACATAGTACACACACATTAACATTCTCTATCTCCCTCTCTCACTCACACAGACGTACAATTTGATAATGAACGTGGAATCAGAACGGAGATAACATTTCTCCCTCGCGTTATCAGTAGGATCGGGAGGCTGGGGCCCATTGAGTGGAACACACGTCATTTTTATCGTAAGCCACGACTGTCTAAGTGTAGGGCTGATGGATAGTTTTTTGTTTCGTTTTTGAAGATTGTATTAATTCTATTATGAACAGTAGCAGCTGTTATTTTACGAAAATTTTGAAGTATTTCCATTCTAAGTCTTCTATAAACCAATACAGTACAAAATTTAAACGGATTAAAAAGACGTTAGGTACACTATCTCCTCTTTTTTTTCTGCAAACTCTTACAAATACTTCCAGTCTAAAAATCAAAATAAAAATTCGCAAAAAAAAACAGTGGAGATAAATTAATTCCTCAATCAAAAATCTGATCCTTAAAACGGACAGTTGAACTGTGTGATACCGATGAAGCAACGAGATATCACTCTACCGAAACATATACAACCTATTTAGACATAGTTGACATTGACAGCGGCTGTCAAAATAGGAACATGCCTCACGAGTTCGGTATTTAAAAATGGATTCGGTCTCGTTGCACTGTGATTTGGTATCGGCTTAAGATTGGTATCTAATTTCTGTAATGTCACATCACTATTTTGTGGTTTGAAGGTTTTGAATCAAAAGTAGGTAAGTAAAGTAAGTTTACTAACATGGTTTATATTTATTACCAAAATAGAGCAATTTATTCGTATTTAATTGGTTTCAGCGCAGTCTTCAGCAATGAAGTTCCAATTCTTGTTAGTCTGACAGCCAGTCTTACCAATGGACTATCGTATCACCCAGTAACTGGGTTTCTGAGCTCAAATAGGTATAGTCATCCGATAACCCTGGGAACCGGCCTAAAATAGGAAAAGTCGCCTTCTTAAAATTAGTAGGTAGGTACTACAGACATGATATTCTAATAAAAACACACAATACAGACCAAAAACATGAAATCTAAGTAACTCAAAGTAATTACATTTTTATCAATGATTTACATTCGTTCATGCGCTGATAATGTATCTACAGGGCAATAAAAATCCTATATAATACATTAGTACCACTGTTAAGGCTATCTGACAAGAGATAAAAACGGACGAATCTTAACGATTTGTCTTATCGCGAATTCGGAGAAAACTGCTGTCATATACTATAGCGTTAAGTCCAAAATATGTTTATTTGTTTTGATTTTTTTTTCACGAACTCGGCCCTTGGTATTATTTTTCGAGATAGCTACTGCCAAATTAGATCCTCCAGACTCTTGGGTTTTTTATGTTTAAAACAGAATTCAAGGTTATATTTTGTTTGCTTCTACATAAGTACTGTATTGATAATGTGTAGAGTTCAATAACCTCAAAAAATAACCTATAAAGTGACATAGAGGACCTCTAAAACACTATTTACAATTGTTTAAAGCGTTTTGGTGTTCAATTGTCAAAAGTTTACAATGTTTTGAAAAGATTTTCGGAGAAACATTTGCAGTTGAATTTTTTGACGCAATCTGTCATTAAAAATTGCATTTTAAACCCGCTTTAATAGCTCTCAAAGTGTTTTTAATACCTCATTGACACTAATTGATGCTCTGGTTATCCCGATCAATGATAAAACCTTCGTTAAGCGTTCACATGTTAATTCCAAGAATGTTGTTTTATCTAATGTCAACAAATTACACTGTTTTCCTTAAAATCAAAGCGTTTTGGAGAATTGTTTACGTTCAATACTAAATAATAAAACATAGGACATTCTTTATTCCGGTATTATAATCCCCTGGGATATCTAGGTAAGGAATATGACCCGGGCGAAGCCGCTAGCAACAGCTAGTTTATTAAAGAACAATTAACAGAAATAAGTTTTTGTTTTTACTACATAACTTCTGCAAGACGGATCTCGTTGATTTCTCAAACAAAATTTACCTCAAATTTTATATCTGAAAATGTAATAGATATTGCTTAACTTCTCGCCACAGCATTAGTGAGTTAAGCAATGAGTAAAAATGTCAAAGTTTAATAGATAAGGATAGCAAGAGTTAGTAACAACAGTAATTCTTATTTGATACAACATTTCATTCAATACGGCTAAGATAGATGCCTCTAATCGGTATCAGTATCTTTTCTCAAGATATTTCATTGATACCCATCGCAGATTGAATAGACAAGAAGCTAGCTTTAGAATACGCGAATGGAATTAAACGGGGAACATTAAAATGACTAGAAAACTATTGGAAAGTCCATAAAAATATGAAAAACAAAGCAGAATAAACAGTCAGTGATATGTAAACAAATCTTACACATTGTTTTGAAGTCGACAGCGCCACCTGGCGGCGGGTCCCCGGCCGCCACTTCCAGCTGCTTCAAATACCGTAACCACAATAACATAATATCCACAGTTCCACAGCACAGCACTATTTTTTGGTATTTATTTTGTATATATTTGTGCGCGCGACATTTCAACCGTCATACTTTTGCCGCGTAAAGTGAGTGACTGGCCCGGCGAGTCGAACGCCCCCCTCTGCACACTAGCGCGCTCGTCCGTACACGAACGCACACAGACGAAACCGATCCCTTATCAGGTTGGTTTAACTAGCAATGGCTGGCCCCAGATGCTATCACTCCGGACTCGCGGTAACGTTGCATTGAAAGATAAGAGTCAGTGATATTATCGCTCTTTGAATAAACTTGTATAAAATGTCAAATAAAAAAGCTGCGCGCCATACACGACGGTCTAGCGGCGATTTTTTTAATACCCCCGCGATGTCGGAAGTCGGACAAGGTTTGTGATTTCGAGAATTTGTTATGAGCTCTCAGAAATGTGGAAGTACTGGTGTTTTTTGGTGGACTTTATCAGAATTATGTTTTTGAGCACATTTGTAGAACTTGATTTTTATTGTTCTCTATTTTGTAGTTTATCTTTATACTTACGATCAATTTAATTTTCTTTTCTTACGAAGATCGAGATCGGGACTTACCTGAAAAGAAAAAAAATATTTCATCAACACAATTTCAAGTGCCTATTTGCAAAACATTAAAAAACAAATCGTAGCAAATAATTCTAGTAAAAATTCAACAAAAGTGTTACCAGACTACATAAAAGTTGTAGGAACTAGCTACACAAACAACGTGACGGACAAAAGGTGACACTGAGGAAAACTTCTCAATGTGGGTCAGCATTGAATGCAGGTCCACATAGTTCTGAGTCAGTTTCGTTTGACATTTAACAGTCTTTACACGTAGATTCCCTTCTAGGGTTTCATCAAATACAACTATACGAGTAACATTCGTGTGCTGAATACACGGAACCTTGGTATATCGATATTATGATAGCACTTTTAGTATACAGAGTTTTAAAAACCGTTTTTCGTCACTGCCATCCATTTTGTAAACATTTTACGGGAACATTGACCAGTTATATTGCCTACATTGATGACCTTCAGTACGGATATCAGTATTTTAGAAATCTTTGTAATGTGAACTTTGGTATTTTAAAATCGAAATAACACGTTTATAATATCACTACCAATGTTAGCTAGGTCATGTTAATCAAATACGTCATATGAACAGCTGTGTTTTTTTAATTTTTGAGCCTAGTTTCCTTCCTTTCCATACTGTACGAGTGACTCCCAATATTTTTTCTTTTTTTTCATCAGCTGTCTGACAATCACTTCTTCATCTTATGTAGGTTTTATACAGGAAGACACACATAAAACATCATAATCATTATCACCTGCTGCTTATGGATGGAGCATATTTTCTTCTTCTATACTTATTGTCGGTTAGTCGTCCGTCATGTCTAAATCATCCCTGTCTACACAAACAGTCAAATAGTTCTTACTTTTTTCTTACAGTCTTAATATTTCATGTCAAAATATCATAAAATCTTTTCAAGTCTCCCATAATTTAAAACAAACACAGCTAGTTTTTGCCCATTGTATACATTTATCCGCATATACGGCACAAGTGCGCACACGCAGTTAATAGCAGTCTAAGATTCGGTGCTGATCCACCGATAGCTGCCAAGGTTATGATTTACTAGATACGGACGCAGGTGGCTGAACGGTAGTGAGGAGAATTATTGGGAACAGAAGCGCTGTCCCGGAATTTATTTTCAAAAATATTTTACAATCTTGCAGTTTTTTTAGCAGTTCTAGTATGGGCCCGCAAATCAGATGTTTAATTAGATGTGCTGATAATAAGTCTGATAATGATGATTTCTTTAATGTAACAGTTACTTATCAAAACGAGTAAACTGTACGTTATACCTATATGTATGATAGCAAAGTATATACTCGTATAATTATATAGTGAACTATTGGCCCATAGGAAACCCCTTGAAAATGTAGCAGGCAGCGTACTTTTCATAGCCACATTTTAGCAGTTAACAGTTACAGTAGAGACAGGCTTTTTGGTGTGATAACTCTTTTTGTATTAATAAATGGTATGGTTAGAAAGTAAATTACGAGTTTAAGAGAGTTATGGAAGGGGACATGCTGCGCAGACCCTAAGTTAATTGACATAAGGACAGGATAATGATGAAGATGACGACTCTTGTTATTGTTTTAGTAAATAGTAACCATGACAATACTGAGCCCTTATTCTTCTTCTCTTTACATCAGACATAGTTTAAGTAGATAGTAACAATGAAGATATAAATCCTTCTTTTTCTTCTCTTTACATCTGTTCCCACTTCTGATCCCACGTTCTGGCTACTATTTTCCACATAAGTTGGTCCCGTGCAATACAACACTTGGCACAACTACACACACAAGGGCGACGCTTGTGTGCGATCCCCGTCTGAGATTGTGTTTATCTCACATCTCGTATGCAACGTTCATTTACATAAAAACTATTATTTTTTCGACCATGTCGTTATCTTTTATCATCGATTAACTTTTTGTTGTGCTGTGTGCTTTAATAAGTCATAGTTTTGTAAGTTTGTTCTGTAATTTTAGTATGAGTTTTAAAACTGACATGGTTGCCCTTACTATCATTTGGATTTAAAATGAAATGTTTACCATGTTCCACGACACAGGAGAAATTCATAGAATGAAGCAACTCTTTATATTTCGGGTCTGTGATCATGGCACTTACAACAGTGCTAAAATATCGGAAACTCAAAACAAACAATAAAACAGTGATAGCTCTTATGTTGTGGTTTTAGCTCTAAACATTATAAAGTCTAATAACGTCGCCTGCAAATAATCTATAGTTTTTAGGCTCCCAAAAATTTGTAGTCAACAATCATTAGGTATTCAACCAGGTATCTTATGAGCTCTTTTAGCACTGAAATAGACTCTCTGCCATAAATCACTTCCACAACCGATCCCTGACGGATATGCTCGAACCACAGTAACCACACAAGGTACGCAGATTGTTGATTGCAGCATGATGTCATCAGTTCAAGTGGATGCTACTGCTCATTCACTTGATGCAATCCCTTTCAAAATCCATGCAACTGAATCTTTAGCTAAACATCTCGATAGCGACAATGATTTTACTTGATGTAATACCGTAGAACTGGTATTTAGAAATAGTTGCTTATTTAAACAAAGGAATTGATCTTGGTTTGATTACTCCCCATGTAATACTATAAAATAATGTTAAAAGGAAACTGAAATAAAAACATTGGTGATTCTATGGTAACTTTACATTCTAATCTCGAAGCACCGTCTGGTCCTGATTTTGACATTTTGACTCAATCAAAGAACAAAGCGCTTCAAATATTTCAAATAAAACCATGTCCTATGAAAATTTCTGATTAGGTGTAATGCATTAGAGATTTTAATTTAATGGCAAATAATAATCTGATCCAGATTTTCACTCCAACAAAGATCGAACCACTTTCAATAATTGAAATAAAACCATGTCCTTTAAAAAACCAGGGCACCCGACGCCGGGCCCCAAAACACAAATCAAACGGCAGCCGCTAAGTACATCATATCTACTCGAAAATTCATAAAAGAAAGCCCAGTCTGATAGGCGGTCGGCGCCAGCCATATGTGTTGATAAGGTCCAGAATAAATCAACCCGTCTCGGTGCCTAGTGATAAGGGCAGATAAAACATTAATCAGTATTGGTCGAAGTTAATGGATTCTTAATGCGGCGGTCGTGATGTGGACGAGGAATTTTTGAAGGCCTTGATTTGTTGTGTGAATTTGTTAAGTGTGTTAGCGCCATTTTTGGACGTCGTTTGATAGTTTGGAGATACTGGGATCGCCATAACCAGGTTTTATTTTTGTTCTTTTTTCAGTTCATTCAAGGTTACAATGGATTAAGATTTTTAATAAAAATTAAGCATCAGAGTGTCTTCAAAGCTTCATTATAATAAACTAGTCGATCAACACAACGCAAGGGACACAAAGTCGCAATCAAAAGTATCTGCAAAAAGTGGTCTGTCGTCTAGAAAAACCCAAAAGTAGCTATAACTTATAACTTCGCAGTCTTGTGGTTGATTCACAATCGTTCTTACATTCAGATGAGCATATATTTTTAAAACTACTTCCCAGTTTGTCTGTCCATCTAGATCGTTATCTTAGTGAGCTACTGTATTCATAATTTTTATCTTCATATCATTATTACCGGTTACAATTGTGTAAAATTAAATTTACATAATGACTTTTAATTGTAACCTTGTTGTCTGCAATTTTAACTTTCAATGTATTTTATTGTTTTAAAATTATAGCTATGTGGACGGAAGATTGTGTGGTCAAACCAATTAAATAAAAAGAACTATGATTTTTAGGCTGGAAACAATTATTGTAGGCAATAGAGATAAGAGTTTCGGTAAAAAAGAAAAGAAAATTAGTGTGGTGTTGGCACTTGACACACATGGTAATGATACACTAGACGGAATATTGAAAAACACCTTCAAACAAGAACCTTCATGCTTGTAGAGGCACCACACCACAGCGGCCAACACCTAAGCTACGCAAGTACGCACATACTAGCTTCGATACATCGATACGATATACGATACATCATGCATGATGTACCGTGTAATGTAAACAATTGAAGCTTGGCAAACGCAAACCTCTCCGTGCACATTCTCTTGCAGTGGACGCTCAGGCTTAAGCTCGAATTTTTTCTTGAAATTCCAAGCATTCTTCTTGTTCACTCCTTTCTTCAATACTCTGTTTATGAATCTAATGTTACAGTGATTGCATTGCCTTTGCAAGTTTCATGTCAGTATTTGTCCTGTCACCGTTGGGAAAAGACCTTCCCCAATCCTCATTGTTTCACAATTATAATTATATTGTTCAATATAGTGTGTGGTGTAAGGGCAAATAAATACATGAATGATTAAAACACTATAGCCATACCGTCTACCAAATTCCTATCCTAACCGCAAGCATCCAAAAATAAACCGCAAAATATAACCACGGACACAGGTAACGAAACGTATCGAGTTTGATGCGTTTCGTTTCGTCGATGGAGCGATAGGCGGTCAATCGATACGTTATCAGGACCATCTGGCCTCCCCCCCGCGCCCCACAGGTGCTGGTTGTAATGGTAGCAGAAGATGGTTAATAATATTAATTATGTGGCTGATTTTTGTGGCTAGGTATACGACCATGTCAAGTTTGGATCTCGATTCATAAGTTTCAGATTTCGTATTAACATTACTCTTTCGTTTGACATCGAGATTTATGCTTCATCATGGTTTTTGAATAAGTAACTTAAAAGGCATTTCTGTGATAATGAAATCGACAGTTAATTTCGATACCAGTAAGTAGTAAGTCACAAGATTGTGTTATGGATCTGATTATATTCCAAACACACTCTTGTAAAAATTCACTGATTCTGTGTTGTAGATAGCCAGTGCATAGACAGTGTCTACTACATTATTTACTTCATCCTGTTTGGTATATCCTACTTCATAACTAAAAAATGTTTGATAGGAACTAAATCAATGCATGTATTCCCTTCAATCGTCATTGACCACAAAACCACCGCCAACAGTCACATTAAAATTTATCCAGTTGTTAAAAATATTAACCGCAACTTTTTTCCTGTCACTACCACATTTGCGTGATGTTGAGATGGTGCTGATAATCGGCTGATCAAATAACCAGCGGGGTCACCACGCCTGCAAGCTTCCTCTGTAAGGTGTGATGATTATGCGAGGACAAAGGCATCGCACAATGAGGATAAAAAAGGTCTTAATGTCCATGTCAAGGCAGAAGAAGACGAAAGTAGTTGAAAAATTGAGATAGATTGCAATGTTTTACTAATACTTCCGTTCTGTTTGAAAATCAACCCATAACACAAATATTTGCCAAACTTTTGATTTGCCAAACTTTTGACTAGAGACTGAGAATTTTAACACTAGTGGGAGGTCCTGGTGGAGTTGAGAGAAACATTAAGCAAAAATTGCGGTAAAGGATTTATTTTATCAAAGGTGAGTTTAAAGTTTAAATACAAAAAATGGCTGATATACACAACCAATTAGAAACAAAAGTTGTCTGCATGCAATCTCAGTAGATGTTTGTAAAACGCAGAATTGAATTGTAATTTTTGGAGATGATGACGAGTATAAATGCTACTCCCCGAATGATTGGGATTTATAATACCGTGTCCTGCATGTCCTGTCAATTATTCTTTATAGGATACTTACTGATGGATGGACGGTCGCGGAACTAACGAATTACCGTGACCCCGGAACGTAAAGGGCTATTGAAGGACAGCGTGAATTTTAGTCAGTACAAGTCTGAAAGTCCTCCTGCCCTGCCCTGGGTGGGAGGACTCATTTGATGATTTTACCACGCTAAAAAATAGCATAGTTTTGGGTCAACTCAATTTAAATTGTCATGGGTACACGAGGAAGTTGATTAAAAGTATTTACAAGTTATGAAAGGTTGCCTTCTTTCTTTCAATTCCATGCATCCTTCTTCTTCTTCCTGCCCTTATCCCATTCTACTTGGGGTCGGCGCAACACGTTTTCTTCTGCCATTCTCCCCTATCAGACGTCACAGTATCATTTACTCCTTTTTCTTTCATATCATTCTTTAGACAATCCATTCATCTTTTCTTTGGCCTTCCTCTTCCTCTCCATCCATCAACATTCATGCTCATCACTCTCTTAGTCACATGGGTGTCATCCAATTCCATGCATCCTTCACCACAAAAATTATTTTGTACCTCTTTGTTTTACCACCCATCGTATAACCAAAGTTCTTCGAACCACATTCTTGTAATACATTGCCCAAGACACCTTGGTTTTGTAATCTGATCTCGGCACATTGATTCACAACAGATGTAATATTTTTTATTCTGTTTCGGCCCTGATTAGATCTAAGGTAAGATTGTGTTTCTAATAAAGTGGAGTTGGTTAACTAAGAAGGGCAGAGCTACACGGTCACATAACGAGCGAACTGAACACAATATTGAATATTAAGTAGGACCGTGTAACAAGCAAAGTTGTGTTATTGACGATGTTATGGCGCAGTGATTGGCCTATTGACTGCTGTACTGCGTGCCGTAGTTTGGATCTTGTAAGGAACATATATTTGTATATTTATATATAAATATTTGAGCAGTGGTGGCCCAGTGGTATCGGCCCCGACTTACGAGTTGTAGGTCGTGGATTCGAATCCACCCAGGCACATTACTTTGTGTAATTTGTTTTATCACCACTGCTCTCAAAACGGTGAAGGAAAACATCGTGAATAAACCGGCATGTCCTAGAACCAAAAAAATCGAAGACATGTGACATCCATCAACCCGCACTGGGCTCGCGTGTTAAATTTCGGTGTCGTTACATTTCGGGTCTGGCTCTGTGCATGTGAGCTTGATTGTTGCTAGTCGTACCTAAGTTAAGTATGATGCATGAGTAAATGCTTGTCAGGGGTAACATATTTTATATGGAGCAACTGTCTATCTGACTCCCATAACTCAGTTACTGCCTGATATTGTTTGGTAAGACTGGTTGTCAGTCTTTCACTTGCGATTCTCTCTTCTGCCAATTGCTATCTACTGCTGAACGTAAGCCTCCCTCAAAGAACGCCAAGCATCACTTGCGAATACCCATAACAAAATAGCCAAGAAAAAAAAAAAAGACAAAATGCCACCCAAATATTAAAAAAAAACCTAAATGATGAAAAGAATATAGGTAATTGAAATATCTTTAAGCGAATGAACTGTCATTTGTATCATGCGTCATAGTTTGTCACCTTTTTTTCCAAGAAACTTACTCAACTCACTGTCTGATCAATGCGGTTTGAACCCAATGGATCAATTCACTGATAGGTCAACTAAAATGGCCGTGAAGAGTTAATAAACTGCGCTTATTACCAGTTGAATCTAATAAGAAAACATGATCATCTGTTTGCCTTTCCGGCCACACTCTATCGGTTAATAACCAATTAATGTAGAATAAAGTTATTATGACTCATTTATGGTTTACCACCTGTCGTGTTGGGTTAACTCTGGGTAAGAACACGAAGAACGAGAAGAAATATTCATTCATGAATACATAGGTACATGAACTCACGCCTTTTCCAATGGGGGTAGGCAAAAACTTTAGAACCCCACCTGCTATGATAGATGGGTACACTACGATAATACGAAAAACTTTATTCCGAAATTCATAAATACGAATTTCAAAATACCGATTTTCATAATTCCGAATGGTTCAAAATTTCTAATATAACAACTCCGATTGATCATTATTCCTATTTTCATAATTCCGAAATTTCAATATTCCTAACATTTATAATTACTATTTTCAAAATATCGAGTTTCAATAGACCGAATATCAAAAATTCCGAATTAATAATTTTCCGAAACATCAAAAACACGAATTCCGATGGTTAAAATTCCGATTATTAAAATTCCGAATAATTAGAATTCCGAAAATTTAATCGCTTATCAGAGAAAAGTATGCTTTTAAAACGCCTTGTCAAAATGCCTCTTAACTTTTCAATAAAAGAATTTCTTTTGAATAAGAATATTTTCTTTTCAATGATAATAATTTCTTTTATAATTTTTTTTTGAGTAATTAAAATAATTTATTTTTGAGTTACGTATTTTCATTCATAATATTACAAAAAATCCCTGTGAGAAGAACGAAAGCTGTCAGAGTCGGGGTGCCCCAAGACACAATTTGCTCGCTATCGCATCCTGAATTCCTGAGTTATATTACCACTAAGGTGGTTCAACGGAGCCCCGCTTTGCGGGGCTCCTATTTCTGTTAGCTTAACCTAACTCGAACCTAACCTGTCCGAGTCGGGGTGTCCCCAATCCCGAGCTCGCTTCGCTCGCTCTTACATCCTTGATCAATTTGTTGACTACCACCTACCAAGGTAGATCGACGGAGCCCCGCTTCGCGGGGCTCCTATTTCTGTGAGCAAGGTTTAAAGTAACCTAACACGAAGGGGATGGCGGGGTCTTTCAGACCCCGCCATCCCCTTCGAACCTAACCTGTCCGAGTCGGGGTGCCCCCAGTCCCGAGCTCGCTTCGCTCGCTCTTGCATCCTTGGTCAATTTGTTGACTACCACCTACCAAGGTAGATCGACGGAGCCCCGCTTCGCGGGGCTCCTATTTCTGTGAGCAAGGTTTAAAGTAACCTAACACCAAGGGGATGGAGGGGTCTTTCAGACCCCGCCATCCCCTTCGAACCTAACCTGTCCGAGTCAGGGTGCCCCAAGTCCCGAGCTCGCTTCGCTCGCTCATGGATCCTAAGTTCTCCTAATAACAATAACAATCCTGAAGGCAAACAGTCAAAGTCCAGAGGATACGCCTCACCACTCCGCGCCTACACAGGCTTAAATAACTCTCTAAGTGTACGGTAGACAAAACTACGTGGAGCCGGTTTTGCAGCAATTCGTTTCTGGCACTGACTTTGTAGAATGAGAAACGAAATTCCGATTTTCAATATTCCGAAAAAATCAGTTTATTCGGAATATTGAAAATCGGAATTTCGTTTTTCGGAATGAGAACTCATCGAGCATTACATTTTTCGAATATGTGAAAATCGATAAACTAAGAAATCGGATATACGACTTTCGGTTAAATAAATTTCGTGATTCTTAATAATAGATATTGTAATTTTTAGGTATTATGATATTCGGAGTTTTGAAAATCGGAATACCGAAATTCGGAATAAAATATTTCGGAGTATTTGGGTGTTCCCATGATAGATACATACTCTTTTCACCTCGTTCATATTCAGAAGAAAAGTAGTAACAGTTATAACAATCAAACCTGAACAGTAGATAGTATTTCAAAATTCGTGACAATAAGTCACGTTGATTTTCATTAGCACTTCTCGTTTTCGACCCCTAGTTTATACCTGGCCTCTCCTAAAACACATACATCATATCACACGTTTGTAATCCGCGAAGAGTTAGGCAGAAGAGAGACTCATATTTCGCAAGCTATGTTGGAGGTTCATGTAACAGGGCGAGCATTACAATTACTGCGAAATGTTGATGGAAAAACCGATACCAAACCAATTGCGCTTTGCCCGGCTTGGGAGTCGAACCCAAGACCTCATGCTCAGTATTCACGTTTACGACAACTAGACCAATGAGGCACGAGAAAAAACTCGTTGCTTAAAACTAATAACTAGATATATCAAGACCATCAACGATCATGGATAACATATCATAACGATGTAGGTGTTTAAACATAATTATGCTGTTAATGATGATCATGAACTTAAAAAAGTTGGTGACCTTAAAGAATTTGGTATCGAAGGACAAACGAATGAAGCTTTGGTAGTACTGAACGAGTAGCCAAACATAATAGAAGAAATTTTGATAAGTGATAACAGAGAAGTTTCATTGAGTGATAGGTTAAAAGAATTTAGTGAGAGAGGCTAAAACTGAAGATTTCATAACGTTGACAATTGGCTCAAATGTAGTCTCGAAATATAAAAATTATAATAAATTTGTTGATATAGATGCCAACAATGAAAATGTAATAATTATAAAGTAACAGTGTACTCATTGTTGAGAAGCCAAATAAATAAATAAATAAATAAATAAATAAAGAATGACACACTTTAGAGTGACATAGAAATATTGACTCTCTTCACTCATATAACAGTAACAGTACGAATTCATCTTTAACCGTCATATATGCTTACCACAAAAGCACATAAAACTGAAAACACACACAGTGGCCATCATAACCGCTGCTGAGACGGCCCATATTGCATTGTGAGGCTAATTGGATTGAGATGCTTATCTGTTGAACCGATAAAATGGCGTAGATAACATTCTGTAGTGACTTATTAAGGCCGTTCCCAGAATAATATTAGATCGCCCGATACGCGCTGTGTGTTCGTAGCGATAGCAGCGGACGAAACAATTTTTGGTGCGGTTAGTTTTTTTTGGCTAGTCGAATTTTTTTTGTGACAGTACTTGTGGAGTTATGTGAATGGTCTTTTGTGTTTGAATATCGTGATTTTGGATAAAAATTCGTATGGGCATTGCAAAAATTTGATGTAATAGTCACTTCTTTGATAGAGTTGTGATTATAACCTCTTGATAATAAACTTTAGTTTGCATTAATATCCATTATATTTTTATAATATTTGCCTAGCTTCTAAACCCTACTAGAATATTTTTATTTAACAATGTCGTTCTTATCTGATTCTTTTAACCTCTACATATCCTCAATTTTATAACTGCATAACAAGATGTTTTCATAGACTGATGAACTCACGAAAAACTGATGCAACAGGAAAAACTGCGTCTTAAAATCTTAAGACAGACAACACTCTTATAAAAATCATGGCTAAATCTAAATTATAAAGGACGAAGAAACCAATTAGGTCACATCTCCCCGTCTTATCTGCGAACCCTACTTCGCTATCAGCGATCAGAACAACGGATCGCGTTGTGTAGTTTTTGCGAAATTGGTCCCGATCGAGTGTTATTCGCTCGTGTTGATTCCCTGGAACACTGCGTGTATCGGAGGCTCAATCTGTGACAGTGCCCTCGGACCCTGGACGTGAGTCATCAGGGTGTTTCAACTGACTTAGGAATTTGGCACCTTTTTACACTTTTTGATCAAATCTATATTCATGACGAAGATTCCTAACTATAAGATTGAAAGGGTCAAGGAGAGTGTTAAGTTACTGGATTAAAGCTTGTAGAAAACCTTGATGAGGAAAAATACGAGACCCAAAATCAAAAGATCGAATCCCGGAGATATCAACAAAGTTATACTTGCAGGTCTTCACATGGTGAGCCTTCCCTAAGACAAGAATGAGGCAATGTGAACATTCTAGGCTGATAACGCTAGTTGTGCTGATCTTAAGTTAGATATAGACATTAATCTAAACCTTGCTAATATGCTTAAAGATTCTTGAAAGATGTTTGATTTTGCCAAACCCTAATTACAGGAAAGGTCAGTTGAGTAAAAGGTCGTGCGTACGAGACCCAGCCGTTGCACTATAGACGTAATATCACTCTTATCATTAGCATAACTCGGTTTGAGGAGGTCATGAGATCACTTGCAAAGAATGTTTGAATCTATACCTACGATAAGAAATTTTTAAAAATATGAAAAATTTAAGGATGCATACAAACAAGAGTCTAAATCATAGATGTTGCTAAACGTCCATGTTTCTTGACCGAGAAATCGGTGATCCTGATCTAGAAATGGATATTAAAATATCTCAATATCCGCCAGTGGCCTTGAGATGTTGCTGTCGCATCTAGCAAAAATAACTAAACAGGATAATTTTCTGGTACTAACAGTCAGTTGTTATATGACCACTGCTGATACATTGGAACCAGATGTTATAGCCAATCTGGCTTGGGAACATCTGTACCGCATTTTTCTGACCAAATCTACCTCATCTCATCTATCTAGACCAGACAACATCAAAGCCATCTAAAGGAGCATTCTGAACAATATTTACAATGATAACAACGTTATTAATAGCGTTTCTTTAATAAAATTAATACCATATCGTGACCGCTGCGATATAGATAAAGATCTTTTTGAAAAAAGGTGCATAAACTTTAATTAGAGAAGCGAGATCCATTTGAACGATAAAACGTATCGTTCTGATACACCTTGTTGTCTGGCGATGTTACTTCTTACGTGTATAATGGTGATCGCACCTGTGTTTAAGGTTATGTTAATTGTAATTTGATGAAATAATCGGGTTAAGTTTGCTTCTGATGTAACTTTGAGGTTTTTTGAACAGAAGCTGTTGTTTTTAATCAAAATATTCAATCATTTTTTTTGTCAATAATGAATCTATTTGTTTTATACCGATTCATTCTCGTAATTTCTACTTTATACGAATAAATAATCCCATGTTATTATTTCCATCATAAGTATATATTAACAATACTTCAGAATTATACAGGGTGTCCAGTAATGAATGGATAACCTTGGAATGGGTCATAGTAGAACTAAAGGCGATTCAGAAAAAAATACGAAAAAAAATCAATACATAGTATTTCCTAAGATATGTCACTTTTAAAAATATTGATAATTTTTGGTACCCTACTTTACATTCTTGCACACCACGACCACAAATTGATGAATTCCATCATTTTTTTACTGTTAAAATAATCTACTTTAACTGAGCTGATAGATGAGCAGTAAATAGTAACACTGTTAATACACGGCTTTTCAAAAAATTAACTCGAATTAGTGCTTTAGTGAAAAAAATTAGAAAAAATTTCGTTATGACAAAGTTTAAGCAAGCATAGCATGAAAAAAACGTATGGCAATACACGTGACCAATAATTTTAAAATAATGTGTACTTAATGCAGATTTTGAAATGGTATTACTTATCATTGTACCTAATGTAAATAATGAATTATTGCTAATTGTGTTTGAAAGGAGAGAAAATTGCTGCTGAGAAAAGTTTGAAATATTCAGGTATTCCAGGTAAACCCCACACATTTTAAGAATTTCACCGAAGTAAAAAAAAGTCTCGTCTTCTAGGCGCTTCGAATGACACCTATTTCAAATCTGTTGGATACCTTCACCTAGGTTGATTAGCAAATTTCTCTCCTTTCAAACACAAATAGCAATTATTCATTATCTTCAATAGGTACAATGACGAAAAAAACGTATGGCAACCCAAGTGGCCAATAATTTTTAAATGATATGCACTTAATGCAGATTTCAAAATGGTATTATTCATCACTGTACCTATTGAAAATAATGAGTAATTGCTATTTGTGTTTGAAAGGAGAGAAATTGGCTTACCTAACCTAACCTGAGTGAAGGTGGGTGAAGGTATCCAACAGATTTGAAATACGTGTCATTCGAAGCGTCTAGAAGATGAGACTTTTTTTTTCTTCTGTGAAATTCTTAAAATGTGTGGGGTTTACCTGGACTACCTGAATATTTCAAACTTTTCTCAGCAGTAATTTTCTCTCCTTTCAAACTCAATTAGCAATAATTCATTATTTACATTAGGTACAATGATAAGTAATACCTTTTTGAAATTTGCATTAAGTGCATATTATTTTAAAATTATTGGTCACCTGTGATGCCATACGTTTTTTTCATGCTATGGTTGCTTAAACTTTGTTTCAATGAAAATTTTTCTCAATTTTTTCACTAAAGTACTAATTCGAGTTCATTTTTTAAAAAGCTGTTTAGTAGCAGTGTTACTATTTACTGCTCGTCTATTAGCTCAGTTAATTTAGATTATTTTGTCAATAAAAAAATGATGGAATTCATAAATTTGTGGCCGTGGTGTGCAAGAATGTAAAGTAGGATACCAAAAATTTTCAATATTCTTAAAAGTGACATATCTTAGGAAATACTCGGTATTGATTTTTTTTTGTATTTTTTTCTGAATCGCCTTTAGTTCTACTATGACCCATTCCAAGGTTATCCATTCATTACTGGACACCCTGTATAAGACCACAAAATTCAAAGTATGGTAGATAAGGAATGAAACAAGGTTATCGATGATATTCATGATGAACTTTTCAACAAAAAACAACCATTAGAAACTTTTTAGTTTTCACGTAATTAAAATGGTAATGTTACTTATAAATCCGATGTATCACCTGGCTAGAATTATGGTACAAATGAAAAAAAAAGAAAGGAAGATATTGATTAAAAATAAATGAATGTAAATTCTTGTCATGTTATCAGCTAGATCAATCTAAATAGACAGGAAGTATTTTTAGCAGTTTTTGCGACAAAATGACATTTAAAAGACAAAGTAGTAGCGACAGCCGGTTAAGACTAGATCCATCTGGTAGAGATTTGAAATGTAAATGTAACACAATAGGCAGGATGTTGATTACCTCGGTGTAACGATAGTCTGGTTGATAGTAACGATACTGCTGAGTTTGAGGTCCAAGGTTCGTTCGGTCTTTAAGTATGCAAAGTGTCATTGGTTACAAAGATATTTTCAATAATATTTATGGTCATAGCTAAAACCATAAATATTTTTAACTACTATCGGGGTCGGGGGACTTTGCTGGCGCCACGAGACTCTGCTGGTGTCGCGGGACTGTCTTAAAAGAGCACTTTGGAACGCAAAGAGCAACTAAAGGAACGGGTTCGTTTTTAGTCAATCAAGTCTGACAGTCGCTTGCGTTGAGGAATCATTCGACGATTTTTCAACACAAAAAAGATATTTCTAAATAAAATGATGATTATATCAATTCGAAGAACCCATAATTTATTGACCCACCATAATTACAAAAAAGCTTTATAATCATGAAGATGGTATATTTTAAAGAGCTCAAGTGACAATTTATTTATATATTTATAAATATATTTTACCGCTTTTGAATAGCTAATCGGAAATCTCTCCCATGTCCATTTGTAGAATGAAATACACTTGAGTTGATTGATTAAAACAATCTAATGAACAGCGGTATTAACTTTATAGGCCTGTAAAACATGTGGGACGTTAATAATTTACGATGTAAAGAACTAATTGCCACAATCGACTTACACTTGGCCAATTTTCATTGATAAGCATCAGTCAGTGACGATGGCCATATACAAACATAAATTATTGAAGAGATACCATCAAAAAGTGTTAAAATCAATAAATCTAAGTCCAAAAACGTATGCAAATGAATTAAAATAAAGAATGGGTGTATCGACTTGTGAGCTAAAAAATATAGGTTCGATTACGATATCACACATGGACAAACTGATGAGTTAGATGTTAAATTTAGATAAGCAGTAGAAACTAGAAACTTTATTATAAATGTATGATAGAAACGAATAAGGAAGGAAGTTGTAAAAACTATTACAATAAACAAATCAAGTGGTTTTATGTTAAAAGAGGAAATAGAGCAAGTAGATAATATCATTAAAACCTTTTTATTTGTAGGCTGGATGGCAAATAATAGATAAATTAATATGGAAGATGAATAAATGCTACTCCGACTCGGAATTCATTAAGATAAGGATAGGAGAAGAACGATTGATGATGGAGAAGTAAAATTCAGGAGCAAAATGTCGAATGTAGGTTAGTAGAGAACTACCTACAGTAAACAATGGAAAAAATAGAAGGAAAGGGAATTACAATAAGGAAAAATAGGATAAAAAGAAACAATAGAAAGACTACATACATGAAATAAACTAAATACAATAATAAGGAATTACCAATTGTCCATTAACTAGAATGCCTAGATGGACAATTGATCACTCTTAGTACATGAGACCTTGGTTCAATCCCCAAGTATGGAGAAGTGTATTTGTGCTTTTTCGTTCGAACTTTCTCTGTAGCCATGTTTTGCTTGCAGTCTTTCGGCAGACGGCTGATTCAGTGCAACGCGTGCTCTTTCTTTTTAACATAGTTGGTACACTCTTTATAAAAAACTTTGCCCCGATCTAAGAATTGCTTCTGTATTGTGGATACGTTTAAAAACTCACACAAGAAAACCATACCCGGAACAACTAAGTGCAGGCACACGAATATTTGCTCAGCTCATCAGCCACTTGCTTAACCCCTGCATCAACTGTACCGTCATTTAGACCTCTAAGAATATGTCCCCTGCCTAACCCCTAGAGGTAGGTATGTAACTGCTTTTTAGGGTTCCATAGCCAAATGGCAAAAACGGAACCCTTTTAGATTCGTCATATCTGTCTGTCTGTCTGTCCGTCCGTATGTCACAGCCACTTTTTGTCGAAAGTATAAGAGCTATCCTGTTGAAACTTAGTAGGTAGATGTATTATGTGAACCGCATTAGGATTTTCACACAAAAATAAAAACAAAACAAATTTTGGGGGTGCCCCCCATACCTGAACAGTTTGCACGAGAGACACTTCCAAAGTGGTAAAATGTGTCCCCCCCCCCCTGTAACTTCTAAAATAAGAGAGTGATAAAACAAAAAAAATATATATAATGTAGACCTCAACAAAAACTTCCAAAGAAAATTGGTTTGGATGAGATACAGTTAGCAGTTTTTGAGATATAGTACATTTTCAAAAACCGCAAATATAACTTTGCCATTCATACAAACACTATGAAAAACAAAGTTATTTTTATTGTTGGCGTATATTACTTACTAATCTCAATATACACACATCAAAAGTGTCTAGGGATCAACATATATTTTTGCAATAACTTTTCTCCTGATTGATATTAATGAAAATTTTCTTTAAGGATTCATCAAATAAAGTGTTTTCGTTTGTCACAGTAACGATAAACCAAGTCACCTTTGCATTAATAAAGAAATTTGCCATTTTCCTAATAAAGGGATTTTTGACATTTGAACCACTAACACAAAAGTTCGAAAAAAAGACTGAAATAACAGTTTTCTTTAAAATTTTATTGGGTAACTTAAACAATTAATAATCCGTGTTTCTACCGCGAACACTAACAACACAAGAACATCGGTTTGGCATACTCAAAATGAGTTCATCCAAATCACGCTGTGGAATGGCCGCCCATGTTCGTTGCAACAACAAAAAAAGGTCTTCTTGCGACTGGATACCCTCCATATTCGCCAGAGCTCTTTTCTGTAGCATATCCCATGCATGCTCAATCGGATTCAAGTCTGGCGACTGAGCAGGCCAGGGCAGGACATTGATGTTAGCTGCGGCGAGAGTCTGTCTTACAACTCTTGCGGTGTGCGGTCGTGCATTATCATGCATTAACTGAAATAAGGGACCGATTTGCACTTGTAGAGGAACGATGACGTCTGGTACAATCGTCTCAGCATAAATTTGAGCGTTGAGGTTGCCTCTGATCCAAATCAACTCAGTTCTTCCGCCGATCCAAATACCCGCCCATACCATGATGGTTCCACCACTATAAGGATGGACTTCCTGGCAGGATTTTAATCGCTGTTGGCGTCCAGGGGTTCTCCAGTGTCGTATACGTCTTGTATCCGGTCTCATACCGAAACGAGACTCATCAGAAAAGCACACGAAACGCCATTGTTCTTCTGCCCAATTTCTGTGTTCAAGAGCCCATTGATATCGAATCCTACGATTGTGCATTGCTATAGGTGGTACCCGTAGCGGTCTTCGGGAATGAAGGTTCACTTCATGCAAGCGGTTTCTGACTGTTTGGTCGCTAATTAAGTTCCCTGAAGAGTGATGAAGCCTCACGGCTAACATCATGGCGGTTATTGTTGGAGCTCTTCGAGTTAAGATTTGAATGTATCGGTCTTGTCTCCGTGTGGTGCAGCGATACCGTCCTCCATGGCGCTCAGCCACGGTACCAGTGCTTCGGTAACGTGTCCAAAGTCGACTGATAACACTCTGACTTGTATTCAGAGCTAAAGCCACAGTACGTTGCCGGGAACCAGCTTCTATCATTCCCACGGCTCTGAGCATTTCTTCCCTGCTTAAATGACGTCGCCGCTCCATAATAACGTTGGTTTTAATCAGTAGTAGGGAAACAGTAGCACTAATAATGTCTTCAATGCGTTGTATGTTTTTATAGGGAAAATATTGACAGCTGATTTTCATCTTTTACTCGAATTTGATTCACAGTTCCTGATTCAAATTATGAAATGCACCAAAAAGGATCCATATAAATTTATAAAATCATAAATTTATTACAAAGCCACATCTCAATCTCAAGAAATCCGCATAAAAATGCTTGATCCCTAGACACTTTTGATGTGTGTAATTGTAGCCCTAATCTATGCTTGCTACTACGGAACCCTTCATGGGCGAGTCCAACTCGCACTTGGCCGGTTTTTTTTATGAATAAAAACTTTAACTTTGTAACCAATTACCATAAGTAGAGTTATTCATGTACTTACACTGATTTCATACAGCGAAAGGATGAAATGGATATGCCCCAAATCCCGAAATTACTTTTTCTTTAAAAGTAGAAAAATCCCGTGATTAAATAAATAAAAAAGTTATTTACTTTTACAAAATTTATTTATCTAATCTATCCGATGTTTTTATTATTATTATTATTTATTTGTAACTAGCTTCCGCCCGCGACTCCGTCCGCGCGGATGTCGGTCTTTGCGTGGATGGTTTATTTCTCCATTTTGAGTAACTCTGACAATGACATCTTATAAATATCTATTGGACCCAAATACGGCTATAATAATTAAGGAGATCCCTCTATTGAGCTACTGCTGTTGAGCTCGCGTTCTGTAGTAAGTATTTTTTTCATAGTAATTCCGACCTCGTATTTACAAATTACAAATAACTGATCGGAACAGTAATCAAAAAGGTCGCGCTGAAAAGCACGGTTTAAAATGACACGCATACAATATTAATTCCACGGACGACCGCTCGCCACACTGGACATGTCCGCTCGCATCAACATTCAGAATTTATATGCATCGCGCGGCGCGGAACGCGGCTCCTTATATAGGAGTCGGGGAGGCGTGGCCCGCGTGTGCCGCAAACGGTTCAAGCCAAATCCGACTTTCGGCGCTACAGGTTACGGCGCTGAATCCACTGCGGGTAATGCAACGTGTGTTCGCGGTTCTACAGAACAACGTCTATGAATAAAACTGAAAAATAAGATTTTTTTTCTACGTATTTTTCCAGGATAAAAAGTATCCTATTTTATGCCCAGGATAATAAGGTATAATTATACCAAGTTTCATCGAAATCGAACCGTTAGTTTTCACGTGATGCCTGCACATACAGACAGACAGACAGACAGACAGACAGACAAAAATTTTTTTAATCACATATTTGGGTTTGGTATCGATCCAGCAACACCCCCCGCTATTTATTTTTTCAATATTTTCAATGTACAGAATTGACCCTTCTACAGATTTATTAAATGTATAGATACTGTTTTCCACACGAGATTGTCTATTAGAAATCCCGGGAAGATCCATAGTTATTATTATCAACGTTTCAATGAAAGTACTAAAATAACTCTACCTAATTCCGACCTCTGCTAATTACATAAAGCTATTGTCTCACTTTTAATCAGTAATACCTAATTTATTGTGTATCACTCATAGCCACGTAATATTGTTTTCATTTGCCTTATTCTTTGTTTTCAAATCATGTATGTTCATAAATGCGTTAGGCTATTCAATTTGAAACAAAAGGATTTTTATCAGTTTTGTACTCGAATTATTATTCAAGTGATTCAGTTAAGTGGTGGTATGATTCAGTTCTTGAAACTTAAAGCCTCCTGCAGACACACGCGATTAATCGCGCGGGGCGACATGTCGCGGTCCACTCGCAGTATTTTTAGAGTGGAAATTAGCTTGGCTCGTTGTCGCAGATTAATCGCGTGTGTCTGCAGGAGGCTTAACGATAGTTTTGTTTGTAATTTTTATTATCTGTTGGCCTTTTTGCGCTTATGCTGTTTATCGAATCTCATGTACCTAGTTTAAATCCATCGTCCAGAAACAAGAACGATGAGTGTATTTATTAAATTTATAAAAACTCGAGCTACGTTTATTATAATTCGTAATTTTTACGAAAATTTAGGATTTAACAGTGATTAATGAATTTGCCTCTCTCATGCAACTAAATACTCATTATAGGTCTGAAAAGGCTGCATCATTTTTTTTTTCTCTTCGGAACTCTATTTATGCTAATAACATCTCAAATTTTAGGTATTAACTAAAGTAAAGGATCCCAATGAATCCAAATCATAAGCCCGTGGCACTAGAAAATAATTTCCGTACTTAAAAAATTTACAAATGAAATCACACAGATTAGCACCACGATCACGGACCACAATAGTAACTCGATTCCTTTTTGTATCTGCTTATCTTGTCACCTTTGTTCATATTTCGTATAATAAGCTGTAATCTGGCGATCGAGTGAATCATTAAACACCCGATAGAGGGCGGAGGTGACGCGTCGCCCACTGTGGCCGAATGGACATTATACAAGTTATGAGCGGTGAGCGATTTAATAGCAATGGTCAAGGTTGTTAAGAAGCTCAACATAAAGAAGAAAGTTCTGGTACAAAAATACTGATTAAAGAACTCTTAAAAAAAATCGGTTCACATTGTAATGTAAAAACACAGTTTTAATGTCTTAGTAGTCAAATGGAAACCCGTTTTACAATTTAATAGGTAACTAAGAATATGTACAGTATTTCAATTAAAATGGTTACGTTAACGAAGAATACAGTACTTACTACCTACAATTTGGCTCAATCTATAAATAAGTTTTAATAGTCACCGGAATCCTTAATATATTTTTAGTAAATTAACCGCATTCCGTTTTCTTTAAAAGTTCGTCATGCTCTACAAAAGGAAATAATCACAAAATAAGAAGAATACAATGAATTATGAAAGAAAATGGAGTAAATGATGCTGTGCCATCTGAAAGGGAAGTATGGAAGATGAGAACGTGTTGCGCCGACCCCAAGTAAAATGGGATAAGAGCAGGAAGATGATGACACTGTATTCATCATAATCATTTTCCTACCCTTACACTAATTCCTTTGGCGTCGGTACAGGATAATATCTTCTAGGTACATTACATCTTTGTTTTTTTGAAGAGTTAAATACAGCGCAAATAAGCTCCCGTTTCACTTAGACCAACACAAAAACTAACCGCAGCCGTATCTCCCTAATCGCGATCGCTCATAACTAAAGGCACGGTTACACCAACAACACACGGTCGATTTCATCCTTTGTTGTGCACAAGAAAAATGGCCGAACACTATCGAGCGACGATACTATTACTTTAAACAAGATCCCCGCTCCCGATAGTTAACTGAGAGGGAACATACATAAGCGTTGGACACTGTTGTTGACTGTAGAGAATTAGAATTATTTACTAGAATTTGTTATTTATGCTTTTTCTTGGATTTGTAGTTAGTTGTACTGGCAACTCTAACGGTTTTGTTTCAACGTTCTAGAATTTGCAAAGAAAAATTGAAAAAAAATGTACTGGGTTCCTCAAGGACGTATCTTAGGACTTCTTTAAAATAAGTGAAAAGTGAATAAAATAAAGCTTCTATGTCAAAATATTGATTAAATTAAAATCATTTATAGATTATGTAAGTAAACCTTAAACAAACTATTTTTTTTTTATCGTGGTAAAATCATCAAATGAGTCCTCCTACTCAGGGCAGAGCGGGAGGGACTGTCAGACTCGTACTGACTAAAACCCACGATGTCCTTCAATAGCCCTTGGGGTCACGGTAATTCGTAATTCCCGCGACCGAACCTTAAACAAACTTTGAGAAATACTTAAAGGAGGTCCTACTCCTCCGTTGTTTTCGAACAACTAAAAAATCAACACCAAGAAAGATTTCTATCTCAAGTTCTGTACAGCAAGGACCATTAAATCGATCTACAAACACACCTCACTATCAATTCCGTGTACCAAAACAATCCGAATAACTTAATAGGCGTCTCATAATACCAGGTCTCTCGTTGGGTGGGCTTTAAGCAGCTCTCATTTGTCAACTGCGCCCGCTACCACGATACGCGTCACAATCCTTTGTGTGGAGATAGCTATCGCAAGAACAATGCCTCCTAGTGTTTATACTTCCAAACCGTTTAACACATTTGTTATAAGGTCAGAAATGTTAAATTGTTAAGATCGGGTTACCTTTGATTTGGATGGAGTTAAGGTGGAAGGGCTGGACGGTTGTTATTCATTTCTGTGGTTGCTATAGGGTTTAATTTTTCTGTGTTATCATTTATCATTATCATTGTGAGAAGTTTTAAGATCATTCCTTTAACAAATTCCCTTGGTCACCCCAAAGGCACGACTACAACCGAAACTTATTTTCTACTGTTGCAATTGATTTCTTCATTGCCCTTATAAATAAGTCTTTGTAGGTAGTAAAGATCTTTATTCTATTTGATCTTAGTATCTCCACTCGAAAGAAAATCAATAAATCTAAAAGTGCCAGAATCGAACTTACGACCTGAAGCTCCACTTTCTTCACCAACATCCACAAACCTGTCTCAACCAATAAACAAGAAAATAATGGTGACAATCGCCCAGATCGAATATCGATACGTCGTACCGTTTAGTGTTTCAAACGTTGAACAATGAACTATTTGTTACGACAAATACAACCTTAAACAACTTCCCAAGTATACACTAACAAGTGAAGAAACAATTCTATATCCATCACTCTTTTTGTTCCCTTTTAAATACATAACAACTTGTGTAGCCGTCAATGTATTCGATACAAATCGGTGCGTTCGGATTTATCTTCGTTTGTTAGTAAATGCTCTTGCGCCGGTAGTCTCGTCTTTTTTGTCTTCTATCTCTGTTTCTCGCGTTAGTTCGTGTTATATAGTGTTACGCCCTTTTCCCCGACGATCGATAATATTGTCCTACGAGACTTTTATTAGATTACTATCAGTCTGAACTGTCAGTTTATTAAAACTTTCGTGTTTTGTGTTCTTAACGTTTGTTTGGTTTGTTTTAGTGTTTTCTTGTTTTGTTTTACGATTGGTAATAAGTTTTTATGGCATAATTATTGTATGAATCTCTAAAGTTTATTGTGTCTGGTCGAGTTACATGTGTCTTTATTGAAATTATATTGAATGGTATTATCACCACAACTTCAACGCCGTGTTCAAGTGGACTGAAGATAGTATTTTCACCACGACTTTTGCAGATAGGTTTGTAAATTTTGAAATAAATACTCAAAAGAAGAGCCACTTGTGTTCGTCAAGAAACTGAAAGAAAATCTAGTTAAGTAAAAAGAGAAGAAAGAAAGCTAGCAAGAAGTAGTTGCATTAACTTCAGACATTCTCCACGTCTCCTACGCGTTAGAATCACTGATATTTCTCACAAGTTTTACAAAAACGATGCATCACAATCTGACCAATCTTCCAACTCATCCAACAGATACCCCAACAAGAAACTTCCCTATCTCAACGTCTAGACAATATATTTTTAGCTGCAACATAAAACGTAAAAATATCTCCCCGTACCTATCAAAAGATACCGCAATATAGCAGCAGTAATCTACAGACTGCCACTATCAAACAATCTCCTATCTTAGCCGACTTATCAGCTGTAACGACCGGCCAAGCTTATCACAGACGTGCTTTTTAAGCTTTTTTCGTGAATTAAAATTTGTGAGCTGAAACTCGTGTGCTGATAGCCTTAGATTAATGACATCAGATTTCGGATGAGCAAAATATGGCGGATAGGAATCTAGGTAATAACAGTTTTTGTTGTGTTTGTGAAATGTTTGCGGGATTTTTTGAGGTCAGACGTTTTAGTAAAGGATGGGAAGAGAATTGAGGAGCTGGAGTAGAGATAACAAATGTGTTAACTTGAGTATTAGTCTAAATGAATTTATTAAAAGCGGTTGTGAAAATATTTCAGTAGAATTGGTCCACTACGAGACACAGGCCTCCTCTCTGTGGGAATGTAATCCAGCACGGTAGCTCAGTGAGGGTTGGTAGATGTCACATGTCTTAGAATTGATTCTAGAATATGCCATGTGTTTCCTCACGATGTTTTCCTTCGCCGTTTTCAGAGCAGAGGTGATCAAATAAATTACACAAAAGTACACAACTGGGTTCAAACTCACAACCTACAACTTGTAGGTCTGATCCATTATCACTGGGCCACCATTACTCCTGGTATAGTGTAAATAATTAAAATAGAGTGTCAAGGAATTTCATTACCTCAAAGTGACGAAGAGAAAAACTAAAATACATATTTATGAAAAAGTCAAGGTACGAGTATATACTCGTAGGTACATTTTGATTTAATTTTTGAAAGTCACTGCAGATGACGAGAATTGACAAAGTGGACCTTTAAAGGTAGTTCGAAACATCTTTAGTTGAATAACTAACTACACCATCGCAAGAGGAAACTCTCGCGCACCTACATCGGCGAAAGCTTCTGACGTCTCCCGAAGCACTCCGATCCAAACTACCCCAAAATACATTAGGTTGGCGCCAAACCCTTCAACTGCAGATACACTATCAGGGAATTAAATGAACTCATTATAATCTTATCACATAAAAGCAGACCTCCTCGGTATTAAGACTTTATCAGATATTTTAGAGAGTAACATCTTTTATTGATGCTTTCAAGTTTTTTTTTTGTTTTGGAATGACTTTTGGTATTGCAAGGAATTCGATGGTTATAAAAGCATTCGAAATATTGACTAGCAAACATGAAGTAGAAAATAATAAAAAAGCTACATTTTATTTAAGAAGGGGCAATATTAGAATTGCTATTGAAACTGGACAGAATTGGCCGATCCGTTATCGAAAAAATATGAGTGTTCTACAAGGTAAGTTACAGTAAAGTTATCATTTGTTTAAAAAAATTGCTAGGAATTTCTCCTATATCGATTATAAACATTTAAACTCTGATGAACATAAAACAGTAAATATACGGATTGACATTGATATTTTCAGGTAAAATACCTACTAGTTATCAAACGGAAAAATATTCATTACCTTTGCAAAGTCCTATCCTTAAGGATAACATAGGGGACCCCCTTGTCCCCACTCAAATATCCCTAAAACTTCAATTTATAAAGAACAATGACCGATAATCCATATCAGCCACAAAATGCATGAAAACCCAGCAAATATCTGCATACTTAATTAGCACGAATCGTAAAATAGCATAAGTTTTTACCAGTTTTTTTTTGGCACAAGTAAATGGGGGCCATACGTTGGTATATTTTGGCACGGAACCCTTCGCTGCCGCCGCGTTACCCCCAGACCGATACTTTATTGAGGACTATTTATTCCCGACGATTATCGTAAACTTTTCGATTTTTGTATTATATTTATCCATCATTTATTTGTATTTTAAGCAGTATTGCAAGTGTCTCTTGCGACCTTTCTTAAAAATAAGAGTGATGTATAGTGTTTAAATGAGCAGTAATACATGTTTTCCTCGACTGGCTATATTTTAGACATATTTTCAAGGTAGCTTAGGGAAAGACTACATAAAATGACAGTCTATCAAAGATTTATTAATAATGAAAAAGTAAAATGTATGGGACGGCATCAGCCAACGACCATTTATATCTAGACTCCTAATCACAGGCGACCGATGTCTGTCAACACATTAGGTAAAAAAGTCTTATAACCGTCGTGACTCGACCACTCCTGTGAGTCCCCTCGTCGCACTGACCTTGAGTTAGCCAATCAGAACGCAGTACCCCGTCCCCCTCGCTTACGTCGTACCTCAGCGACTTGGCAGAATAATTTTTGTTAGTCAGATCGTGCATGAGGCGTCTAGATATAAATGGTCGTTGGCATTAGCTTATGCTACCAAAACTTACTCCTTACGAAAATCGTTGTATCAAGGCCCTGTAAATCTCTCATTATTTTTCTTGTCCTTGGTACCAAACTCAAAGTCCATGCAGTTCTGGGCCAACCCTATTTAAATTGCCATCAACTATGTTTATACCTAGAACCATCATTCCCTTCATTTAATGTTCAAATCAAATCCATAATATTATGTAGATACCGTACCTAAGCTAACACACAAATAACTCTTTTTTATGGCATATCTATCAACAAATCCTTGAAACCATGTCAGAAAACTTTATTATCATGCCAACATCGAAACTTGGAAAAGAAAAAGGTATTAGCATGAACATTAGAGTAATATTTTTGTGATCGTATCGTGGGTTAGAGCCAAGTAATGCCTTACTTTACATGTCACATTTACATAGCAGTTTTTCAAGAACACTGCTGTCGAATCAACGTTAACTATTGAGTTTAAGTTACAAGCGGGAGCGGGAACTACTACCACTTATTTATGTATGAATTTTCAAATAATGTAAAAAAACAAAGTAGAAATAATGTCTAACATATTATTATGTGACAAATATCACTACATAGTATAAAGTAAAGTCGCTTCCCGCTTCCTGTCCCCCTGTATGATCTTTAAAACTGAGCAACGGATTTTGATGTGGTTTTTTTTAAAAGATAGAGTGGCTCAAGAGGAAGGTTTTTATGTATAATACATGCATAATATCGTAGAAAAACTCTGATAATTTTAGAGGTTTTGTAAGGTCGTAAATAATCTCATTTTTTTGCACTTACATTGCAAACGCTGGCTGAACCCTACGAGATAGATCAAAATCATGTACTACAGTATTATACACCTTAAAAAGTTCTACAATAAAGTCCGCGATGGTATATGTCTATCTCTTAGGGATAACCCACAATAACTATTTTTTATCCTCTTTTTATGGCTTATTTATGAAAAAGCGATTTTAAGTAATACAGCATTTATCTTTATCCAATTAAGTACCTTAAATAAATTGTGCATGTAATATAGATCAATATGGCCCTTTACAGCATGTAATTTAAATGAATATTTTCGAAGATATTACAGATTTAAAATGCAGGGACATAGCGGTTGCGGCGGTGCACGATTTCATTTATTATACAGCAATTCGTCTCAGCAAGAGTTGTTCAGCCTGATGAGCATTCTCTGTTGACGTATAAAAATTGAAGATCTGGAACACCTGTTGTGGAATTCCAAGCGCCCAGCGACACTATAGCAAATATAGGAATGACGTTTTTCTTTTTAACGTGGTAAATTCATCAAATGAGTCCGGGACCCACGGCAGGGCGGGAGGGACTGTCAGACTCGCACTGATTAAAATCCACGGTGTCCTTCAATAACCCTTCACGTTCCAGGGTTACTGTAATGGGATAAGTTCCGCGACCCCGGCAGGCTTTGGCCATCTAGAGGGGGGCCCCGTCATAATGCTGACACTCTTTGAGAAGCGCGTGGAACACAACAGGCCGTCGACCCGGGCATGGTCCACGGACGGACAGCGAGTCGCCCATTACTCGCCGCCCGCATGCCCGCGCCTACGGTCGGTGGCCGCAGATCGCCTGCCGACGTCCGTAGCCGTGGGCGTCTATCACTGTGGCTAGGGTGGAGGGAGGACGCTGTCCTCTCCCTCACGCAGCCCGCCTCTTCCTTAGCGAGCATGATTGCTTCGCAGAAGGAGGCGACCACTTCCCACTCCGTCTCGCCCCACAGCATGACCTCGACCAATGCCGGGCGCGAGAGATTTCCACCTATCGCCGCCGTGAGGACAGGGCGGTGATCTGCCCAAGCGGGGCAGTCTTGCACCGTATCCTCCGGGCGATCCTCGCAGTGGTGACACCCAGGCGTTTCTTCCCTCCTTATCAGACACAGGTACCTCCTGAAACTTCCGTGTCCGGTGAGGACCTGCGGCATGCGGTAGGTCAGGACGCCGTGATGCCTACCCAGCCACTCCTCAAAGAGGGGTCTTACCGCCGCGATTGCGGCGTGCCTGGACCTCAATTGCCACAGTCGTTCCCTCCATACTGCCCTGAGATTGCGAGGGAGCTCTTCCTCTGGATTCAGCCCGGCGCTGCGCCTCCACGCGCCACTCATAGACGCGCTGGGGGGCAGTCGTCTCCAGATCCCAGGGCAGCAATCCGGCAAGGAGGTTCACCGATTCGCTGGCGATCGTGCGGTATCCTCGGATCATCCGGATAGCCATAATAAGACCCTCTGGCATTTGACTAGCTTTAGTGGTCGCGTCCCATGGACCGCACGACACCGGCGTACAGCCTCCGGCAGGAGACGTTTGTCTCGCTGAGATTGGGCAGGAGTCGTCTGAGAGCGGCTGTTGCCCGGTATAGCTTTGGGACCAAACTCAGGAAGTGCTCCCTGAAGTTCCACCGGCTGTCGAGGACGAGTCCCAGGTACTTCATCGTCCTCTTGAAGCGATGCGAAACCCTCCCACCGTTATGTGGGACTCTGACCGTGGAGCGTTCAGACGGCCATGAAAACACATGGCCTCTGTTTTGTGTGCCACGTCGAGCCCCAACTGCCTTATCTTATCAACGACTGTCGCAACCGCTTGCGTCGCCAGGTCGGCCGCCGCCTGATGCGACTCTCCCTCCGGGTAAAAGTTGTTTAGTCTGATGGGCATTTCCTGTTGACTTACAAAAATGAAAGGTCTGGAACGTCTCGAATCGTCTCGCGCATCCCGTTATTGTTCCGTCCCCGGGCTCCTAGAATTCGATATCAGACGTTTCAGAACTTCGAATTTGACGACCCTGTTGCCGCTGGCATAAGCAACAGGATCCGCGTACGAAGTCGCGGGCAGAAGCTAGTAATATTATAAAACATTATATTATTTATTATAATGATGTATTTTGATAGTGGATTGTAATTTATGTACAAGTTTTTGCATGCCCATGTGACAGCAGAATATTTTCAAAACATTTAGGTATTGATAATTTTGGCAATAAAAAAATTTGACACCATTTAAAAAGCCAGCTTCTTATTCGCATAAATAAAATAAAATTCATAAAATTTAGATACGTAAATTAACAAAAGGGTTGTTTTGTAAAGTATCTAGGTACCGGAAATCGCTTGCCAAAATGATTTATAGCGATTTCCAATATGAAGGGACAGCTTGACTACAGATGAATTTGATTGTGTGTTAGATAATAAGACGAGACCAAAATACCTACTGAGATTTAGATTTATGAATGACAAAAAATTTAGGATTTTAGAGTTGTTTTCAACCCAGTTATTAATGAAACAGAGGGCAAGATATTCCCGCTAACCGCTCTAGCCTCAGACCACACAACTTATAGCGTATTTTAGTGCCCAAAATGGCAAATTACATACAAGAAAATAGTGCAGTTGCATTATAGTATTAACATTTTTATGGCCCATATATTCAGTGTAAGCGTTGCCTAGAACAATTGATGGCCGAGGAAATACGGATTTAATGTATTTTTCCATCGTAATAGGTTCAACCGGTGATTAGGAGATTATACAGTTTAAAACAGGAAATATAGGGTATGGTAGGATAGGTTTTAAATAAGTTTTAGTATTAACTAATGATAGATTTAAAAAAATACCCAAATGTCCTTTCTTTTGGCATGCGGGCAGCGAGTAAAGGGCAACTCGCTGCCCGACCATGGACCATGCCCTGGTCGACGGCGAGTTGTGTTCCACGTGCGCCTCAAAGAGCGTCAGCATAATGACGGGGCCCCCTCTCTAGAGGGCCGAAGCCTGCCGGGGTCGCGGGACTTATTACAGTGACACGTGAACATAAAGGGCTATTGAAGGACACCGTGGATTTTAGTCAGTACAAGTCTGACAGTCCCTCCCGCCCTGCCCGGGGTGGGAGGACTCATTTGATGATTTTACCACGCAAAAAAAAAATGTCCTTTCTTTGGTATTGTTCGTCGTGTCGTTAAACTCCTTGAGTTATGAGTCGAGCTACACGATAACTGATTAACACTTGCACTGACTGGGCAAGTTCACTCAAATCTGTGTGGTTCTTTCTTCAAAATACCATTTCAGAAACTAACCTGCATGGTCCTCGTTGCCAGACCATTGGGTCACTGACCAGTTGAAAACCTATTGGTATTTAGATTACTACCTAACTATATAAAAAAAGTTAGTAACTCAAAAACGCTTGGAGTCTCTCTGCGCGATCGACTCAGAAATGAGGAGATTCGTAGACGAACCAAAGTTACCGACATAGTCCAACGAATTAGCAAGTTGAAATGGCAGTGGGCAGGCCATATAGCACACAGAACTGATGGCCGATGAGGCCGTAAGGTTCTCGAATGGAGACCACACACCGGCAAGCGCAGCGTAGGACGTCCA
This sequence comes from Agrotis exclamationis, assembly GCA_950005045.1. NCBI lineage: Eukaryota > Metazoa > Arthropoda > Insecta > Lepidoptera > Noctuidae > Agrotis > Agrotis exclamationis. The sequence continues at coordinate 3,241,377 of OX465421.1, forward strand.
CCCACTAGGTGGGCAGACGATCTTATAAAGATCACGCTGGATGCAGGCAGCTTACAACCGGTCCTATTGGAAGTCTAAAGGGGAAGCCTATGTTCAGCAGTGGACGTCTTACGGCTGATATGATGATGATGATGAACTCAAAAACTAATGATTATTTCTAAGTAACTAATCACAGTTTACACATTCGATGATCATCATCTGTTTAGCCTTCTCCCAACTATGTTAGGTCTGCTCCAAGTGGAACCGGATTCAGATAAATATCCTATCTGACCTCCACAACTCGGTAACTGAATAATACGATACCCCATGGTAAGACTGGTTGTCAGGCTTTTGTGCTTCTAACAGTAACGAGCGTCAAATTACTAAAATTGACAACCGGTACCAACGTATTTACATGCTTACCGAGGCACAGAGAAAACTCGTTATGATAGAAGGCGACCCATCCACAGATCAACCTCGGTAAGCGTGGCTTATCTTACAATTTTTTTATTATTCTTTAGACACGAGCTTTTGCACATCGATATTATGTCCTTTTCTAACTAATATCCCTACAATGTAACAGCTGTTCATGACATTTCTTTCACGACAAACCACCTTTGAATAATTTCTACTCTTTTATCTTTGAGATAAAGTACATTATCCTACATTAAAGAGTCATCGTTTTAAATACCAGTTATTTATTATTTACAAGAGTATGTCAAGGAAAAACGTCGGTAAGTAATAAATAGGCACGTATGTATATCTGCTGTACACAACGTGTTGTTGATGTACCTATCTGTGTGGACACACGAGCAGGAAGGATGGCTAACGAATGTTTAGATTAAGTATTGAACGTTTGGGTATATTTTGGTTGTTGCCGTTCAGAAACTCCACCATATAAAGGGTTTAACAGGCTGATAAAATCATGTGTATTTAATTTTATATAGCTCTCATTTAGTTCTAGTGACTTCATAATTATATTAAAATTGGAATTACCAGTAAGTTTTTAACAAATTAAAATAGGTAATATCTTAGAAGAACAGTTAACTAATGAAACTTTAAAATATGCAAAACAATTTTCATTTAATCTAACTATAGATACCAGTTCATTAAAAATAACTAGGTTACCTAATATGTAAATTATAACAACTTTGCGTGTTTGTTAACAACTAGTCGCTGCAAAAATTCCGTTTAAAATGACACTAATTACTGCAGTCTACATTTTGATTATATGTTTTGTTTGCTGCACGTTATTTACAGCACATATTTGTATAAATATTTTGGAATGTTATGCTTTTCCCATACATTTCTGAACTTTTTATGTAATAAGTCTTGACTACACTTCTCTTGTTAAAAAAACTATGTAAACGACAGCGACTGGATTAAATTGAACGTTAATTCTACCCTAAATAAGGTTCAAATATGCCGTCTATGGGACACCCACATTACTTAAACGTTAATCCATTCTTGTACGAGCATATCCGCCAACCGCGAGCCCCGTGTGTCACGCAGCACAAACTTACAACAATGGCTTCCCGATAAGCTGTATACTTATAAAATAATTGGTCTACGATAATTCTAATTAGCGTGCCGATACAATCAATATCTTGCACCAGAGCCAGGCAACAGGAAACACTGATAGTGGCTTTATTTATTAACACTTTAAACGCGCTTAACTTGGAGACAAAAATAAAATCAACCGTGTATATTGTAGTTTATCTTTTAAGCGTGTAATTGGAAATGTTTGCTGTTAATATCTATGAACCATAAAACGTTGAAAGAAAATTTCGAGAAGTGTCATGTTGTAGGAAGAAAAGCGTAACCCTATCTTTGCTGTCACGCAGTCGGGTAAAATAAGACATTGTGTCATTGAAATTGTTAGCTTCTTTCAAGTGGAAGAGTTATTTTTAGCGCATTTCTTTTTCTTTATTAATACTCCTTTTGTTTCACCCACTTACACGCAGCAAGTGGGTGAAACGAAAGGAGTACGAAGAATTTCATAGTAGTGTCCGCGCCATACTGAGCCCTTATATATCACGAGTTTTCACTATTTTACAGCGTCTTTCCAGTATTTACAGCGTTTCTCGTATGGAAAAATGGAACAGCGCCTCTGGTGTACGAAGAAGGAACTAATTTTTTCCTTGAAATTAAATGTCAAAGTTCCAGTTTACTTTACGTCACAATAAGTGAAAACTCATGATAAGGCCTCTGAACGAAGCTTTCGACGTAGTATAGTATAGCGCTAGTGTCTATGTCAAACGCATTTTCCGCAGATATTCAGTCGCGGCGCGGTCTCTAGGGGAACAGTGTGTAAGACGGGGACGCGAGGTATGATGGGAAATCACACACCTAAGGCAAACTTAACACAAAACTAACGTGGCATAAGCGTCAACAGGACGCTATTTCCGTCTGGTCGCTTGCAAATGACGTCCTGATGGCGCTTGCTCTACGTTATTGTTGTGTTAAGTATGCCTAAAGAGTGTATGTCCCCATTATACCCCGCGATTATTAACGTCCCCGTCTTATACACTGTTCCCCTATGATTCGTTTTGTAGATTCTGCCTTCATAATAATTATGCGTTTCTTTGTTTGTTGTTGTGTCGTGTCATTTTCGTTGTTATGGGTACATGCCTGAAATAAAATACTATTTTTATTTATTTATTTTATTTTATTTATGTCATCATGCTGGTAAATCTAGGAAGTTGGCATCTACGTACACGGAACATCTACGTAACAGGACTATACCGTGGGTTCCTTGAATGTCCATTACCGGGCTCAACTTAAAAACACTCTTTTTTAAGCAGAGGCCTTATCATGAGTTTTCACTTATTGTGACGTAAACTGGAACTTTGACATTTAATTTCAAGGAAAAAATTAGTTCCTTCTTCGTACACCAGAGGCGCTGTTCCATTTTTCCATATAAGAAACGCTGTCAATACTGGAAAGACGCTGTAAAGTAAAATAGTGAAAACTCGTGATAAGGGCTTCCTTGTGTAAAACCTAAGCGACTAAGGATACCTCTTCATGTATGGCAATAAGAGAAAGTTTACATAATCTATTCAGTTATACATACTAATAATAATCAGGAAAGCTAAATAAGAGATAGATGGATTGTGTGAAAACGATATTATGAAAGAAAAAGGAGTAAATGATGCTGTGAAGTCTGACAGAGGAGAATGTGAAAAATGGTGATGTGAGTACCTACGTATTTCGGGACCACTAATTCTAATTTTAAAACCAAGTTTTCTTAGGGAAGGAAAAAAGGCGGAAAACAATCCAAGCTATATAGGTATTGATTACATGTGTCAAAGTAGAATAATCAGGAAATAATAACTATTATTTTAAGTATGTACCTACTGATAAAATACTTCTTCTTTTCCCGGTGTCCAAACAGCACAAGTGTAGAATGAATGACACTCATCAAAAAAAGTTTTTGATCACTAGCATAAGCTGATACTTTTTTTACAGCCATACAATTGAATTATTTTATATTCTAAATCATAATTAAATCTACCGTATCAGTACCGATTTTTCAAAGTGATCGCAAACTTTTTTGTTCTGGCCATTTCTTTATTTTTTAAAGAGGTTTTCGCCAATACTTAACACTCTGTAAGTACAAAATAAAATATTGATTCATAAAAGATAACTTAATAAAAGTGTTTGTGTGTTGCGCATCGTGTCGCAATTTCGAATCCCGCACGGAACAAATATTTGTCTGACCTACAAGTAGTTGTTTCGGGTCTGGGTGTTTATGTATGTGTTTATATAATGTAGTTTCTATGTTTGTAAACGCACCCACGATACAGGAAAAAATTCCTATTGTAGGGCAAAGTTTAAAAAAAAAGAATCCTAAGACATTGCCGTGAAAACAAGCCTTTATACGCTAAAGGATTGAGGAGACATGTGGTAACTATAATATCCACTCATAATACCTACCTCCCCTCTATAACTGTAAGTCCACTCCAGCACAGAAACATTTCAAAAGCTTCAACAAAAAGATAAAAACTATTTATGTTCCTTATACGCGATATCAAAGTGCCGATAGCAGTTTTATAGCTTAGTCGGTGACAAACAGATAGTTCCAAGGTAAACAGTTATTGATCATCGGTAAAATTTGTTATGACTACCCTCTTAGTGGCCCTTGGGTTCGTAGAAAGTTTTAAAAGCAAGTATTGTTGTTTTTAACGGGCAAATTTAAAACAACAAAACTTAGCCTGTTCATAGGCTAAGTTTTCTTATTTATACAAAAAAGATAATGTTTTCCGACAACTGGGGCAATGAGACATAATGTTTTCATGCTATGTAATGCATAATCGCGATCACACAGGCTCAATGCTAGTCTATAGATGTTCAATGATTTCATATTTTTGGCTCCAGCACATGTCTTTTTACCGACTTCAAAAAAAAGGAGGTTATCAATTCGACCCGTATGTATGTAATATTATCAGAACTGCCCAGTTTTCATATATGTTAGTCTATATCAGCGTCTGAACAAATGTGCCAAATTTCACAAGTGTATGTATGTATGTTTTTATGTTTGTGCACGCATATCTCCGGAACTACAAGTTCGATTTAAGTAATTCTTTTTTTTTTGTTGCATTAGGTATTGTTCAACTTAGGGTACACTGCAAGTTTCATCAAAATCGGTTAAGTAGTTTTAGAGATATGGATTTTTTTATGTTGTGACGGATTACAAGATTAGTGCATTTATGTAAGAAAATTTTGTATTTTACAAGAATTTGGGTTGACTATTTAATAAATAAACTAAAAAGGGTAAAATAAAAACATTTTCAAAAAAGTAACCGACTTCAAAAACAACAACAAAACAAAAAAGGGTGAAATAACCTAATTAATAACTTCTTTCGGAAGTCGGTGGCTAAAAATCAATGAAATAATAAATAAAAAAAAAATAAAGCCACCGACATCCGAAAGAAGTTATTAATTAGGTTATTTCACCCTTTTTAGTTTTGTTGTTGTTTTTGAAGTCGGTTACTTTTTTGAAAAAGTTTTTTTCCTCACGATGCTTTTCTTCACCCTCTTGAGAAAAAGTGGTGATGAAATAAATGATAGGTACTAAAGTCCAAATGGTAATCGATGAGCGTATTTTCAACAATTTCATTTTTTGTTAGTTTCAGGTACAAAATATTTAAAACGACTCAATTTTACACACACAACTCTAACATAGTCTAGAAACTAATGCTATCAACATAAATAATAATGATAAAAAGCTCCGTAAATCGCAACGAAACATTGATAACAATCGGCTGGATTTATACCGTATAGATAAGAGCCCAGTAGATAAAGCGCTTTCTATGTAGGTAGTTCGCTTTGTATTTTTATAGGAACAGCTTGAAAGCGCTTTTTAAAGCTGGAAGCGCGATAAGAGTTTGATGTTATCATTGTTTTTAAGTATTAAGTCCAGTGTTAGTGTTGGGAGTTTGAAAAAGGGTGTTATAGTATATTGTTATTTAAATTTTACTGTTTTATTTATTTACTTGAGAAAAAGTTGATAATTTTATCAGTTGAAAAGTAGTTGCAGTATTGGTTTTGTGGAATAACGATCTACCACAGACTGGAAATTGGATAAATGTCTTCTTCAAATCAAAAGCATTGATTTCAAGTAGACCAGTTACAGGCACTTTTTTAAATACTAAAACGTTATGGTGCTACAGTCCCAGTCACAAGACATAAAAACTGTGAAAGTACCGTAGATGCCCATTCCAAGAAGTAGATCTCTATGGAGAAGAACGGGCAAGAAACTCCATGGACACTCTTTTTAGATCGCCAAAATTATAACAAAATCTTTGTTACATCATTCATTTTGAGATGGTACATTATGTGAGAAAGATGTAGCAAGTTAAAAGTGTCCACAGTAAAAATAACTCCTTCCACTTTTCGCGATACTGATGAGCGTCCTCCTTCCAATTCGTACTAAAACCTGTCCAGTTCCTCACGCCATCTCCTACATGGCCTGCCACGACCGCGCCTCGCTGTCTCAGATTTAATTGGTACCTAAAACTGAATTACTACTGTCCTTGAGTCCTAGCCACATTGGTAGCTCGAACTTGTGCTGACAGTGTTGGAACACTATTTAAAATGTATTTTTTAAGAAATATACTTCATCAGCCTATAATTTTCCCACTGCTGGATCCACCACGGGGGCCCAGTGCGGATTGGTAAATGTCATGTGTCTTCAAGTTTTTGCTTCTAGGACATGCCTGATTCCGATGTTTTCCTTCACCGTTTTGAGAAGAGCAGTAATGAAAATAAATTATACAAAGAAATGAGCCTCGGGGTGCTAAGACAGGAAACCTCCACGTGCGCCCGTGGACTGGAGTTCCCTCTCGGATACGTCCGGGGGGAAGACCAGTTTTTCGGGACGGTGCAGCGGTGCACCCTGGGATGCGGGCAAAAACTCTTCCCTAGGCACTGTGTGCCTAAGGGGTCTCTTTGCCCGTATGCGAATAGCCTGTCGTGTGGACGCTCCAACGCGTGTCCCTCTGATTAGCAGAGCACAGCGACGTAGCGGGCTTGCGGACGGTGAGTAATGGGTAGCTCGCCATCCGACCAAGGACCAAGCCCGGGTCGGTGGCGCGTCGTGTCGTGTTTCGCGCGTACCTTCGGGGAGTTGTCAGCAAAGTGACGGGGCCCCTTATGGGGCCAAATGCCTGCTGGGTCTCGGGTTTTTCTTAACACAGGATACCGTGGCCCCGGAACGTAAAGGGCATCCGAAGGAACACGGGTGGATTTGAGTCAGTAAGAGTCTGACAGTCCCTTCCGCTCCACCCAGGGCGGGAGGACTCATTTGATGATTTTATCACCTAAAAAAAAAGTTATGAGCCTCACACTGGGTTCAAATCCAAGATATACGAGTCTTGGATTTGACATATATACGTCAGATACCACGGGGTCACCACTACACTTGAAGAAATATTTAAAAATATATAAAGTATACCTAAATAACACACAGACAACTTTAAAACAAAAAAAAATATCCACAAATACAAAAAATTCTCTCAAAAGCCTAAAACAAATACATCTATCAAATCGAAACAAAATACAATACAAAATTGAAGTCAACTTCAAGAAATAACGAAACGTCCTTGATAAGAATTTATATACGGGAGCGATAAGGCTGGGCGGGCGGGCGATAAGCAGCCGCGGGCGGTGATAACGCGCCGCCCGCCCTACAGATGTTATCTGTGATTAAATAGCTCGCCTTATCAGTAGCGGGAGTCGACGATCTTGGGCAGTACAGAGTAGTTTTGGAAGATAGAAGTGTTAATGTGACTTTATTATTGGGAAGTAATATGGAGATTAATTTAAAAGAAAAATCTATCATGGACTGTTAAATTACCCTTCACTGTTATAAAAAATGATGAAATTGTAATGTCTCTTTATTGAGAGATTGTTAAACCAGATATTGTTTTAATTATAATTAGGAAAGTGAAGTAAATAGGTAACTTATAGGCAAGCGTGCATCACCGTCAATCACATCTTTTCTTAAGAGCGCATATTCTGAAAGTTGGCAACGTCGCAAATAGTTGTCAAATATTAACAAGTTTTAATTAATTTAGCAATGTTACTGTATGGAAATAAGAAATATGGCTCTGTAGTGCACTAAAACATTGATATAGGAATGCAATTAAAACACATAATTTGATGTTGTAACCGTTTGAGGTGTAAAAAAAGAATTTGAAAGGTTTCCAAATACTTTTTATACATCTAAAACTATATATTCGGTGTTACGATATTAATTATTGCATTCCCTAATCAATGTTTTAGTGCACTACAGAGCCATATTTCTTATTTTCATATAGTAAAACCAAATTAATTTAAACTTGTAAATATTTGACAGCTATTTGCGACGTTGCCAACTTTCTGGTTATGCGCCCTTAACATCGAGGGGGGCTGGTCGCGGGACATACGTATGGTCGCGGGACATACGTATACCGCGACTCCGGTACGCAAAAGGGCTACCGAAGGACACCGTGGATTTTAGTCAGTACAAGTCTGACAGTCCCTCCCGCCCTGCCCGGGGCTGGGAGGACACATTTGATGATTTTACCACGAAAAAAAAACATCGAGGGGGTGAGTTACCTAGTGGTCAAACGCGAACCTATGTAAAAAAGGTGTTATCTGGTAATTAATAAAGATTCGATAAGGTAAAAGTTTAAGCAACCTACCTAATAACTGAGAATTTTTACCTTCTGAAAAGGAACAGGGTGATTTTTCAGTCAGTAAGGGTCTGCCAGACCCTTCTGCTCAATACAGGGCGAAAGGACTTATTTGTAATCTGACAATAAAAAATAAATAGTTGCTTACTTCTTGACTTAATCCCAGTATTATTAATCAAGAGTAGTGTTTAATCTATTTGCCTATATTGATTAAACCAATTAGATGTACCTCCTTTAACCTTAAAATTTTTATCGATCACCCCCAAATCACCCCGCAACCTCTACCCAGAACTACTCTACACAAAATATGAATACGCAGCGTTGTCGGTACGAATCCGTCAAACAGATGAGATAAGACGGACGTGAACTTTTGCTGTGTTTGTAACGTACCACCCCTCTTCACCCCTAGTCTTTCACCCCCTCGGTGCCCCCTTCACCCCTCGACACTTACATATATTCAGAAGTTTGTGTGTGTGATAATAATGTCTAGAAGTACTTTGCTTTTCAAATAAAAATAAGTTTTAGGTTTGTTAATCTGTGTTGGAAGTGTTTGGTGATTTTTTGAAGTCTATTCGGTGTTTTGGGGTGCTAGTATAGGTTGAGTATATTAGTCACTATTAAACTGTCTGTGTGTGTGTGGTTTTGTACCTGTATTTCGACAACAATTTTGAGAGAATTATGTTTTTCTGTAAAGATCTGTCCCACCATTGTTCAAGAGAAGCCCTCCACTTCTTACATCTTTCAGAAGCTCGCGTGTTTTACCTCTAGTTTAAATGTAACCTAACCAGGTTTACAAACACAACACTCAGACAAGGAATAACTACTCATAGATCATACAAAATAAATATGTTTTCCTTGCGTGAAATGAAACGAACTTGCGACACCGACGAAAAACGCACACAACAGGAGAAATTCCGCGTCTGGGACGACGTTTTTTTAAAATGACGTTCAATATGCCGTCAAAAAAAAATGCCCAAGAGGCTGTACAATTTTACTGACAAGTTAAGTAGGTACCTAATTTTACATTTCCTAAAATAAAATACCATAATTATCTTTGAGAAGAACTATCTTAATATCAGTTTGTAGTTTTAAATTTGAATTCACCACTAACCTGTTTTTTTTTTCAATTGCCTCTAAACTCGACCGGTCACTTACTTGTGCAGAACATAATGGCATCAGATGGCCTACTTACCTGCAAGAAAAAAGCGAAATTAAATTACATTATAATATCATTACGAGGTGACGGGGGGTTGACCTGCGATTGACCTGATAGCTGGAAGTTATAAGCGGGAGCGGCGATGGTAGCGGATTTAGAATTAAGTGTCTGTTTATAGTCTTAGTTCTGAAGTTCGGTTTCGCTAGTTGTTTTCATGATCAATTTCGAGGAAATAAACATTAAGACCCTTCATCATTGGAACTGGTCCTAACTTAATTGGATTGCCTTGGGCGACCGAAGCCACGGAAAATCTATTTTTTATCTCGTTATTAATTTTCGAGTTGTAGCGGGTAACCGTTGGCAACAGCTAGTTATTTATAAGACTTTATTCTCGATCTCCGAAAACTTGAATCAACAATGACAACCAACAAGAAAGCGCTGCAATGAGGTTTCATTGCAGCACTTTCTCTTTCAGAATACCAGATACCGGTTAGGTAAGTACATGATATATTTTTTTGATCCACAACAATTTAGTTTATCAACTATTCATTTTAACAGACTTCTTATAACAACAACAAACTTCATGAAAGAAAAACATCGTGAAGTAACTTCGAAGTAAGAAAAATGTTTGATATCTATCAACCGCACTCCCATTCAACGAGAAGACGTCTTTCTCAGAAGTGATTTTCTGATTGTTTTTCAAAATCAACTAGCCCGCTTCAGTTTATGCCTCACACCACCTCCCCCCATATTAGCGCACAAAGTTTATACGTATGCACTGTTGAAAAAAATCTGCGGTATTATGCAAAGCAGCATTATCGCTCCATCTAGAGTGGACTGCACACGCGGTCTAGCATGTTCTGTGTTCAAGAACATGGCTCAGCCGGCTTTTTGTGCAAATGTGTTATTGATTGTAGGCTTAGCTCCGCACAACTAGGCTTTCATTGATAACTCTGCTCTGGAGTGTAAGTGTGGTGCTGCTCCACAAACGATGAGGCACTTGTAGCGTTACGCCACCTATAGGGGTAGAGCAGGGGTCTAACGCCGTCCACCGAGATGCTGCTACCAAGGATGCTATGCCAAGGATGCCGTCGAAGTTAGCGGCCACGAAGGCAAGGCCGGCTATGATGTCCACCGAGACACCACACACATCGTCCTCCGAGAGGAAGCTGGAGAGGTTGCTGGACTTGGAGCTGTCGTACTGGTTGTGTAGAAGTTTAAAAAAAACACAACGGAGTTTAACAAGTACTTAGTTTATTGTAAAATGAGAAAATAAAGTAACACTACAGCACATGCTGTCGGAGCCGTGGCAAAAATTGAAGTACTAGAAAATAATTGAAGGTGACGCAATGACACATTGAAAATTCGAAACATGAATTTTTTTAAAAATATTAAAACAATAAAAAGAACTTAAAGTAAAGAGGTTGAAGGAACAGAAGAGGTTGGATACCTCTCTGTTACATACTTATTATCATGCCCTGCGTGCCCTGCCGACTGTTCGTTACAGGAGCTGATGGACTTTTCGGAGAGCGCTAAACTCGTGGCCCAATTCTGGGCAGAGTCAATTTAGATTGTCATTGACACGATAAGAAGAAGAAGCTAGGCTGTTTTAGTTGATATGTGTTTTTGTGATGAGAAAAATATTGAGGGCACATGCTGTGATACTCTTTTGTTGCTTATTTTTATTTTATGCATTTTTCTAAAAAACACTGCTGGCTGGACCATCAAAATAAAAGTTCACCCTGTTCCTTCGGTAGCCCTTTGCGTTTCAGGGCTACGTTATCCTGCCTAGATAGTACTGCGTCTCTTTAGACAATTCTGCGGCCCGAAATGGACCTTTTGCCATTGAAATGAGAACGTAGGACTTCAAATAATGACGTAACTAACTGTTGTGTTTAGATAATAACCCGCTTAATGCGAATACGATAAGGTATCAATTGGTTTTTTTACGAAATTATTCAGCTCACGTCATCCAACGTACCCTTTACGGTTTTCTACTATCTCCCATTTTCAAACCCACTAATCGTACTAACGTTTTCAATAATTACAAAAATAAAACCTTGTGTACACAGCAATAACACGACCACCACAATCGCAGCACCCCTAGGCGGCGGTATCGGCCGGCCGCGCGGCCAAAACTCACGTTATCACGGTCACTTTTCACGTTTTTCACCAATCCAACCGCGCCAGAATAGGACGGTGCCAGATCTCGCGATATGAGCTTTATTGAAGCGGCTTATATAACTTTGTCTAGTTATAATTGTGGGCTTTTTATTTTGTTTTGGGTTGTTCTGATTTCATATGAGATCAGCAGAAAACTTAAAAAATATGGATGAAGCTAACTGGGTTATTTGCTCATCATGAAAGGGTTCATTGTCAACCTTCAAAAGGTGACTGGGATCTAGTATAGATGGTATAGACTAGGCTCTGAAGACGGAGATGATGATGATGAACATCTGATCTGATGATCAGATGTTTTTGAAGCCAAGAAATAACTTATATGAAGCGAAAAGAAAAAAACATGATTAAATACCACTTTCCTCAAACAAATAAAAATATAAAGCCAAGGTTTTAAAATTCAGCCTTGTTTTAATTGCCACAGGTGCGATACCAAAACACTATCGCTTGGCTTCGATCCTTCATGTTATAAACCGATATTTATTTGCTTTAGAAACATCTGCTGTTTCATACAAAAGCATTTTTTTTACACTACACTTTCAAATGGAACAACTGATCACCCATCCATTTTATCTTAATATTTTTTTCTATCTGAACCTCATGTTTTTATGTGTGTGTTAAAATCGTCAAATGTGTCCCCCTCCCTGGTTGGAGAAGTACTTGTCAAACTTACAATTAAAAATTCACTCAGTGTTTTCGACTACCATGTGCATTCCAGCTTCGGGGCCCCGGTGCCTTCCACTCCACCCTGGGTGGGAGGGAACTCATTTGATCATTTAACTACTTCAAAAATGTTTACGAAATTGATGGTCATCAATCTACTGAAGTACTGACCGACCCTGGCAAGCGTAGCTTGATGGCGCGGTTGTCGTAGTCATCATCATCATCATCATCATCTCAGCCATAGGACGTCCACTGCTGAACATAGGCCTCCCCTTTAGATCTCCACATATACCGGTTGGAAGCGACCTGCATCCAGCGTCTTCCGGCGACCTTGTCGTAGTGACGTTGTCGTAGTGGCCGGGTTCGATTCCCGCACGGAACAAATGTTTGTATGACTACAAGTATATAGTTGTTACTAGTCTGGGCGTTTGTGTATGTGAGTTTATAATTATGTTTGTAAACGCACCCAGAAGAAATTCTTAGTATGGGACAACGTTGCCCCGAAAATAATTTGAAGATCAATTCACCAAGTATATTTAACTTGCGGGCATGCGGGCGGCGAGTACTCGTAATGGGCGACTTGATAATCATGGACCATGGCAGGGTCGACGGTACGTTGTGTTCCTCGCGCGCCTCAAAGAGCGCCGAGGGCTGAAGCCTGCCGGGGTCGCGGGACTAAACAGCTACCGTGACCCCGGAACGTAAAGGACACCGTGGATTTTAGTCAATACGAGTCTGACAGTCCCTCCCGCCCTGCCCGGGGTGGGAGGACTCATTTGATGATTTTACCACTCAAAAAAAAAGTATATTTAACTTTTCAGGAAAACAACCGTGTCTTTATAAAATGTTTTAGTCTATAAAGCCAAGGTTTTCAAATTCAGCCTCGTTTTAATTGCCACAGGTGCGATACGACTATCGCTTGCCTTCGATCCTGCTGCTCATTAACCGATAATTATTCACTTAGTTAACAATGCCGTACGTGATAACCGCTGAGCTGATAACAGCACGTGTATGTTCAGTAATTCGTTTTATTGTAAAGAGTATGGTAAAGGAACGTATGTAATTGTGGTGGTGGTATCTTTTTGGATGATTTTGATATCAAGCACTATATTCAGAGCGGGCATATTTTTTTTGTTATCGTCACGATTACACGAAATAAAGACAAATTGAGGTAGATTGATGTGCTGGCGTCTTTAGGTTTAACCTGAAGACGTCTTCAATACAAGACAACAATACCTATTTTTTTTCAAAGCCTTAAAGGGAATTGTTTTAAAATATCAGTAGCAAAAGTTCACTACCTACTGCATCAATGTAATGACATCAAGACTTTTTCTATATTTTAATAATATGTTGATCTCGAAGAGTGTAACCAAAGGAGGTTAATACTCGTATTTAAGAGGACTTCCATTTTATAGCACATTTTTTCAAAAACAACCCTTTTACTTTTACACCTCCCTTGCCAAAAATCTAAACATTTCTTCCACAATTCATGGAAAACTGCATAATTATTGTAATTTTTGTTTATTTCTTAAAAGGACAATTTGAATATCTATGCAGGACTTGACTTGCTGAGTAACCAAAACAATTTTGTTTTTGTATCAAAACGACAACAACCCCTTAACACAGTATCATCTCAACAATAACCCTTTTACACCCCCCTTACCAAACATCTAAACATTTCTTCCACATTCAATGGAAAACTGCATAAAAATTGTAATTTTAGTTTATTTCTTAAAAGGACAATAAAATTAATACCTATGCAGGAGTTGACTTTCCGAGTAACCAATACAATTATGTCTTTGTATCAAAACGACTACCACCCCTTAACACACAACATCATCTCAACAACAACCCTTTTACACCCCCCTTACCAAAAATCTAAACACTCCTACAGTTAGTGGAAAACTGTGCAAAATCTCGCAAGTATGGCTCGTATTAACTTACACATGAAATATATTCAATCTGCGACTTTGCGATAAGGCCCGCCACCCAACATCCCTAGGGGGGGAGGTCCCCCTCTGAAGCTAAGCCGGATGCGAGGATGATTTTTGACGGTCACTGCGTATGTGATTTTTTATTTTGTTTTTTTTTCTGTGGTTGGTGGGTGTATTTTTTTTTAAGTTTTGGGTGATCTTGAAGTGGCACAATAATGATTTTAATTATTCAGAGTTCAGAGAGATTTTAAAAGTAGCAAAAAAATCGAGCAAATTGTCTGATGAAAAGTTCTTAAAGCGAGGCAAGAAAATTATGGAAAACTCGGTGAGAAAGTTATTAATGGTTTAGTAACAATGACGCGTTTACTTAATTGAGCCGTGGCCTAACTGATCAACTTGGTATTTCATTGAATGATTTTAGACATAAAACTTCTTGTTGAATGTCTATAGCTAGAAGTGCGATTGTGGACCGCAAGAATACTTTGAAGCTATAAGCCAAATCTTTGCCAACACCACAATTGCCAACTACAACCCACTAAAACCCTTATCACCCCAACAAAAACTTCTCACTTCATTACTTTAAACTCACGAGCGTCACTATCCAGTAGCCAGTATAACGGAGAGGTGGCAACCCTGGATCGCGATAATAAAATTATTATTATTCGTACTATCAGAGCCGCCACCCGGCGATGTTATCGCTGCTATCTCGAAGCGCCAAGCGACGCTTCACCCCCTTCTGTGAGGAGTAGGGGTGTGAAAGGGATGTATCGATAGTGTGGTTAATTTGTTCTTTTTTTATTGGTGTGGGTACGTTGCTGGTTTATTGATAATGGAGTTCATACTGATTATATTTTTAAAAATCACTGCCTTTTTCTGATCTTTTGCTTTGTGAGTTGTGGTCAATTGGTCATTTACTTATTATGTTATTCAATTAAATCACAGATATAATTAAAGGCTTTTAAAATCGTTTTTTAGCTTAGTTAATTCAGAATTGTGTCTTATAAATTGAGAACAAGTTAAAAGTATTAAAATCTTAGGTCCCGTTGAAACATCGACAGCACAGCCACACCCCAGCACAAGTCTTACAAACAAACGCTATCGATATCAGCCCGTCACTAGGGGTGTAACCTGCCTTATTCCGGATAAGAATAAATACAGTGGTTCGCCGGCGGAATGTGCTAATACATCCTTATCGACTGACGCCCCTACACAGACGGGTTTATTTGTGCCATAGCACAAGGACTTTTAATTGGGATTTGTTTTCGTGTTGAAATGATATGTGAGAAAAGTTGAGAAATTGGCAGTATTTAAAAAAGTAAAGGATGAAGTGTGGATTTGAGAAGATTATTAGTGTCACGATCAGTGTAGGGGTGACAGATATGCGGGATTATCTAGACAGGTAACCAACCATTGCTAACATCGTGGATTTTAGTCAGTACGAGTCTGACGATCCCTTCCGCTCCACCCAGGGGTGAAGTTTGCATTTAAGAAGATCATCAGAATCAAGATTAGTCTAGCGGTGGGTGACTAGCTGTCCGACCATGGACCATGCCCGGGTCGACGGCGCGTTGTGTTCCTCGCGCGCCTCAAAGAGTGTCAGAATAAAGACGGGGCTCCCCTTTAGAGGGCCAAAGCCTGCCGGGGTCGCGGGACTTATCGAATTACCGTGACCCTAGAACGTAAAGGGCTATTGAAGGACACCGTGGGTTTTAGTCAGTACGAGTCTGACAGTCCCTCCCACCCTCATTTGATGATTTTACCACGATAAAAAAAGGGTGATAAATTATTTAGTAGTGTATTGTTTGTGGTATTCTGGGAAATCAGTATAGCCATTAAGCCTCGAGCAGACACAAACGATTAATCGCGCGGGGCGACTTGTCGCGGTCCATTCGCAGTACATTTAGAGTGGAAATTAGCTTGGCTCGTTGTCGCAGCGCGATTAATCGCGTGTGTCTGTTCGAGCCTTTACTCGTGCTGATTTTCTTATTTTTTTTTACCAATACTTCTCATAAAAAGGGCATGTATTAGTATTAACTTGCTACAGGTTGTATTATGATGTAGTCCTACGAACCAACGCACTTGTTCGTCGCATTTCTTGGTCAAAATCAGTCTGTCTCCTTTTCGTATAAAACTGTGGCCACACTCTTGTGTTGCCAAAGGTCCTTAGACTAATACAGAGTAGTAAATAATACATTTGGAAATACCATTACCTACTAAAGGCTTCACGATTTAAAACGCACAAAATTTCAATTAATATATTTGACAGTAATCGATATGTAACGCGGAAACGATACTCGATAAAAATACTTTTTCAAAAAAAAATGTAACCGCCTTCAAAAACAACCATAAAAAACGGTAAAAAAACCTACAAAATAACTTTTCTTTCGGAAGTCGGTGTCTTTGTTTTCTTTTTTTCATTGTCTTTTTTTTGCCACCGACTTCCGAAAGAAAAGTTATTTTGTAGGTTTTTTTACCGTTTTTTATGGTTGTTTTTGAAGGCGGTTACATTTTTTTTTGAAAAAGTTTTTATTTTACTCTTTTTAGTTTAAATATTCAACCCGAATTCTTGTCAAATACAACATGTGCACTAGAATTTTGTAATCCATAACACCGGTAATAACATCCCTCATGTACACAATAAGCTAATAAAATTCCCTATCTCACACTAAAAACTACTGAACCGATTTTGATGAAACTTGCAATATTCCCTAAGTTAAATGATACCAAGTACAACAAAAAAAGAATTACTTAAATCGGACTTGTAGTTCCAGAGATATGCGAACTCAAACTAAATCAGTCGATGCCTACTCCTTACTATTAAGGAGTTCTACCTTCCATCATCAGCTCAGCTACATGAAATTATGATTACCATACGCAAGTACTTAAATTACTTCATAAAATTTGCGAAAAACGGTATGTCGGCCTGTAAAATTCGAGGGTTGCCCTCGATTTCTCCAGGATCCAATCATCAGATCCCAACTTGGTGACTATGGGACCACCTCAGAAGTACCTCCTTTCGAACAAAAAAAGAGTTTTAAAAATCGGTCCACAATTGGCGGAGTAATCGCGTAACAAATATACAAAAAAAAAAAAACAAAAAAAAAACATACCGTCGAATTGATAACCTCCTCCTTTTTGAAGTCGGTTAAAAACAAAAGGAGTTGATTCGAGGTCGAGTCGGTTTCCTGGTGCGATACTCAACTCTGTCCTCGTGGTGTCCTCTGATAGTAGTCATGTTACTGATGTTTTAACTTAGAGGTTTTAAGTGATAACAAGTAACTTTAATGCTGTATAAATTAATGGGTGTGTGATTAAGTGGGCTACATTCCGTTTTATCACTTTCTCGTTTCAACAACTAAACAAAATAGTGGCAAAACGGAACTTTCGTTATACACGAAAGTTCCGTATTGTCACTTTTTTTAATTTTCATACATTCCCGAGTCCCGTTTCGAGAATTTTTTACTTGGCGTACAGGTAGGACCAAAGAAAAACTACTTTTCACTTACGCCATTTTCTAAATAAAATTCTAATTGACTTATTTTTTCTTGAAAAAATCAAGAAGGAAAGCAGTCAATGATTTCTCTTTTTTTTGTCCAAAACCAAGATGATTTTTTATGTGTTTTCCCATAATGTGAGTTTGTTATCTTCTCAAATTAAAAATTACATTAATTGAAATAAAAGTCAATGCGTCAAAAAGCGTAATCATCATCGTAGAACTAACGGAATAAATGGAGATTTTTTTCCCAGTTGTGTGCCGTTGTGGGGTTATTCGTGTAATATCGTGATTTGCAAAGCCTTAATAAGCTTAAATGCTAAAGATCTTTATAATTTATTAATTTAAAAAAAAGAAAAGAATCCCTAGTTTGTTCTTAAAATATTTTTCACAATTACCTAAAAAATCTCATAAATTACCATCAAATAAGGTTTATTGTAAATTAAATGATAAATAGGACACCTGAATTAATAACACATATGATATGGGTGTCTTGTGATGTGGGTCTGAAGGTATGTTATATATTTTTACAGCCTTGTTTGTTGGTGATAATTAAATTGATCGTATCTAGGCCTGGACGGGGGCGATAAACTCTGTTTGTGGCGTGTACACACGGCTCCACATCAAGTTATACAAGACCAGTTTATTTTGGCCTCGCTTTTGTATGGTCTATCCTAATAATGAACGGTCAACTTAAACTGGATTTCATGACTTGATTTGTAGACTTGTGTACCTACCTCTACGTGGCTACTATTGGGTTGATGTGTTTTTGCTTCAAGTGATCTGAATTATGATTTATTAGAAGGCTATAAAATAAAATAAGAAAATAGAATGATTAAATCCATCTATCAGTTAAAAATAGAAAAGTACAACAAAAAAGTGTAAAAAATTTTTTTTCGGAAGAAGGCGTTTTTGTTTTTTTTTATTTAATTTACTTTTACCACCGAGATTCCAAAGAAAAAAATATATTTTATACATTTATACACCGTGTTCCGGACGATATACATAAACTTCGACCAGATGTTCAAACCACGGAAGTAAGCATTTTTCATTATGGACACATTAATAAATTCTTATTTTTTATTTTTTGTTAATTTTCATACAAACTAAATACCTAGACGTAAATAACCCGATATGCATGCCTCTTTATCCGAATTGGCAACGTCGTATTTTCATTCATAACATTTGGCGGGCTGAAACAAATGAAATTCAAATAGTATTTGCACTAAGCGGCAACATAGGCCAAATTAAGATACTTTCTCACTGCATAGCTCAATTAAATTTCATTAAATGAAATTACAAATACACACATCAAAAGTGTCTAGGGATCAACATATATTTTTGCAATAACTTTTCTCCTGATTGATATTAATTAAAATTTTCTTTAAGGATTCATCAAATAAAGTGTTTTCGTTTGTCACAGTAACGATAAACCAAGTCACCTTTGCATTAATAAAGAAATTTGCCATTTTCCTAATAAAGGGATTTTTGACATTTGAACCACTAACACAAAAGTTCGAAAAAAAGACTGAAATAACAGTTTTCTTTAAAATTTTATTGGGTAACTTAAACAATTAATAATCCGTGTTTCTACCGCGAACACTAACAACACAAGAACATCGGTTTGGCATACTCAAAATGAGTTCATCCAAATCACGCTGTGGAATGGCCGCCCATGTTCGTTGCAACAACAAAAAAAGGTCTTCTTGCGACTGGATACCCTCCATATTCGGCAGAGCTCTTCTCTGTAGCATATCCCATGCATGCTCAATCGGATTCAAGTCTGGCGACTGAGCAGGCCAGGGCAGGACATTGATGTTAGCTGCGGCGAGACTCTGTCTTACAACTCTTGCGGTGTGCGGTCGTGCATTATCATGCATTAACTGAAATAAGGGACCGATTTACACTTGTAGAGGAACGATGACGTCTGATACAATCGTCTCAGCATAAATTTGAGCGTTGAGGTTGCCTCTGATCCAAATCAACTCAGTTCTTCCGCCGATCCAAATACCCGCCCATACCATGATGGTTCCACCACTATAAGGATGGACTTCCTGGCAGGATTTTAATCGCTGTTGGCGTCCAGGGGTTCTCCAGTGTCGTATACGTCTTGTATCCGGTCTCATACCGAAACGAGACTCATCAGAAAAGCACACGAAACGCCATTGTTCTTCTGCCCAATTTCTGTGTTCAAGAGCCCATTGATATCGAATCCTACGATTGT
This sequence comes from Agrotis exclamationis, assembly GCA_950005045.1. Taxonomy (NCBI): domain Eukaryota; kingdom Metazoa; phylum Arthropoda; class Insecta; order Lepidoptera; family Noctuidae; genus Agrotis; species Agrotis exclamationis. The sequence continues at coordinate 3,261,181 of OX465421.1, forward strand.
GCATTGCTATAGGTGGTACCCGTAGCGGTCTTCGGGAATGAAGATTCACTTCATGCAAGCGGTTTCTGACTGTTTGGTCGCTAATTAAGTTCCCTGAAGAGTGATGAAGCCTCACGGCTAACATCATGGCGGTTATTGTTGGAGCTCTTCGAGTTAAGATTTGAATGTATCGGTCTTGTCTCCGTGTGGTGCAGCGATACCGTCCTCCATGGCGCTCAGCCACGGTACCAGTGCTTCGGTAACGTGTCCAAAGTCGACTGATTCACACTCTGACTTGTATTCAGAGCTAAAGCCACAGTACGTTGCCGGGAACCAGCTTCTATCATTCCCACGGCTCTGAGCATTTCTTCCCTGCTTAAATGACGTCGCCGCTCCATAATAACGTTGGTTTTAATCAGTAGTAGGGAAACAGTAGCACTAATAATGTCTTCAATGCGTTGTATGTTTTTATAGGGAAAATATTGACAGCTGATTTTCATATTTTACTCGAATTTGATTCACAGTTCCTGATTCAAATTATGAAATGCACCAAAAAGGATCCATATAAATTTATAAAATCATAAATTTATTACAAAGCCACATCTCAATCTCAAGAAATCCGCATAAAAATGCTTGATCCCTAGACACTTTTGATGTGTGTATCTTTGTAACGAAGCCTTTTTAAGTACTACTTCCTTTGTTGGATTTGATTTGTAAAAGCCATAGAAGTATTTGCTAAAGTTTATGGATAACGTGAAGAACACGGTGTATATGTGTTTGTTTTTTGTAAATAAACAAAATTTGCAATACATTTTTAACTACCTATCCAACATATTGAAATACTCCTATATAGTTGACTTAATGGCTTTCAACTTGACCAAACACAAAAGAAACTTCTTCAATTATAATTTGAATTTTTTAGCAAAAATTGAGAAATAATTTATGCTCTACCTTAAAAACGATCAAAATCGATCCACAACCAACAATCGATAAAAAATCAACAAAACTAAAACGTACAACAGACATCTAACAACGAAATTACCTGATAATACATCTAGTCTTGCAAACACAACCAAATACCGACCTTACTTCTTTATTATACCATCCATATCACCTTGTCAGGATACCATAGTCATCTCCAAAGTCAACTTATTTTAATCCGAACCTTATATGGTCTGACATACAGTTTATTTCAAGTTGTAGGAATCATTTTGCCTGTTGCTTCGCCGGATATTGCTCGCTCTATCACCTCCCCAGCGCCCTCTAGTGAGAATTACCTTGTAATTCGCCAAATTACCCGCTGGTTCTTGTAATTAAGGGGAATGCTCCAACCAGCCCGCGAAATTCAAAATTTCTTGGGTTTTTTGCAATTTGCAGGTCAGTGCTAGGTTGTATGTTGATTAAAATAATGATCGCGCTTGTAAGACGTATGTAGTTACAGAACTATAATCAACAAAATCATCAATATAACGCTCTAAGTTCATAAAACTTCAGGAATGACTTTTTATGTTATTTTTTTGTTCCTGAAGCTTTATGAACTTGGAGGGTTGTATTGGTGATTTCGATGATAATAATTCTGTAACTACATACGTCTTACAAGCGCGATCAATATTTTAATCAACATACAACCTAGCACTGGCCTGCAAATTGCAAAAAACCCAAGAAATTTTGAATTTCGCGGGCTACCCTTGAGCATCAACCTTAAATACTTTTCTTTGCGTTACCTTTCGACTGATAAGGGTTTTTGACCCGTTTTTGGCGGGAAATGGGGGTGCTTTTAAGTTTACTAGGTTAGATTGGGGGTAGGATATTATTTAGGGATTTTAGGACGACTTTCTTAAAGATAGCGTGAAAAAACTAAACCTCAAATTCAAATTCAAATTATTTATTTGTGAAACATAGGTAAGTAAAAGATGAAATTACAATGTTAGGATCACTATGTTTGACCGAATAGGCATACAAATTTTGAACACTTAATACTAATCCTATAATTATTATATAATATAATGTTTTATGCATTGTATATTTGAATTATTATTATTTTTATACAGATTAAATTTTAAATGTCATAGGAAATTAAACAAATCGAACATTACCCCCACATTACGCCAAACTTAATAAGAATTATTAATTTATTTGTCTGTTAAGAATTCACCAAGGGAATAGTACGCTTTTTTAACCATAAAATCTGTTAACATTCTTTTGAATTTATTAATGTCATTCTCTATTCTAATAGGGGTGGGTATCATATTAAAAATTTTCGGAGCCATTCCTAGAAAGCTTTTTGAGTATAATGCTGTCTTGTGAGGCCTAGCGTGAATTTTGTCCGGGTGACGTTTACTAGTTAAGGTTTCAAATAAGTTGAAGTGTTTTTTAACGAACATTGCTACTTCATATATACTTACGAACCTTTACTTCGATTGGGTCATTAAGGCTTTGATACACGCTAATGACCTTTATTTGTCCTCGTTTCTACCTTTTGAGGACTAGTGCGGATCGGCGAGACGAATCGGACGTATTTTTAATTAATTATAATATAAATTATATGTAGCCGGAAATATGTTTATACTCTCTTGATAAAAAACGTACGACGTGAGTAATATGGTTTCATTTGAACTATTTAGGAGAGACTGTGTTTTTTCTTCTATATGATGATGATGATCATAGCCCGGAGTAGGTAAATTGATTTTATGTACTTGTATCACGAACTGTCATAGAAATCATAACATGGATAAGCCCTTTTCCTGGGATTTCATTTCATTACTTACAGGATTTTAACCCATTTGGCTGAAATTTGAAATAAAGATGGCTTATTATTATAAGCCATCTTTATTTCAAACTTATACCCTATGTCTTCATCCTACATGTTCCTAACAATTTTAGAATCCCGAGAATCCTAGAGACATATCTATATTAATAAAAACGTTTCAGATTATTGTCCCCAAATCAATCTATGATGATGATGCCAATAGAAAATATATGTCCAATACAAATTACCTATCATATCCTGTAGATAACTAACTATTTTTTGACGACGAAAACTTCACCTGCACGTTTTTTTTCCGAGCAGAGCCTTAAATACGCTTCAATCATTGCCTTGGAAGTTATAATAGACTGCATAATGACCTTATTCTTTCAAAACAAAAAAATATCCTAAAGAGCGTCAGCATAATGACGGGGCCCCCCTCTAGAGGGCCAAAGCCTGCCGGGGTCGCGGGACACACGTATACCGCGACCCCGGTACACAAAGGGCTACTGAAGGACACCGTGGATTTTAGTCAGTACAAGTCTGGAAGTCCCTCCCGCCCTGCCCGGGGTGGGAGGACTCATTTGATGATTTTACCTCGATAAAAAAAGAGATCTTTAAGAGCCTACTCAAACTCTTCTCAAAAATCTACAAAACACCCCAAACCCAAGTAAAACCACGTCGCGAACCTAGTGTGGGGTAATAAACAACCCCAACTTCACTTTAAAACGTTATCTCTCGGTTGCAAGCCACCCCCCGCGCCCCCTTCGTACATACACCCCCTCTGATAAACAGATATGAAACATTTTGATGTATGTAATTTTGTATGAAAATTGTCTTGACTATGAGGTTGTGCGTACTATTTATAAATGGGTGGTTTGTGGAGTTATGAGGAGGCTTTAAAGGATCGCTGAAAGATTTTTGGTTAACTAGAAAAAAAGGCTTTAGATCACGAAGGAAATGAATTGATTTGTATTACGCGTTTCAAATAAGAATAGGAAGGCCTTGGCACCATATTGTGATCTCATTCACGCTTTTCTGATACACACAATCTTAAACAATCAGTTAGCTATAATAATAATATTCCACAACTATCACACAACGCCATCTAGTCCCAAGCTAAGCAGAGCTTGTGTTATGGGTACTAGACAACTGATAAACATACTTATATATTTCTAAATACATACGAGTACATATTATAGATAAATTACACCCAGACACAGAACAAATGATCGTGCTCATCACACAAACATTTGTCCTAGGTGGGAATCGAACCCACGACCTCCGGCATAGCAGTCAGGGTCACTAACCACTAGACCAACAGGTTCTACTCGAGATGAATTTATTGTTAGGTACTATGCGTTTAAAGTAAGAATAGGACAGCCTCGTTGCCATATTGTGACTATGACGGTATGGTTGGCCAAGTGGTTTATCAATTGACTGCTGCATAGCGTGTCGCAGGATCGATTTCCATACAGAACAAATATCTGTATGATCCACAAGAAACTGTTCTGGGTCTAGCTATTTGAGTATCTGAGTTCAATTGTTTGTAAACCACGACATGTGAAAAAACGTTAAAAAAAGTTACTAACTAAATACTGGTCCTTTACTGTAGGCCTCATTAGTAAGCTCAGTATAGTCCAACGAGCTTGGAGTCTCTCTGCGCGATCGACTCAGAAATGAGGAGATTCTTTGACGAACCAAAGTTACCGACATAGCCCAACGAATTAGCAAGTTGAAATGGCAGTGGGCAGGCCATATAGCACGCAGAACTGATGGCCGATGGGGCCGTAAGGTTCTCGAATGGAGACCACGCATCGGCAAGCGCAGCGTAGGACGTCCACCCACTAGGTGGGCAGACGATCTTATGAAGGCCACAGGATCACGCTGGATGCAGGCCGCTTACAACCGGTCCTATTGGAAGTCTAAAGGGGAGGCCTATGTTCAGCAGTGACGTCTTACGGCTGATATGATGATGATGATTATGATGAACTAAATACAGAGTAATGGAGTCAAAGTTTCTCAGTTTTTTTCTCTTGAGTTACCGTCCCAAGACTACCCCACAAGAAAACTCCTTAACAACTTGAGCATACATCACAACAAGTAGTAACACAGTTATCAGTCGTCACGCTCAATTGAGCTCTTAACGAGACACCTTTAAACACGTTCGCGAACGCCCGACTTTTTATCTCGTAATCGTCCGAAACACGGACATTTCGCTGCTCAATGATTACGTCATCATAAACTTTTAACGTATGCTAAGTGTGTTTTTTGGTTTGGAGGAAAAAAAAAAACCTATAGATGATGCTATGATGCTTATGTGTGTGTGTCAAGTTTCATTATAATTGGTTCAGTCATTTCGAAAAATAAAGACTACTTACTTATTTGCATGAAATGCTCTATCGCGTACAGCCTTAAGCACTTTTGAAAAGTTGCTTGTAAAAAACTTGCCAATGGCATTGTTATTTAGTTTTTTTTATTTAGTTTTTTTTAATTATTTAGTTTTTTTTTAACCGACTTCAAAAAAAAAGTAGGTTCTCAGTTCGACCTGTATGTATGTATGTATGTATGTTTGTCCGCGATTATCTCGCGTTTGGCTGAACCGATTTTGATGCGGTTTTCAGGAAAGTGTTCATTACATTCTTGGGAAGGTTTTAGTATATAACACTAATGGATATCCCGTGACGTTGCCCGCATAGATCCGTTTTTGTTGCTTACTAGGATTGTAGATTTTCAAAGACGCCGATTATTATGAAGATTTTTGTTGAATATCTAAACTAAAAAGGGTAAAATAAAAACTTTTTTAAAAAAAGGGAACCGACTTCAAAACTAAATACAAAAAAGTGTAAAATAACTTTTCTTTCGGAAGTCGGTGGCCATAGTCAATGAAATAAAAAACAAAGCCACCGACTTCCGAAAGAAAAGTTATTTTACACTTTTTTTGTGTTTAGTTTTGAAGTCGGTTCCCTTTTTTTAAAAAAAGTTTTTTTTTAATAAATCAATTGCAAATCAATTGCAAATAAATTTGAATACCATAAGTCGTAGTAATGGAAATTAGATCCACAGTTTGTCAAGCTCAAAATGGCGGCAATGACGTCACAATAGAAATATTGCAATAGCAACGAACAGCAATTGCTTGCGGTATTTAGTAATCTGTTGCAGAACACGATAAAGATTTGTAAGTTTATTTGGAATAACATGATAACTTTGTAATCTTGATTTCATTGTAATCCATGTTTAGTAAGCAATGATATTATAAGTAAAAAGGTGTAGATACGTTATAGGCGCTCAGAAAGTGAAGCGCTCAAATGTGGTTGATTCACAAACCTTGACCTCAGTGCGACGTTGCCGGCGTCAACGGATGCACTTCACGTAAACAGAGTGAATCAAAAGTAAAAGTGACTCAAAACCATTGAAAATGAAATGAGATATTGTACAAATTATATAAGCAAGACTTCTAAAAGTCAAGCAATCACATATCATTCGTAAATATACTATTTTTCTTAATATTTTCCCAAAATAATAAAACATTACGTTTCTATAATAATGGCGTCGTAAAAGAAAGAGTGCGACAACAAATTCTCTTTCTCTATCTCTCTATGATGCCAACGTGCTGTGATTGGCACTGACAACATCTAGCTGTCACTTTTTTTCTTATTGGTTTTATCAAGCTATCCTTTTTACTTGTAGTGAAATGTAATGTGTGAATAAAAAGTGTGTATGTGTGCAGCCTCTCGGCGCGGAGCATTTTTTCTGTTGTTTTGTAAGTGTATAACATATCTATGACTTTATAATATCATTGTTAGTAAGTATCTAAGTAGGTATTAACTAAGTTTAAATTACGGAAATATTTCAAGAACTGTCACAAGATACCTATAAGTAATTATCAATTTTGAATTGTTACCTAACATATCTGATGTGAGGTGAAATTTAAATGTTCTTTGAAGCTTATACCGCTGTAATTGTTGTGACAAATACAGAGCTACCCAGTTACTGGGTTGTGAAAATCAGATAGGTACCTACGCAGTGGATTTATGAAAAATATTGATATCCAGCCACATCATCCTCTTTTCAGAATGGGCCAGATCCAGTATTGTAAAGTTGTTGAGTTATCAACAGCCTAGGTGTTCCTTGTAACTTGTAAAGCTTATGAAAACATAAGGAAAGAACATTTTTCCATCTGAAATCGCAATCAAATCGCCTAAAAAGTATTAAAAAATAATGATAACCCACCTTCGCAGCTTTCGCCAAGATCACCACGTTTACCACGACATACACCCCCGAAAAAACATCTAAAACGCCTATTAGAAGCGTACCATAAACTTCCATTCACCTAAGCCTATTCAAAAATTCACTCGAGTGAGTTTAAAAACGTCCTTATTCTGTAAAAGGTGCGATATAGCCGAGTTTATCGTCACGCGCAATTTGGCGAGACCGACCGGCTCGTTCGAACTAACGAGCCACATCTACATCGCTGATAGCACGCTTTGTGATCGTAAACTGTTGGATTTTTCTGTTTTATAGAATAGGTATGGTTTTGGAGGCATATTTTGGCTATTGAGTGGTTTTAATAAAGTTATTGAGAGTTTAGCCAGTTAAATACATAATTCAGTAGATTCTCACCATTTTCTCATAGGTATAAGCAAGAACTATAGAATGCTATGAAATACAACAAGTACAATACTTTTTGTCGTACACGTTCTTACGAATCAAGTCACACACGAATATCGGTTGAAAGCAAGTACTATTACGCACTTTATAAGGCATTTTAAACATTTTTGCTAATTTGTGCAATGTAACTGAATAGTACAAAAATGTAAAGAGATTCTTTAGTATTTTTAGAGCCAGTAACAATAACGTATTATATCGTCCACAAATCTAATACCTAGGTAATTTTAACCCCCCACACACCACCTCGAATTTGACCAACCCTCCATCGATACAGCCCTTATCGCACCACCTCGCGGAACAAGAAATATTTCATACGAGATTACTCGTGAGAAGGGCCTATTGATTGATCACAGGTGACATTATCGCATTAATACCCGCGCGGCCGCGAGCTGCGAGAAACGAGTTCCGATCGAGTAACGATAGTAATTGATACCTGACGCGTGATCGAGAATCGAGAATCGATTCCGGCAATCGTTTTGACGTGAATCGGGCAGCGTTGAATTTCTCAGTGATTGATTTGTATGTAAATCGATTTAATGGTAGCCGTTTGAATTTTATTTGGTTTGAAGTGATGGTTATCTGGTAGTTGTCACATTGTTTTGGGGACGGACGTAATAAATGTTGTAGCGACTTTACTGTTTTTTTTTTTAAATAAAGTTGACAAACAAGCTTATGGCCAGCCTGATGGAAATCGGTCAACGTAGCCTCTGCGAGTAATGTATAGCTCGTCGTCCGATCAGGGACCATGCCTAGGTCGACTGACGGTTCGTCGTGTTCATCAATCTGAAGGGGTCCAAACGCCTGCCGGGGTCGCGAAACTGTCTAAACAGGCTACCGTAACCCTGAAACGTAAAGGGCAATTGATATAGCACAGTGGAATTTAGTCAGCACGAATCTGACAGTCCCTTCCATAGCATATAAAATACCAGCTTAACTTTCTAATACTCATACATAAAATGTTTTAAAAAATCCTTTGAAATCAGCTCCAGATACCAAAGAGTATGTATGTATTCGTAATTCGTAGATAAGACGTTATCTCTTGAGGGAATTGGGAGTTTAGATGAAATGTTCACGTCAGTGTTATCAGGAAGTTACTTATGTATCCTCGAGCGAACTGCCTTTATGTTCTTTTTAAAGATAGAAATAATGTAAGTTACTGTTTTCATATGGCTCTGAAACGTGGTCTCTACTGCTGGCCTTTTAGATAGACTAAGAGTCACTCAACGAGCGATGGAAAGCATAAAATTTGCAACTTGAAGTGGCAATGGGCAGGCCACATCGCTTGTAGAACTGACAACCGACGGGGAAGAAAAGTTCTCGAGTGGCGACCACGGACCGGAAGACGTAGCGTAGGTAGGCCTCCCACTAGGTGGACCGACGACATCGTGAGGGTCGCGGGCAACCGATGGATGCAAGTGGCGAATTGTCGTTCGGCGTGGCGGTCTAAGGGGGAGGCCTATGTTCAGCAGTGGACGTCATGCGGCTGATGATGATGATGATGATTGTTCTCAGGACTGCAAAGTTTCATTTAGAAACACCGTCGTGCATAAGCTTTTTGTGGTAGTAAGATCATCTTCCCGCCCAGGTTGAGACGGGAAGGACTGCCAGACTCGTACTGGCTAAAATCTACAGTGTTTCTTCAATAGTCCTTTACGTTCCAGGATCACGTTTACCGTTTACCTGATTAAACAGTTCCGCGACCGCAAGCTAAGCCTAAAGTACTGGGTTAATACTTTATTGAGACATTAATTTGGTTCATTAGGAGTTTCATAAACCCTCAAAAACAAAAAGTACCTTATACAGGGTGGAATTTTGTAATGCCACCTGGAGGGAAAGTACTCTTAATACTGCAGATAGAAAATTTTACTCAACGGAAACATTCCTTTATTTTTGAATAGAAAGCAAACTGCATTCAAAGATTTTCGGAAATTCTCTTCTCCCACACCCGGGAATCGAACCGGCTAAAATCTGAAAAAAATATACCCTGTACTTTTATTGCATCGATTGTTAGGGTCAATTATAAGGATGAAATCTCTCTAACAAACAAGATAAATTAAATGAAAGGAAAACCAGGAAATCTTAAATTTAATTTTAGCCGGTTCGATTCCCGGGTGTGGGAGAAGAGAATTTTCGAAAATCTTTGAATGCAGTTTGCTTTCTATTCAAAAATAAAGGAATGTTTCCTTTGAGTATTTTCTATCTGCAGTATTAAGAGTACTTTCCCTCCAGGTGGCATTACAAAATTCCACCCTGTATAACAGCCATGCTACTACTAATCATATTTTTTCCCACATCTGTTTCCCCATGATCGGCAGTTCTCACATCATGGGGAAAAGGATAAATAATTTAGTATGATCCCCGGGCGGAGATAGCCCGTCAGAACAAAGGTAGGGCGCTATCGCGAGCACCAGCCTTCGCCCGCCCGCCCTCTGAGAGCCTGTCCATTTTCACGTACGATACGTCACGACATTTTCTTTTGCGATATGGTAAATTAAAGATCTCTTATTAATTATGATAGTCATTGATAAAAGTGACCCTATAAACAATATAGAATAACTATTGTTTTAAAAAGATGATTTTCTAAGGAATGATATGAAAGAAAAAGGAGTAAATAATACTGTGATATGATGAAGTCTTTTTTTTTTGCGTGGTAAAATCATCAAATGAGTCCTCCCGCCCAGGGCGGGACAGGAGGGACTGTCAGACTTGTACGGACTAAAATCCACGGTGTTCCTTCAATAGCCCTTTATGTACCAGGGTCACGGTTACCGAGTGAGATATTCCCGCTACCCCGGCAGGCTCTGGCCCTCTTAGGGGGCCCCGTCAGCTTGCTGACAGCTCTTTGAGGCGCGCGTGGAACACAACGCGCCGTCGACCCGGGCATGGTCCATGATCGGACGGCGAGTCACCCATTACTCGCTTCCCGCGTGCCCGCGCCTACGGTGGCCGGAGATCGTCTTCCGACGTCCGTTGCCGTGGGCGTCTCCCGCTGCGGCTGGGTCGTGAGGTGGACGCTGTCCTCTCCCTCACGCGTTCCGCCTCCTCCTATATGATGAGGTCTGAGGGGGAGAATGGAAGAAAAAACGTGTTGCGCTGACCCCGAGTAAAATGGGATATTTTAGGGCAGGAAGATGATGATGATATTGTTTTAAATTACATTTCTCTTCAAAATATTCTCACATATTTTTACAATAAACACATTCTATTTTTACTAGATTTTTCTGTGTTTATGGTACAAAAAAGCAACTTAGATTTCTATGTAAAATCTAAATCTGTCACGAGCGATTTAAGATTGCATGGTGATTTGTTCTTTAGACTCTGTGTGTGTTCGCTTTTACTGTGGAACAGTAGCAGACCGACCATATTAATAATCCTCTATAGTTTTTATAAGTAACATTATTCCTCGCTTTCTTGCAATCTGTGGCAGTGATTTCGTGGAGCAGTGGTGGCCCAGTGGTAATCGGCCTCGACTTGCGAGTAGTAGGTCGTTGGTTCGAACCCCGTCAGGCGCATTACTTTGTGTAATATATTTCAACACCACTGCTCTCAAAACGGTGAAGGAAAACATCGTGAGGAAACCGGCATGTCCAAGAACCAAAAATTCGAAGACATGTGACATCTACCAATCCGCACTGGGCCCGCTTGGTAGATTACGGCCCACTCCCTCTCACAGAGAGGAGGCCTGTGTCCCAGCAGTGGGAACATTTATAGGCTGATGATGATGATGATTTCGTGAAATGAGATGGAAGCGGGGCAGCTCGCGCTATTTGATTTGATCAATGTGCGTGAGATGGTAGGTTTAGCTGTCAGATGGTATCAAATGAACCAATTTTCCGAGGTTTACTTTGAGAGAGGTGAAAGTAAAGTAAAGTTCACCGGGTTTCTCTATAGATGGGTGACCAAAGCTGGTGAAATGTCAGATATTACACATCATAATGCGACTAGGTACTCTAAGATCCGCTCGTTTTTTTATTAGGAAATCAAGTGTAATGGAAACAAACACACTCCACTGAGGGTGAGCAAAACTCAAGGTAAATGAATCTCTTATGAAAATGTGATACAATGTATTACCTACCGATAGCCGGAGAGATTAGAAAATGATTGAGCGAATGGAAGACGGGTCGACTGCCATCGAAAGGAAACGCTGAACGGAAAAAATAGTATAGCTTTAGTTGATAAAGGAAGATGGCCTTAATATTTGGAGCAGACGATAATTATTTGGGAGAAAATCTAGTTGATCTTTTAAAGGTGAAATGTTAAGTCTTTATTTTGTGTCACTCTATCCCGATAATTCAGAATTTAACAATAAATTCGGGTTTTACTCTGTTTGTCTGCACTAATATTATAAAGAGGAAAGATTTGATTGTTTCCTTGTATTGAATTGGCTCCGAAGGTACTGAACCGATTTCAAAAATTGTTTCACCAGTTGAAAGCTACTTTGGTCCTGAGTGACATAGGAAATAAGGGGACGGTGTAAGCTTGTGAAGCTATTGGAAAAAACTTGATTATTATAATTCAACATTGATTAGAATGACACGTGGCGCCATCTTTTGTCATAAGAAAGTTACTGTTGTTTTCCTTGTGAAAAGCAGTTTTTTTTAGGGATAAAATGTACCACATGTCCATTTCTGTACACCTTACAACGTCAATGCAAAATTTCAGGATTCAGCGGTTTAGGCGTGACAAGCTAACAGACGAACTCACTTTCGCATTTATAATATTAGTAAGGACTCGTTAGGATTAGAATTATTTTGTATAGATGACGTCTAGAGAACAACTACAGTGTACTCTAAAAATGGGGAGAATTGAATATTGAGATTACGAAACGGTGATAAATTGATATTATGTTGTCTCTTGGAAAGTAAGACGAAAGAACGGAAGAAAAGGTAACAAACAAACTTACTTTCGCATTTATAATTTTAGTTAGGAGTAGAATTAGGATGCACATGCTAAGCTAATTCGATCTAGATTTGGATAGGGGTAAAAGTCATTATGGTTGCTCACATAATATTAGTGGCCACATCTTCCAAACAGAAAACATTCATATAATTGGATTTTAAATTGAAAACATGAGCAAATTGCTCTTAATCCAATGTCTATTAAACCAAATCCGTAACCATAACATACCTGAAAACTGGGTCAACCAGCCGATAAATACACCCAAAAGCCATCTAATCATCAGGCCAGCAAATCAAAAATCAACCGCAAAGTCGGAACTATTATCTATTACCAGACAATTACACCGATCGGAGATCTTTAGCCCCCTGATACCGGGAGGCGTCGGGGTGAAACTGGGGGTGGAAGCGGGTTGAATAGGGGTGAAGGTGGGGGGGTGTTATCAGCGATTTTCGCGCCATTACCCGTCGCGATACAGTCGGCACTCTATGCACAACGCGTTAAGTTTCTATTTAATTGATGTGGCACAGGTAGGCTTGAGTCAAGTAGCTTTTCATGTCCATCTAAGTTATTTATCGTCGTTTAAGTTAGTTGGAAGAGTGACAAGTGGAGGATTTGGGCCTAAGTTGGAGATTTTGAAGTGATTTGAGTGAATAAGGGTGATCTGTAAGTGTTTTTCACTGGGGGACAATATAATTTGTGTACCTATTGATACTTAATGCACTGTTTTGGGAATACCTACACTGACATAATATTATGTTACTTTGTGTTTAACCCAAGATTTTTTGAGTGTTACTATAAAATCAATTCTTTTTGCTTATTTGAATTTATTTGAAATAAGTAATACTAAGTCTATGACGTCGCGGATAGAGCGATACGCCTCAAGTGGATTTGAGCAGGGCATCTAGACGCAGAGATGGCATATGGAGTAAGGTTTTGACCAAATGGTGGCCAAGGTTCGGCCAAAGAAACCAGGGCCGCCCAAAAGCCCGTTGGGTTGACGATATCGTCAAGATCGCGGGGAATAGATGGATAAGACACGCACAGAACCGAGAGATATGGCATAAAAAGGGGGAGGCCTATACCCAGCAGTGGGTGATCCCGGGCTGATATGATGATGATGATGATGAAAACTAAATGGTTACAGTGGCGAGTATAGGAAATATTGATTTCGGGCGATGAAAAAGTCTGCTTTTCAATAAATGTACTTTTTGCTATACCTATGTTCATTCGACTAGATAATTTTGATTCAAATAAAACTGGATATGGCTTAGCAAGTAATTACTTAAGAAACAGCGCACCTGTAGGTAAGTAATAACTAACAGATCGGCTAAACCACTGATAAGCAGGTGCTTATCAGCCACATAACAGTATCCGATAACACAGTAGTGCAACTAAGTAATGTAACGTCTGATGGCACGCCGATACGGCACGCCTGCCTAAACGCATTTAAACTTGTTGATTCACTGCTACACTTAACTCAACTATGTAGTCACTTGATCGGGAGTATGTTGTATGTTGAAGTTCATGTTTAGAGGGTGCAATGCCTTTGTCAAACTCACAGACGAACCGAATCCGTGGCGTAGCGTTTTTGTTTGTAATGTATAGAATTGTTTGAAGCCTGTCACATAGACTATCGGATCGCTTTCGCTTTTTTATATGACAGGATTCGGTTCGGTTCGCTATCGCCTGTCTGTTTGACAAAGGCCTAAGTGATGAAAATGAACGAGATTAGGATGTCTGTAGAGTAAAACATGTCATTGTGAATCTATTTTTACAAGGTTTTATTTAATATGACCTGTCCCATTGTCTGTAGGTAATCAAATCTTGCAAGTTAAATTTGATCCACTTTCCGGTTTCCGATTGAGCTGAAATTTTGCACTTTTATGTATATCATGACATGGAGGTGATCTGATGATGGAGCTGGAAGGTGGCCATAGGAACTCGTTTGATTCGTCTTGACGAGTACTTTGTCTATCGTAGGTATTTTTTTTAACAATAAAAGCTTGTTTTAAAAAATAACTTAGATTTTTAAAACAAGCTTTAATTTCATTACCTAGGTACAAAAAAGACGCATACTAAGGTATATTATTAGGTACATCTCAACATTAATTAACCAAACACAAATAAAGATTAAATAATATTGAAACAATAGTGTTATTTCAATTACTAAGCTGCCACATTGCGTCATATATTACTTAAAATAGTTATCGAGCATAATTTATCGGCCGACTGGCAGACGCAATTCAATATATTGAGTCATTATCTATATTTGTGACTCAATAATATCAATGTCTGTCTGTGGCGACTTGCTACTGTAATGCTGTTGAGATTCTGATTGCGTTTTATCGGGGGATAGAGGGCTTTTAGCGTGTCGGGAGTAGCTCGACCTTTATTTATGCAGAACTAGCTCTTGTCCGCAGCTTCGCTTGTCTTAATTTAATTTGACAATGAATTCAGTGCATGTGGTGCCATCTATTATCATACGAACGTTATTAATTATTATTTTGACTGGCCTGTTGGTCTAGTAGTTAGTGACCCTGACTGCTATGCCGGAGGTCGTGGGTTCGATTCCCACCCAGGACAAATGTTTGTGTGATGAGCACGATCATTTGTTCTGTGTCTGGGTGTAATTTATCTATAATATGTATGTATTTAGAAATATATAAGTAGGTATGTTTATCAGTAAGTTGTCTAGTACCCATAACACAAGCTCTGCTTAGCTTGGGACTAGATGGCGTTGTGTGATAGTTGTGGAATATTATTATTATTATTTAGGAGTTATATTCCACATTGGGTACATTGCACCTGAGAAAGTTTTGATAAGAGCCGTATGTGGAATAGTGGTGCCTTTAGCATTAGCTGAGGTGCCATTCCAGCGGGCGCTTAATGTGGAATACCTCTTTTTCTCAGGAACAGTACTTTTCGGGATCAAAGGTATGACAGCGTATATGCAAAATTTCAAGATGATCAGATCCGTGGTTTCGGCTTGCAAAAGTAACAAAGAAACTTCTCGCATTTATAATATTCTGTGGTTTGTAATAGTCTGGTGGCTTAAAGATACACGACGTGAACTGATTCAGTAGACTACGGTTACTCATCACGTGTTCATGATTGAAGAATGATTTATGATCCATTTTTCCTCATCAAACGTCTTGCTTTTCGATATTTTAAATTATAACTAGCTGTTGGCTTCCCCTATTTTTCCTACTCCTGCACTATTCCGATTTATTTCGTCGCAGGTTCCATAATAACAGGTAAATTCATTCTCTGGACATGTTGAGCTTCATTGTCTCGGCGCTTTTCTGGTGGTTGCCACTGTTGATTCTGGCTTTAAGGAGTTGCAGTGGTTTGGGAACAGTGTGGTTGGTTTGTTGGCTTCCACTCCCTGTGCCAAAATGAATCGGTTCAGGCGTTTTGATGTAAAAAGGGAACAAACATACACGATTTCGCATTTATAATATTATTAGGGATAGATTTTTGTCTTTAGCTTCCACCTATTTGTTAGGTATTTCATGTCTGGCTGTTTGTTTATGTGACTTTAAATGCTTATAAAAGAGCCGATTGTACAGACGCCAGCAGGTCAACCAACCCTTATCAGTCTTTACCAATCGAACATTGACCTTCCACTTTTGTTATAAGGTTGAAATCTATTAAAGAGTTTATATGCTGGCATCTGTACAAGAGGAATAGGCTATTTGACAGTATTCATATATCACAAATCTAATTAGTCTGGCATTTAGAGTTTTGAGAAATAACGGACACGTGTTTTTTCTTTTGTAAATTCAATGAACATTTACCAAGATATAACGCATCGAAACTCGAGAGTGGGGGCTGGTGACGTCAGAATTCAGTAGAAATTGTACAAAATTGTGACGTATTGCCAATTTTGAAAGCGTTGTATCTCCGTCAATTTTGAAAGAAAAAGTACGAGGCGAATATTTTTTGATAATCTTACTGACGGACTAGTTTTTTTTTTTGTCAAATAGCCTATTCTTAGTATTTTACAAAAAAAAAAATGATAAAGTAAATGTGATGGTAAGAGATGATGTGGTCGACGGTGAAGCTCGCTTGCCTAGAAGACACTCTTAACAGAACCTTTCATAAGTATATTATCGTCACACCCACCTTTATAACACTACACATACAGTGATTGAAAAATACTTAATGCTCCATGTTTGTAACACCACTTACAACCAACACCACATTTACACTACAAACCTTATCTCACCTCATCCCACAATCTAGAAACATCTATAAAACTGGAGTGATCCGGGAAATAGCGGTTCGAACCGGTTATGATGTACTTATCTGAATGTACAGGTGTTTAATGCAAACTGTCTTGTAGCCGCCATCTTGGTTACGACGTGTGTCGACAAATTTTATTGTAATAGAGATGCTTAGGGAGCCACTAGGTTGGTACAGAAAGGACACTACTTTGAAAATGTTTTTTAAACGTACTGGCCTTTTTTGGGCCGGGATTTTTCGGGCCGGCTTTACCACATAGGTCGAAGTTGAATAAGTAGAATTCGATAATTATCAGGGGCGTAGCTACCGCCGTATCTGCCGTATCAATTATACGGGTCCCCGGGCCACAGGGGCCCCGAACGTGCGTAAACAAAAATTAATAAAAACTTAATGATTTATTAAATAAAAAAGTTATTTATTTTTACACAATTTATTCGTCTAATCTATCTCTGGTGTTTTTATTATTATTATTTATATATGTAGTACTGTTTTAAGCACGAGATTGTCTTCTTGAAATCCCGGGAAGATCCATATTAATATCAACATTTCGATGCAAGTATTAAAATAACTCTACCTAATTCCGACTTTTAGACGGATTAGTCGCATCTTGAATTATTTTTTGATGACCTTTGTCTAATTTTTTGTTTATATTTCGGCCTAGATACAGAGAAATGCATTTTTTTTCTTGAGTAATAAATCTTTACCCTACCTAAGGGGCCCCCCAAACAAATTTTTAAACGGGGCCCCATCAAGGCACGCTACGCCACTGATAATTATATTATTCCACTAACGTATAACTGGGATAAAAGATATCCTTTACTTTAAGTTAATCAAGGTTATAAACTGTAGGTGTGTCAATTTCATCCAAATAGTTTTAGTTGCTTTTTGCGTGAAAGAGTAACAAACATTGATCCATCCATCTATTCTCGTACGCTATCGCCAAAGAGAGAAACACTGACTGATGACTATGTGGGCCAGTTATTTAATCAGTAGTTAAGTAAACTATTTTTTTTAATGCTACACATTTTAAAGCTGTTTAAAAACTTACATGATTTTAACAAATAGTTTAACTTGTGGTCAAACAACTGGCCCTAAGCAACGGAACATGACAAAGTAGTTCTTTTTTAACAAATGGTTTAAATAATGATTGGTATTTAACAAATTGTTTATTTAATTATTGATCAAACAACACAGCCTTAGGGACGAAACACAGAATATGACAAAGTCAAAAAGACAAAGTCAATGATCTTTACTGTGAGACAGCGGCAGGGCTGCCAGATGTACGATTTTGATCGTACTTCTACGATTTTTTGCCATTTTTACTCATGTACGATCGATGGACCAAGATCGTACGGAAAATGTACGATTTTTATCATCATCATCATCATCATCATCAGCCGGAAAACGTCCACTGCTGAACATAGGCCTCCCCCTTAGACCGCCACGCCGAACGACAATTCGCCACTTGCATCCCTCGGTTGCCCGCGACCCTCACGATGTCGTCGGTCCACCTAGTGGGAGGCCTACCTACGCTGCGTCTTCCGGTCCGTGGTCGCCACTCGAGAACTTTCCTTCCCCATCGGTTGTCAGTTCTACGAGCGATGTGGCCTGCCCATTGCCACTTCAACTTGCAAACTTTATGAGCTATGTCGGTGACTTTGGTTCTTCGCCGGATATCCATGTTCCGGATTTTATCCCGCAAAGAAACTCCGAGCATAGCTCTTTCCATCGCTCGTTGAGTGACTCTTAGTCTCTCTAAAAGGCCAGCAGTTAGAGACCACGTTTCAGAGCCATATGTCATCACTGGCAACACACACTGGTTAAACACCCTTATCTTGAGACACTGTGGGATTTTCGATGAGAAGATATCACGTAGCTTCCCAAACGCTGCCCATCCGAGTTGGATTCTTCGGGCGACCTCTTTCTCGAAGTTGGACCTACCTAACTGAACAATCTGTCCAAGGTAAGTGTAATGGTCTACAACTTCGAGAGTATCATTCCCAACAACAACCGGTACGGGTGCCACATGGACATTCGACATGACTTTCGTCTTGTCTATGTTCATTTTAAGGCCGACCCGTTGGGATACGATACTGAGGTCGCTGAGCATAGCATTGAGGTGCTCCAACGATTCTGCCATGATGACTATATCATCGGCAAAACGAAGGTGAGTGATGTATTCGCCATTGATGTTGATGCCGAATCCGTTCCACTCCAAGAGCTTGAAAACGTCCTCCAACGCGTTCGTGAACAGTTTCGGAGAAATAACGTCTCCCTGTCTCACGCCTTTCTGCAATTGGATTGGTTTCGTGCTCTCTTCCTGAAGTCGGATGGACATGGTGGCGTTTCTATACAAACACTTCAACACTTCGATATACCTATAGTCGATATGACATCGTTGGAGGGACTGCAATACTGCCCAGGTTTCGATTGAATCGAAGGCCTTTTCATAGTCCACAAACGCCAAACATAATGGCCGATTATACTCCTCTGTCTTCTGTATAATCTGGCGGAGCGTGTGTATGTGGTCTACAGTACTAAAACCTTTTCGGAAACCGGCTTGTTCGGGAGGCTGGAAGTCATCAAACCTGCGTTCGAGACGGTTCGTAATGACTCTTGAGAACAGCTTGTATACATGGCTCAGAAGTGAGATTGGCCTGTAGTTCTTCAACAAGGTGTTGTCACCCTTTTTGAAGAAAAGAACAACCACACTCCTGTGCCATGCTTCTGGCGTAGTACCTTCGAGTATGACGGAATTAAATAACTTCTGGAGGACCAGAAGTACCGGTTTTCCACCCGCTCTCAGAAGTTCTGTTGTGATTCCGTCTTCACCCGGCGCCTTGTTATTCTTTAGCTGTTTAAGAGCCATTCTAATCTCGTACAGGCTGATGTCCGGGATATCCTCAGTGTAGTGTCGAGTCAGTTTAGCTCTTGCGTCTCGAACTGTACTGACACTGGGTTGTCGTGTTGATGTGTATAACTGTCCGTAAAACCTCTCAAGCTCTCTCAGGATCTCCGGCTTCGTCGAAATAATGCTGCCGTCGTTAATCTTCAGCTTTGTCATTTGGCTTTGCCCAATAGACGAATTCTTTGCGAAGACTTTTGAGCCCTGGTTCCGCTCGATTGCCTCTTTTATCCGTGCCGCACTATAGGCACGCAGGTCACGTCGCATTGATTTAGAGATTCGTCTATTGAGTTTGCCATATTCCGACATGTCAGCTGAAGATTGCAGCCTCATCTCGGCCCGGTCTTGCATCAACTTGATGGTTCCGTTCGAGAGCTTTTGAGGCTTATTGCGGCGCGGGGTCTTAAAGAACTTGGACCCCACAGCTTGGACAGTTTCCACCAACCCATTGTTAATCTCGTCCACAGTTTCGCATTCGGTTAGGCACTGGAAGCGATTGTGCAGTTCGAGTTGAAAGTCTTCGGGGTTCTGGATGTGGGCAGGACCAGGTCGGAGCGTGGACTTCACCAGACGAGACCTTTCAAGCTTCACATTGATATTCAATGTGCCTCTGACGATTCGGTAATCGCTACCGGTTTTCACCTTGGCGATCACAGAGACATCACTGAATATTCGCTTTTTGGTCGTCATGATGAAGTCGATCTCATTTCTGGTAGTACCATCGGGGCTCATCCACGTCCACCTCCTGGATGGCCGCTTCTGGAAGTAGGAGTTCATTAAATGAAGTTCTTCCTTTTCCATGAAGTCGACCAGTCGCTGGCCCCTATGGTTTCGCTGCCCGTACCCAAATGGCCCCACTCTCAACTCATTGCCATTCCGTGCGCCCACCTTCGCGTTGAAGTCCCCCATAACAACGGTGAAGTATGTTTCGGAGGTATGTATGGCCTCGGATATCTCCTCATACAATGCCTCTACTTCATCATCAGAATGTGTCGAGGTCGGCGCATATACCTGTATGACCTTCAACGAATACCGGTTGGTTATTCTGAGTATAAGGTATGCTACCCTACTCGACACACTGTCGACTTTCACAACGTTGTTGATGAGGGACCTGCGGACGAGAAATCCAACACCACCCTGGGATTTACGGTCTCCTTCCCGGTAGAAAAGCATGTTGCCGGAATCTAGAACTATCGTATCCTGACCCTCTCTTCGGACTTCAGATAATCCCAAGATATCCCAACGCATTTTGCTCAATTCTTCCTCCAGCTCGATAATCTTCTCATCGGTCCTCAGTGTGCGGATGTTGTGTGTTGCCAGGGCCAAAGTCCGTTGGGGGTGGTAGCGGGGCATCTGCCGGGGATTCTTAGCACCCCCTGCTCGGGGTGCTAAGACAGGTAACCTCCACGTGCGTCCGTGGACTGGAGTTCCCTCTCGGATACGTCCGGGGGGAAGACCAGTTTTTCGGGCCGGTGCGCCCTGGGATGCGGGCAAAAACTCTTCCTTAGGCACTGTGTGCCTAAGGGGGTTTCTTTGCCCGTATGCAAATAGCCTGTCGGGTGGAAGCTCCAATGCGTGTCCCTCTGATTAGCAGAGGGCACAGCAGCGGAGCGGGCTTGCGGACGGTGAGTAATGGGTAAGCTCGCCGTCCGACCAGGGACCAAGCCCGGGTCGGTGGCGTGTCGTGTTTCACGCGTCACCGACGGGGCCCCTTATGGGGCCAAATGCCTGCCGGGGTCGCGGATTTTTTCTTAATCCAGGATACCGTGGCCCCGGAACGTAAAGGGCATCCGAAGGAACACGGGTGGATTTTAGTCAGTAAGAGTCTGACAGTCCCTTCCGCCCCACCCAGGGCGGGAGGACTCATTTGATGATTTTGCCACCCTAAAAAAAAAAAAAAAAAAAAAAAAAAAAAAAAAAAAAAAAAAAAAAAAAAAAGCACCCCCTGCCGTTACCCGATCCGCTACCCAGACCAGGAATAGCGGAGCTGCCGGGGACTGGGGGCCGTGTGCTATTGTTGTCAAACGAATGTAACGATTTTTATATACCTGGCAAATCCCATTCTAGTGCAGATTGTGAAAAAAATATTCAGCAAAGTAAACATACTTAATAAAAAAACTTTTTTTAAAAAAAGTACCGACTTCAAAACAAATACAAAAAAGTTTAAAATAACTTTTCTTTCGGAAGTCGGTGGCAATAGTCAATGACACAACAAAACAAAGCCACCGACTTCCGAAAGAAAAGTTATTTTAAACTTTTTTGTATTTGTTTTGAAGTCGGTACTTTTTAAAAAAAAGTTTTTATTTTTTAATTGTGTAGTTTTAAGTTTTTATTTTAATCTTTTATTGTTTGTTGTGTAGGTATACGGCATGTGCCAAATAAATGTTTTCTTTCTTTGTTTCTATTGCATTTCTTTTCTAAAACCAAACGATTTTTTATTATTTTTAATAAAAACGTTGCACTTTTAGGTTGTACGATCTTTTCATTTAATAATTTCCTTGGCATACGATTTTTCTGTAGTTGTAGTACGATCACACCATTTTTGCGCCTGGCAGCCCTGGACAGCGGTTACAGAAGTTGTTCTTATCCAGGCATTTTAGGCATACCATAGGTTGTGACATGATTATTAGTTCTACAACAATTAGAAGCCGAATTTCTGTCTGAAATCACAAAGACTAAAAGACTATACCAAAATATGTTTCTTTAGAAGTGAATAATAAAACAATTAGTTTACTCAGTTACAATCAAGTTTAAAACGCTTTGTATTGTTTTATTTCCAATTTCTTGAAACAAAATCCTTATTCAAATTAATAAATAACTTTCAAGTACACTAAAGACAATGGAAGATAGAATCTGAGTCTGTGCTGTTTTATCACCGAGAAGATAGAAATAGACGGAGTTATCTTATCTTTATCTTATCACGTGTTATCAGTATTTACTGTCTTAACAGATGGCTGATATGATTGTAAATATTTACTTTTCTTATCAAGATTTCAGTTTTAGTAGAAGAATCTTGAGTAAGATAAAGAGATTGTTTGGTGTTCTTTATGTAGCTTCACGCCTGTTACAAAAGGGGCAGTTAACAGTGGTGTATTGCTATTACAACAAAGATCATGATAATATATGTTTTTGCTATTTACCTTTTGAAATAAGTCTTGCTATTTAGAAAAAAAATACGTAAAAATGTGCCCAACCTGGGAATTAAATTCAGTATGTTGGTACTTTATAATCAAAGCGACCACTCATGTGACCACTAGGCTATGGAAATAATTATGATGAGAATACAACAATAGTTTTAAAAATTAATAAATAAATATTAAATGCTTAATGCAGCAATATTAAATGTTTTATCACTTATATAACTGATGTTTTTATTAAATTCTCCGTCGTACCACAAAAACTTAAACGTCTGTTGAACACTTGTCTAAAAAAATGTCAGATTATGTCGTTGAAGTAAGGTCCGTTTTGCAGTCACACTTTTTTTAGACAAGTGTTCAACAGATGTTTAAGTTTTTGTAGTAAGGCTGTAAATGTTTTATCACATAAATAAATAATGAATCTTATTAAATTCTAAGTATTCCACAATAAAACTAAGTAAGTATACTTACATTTGATTCATTCCACAACTAATTATTTCTATCACTGTCACTCAATTTGTAAAGCAATAACTAGAAACATAAAATATTTAAAACATCATGCCGTCTCTATCATCTTCAAATTATTGATACAGCCAAAAAAAAAATACGTTAAACGTGTATATCAAGCTATACATTTCCAGTGTATCTTGACATCGCTTTGTATGATATTCCCGTAAAAGGAACATTCAACATAAACTGGTTTATATAGCTTAAAAGTTATACACTATCCAGCATAATTTGACCTCGCTTTCTATGAACTTCACGTACAATAGCCGTTTTTCTATGATTGGTGATAAGTTTCGAACAGAAAAACATCATCATTAGATTTATCAATAAGTAATTTCTATTAAGTTAAATCTATGGTTTTACTTTCTGTTAATGTAGTCAACTTTAACAGTCAAATAAATTTCGTTTTAGTTTATAATTATTAGTTAACAGCATTGTTAATTTATTTTAGCTTCTTATAAATTAGTCAAATTAGTTACTTACAGACATCTTTATGATTATGCACTTTTATAACTTTTTAATAAATAGGTAGTTTATTTGTTCATAGATATTTTTATGAAAATTTTGATATTATTGTAATACGTAGGTAATTATAAATGCGATTCTTGCATGGATGGATTTATTTTACTAAATCAAGATAGAACGGATTTGGATGAAATTTAGTAGAGAAAAAGATTATGGGCAGGAGTATTTAAAAGGCTATTTGTACAGGTCTGTTGGTCTAGTGGTTAGTGACCTTGACTGCTATGCCGGAGGTCGTGGGTTCGATTCCCACCCAGGACAAATGTTTTTGTGACGATCATTTGTTCTGTGTCTGGGTGTAATTTATCTATAATATGTATGTATTTAGAAATATATAAGTATGTTTATCAGTTGTCTAGTACCCATAACACAAGCTCTGCTTAGCTTGAGACTAGATGGCGTTGTGTGATAGTTGTGGAATTATTATTATCATCCTGGTATTACATAGCTGTGGGGGATAATTTCTGATGATAAAAGCTGGTAGTATGAAAATACTTATTATTTCACATAAGACTCAATGGGCACTTATAAAATGTCGAAAAATTGACACAGTTCGGGTAGGTTCACACATGAAATTAAAAAAAAACTTTTAAGAAATGCCGTTTCTCTATTTTTAGTAAACTTAGTCTATATCTAGTTGAAACGAGAGCACTAAACGTTCATCTCCGAATGCAAATTTTATTTTTATCGATATCAACTTAGATACGTAATCGATATTCCCAACACTACAATGTAGTGTCGATGTTTCTCAGGAATCTGAATAGTGATCATTGGTTACGCCGTATCCCAGTAGTTCTAAGTATAATGTTTTTTTTTGAGTTTTTAAAATAAGTCAAATGAGTTTTCTCGCCTTGCGAACTGTCAGACTTGACTGACTAAAAACCAACGTGCTACTTCAGTTGCCCTTTGCGTTCCGGGGCCTCGGTGCCCATTTATGATATCTCCACTACTTTAAGAAAAAGTGGTGACGCAGATCGCAACCTTTATCGTTTTTTACGATCCTCTCGACCTGTGTGGAGAGGAATGGACTGTCAGACTCGTACTGACTAAAATCCACGGTGATCCTTCAATAGCCCTTTACGTTCCGGGGCCACGGTTATCTGATTAGATAGTCCCGCCACCCCGGACCATCTGCTGTTAGCCTTTCGCCATGTCTACTGTCATACTTTTGGTCAAAGACGTTGGTATCACAGAGTCGTCAGATAATCCAATTTTTACTAGTCTCTATCTTCTAAATTAAAACCTAAAATATAATCCTATAAGCCTTATCATCCAAAAACACGAACACGAAAATGATCAGCGATCTAAAAGTTATGGCTTGAAATCCGCCACAGCCGGGAATCGAACCGGCAACAAAGGCGGCGACACCTCCGCCCTTATATTTATTGCAAATTATGAGCGTTATCAGCCGATCTTCAGCACTCGATAATGGACTTCATACGGACGTTAGGATAGAGTGGGTAAGACGGGGTCCTTATTTTTGTTGCGGGGAAAAGTGTTTCCAGCTAGAGTCTGGTTAACGAAAGCTGTCCACGACCTATTTTCTAAACTTTTGATATGGCAATATTTTTGGACTGTCAAAATTGGTGAACCATCTTGATACTTTTGCATTTAAAAAAAATGTATTATGTACAAAATTAAATAACACATATTTTTTCACGGTTTTTCTATTTTTAAGTAATATTATAATAACGGCGAAGACGAGGAAACAAAACTTTACAGTAGGTATCAGGTGTAGAGTACTTGGAATCCGATTTCGATTATGACTCCTTACCCCTGTGTTGTGGCGATTTAACTATTGTTACTTAACTATGTCAAATGTAACTATTCCATCAAATATAATATCCCTTATTGGTCTTGAATAATAATAAGTATCAACTCCGTTTAAGCAGTGTGTAGCCGGGGTTGTCATGCCCTGATTTTTTCAAATTTGCCGCTTTTTTGCGTGGACAGCTTTCGTTGGCCAGAATCTATACGTAGTTGCAAGCTGGGAATTATTTCCTTGTCGTTTACAAAATTTTTCATAAACAGGCGACCTATCATCAAGTAATTTCAGTGTGGGAACGAGGTGGCGCTAGACGACTTGTATAGCTCCGTCTCTTTCCCTCACTGTAATTACTTCTGCTTTGAGACGTCCAATGCCATCTTTAAACTATTTGAGGCCCTGGGCACATTAGGATCATGGGGCCCCTATGACCTTGAGAAAACACTATTTAGTTACAATAGATAAAGAAAGACAAACAAGGTTCTAAATTTATTTTTATTTAGTTACTAACTATAAAAAATAGGAAATATAAAAAATAATCTACAAAAGTAACTCGCTTAACTTAAAATCCTTAGATTAATTCTATGTTGATTGCAAAGGTACCCTTCTAGATTTAAGATGAGCAAAATCGTTAATCACATCTTCAAAATCTATGGTATTGAGAATATCACATTCTATGGACATCAGCGACAAACTAGTTAATCTCTCTTGAAGCATTGTACTTCTTAACTCATTTTTTATTCGTTTCAATTTGGAGAAGGAGCGTTCTCCGCTGCAGTTAGTTACCATCATACCTAAAAATATTCTCAATGCAATTTCTACGTTAGGAAATGTGTCTTCAATTTTGTTTTGCTTTAATAGATTATATACTTCCTGTACACTGTTAGATGCTTCATTTTCACTCTGAACATTTTTTAAGTATTCATTTAAATGTTGACATTCTATTTCTAACTCTTTTTCATTTACATCTTCGTGATAGATTTGAGAAAATTCTTTGCATCCTTGTCGTATCTCTTCGGAATTCAGAGTTTTTAAGTGAAAAAATAAACTAAAACGTTGACTGACGGTCTCATATGAACTTTGTCGCTGTTTTAGATGAACACTCAAGGTATCGATTATTGGGAGAAAGGTTTCTACGTTGAATCGCTCTTTTCCATTCAATTGGACTGATGGCGCAGAGCCATCAAAAAATTCCAGCCGTGAGCTTCTACGTCTTGTTCTTTGAGATAGATCCTTGTAGTCAGATTCTGGGTTATTTTCTTTAGCAGATGATTCGAAGTTATCAAATTTATCCCTGAGGTTAGTAATAAAATCATAAAGTGAAGTCAACGAATTGGTTGCAACGTCCAGTGTTATTGTTTCTTTCTGAAGATAATTACTTGTTTTGTCTATTCTTTCCAATATGGTGCTCCAGATTTCCGTCAGTATAATAAATTCTAGATTTCCCATTTTTCTAGACAGACTAAGGGCTTCGTCTCTTGTTTCTCGTGCCTGTTCAGTATCGTTTGCGATGGTGAATTGGAAGGCGAATACAGCAACCATTTTCTTTCGACGCATTCATTGTTCTTTAATTTGCGAATAAATAATGCTTTGTTGAAATATCTCGTCACTAATTTATTACCATCTTTGTAGGTTCTGGATGCCTCGGAAAAGTCAGAATCTTTATTTTGAAATATACTGGTCCCTTACGAATTAAAATTTCGCGATTTATTTCAACAAACTTTTCGTGAAAATAATCGGCGGGATCGTGCGATATTAATTCTTCTGTGTTGGAAAACTGCTGTTCAATTGACACAGTTGGAGTTGTCGGTTTTAGTGAAGTTACTGAAGTCGTTGCACTTTCGTCGTAGGAATAGTCGCTTTCTGATTCAATCTCTTTTTCAAAATTGGAACATGAAGGTTTAGAAATTCCCGCAATTTGTAATTGAGCTGAGTCATCATGTGGAACATTTATGAGTTGATTGCCTTACAGAAGTTTCTCCAGTAGTAGTAGTAAAATATGATGTTAATTTTGGTAACTTTTCAATTACTTCTTTCTGATGTAGAGCTTTTTTCCTTTTTTCAGATCCACTAGGATATGACCGTTTCGACATTTTATATTATAATTCAGTATTTAATTAATTTTATAACGAAAATATTCGCTAACACAAAACAGACAAACGACGATTTAATCAAACAATACTATTTTTTGTCAGAGCTCAAGCACAGTCAGTAACAAACTAACAACTACAAACAAAACAAACTCCACAACATCGCAGACAAATACTTGAAGGCAATTCCCGTTCGTCAAGCAATCGGGAGTCGGGAATTACCCTTTTTTGTCTTTGGTATTACGAATGACGTTCGAATAGGTTTCTTTAAGACATAAACCACACCGCATCAAATAATTCTTCTTTTTTTAATTTAATATTTTTTCTTTTAATTGTATTCTTATACTTCCATATAGGTATTTAAATTAACCTAAATATATATACTAATATCGGAAAAACTCATTTTTGAGAGAGAGTGGAGTACTTATACCCTGTTTATTTATTAGTTTGATCTTTCTTTTTGACGGATGTCAAATCTGAAATCGATGTAACTTTGCAACGACGAACAATATTTTCTTATTTTAATAATATTAAAAATTGATAATAATCATAAGAATAGACACACAACATAAAAGTACCTGTTAAGGACTCAAGCATTTTCCGAAAGTCTTAAGTGGTTTTTATTGCTTCGAAGTAAAATTTAAATAGAAAAACTGAAAACAAAAACTGAAAAAAATGTTTTTATGTCTAGTGCAATAAAATTGATTGACGAATGAATTTATTTATTTTGAATAATTTAAAACATACATACAGCCACATATTTAGCCAACACATTTTTTACACCAATAGATATTTTCTGTTTCCCATCACTGACCCATCTGTCAAAAAGTTCAAGCTACATATGTTGTACAAGGAATAGCTATCCGCATGCGGCAAACTAAAGCTAATATAATAAGCGTAGGTATTGTAGTAAGTCATTATCATCAGATTTTTCAAAATTAATGTTTTTCGGTAATACCTAAATATCGGTTATCATTTGGTAATCTGGCAGGAACTAGGGGGCCCCATTCGATCGCGGGGCCCTGGGCACGTGCCCATAGTGCCCAGTGGGGAAGAGGGGACTGGAGACGTCATAGTTATCTGCAGATCACAAGCTAGATCAGTCGTTAGTTCTTTGATGAAAATTTGGGTATCAGAGGTGTAAATTATTATAAAGTTTAACTGTAAAAGATTTGTCCTTACTCAGGTATCAAATTTAATTAAAAAGTTTCTAATTAAATTAAACAAAATTTTTGTTCTTTTTGTCAAATAGTCTCGATTATCATTATTTTAGAATCAGTTTGGTACCGGTCAGTTGCCATCGGACACAAGAAGAAAAACTACGGGCCAAAATTGACTTCAAATAGTATTACTTTTAAAAGAAATAATACATAAGCTCACTCTTTTTTCCTCAAGCGGTACACATAACCGAAGAAATTCAAGTCAGTTGAGGAGAAATTTAAGTTTTCAAACCTGATCGAACACCCAAGTAAATTATCTGAACAAATTAATTGCCAGGTCCTCCCTAATCCAACATGGCCGGCCACCTCAAAGCTATTGACAGAGGCGGCGTAACGTTGATACCAGCTGATTTATTCGCCATTACACCGGCCTTAACTGATCGCCAGATTATTGCGATTTTTATTCAACCCCTAACGACCCCACGGCGAATGTCTACTGAATGGGGAACAGGTAATTATGTTGTGTTTTTTTTGAGGTGCTATGTCTACGAGTTTAGATCTAATTAGTGACTTGCTCGAGCTCCGCACAGGTGTTTTAAATGTTTGGAAAGATATTTGTTACTCAATATATAATACACTTACCCGGCTGAAAAGGTGATGGGAAAATCATGGTGAAATTTTTCCCAACAATTTAAAGATTAACAGACTGAAATTATTCTGTCCATGGGTTTTTAATCATGTGCAACGTATTTTTTTAAAGTAGCAATGACAGGGGAAATCGCCGTCTCAGGTGTACAATTGATAATCACCAATCATGCATTTTTTTTTTTTAGGTGGTAAAATCATCAAATGAGTCCTTCCTTCCCTGGGTGGGGCGAAAGGGACTGTCAGACTCTTACTGACTAAAATCTTTACGTTCCGGGGCCACGGTATCCTGGGTTAAGAAAAACCCGCGACCCCAGACTGACGGGGCCCCTTATGGGGCCAAATGCCTGCTGCAGCAGCAGGCATTTGGCCCCATAAGGGGCCCCGTCAGTTTGCTGACAACTCCCCGAAGGCACGCGCGAAACACGACACGACGTGCCACCGACCCGGGCTTGGTCCTTGGTCGGACGGCGAGCTACCCATTACTCACCGTCCGCAAGCCCGCTCCGCCGCTGTGCCCTCTGCTAATCAGAGGGACACGCGTTGGAGCGTCCACCCGACAGGCTATTCGCATACGGGCAAAGAGACCCCTTAGGCACACAGTGCCTAAGGAAGAGTTTTTGCCCGCATCCCAGGGTGCACCGGCCCGAAAAACTGGTCTTCCCCCAGACGTATCCGAGAGGGAACTCCAGTCCACGGGCGCACGTGGAGGTTTCCTGTCTTAGCACCCCAATCACCAATCTTGCATGGAAGCTATTTTAATGGGAGGCTATTTTAATTAGCGCCCGTGAGAAAAGGAGATTGAAATGTTTTTCAAAAGCGCTGTAAGGGCTTTAAACTTACTTTTTCACAGGCATGTGTACCTTTATTCAGTGGCGGCCTTAGGGGGGGGGCGAACCGGGCAACCGCCCGGGGCCTCGCGCTTGCAGGGGCCTCGCGCCCAAGCAAAAGAAAAAATAATTATTTTTAATTTAAAACTTTTGATTTTGACCATAACTAAGTACTCATTATGTCTATAACATAACGGTAAATTAAACAAAATTTT
Organism: Agrotis exclamationis; assembly: GCA_950005045.1. Classification (NCBI taxonomy): domain Eukaryota; kingdom Metazoa; phylum Arthropoda; class Insecta; order Lepidoptera; family Noctuidae; genus Agrotis; species Agrotis exclamationis. Next base: position 3,291,497 of record OX465421.1, read on the forward strand.
AGCTTTAGGAAAAATCGTAATCATCGATTTTTAAATTTATCGTCTCAGAATTCGTTAATTTTGTAAATCTTTTAAGTAGTACAATAATTTTATCGGTTGAATGTACGGGCTAGTTTACATTAAATCTGGTAGTTCAGATATTTTGCAGACTAATTGTTTGTGATCTTGGCCTAATTAATAGTCCTAGTCAGTGGCGTAGTTAGGCGGGGGCGAAGCGAACTCTAGCCCTCTGCCTCACAACTGAAGAGGCCTCGCGCTCAGAGAAAAAAAAGAAAAAAATCTTGACAACGGCGATCACATTCGATGATCAAGTTTGTAACCAGTCAGTAAAGTAGTGCTACTTAACTTTTAATAAGAAATTAACATGACCTACAATTGTATTGGTACTTGTGGTATCCGATGAGTGGGAACTGAAATCAAGAGGCTTCGAAGTGCTGATCACATTTAGGTCTAGCGCCTCGCCTGCTTGCGCGAGGCCCAATGTTGCAAGATAACTTGGTTACGTTGTAACTGGAAACTGTAGAGTCAAAAAGGCCTCGCAATGCCGCTGACATTAACCAAGTCATCTTACAAAAAGGGGATATCGCGCGAGCAGCGGAGGCAAGTCATATTTTTCGTCCTGAAAGAAAAGGGCCTCGCAGATGCGTCTGACTCCTTCCTAGTTTCAGTCTCGCTAAGCCACTGATCCTAGTTTGAGACCTCAAGCATCAAACGCTACTTTGTAAACAAAAAACGCGAAAATTTCGGTCTTTTAAAAAAATGCGTTTTTGACCCTACAGGACTAAGACCAATGAGATCGAATTAATTCTGTAGACCCTGTAGTTTTCGAGATAGAACTTTGCAAAATAACTTCGCAATTTCTTGCAATATTTAAGACAACCACTCGAGCAACTCTAGCGGTATCTCAAATTAACGTTATTTTTAACAACAAATGTGGAAGAGGCAAAACATCATATTATCATGACATCAGTTGGGATGTTTTCGAACTATGCAACTTTTTTAGAAAAAAATAAAAACTTTGAAGGGGTTTATCTCGGAGACTATTAGGTCTACAGAGATATTTCTAGTCACTAATCATCTTCATCAGCCTATTATGTTCCCACTTCCCACTGCTGGGACACAGGCCTCTTCTCTGTAAGAGGAGGCGATGGGATGGAGATTTTTATATAAAATCTTCTTTTTGTCCACCCTGGGGTGGACAGAGGGAAAATTTAGTATAAAAAGTTTCGCTGTCTACCAGTGGTGGACAAATTGGGGGTGGACATCGGGAATCATCAAGCAAATTAATTTAGTCCACTTTAGAAAGGAGATACCTTAATAACAGAAGATACCTAGGTACTATCAAAAAAAAACTACCCCTTTAGGGTTCGTATCGCCAAAGTCTAGATGGAGAAAAACCTCTGGTTCCAATGGGGATTTTGAAGAAGCGATGTTGGAATACATGACATATGTTGTTTTGCCTCTTCCACATTTGTTGTAAATAAAATAACGTTGATTTGAGATGCCACTAGAGTTGCTCGAGATGTGTCTAAACAATTGACAGGATTTGCAAAGTTCGAAAAAAAGATTAATTTTAATAGTCTTGGAAGCTTTTGGATCTACAGAAACCATTTTAATCTCATATTGCAGCAAATTTATTCTACTTTCAAAACGTTGTGCTTAAGTTTTATCAAAAACTTGTCCTTTAGTGTTAAAATCGCCAAAAATACCAAAATATTTTGGTGTTTTTTTTGATTTTTGACAAAGTTGCGTTCGGTGCTCGACGTCTCAAACTTGGATTATTATTGGACCAACATCATAAACATTTTGACGAGACGTTCGGTTTAGTGGCTGAGCGATCGACTGCTGCGCAACGTGTCGCGGATTCGATCCCCGCACGGAACAAATAGTTGTATTATCTGCAAGTAGTTGTTTCGGGTCTGGGTGTTAGTGTATGACTGTGAATTTCTATGTTTGTAACGCACCCACGATACAGGAAGAAAATCCAGAGGGGCAACGTTTTTAAAAAAAGTCTGCAAATGTTAGAACTACCTACTAGATTTAACTTAAACACGGATGTTGAAAGTTCTGTACTAAATGTAAAATGTTTTAAAACTCAAATTTTATTTAATGCTTTATCTTGAGCATTTCTCCTCAAACATGACAAATACCTAAACCAAACAACCAGACCTACGTTCGCGTCACAACATTTTTATAAACGATAAAGGGCCTCGCAAAGACCTGCTGCCCGGGGCCTCGCAATGGGTAAGGCCGCCTCTGCCTTTATTAGTAGGTTTTCCTATATCGTTTTTTACCTTACCCTGCACTAGGAATTTCTCTTGTACCGTGGGTGCGTTTACAAACATTGAAACTCTGAAACAACTACTTGTAGATCTTACAAATATTTTTTGTTCCGTGCGGGATCGAACTTTCGACACACTATACAGCAGTGGATCGCTTAGCCACTTGTTAGTAGGAGTTTTTAGCTTATTATTTTGCAAAGGGTCCCTATGTTTTGGAAAAAGCGACTAGTTGCAGTATTTAGACGAACTGATGGACTTACTTTCGCTTTTATAATATTAGTAGGGAGTAGTATTCGAATAAACCGTAATTAAATCAATTTAGAAGCAATGACGTATTATTATTTATAGACAAGTCATGAACGAACATCGCGGCACTTAAAAACGGCGAAAATACTAGAACTACTTTATACACGTGAAGAAAGAGAAATAAAATATCACACCGTACGGCGGGATACCTGTTGCTAGAGGGAGACAAATATACATACATACAATACATAAATACATACAATAAATTAAAAACAAACGTAGCGTCGCGCGACAGGTTGGTGCGTAACTAAGCGCGATGTGGCCAATTGGCTTCATTTCATGTTGTCATTTTAGAGTGCGGACAACGTATCTATAGTTTATATATATCATTGTTTAGAAGCTGTTGCTTTAGAGAGTAAATTTCTTTTACTTGACAAAAATAAGTAAAGTCTTTCTTATCCATTAATTGTCCCAGAAAACCCTAAAACCAGGCCAGGGCTATCACTTGCCACAGTTTCTATAAATATCCATGATTGTACGATTAAACAGGACCACACGCAAACTGTAATTCTTTTCTCGTATCAGTAATGTGAGTTGCAGACATTTCTCAACCGTTTGATAAAAATAAACGAGTCAAAACACGTTATCAATGCTAGGTAATGTTATTATGTTCTTAGAATGTGTGCTATTCGCTATGTATTAAGTTAGTAGTAGTATTATCAAATCGATCGCAGCGCGCGATGCGACAGAGATGTGAACTAACTCGGGACTAACGGAAGTCGGGTGTGTCGTCTGTCAAGTTTAATATGCACCACAGCATTTTTAAATACTTTTTTTTTGCTTTTATTAAATTTTTAATGAAAAACAAGCCAAAAATTCAATTCAATTTATTTATTTCAAATATAAATCCATAATATATTAATATGCATAATAATTACATAAAAAACCAACAATAAATAAAAAATTATCAAACAAAAATAAATAGATAATAAATTAATGAAAAATAAAATCAAAAATTAAATTATACAATCAAAATTAAATTAAAATCAAATTATAAAATCAAATTCAAAATTAAAATTATACATATGAGGGACCGCTGGCGTGCAATTGCATCCACCTCATAAACATTGGTGAGTCCCACCGCTGGGACAATGCGCTCAGAATACCATTCGGGCTGCCACGCACACGCATTAACAGCGAGGCGCACCTTTTTCGCATTATTGCGAAAAAATAGTGGAAGCACTACAAAAGCGTGGCAGCCCCCATAATATCCTAAACGCATTGTTATAAAATGTTTATCAAAATATCCTTGGTAGGTTACTAAGAAGCAATGTCATCGTACGCACAGCGTATTGCGTTGTGCCGATAGTTTTCTGTTACTTGGTGAGCAGGATTTGAAGTTTTAAGAGTTAATGAGCTCCCCGTTTAAGACGTTGTAATACCCCCCCTGGGGGGGTATTACAACGTCTTAAAACCAGGCTTATTCCTGTGAGTGAACGAGATGGCGCTAGATGACTTGTATAGCTCTGTCACTTTCACTCGCCGAAACAAGCCTGGTTTTAAGACGTTGTAATACCCCCCCTGGAGCTTTAAGATTATGGATTCTTCGAAAGAGGTAGCGCGGATCTGCAGCGGAAAAGGCAATTGAAGGATCAGTGTGGATTTAAGTCAGTAAGAGTCTTACACTTTCTTCTTTTCATCCAAGGCGGGGGAAGTCATTAGATACTATAAAAGCAAGCGAGAGAAGTTAAAAATATGGTTAGGAAACAAAAGTTTCAAATGAAAAATCTGACTGGTTCTCGGTTAACTTAAGATATCTGTGGTCTAGTCGTCTACAGGTCGTGCTATGCTTGAGCAAAAAAAATCGAATGTTATAGAAATAACTTTGCCAAATTCTACACGTGCAGAAAACTCTAACAAACGCCAATTTTTTTACGAAATTCAGTCACCAAATAATTTATAATGTACTTGTCTTTCTAATCAGTTGATTATGTTAACAAGTTTTTTCAAAATCACCAATTAAAATAACCTCAAAACGGCAGCCCTCGTAAAACGTGGCAGCAGGAGCTAGACTTATCTTATAATCAGTGGTCTATCTGCAGTGGCTCAACACGGAAAGAGTTGGAGGTGATCCGAAAGGGACCATTGCCCACCAGTGGGATGACGTAGTCCAAAAATAACCTAGAAAAACCTAAATAACTGATCTCAAAACCTCAACTCAACACAAGAATCTCGATAAGGGCATGTCACCTTAAATAGCTAATTAAGTGAGTGTATTTACAAATAAGGCTAGGTCGATAGTCACTTTCTCTTTATCATGCAATAACAACATTATCGGGGACAATGCACTATCGCGCTGCAACTTGCATCGCGGTCTAGGGCTGTGTGCACTGACCTTCTTGTATAGGGGTGGTTTTTTTCCATGACGACGGGATTTAATTGGGCCACAGCCTGCCGGGGTCACGGGAATCAAGAATTACCGTGACCCCGGAACGTAAAGAAGGATACCGTGGATTTTAGTCAGTACGAGTCTGATAGTCCCGGATCCTGCTCTGCCCTGAGTGGGAGGACTCATTTGATGATTTTACCAAGAAATGACGACGGGAATTAAGGATGATGGCCACGTCATAATCCGCCAAAGATACGCTAAGTGGAGGTATTACACATTGGGCACCCGCTGAAATGGCACCTGAAGTATTCGACATATGGCACCTATCACTTTTCGCAGATGCCCTAGGTAACGCTCTGTAATATAATAAGTACCACCATGAATTTATGCACGCCTAGTACATTTGTTGGTAACTTTAATCACTACTGATTTTAATAGATTTTTTCATTTTTCCACTAGTACGATCCGTGGGCATCCTAAGTGGAATAAAATGCGTGATCAAAAACTATTCCACTTAGGGCACCTGATAAAAATATTTTTAGTTGCCGTACGTGGAGAAGATCAGGTGCCATTTCAGCGGGTGCATTACGTCACTATTTGCGGTATGTACTAACTCGGGACTCTCGTGAGTGTCAAATTAAATATGCATCACAACCCTTTTTTAGTTTTATTTAATTTTTAATGATAAATACGCTGATTTTTTTATGAACCAGTGCTGGTTTTAGCACTACCACCGCCCTGGGAGAGATTTCTACGGCGCCCCCTAACTGCAATTCAATCCCATATGAAATAAAGAAAAGGATATAATGAAATTACCATTTATTAAAACTAGTAAAATTGTACTTTTCTAGCCTTCGAGGTCGAGGTAACCAGCAATTTCATTTCGATTTTCGATTGTAGTTGCCAAGTTTGTCAAAATTCAACCAGTTTTTATTTAGAGATTGATAATGTTTTTCTCTATTGTCCAGGATTTTCGGTAACGTAAACTGCTATGCATGCAGTGCAGTGCTCCGAATTTGACACTGAGTTCCATTCTAATCTTGCCACCATAACGATTTTTTCGCTAAAGGGCATTTACGGGAATTAAGTAGACCTGTGGCGCCCTTTTATATCCGACGCCCTGGGCGGTCGCCTAACCGCGACTTACCCTAACGCCGTTACTGTTATGAACAATCTAATTACGAATAATTCACACAACTTACGTCCAAAAATAATGTAGTCACTAGAAGACGCTGTAATGTGACAAATTTTGTAGCAGGTAGCGTCACACCCCTTTGTCGCAGTATGCGGGTAATGCAAGACGCGCAGTTGAAATCAGAATTCATCTTGGTGTAGGTACAGCCCTTAAGCTGGGAATTAGTTGATAGAATTAGAGGCAATATAAATAAAAGACTGAAGGCAATCAAGACAATTACAGTAAGAACTGTCAGTGCCTATAATGTTCTGACTTGTTCTGTTCAGACACAGGTCTACTTACTCTCTATGACAGTTTGCTGTAATCTACCTCGCCAGCCTAGTGCAGGTTGATAGCTATGACAGATTTTTTCGACGCATAAATATCACGGGATGAAAAGGGGCACGCCGCCGCCTTGGGTAAAGTCAGTGTAAGGTGTTTTTAAGCTATTGCATAGCTTTTATCGCGGGCTCTGAGCGCGGCGCGGGGACCGGATCAAAAAAAAACCAAAAACCTAAGGAAAATACCTGACACCACTCATCGTCTAACATCGTTTCAGTTCGGGAGACTTCGGCAATCATAAAAATATCCGTCATAAAAACAATTTACTTTTTCTTACTGATTCTAAACGGCCAGCTTCAAAAGAAGTTTTCACAATGAAACCTACTTATAAAATTCTCCTACAACAAAGAAGTTCTTTATTACAGTAGTGCACCACAAACATTTCGTTAAATATACGCGGTAGGCGGTTTTATTCTTTTAATAAAATAAAAAATAAAATAAAGAAAATGTTATGCAATAGCTTCACCGCGGCAGTCTCCGAGTGCTACATGTATTTTTTTTTCTTATATACCTAACTGTTTTGACTTAGAGTTGCTAATGTTGCTATGTCAAAATATGTCACCTTGTTAAGCCCTTTGCTTTGCCCTTCTTCACAGAATCGCAAAAACAAAGTACATCTTTAAAACTGCATTTCATCTCGCCACCCCTGCATATCTAGCGAAAGTGCACGTCGCCGATATCGAACAATGTGACTCGGACGATAGCGTAACGTGATCGCGGCGTTATCGCAGCGTTATCGCAACGTTATCGCGGCGACTCGGATACCGTGCTGTTGTTTGTACTAGCACTGCGCTTTGAATACAGTGTAGGGCAAAAATTTATACCATTTTGTTTTCGTTGTCTTGAAGAAAGTTTATGTCTTTATCAGTTTGTCTGGTTCTGATACTGTAGTTGGTTTGTTGAAGTATGTTGTTGTGGTTTAAATGTTTTACATTGTAACTGTTGTTATGTATAATTATTGATTGCCTGTTGTTAGATTGTGACGGATATTTGGGATATAGACGAAAATTGTTAAAAATGTTCTAAGTTGTGGAAATGGTTGGGGGAGGCTCCTGTCCAACAATGAAAGATTTTCTGGTAAATGATGTCGAAGGTAAGAAGAAGTAGTTATCATAATAAATAAGCAAAATTAAAAAAAAAAAACATAAAGCCTCCTGCAGACACACGCGATTAATCGCGCGGGGCGACATGTCGCGGTCCATTCGCAGTATTTTTAGAGTGGAAATAAGCTTGACTCGTTGTCGCAGCGCGATTAATCGCGTGTGTCTGCAGGAGGCTTAATCGTTGGACTAACTTCTTCGATCATTAAAATCAACATTAAAATCAGTTATTTTTAATGATAGAAGACTAACTTAGATTAGAGAGCTCTTAAATTATTGCCGTTTCTTTATTATTACCTACATATGGATGTCCAAATAGGTACTTACATACTTATGTTATGAAGAGGAAAGATTTGATTGTTTGTTTGTATTGAATAGGCTCCGAAACTACTGGGGCGATTAAAATCCTTCAATGCTTCTTTTTTCTTTTGTTTCTATTCTTGAGTTCGTGAAAACGGTAAATAAACGCACTAGATGTCGAGTTCGCTTCATAAAATTTGCGAAATATGATGTGCGGGCCTATAAAATTTGAGGGTTGCCCGATTTCCCTGGGATCCCATCATTAGATCCTGACGGTCATGGGACCACTTGGAAATTTTTTCTTTTGTTTGAAAGGGTATCCTTTCAAACAAAAGAAAAAATTTCCAAATCGGTCCAGGCGTCTTCGAGAAATCGGGGAACACACATACAAAAAAAAAGATTCCGACGAATTAAGAACCTCCTCCTTTTTTAAGTCGGTTAAAAATACATAATTACAGGGGGTTTACCAACTACATTTTTAATAAAAACAGCTAGTTTAGATAGGACCGTAATTTACTTTTGCACCGAGGTATTTATTTTAATTTTTTAAGTGGTAAAATCAACAAATGAGTCCTCCTGCCCTGTGTGGAGTGGGAGGGACTGGCTGACTTGTTCTTTCAATAGCCCTTTAGGTTCCAACGTCACGATTACCTGCTATGACAACTCTGCGACCCGGCTTTGGCCCTCTATACAACTATGACACTACCCTAATCCACCTGCACTCCATACAATATTATAAACACACATTCTGTAACTACATTACCAATATTACCATCCCCAAACATATGTCGAGATCGCAATCATCAAAGTTTTTGCGTTCACACACGGCAGACGCAATTCATATGCGGAACGCGTTTCGTGTTAATTTCCTCGGCGGGACGCGCGCGATCCCGGGGCGGGACGAGTCCGGGGCGGGACTGGTCCGGGATGTCTGCGGGACGCTTGGATGGTCAGTAGATGGATGGTGAGAGGATGTGACCGGTGGATTTTGTTTTCCGATTTGTTTTTTTTTTTTTGGTGTTGGCGTAATTTCTAAGTAAGTTAAAAAGTAGAAGTTGGTTATAAATTAGACCGATTCTATCAAACATTTTCAAAACTTGTAATTTATAAAAAGATTTTTAGATATTTCATCTAAAAATCTTTTTATAAATTACCTACCACATTTTGAAAATGTTGTCTACTAATAATTATTTGGACCTATATAAATTATACTGCATAAGTAATTTATTTTGGTCAATGATAGTTTTCATTTTATTTGTAGGAATATACAAGACAAAAGTGATGATCTCTAATCTTATATTAGTGTTCTAAATATTTTATATTTCTTTTAAATAATTCTACCTACTGAAAAAGCGACAAATTAAAATAAATAAATATTTAAAATTATAACAAAATCTGTAAATCAATTAAATGGCTGCTCTTACATGACAACTTTCAACTTCCGTCTAAATGTGTAATATACGTTACTTTTATCCATCAGCCTGAAAGTCTGACTTCGAGAGGTTTCGTATTACCCAGTTACTGGGTTGTGGAGGTCAGATAAAGTCGCTCCACGTTAAATACTGACATTCAGCTGTATACGGTTTGACTGGAAGCCAAATTCATCATTGTTCGGAAATTTCTAGGCAGAATTGTAACTCCCGAAAACTAACTAACCACATAATCATAACGAACAACCTTCTCATCCACCACAGCAAAAACCCTCGACCTTTACAAAACAACGATAAGATCCAAACAAAAAAACAACCACAATTGAACGAACAAACAAACGTAAACACAAATCAATACAGCAAAAGAGCTCACACATGTTGGAAACTTTTTAATCTATTCAGACAATTCAAATGCGCCACCATAATGCGCAAGCGACGTCGGCGGAGAACAATAGTTAAGCTGGCTCGGCTTAAACATACGAAGTGGGGTATCTCTGCGTTTTGTGTTGGCGTAAAGTTTGTTTTTGCTACTGCTTTTTTTTTAATTATTAGCTGTGGTGTTTTTTTTTTTTTTTGTTTATGATGAGGTGAGGAAAGTGTTGGGGGAAATGGACGTGCGTTGGGGGTAACTGGGTAAAAGGGGTTATAGTTTTATGTCAAAACTAGGTGACTTACTCGAGACAATTATAAGGATGATGTTTAGAATAGAATAGAAAAACATTTATTTGGTATTGGACGTACACACACAGAAATAATAAAAAAAAAAATTAAATACCCAATAAGAATTCTGATTGAGCATGTCGACACCAAAAGGGTTACCAACTCAGCATTTGCTGGGCGAAAGACACCCAGAGCGCTGGTTTTCAGTTGGCACCACGCAGTGACACACGGACACGGTGTTTAAAAGTGACATAAGTAGGCTTCATCAAGTCTTATTATACATTGCTACATAAATAGGCTCTCTTAAGTAGCCTACAGACTCTTAGCGAGAAACCTCGAGAACACCTAAGAAGCGTGAATATGAGAAGTTTCTCTACTTATCTTTTACTTTATTTGAAGTCTCGATGAGACTTCTCGTCGTAGTCTATAGACTACATTATGTTAGGTGTCACTGAGGAGTGGCGTTTTTGTGACTTTGTGACTAAGGTATTTTGCAATGGCAGGATAATTTAATTAAAAATACTCGCAAAACGCATCTTATTAAAATGTAGAGTGTAGTTCATGCAAATATTAAAATGTTTAATCATAAATGCTATGGTTATGTTAATTTGTTGTAAAAATACTTACATAAGTATTTGTTGACGTGGTTAGGTGATAGTACTGCACTTGACACTTACCTGAAAAAGAAAATTACAGGGTTAATATTTTTAATAAACTACAGTGAAACTTGATTAACAAAAGTTTTCGGTCAAACGCGCAATTAAAAAACCGGCCAAGTGCGAGTTGGGCACGCCCATGAAGGGTTCCGTAGCAGCAAGCATAGATTAGGGATATAATTATATTGAGATTAGTAAGTAATATACACAAACAATAAAAATAACTTTGTTTTTCATAGTGTTTGTATGAATGGCAAAGTTATATTTGCGGTTTTGAAAAATGGAAAAAACATGCCATGCAATCAAACCTATACTCGACACGTGTTTCGCCCCTCCACGGGGCATCCTCAGGAGATGTTGACTCGACAAGCGCTCGGCCTCGAATGAGCCAGATTGACAGCTATCGCCTCTTTATCCTTTGCTTCATGTGCATATGCATGAGGGCGGGAGGGTGGGACTGCATCCTGCATGAAGCCTGGATTTTTGTAGCGGAATTAAAACTAGATATTTTTCATAACATTTAATAGAAGTAACCAGTTCACTCTTGACATGAAGACCCCAAGGTTATAGTTAACAGGAGACATCTTCAGGGAATTCCACTCCTTAGCTGTGCGCACAATAAAAGTAACTTATTGGGTTTGCTTACAATTTCACACACCCACAAGTAATTAACTAATCACCTCCCATTTTCAAATAAACAGAGAAAATTCTCCATTTTCTATCTACAAAGTCGTTACGCGAAATATATTTTAATTGCAACATTTTTATTTTATTTCTTGGGACATTAACAAAAATGGCGGACGCATTAAGAGATGAATTATAATGCCTTTTTAGACGTTTTTTTTCAATTAAGTTAATTATATTTTTTCTTCGTGTTTCGCTTTCCTGCAGCGAATCTATTTAGTGGCTAAAATTACACTGAAATTGTTTGTTTTTTGTTAAATAAGAGATTTTTATCTGTTAACGTGTTTGATAGATATTATTGCAGTTTGTAGTAATTTCTGGCTTTAAGAAAAATCATAGTCAGGAAAATTAGGGGAAAATTTTGAGCTTTTTACCACACGGAACTTATATTTGATTTTCCCACAGATAGTTGTTCCGGGTCTGGCCATTTGTGTATGTGACTTTTTTATAATGTTTGTAGACATACTAAAGAAATATTCATAGTAAAGGTGAAAACGACGTCAGGAAATACTTAGGCTCCAGCACAAGATTTCAGGTTTTTGTGACGTAAAGAAGTAAACGCAAACTTGACGTTAATATGATGAATAAAATTAGTTCCTCATTCGCACACTATATTGTTGCGCATTTTCATTTTCCTTCCATACAATTTGCATCGTACTTCAAGTAGGTACAAAGTACGGACAAATTCGTGCTTCCGCTGATTGCCAAAAAATTCAAAAACAAATCATTTTCAAAAATTCATATTTAATAGTTGTCTAACTACTCCTGTCTGGCCAATACCCCTTAGTACCCGTGATACAGCAGAAGATCACACTCCATCACCCCCGCACCCCTTTCCTGCCCCTCTCGAAGACGGGAGAGGTCGAATTTCCGCCACAGCCTCACCGGAAGTGACGTCATGTTTACAAATTGCGCGACAAACGTCATCGCGGAATTTTAAGCAGTTAAACCGTTTAATGATGTTTTGTGATTGTGTTCTGAAAGTCTGATGGTTGTTAAAGTTTAGTTAGGGATTTTATGAGTAAGGATTAAGGATAAATGGTTTAATAACATTCATAAGTTATTGCCTATAGCAAATGTAAAAATATCGAGTTATAGTTATTCGCATGAATTCAAATCGCACGAAATGTGCAAATTAAATTGCGTGCGTCATTATTATCATGTCCAGATCTCTGCTACAGGGTCCTTAGAACTACTGAAAATTCAGTAGGAAAACCTTTTTCTACCCTGAGGGATTGATTTCCCGCGCCCGGCATTGGTCGAGGCCATGCTGCGGGGCGAGACGGAATGGGAAGCGGTCGCCTCCTTCTGCGAAGCAGTAATGCTAGCAAAGGAGGAGGCGGAACGCATGAGAGAGAGGACAGCGTCCACCTCACGACCCAGCCGCCGCGGGAGACGCCCACGGCAACGGACGTCGCAAGACGATCTCCGGCCACCGTAGGCGCGGGCATGCGGGCGGCCAGTAATGGGTGACTCGCCGTCCGATCATGGACCATGCCCGGGTCGACGACGCGTTGTGTTCCACGCGCGCCTCAAAGAGCTGTCTGCAATCTGACAGGGCCCCCTTAGTGGGCCAGGGCCTGCCGGGGTCGCGGGATTGTCTCACTCGGTAACCGTGACCCTGGTACATAAAGGGCTATTGAAGGAACACCGTGGACTTTAGTCAGTACAAGTCTGACAGTCCCTCCTGTCCCGCCCGGGACTCATTTGATGATTTTACCACGCAAAAAAAGGGGTTGACTTTACTTTCCAAATTTAAATGGGACCAACTTTGAAGAATACTCTTTCTAATAAAAAGAGAAGATTTGCGAAATGGGACTATCCAATAAAAAGTTATACTAGGTCATACATTAAAAAAAATAGGTACATGTCGAATTGAGAAACTCCTCTATTGTACTACCCATTATCACGTATTAGAATTCTCAACATCGCTGTTATTTTTCATCATCAAGCCTTCGATTTTCTGCACCCCAACTTTTAATATCGCTTGACAAACAGATCAGTCTGTAAACTCATTACCAGCCGTTGTTATTGGAAATGGTAGTGATCCGAACAGCAGCGTGTCAATGGGGGACGTTCACCGACTTGAAAAATGAAACATAATGTGTTAATCCTTAATTTATATGCGTCGCCGCGGGCCGTCGCGGGACACTGTAGGGCTGCCATACATATTTTGTTAGTTCGAATTTCGAAATCAAGTTATTTGTTTTTATGTAGCTTTTAGTGATAGAAAGTGAAATCTAGATAAAGAGGCACTGGGGTAATATGTCACTGGTGTCATTAATTTAATCTTAAGGAGAAACATGGATTTGAATTGAAATATTGAGTTATAATCGACATGTAAAACAGCACAGTATTCAGCCGTTATAATGGCAAAAGAAGTAAATAAATGTGACAATCTCTTTCAAATTACGTGGATAATTATCCACGTAATTTGAAAGAGATTGTTGTTGACTGCATAAAATATAGAATCACCGCTTCATCATTATGATTATTGTATTGATTTAAATCACAACTTTAGCTAATGTTGGCGTCTTCGAGAAATCGGAGAACGTACATAAAAAAACCGACATATTGAAAACCTCCTTATTTTTCGAAGTCGGTTGAAAAAAAAATTGTCTTTTTTTTATTTAACTATATGCTCGCATTTCAAGTACACTATCTCGATAGTGAGCGATGATGTGTTCGACGCACGCTTGTCTAGATATAACTGGCTTTTAAGATGTCTTTTTAAAAGTCTCAGCAACCAAAATTGCCAACCCTAACCAACCATCCCGATTCATTTCTTAATAAGAGCGTTGTCAAGTCGCCGCCGGCGTTAATTTGTTTGTGCAACATCGAACACCATTGATCAATGGAGACGAGATCACTTTGTTGACAATCAACAGAGAGAGAAGGTTTTTTAAGAAGAAAAAAATATCTTGGAAGTTGGTTAGGATGCTGCATGTCTTGTGAAACAGCAAATTATGTAGGTAGGTTTTTTATTTTCTCTAAAAAAAGGGCTAGGAATGACCATACTTTTTATCATAGTGAAATCATCAAATGAGTCCTACTGCGGGAGGGACTGTCAGACTTGTACTGACTAAAATCCATAGTGATTAATAGCCTTTGACGTTCCAGGCCACGGATATCTGATTAGAAAGCCCGCGACCCCGGCAGGCTTTGGCCCTCTAAAGGGGACCCCGTCATTAGGTAGGTATGACCTTAGCGTAGACCTCAATCATTAAACAGTAGGTAATCAAATTTCTTATTCCATTTTCATCACTTTCAATCAAATTATCTTAGTGGCTTCCGTAGGTACAACTTAAAACATATTGCCAGTTGACCATGCCATAATCTTTTTCAACAATTAAGTAGGTAGGTACTTATAAAATGTATAGGATTTGTTTTTTTTCCTTAATATTCAAACTACGAAAGTTTGTGGTACAATCAAAATCAACAAATGAGCACAACAAGTCCACCCAATTCCTTAAGTTGCCCTTTGCAAGTTTGCATTCCAGGACACGGTTACCTATACAGGCGATCTCGCGACCCTGGAAAAGACCTAGGCCTGGCAATAATATTATGTTCATCATTCGAAATCAAATCATTCTAGTAACTTCGTAACTCCACTTCTCCTAACTGAACAAAATAACTTATCGTTTTTTCCTTATAACTAACATTATTAACATCATGAAACAATAATCAAGTTATAAGTAAAACTTGAAGAGCTAGGCCTCAGGGGCGGAGGCTCGCGACGCTCCTCCCACCAGCCATGATGTCGACTTGTTTGGCGGGAATTACACTAGCGACATCTGTGTTTTGCGCGGGAAACTGAATTGAGGTTATGTTTTAAAACTTTTGAAGATAAATCATTGATTAACTTATATTTTTCAGCATTGCTTTAATATAATCAATATTTAACCAGGCACAAATTCTCTATACAGATTAATGTTTTAATAAGGTATTTGTTTTAAAGTTTATTTTATTGTAAGTACTTACAGCTTTTTGTTTCCTATATCAGCTTTCATCAGGAAGCGAGGTTGATGATCCTTTTAAAATTTTCTTCGTTTATTGTTCATAATTATGTTGAGGACATTGAATTTCTTCCATTTTCCATAAAAAAATGTTGATTCGGACAGTTATCATCAGGCATTTTCATAAAAAAAAAATTAGGCTTTTATTGCACTTGTGTTTGTTATGAGGACATCAAGAGGCTGCAGAATTAACTCACATTATAGGTATGACAACAGACTATTTTTTATCGTAATTTTCCTAATTATTGACAAGTTTATATGACTACACAACCCTATTGTACCCATGCCCTATCCGTCCATTCATTTTCTTTACAAAAAGTCGTGAAGAACAATTTATTACAAAAAGCTAAATTGTAAATTCAAAATCAACTTTGAAAGAACAGCCTTAAAGCCGGGCCACCCTAAAGCCTCCTGCAGACACAGGCGATTAATCGCGCTGCGACAACGAGCCAAGCTAATTTCCACTCTAAAAATACTGCGAATGGACCGCGACATGTCGCCCAGCGCGATTAATCGCGTGTGTCTGCAGGAGGCTTAACGGCATTTCCCGTTGATTATCTTGCTGAAATGTTCGTATAAACGTCCATTAGCACAATAATCAACGGCATTTCCCGTTAGTGTGGCCCTAGTGTTTAAAACCAGAACAGTATCAACCCACAATAATTACTAAAACTCCAACCTTTAACCCTTCAATCAACCCGTTACACATTTTCCTTCAATATTCCGTGAATCAAAAATATCCTAATCATAGGTCGCGAGTTAACGAACACGTCAGCACGATAAAAACAGGAAAGACGGTCAACGGTTAATTAAAATACAGGATAATACGATGAATTTAACGGAATATTATACACATGCTACATCGATAATAATTACACTAGCATGTTTCCTCTTGATTGCTGTAAGGGATTTGTTCAGGGTATTAATAGCTACTTCTTTGTGTTTCTCGTTTTGAAGGAAATTGTGACTTGTTGCTACTGATGGTCGGTTTAATTTAAATTAAATTAAATTAAAAATTAGCCTTATTCATTGTCAATATTCTCCAGCCCTTTTCTAAATTTAATAGTTTACAGGTGGTCGCAGCATGTCTTCTTCTTCCTTACCGCTTTCTTAGTCGTTATCTCAGTAGTCACCTTAAGTTTCTTTGACCTTACTTATTCTTTTTTAAACCCAGTATCATCAAATATCATTTTAACTGAAATTAGTCTCATTCATGTAGGATTTATATATTCAATGGCCAACAATTTTATATTTTATTCATTTTCAAATCATACATCAACGTCTTAATGGCAACTGCCCCTTATCCCTCTCTCTCTTTCTCTTGCTCAACTTACCAGTACGTTGTAAATCCCACATTCATAATCATCATTATCCTAATCCTTATCACAATATAAGCGGCATATCTTCTCCTTCCATAGCTCACATCTCTATTAGTCTTCAATTTGGTAGGTACCTAGTCATATTTTAGTGTTTCATATTTTTGTTTTCCCCTACTTTATAGCATCTACATCTACATTTGCCCAAAATATTCCCACATTCATTATCAGTGTCAGTCATGGCTATATACGACCCAATTCGATTTAATGTTTACCTGAAAACAATGGGTAAGGTAAAACTTGGTAAAACGCCCCATCATTCTAGCATTCAAACTTACTGCTCGGAACCACACGCGAGTGTGGTCACTGTTGGTTTATAACATGGCCGAGGTAGAGGGCTATGGTAATGCTGGTTATAGAAATTCTGGTAATAAGGTAGAATCTACAATTAATGAATAAGCAATGTAAATATTTCTACAAGAAACTAAAAATCAAGCTGTCAGCAGAAACTTGGAAATGAAGAATACCAAAATTCGTTTTAATTGATTGCCAGACACCTGATAGCTTCGCTTCAAGTACTGGGTTTAGAAGAAGGAAATAAAAAAAAAAAATACATAAGCTTAAAATTGGTGACCAATGAAACGTTCAGTTTGCAAATGAAACCTACAAAAGTTATCGAAATTTATTAATGATACCGACATATTCAGCTATTGATTTGAGTGAGGTACTTTTACCTTCATAAACGATTTTGATGAAACAATGCAACAGTACGTACACACAGATGCACATTGCATATCAGTCTATTCAAACGAATGCCTACGCGCAAAACTCAAGTACACATACCCAATTTTCAAAAGATCCTTCAATCATTTAAAACAAACCGCTATAAAAATGAGAAACCAGTTTCTTCGAACCATCCCATCAGAGAACGAACCATCAGAAGAAAATAAAAGCGAACATTGTTCTCGCACATCGCCTCCTCAAGATGTATCTCACTCGTTATTTAGTTAGCAGATCACCCCATTGTTACTTAGGAGAAACCACGAAAAAAGCATGGGCGGGGCCCCTATCTCCACTTGCATCGGGACCGATGAAACATGCTCTCTATCGCGATACATGCCTTACAACACGAGCCAAAACAACCCACAACTTCAAACCTAAAATCTTACAAAATAAAGCTCAAGTTGCGGTGATCCAAGTATAAGCAGCTTATTAAAGAAAATTAAATTTGCAGCCACGCGAAATCGAAACGAATCCGCGAAAGGAGAACAGCATATTGACGATCAAACAATATTGATCCTTATTGCTTTCGAACGAGTACTTAACGTTCGATAATGACCGTTAAGATTCAATTTGGTCGTAAAGGTTCACAATCGTTTGGGGGATGTGTGTGGCTTGGGATGTTTTATGGGGTTTTGTGAATGTTTATATAGTGAAGGATATTTATATAGAGTGGATTATAGATAAGAGGCGAACGTATTTTCATTTTATTACCAAATTACCGATGGTAAGATAGTGGGCCGGTGAGCCGATTGTGGTGCCCCGTATCGGTAACATTTGCCAACAGGTAATTGTCTTATTACTTATTTTGTGCATTCCAACACTTGGTCCGGGTGTGTTTAAGTTTAATATCAGGGTATTGTTCGATGTTTTTAATTTACTTGTTCGGTTGATTTATGATGATGATATTTTTCTGTTGAGAGGTAGAACTTTGAATAGAAAGGAATTATAAATAAGCAACAGATGTGGAAAGCTTATTTCAAAACCCTTGTTGTCTAACAAAGACACACCAAAATCTTAGAATGGTGATTTATAATTCTATTATTTACCTCCTCACACATTCAAATTCATTCAATTTAATAAATCTTTATCAGTCTCTGCCACTTGTCCGTTATTATTTTCCTTTAGAAGCGTGTAGATCTCTATCTAAGTATGTAGTTTCATTTAATTGAAAAACGATATCCCTACACCGACTCCTTACTAAACAATCCATAAACATTACCCTTTATTTTTCCTCACGCACAAGCCAACACATAAAGAACAAATTCTAAAACAAACACCAAGGAAACTAGCTTTTAAATCAAACGAGTAACATTTATTAGTTTTATAGTTCAAACAAGCGTGCTAACAAAAACAAAAATTAATTATAAGCTGTGAGCTGTCCTATCAAGCATCAGCACGACCCTTCGCCAGGTCTTAAATCATACAACGCTCCGCAAATTGATCGATCGAAATTCGAGACTTGAAACAAAGGGTAGGGCTTGCAACAATCACATAAGTCAGTCGAATAATCATTTGTTGAAAACTAAATTTTAGAACAGCGACCTCTATTGGTGGTGTTAGACAGTGTAATGGAAATTCTGATCAATAGATGGCGACAGCGTTGCATTGGCGGGAATTATTTGTTGGATCTCGAATTCAAGATTATGGATTTGTGGTGTGAATTGGTTGAACTTAATTTTTATTTGGTAGATGGTGTCAACTTTAAATGATATAGTTGCGAAAACACATTAAAATGTTGCAGTTTCTGTAAGTAAAGTTTTTATATTCACCGACAAAAACGACACAATTGAAACCGGTACTTACATGGCTTAAAACATGGCATTACTCATAACTAGTACCATTAGATAAAAAACACGTCCACTATTTAAATAAACCATCTTTCTATCATCTATTCCATCGCACAGTCGTTTAATAGCGCGATTTTAATCTATGAAAATGTCACACCATGACAGGTTACTGTTATTATGACACAAAGACATACAAACTAACTTTATGCACTTCACTTAATCAACAACCAACCTTAGTTCTTCAACATAAGAGTTAAATTTTAGTTTTCAGGGGTTAAAGTTAGGTTTGTCTCGTCATAAAGCTTTGGTCTGGTATCCGGCGTGCGCGCAGCGTAACGTCGATTACTCGATAATTTCAGAAGATTAAAATCGGCTTTTTGACAACACCAGGTACTTTTGAAATACGTTTGAATAAGTGTTTGTACAACATTGACATGTAAAGGCAAATTGTCAGCCATTTTGATAGATAATGACGTGTAAATACGTACCTACATACAATAATGAGTTAGATAAAATCTGCCTTTCGGCTATTGTATAAATGTATTGTCTAAATGTTCTGAATAGTGCTGCCAGTAGAGATATGTGAAAAGGGAAAGTTCTTAATCAGAATTAATAAGAATTGTTGCAAAGTGCCGCAGTTAATATCTAAGTGTGACGATGTCTAATAGGACAGATGGTGAGACAGTAAAAGAAGTATTGGTTGACAAAAACGATCAAGATAGAGTTGCAAACGACATAGAATCAGAGGTAAAGGCTAAAAGCAACGGGAGGAGTATAGTAAGATAACTTAAATAAGACATAATGGTTATGTTAATAGAAAAACTGCAATGAAAACTGATATGACCAAGAGATAAGTCCGTATTATTAGCATAGCAGTTTCTTATTGCATTAGTAAACAATAAAATAACGCACCAAGTATAATAATTTAGACTTAATACTGACCCGAACAAATTAGTTTTTCTCCTTCAACCAGCCATTACCTTGTTGTTTCAAAAACATATAGACCCCCAATATCTTCCCAACTAAGGAAGCTTCCACTTAGCCCTAATACCGTTCCCTGCCCACACCGTACACAGCTTGAAGATAAATAAATCCAGAACTATCGCACAAAACTTGGATCCGTTCACAATCCTTATAAAGTCGGTGCACACTGTTTTTGTTCTCAGTACAAACGATTTTATCTGCGCGTACGCAGCGTTGTGCGTTTTAGACAATAGTGCGTAGGCGCGTATTAAG
Source organism: Agrotis exclamationis (assembly GCA_950005045.1). Lineage (NCBI taxonomy): Eukaryota > Metazoa > Arthropoda > Insecta > Lepidoptera > Noctuidae > Agrotis > Agrotis exclamationis. Next base: position 3,311,898 of record OX465421.1, read on the forward strand.
GCGAACCTATCGAGTTTCCAATCGTTCTGTTAGACTGTTAAACACGATTTTGTATTTCTGTAGATTAATTGGTTTTTTGGTTCGATTTGGGTATTGTGTTTTTGCATTTATGTGCCAAGTTTCCTTTAAATACAAGTGAAAAGAGCACTTGTTACAACTTAGTGCATTTCTAAGTAATGACATAGTGCACGGCTTTTTGCAAGTTCTTATTAAAAATCTAGAAGTCCTGATTCTGCAATGCTTTTGTTCTATCGCCATTTGATTTTTGTATTTACTGCAAACAGACTCACTAACAAATTAATTATATTTGATGGTTTCTGCAACAAGTCTTTCCATTTTTAAAAACATTTTCATAACTCTGCATATCTAGATGATGTCGTCATATTTTGGTTGAACCTTTCAAAGCTACCGTTGTATTTGTTTTTCAATTCCAAACCAAATCACCATCCCTTAATCACCAAGTAGCCACCGAAGTAATAACAATCATTAATAGTTGTATAACACAAACACGTATATAATTAAAGTAAAACATTGTGGTGTTATCTTATCGGTACATCGGACCATTAACGGTGGCCACAAAAACACGGCTGGCTAGGCGGACGCGCGGACCGATGTGTGTTCTACTAGTTATGATATACGGGTGCGGAGACTGGGCAGCTTGGCAAGTTGGTAGAATTAAGGATGCCGAATAATTTAAAAAGACTCACGTAGTTCAGGGAAACACGTATGTAACAAAGGAGAGGCTTACACTCAGCAATTGGTGGCACATTTCTGCCAATGACAATGATGAAAATGAATAATCTAAAATCCAAACAGAAGATAACTAAATGCTTGGCAAGAAAGATTTCAATATAAGTATCTAAGATGTATGTGGAGAAGATAAAATCAAACGGATTCCATTTAACCATTCTTAGTTTTCCTTTCCATAATTCTATATCAAATGGCGAAATGAAATTCTACCGTCACTATCGTAATAGTCAATTTGCAAAAAGATGAATAGACAAAAAAAAAAAACACCGAAATAAAATTGGGAAACATCTTAGGAATTTGAATAGAAACGAGATGTTGAATCCAGAAGAAATTTAATAGTACTGCTTAAAACAAAAACCACTGAAGAGTAGATAAGTGAAAATAATTATAGCTTTTTTTTAATTTGTCCTGTCTCAATCCATGTTAAAGGAATCCAAAACACTATGGAGCTGTCTAACCTACTAAGCCGTGTGTCCACTCCTGTTATCTGTCGATCTAAAACGCTCCACACAATCGCATAATCGTAGTCACCCGTAACCGAACACTGACTGTCAAAACAAACGAACACTGTCCTTAAACAATAAGCCCATAAAAAGTACGCCCACTATCCTTTAAACAACATTAAACCTTAACACAAAGGTATACAGTCCAAAATGATAATAAATAGTAGCTAATAACATCCGTCATATGAGATGAATCGATATCGAAGGCAAGTGTCAAAATCCTAATCTCAGAATATTATGTATCGCTTCAGTTGCCGGATAAAGCTTCAATCGATTTCAGATAATGCTGTTCTATACAATGAGATGCCATTTGTATTTGTATATCAGCTAATAGAGCTTATTACACATGCCATAATGAATTTATTCTATCTTTGAACATCGGCAAGAAACTAGTGTGTCCTAGAACGATGACGGCATGTAACATTTACCATCGTGCACTGGGCTGACGTGAGATATTACGATATGGCTTTCTCACAAGAAGGAGGCTTATGTCCCAGCTGTAGGAACGTTAAAGTCGATTATTTCTTTAAACAGTATGCTTGCTAGGAAGAAAAAAGAGGCTCTTTTACTCCCAAACAAGCCAAAACTAAATAAGAAGAGAGCTACAAGTCACAGTAACCAAATAAACCTCCAGTACTCAGTCTGACAAATACTCTCAAATTCAGAACACTTCAAAAATAATTGTACTCACACTATCACATTTTAATAACGCATGATCTAAGCCTCGGGGTGAGAATCGAATAAAACAATCGAGTCGCTAGTGCGAGAAAATAAGCGACGTAATCGATACTATCGCTTCACGAGAATCGAAAGGTTGTTAACAATTGACGCCTATAATGTAGTTTATGCTCCGAAGAGATGAAATGGATCGTGAGGCCGTAGGTCGAGAAAGATCCAGCCTTCAATCAAGAACCAACCCTTTTTAAACCAAAATAGGGTTTAATTTCTATTGCTGCGAGCTTGAGGAACAATTGTTCAGTGAGAGATGAGAGAAATGATTAGACAGCTATGCTTTTAGAAACGTAGAAGTTGTGGCAACAGTATGACGTGTATTGCACATTCGGTTTATTTATATTCAATCAATTTTAGTTGGGATTGGAATGGTGGTTGTAAATGTGACGTTTGTAGGACGAACGGTGGAAATGCGGCTGTTTGAATGGAATTGAAGGCTTTAACACGAAACCATGTATGGTCAAAATACGGTTTCTTGGTTTTCTGTTCTGCGAATGCTGTGTATAGACCATCATGACTTAGAAATAGCTATTAAATTAATTCAGGTGGATCTACTTTTGTTGAATGCTAATAGGAATGAACACCCTCTTGTCTACGCCGCAATCTTATCCTAGGTTGGCGTAAGGTGTCTTCTTCCATAATATTTTTCTCACAAATTTTCCATTTCTTTTACATTGACTATCGCTAAATTACCATTTATTAGAGTGTCCAGAAAGGTAACAATTGTTTTCAATGCTATTGTTTTTTTATAAACGCGTTCGACAGTACCTAGATATTGAAACGAACTTTTCGGTAACTTAAGCCAGTCTGAATCTTATTCCAGTTTCCTATCATCATCATGTATAGCTCTTCAGATTTTCCTGGCAGTTTCATGGTTTACCTGTAATTATAAAAGCAAAACTATGTGTTATTTGTTTGCTACGCTTTCACACCTAAGGCAGATTTCATGAGCTTGGCAGAAAGATAGATGGAACCCTTTAGTTAGTAGAATTATCAAATTAGTCCTCCCGCCCTGAATGGAGCGGGAGGGTCAGAATCTTACTGAATAAAAGTACACTCTCTTCTCGTAGTCTTATGCACTGCAGGGTCACGGTGCACCGTGACCCTGCAGTGCATAAGACCTCCAGGCCTTATCAATGGGAACACCGCGGTGTTCCCATTGATAAGGCCTGGAGGCGATCATCTGATGATGATCGCCTCCTGGGTATGCCTCAAACCAGCGCGGTGACATTTTAAAAATGTCGCAGCACATGCTGAGATAGGAGCCTTTTGCTTCGCACAGGACTAATTACCTATGTAATTTTTTTTTTCAAGTAATTTTGTTTTTCCTTTGTATTCTTCTTCTGTATTAGTTGTGTTTGTTCTGTCGTGTGATTTTCAATAAATCCTTTTTTTTTTTCTTTCTTTCGGTTCAATTAACCAATCAATTTTGCTTTCTCCATACTCAAAGATGATCGCAATTCATAATCATGTCATACCAATAAAGATTCCTTATCTTCCTGACCCCACTGATCACATGATTCACATATTATCAGATGTTTATATGTAATAAAATTTGTGAGTTAACATTACACGTGTTCTATATGTACCAGTTATATAGGAATCATGATTAATGATTACTTTTACCTTTGTAATGTCACACAAGGTTGTTCTAGACTTGTTTTCAATCAGCACGCGTGGAGGAAACCGTAGACGAGTTTTGTTGACGGAGGAATAGACAAAATAGACGGGCATGCGGGCGGTGAGTTATGGGGTGACTAGCCGTCCGATCATGACCATGCCCGGGTCGACGGCGTGTTGTGTTCCACACGCGCCTCAAAGAGCTGTCAGCAATCTGACGGGGCTCCCTTAGAGGGCCAAAGCCTGCCGGGGTCGCGGGACTGTCTCACCTGGTTACCGTGACCCTGGTACGTAAAGGGCTATTGAAGGATCACCGTGGATTTTAGTCAGTACAAGTCTGACAGTCCCTCCCGCCCCACCCTGGGCGGGAGGGCTCATTTGATGATTTTACCACGCAAAAAAAAAAGGTATAGCATTATTATTTATCTTGTTTATGTCATTCGAATAATACGATTAATGTTTACTTAAGATCTTTTTATCACAAGAAAACCTTACTTAATCATAACTTTGAACCATCTGATATTAAAATAACTGTAACCAAACACTTCACGTGTGCTTCTGAGAAGCGCGCGGGTGGTCGCCAACCTCCCGTCAATGCAATTACGGGTTGCTACTGAGACAACCAGTTGCTACCTATTGGCTTGTGGTGGTTGATGGGTGTCAGTGGTTACTGTTACATTTGTGGCAGCTACTGTATAAGAAGCTAGTTAAAAAAAAAAGTATAAGTAGTGGTTCGAAAAAATACAAGTAATAAAGACTGATTTGATTCCATATTGTTTTTACTTTACATTTAGACTAATAATACAATCTCTAAAGATTCGAGAATAGTAGGGGTGATTTTATGTAATGTCAAACGTAAAGAGTAGCCAGGTAATACAGGGCACTGTATCAATTCAAAATTATCACTTTAAGATTGCCTCCTTTAGTTCTATTAATCATTAGTCTTAATTTACCTTATCACAGTTAAACTAATGAGACAATTAACCTTATCCACACCATAAACAAAAGCCAATTTTATTTAATTCCCAAAGAGTTTTTTTTATCTAAAAAAAGAAACACAAATTACCTTTACTTCAAAAAAAAAAAAAACAAAAATAATTAACCCCACAAATCACTATCACCCTCGTTCCGTAATCGAATTATTTCAAAATTCGAACTTTCCTATTGTTCTTGGCGATGGAACGTCGCGATAACCCGACCAAAACAAATAGTTCTAATTACGTTCGGTTAAAAGTTAACAATCGGGCCTTCTCTATCTGGTAGTATTAATTGGGTGGGCATCAATCAGGCCGTTGGACAAATTGGCCAAATTATTTTTTCGATTACACGGCTATTGTTTAATCACGGCCGGGTAATAGGGGACACGATAACATCAGAAAGTTGGAGGTTTGTGTTACTTCGCGTTGTGGTACGGGAAAAGTGTTAAAATATCTTTTGAATAGCTTTACTGGTTCGCGGGACTGTCTAATCAGGTTAACGCGACACTGGAATGTAAAAGGCCTTTGAATTGGATCAAATGAGTCCTCCCCCCAGGGCAGGACAGGAGGGACTGTCAGGCTTTTACTGACTAAAATCCACAGGGTTCTTTCAATAGTCCTTTACGTTCCGGGGTTACGGTAACCTAATAAGTCAGTCCCGCGACCCTGGCAGGCAGAGCACATGTAGCTGATGCAGTTATTAGTACGTATATGCAAACTGACAGTATGAAAAACTGCGTCAGGTAAGCAAGCTAAACTAAACTAACTTAGCTTCACTTTTGTTCTGCAACCGGCATAAAATTGTTCCAATTTATCTGAAATGTTTTAAGCTATTGCATAGCTTTTATCGCGGGCTCTGAGCGCGGCGCGGCGACCGAATGAAAAAATTTCCAAAAACGTAAAGAAAATACCTGACACCACGCATCGTCTAACATCGTTTCAGTTTGGGAGACTTCGGCAATCATAAAAATATCCGTCATAAAAACAATTTGCTTTTTCTTACTGATTCTAAACGGCCAGCTACAAAAGGAGTTTTCACAATGAAAATTACTTATAAAATTCTCCTACAACAAAGAAGTTCTTTATTACAGTAGTGCACCACAAATATTTTAAATAAATTATATTCTCGTTAAATATACGCGGTAGGCGATTTTATTGTTTTAAAATAAAATAAAAAAATATGCAATAGCTTCACCGCGGCAGTCTTCGAGTGCCACATGTATTTTTTTTTTATGTTCTCATCATACCGTACCGTGTCAAGCAATGGACTGTCACACTAATGCCAACATCCATATAAAGGAGTTTCACGAGAATTTGTTTAAGGTAAAGTTAATTTATGTAAGGTAATCATCAGACTACTAACGTTATTGTTTTGTTTTATCGTAAAGGCTATTTGCTTAACAGTTCTGGGCCTCAAGTCTGCTAATTTTATTTAACTCACATGCTATTGATATTCAATTGAGATTCAATCACGACTCCATTACGATTAGAACAAATTTGTTATTCTGCAAAAACTTGTATGTAATCTCAATGGAGTCGTAGTGTAATTGTAATTGACTCTCAGTTGAACAGTAATTTTTTTAATAATTTTTCGTAGAGTGACTTGTAACATCCCAAGATTATCTATTGTTGCTCAATCGTACAACAATAGCGAAATTGACACAGAGTGTCCATTGACATAAATGTTAAAAAAACGTCAAATAAGAGTAGAATACCGATAAAGTCCACAAAAGATTTACAATTGTAACACGATTGAAGAGCAGACTAGCAAATATTCTGATAGCAGTTCAATGGAATGTCACTGGAAAACCATTGGTCTTAAATTAGTAGCAGAATACCAAATGTAGTTTAAACTGCTACTGAGATCCAATTGATATTCAATTGAGCCATTCTTAAATTAGCAGACTTGGGCCCCAGGTCCAAATTTTATAAAAAACTAACTGTAACCCTCGACTTCGCTACCCCCACAGACTCACAGGTATATTGACAGAAATCCACGGTAATCATTCAATAGCCCTTTAAGTTCAGGGTCACGGTTACCTACTAAGATAATCCTATGACCCCGGCAGACCCTCTATGGGTGCCCCGTGAGATTGGTAAGAACTCTTTGAAGAGCTTGTCAAGTCTTAAGCCTATTAAGTCCACAGCTGGACATAGGCCTCTCCCAGGGAGCGCCACAGCGCACGATCTCCCTCTTTTTTCATCCAGCCACTGCCAGCTACCTTCTTTAGGTCATCGGTCCATCTTGCCGGGGGGCGTCCCACCCTACGTTTACCTACACGCGGTCTCCAGTCGAGAACCTTCCTACCCCACCTTTCGTTGGTTCTGCGGCAGACATGACCAGTACCCATACCATGAGTTGTTTACGATACTCGATCATCGTTATCGACCGCGTTTGGCGCTCTCATTGGCCCGCTCAAGGTTGTATGAACTCTCAACATAAGAGCGCCAAACGCGGTCGATGCGTAGGATCGAGTATCGTAATGACAACTCATGGTTGAGGCTCAGCCCACTGCCACTTCAGCTTACTTCAGTTTTCGACACTATCTATAGCTTTAGTCTTTGGAATTGCTTGTAATTGCAAGTTATTGATGATGAAAACTAGCGCGTAACTCAAAGAGATACAGTTGTATTAGTCACTCATCAAAGTACGTGTTACCAACATCGGTCGAATGATAAGGTCTGTTATCACAGCGTCCGATTGCACCATTGTTTATCTCAATGTGTACGAATTCAAATTAAACTGATTACAATGTATGATTCTGGGTAAGTTTCAAACTCCGGGATTTTTTTTCATCTCTCTCTAAAGGACACCGTGTTTTTTTGCTATTTTTATAGTGTACATTGTTATCCAAGCCGTGAAAGTTACTTATTTATGTCCCGAGACGGGGTTTGGCGCCCGTAACGTAGTGAGGGCGCTAATAGTTCGAGGGACTTAATAAGTAATTTACCCGAGGTATACACTGTGCTTTTCATTACGAATACGAGGAAAGTAAAATTAACAACATAAATTAATAGCTAAATGAGTGTACATCGGATTGTCATTTGCCGCATATTATGTTTTTTTTTTGTGCTGTGGTCGTCCAGCTATACAGCCAGGATTTTCATATTCATTATTTTAAAAAATGGCAAAGATTTTGTCGAAATCTGTGATATTTTAGAGAAATAGTTGAAACTAAATAATTTTAAAGTCATTATTTATATTCTTAATACTTACTTAACTTTGTGTTATTTTAATTTTAAATCGCTCTTTAATTTAGTGGCTATATAAAAAGTTTGAACATGATTCAATAGAAATGTCAAAATAGAACTATTTTTTTTTTCTTAAATTTGGCAGCTGTCAGTTGAAAGCGATTTTCCCTAGGACGGCAATGGATAACTTTCAAACGGCTAATCAGACATGTAATGACCTACTTTCAGAGTATGAGGAATGAAAAATCATTTAATGAGTCCCGAGAGGAGTGGATAGAACGGAAGGGAGTATTAGACTCCTATCTAAAAACACCCTCACATGTCCTTTTGCGATCCAGGGCCGCCGTTACCTACCTATTTAGAGTAACGCGCGCACCCCAGATTTGGGGGAGGGCAAGCTGAGGGCCTACAAGGAACAAACGTTTTGAAAAGTAGGTAGTAAGTTTAACCATAGTAACTTTAACCATAGTACCTACCTAAGTGTAACCATAGTCCGTCGTACGTACCACATAAAGTTAAACATCTGTTGAAAACTTATTTAAAAAAAAGTGTAACTGCAAAACGACCCTTATATCAACGTCAAATGCTGTTTTGCATCCGACATTTTTTAAGACAAATGTTCAACAGACGCTTATCTCTTTGTGGTAAGGCGGAGTAAGTTTAACCATAAGTTTAAAAAATATACAGCCTTACTACAAAAATTTAAACATCTGTTGAACACTTGTCTAAAAAAGTGTGACTGCAAAACGGACCTTATTTCAACGTCATAATCTGAAATTTTTTGGACAAGTGTTAAACAGACGTTTAAAAGTTTTTGTGGTACGACGGATAGGATTTAACAAAAAGTTTGCATAACTACTGATCAAATAGCTAGCCTTTAGACTGCCACTATCTCCAAGCCTGGTTTATCCCAGGGATAGCTATCAAGAGTGGACCAAAGATTTACCAAAATTACTTCACCGTGTTTTTCCACAAAAACGATCGCATCACGCGATAAATACAAATAATTAAATATAAATTTAAACACAGACGTCATGTAACGATGATTTTGTGTCTCTCATCAGTGAGATAAGCCACTGATAACAGCAGATAGTTCTCTTAATGGAGCTCGTTGTTCGACTGATAAGATACGTTAGTAATGAATCTGTATCGTTGGTTATATACTGTAAGTTATTTACAAGTATCTAGTTTGAAACATCATTAAATTCGCCTACCTGCGATGTTTGTTATTATTTACGTTTTTTACACAGCTGCTCCTCCCGCTCCTTCACCTTCTCCTCCTCCTCCTCCTCCTTCATAGCCTATTTTTATTGTTAAAGAGTCCCTTTTCCGCAACTACACTCTAAGGCTGCTTTTCCACCAGAGATGCGCTATGCTACGTTGCTGCGGATGCGTTTGATATCCACCAATCATATTCACTGGTTTACATAGCACAGCACTGGTGGAAACTGATTCTTGTGACAGCACATCTTCGTAGCGCAGCTACGCATCTTCATAGCGCAGCTACCTTGTGACAGCACATCTTCGTAGCGCAACTACGCATCTTCATAGCGCAGCTAACTTGTGACAGCACATCTTCGTAGCGCAGCTACGCATCTTCATAGCGCAGCTACCTTGTGACAGCGCATCTTCGTAGCGCAGCTACCCATCTTCACAGCACAGCTACATAGCGTAGCATCAGTGGAAACGGTCACACAGTTTCGTAGCTCAGCTTTTACATCCTCGCAGCACAGCTACATAGCGCATCTCTGGTGGAAAAGCAGCCTAAGGCGGTCCGTTATGCGTGAGGTAGAACGGTTGCCTACGTGAGTCAACCCAGCTCCTTCCAGAAGCTAAAAAAAATCCTGAGACGTGCACAGGCTGTTATAGCTTATAGCCATTATATCCTATGTCACTCTGAACTAATGCTCCTTACGATTGATGAAAGATTTTTTGAAATTTTGAAAAGGGCCAGTAGTCTTTGAGTTTACTCATTACAGACATACAAACAAAATACATGTTGCACTCGGAGACTAGGTAGCATTTTTTATCAATTTATGCAATTATAATAATTTATTTATTATATTTATTACTGTACTAATTAGGCTATGGTCAGCCACGTCAATCAAGTGAAACGTCAAGAAACGTTCTCCTCCCTCTCCCTCTCCCTCAATAAAAGCATGCTTTCGTGCTAGTAATGAGAACGTCTGTCCGCTCCGTACCTCTAAGAGCACGCCTGTCCGTACCTTTATGATTGCCGAAGTCTCCCGAACTGAAACGACGTTAGACGATGCGTGGTGTCAGGTATTTTTCTTAGGTTTTTTCGTTAAGATTTTCGCGCCGCGCTGCGCTCAGAGCCTGCGCTATGCAATAGTTTAAAAAATGGTGTTACGAAACACAGATTCTGTTAGGGAATTCCATTCCTTAACCCCTTATAGCGGCCATACACCATACTGCCTATCGTACAATCGGCATGACGCTGCCGATTTGATCAGTTAGATTCGACCGTGTGTGGGCGTGGATTCCATCAAATTGGCATAACAATAGGCTTGATCATGCCGATTTGGTCATGCCGATTTGATCATGCCAATTTGATCAAATCGATTTGATCAAATCGGAATGATCAAACTTCAAATCGGCAGCAGTGATACCAACTTAGCAACTTTATAGCTAGATCTAGCTAATATTCGGTAGCTACTTTTTAACCGACGTAAAAAAAGGAGGAGGTTCTCAATTCGAAACGTATATTTTTTTGGAACGAAGTTCCTTAAGGCGCATTGCGAAAGCTAGGCGGAAAAAATTGTAACGACACTTTTTACAGACTGCGATGGAGTGGAGTGGAGTGGAGTGGAATGGAATGGAGGGTCGAAAATCGCCTGAACCTTTTTATAACTTGCTATCGTTAAGCAAGTTAAAAAAACAGGTTCAAGCGATTTTCGACCTTATTGACATTCAAAATTTAGTTTGTTTTTTCTCACATTCTCGGTAGCTAACATTGCTCCTTCATTAAAATCCGATGTTTGCATAAATGCCAATAAAGTCGAAAATCGATTGAAGGTCGGAAAACATTTGCTTTACGATAAGCAAATGTTTTCCGACCTTCACTTGTATTACCAACTGATTCCCACTAGTGGGATAAATCGGTAAAAAAACAAGTCGGTAAAAAAGTAGCTAAAAAGTTAAGCCACAAGTTTTATAAAATTGTAGCTGTCGGTCACCGAATAATAGCTAGATCTAGCTATAAAGTTGCTAAGTTGGCATCACTGCTGCCGAATTGAAGTTTGATCAAATCGATCGTCATGCCGATTGTACGATAGGCAGTATGGTGTATGGTGTATATGGACGAACTGCCAATTTGATCAAATCGATCGTCATGCCGATTGTACGATAGGCAGTATGGTGTATGGCCGCTATTACTGTGCGCGCAATGAAAGTATTTTCAAAACGCTCTATTATTGGTCTACATTCGTAAGTAGGTACTCGTAAGATCTAGCACAAGACCCAGCCAGTATCTTTACCCGGATTCTAATGACAAAGTAACTAATTTTTAACGATAATACAGCGATAACAGACTTGTTAAGCAAATGCACACTATAGCCACATACGTTGCTTTGTCTCGACGATACTGTTTCCGAGATAAGACACGTACAAACGTATATACAGGAGAACTTAGTAATGAAAATAAGCGTGTTAGGTTTTGCGAATGTTTTGGTTTGATAAACACATGCGTAAACATTGATCTTCACGAGTAACGTCCGAAATTAAAATTCAATCTCAATACAAATCCCGTTCCTGTGGTTTTGACGGCTGCTTCTGATTGAAGGTAAGTACATCTTAAACTATCGGATAGGTAAACTTGGTCGTTGATTGGTTATAGACAAAGAAGATACTGAATATAGCAACCGCGATAGATTATTAATTTCCAGCATTAGCCACGCTTGCTTAAGGTGGATGTTCCAGGGTAGCCCGCGAAATTCAAATTTTCTTACGTTTTTTTGCAATTTGCAAGCCAGTGATAGGTTGTGTGTTGATTAAAATATTATTCGCGGCTGTAAGACGTATGTAGTTACAGAATTATAATCAACAAAATCATCAATACAACGCTCTAAGTTCATAAAGCTCTAGGAATTACTTTTTATGTTATTTTTTTGTTCCTAGAGCTTTATGAACTTAGAGCGTTGTATTGATAATTTTGTTGATTATAATTTCGCGGGCTACCCTGGAGCATTCACCTTAAGTCAAACTGCGGTGGATGGGAGATAGTCCATTGCATGCCGAGTTTCCTCTTAACCCAGAAAACACGTTAAACCTTTAAACCCTCGCTGGATTGGAAAAGGACATCGTAGCCCAAAGGGCGACCAAGTGATCAGGGTAAATTTTTTAGGAGTAATACTCGTACCATCAAATGAGTCCCTTCGCCTTGGGTTGAGCAAAAGGGACTGTCAGACTCTTATTAACTAAAATCTACCCCGTTCCTTCTGCTGCCCTTTGCCTTCCAGGGCCACGATGCCCTTTGAAGATACTTCTTGTAAATACATGCACCTGACATCTATTCATCACCAATTAGTTGAATGGTTTATAAAATGAATTATTGTGGTTTAGAATATTTTTATAATTACCAGTTTTAGTTGTTTTCCTGCCCACACTGTTTTGTCCACTGTCCAGCGATGGGCAGCCGCCATCTGCTGAAAAAGAGAAGAAATTAAATATGATTAAAATGATACGATAAAAACTTTGTCGTAGACAAAAATATGTCTGTAATATGCAATGAAAATATTTTTGCAAAATTTGAAGCAAATTGTATGACGTAAAAAAAACTGCTCCACCCCATTTCTCTTTTAAGTTCAGTCAGTAAGAGACTGACAGTCCTTTCCACCCTAACCAGGACTGGAGGACTCATTTGAAATGTAACCAACCAAAAAAAAATATGCAAAAATAATCAGCGTGAAAAGTTTACGGGTTCCCATTTATCCCGAGTCTACGCGTTGTACCTTATGTTCCATGCACTCCTCAAAATAGCTGACAGCATAACTGACGGGTCCCTATTGAGTTTGCCAGGAGAAGTGGTCAAAAGAGTGACCAAAGCCTTGGAACACAAAGGGCTATTGAAGAATCACCGTGGATTTTAGTCAATACAAGTCTGACAGTCCCCCTGTCCTGCCCTGGGTTCAGGACTAAAGAAAAAGAAGCTAAGTTAATAGGAGCTTGACACTCCGTTCTGCTTCACTCACGGCGGAAGGGCTCATTTTATATTTTACCACACAAAAGACACAAAACATAATGATTAATTAACCTCGAAATGTGTCTATTGCTTTATTTTCGATCTTACAAAATTACTATCTTGATAATATTGAGACCGTTCTGGAATCTAAAGAGCGATAACCTTCGATAACCTGCCTGTCCACTGACGTTTTTACGTAGTATTTATAAAAATACGAGGCTTATCGAGGAAATCTTGTAAGAGTAGAAGACCAAGGAGAAGATGAGACTGGGTAAAGTATTATAGGGTAAAACTAGGTAATGGGGGCAGCCAGTTGACAAAACGCCCTCATTCAAGCACTCAAACTTATTGCAGTGCTGTTCTGAATTATCAATGAGTGGTCACGCGGACTCAAAATATTACATACGCACGCATTTGTTTTGTATACGTTTCATTTTGCACGTATACACTAAGTTAAAAGGCAACAATTCTTTATCAACTAAATAAATTAATTTCAACTAAATCGGAATCAAAATCTTCTTTATAATATGACCTCTTCATACACGTGTCAATCATTAATAACAAAAAAGACAAGACAAGAATTTTGGAGAAAAAACGTGATAATCGATAATTACTCGTATATAAACAAATTACCAAAACAATCTTACGAGTATAATTGAGATGTGTCATAAGTGTGACAGGTGAATTTTACTGATAAAAACTAAAGTGTGCGCCAAAAATGAAGGCCTGCGGAAAATTAGTGGAACTACATTTTTTAATAAAAGATGTAATGACATAGACACGAGCCTGAAGGCCTGGAGGAAACTGACTGTAATAGATCACTTATCCACGGATCAGCGTGGCTAAAACCTAACCTATAGATACGGCTGTTATGATGTAGCCAGTAGCGACGAGCTCCCAATAACAATACATTTTGTAACAATCACAATGCTATAAGTAATGTGATTACGCACACACACATACACACAAGTTGTGCACTGTAATGTGTAATTCCTGGTTTTCCTCAATCCCAGATGCTGTGTCAAACTTGAACTTGTTACATATGTAGAAGGAGAATGCTCCCGGTGAATGAGAACATTTCGGGATTTGTACTCGAGATATATTTGCAGAATAACTGCTCGACTGTTTTGGTGTATCACCTTCATCTTCATCATCCACATCTACTCCAACTAATGCAGCATCCTTTTTTGTTGGAAGAAAACCAAGGGACACTGTATGGGCCTCCTTTGGTTTTGTTGCTTTGAACTTAATCTTCAGCAGTTCATCTTCACAGTTCCTTGTCATCTCTTGTCCAGGGGTGTGCCAACGATGCCCAGGTACACGGCGCAGAAGTGGCCAGACCAGGACCACAATTAGCCAGACCGTGGCGCATTTAAAGAAGCTCGCAATGGCGCATGAAAGGCTAGCCACGGCACTGCTCTATTAGAGACTGGGATAAGGTTGGAGGAAGAAAATACTTATTTGTAGTGCAACTGAAAAATATAATTTTTATTTTAGACTTTTAAGTTACTATGGTTGCTAGGACACGTTAAGCAGTAGACAAGATGTAGTTTATAGTAAGCTTATAGGTTTACAACCTCTAACACCGCCCCTTAAACTTATCTTGTAAACATACATCGGTAGCCAAACCTAACTCGTTTACAAAATACTTATGTTTCTCTACCGACAATGGTTTAGTTAAGACATCCGCCGTCATTTTGGACGTTGGCATGTAATTTATTTTTACTGCACCATTGCTGACCGCCTCCCGGACGAAATGATGACGTATGTCTATATGTTTTGACCTACCATGAAACATACTAATTTCAGTCAATTTCAAGGCCGACTGATTATCATTGAAAATAGTTATTTCAATGTTACTACCTATACATTCATGCAAGAAAGTTTTTATAAACAGTGCTTCTTTACAAGCATCGGAGAGCGACATGTACTCCGCCTCAGTACTTGATAACGCAACGGTACGCTGTTTCCTACTTTCCCAACAAGTAATAGAATTCCCAATTTTGAAAACATATCCCGTATAAGAACGTCTATCAATTTCATTAGAAGCCCAGTCTGCATCAGCAAAACCCGTCACAGATAAGCCAGTTTTTTTTATAGGTAATGCAGTAATCTACTGTACCTTTAAGATAACGCAACACACGTTTAGCTGCTTTCCAGTGGACATCGGAGAAACAATTATTGAATTGACTTAATACGCTTACAGCATGACATATATCAGGACGCGAACAGACCGCTACATACATAAGACAACCGATCAATTCTCGATACTCCAAACTGTCATCTTTTTCTTCAGCTTTGTTTAATTTTTGGCACTGCATTGGAGTTTCAACAGATTTGCAGTCTTGCATTTTGTATTTCTCTAATATCTTTTTAATATAGGCACTTTGATCTAGAGTGATCTTGCCATTCTCTTTCCTGATTCTTAATCCTAGAACTCTTTCTACAGGACCAAGATCTTTCATCACGAATTCTTTCATCAGCAATGATTTAGTTTTAGTTTTTTCCACATTACAATTGCTAAAAATGACTAAATCATCAACATACAATGCGATAATCACAAACTTGTCGCCATTTCGGTTTATATATACACATGGTTCAGAGACCAATCTCTTAAACTTGAGTTTGTTGACAAGAATATGATTGATCTTTTCATTCCATGATTTAGGCGCTTGTTTTAGACCATACACAGCTTTACGTAGTCGATACACCTTATTATTGCCTCTACCTTCTTCAAAACCTTCTGGTATTTCCATGAAAATGGTTTCTTTTAAATCACCGTTTAGAAAAGCTGTTTTTACGTCCATGTGGTCAATCTCCATGTCGTACTCCATAGACAAAGCTAATAACATTCTTATGGTTTCGTATCTCACTACAGGTGAAAAAGTTTCAAAATAGTCCACTCCATACTTTTGTGTAAATCCTTTTGCTACTAGACGTGCTTTGTATTGTATTAATTCACCGTTAAGCCCTCTTTTCTTCTTAAATATCCATTTGGTCTTTATTGGCTTTGCACCTTTCGGCAAATCGGTTAAGGTAAAGCACTTATTGTCCAAAAAGGACTGATACTCGTCTTTCATAGCTGCTCGCCACTGCCTGGCTTCAGGACTATTCAACGCTTCTTCAACTGTTCTTGGATCATCACTGCCACACGCTTCCCCCGTCAAAAAACCACACAGGAAGGAATTCTCATCAGCTTCCACGTATTCTGCTCTCGAGTCATCTGTCTCAAATGAAACATCCGGAACATAAGTAGCATCTGAGTGATGATCTGTGACCAAACTACTGGTCGAAGCCTCGCTATCATTAGCATCATCAGTCGTAACAGAAATTTGTTCTGACTCTGTTCTATTTTCGGATACACAAGGAGTCGTAAGTTCTATAACCACATCTGATTCTACTTTAGTGAAATTCAGATGCTTGAGGAATTGATTCTCAATGAACTTAACATTTCTCGCTATTGTTAGCTTATAGCTCTCAACATCCAAGAGTCTGTATCCTTTTGTGTTCTCACAATATCCCGCGAATATGTAAGGTTTAGATTTGCGATCCAGTTTATTACGATTATTTTGTACAGCATATGCTAAACAACCAAACACACGTAAGTTATCTAAGTTTACCTTATGTCCCGTGTAAATTTCTTCTGGAGTTGCACCTCTAACTGCCTTTGTAGGTGAGCGATTTTTAATGTACACCGCAGTGTTCGCAGCCTCTGCCCAGAACCGTTGATCCAAACCTGCTTCCAGAAGCATACAGCGCACCGCCTCCATAATTGTTCGGTTTGCGCGTTCGGCAACTGCATTTTGCTGTGGACAGTGAGGAACAGTAGTATGATGCCGGATGCCACACTTACTCAAATACTGCTTAAATCTCGTATTGATGTACCCGCCACCATTGTCGCTTCTCAGGATTTTAATCTTTTTATTAGTCTCGTTCTCTACAAGAGCTTTAAAAATCAAAAAATACTCATAAACTTTGTCTTTCGATTCTATTGAATAACAAAATGTCTTCCTAGAAAAATCGTCAATAAATGTTAGCAAATATCTTGCACCGCCTATAGATTTCACTGGCATAGGGCCGCACACATCCGTGTGAACCAGTCCTAACACCACACTTGCACGAGAAAAAGATTTCTTAGGGAAAGGTAAATTAGTAACCTTACCTTCAATACAAGCGATACATTGCTCATATGTGGATACATCATAGTCGATACCAACCGCCATACCACTCTTGAGTAGGTTCATGCTGCGACTATTCAGATGTCCAAGCCGACGATGCCATAAACCCTGAGATTGAACCTCTACCTGGGTATTCAAGGAGACGCTTACTGGCATAATGTGTTCGCGCGAAACGGAATTTATAGACGCCTCCCCGGTTTCTAATTTATAAAGACCGCATGCATCCCGTTTTGCTACAGCTACTACCTTTCCGTTTTCGTAAATTTTACAAAAAATCGATATAAATTTTACTTCAAAACATTTTTGTGTCAAAATACTGACAGATAACAGATTACATGACAAGTTCGGTATAAAAACTACATTACTGACAGTTATCCATTGGTTTTGTAAAAAGAGTTTCACATTACCACGACCCGATGTAAAAAGTTTTTCACCGTTCGCAACGCTTATTTCTTTTGGCGTATCACACACAAAATCATGCAAAATGTCTCTATTATTGGTCATGTGGCAAGTTGCACCACTGTCGACGTACCACACATCTCGATCCAGTTTTACCGTCAGAGCCGACAACATAGTCGTCCTACCAGGAGTTTTCTGAACCTTCTCCTCCTCTTGACAACTGGAACTAGATGACTTATCCTTATGCGGAGCTTTCTGTCTGCAATCTCTAGCGTAATGACCGTTTTTTTTTTCATCGAAAGCATTTGGGACGCTTCGAGATCGAAGTCGAAGTCGTTAGGGCATTCTGTTCCATAGCTTCTGCGTCACCTCGTCTCTGTGCCTCCTGGAGTAGTTTAGTTTTCACCAGTTCACTTGAGAGAGAAAGGCTACTATGCTCTAACGTCATAATGAGTGGGTCAAACTGCTTGGGGAGCCCACTAAGCATTAATATAGCAACAAACTCGTCTTCCAAAGAAGCATTTATGTCTTGCAGTTGTTGGGCTGTATCTATAATTTTTGTAACATACGCCTCCATACTCTCAAACTGCTCTAACTTTAAGCTAAATAGCATTCTGAGAAGACCTAATCTTCTACACAGACCTTTGTCCTCGAACGAATTCTGTATATTCTTCCAGGCATCAAACGCAGTATTGCAATTCCTGACAACGGAGTAAACAGATGGCTGAACACTGAGGCAGATTCGTGCTAGAGCTTTTTCCTGTTTCTTCTTGTCTTCGCATTCTGGTTTATTTTTCTTATCAACCTCGTTGACACATTCAAATAAGTCTTCATGAATAAGCAACATCCTCATTTGAAATTTCCAGGTAGCGTAATTATTTACCCCGGAGAGTTTTTCAATTGCGATGGATTGGTTACTCATTTTCGCGATTTCGTAATTATTACTTGATAATGTAATTAATTATATCATACTCGTCCTGCTTCCTCACGATATTCCTCACGCTCTGCTACCATATTAGAGACTGGGATAAGGTTGGAGGAAGAAAATACTTATTTGTAGTGCAACTGAAAAATATAATTTTTATTTTAGACTTTTAAGTTACTATGGTTGCTAGGACACGTTAAGCAGTAGACAAGATGTAGTTTATAGTAAGCTTATAGGTTTACAACCTCTAACATGCTCTTGTTATCTACCTACCCCATGACCACGTGACTACAAACATGTACCCAGAATGGTCATTACACGGTTACGTGTCCGTATCTTTGATTATCAGACGGCTGGTTTATCTCGGTTCAACGGTTATCAGAACGAGATTAAGAAGCTACAGTTAAGGGTCGACTGTATATGAATTTTTTTGTATGTTGATGAAAATATTTTTGGTGATAAGACTGTTAAAATGTATGGGACACACAATGGATAGTTTCTTTGCGTAGATGGAATTGCGACAATCCCAAACTACTGGAACTCCTGAAAGCCAGAATCAACAGTGGCGACCACCAGAAAATCTCCAAGACAATGAAGCTCTAAGAAGTCCTGGAGAACAAATTTAACTGTCTTGGATCCTGCAATGAAATCAATCAGAAAGAGAATAGTGGCGGAATAGGAACATACGTAGGCTCCACTTGGTTTCCACAGGTAAGGAAGTATCTTGATAGACGAAACATTTTTGCTTTGAGCCCACATCACCATCTGCCTAGCCATTTCCCAACCATGTTGAGATCGGCTGGATGGGAGTATCAGTATTTTATATACATTGATCGGCTGCCTATCTGACTTCCACAGCTCAGTAACTGGGTAACACAATAACCCTTTGGTGAATTTTGAATTGATTTGATTGGAAGATATCATTTAGTTAACCAGCCAAACATAGGATGGGTGATAGATAAGGATACGAAGAGGTTCCAATTTCAAATCGTCTGCCCAACACTCATTTCTCAAAGACCATTAACAGGGAAGTGTAAAGAAAAAGACATGCGATATGACTCTTTGGTGTAAGAGCAGGATAACGATATGAGTAGTGGTGAGTCACATGCAATATTTCCACGGCTCTAAAAGGTCATCTCTTCCTGAGCCGTTTACAAAGTAATACATGTTTATTGATAAATTCAAAATGTAAAAGAAAATTCAGAAATTTATTCCAAAAGTTATTTTTTTGGAAATATCAGTGCGCAAGTGCAGTTCTAGAGTTCTTCGTCAGTTGAAATAGAATGTACTTATATTGCTACTTTTTTTTTGTTTATCGTTATAATTCATGACTACCTCTCCTTTTTTTTTAATTCGTATAGCCCATGTAACGATTTTCTGGAAGTAATCGCTATTAGCGATAAGACCACCATTGTAACGATAGAATTTGATATAGGTATTGGAATTTTGTAACACAGGGAAAAAGTTTAATGTACAATATTCTCAAAACACAGAAGAAAGTAAGAACACAATATTATTATTATTAGGTACCTTACAACATCAGATATTACAAACACGCGTGCAAAACAACTCATCATCACAAATAGAACAGAAATCATGGACCATTGACACAACAGATGTTACACTATCATCACCGATACGCTGACGGATGCTGGTTGATAACACCACACTGATAACGATACTCATTATTTTATTTTTTTAATTTCGTAGCTAGCCGATAAGCTAGAGGGAGATAAATGAATGATTTCAGTACGAGTAAGAGAGACAGGTGGAGCGTGATGGACGCATGGACGTATCGTAGATTATCGAAGTTTAATTATATGCGACCTTTTCTCTTGTTTTCTTGGTTTTCCTGGTGATTGTGCGTGTGCGCATCCTGATGGGCTCCTTGTGGTTTTGATACGGTGCATCCACACCGCCGGTAACATTTATAGCTCAACGTTTCCAAATGTTGCTCGGTAACATCCGCCAACAAAATGTTACTAAGTGTTGACGTGTTACTGTAAGTCGAGTAACGTTGCTCAACATTTGGTAACATCCGCCAACAAAATGTTATTTAATGGTACTAAGTGTTGACGTGTTACTGTAAGTCGAGTAACGTTGCTCAACATTCGGTAACAATGTTACTCCCATTATCTAACAATGTTACCGATTGTCAAGCAACGTTACTCGACATACAGTAACACGGCAACATTTGTTGTCGGATGTTACTGCGGTGTGGATGAGTAACAATCAACAAATAGTAACAAGGAGCCACAAAAGTTACCGAATGTTGCTGAATGTTACCGTGTTGCCTTTTGTTGCTCCACAAATGTTACCGGCGGTGTGGATGCACCGATACGAGTAGTTATTACAAGTAAGTATACGCAGTTATTGCTTCGATTTTCAAGTTTATAGCAAAAGATAGGTTGTATCTGATTACGTAATGCCAAAAAGCATTCTCTACCGACTGGTAGTTGTCCTATTTAATCCAAAAGTTGACTAACTTTTGGATTGGACATTGACATTGTGATAGGATATATTTACTAACATTAAACTCACAAACAGTACACTACCAGATTTGAAACAACTACTTATTATACAATTTTTTTCAAGTGGTAAAATCATCGAATGAGTCCTCCCACCCAGGGCAGGGCAGGAGGAACTGTCAGACTTGTACTGACTAAATTCCACAGTGTCCTTCTATAGCCATTTACGTTCCGGAGCCACGGTTACGTGATAATTCCAGGCAGGCTTTAGCCCTTTAAAACTACATTGTCTACCAAATTGTAACACTGGTAAACCATGTTAAAAGCGAATAAAAAAATAACTCCATTCTTCCAAACAAATTAATTCACCTAATTACAACCCACCTAAGATGCAGCATCCCATAATCAGAGATAGGCAATCGTGCGCAAACCAGACGTGAGAATGTATTTATCTCCGCAGCATCCCAGCCGCCATTACTCACAGATACAGCACGAATATTAGCCCACGCTGAAATCTGATCCTGATCATCTGCGTCACTTTGACTTTTAAATTAACGGGACTGGTATCGTGAGATAGGGGCACTAATCTGCTAAGGTAGGTACTAAGGTTAGTTTGTAGAAAATGGCAAAATATGGCACTAGCTTAGGGTTGCCATCCGTCCGGGTTTCCCCGGATTTGTCCTAGTTTAGAGGGCATCCGGGGAGCGTCCGGGGGGGGCTTCATTTGTAGTCCAAGTTTAAAAATTTAAAGTCTTGGGCCGCCCGCGACACACGCACACTTCACCGTCCCCTCCCCCACCCGTCCCGACGCAGTTGTCACGGAGTGCAATTCGACTCATGTCCGGGTTCTGGACTCTAAAACTCTGTCCTGTTTTCCAAATTTTAGAGATGGCAACCCTACACTAGCTAGATACATACAAAATTAATAGTGAAGATATTATTATATTTATTATGTTACAGAGATGATGCTTAAGCAGTGCACCGTAAACCTGGAACATAAAGGGCGACCGAAGGAACAGGCTGTACTTTTAGTCACAAAGAGTCTGACGATCTTTTACACTCCAGAGAACTCTAGAGGACTCATTTGATGATCTATCTACCCAAAAAAGAATACATAGTTTGATTTAATTATGTATGATACATTCAGCTTTGCAACTTATTACAATTTTTATATTAGGATAAGCAGATATACCTATGAACTTTTATAACCAGTATTTAATAACTACGATTTTGGCCAACACTGAAATCTGATCCTGATCATCTGAGTCACTTTGACTTTTAAAACGGGACTCGCATCGTGAGATAGGGGCATTAATCTGCTAAGGTTATATTGCATGAGGTTTTAGAAAAATATGTTTTATTTTAAACATTATTTTTAATCAAAATATATTTTTATTGCTCTTTAATAATAGGCATCATAGGTTATATTCATATAATTATAACATCACACAAAAGAGCTGTAAGGACCTAACCTCAGTGTAAGTACCGTAAGTGCTTGAATTTAGCCAGTATTTCAAAATTATAGCGATTACTGACTATCACTAAATTCTGGTCGTGATCGTCTGCAAATGTGTAAGTACCTACCTAAATCTTCTTTTTATGTTTGTAAGTG
Source organism: Agrotis exclamationis (assembly GCA_950005045.1). Classification (NCBI taxonomy): domain Eukaryota; kingdom Metazoa; phylum Arthropoda; class Insecta; order Lepidoptera; family Noctuidae; genus Agrotis; species Agrotis exclamationis. Next base: position 3,334,454 of record OX465421.1, read on the forward strand.
TCGGAAACAGTCTACCGATGACCAAAAAAAATTGATCAATATGTAAAATATGAAATAAAAAACCAGAGTCTATTTTATTCACCTGGGTGACAACACAGTGGCATAAACCAAATATTTATCTCCCTAATCAAAGCCACGATTTACGATATTCATTTTTAATACTCTATCATATCAAAATATCAATCAGTTTGGCATTGATCAATATCTTTCACAAAAAAAAAACATTTTTGTTCCCTTTTCTAACAAATGATTAAAAAAAAATATTGAAATGATTCCGATAACGATACATATGTATTTCTATGTAAGTGTTATTTTTTATTGATTATCGTTAAATTGTAAAGTGTAATCGTGACATCGGTAGCAAGCGATCTGCTGATAGCAATTGTTATCAGTGTGTTATCACGATGGCAGCTATGTACAGCAATCGTTAGTACACATTACATGTGTTGGTATCTAATCACTGTGTTATATTTGTGTTATTTTTATATATTATGTGGTGTTTGGAGTCAATAGAGACAAGACAAGTGTCGTATAATTTTAAATTAACTGAACTGAGGCCGTATCACATGATTTCTGAGGCCGTATCATGACTTTTCTCAGTTTTGTGATGGAAACTGGATCTTTGACGTTAAGAAGAACAAATATCATAGGCGCACTTTTCATTTTTCCATACCTACCTACCTACCTAAAATACACAAATATTGTAATAAGACCTCTGAGCCCTTATCACGAGTTTTCACTAGTTAAATTTACAGCGTCTTCCCAGTATTTACAGTGTTTCTTGTATGAAACAATGGAACAGCGCCTCTGGTGTGCGAAGAAGGAACTAATTTTTTCCTTGAAATTTGTCAATTGACAAAGTTCCAGTTTACTTTACAGCAGACTAACTGAAAACTTATAAGGCCTCTGTATTTTATTTACAGCATACTTGAAGTATTTACAGCGTTGAATGTTTGGAAAATTTAAAAAGCGCTCTAGTGCACGAATGAGGAACTAATTATTCCATCAAATTAACGTTAAAAGTTCCAGTTTACGTCATAAAAACCGAAAACTCATGTTAGGACCTCTAATTGTTTGTCTGTTTATGAATAACAATAAATATCCACGAAACAGAAAACATTGGGACGCAGCATTTATCTCTTTTTTTAAATGTTATTAGCCTTTTTTCCCCTTTCAAACTTCTAATCGCATTTAAAACGACACACATCATGCAAGTTCAATTAAACCTAAATTTACCTCATCAGGTTAGATCGCAAACCTAGATAACCTGAATTTATTGACCCTCAGATTGATAAACAGTCAGATGTTATCATTCGAAAGCGATTTATGTACCGAACATGTGTCCTTAACCGTGGGATGAAGATATTGTGGTCGCTCTTGTTTTGTTTTTGACATGCGACACGAGATGGCGTTGTTTTAAAAAAAGGTTTGAGATCGAGATCGGATTATAAAGATTGTTTTGGAGATTTCTTTTTAAAAGTTTGTTTTACTTTTTATGAGGGTAATGTTGTGTGGGTATGTGGTAATGTGGTTTGCATGCCGTGTTTTTTGAAGAAAGAAAAACAATCTGGGGCTCTTTAATTTAAGAGTGAATACCTAAGTTATTTTTAGGCAAACGTCACAAACGCGCTTCACCGTCTAACACAGGGTTTCTCAAAGTGGGGTTCGCGAACCCCTAGGGGTTCGCCATTCGATGGCAGGGGGTTCGCGACAAGAGTTACGTAATGGTGGCTTGATAACTGCCAGGCATGCAGGCAACATAGTTGAGAGTGGGTTTTCACACCAGGTCATAATAAAAATTAAAAACAGAAATCAACTTGATACCGAATCAGAATTAAGGTAAAAATTGTCCAAAATTACTTCTAAAATTGAATACATTTGCGACAAGAAACAAGCACACCCATGAAATGAATATTATTATTTACATATTTTGGCACTTTATTTGTTACCTTTTATTCAAATAAAAACCTTATTTTCTTCAACAGTCAATTTTATTAGTATTTTCTTTGGGGGGGGGGGGGGGGAATTATAACAGGGGTTCGTGGAGCCGAAAGTTTGAGAAACCCTGGACTCTAACACATCATAGCTTAAAGTCTGTCGTAAATAACCAAAAAACGATTTTGAATGCCGTTAATATTCGGTAACTATAGGTACCAAATGAAAAATCTAATTAATTGTATGAATTTAATATAATATAAAACAAGTTCTACAATATTTCACCCTAACTCACGAAAACTATCCATAACAATACGGTGGTTGTTTTTTAGTTACAAAACAAAAACAAAAAAAAAAAACAGTAACCCGGAATTTCTAAGCTTATCCAATGAAGGTAAAAATTATAAATCTCTCGTTTATCGATTAAAATCGCTATCTTAATGTATATCTGGATGTGATCGATCAAGGGGTTATAGATAAAATGGCTTCATGCGATTACGGGACGAGATATAGATCAAATTACATGGATGGTGTGTTTGCTAAGAGTACACCTGGAAGACATACTGGATCGAGATGAGACAGTAGTATGCGTTTCAACAACTATTCTTTTTTGAAACGCATTTGGTAGCAGTCATTTTGTTGCATTCGATGTAAGATAAAGATATGAAGGAAGGCTCGCTGTCCTGTCAGGGACCATGCCCGGCCTTATTATGACCCTACAACGTAAAGGGCGATTGAAGAAACACGGTGACTCCACAAAGGGCGGAAGGACTCATTTGAAGATTTTGTACCACCAAAAAAGAGGCAGTAGGTTTGTTTAAAAGTAAAAATTCTTGGCTCAGTTTATGATGTCAACATTTGCAAGATTCTGTAGGTATACCTACTCAATATTACTAATTAAGCTTTTTATTATAACTGAATTCAAAGTTACCATACGCAAATACCTACTAATGGCGCCCGACTAAATACTATTGGCGCCCAACACAAAAAAATATTTTTTTCATAAAATTAATATTTTATTGCTTCTACTAAGAATTCGGATAATCAAGCTATAATGTTGAATATTTTACTGTTTTTTTTTTGTGTATCATGGTGGATCCTGGTTTAAAAAATACTTTGGATAATCAAAGTCCAATTTCCCCTACAGGTGTACACGGCTAGTAACCTATCTAGACTTCATGAGTGTGCGTTTATCGACATTCTGTTATCAATAGATCGCTATCAGGTAGCCTAGCGATTTTAATCCTACATCGATAACATATTATCAGTGGCTTGCTTAATTTTCTTATCAAGATTATGGAATTCGGTGGAATAAAAATTCTTATCCGTTATCATTTTATTATTTTAATTAGGATATGGCAAGATATTCAGACAGTTTTAGGAGGAACTGCTTTAGTTTTTTTTAGAATAGCTTTTGCCAGGGAATTCACCCACTCCATAATATCACTCAGGATCAATATAGCTTTCTTAGAAAGCTATATTGTCGAGTGGCGACCACGGACCGGAAGACGCAGCGTAGGCAGGCCTCCCACTAGGTGGACCGACGACATCGTGAGGGTCGCGGGCAACCGATGGATGCAAGTGGCGAATTGTCCTTCGGCGTGGCGGTTTAAGGGGGAGGCCTATGTTCAGCAGTGGACATCTTCGGGCTGATGATGATGATGACTGATTAAAGAATTTTTGAAATCAGTCCCGGAGTTTTTGAGTTTACTTTTACAAACATAGAAAAAAATCTTTCCTCTATATAATACTAGCAGTTCGCCCGCGACTTCGTCTGCGCGTATTTCGAACTTTTTATTTATGAATTTCTACTCCCGGCCACCCTCATTATGGGATACTTTTGGAAAATCAAAATCAATATCCAACAAAAATTCTATCAACCCAAAAACAACCCCTCAGGGTTTCAAATTTCGCAAAATCCCGCCTGAGGTAGCACAGTACGTCCTAAAACAAACCCATAAGCAAATTTGAGACTCCTAATTATCAAGAACAAAGTCGCGTTTTAGTGAGCATCTTTTTTTTTAGCGTGTTAAATTCATCAAATGAGTCCTCTCACCCAGGGCAGGGTAGAAGGGACTGTCAGACTTGTACTGACTAAAAGGCACGGTGTCTTTCAATAGCCCTTTATGTTCCAGGATCACGGTATTCGTTAGTCCCGCGAACCCGGCAGGCTTTGGCCCTCTTAGGGGAGGCCCCGTCATTGCGCTGACACTCTGTGAGGCGCGCGTGGAACATAACGCGCCGTCGCCCCGGGCATGGTCCATGGTCAGACAGTGAGTCGCCAATTACTCGCCGTCCACATGCCCGCGCCTACGGTGGCCGGAGATTGTCTTGCGACGTCCGCCGCAGTGTGCGTCTACCACTGCGGCTGGGCTGTAAGATGGACGCTGTCCTCTCCCTCACGCGTCCCGCCTCCTCCTTCGCTAGCATGCCCGCCGTGATTGCGGCATGCCCGAAAGTGTGCGATGGCCGCGTCCTAAAAATCTCTATGCATATTTTGAGACTCCCAGCATTTGTAATAACGAAGTTTCATGCAAACTATCAACCCCAAAAACATCCTCTTAGGGATAGAATTTCAGAAAATCCCGTCATAGGCAGCATCTACGTCCTAAAAAGAATCCCTATGCAAAATTTGAAACTCCTAGTGCTTGTAGTAACAAAGTTTAATACAAACTCCAAGCCCAAACACAACCCATTAGGGGTCGAATTTCGCAAAACCCGCCTTAGTGAGTAGGTTATTACAAAAGAAACCATTATGCAAAATTTGAGACTCCTAACTCATCATCATCATCATCAGCCGGAAAACGTCCACTGCTGAACATAGGCCTCCCCCTTAGACCGCCACGCCGAACGACAATTCGCCACTTGCATCCATCGGTTGCCCGCGACCCTCACGATGTCGTCGGTCCACCTAGTGGGAGGCCTACCTACGCTGCGTCTTCCGGTCCGTGGTCGCCACTCGAGAACTTTTCTTCCCCATCGGTTGTCAGTTCTACGAGCGATGTGGCCTGCCCATTGCCACTTCAACTTGCAAACTTTATGAGCTATGTCGGTGACTTTGGTTCTTCGCCGGATATCCATGTTCCGGATTTTATCCCGCAAAGAAACTCCGAGCATAGCTCTTTCCATCGCTCGTTGAGTGACTCTTAGTCTCTCTAAAAGGCCAGCAGTTAGAGACCACGTTTCAGAGCCATATGTCATCACTGGCAACACACACTGGTTAAACACCCTTGTCTTGAGACACTGTGGGATTTTCGATGAGAAGATATCACGTAGCTTCCCAAACGCTGCCCATCCGAGTTGGATTCTTCGGGCGACCTCTTTCTCGAAGTTGGACCTACCTAACTGAACAATCTGTCCAAGGTAAGTGTAATGGTCTACAACTTCGAGAGTATCATTCCCAACAACAACCGGTACGGGTGCCACATGGACATTCGACATGACTTTCGTCTTGTCCATGTTCATTTTAAGGCCGACCCGTTGGGAAACGATACTGAGGTCGCTGAGCATAGCATTGAGGTGCTCCAACGATTCTGCCATGATGACTATATCATCGGCAAAACGAAGGTGAGTGATGTATTCGCCATTGATGTTGATGCCGAATCCGTTCCATTCCAAGAGCTTGAAAACGTCCTCCAAAGCGTTCGTGAACAGTTTCGGAGAAATAACGTCTCCCTGTCTCACGCCTTTCTGCAATTGGATTGGTTTCGTGCTCTCTTCCTGAAGTCGGATGGACATGGTGGCGTTTCTATACAAACACTTCAACACTTCGATATACCTATAGTCGATATGACATCGTTGGAGGGACTGCAATACTGCCCAGGTTTCGATTGAATCGAAGGCCTTTTCATAGTCCACAAACGCCAAACATAATGGCCGATTATACTCCTCTGTCTTCTGTATAATCTGGCGGAGCGTGTGTATGTGGTCTACAGTACTAAAACCTTTTCGGAAACCGGCTTGTTCGGGAGGCTGGAAGTCATCAAACCTGCGTTCGAGACGGTTCGTAATGACTCTTGAGAACAGCTTGTATACATGGCTCAGAAGTGAGATTGGCCTGTAGTTCTTCAACAAGGTGTTGTCACCCTTTTTGAAGAAAAGAACAACCACACTCCTGTGCCATGCTTCTGGCGTAGTACCTTCGAGTATGACGGAATTAAATAACTTCTGGAGGACCAGAAGTACCGGTTTTCCACCCGCTCTCAGAAGTTCTGTTGTGATTCCGTCTTCACCCGGTGCCTTGTTATTCTTTAGCTGTTTAAGAGCCATTCTAATCTCGTACAGGCTGATGTCCGGGATATCCTCAGTGTAGTGTCGAGTCAGTTTAGCTCTTGCGTCTCGAACTGTACTGACACTGGGTTGTCGTGTTGATGTATATAACTGTCCGTAAAACCTCTCAAGCTCTCTCAGGATCTCCGGCTTCGTCGAAATAATGCTGCCGTCGTTAATCTTCAGCTTTGTCATTTGGCTTTGCCCAATAGACGAATTCTTTGCGAAGACTTTTGAGCCCTGGTTCCGCTCGATTGCCTCTTTGATCCGTGCCGCACTATAGGCACGCAGGTCACGTCGCATTGATTTAGAGATTCGTCTATTGAGTTTGCCATATTCCGACATGTCAGCTGAAGATTGCAGCCTCATCTCGGCCCGGTCTTGCATCAACTTGATGGTTCCGTTCGAGAGCTTTTGAGGCTTATTGCGGCGCGGGGTCTTAAAGAACTTGGACCCCACAGCTTGGACAGTTTCCACCAACCCATTGTTAATCTCGTCCACAGTTTCGCATTCGGTTAGGCACTGGAAGCGATTGTGCAGTTCGAGTTGAAAGTCTTCGGGTTTCTGGATGTGGGCAGGACCAGGTCGGAGCGTGGACTTCACCAGACGAGACCTTTCAAGCTTCACATTGATATTCAATGTGCCTCTGACGATTCGGTGATCGCTACCGGTTTTCACCTTGGCGATCACAGAGACATCACTGAATATTCGCTTCTTGGTCGTCATGATGAAGTCGATCTCATTTCTGGTAGTACCATCGGGGCTCATCCACGTCCACCTCCTGGATGGCCGCTTCTGGAAGTAGGAGTTCATTAAATGAAGTTCTTCCTTTTCCATGAAGTCGACCAGTCGCTGGCCCCTATGGTTTCGCTGCCCGTACCCAAATGGCCCCACTCTCAACTCATCGCCATTCCGTGCGCCCACCTTCGCGTTGAAGTCCCCCATAACAACGGTGAAGTATGTTTCGGAGGTATGTATGGCCTCGGATATCTCCTCATACAATGCCTCTACTTCATCATCAGAATGTGTCGAGGTCGGTGCATATACCTGTATGACCTTCAACGAATACCGGTTGGTTATTCTGAGTATAAGGTATGCTACCCTACTCGACACACTGTCGACTTTCACAACGTTGTTGATGAGGGACCTGCGGACGAGAAATCCAACACCACCCTGGGATTTACGGTCTCCTTCCCGGTAGAAAAGCATGTTGCCGGAATCTAGAACTATCGTATCCTGACCCTCTCTTCGGACTTCAGATAATCCCAAGATATCCCAACGCATTTTGCTCAATTCTTCCTCCAGCTCGATAATCTTCTCATCGGTCCTCAGTGTGCGGATGTTGTGTGTTGCCAGGGCCAAAGTCCGTTGGGGGTGGTAGCGGGGCATCTGCCGGGGATTCTTAGCACCCCCTGCTCCGCCGTTACCCGATCCGCTACCCAGACCAGGAATAGCGGAGCTGCCGGGGACTGGGGGCCGTGTGCTATTGTTGTCAATCATAATGGGGGGGGGGGGGGGGTTGCCATAATCCCCACGCTTGGCAGGCGGCTTGGGGATCGCAGTAAGGTCACCGAAAGTTTACAAAGGACGCTGCTGCCCGTCCTTCGGTGGCTGGACGTAGTTTAAGGACGTACCCGGGTGACTCCTAACTATCAACCCTAAAAACAACCCCCTAGGTGTTGAATTTCCAAACATCCCGTCTTAAGTATCACCTCGTATCACGTCCTAAAAAGACCCCTCATGTAAAATTTGAAACTCTTAGTACTTGTAGTAACAAAGTTTCATACAAATTATCCATGCCGAAAAACAACCCCTTAGGGGTCGAATTTCACAACACCCCGTCTTAGTGAGCCTCTTTGTCCTTAAGAGAATCCCCATGCATAATTTGAGACCTCTATCTATCAACACCAAAAACAACCCCTTAGGGGTCGAATTTCGCAACATCCCGTCAAAGTGAACATCTACCTCCTAAAAATATTCCCCATGCAAAGTTTGAGACTCCTAGCACTTAAAATAACGAAGTTTCAAACAAACTATCAACACCAAAAACAACCCCTTAGGGGTCGAATTTCAAGAAACCCCTTTCGTAAGTAGTACCTACTTCCTAAAAAGACCCGCATGCAAAATTTGAAATTCCTAGTACTTGTAGTAACAAAGTTTCATACAAACTATCAACCCCAAAAACAACCCCTTAGGGGTGGAATTTCGCAAAATCCCGTCTTAGCGAGCGCCTACGTCCTAAAAAGAACCTCTATGCAAAATTTTAAACCCCTAGCCTTGGTAGTTTCTGAGATTTCGTGTCCTATGAGTGAGTGACCTTTCGCTTTTATATATATAGATTAGTATAGATAGATGACAGAAGTTCATAAGGCTTTGCTCTCGGACAGGACAAAGGTGACAGAGACAAGGTCTTCAATAGAGTACGCTTACCTATAAGACGTCTGCTCACTCTTACTTAGAAGAGATTCTGGTTGTATGCTTTCTAATCAAATCAATCAAATCAAATCGTTTATTTAACTAGGCCAATTACAGGCACTTTTGAATTGTCAAAAGACATAAAATAAGTACAAAAAAGTTACGGTGCTACAGTCCCAGTCACAAGACAAAAACTGTGAAAATACCGTAGATGCTCATTCCAAAGCGTAGATCTCTATGGAGAAGAATGAACAAGAAACTCCATGGACACTCTTTTTCAATCGCCAAAATTATTACAGAACTTTTGTTACATCATTCATCATCAGATGGTACATTATGTGAGAACGATGTGGCAAGTTAATAGTGTCCATAGTAAATTAAAAAGACCATTCAAAAATAAAGTTATTAATAATTAAAATAGACCGTGGCAGCTAAGAGATGACCAGTCCCAACTGACAGAGCCCGTTCACGAACATGACACATATATCAGCACCATTCAGCTCAACCGTTTTGAAGGGAACTAAATGATCCGACACACGCGCCACCATCAGCGAGACTTTTGAGTGAGCATGACATACTCTCAACCGCCAGTTCGGGATCACAAACGAAGGTAGTGAGCTCCACTCTTTTGCCGAGCGCATTATGAACTATATTTGAAAGACGGTTAGTGCGAATTTTATAGATAATCTAGACTTTCCTGGTTTCTAGCCAGTCAGTCTAGATTTTCTGATTTTCCAGACTGTCTAGATTTTCTGATCCATATCACTTCGATCACTAGTTAATAGCTTTGATAGTAATTAATAATGAAATTATTTAAAAAATTTCTCTGCGATGGCTTTTGCGATTAATTGAAAGATAGTTAATTGTAGATCCCCACTGATTGCCAGATTAGCGGTTTTACAGGTTTATCCTTCAGGTAAATCGATTAAAACTTTATATTAAGTTCACAGTCGGCCTATGTTCAGCAGTGGACTTCTTCCGGCTGCTGATGATTATGTTCACATCAGAACTCACATACACGTTATTTCGTTACCTTGCCGATAAAATATAGGCACAATTGGCGCAGTGGTTTAGCAATCGACTGCTCTCCTGCACATCGCGGGTTCGTATTTTAGGGTTCCGTAGCCAAATGGCAAAAACGGAACCCTTATAGATTCGTCATGTCTGTCTGTCTGTCCGTCCGTATGTCACAGCCACTTTTTGTCGAAAGTATAAGAGCTATCCCGTTGAAACTTGGTAGGTAGATATATTATGTGAACCGCATTAGGATTTTTACACAAAAATAAAAACAAAACAAATTTTGGGGTTGCCCCCCATACTTAGAATTGAAACTCAAATTTTTTTTTCACCAAACCCATACGTGTGGGGTATCTATGGATAGGTCTTTAAAAATTATATTGACGTTACTAATATCATTTTTTTCTAAACTGAACAGTTTGCACGAAAGACACTTCCAAAGTGGTAAAATGTGTGTCCCCCCCCCTGTAACTTCTAAAATAAGAGAATGATAAAACTAAAAAAAATATATACATGTAGACCTCAACAAAAACTTCCAACGAAAATTGGTTTGGATGTGATATAATAAATTTGAATGCTCACACACTTTTTATATTTGTAAAATAGCTGTAATTGCAATATTTTGTTAAAATGTGAACACCATGTACCTATTTGCGTTCTTTTTTTTAATTTCTTATTATTTTATTTTTTTATAATATTTAGTCTATATTTTCAAGGTACATTGCTTTCACATTATTTATTTCAAATGATGTTATAAAAATATTGTAAAACATGTTTAAAAAGAGTAAGTATGGAGTTTCTTGCCCATTCTTCTTCATACAACCTACCTTTGCGAATGGGTGTAGATTCAATCCCATCCCATCCCATTTCCTTAATTTTAATACATATTTCGACGTTTAAAAGTGCCTCTTTGATGGCCTATTTGAAATAAAAGATTTGACTTTGATATAGTTAACAGTTTTTGAGAAATAGTACATTTTCAAAAACCGCAAATATAACTTTGCCATTCATACAAACACTATGAAAAACAAAGTTATATTTATTGTTTGTGTATATTACTTACTTACCTCAATATAATTATATCCCCAATCTATGCTTGCTACTACGGAACCCTTCATGGGCGAGTCCAACTCGCACTTGGCCGGTTTTTTTTACACTAGGAATTTCTTCCTGTATCGTGGGTGCGTTTACAAACATATAAACTCACATACACAAACACCCAGACCCGGAATAACTACTTGTAGATCATACAAACAGGTTAGTTTTTGGTCAATCAAGTCTGACAGTCCCTTCCAAACAGGAGGGGAGGACGAGATTTCAATATTAGGTATTCATTTGAATTTCAAATCACTTTACAAACAAATAAATTAATTCGATATATTAAATTAATTAATATATTTGATCTGGGAGCGTTAGCAAGTCAAATATTTCATTAGCAGGTCATCATTTAATCAATATACGAATTGATAAAATAAATTAATTTTATTACAATTATCTCTGCTAATGAATGGCATTTGTATTATCCTAATCGAAGTATTATACTTATCACTTATACTATTAATTAATGATTGTATTATTTCCAAAAATACTGAAACAAGACGTTGTTTTTACAAGTTGTTATAAATCTATAATAAATTAAAATGCGTTCGTGAAGCCTACCTGACACCGAGCCATTTTTCGACTATTCTGGAATCAGCTTCGAGTTAGTGACTTTCCACTTTTTTGTAACGTAAAGTAAACGGGAACTTTGAAGTTAATTTGATGTAAAGAATAGTTCCTTGTTCGTACAATAGAGGCGCTTTTTCAATTTTCCATACAAAAAACGCAATATATATTACAAGTAATGCTGTAAATAAAATACGTAAATCTTGTGACAGGGGCTCATCCAATTGCCTACCTTATTCACGTAAGGTCGTGAATAGGCCGTTAGAATAGACAAATAAAGATCTAAAAATCTATAGACAGGGAAAGTTATACAACCGTAAAGTGACACTTAGCTTTCCGCTAAATTATGCACCATGGAAAATACGCGGTAATTGTTTCAATAAACTTCTGATATCAATGGTGAATTATGCATAATATAAAATAACTTTATTGACTTTGAAACTGTATAGTTATTTTCCTTATGGAGTTACACGGAACTTAGAGGGGTTGAGGTAAATCCTAGTTATCGGTATATCAAGCGTCATTTTAAAATAATAATATGTTGTATAGAATATAGTGGTCCTAAATCCACCTCCTGTCATCTCTTAATTAAAATAATGACGCACTTCAAAAGATAACATTATTTATAGGTTATAACAATGTTTGTTTATTACAGAAATAAAGGCTTAAATAGATCTAAGTTATACAAAATCCAACAAGCAGTGGTGGCCCAGTGGTATCGGCATCGACTTACGAGTTGCAGGTCGCGGGTTCGAACCCAGCCGGGCGCATTACTTTGTGTAATTTATTTCATCACCACTGCTCTCAAAACGGTGAAGGAAAACATCGTGAGGAAACCGGCATGTCCTAGAACCAAATATTCGAAGACATGTGACATCCACCAACCCGCACTGGGCCCGCATGGTGGATTATGGTCCACTCCCTCTCACAGAGAGGAGGCCTGTGTCCCAGCAGTGGGAACATTTATAGGCTGATGATGGTACAAAATCCGACGATTTCAGCAACGTTGCCCCACACTAGTGTCCTTTCTTTGGTATTGTTCGTCGTATCGCTGAGCTCCTTGAATTATGAGTCGAGCTTCACGATAACTGACAAATGCTTGACACTGACCGGACAGGTCCACTCGAATTTGTGTAGTTCTTTCTTCAATATACCATTTCAGACACTAACCTGCATAATCCTCGTATAACCTGATCTTGATTATAATGTCTGGACTTTGAAAAAGACTGTCCTCTGAGTTTGTTTCGGATGTTTCTTCTCAGAGTAGTCAGGTACGAAATACCGGCCTCTCCTAGTTTTATGAAAAGACGAGTAAAAGTAAACATCATTTTTCATTCCCACAGAAATATCGTTCAATTTTAGTGTGAATTTTGACGTATGGAAAATTTCAGTTGTAATTAAACACAGGTAAATTCATTCAGAATTCCCTGCCTAGTTATATTTCAGGAAAATTACAAGTTTCAATGATTTAGTAACTATGCAATGTGCAATGCTACGTGGCTAGTTGTTAAATCATCGAAAACTCGCACTTAGCCGGTTTTTGTTATCAATTGAAAAGAAATTTAAAAAGTTTATTGTATTCGTATATTTATTGCAGCCTGCGTAAGTTTTTTTTAACCATAATCTCGCCAAACAAATACGCCAGGAGAATCACAACATTCACAACCCAATAGCATTTTTTTTTCGTCTAAAAATAACAAAAAATACTCATCTCTTACTACAACCCTGATTGAAATATAACCCTCTACGGTCACTTCTACCATCCGTTTATAATAGCCATCAACCCTTAGAAGTCAAAACGGGACACGCGCGCTCCATGGGAACCGAGGGTGCAAAGAAAAATCACGAGGGGTTGACACCCTAACCGCTAACATATGGACGCGGACGTTTAGACCCCGAGCGATTATAGGGTTGGAGAGCAATTTGTTAATATTTCTAGTTATAGAATATAACTTTTAAAAAGTTTTTTTTTTTGGCTTTGATTTGTCGCAGAAGTATCGCATCAGATATTCGTGATCCTGGAACGTAAAGGGCCATTCAAGACACTATATTTGGTGGTAGAAAAATGCGAGTTAGTTCAGTTTTTTTTTTCAAACTATTTAAGTCATAACTTATGATTATGAACCTTCAAAACTAATGAATGTTAAGTAAATAAATCGTCACTTAATAAAAATATTTAGACTAAAATAATTTATAGAAAATAACACTTTAAATGAATTCAAAGAACTAAATGGTGTCAATAATTTACTTATAATACCATATTTAATATCACTGGCGGTAATTTTGAATATATTTACATTTAAAACTTAGATTACGGCCATAGATCATATTACCATATTCATAGACAATCCCGTTATTTTTATAATATTTAGAGATATTGACACCTGATATTTTTTTCTGCTACCTACTGTAACTAATTTTTAGATATGTCTGTCACCTATTATACAAAATTTATGAAACCATCCATACAAACTTTCGCACGCTGAGGATATACCTCCTCCATGCCACCTACCAAGGTAGTTAGACGGAGCCCCGCGAACATGGGAACCTAAAATATGGATAAAACTATCCTATACGTTATAAACGTCGTTTTTTTTTCATCCAAATCCATTAAGTAGTTTTTGCATGAAAGAGTAACAAAGAAACACACACACATACATACCTAATACAAAAAAAAATCCATTTTTAATATAAAATAAAAAGTAAGATAAGTTGAATAAAAAAAAATTGCACGAAGACATTCCACTGCAAAACGTTCATTAACGTATAATGAAGTCACTCAATTAAGAAATATAGATAAAGTATACCTATCGATAGTTGCAATAATTTTTAGAACACTTCAATATCGCGTAACACGCTGATAACGTTATCAGTCATATCTGATGTGTTCTAGCAATATACCAGCAATTGCTGGTTATTGATAAAAATATTACACATTGCTTTAATTATTTTTCTTGTAAATAACTGTTTTAACTTGTTTTAATGCCTATACATTTATATACGAGACTACCTTAACCATAGAAATATTAAAGAAGACCTTAACCCATACTACGGTTTGAAGCGGCCCAAGATAAGAGTTCAACGAAGGAATTGGGGAAGGCCTTTGCCCAGCACTGGGGCAGTACTATTGAAAATAAAAAAACTTTTTCAAAAAAGTAACCGTAACCGGTGAAATAACCTAATTAATAATTACTTCTTTCGGATGTCGGTGGCTTTATTATTTATTTCATTGATTTTTAGCCACCGACTTCCGAAAGAAGTTATTATTAGGTTATTTCACCCTTTTTTGTTTTGTTGTTGTTTTTGAAGTCCGTTACTTTTTTGAAAAGTTTTTATTTTACCCTTTTTAGTTTATTTATTAAATAGTCAACCCAAATTCTTGTAAAATACAAAATTTTCTTACATAATTATGCACTAATCTTGTAATCCGTCACAACATAAAAAAATCCATATCTCTAAAACTACTGAACCGATTTTGATGAAACTTGCAGTGTACCCTAAGTTAAACAATACCTAGTACAACAAAAAAAGAATTACTTATATCGAACTTGTAGTTCCGGAGATATGCGTGCACAAACATAAAAACATACATACATACACTTGTGAAATTTGGCACATTTGTTCAGACGCTGATATAGACTAACATATATGAAAACTGGGCAGTTCTGATAATATTACATACATACGGGTCGAATTGATAACCTCCTTTTTTTGAAGTCGGTAAAATAGAATATAATGTCGCTTCCCACGTAATAAGTTTCTACTTTTCACGCCATCAATTAATACTTTTCCTCAACAATTTTGCACGGTATGACACAACTATTATTCTTACATTCAAAACAAAATCTTGTCAAGGAAAACTAAGTTTATTATTTACTTAATGTAATAACCGTTAGAGTAACGTAGATAATAGACTTTAGTGTGTCATTATGTGGGACTTCACCAATCAAAAATCGAACCGGTAAGTGTTGTGGCATTAATCGGCACACAGCCAAACGGTAAAATTAAATTTGCAAATAAATGTTCGTGAATCACAAACCAATTGTTACTACTTATGCCGTTCGTTAAGCCTCCTGCAGACACACGCGATTAATCGCGCGGGGCGACATGTCGCGGTTCATTCGCAGTATTTTAGAGTGGAAGTTAGCTTGGCTCGTTGTCGCAGCGCGATTAATCGCGTGTGTCTGCAGGAGGCTTTATAGCTATAATTTGGGTTCCATAAATACTGACGAGTCGAATCATATGACTCGTATGAACTACCCGATCGGCACAAACCGAATGACCTGAACAGTATTTTTTTAAGGTTTTGTTGTTCTATAAATACTGCCGAACCGACATTGCCGGCCCACTTATGAGTAGGTATAACAACCCTAATGAAAACTAGAGATGCACCGATTATGCCTTTGGCCGACTTTGACTTCGAGCGTCAGTAATTTGCTTTCGGTACAGTTAGGGTCATCGGCAATGTCAACGAACATTGCCAATGGCCCTAACTGTACAAATTTGAGTCGCTCACATCTTAAAATGCTTTCAATTACAAAAGCAGCGTGGCCATAGAAACACAAAATTGTTTTTTTGACGTGACAACGTCTTATAATTCGATGGAAACGAAAAAACATGACGTCATGCGGCGTTACCTCGCTCTGAGGCGTTCCAATTATCAATTGTTTATAGCAACGTAAGTGCAGTATTATCTTAAGACGTTGTCACGTTCAACTATCGTCAGTAAACCGACTTAACAGACAACCCATTTTTTAACTTAATAATTATTAAGACCAATATCTTAGGAGGCTCTCGTTAAGCAGCTGGATCAAGGACTTGATTCATAAAGCAGTTTTTCTTTGCAACATTTCAGGATAAATAATCGATTCAGTGGTTTGGGCGTCAAAATATAACAAACTTTCTTTCGCATTTATTAAATTTGTAAGGATAACCTTATCCTAATAAGGTTAGGATACAATAGCCCCTATACCCTAGTCTACTATTCGGCTTTTTTGCCGACTATTCGCCGACTGGGCTTTCCCTAGTAGTCATTCTACAACTTTACTAAAAACAGGAATGACCTGCATCTTAATCTTTCTTACAAAATATACACACAGGCAAATGACGCACTGTGAATCATTTTGAGTCGTTCGTCGTAGTTTATCTAAATTATTTAGTACATACGGAGAAAAAAAAAAGAATAAATATTCTTTGAATGGTTCCCTATCTTTGTGTAAAATTCCACTTTGAATGGGAATAAGGAAAAAACTCACAGGAAAAAAATATATCCATTGTCAACCTGGTTTTAATTGACCGCTGCGCGCTGTAACGATAGAAAAAATGTTTTTATTGATTGTATACCTAGTATGTATTACTATTTTGTTTAAATTTAGCACCAAACCAGAAATTTCTTCCTGTATCATGGGTGCGTTTACAAACATAGAAACTCATGCACAAACGCCCAGACCCGGAATAACTATTTCAGTATCTTCAATAGGTAACCTGTTAATAGCATACAATGTTCCCACTGCTGGGACGCAGGCCTCCTCCGTGAGAAAGATTGGGGTGTAATAGGCTATTTGACTAAAAAAATTCTAATTAATCCGTCAGTTAGATTAACAAATAAATATTTGACCCGTACTTTTTCTTTTTTTACGCAAACCAAAACTGACGGAGATATGATGCTTTCAAAATTGCCAATGCGTCACAATTAAGTACAGTTTTTACTGAATTCTGACGTCACGAGCCCCCACTCTCGAGTCTTGATGTGTTATATCTTGGTAAATATTCATTGATTTTACATGAGAAAAAATGTGTGTCCGTTATTTTTCAAAACTCTAAATAACGGACTTATTAGATTTATAATTTATTGATACTGTCAAATAGCGTATTCACGAACCGCTGTGAGTTGGTAGATGTCACATGTCCTAAAACCAAATGACCAATGAAAAGGAATACTAAGAACTAAGTATTTCTCAAGAATTACACACCTCGTTTTTTTTTCCAGTCTTTAAAAGAAACACGTCATGTTTATACCTGGTAATTAACCGATGACCCTATTGCCTATAGAATAAATTACTTAGGTCTATTGAAATCTTTACATAGGAAATCTTAGTATACATAACAAAAAAAGAATGATCGAATTTGGTGGAAACAAACTTCGTTATTCTCTCCTTTATTGACTCCGTTATTGGAAGGGCAATATTTACTTACATGACAGATTTTTTTCAGTAAATCCACCAAATAGGTCAAAAATTTGAACCTCTGTGAAGCCGGGGCCTGCTGCCTGTAGTGTAAAGATATTTTTTCCATAATTAACACATATAAAATATCGAAATCTTCTTTTTTAAAAAACAAACCTTCGGGCCCTTACGAACACAATATTTTATTTTTTAACGAATAGCATTTTATTTTTTTATAAATTGTAGCAAATTTCCCAAGAAACAGACAACCCCATTTTTGACTCATCTATAGATTTAAACTCCGTTCAAAACTTCAAATATACTTTAAAATTCCACAGAAAAACTTCGATCACATACACAGTACACACGCAGAACCGTCAGCGTCGCCCAATAATTTCCTCCAACGATCAACCCATTTCAAGATACGCGCGGAAATCATAAGTTTAGCCGTGCATAAATCTGTTCACATATATGTACGATTGTCTGTTAACATACAGGGGTATTAGCAGTCCACCTGACTGAAATTATACCGGGCGGCACGCTCAAAGGGTTATTGTGCGTCACTTGTACGCAAATGACGTCGGTGCGCAGGCGCAGGTTCTGAAATTGTGACAGAATTACGCAGCGCCCACTGTCTCGGTTCCTGGTTCATTGTTTTTTAAGGATGGGAAGATGTGGGGATAAGGGTTTTGTGTAACTTTATGTTGGGCTATTTATGTTGCCAGCGGCTCTGCCTGCGTGTTACTCGAAAATTATTGAACAAGAACGTATTACCTTAATCCAGGGTATAAACTATAGGGTCGTGGCACCGTCTGTAAAGGTTACCGTGACCCTGGAACGTACGAACTAGTCAGGAAGAGTCTGACAGTTCTATTTATTTGATGATTTAAACAACCAGAAATCAAAGTTATAAATTCTCTCAGGTTATAAACCATGTCAGTGGCCTGTGGGGTTCTTTTAAAGCTATTTCATAGCTTTTATCGCGGGCTCTGAGCGCGGCGACCGAATCAAGAAATTACCTAACGAAAATAACCTAACCTAACAATCGTCTAACGTCGTTTCAGTTCGGGAGACTTCGGCAATCATAAAAACAGCTGTCATAAAGGGGAACCGATCAATTTACCGAATTTTGTTTGTTCGAATTTCATTACACAGAAAACTAATGACCGACATCTCTTTTGCTATATGCATTATTTGACATATTTTCAGTTCATCGAAGTATCATTAGCCATAAGTATTATTTTACCGAAGTATGTTCCGCCGATTAACAAAATAACTTTTTACTATTGACCGAAGCCTCTTTTAAACTTTTTTCAATTGCCAAATGATTTATTTGCCATATTTTCACCATACCAAAATAAAAATTTACCGAAAAATTAAATTACTGTCATAAAAATTCAATATATTGTGCTACAAAACTTTGTGGCGGAAACGAAATGCTGCAAAGCCGACTTTACGTAGTCTTGTCTGCCCTACCCCTAGAGTGTAATTTAAAATCGCGTAGGTGCGGAGGGGAGGGGTGGCCCGCGAGCTGAGGAGCAGGTGGTTGGAACGGCCGCCGCCGCGGCTGAGGCTGGCCGGCGAAGCCGGCCAGTAAACCGAAGCTGCGGTGGTGAGCGTTCAAATCATCTGCGACGATAAGCTCGCGTGGGGCCACCCAAAACCCCGCAGCGCCGGAGCCATGACAGAAACAATGCTTGTTGCATGTTGCATGCTTGCTTAAATGCTGCGTGTTTGCTGAATGTTGCATGCTGCGTGTTTGCTGAATGTTACATGCTGCGTGCTTGCTGCATGTTGCATGCTTGCTTGCATGCTGCATGCTTGCTTGCATGCTGCATGCTTGCTTGAATACTGCATGCCTGCATGCTTGCTTGCATGTTTTCGTGGTGCTTGTTTGCATGTTCCATATCTGTTTTTATGCTGTATGCAAGTGTATCACAATACAAGCCTTTTTACAAAAACAAGAACAACACATTAACAAAAGAGTATCAAGAATCACACAAAATCCGCAAAAAGATTCGGACACACGTGCTAGCCAGAACACTCCTAAAGGTGAAACCGCACTAGGCGGAACTGCACGGCAGCGGAATTGCGCGACATGACGCGTCAAAATATTCTATAAATGAAATTATACGAGACATCACGCACTAAGCGGCAACGGAACTGCACTGCAACCGAACTGCGTGGCAAAGAAAAGCGTCGTGTCGCGCAGTTCCGCTGCAGTACAGTTCCGCCTAGTGCGGTTTCACCTTTATAGTCTGACTATGCAATTAACAGCAAATGTCATTAATGATAATACAATACCCCTCAGAGTTATATTATCGTATATGACTTTTGTACAATTGTTTTGTATTGTCTACCTACATTTCAATGGTGCCTGCTAAAAATGTAACAGCAATAATTAGTGTGCACTTGGTGAAATGAAAATATGGCAATTAAAACAGTGGTATAATGAATGTTTGGAAACATAATACTTCGAACAACCGTCATTTCGAGTAAGTGTAACATCGGTAAAAAGTTTTTCGGCCAAATGAAGTGTTGAGTAACGAAAAAAAACTAATAGATAATAGGTTAACTCAAACAGTGGCAAACGTGACTTCGATGAAGTAAAAATAAACCAAATGATAATAGTTGAAAAGTTTTAGGTCAAATGAAATTCGGTCAAACATTTTTCGATCTTATGATAGGTAACCGTCATAAAGACATTTTACTTTTTCTTACTGATTCTAAGCAGCCAGCTACAAAAGGAGGTTTTCACAATGAAACCTACTTATAAAATTCTCCAATAACAAAGCAGAGTGGCGCAGTGGAAGCGTGATGTAATGGGCCCATAACCTGTTGAAAATTTTGACCCAGTTTGAAAGTGAGACCTGGGAATCCTGTATGTAAAAGACCCACTCATATCTTCATTATAATTAATTTTTCTTTATTACAGTAATGCACCACAAACATTTTAAATAATTGATATTCTCGTTAAATATTCGCGGTAGGCGATAATGTTTTCTTTAAATGTTATGCAATAGCTTTACCGTGGCAGTCTCCGAGTGCCACACGTATTTATTTTATTAGTAATTAAATCATCAAATAAGTGATTCCGCCGAGGGCGGAACGGGAGGGACTGTCACTTACTGAGTACAGAGGAGACTTAATTAACTCTGATACCAGAGATGAAAACAGAGATCCTGGCAAAATAATTACAGCCGCACAGGCCGATCTTCCGGAATAAGCCGCGACTGCCGAGGTTGCTCTGTGGATGGGTGGCCATCTGTCATAGCGAGTCCCCCGTATCTTGGAAAACATATAAAGCATGTACTAATAACAGCCGGGACCAACGGGGTCCCGGCTGTTATTAGTAGATCTTTGACAGTCGATACTATTATAATTTACCTGTCTTGGATCCTGCACGAAATTAATCAGAAAAGAATAGTGGAGGAGTAGGAAAAATATGTTTCCAGTTCATATTTTTCCTACTCCTCCACTATTCTTTTCTGATTAATTTCGTGCAGGATCCAAGACAGGTAAATTCATTCTCCGGGACACGTCGAGCTTCATTGTCTCGGCGCTTTTCTGGTGGTTGCCACTGTTGATTCTGGCTTTCAGGAGTTGCAGTGGTTTGGGAATAGTGTGGTGGGTTTGTCCCAATAAAAAAAGTCGATACTATTAGTCAGAAGCTCTATTTGTCTGACAACCAGTCTTACCATGGGGTATCGTATTACCTAGTTACTGGGTTGTGGAGGTCCGATAGGCAGTATGTAAAATACAGAGATTCAGCTGCATCTGGTTCGACTGGAAGCCGACCCCAATATAGCTAGGAAGAGGCTTGGCCGCTTGGCAGATGATGACCAGAGATGAAAACATCTCATATAATGAGCAAAACTTACAAAAAAACAAATATTTTATAAAGCATAGGATCACAAGTAAACGATCCCACTAAAGACCACTACGAATTCATGTTTCAATCCCACATACCGAGGGGCTGGGGCAGATAACAAGATGTAATTGGTATGTGTAATAGAGATTGTATAGAGCAATGATATCTTCAAGTGGTTTGCCATCGGCACTCCAGTTTAATGGCGGCGATAAGCATTGGGCCACTCTTGAAGCATGTTAGGGCTAGTTGTGACGGCTGAGTATTTATAGAGTAAGCTATTTTTAGATGGTATGCTGAATATTTGTATTACAACAGTGTGTGCTGGTGAAATGGGTGCTATGTTTACCTATTTATAATCCGTTAGGTTATGCCAGCGGTATTGTCCATGTGTATGTTGAAAATTATTACACGGGATCGCAATAAGATAAAATCCTATGAGTTGATTTAAAATCATAAAAAATGCAATACCTTCAAAAGAAACTTGTTTCACCTTCATACAAATTTCGATTCACTGAAACACTGTAAAAACACATGAACATACAATAGTGTACGCTTCTAGATTTTTTTTTTAAGCGTGTTAAAATCATCAAATGAGTCCTCCCATCCAGGGCAGGGTGGGAGGGACTGTCAGACTTGTACTGACTAAAATCCACGGTGTCCTTCATTAGCCCTTTACGTTCCATGGTCACGGTAATGGTATAAGTCCCGCGACCCTGGACGCTTCTAGATTTAGCGATTTTTTTAAACGTTGCCCTCCACTACTCGTAACATACGTACTACTATAACTAATAATAATTACTCCTGTGTCGTGGGTGCGTTTACAAATATAGAAACTCACAAACGCCCAGACCCGGAACAACTACTTGTAGGTCATACAAATATTTGTTCTGTGCGGGAATCGAACCCGCGACACGCTGCAGTCAGTCGCTCAACGGTTGTTTGTGAATATAAACTTATTAATTTTATTGAGAAAAGAGCAGTGGTGGCCCAGTGGTATCGGTCCCGACTTAAGAGTTGTAGGTCGTGGGTTCGAACCCCGCCAGGCGCATTACTTTGTGTAATTTATTTCTTATATTTATCACCACTGCTCTCAAAAACGCTGAAGGAAACCGGCATATACTAGAACCAAAAATTCGAAGACATGTGACATCTACCAACCCACACTGGGCCCGCGTGGTGGACTATGGCCTACTCCCTCTCACAGAAAGGAGGCCTGTGTCCCAGCAGTGGGAACATTAAAGGCTGATGATGAATTGAGAAAAGTATCAATATCTCATCTAACGTTCCATCTTGAGGAATTACATCACAGATGTACCCTCACAAAAAAACTGCTCAAATTATATCAGTTATCGTATAATTAGAATGTGTTATCTGTAAGAGCAAAAGTCAAAGTATACTTTCAAACGTATACATAAATTATTATCAGAGTTTTATAAAAGGTGTATTGTGATTGACTTGATCCGGGTTTGTGTTCAACAAAATAAACATAATGTTATGATAAATAACGTGAAGTCTGTAACCGCCGAAGGGTTAGGCAGCAGAGGTATATAGGTAGTTAGGTACCCAGTAAATAGTACACTTACATTTCACCAATTATGATTAAGTTCCAGACTCCGTGGCTGCTACTGAGAAATGGAAAACCCAGTAACTTTGCCCGATTCGAAAATCGAATACGGAACCTCAATCGCGCTTGTGACCACTAGATTAACGAGGCAATCCAATAAAATAAACATATTACTGATATAACCTAGTTTCTTTTAAATAGTAAGGCAGTGAGCACTGAAGAAGAGGTTCTGATACCATTTTTAAGCTATTGCATAGGTTTTATCGCGGGCTCCGAGCGCGGCGCGACGCGGCGACCGAATCAAGAAATTCCTAAAACCCTAACGAAAAAAGCTAAGGAAAATACCCGACACCACGCATCGTCTAACGTCGTTTCAGTTCGGGAGACTTCGGCAATCATAAAAATATCCGTCATAAAAACAATTTACTTTTTCTTACTGATTCTAAACGGCCAGCTACAAAAGGAGTTTTCACAATGAAAACCTACTTATAAAATTCTCCTACAACAAAGAAGTTCTTTATTACAGTAGTGCCCCACAAACATTTTAAATAAATTATATTCTCGTTAAATATACGCGGTAGGCGATTTTATTATTTTTAAATAAAAATAAAATGTTATGCAATAGCTTCACCGCGGCAGTCTCCGAGTGCCACATGTATTTTTTTTTTTGGTGGTAAAATCAACTCATGCGTCCCCTCGCCCTGGGTGGAGAAAACAACTGACTGACTCTGGCTGACTAAAAATAGACTGTTCCTAGCTACTACCAACTTTCTTCCTTGTGGAGTCAAGGGACTGACCCCTCACGGAAATAAACGTTTGTATGGAAGTTCATAATTTTTGACGATGGAGAATCTTATCGGGTTCACGGTGTGTGTAAATTGGTAATTTTTAAATAAACTGAATAAAATACTTACGGCAAAATAACTTTAATATTAAAAAGTTCAATTTGACGTTTGGTGGTTCTGCTAAACGTCAAATTATTCATAACGTAACAACATTGCAATTAAAAAAAACCGGCCAAGTGCGAGGTGGACTCGCCCATGAAGGGTTCCGTAGTAGCAAGCATAGATTAGGGATATAATTATATTGAGATTAGTAAGTAATATACACAAACAATAAAAACAACTTTGTTTTTCGTAGTGTTTGTATGAATGGCAAAGTTATATTTGCGGTTTTTGAAAATGTACTATATCTCAAAAACTGCTAACTGTATCTCATCCAAACCAATTTTCGTTGGAAGTTTTTGTTGAGGTCTACATCATATTTTTTTTTTTAGTTTTATCATTCTCTTATTTTGGAAGTTACAGGGGGGGACACATTTTACCACTTTGGAAGTGTCTCTCGTGCAAACTGTTCAGTTTAGAAAAAAATGATATGAGTAACCTCGATATATTTTTTAAAGACCTATCCATAGATACCCCACAAGTACGGGTTTGGTGAAAAAAAATATTTGAGTTTCAATTCTAAGTATGGGGGGCACCCCCAAAATTTGTTTTGATTTTATTTTTATTTTTTGTGAAAATCCTAATGCGGTTCACATAATACATCTACCTACCAAGTTTCAACAGGATAGCTCTTATACTTTCGACAAAAAGTGGCTGTGACATACGGACGGACAAACAGACAGACAGACATGACGAATCTATAAGGGTTCCGTTTTTGCCATTTGGCTACGAAACCCTAAAAAGCTATTTGACACGTGCATTGACAGGTCACCTTCAAAGTACAACACCACAGGCCAGTGATGTACTATAGATTACAACTTACAATAACTGTCAGTTTTTAATATAAAAATAACGATCAAATCTGCGTTGACATTGCGAATGATAACAGGTCACAGAAGATACTTTTATCAGTTGAACATTAATCATTTACTTTCTACTACAGTCAGCCGCAGAATAGTGACTACAACATGACGAGCCTTTGGTCAACCAACTCGTAATGGACCCGGGAGACCAATCGAAACAATCAAATTTTAAAGTGAGTTTTTGAGTCTACTGGACCCACTATCTAATTGAATTATAAGTCAAGGAGTAAAGCCGAATCTTTTAGTTTAATGATTTCAGATTTATTGAGAACTAGTGGCCCGTCCCAGCTTCGCACGGGTATATTAAGAACCGCTCTCGTCCGATTTTGTGCAAACTTCACATAA
This sequence comes from Agrotis exclamationis, assembly GCA_950005045.1. Taxonomy (NCBI): domain Eukaryota; kingdom Metazoa; phylum Arthropoda; class Insecta; order Lepidoptera; family Noctuidae; genus Agrotis; species Agrotis exclamationis. The sequence goes on from OX465421.1 coordinate 3,359,506, forward strand.
AGCATCTACTAAATAGTTCGAACAAAGCCTAAACATTTGGTTTGGATAGGTGAGCCCGTTCTTGAGTTATAACATTACAACGAAAAGTGGCATTGGTTTTTATATATTAGATTAACTTAGGTGAATTGCGTTTAATTATGTTTTGACTAACCCATTTTGCGTTCGTCTATATTCATTGGTATTTTGAACACTATTTTTTTATTTGAATTTGGATCCAGTAACCAATAAAAATAAATAAAGTAAATTATGGGGTCAAGTGAACCCGCAGATCCAGATTTGAGCGGGTCCAGTTGACCATAGACTCAAATTGATATTGACAGAGCCTTAACTCTTTGCATTAAGGGTGGTTTTTGTAAAAGTTATTTTGATTAGACTGCGGCGTTGCGTGTCGCGGGTTCGATTCCCGCACGGAGCTATTATTTGTATGATCTACAAGTAGTTGTTCCGGGTCTGGGTGTTTGTGTATGTAAGTTTATATGTTTGTAAACGCACCAACGGAACAGGAGAAATTCCTAGTGTGGGGCAACGTTAAAAAAAAGACGATGGGTTGCACTCCGGGAGTGCCGGTAGAAGTGAAAACTTTTTTATAACTGTGTTATATTTTAAAACTGGAGTGGTACATATATGAAATTAACGAATTTTGTTATATCTTGTTAGTGTCGTACAGGTGTCAAATCACAAATGTTTTCATATATGCTCGATAGATGGCGTTCCACGATTAAAATGCAAGCTATCGTTTGCCTCTTCGTCTAACCAATTTTCATTCTACGTGGTTCACGCTTAGAGCGATAGATGGCGCGTATTCAAATTACGTCTTACGCTTTTTCGTTAAGGTCACGTGACCCTAACGCATGTTTTACATTTTTACCCATTACAAAAAAAGTTTACAACGCCGTTAAAGAAGTTTTCACTCAGACATACGAAAGCTAGTGTGGATTGATGTGAAGTTGACTGTAGTTACAAGTAATTGCTATAAAATATTATAAACATTACGCCACTGGGTATTGTTTGTTATTTTTTGTAGTGATTGTCTATCTATGTTTTCTAGGATGTTTGTTTGACGTCAGAAGAGACACAATTTTTCGTATCTTGAATTATAAAACTTTCTCCTTTATCGCGTTTCATTTTGTCCAAACCCAGATCCGAACTGGGCCCGCGCAGTTCACAGCTCAGTCTAATAGATCAGGGCCAACTTTATCAGAATTATAATACGAATTGCGATACACTTCGTTAATTTGAATATTTGTATGACTTAATAGAAATGAAAATTCATTTGTTCTATTAATCTGAGTTGGTAAAATCATGTGTAGTGCAGATGGTACCTACTGTCAGATCGTAACCCAGCGAATAAAAATTCATTCTGTTCCATTGGTTTGTCCTTTACGTTCCTGGGCCACTGTGCGACTAGTAACCAAATGCAAGCGTTTAGAAATAAACTTCAACTGGTGGTCAAAACCAATCCAAAGTAATACTTGTATTTCTTATTATGTTTTATCTACTTCTAATGATTGAGAAGAAATAAAACTTTCCATATAAACTCATTTCATAGTTTATCAGGTTATAAATACATCAATTACAAGAACCGTGTAATATTCATAAAAATAACTAAGTATGTAATAAATTTAACTAAATTAATGTAACTTTAAATGTTGTATAACTTTGTATCTTAAAACATGATTAAGTGGTGTATTTTGAATCTATAAAACTATTTCTTGTCTTAAATTATAGTGCAACAAAAAAAAGGTTTTTAATTATTTGTTGAATGACTCAATTAGTCATATTAATTAGTGGCATAACAGATTTTGATGCTTCATTATATGTTATAAATTATTTAATGAAATAGATATTTCAATTAATTTAAGATTATGAATGCGAATGTCTGAATGGATGTTTGTTTTTCAATCCTGTCAGAACGGCTGAACGAATCTTGATGAAATTTGGCTCAGATGTCTGAAATAACATAAATAATGCTGTTTAAAACGGGTATAACGTTCGCGTGGGAAAATTTTCGAATTAATCGCCGCTGGTTCTACATAAGTTTGTATTTCGATTTATCTATAAAAGTGTTTGTAGGTATTAAAATTTATAAAAATAAACCTTAAAAAAGCTTGACGCTTTTTTATTAAATAGATTTTTTAAATAAATTAATTTAAAGCCTGCAATAAAATATGCGTTTAATGATAAAAAACAGGCCAGCTTTCCTTACTTAAATTTTATGACTGTCAATAAACAAATATTTATGGAATCATTTAAATAAACAACTCTATGACATTTCTTTATTTCTAAAAGTCCTTAAAACTTTTATGAATAATTTAAAATTATAAACAAAATCACTGGAAACATGACTATACCTATTATATTTTTTGTCTGAAAAATAAAAACCATCAAAATTGCCTTAGCTATTCTCGAGGAACTCCTACAAAAACCGATCAAGATCATACATTGACACTCACATTTTTTATACCCCATTTGACCCCCTTTCAAACATCCCTTTACCACCCCTATGATAATATAATTTATCACAGTAGCATCTATGGTCAAGTTGACGCTAGCGCTTCTCAACTTTTGTTGAGCACGAAGTCTTGGGTTTTCTTCCCGGATCATGTAAAATGTTATTGGATCTTTCTATTAAAAAATTCTCATTAATAACCATGGTTATTCCTGGTTGATGGCAAATAGGGTCGCTTTTATAATTTGGGACTTATAGATACGAAACTGGCGAAATGTTTGTTTCGAATGCGGTTGGCGCAGTAATCGAACGATTGACTGCCGCATTATGCGTCGTGGTTTCGAGTACCGCACGTAACAAATATTTTATGATCCACAAGTAGTTTCTCTGCGTTTGGCTGTATATGTGATTTTAAATGTTTGTAAACGCACCCAGAAAAAATCATAGCGGGGGGAACGTTTAAAAAAATACAGAGCAATGTAGAAAAATTATTTCATATTAATTATTTGAGAATATAAATAATATTTATTGTAACAGGAGAAAATAGAAGTGTGGGGCTTGTCTTTTTTAAAATTATTTTTTTAATATATAGGTCTGCCTAACCCCCCAGGGATTTAAACCGTGATGTTATATTATGTTCCACAGAAAGTAATTACAGTTATAAGTTAAAGTTATCGTCAACCAGTGATAAGTAAACAATCAAAGAATATTAATACAAAGATAACAGTTTAACGAACTTTCATGCTCTTCGATCCAAGCGTAGAGCAAAAAATAATTATACCTATACGTCTTATGTTACGGTTAAACTGGTAGATTAGTCATTATCTATAATTGCTGGCACGATGAAATATCTGAGTGTTTTTTTCTTTTCGCAAAAAGGTATAATGTTTCTTTTTTTCTGTCGTTGATATGTTTATGAATAATAAGAATTTTGCATCGATAATGGAAATGGAATACTCTGTCAAAATAATCAAAAATATTTTTTGAATTTTTTTTATTTTGAATCCTATAAATATTTCGATATGTTTTAAAAACGAATGAGCTCTTCTTTTTTCAAAGAAATAAGTACCAAAAAGGGGATTGATTTTGAATGTTATGGAAGTCATTATCATAAGAACTACGTTTATTTCTATTCTGTGTGTTTTCGATAAACACTTAAATGCATTTCTATTTATCTTATTTCTTGAAAGATTGTACGTTTTTTTTTTCTAGAATAGTATTCCAAAGAAAACGCAAAGAACTCAGACATAAACAGTAAACGCCTATTAGAACAATTTATTTGTAACTAGGTACGTAATTAATGTACCAAAATACCTCAAATAACACGTTTAGACTTGTTGTTTAATTCATTGTACCATATACAACAATTCTTATATGGAAATATAAGGATAAAACCATTAGTTTATGTTTCAAATGATAATAATTCTTTGCAGTTAACATAATGTATGTTTGTATAACTTTGGATCTATTTAGGTACTGGTTGCGATTTCCTTCTATATGATTTCTTCTATTTAAAAGAATCATAAGATATTTATTTTAATATAATTTTGTTTCAGTACCTACAGAAAGTACACCTCATTAGTTAAAAACTGAATTCATCAATGTTTAACTACTTGTACCTGATAAATGTTACAATAAACACATTATTATTTACTTCGGAAAGTTTGTAAGTAAATACACTCTTAATAAAATTACATATGAAACACACTGATAAACAAAATATACTTCATTCATTTACAAGACAATACCTATGTACTCTATCTATAAGTTTTACATAATTATAACCTTTAACAGCACCAATTTATTGACTCTAAGGCCGAAATAAATAGTCATTCCTAAGCCAAAGTCAGTGCTTGGCTACGTGAAATGTCAGTAATTTCCATGAAATTATTGACATTTGACATCCCCAAGCACTGACTTAGGCTTGGCTATGGCTTAGGTTCGACTATTTATTTCGGCCTTAAAGTTAATTTCACAAACAAGAACTTCCTGAAAACATCACGTGCAAAGAACTTTCAAAAGTTCGCCAACTAAACGAAATGCTAATAAAGTGTTAATGCGACCAACAAACAATGAAATCAGACATTACAAATAATTGCTAGACTTGCAAAAAAAAAACGAAAACAAATTAGAACCCGCCAAAACTTAAAAAAGAAGTTTTTTTTTTTTGGTTTTTTTGTAGGAACTTAAAAAGGTGATTTCAACTTACGTTTCAGCGGTTTCGGGTTACTCTGCTTCCTTCGTGACATGACCTAGCACGGGGCTCCAGCGATTCCCAACATGACACAAGCACTCACTACACACGATACTAGTTTGTTTGCACTGACACGCGACCGGCTCCGTCGAAGGTCGGAACGCAACTGAATCGGAGGCGTTTTCAAGCACGTTGGTGCCAATTCGCGAGACTCTCGAGGGCTGGGTTTGGCGCCGCCCCCTTTAATCCCCCCCCCCCGTCTCCCCCCGCCTCTCTGTACTGAAGACCCGTAGAGTAGATGTTTGCTGAAACTTTTTTTTTGTAATTTAATTGTAAAACTATTATTGCTTAATATTATTAGGAAGGCATTTAATAAATGTAACATCACGCTTGTACTTTCCTTAAGGATTAAGCAGAGAGGCACAGGGTTGTGGGATTATCTTAAAAGGTAACTGGACCCTGAAACGTAAAGGACTATTGAAGGCACACCGTGAATTTTAGTCAGTTTGAGCCAGACAGTCCCTTTTGCTCCACCCTGGTTGTGATGACTCATTTGATATTTTACCTACTTAGCTAAAAAAAGGGTATTAAGACGCAAGTCTCTAGTAATAAGGGAATAGTGTATTGCCATTAATCGGGAACAAATCCTGATTACGAACTTCTACTGATAAAAAGAAATTTAATGTACTTAATGGACAACTCGGTAATACATTGCTCGACCTAGGAATCGAACCTAGGAGCTCAGTTAATAAGTTAAACATAAAATAGTAAAACATCCAAACTAATACCATAAATGCAAAATTAAGTTTGTTTGTTACCTTTTCACGCACAAACCACTGAAACGAGACGGACATAGTGTATACCTTTCGTCTCGATTAAAATATTATATAATGTAATATTTATTGTTAGTAATAAAAAACAATAAGAAGAAGAGAGGTGGTCAGGTCAAATCTCACTTAATTTACATGAATGATCTGAAACTCTTTGCCCCCAACAACTTGCGACTGATGAAGCTACTGAAGGTAACAGAAAATTTCAGTAGCGCCATCAGGATGGAATTTGGTGTGGACAACTGTGCAGTCATGCATGTGAAGCGAGGAGAGATTATGGAATCAGAGGGAACTCAACTCTCGGATTCCATACACCTTAGATCCCTCTCTTCAACAGAGACCTACAAGTATTTGGGTATGTCGGAGGCATTAGGCATCAATAATGCTGACATGAATCGTTGAGGAAGTGCTTCTCTGGCCGCCTGAATAAAGTGTTAAACAGTATTTTGTCACGTGGCAATAAGGTGCGCGCTTTCAACGGTTGGGTCATGCCGGTGTTGATGTATTCTTTTTACTCTTGTAAAAAGTACTATTCCTGAGAAAAACAACAATAACGTTCATTTGACAATAGATATAATCGATAGACACGATCCGAATTGATTCTAAATTAACGCAGGTATAAAAAAAACTTGTAATAAATAAATACAGAGATTAAAAACTAAGTAATACAGCCACGCTATTTGAGTCACTTTTCAGGGTTAAACAATACTATTTTTATCGTGGTAAATTCTTCAAATGACTCCTGCCGCAGAGAGCGAGACGAGAGGGGGCTATCATCATATCAGCCGTAAGACGTCCACTGCTGAACATGGGCCTCCCCTTTAGACTTCCAATAGGACCGGTTATAAGCGGCCTGCATCCAGCGTGATCCTGTGGTCTTCATAAGATCGTCTGCCCACCTAGTGGGTGGACGTCCTACGCTGCGCTTGCCGGTTCGTGGTCTCCATTCGAGAACCTTACGGCCCCATCGGCCATCAGACTATCAGACTCGTACTAACTAAAATCTTCGGTGTTCCTACAATAGCGGTTTACGTTCCAGGTTACCTGATAAGATAGTCCCGCGACACAGGCAGGTTTTGGCCCTCTAAGGGGAAACAATATCTACATACGAGTAGGTCATAGGTCCCGGATGTGTAAATGTTCATTCAAAACCGCTCAGCACTGTAAGCTAATAATAAACGTCAATTTAAACCACAGGCCCCGGAACGAAAGGGGTTGTTGAAGGACACCGTGGAATTTAATCAGTACAAGTCTGACAGTCTCTCCTGCCCTGCCCTGGGTGGCAGGAATCATTTGATGATTTTACCACGATAAAAAAACTACAATGGAAATAAATAGGTACCTATCATCATCATCTTCTTGTTCTATCTTCTTCTTGTACTTTGAGTCGACGGAATACGTTTTCTTCTCTCGTTCTCCGCTGTCAGAGGTCACAGCATCATTTACGGTTGCAATAAATGCGGTTTTTCCGCTGCGTCTTTTAGAGAAAATCACTACTTGTTCCAAAATGCGCAAGAGCAGAGCTTGTGCAAGGGAGGGAGGGAGATATTTGTCCAGCATGATAGCAAAGGCTAATTAAAGATATGGCATAAGAGTTAATTTTTTAACAGTTAACACTATTTCTTTGTAAAACGATTCAACAAAATGTTATTGTAAGAAAGAAATAATATTGTGTGTAGAAAAGCTATACATGATAAACGTGAAATGTGTGCAATAACTGGACAGGTTCACACAAATCTGTGTCGTTCCTTCCTCAAAAGACCGTCTCCGACCGTCGCATTACGTAGGTAGTCCTCGTATGACTTGACCAATATAATGTCTGGACTATAAAAGAGACTGTGATATCCGAATTTGTTTCTTCTATTTCTTAACAGAGTAGTTAGGTACGAGACATCGACCTCTTATAGCTATTGTTACTTGTAAAAAAACAAACTTGCAAAATAAATGTCATGAATGATGGCTGCGTTAAATAGAAGTTCAGAAAAATGTAGGGCAGCGATTATTGGGTTTTCCATGAGGCATTTTCTCAGTAACATCATGGAGTCAGGATTTTTACCATGTTCGTAACATTCCATTCCATGACAATATTCTCGCTTCTACTACATGGAACGTATACTAAATCGGCTACTTTTATTATACGCAATTAAAAAATCATGCAATATTTAAAAGCAAAGTAATTAATACACTCTAAAGTTCTACATTGTAATGTATAACTATTTAATGTAGTAACTTAATACGTAATAAAATATTTGCAAATACAAAATAAACAAACAAAGAAAAAAACCTTTAGTACGTATATCAGTATATGGACTGTAAAATAATTAAAAAATAATTCGCATTGCTCATCACTTCGTCGACAGGAAAAGGGCCCAGAACGGTCACGTGCAAAGTCGACTAAACACTTGGCGATATCATTCAAACTTGGTGGGTACTCGAACCCCATTGTTCAGAATTTCAACCATAAACGGTTCAAATACATAGCTACTAATTAAGCCATTGTATTTGCTCCGTTTTTCCACTCCGAGGTGTTCGACACTTGCAGCAGCCGCACCAGCACAGCACGCTGTGCCAGGAAAATAAGATGGAATAAAGGTATAAGGAACTCATGTCGCATCCCACACCAAAGGTCTACTCAACTTCCATGGCATTATGGTCATACCATCTGGTTTCTTCACAAAGTTGTGTGGCGAGCCAATAGGTTCTAAAACGGCAGCCACCCCGGTGGCAAAGAGTTCGTGGGATAATAGGCATTTACAATTTATTAACAGCATCAGTAAATTGGAGCAGTGGTGGCCCAGTGGTATCGGCCTCGACTTACGAGTAGTAAGGTCGTGGGTTCGAACCTAGCCAGGCGCATTACTTTATGTAATTTATTTCATCACCACTGCTCTCAAAACGGTGAAGGAAAACATCGTGAGGAAACCGGCATGTCTAAGAACCAAAATATCGAAGACATGTGACATCTACTAACCTGCACTGTTTTAGTTTTAAGTAGATACTATTAACTAATTACATATTAATTAATTTGTTGTACGATATTTTTACTTCACGCAACAAAAGAAAAAACACGTATTTAATATTTTTTGATTATCTATTTGACGGATTAATGAGATTTTGTCAGTCAAATACCTTATTTAAGCTAAACTGCCGTGCCAACCGACCTGTACTCTTGCTGCGGAAATGGCCATAGTGGCCGAGTTAGGCTGCTTTTCCACCAGAGATGCGCTATGCTACGTTGCTGCGGATGCGTTTGATATCCACCAATCATATTCATTGGTTTACATGGCACAGCACCTGGTGGAAACGGATTCAACTAAGATGTGTTTTTATATGGAAGGCTGCGTGCTATGGATGCGTGCTATGAGTCGTCTTCCCTACTATCGATACATCACACAGCTCGAGCTGCGCATCTTTGTAGCGCATCTACGCATCTTCGTAGCGCAGCTACGCATCTTCGTAGTGCAGCTACGCAACTTCGTAGCGCAGCTACGCATCTTCGTAGCACAGTTACGCATCATCGTAGCGCATCTTCATAGCACATCTTACTCGCATAGCTACATAGTGTAGCATTAGTGGAAACGGTCACACAGTTTCGTAGCTCAACTTTTATATCCTCGCAGCACAGCTACATAGGGTGCTACTAAGGGTGCCTTTCTACCAGGGATGTGCTATCCCTGGTAGAAAGGCACCCTTAGTCCACCAACTACTAACCAGTGTATGAAAGGTATCCCTCTGTTGAAACTAACCTCGGAAAAAACAAGCTCGTGGTTTTAACAGAACCTTATATCACGCTTTTAATCCTCGAAAGGTTATAAGCAGAGGTACGAGTATGCCTCTAAATAATATTACACCCACAGTTGGCCACTTTGACGGCACGTTTGGAGCAGTGGCTGCGCTGTATGTCACCGGTTCGATTCCCACACAGAACAAATATTTGTATAATCTGCAAGTAGTTGTTCCGGGTCTGGGTGTTTGTGTATGTTTGTAAACGCACCCACGATACAGGAAGAAATTCCTAGTGTGGGGCGACGTTTAAAAAACAAAAACTACGTGTGGCACTTTGGCCAGTCATGTTTGAGACTTGTCATTGAAAAATCTAATCAAAATCAAAGCTCTGGAGGTTCAATAAGGCTATTTTCCCACGTTTTTATACACTCACTTTTCTTGTTTGTTTGTTTGTCGTTCCGGTTGGACTTTTGCAACTCAATTTTGAGGCACTTCCCGATAAGCTAGCAGGCTGAAATTTTGTACACGCTTTGAGTTCTGATGACAATACGTGACTAGCTAAGAAACGTCATAACAAATCCAATATGGCGGCCTCCCCAAGATGGCGGACTGGCTGTTTGAAACCCACCCCCATGATATGGGTATCAAATGAAAGGGTTTGCTGTCAGGAATACGAAAAAAATAGTCACGGGACTTAAATCCAATATGGCGGACGTCCAAGATGGCAGACAGGCTATTTGAAATGCACCCCTGTGATATGGATATCAAATGAAAGGGTTTGCTATCAGGAGGACGAAAAAAATAGTCACGTGACTTAAATCCAATATGGCGGACGTCCAAGATGGTGGACTGGCTGTTTGAAATCCACCCCCGTGATATGGGTATCAAATGAAAGGGTTTGCTGTCAGGAATACGAAAAAAATAGTAATGTGGCTTATGCTACGCTAGGCTATTAATCCAATATGGCGGACGTCCAAGATGGCGGACAGGCTTTGAGGCACTTCCCGATAAGCTAGCAGGCTGAAATTTTCAGGGTAGCTTCAAACCCGATGAACAATGATAAAAATAATAAAATAATTAATAGATTTAAAAAAATCTAAAAACCCAAAAGAAGAAAATAACCCTACGGGGCTGAGAGAGGGGCCACTCAAAACGTGGGGGCGTATCTTTGCAAGTTACACCTACGATCTCACGTCATGTAAATATATCCCATAAATAATCCCTTATATAATATACGCCCCCACGTTTTGAGTGGCCCCTCTCTCAGCCCCGTAGGGTTATTTTCTTCTTTTTAGGACATTTAAAAACGTGGGTTTTTAGATTTTTTTAAATCTATTAATTATTATCAGTAGGTATCATAGTATAAATTGAGATAAAATTCGTAAAACAGAATTTTCTATTCTATTGTTCAATCAAATTTAATTTGTGGCCTATAATTTACCTGTAGCAATCAGGACTAAAGCTGCTTCCTATCAGAAAAAATAAATAAAATTGGATCACATAAATGATCCGAAGACCTCCGATTACCCCCTGCATATATGTATAGTTTTTATAAAGTTAGAATTATGTGCTAATAATAATTTCTCTAATTGAACAGTTATGTTTTGCTATGCCATTTTTTAATTTGATTGATTAAAGCTGTTATTTATTAAACTTGCACATTGCCAGCATGACAGCATGGGCCAAATAAAAAGGAATATTGTACTTTGTGCGCCCTTTGGATGGTTGTCCACAGGTAGTTGTTCCGAGTCATAATATGTGAGATTAAATGTTTATAAACGCACCCACAACACAGAGAAATTCCAACAGCCGAAGTGTCAACCATAGGAATTAAGTACTGGTGGCCTACAATGAACTCTTAACGCGATCCAGTTTAGGCTGTGGGAAAGAGATGGCGCTAGATGACTTGTATACTTCTGTCTCTTTCCCACAGCCTAATCTGGATCGCATTAAGACTTGAGAGCTCGTGGTAAGGCCTCTGGTTGTAGCTCTCATTTTTTGCAGCCGCGTAGCACGTCTACGAAGAGTGATACGCCGCCTACGAGGCTACGACCCACTAAAAGTATCTATGTTTATTAATCTATTCCGAAATTAATGATCAATTTATGGAATTTATTTTTCTTTATGTTCCACCATGGTTTAAAAACGGTGAACCACTAGTTAGCTATATTTTTTTCATCGTGAATACTTTATAGAATAGAATACTCTTTATTATTTATTTATTAGATAAAAATATATACAATATAACAGACGAGTCTAAAATTGTAAATATGAAAAAGGAAAATAACATTAAAGCCAGAAAACATAGAGAGAGAAAAAATAATAATAGTAAAAAAATTTAACCGCCTTCAAAAACAACCACAAAAAAGGGTAAAATAACCTACAAAATAACTTTTCTTTCGGAAGTCGGTGGCTTTGTTTTTTTTATTTCGTTGTCTTTTATGCCACCGACTTCCGAAAGAAAAGTTATTTTGTAGGTTATTTTACCCTTTTTTGTGGTTGTTTTTGAAGGCGGTTAAATTTTTTTTTAAGTTTTTTATTTTACTCTTTTTAGTTTAAATATTCAACCCAAATTCTTGTCAAATACATAATTTTCTTCCATGTGCACAAGAATTTGGTAATCTTTAGCACCGGTATTAACATCGCTCATGTACACAATAAGCTCATAAAATTCCCTATCAAAAACTGCTGAACCGATTTTGATGAAACTTACAGTGTTCCCTAAAGTGAACTATTTCTCGTACAAGAAAAAAAGAATTTTGAAAATCGAACCACAATTGGCGGAGTAATTGCGTAACAAACACTCAAAAAAGTAAAGATCATCACATCATCCATCAATAAAAATGCTCACAAAATAAAAAGTACAGAACCAAATTGGATGAAATTTTTATGGTACCAAATTGCAAGTATTCTGCATCGAACGAAAAAAGAATTACACTAATCGGACCAGAAACCTCGGAGTAATCGGTGTACATACATAAATAAAAAATAAAAAAAAACATACCGACCGAATTGAGAACCTCCTCCTTTTTTTGAAGTCGGTTAAAAATAACAATTTTCATCTTACATCCATCTTGTCGCAAAAGCTCAAATATTCACGACATACTTCCATCCATCTTGACGTAAACAAATCAAACTCAGGTGTTGATCTTATAAATAGGGTGACACAATGGGCGGTCTTATCGCTAAAAGCGATCTTTTCAAGACAACCTTTGGATGGATTTGAAAAAGAAAGGAGAAACAATACTGTAGGTAGTCCTTAAAATTATCTTTTAAACAAAAAGAATTACCGCTAGACTGAGCTGGGCAAAGGTCTAACCAAGATTTCCTTCTTTTCTGATTGCGAGGTGACTCCGACCATCGTAGGCACGAGTTCGCACACGACGAGTAATGGATGGCTCGCTGTCTGATCAAGGACCAGGTCAAAATCCATGGCGCGGTTTTTACACAATTTTATCCACTGAGGGCTGACGGTTTGACAGCTTATCTATAGAAAGTATGTCATACCGCTATTTTTATTCCTCAGATAAAAGTTATCTGACTATTGAAAAATCCGCCCTTAATCGGGCATTTGACGCTACTGACCAATAATTCAAAAATACAATTTCTCTAAAGGCGCTCCCTCACCTGGAGCATTTGCGTGTAATGTAACATTATAGATTCAACTTTGAGCATTACATTACAATAGTACCTCCCTGACTGACTACAAGGTGCGCATTGTAATCCTTCACTGATGTAAACTCGTTTTGTATCATAACAAGGTGCGCATTGTGAAGCTCGATTTTCCTCCCTCACTGATTAAATGATCAAATGAGAGTTCTTGCCCCATGGAGCGGCAGGCACAGGCACTAGTGGTTAGTGATCCTGACTGCTATGCCGGAGGTCGTGGGTTCGATTCCCACCCAGGACAAATGTTTGTGTGATGAGCACGATCATTTGTTCTGTGTCTGGGTGTAATTTATCTATAATATGTATGTATTTAGAAATATATAAGTATGTTTATCAGTTGTCTAGTACCCATAACACAAGCTCTGCTTAGCTTGGGACTAGATAGTTGTGGAATATTATTTATTTATTTATTTATTACATATTATAAACGGGTTTGCTCTTGGCATCAATCGGTAAAGATGAGTCCTAAGATTGAACAAGCTCATCCAGAATAAACTCTGTAGAAACTGTTACTGACAGACTTACTGATAAACCAACTTCGTTCTTTCGGTTGATTTTTGCGTTCCAGAGCCACGGTGCTCTTTTAAGACAGTCCCGCGACCCAATACGCAAGAGCCTGGATTTGTACCTCGTAAAAGGTTCGCCCACTAATAAAACATGAATCTTGAAACAAAAATGAAGATGGTCTGTTGACATTTCTGGCCACACTTACCGAGAGGATACGAGTTTGATGTTACGATATTTATAATTATAACAAAATTTATTGAGCTTTTGTCGTAAATTAAGAGCTTTTATCTAAGTTTCTAATGAATCTTCGTGGGCTCGAAACTGCAACGATGAATAAAAGACTTCAACGAGCAACGCACAAAACTTTTTTAAACGCTACAAAATTGTAGAAATTGTACAAAATTGTACAATATTGTAGTGCGTAGAGTGCGGGCCAGCTCCAACACCGTTCTGAAAATGATAGCGAATAGGCTGGACTGTCCTTATGTGCGACACTGTTGTGACAGACAAGTTACATATAGTGTCGCATATAAGAGACTAATCAAATTTTAAATATTATTTTGATTTTGTAATGATTTTTAATTTGATTTTAATTTATAATGATTTAATTTATAATTTATAATGTGATTTTTTATTTATGATTTTAAATTTTATTTATCACCATAATGTTAATTTTTAATTTGGATTGTAATTTTGTAATTTTTCTAATTGTCTATTTTAATTTAATTTAATTTAATATTGATGTAATGTACCCTATGGGCCTCGATGCCTGACAATAAAGATTTTATTATTATTATTATTATAATAGAAGATTTTTCTATACAAATAAACGAAAATATGTTTTCTATCCATGTGTAAATCCAAAAAAAAACTTTATTGATATAATTTAAGTACAACATATTGTTTGAAAAGCCTTTGTTATTGTTTGTACATTATTTTTAAAAAAAATATACAGGGTGTAAGAGACACCGACGCACAAACGGACACCATGGGTCCAGGACATGATTCTGGACCACCCCGTGTTGGAATTTTTCGTCGGATTTTTCCTATTTTTTTATTTTTATAAGTGAGCCGCGCTTAAAGTACTACAGGTACTGTGGTACTGGGCACAGTATTTAGGTATACGATGACCTTTCATTATAAACATCTAAGAAGACACCATTTCTAGTTTTATTTAGTGAAAGTAGTGAATTAATTACTTTTTTATTAAAAATCTCATTGGGTTAGGTAAGAATAACGATTATAAACAGTTTAAAGTAAAAAAAACACCAGAATATTATAAAAAAAATTTGTAAATTAGGAAAAATCTGACGAAAAATTCCAACACGGGGGGCGTCCAGAATCATGTCCTGGACCCATGGTATCCGTTTGTGCGTCGATGTCTCTTACACCCTGTATTTATGATATAAGTTAATCTTGACTCTAGGTCAAAGGTGGTAAAGACAGTTTACTCAGGAGTGAGCTTAAGTACTCAGAAGGAGAGTGTTCACTCTTAAAGAAAATATTCGGGTAAATTATTTTCGTAGACCATCTTGACTTTAAATTAAAGCAATGCATGGTCTAATTATCTAAGTTTATTTGATTTCATTGATTGGAGGTTTGCAATTTAAAAATATTCTATCGTTCCAGGCTGTTGGGCTACCTAGTGGTCGCAAGCCCGGATTCTCTAACATATGATCCCGGGTTCGATTCCCAGTTTGGACAAGGTGTTACAATAACTCAGTAGTAGAGTCCGAGTTAATGATTAACTGTGTGAGTTTAAAGTCTAATGTCAATTAGACTAAACTTAAGGGTCAGCTGAGACCGAGACGCGGCGCTGCGCGCACCTTTCAATAGAGCTACTCCAAATCTAACTCTATTACCTACACGAAAAGATACACCGGTCGTAACGCAGCGCGGCGCTGCGCTACATTTAAATAGTGACTCAAAATCTAACTTTATTTACTACATAATAAGATACACATTTGCAGTATCGTTGCGTCACGTCGCGCCCGCGCCGCGTCGCGTCTCGATGTGAACTGACCGTAAGTAGCAAAATTAATGTGGGACTGCATCGATGGCTGCAATGGTATCTGCCGTCAAAATGGAAAGAACAATGTGATTTAAAACAAGTAATCATTATAATTCCAAACTTTTGGGTCTGCATAACCCAATTGGGAATACTGGCGTGAAGATACGATGGCCGTGTCCTCGGATTCCCTGTGAAACTTTACAGCAGAAAGTAAACAGTAGCGCCACCTATGCGATTTGTAGTTAACTATGTAGTTAAACAAAACAAAGGAATGTTTAAGCGTGTGTGCGTGTGTTGGTACTTTTTGAGTTAGTTTAAGTCCATGTTTATAGACGGCGCTGTTTAGAGTATGAATTTTTACTCAGTTTCTTTTTTAGTTTCAAAAATAACTGCGTTCAGATAATATTTAGGGTCAGTTCAGACCGAGACGCGAAGCGACGCGACGATGTGCGCACTCTTTTAAGAGCCATTCAAAATACGACTTTATTTTCTACACCAAAAGATACACATTTCGTTGTGAGTTAGAATACGTTGAGATGCGCCGCGCGACGCCTCGCGGACAGCGCGACGCATCTCAAAGCAGCGGTGCTGCGCTGCGTCTCTCAAGGCCTCACGACGCAGCGCGGCGCCGCTTGACGCCGCTCACGGCCGCTCCACAATGCGAGGTGAAGACCGGGAGCTAGAGGTGACTGAGTATGCATAATTGTGAGTAAAGAATTTCGCCAATCGATTTAAGTTAAGAAAAGGTCAAAGAATAACAATGTGGAACTTGCCGGTCAATTTTTTGGTTCATTTTTTTTCGCCCTCTTCTCTTAATCGTAAACGGAATGTATTGAGTACATGATTTAAAATCATTTTAACGATTATTTCCGTAATAATTAATAAAAACATCAGATTACAGCTTTTTGCGGGACAGATAAAGGCGCATAATAATTATTATGTATAAGAATTCGGTCATAGTTGCCGTCACTCGGATTTTGCATACGCAACTACCTCTAGGCCCTGGACTATGTAGCTGAGGCCGCCATTTGCAAATGGGACTGCGGGAGGACGCGGGGCGGGGCGGGGCGGGAGCACGTGGAAAATCTAGACACGTTCCGCTGCACCGCGCGGCGTCTGGATGCGCCTCGCGACGTTGCGATGCGTCTCGCGGCGCAGCGAGACGCATCGCGGCGCCGCGAGGCGTAGCGCGGCGCATAAAATGGAAACTGTATAATTATAACATTATAATAATATGATGAGCAATAACTTAGTGATAACTGCAACTACTTATTGTGGTGTGACATTGTGAAATAACATTGATTAATAAATACATAGATAACAGAATCCAGGAGCAATCGTTTTTTTATTAGCCTGTATTTTCCCACTCTACAAACCCATCACATTATTCCCAAACCACTGGAACTCCTGAAAGCGAGAATCAACAGTAGTAACCACAAGAAAAGCGCCGAGAGAATGAAGCCCAACGTGTCCCGGAGAATAATTTACTGATTTTGGATCCTGCAATGAAATGAATCAGAAATTAATAGTGGAGGAGTCCACTCTTGGGCAAAGGCCTCCCTCATTCTTTCCATTTCTCTCAGTACTGTGCTTCTTCTGGACAATTCATGAGGAAGCCATGCCAGAAGCCCCGCTATCTTCTCCACAGTCAGTCTCTCAGACGGCATCCAGCAGACGTGGCCTGCCCAGTCCCATTTAAGGATACCAAAGTTATGTACGTCGACGATCTCTTATGCTTATTTAGTTTAATTTTCCTACCCTGCAGGTATGTCGCTGAGAGCAGTGCTGAGAGCAGTGGTGGCCCAGTGGTATCGGCCCCGACATACGAGTAGCAGGTCGTGTGTTCGAAAACAGCCAGGCGCATTACTTTGTGTAATTTATTTCATCACCAATGCTCTCAAAAACGGTGAAGGAAAACATCGTGAGGAAACCGGCATGTCCTAGATCCGAAAATTCGAAGACATGTGACATCCACCAACCCACACTGGGCCCGCGTGGTGGATTATGGCCCACTCCCTCTCACAGAGAGGAGGCCTGTGTCCCAGCAGTGGGAACAATAATAGGCTGATGATGATGATGAAGGTATGTCGCTTTGGAAATATAGTAGTGTTAACTTGGGAAACGCTCACAAATTTAGATTATTACTAATCACCCTATTTTTTTCATTTAAAAAGCCCCACACTAAGAATTTCTCTTGTATCGTGGGTGCGTTTAAAAACATTGAAACTTACATACACAAAACACCCAGACTTGGAACAACTATGTGTAAGTATATCAAACAAAATATTTGGTCCGTGCGGGAATCGAACTGGCGACAAACAGCACATCGTGCCATCAATTGTACCTGATAAAGGAATTGGGGTAAGCCTTCGTCCAGCAGTGCAGTGTCTGACTGTGCCTAATAAAATTCTAGAGGCAACATTACCCGTAATACTGATACTGATACTGCTAGCCTGCATCATCCCACTGTTGGGCAAAGGCCTCTCCCCATGATTACCCGTAAACGATTCTCATATTTGTTGGCGATCACGAAGATTGTTTACGAAGTTTTTAAAATAAGCATGTACTGTGGTGTCTAGCAGCGAGCGGGTCCAGTTGACCATAGACTTATTTGTGAAAATATGGTCGTCGGGTCGTGTCGTTGGTTTGTGAAACAATCCACAGAAAGTAAACAGTAGCGCCACCTATGCGTTTTCTAATAAACTAGTTCAATACCTACTCGTTGTAAACAAAGGAATGTCGTGGCGTGTGTGCGTTGATACTTATTGAGTACAAACGTACTTTAGATACATATTTATAGATGGCGCTGTTTTAAATATTGAAAGTGCGCTGAGGTATGATGAATATTATATGAGTATGTTAAATATTATTCGAGTCGTAGTAAGTTTTTAAGTTTTTGGGTTTGATCGCGGGACCGTCTAAACAGTCAGGGAACAGCGAGCCTAGAACTTAAAGGACATTTGAAGGAACATGGTGACCCAGGACACCCGGATTCGTTAGATAATATGACCACCTAAAACAGTAAGATTTTAATAAATACTTTAGGGTCAGTTCAGACCGAGACGCGAAGCAACGCGACGATTCGTGAAGAGGCCTGTCATTTTATGCGCCGCGCTACGCCTCGCGGCGCCGCGATGCGCCTCGCTGCGCCGCGAGACGCATCGCAACGTCGCGAGGCGCATCCAGACCAAATATTTTGTTTGATATACTTACACATAGTTGTTCCAAGTCTGGGTGTTTTGTGTATGTAAGTTTCAATGTTTTTAAACGCACCCACGATACAAGAGAAATTCTTAGTGTGGGGCTTTTTAAATGAAAAAAATAGGGTGATTAGTAATAATCTAAATTTGTGAGCGTTTCCCAAGTTAACACTACTATATTTCCAAAGCGACATACCTTCATCATCATCATCAGCCTATTATTGTTCCCACTGCTGGGACACAGGCCTCCTCTCTGTGAGAGGGAGTGGGCCATAATCCACCACGCGGGCCCAGTGTGGGTTGGTGGATGTCACATGTCTTCGAATTTTCGGATCTAGGACATGCCGGTTTCCTCACGATGTTTTCCTTCACCGTTTTTGAGAGCATTGGTGATGAAATAAATTACACAAAGTAATGCGCCTGGCTGTTTTCGAACACACGACCTGCTACTCGTATGTCGGGGCCGATACCACTGGGCCACCACTGCTCTCAGCACTGCTCTCAGCGACATACCTGCAGGGTAGGAAAAATTAAACTAAATAAGCATAAGAGATCGTCGACGTACATAACTTTGGTATCCTTAAATGGGACTGGGCAGGCCACGTCTGCTGGATGCCGTCTGAGAGACTGACTGTGGAGAAGATAGCGGGGCTTCTGGCATGGCTTCCTCATGAATTGTCCAGAAGAAGCACAGTACTGAGAGAAATGGAAAGAATGAGGGAGGCCTTTGCCCAAGAGTGGACTCCTCCACTATTAATTTCTGATTCATTTCATTGCAGGATCCAAAATCAGTAAATTATTCTCCGGGACACGTTGGGCTTCATTCTCTCGGCGCTTTTCTTGTGGTTACTACTGTTGATTCTCGCTTTCAGGAGTTCCAGTGGTTTGGGAATAATGTGGTGGGTTTGTTCCAATAAAAAAAAATGTGGGAAAATACAGGCTAATAAAAAAAAAGATTGCTGCTGGATTCTGTTATCTATGTATTTATTAATCAATGTTATTTCACAATGTCACACAACAATAGTTGCAGTTATCACTAAGTTATTGCTCATCGTATTATTATAATGTTATAATTATACAGTTTCCTGTTTTTGCTGACTAGATTGCATTTATCAAATGGTTTTTTTTTAAACTGTCCGCTTACGGTGAGTTCAAACCGAGACGAGACGCAACGCAACGTGACAAAACGATACTGCAAAGGTGTATCTTTTCGTGTAGTAAATAGAGTTAGATTTTGGGTAGCACTATTGAAATGTGCGTGCAGCGTCGCTTAGAAATTCGTCGTGTGTGGCAAACGGCATAAAACCATCAAAGTTTCATTTGTTTCGGTTGCCCTTTGCGTTTTGAAGCCACGGTATCCTGCTGAGACAGGCCGCGGCATCGCCAGGCGTTTGTGCCCTACGGCCCTGTCAGTTTCCTAACTGCTCCTTCAGGCGTCGTCTTCGACATGGTCCTGCTGTGTAATTCTCTAAAAGGAATCTCATCGCTGAACTCTAAGATGTGCTATACGACGAACGGTGTCGCTGTCTGCTTAGTGACTGGCAGACTTTTGTTCCAAGCGTGGCGTAAGCGCTGTGGCAGCGCCGTGTATTTATAAAGGATATAACTGCTGGTCCTCGTTTTTCCCCTGGCTGAGGCCTTTTTTTTGGGTGGCAAAATCATCAAATGAATCCTCGCGCCCTGGGTGGGGCGGAAGGGACTGTCAGACTCTTACTGACTAAAATCCACCCGTGTTCCTTCGAATGCCCTTTACGTTCCGGAGCCACGGTATCCTGGATTAAGAAAAATTCCGCGCACCCCAGCATGCATTTGGCCTCATAACACACCCCGTCGGACCCGGGCTTGGTCCTTGGTCGGACGGCGAGCTTACCCATTACTCACCGTCCGCAAGCCCGCTCCGCCGCTGTGCCCTCTGCTATTCAGAGGGACACGCGTTGGAGCGTCCACCCGACAGGCTATTCGCATACGGGCAAAGAGACCCCTTAGGCACACAGTGCCTAAGGAAGACTTTTGCCCGCATCCCAGGGTGCACCGGCCCGAAAAACTGGTCTTCCCCCCGGACGTATCCGAGAGGGAACTCCAGTCCACGGGCGCACGTGGAGGTTTCCTGTCTTAGCACCCCCTGGCTGAGGCCTTAGAGTCATATAAGGCATCCACAAAAAAGTCCGGTTTAGCAGCTCTCAATCTCCTCTAGGTGGACCTGCGAGATGCCACTCAAAAAAAAAGGTCCTTGTTCGATCGGCGAGCTGCCCCTTACTTGCCTCCCATCTAGGATTTAATGACGTCTTGCTTACCTACTGAATCATGTCTGCTCTTGACAAGACAACTTGTTAACTAAAGTTATCATACACGTGTTTCCACTTATTGTTCGTACATTACTGGGAATTGTTACGTAATCTGCGGTTTTACTACGAAACAATACGCCATTATGAACATTTATACGCTGGACGACATTGCCACTTCAACTTGCTAATTCGCTGAGCTAAGTCAGTTACTTTGGTTTCTTGAAGTTTAACTATAAAAAAACAACAACTATTGTCGACTTATCACAAATCGCTTTTATAAATAACCCCCGGACTTGCCCCTAACCGCGACAAATTCACAACTACAACTCGAAACGTAAAATTCCATTAAAACACTCACAACAAAGAGCTGAACCGGTCAACGGACACACCCAACACAAACACACATATATATACATACATAAGTGACCATAAACACACATTCACACATCATGCGCGCACGCAATTCGAACGCAAAATGAGCAGCCATGCGAAACGAACTGAGTGCAGTTTCCAATGTTTTCCTTATCCTATCCAATACTTAAGAATGTATAAAAAAACCGATGAAATCTAAATAAAAATGCAAAAACAATTTAATTATCCAAAATTGAAACAGGGTCTGCTTTCTAAGTCCGTCAACGAAGATATACGGGTACGGACAAGGGACGAACGTAACTTACGTCAAAATCAAATTTACGGACGGATAATACCGAGACGATTGAAGTCTTTGTGATGCGGCACTTGTGTCTAAAATACGATTATTAATTCGAGTCAGTAAAATGACATTTCCAATGTTCAGGTTTGTTTCATTTTGTATGTATCAGTGACAGTTGCACTTGTCATTTTACTGACTCGAATTAATAATCAAACTATATGTTAATACATCAAATTATATCAAAAAAGTGTAGTTCCATCTTACCAAATAACAAAAATTAACAAAGAAGACAAACAGCCCTTAAGTACCTACATAAAACTAATTGTAATGACCTACAAAGAAACCACATAAATCATTCATGTATATTCAAGTAATATTATTGCCATTTATTTTATATTTATTACTAATATGGACAATCTCTTATGATTCAATATTCCGTTGACTCAGTGTCGTACATAAACTACAGATTTTTCATCATGCCACTATTGCGTCAGATAAAGTACCATTTAGTGTCACGATATCACTCTGACACTACGTGTATCATTTGCGCAGCATAAATAGTGTAATGTAGTGTAATAATTACTCGTGGCTACATAATAACAACCGTTCAGGCTAATATTCAAAGTTAAGCCGCGCTTGCTGTGTATATGCGGAGTTTCTCCATAGATAATGTGACCTGTACACTTGACGACCTTGTGAACGGAGTTTGCGTAGCTGAATTTTGGGCCAAACAAAATATAGAAAATGATTTGCCATCGACACCCTAAGAAGAAGAATTGGAATGAGTAGTTACTAAGAATACCGTGTTCAATCAAACAAAGAAACTCTTCAGCTGTATAGTTTGCAGTACAGATTTATAATGTATGGTTTAGGACCTTAGTACGGAAGCACTAAGGTCTGAAGTATTTCATTTTAATGTTTTAGGTTCCATCAAAAACAGCCATGGTGCTCCAAACAACTTCACTCATTTATGCGCCTCCAGAGATAGCGATCGCAAAGCTCGAGTGTGCAGCTATGATATTCTTTAAAAGTCTCTACGACTAGCTCGTGTTTGTAATACATTTTCTACTTTATGCTCTAGTTAATGAAGTTTAAAATCCATTAAAAACAAACCATAGTTTCGGCGTTGCCGCTGCGCTGTCCTTTATAGAGAATACCACTACTGCTCGAGGTCACACGGACAGGCAGCGGTGGTGGGGACGGCTTGCCACCAGGTTTGCGTCCGTCGAGCCGCGCCTCCTCCGCTGCCAATGACGTGTATGTATACCAATCATGCGGTCCGCGCGTGAACACTCTGTTTAATGCGGGCTGGGTTAAATCAGCGGTCAAATCCGTACGCCGCACTAGATAATCGTTTATTTGTTGAAGTTTTTGCCAGTTACCAAAAAAGTCTTTTCATTACGGTTTCTTTTTTTCGTTAAAAATAAACTGTATATGTTTTTTTTATCGTGGTAAAATCATCAAAGGAGTCCTCACCACCCAGGGCAGGACGGGAAGGACTGTCAGACTTGTACTGAATAAATTCTACGGTGATCCTTCAATGGCCATTTACGTTCCAGGGTCACGGTTACCAGATGAGACTGTTTCACGACCCCAGCAAACTAGATTCCTAATGCGTTGCTCCTTTCTAGGATTTTCTCCTTCGTTTAAAAAAAAATAAGTAAGTTGCATAACACTAAGAATTTCTCCAGTATAGTAGGTGCGTTTTACAATTTACATACACACATCAAAAGTGTCTAGGGATCAAGCATTTTTATGCGGATTTCTTGAGATTGAGATGTGGCTTTGTAATAAATTTATGATTTTATAAATTTATATGGATCCTTTTTGGTGCATTTCATAATTTGAATCAGGAACTGTGAATCAAATTCGAGTAAAAGATGAAAATCAGCTGTCAATATTTTCCCTATAAAAACATACAACGCATTGAAGACATTATTAGTGCTACTGTTTCCCTACTACTGATTAAAACCAACGTTATTATGGAGCGGCGATGTCATTTAAGCAGGGAAGAAATGCTCAGAGCCGTGGGAATGATAGAAGCTGGTTCCCGGCAACGTACTGTGGCTTTAGCTCTGAATACAAGTCAGAGTGTTATCAGTCGACTTTGGACACGTTACCGAAGCACTGGTACCGTGGCTGAGCGCCATGGAGGACGGTATCGCTGCACCACACGGAGACAAGACCGATACATTCAAATCTTAACTCGAAGAGCTCCAACAATAACCGCCATGATGTTAGCCGTGAGGCTTCATCACTCTTCAGGGAACTTAATTAGCGACCAAACAGTCAGAAACCGCTTGCATGAAGTGAACCTTCATTCCCGAAGACCGCTACGGGTACCACCTATAGCAATGCACAATCGTAGGATTCGATATCAATGGGCTCTTGAACACAGAAATTGGGCAGAAGAACAATGGCGTTTCGTGTGCTTTTCTGATGAGTCTCGTTTCGGTATGAGACCGGATACAAGACGTATACGACACTGGAGAACCCCTGGACGCCAACAGCGATTAAAATCCTGCCAGGAAGTCCATCCTTATAGTGGTGGAACCATCATGGTATGGGCGGGTATTTGGATCGGCGGAAGAACTGAGTTGATTTGGATCAGAGGCAACCTCAACGCTCAAATTTATGCTGAGACGATTGTATCAGACGTCATCGTTCCTCTACAAGTGCAAATCGGTCCCTTATTTCAGTTAATGCATGATAATGCACGACCGCACACCGCAAGAGTTGTAAGACAGACTCTCGCCGCAGCTAACATCAATGTCCTGCCCTGGCCTGCTCAGTCGCCAGACTTGAATCCGATTGAGCATGCATGGGATATGCTACAGAGAAGAGCTCTGCCGAATATGGAGGGTATCCAGTCGCAAGAAGACCTTTTTTTGTTGTTGCAACGAACATGGGCGGCCATTCCACAGCGTGATTTGGATGAACTCATTTTGAGTATGCCAAACCGATGTTCTTGTGTTGTTAGTGTTCGCGGTAGAAACACGGATTATTAATTGTTTAAGTTACCCAATAAAATTTTAAAGAAAACTGTTATTTCAGTCTTTTTTTCGAACTTTTGTGTTAGTGGTTCAAATGTCAAAAATCCCTTTATTAGGAAAATGGCAAATTTCTTTATTAATGCAAAGGTGACTTGGTTTATCGTTACTGTGACAAATGAAAACACTTTATTTGATGAATCCTTAAAGAAAATTTTAATTAATATCAATCAGGAGAAAAGTTATTGCTAAAATATATGTTGATCCCTAGACACTTTTGATGTGTGTACTTACTCATTTACACAACTCTCAGACACAGAACAACTAGGTACCTGTAGGTCATAAAAATAATTGTACCGTGTGAGTATCGAACCCTAAACTTCTCCGGTATCCCAGGTACGTTTTACAATCATTTGAACTCACATCCACCAGCCAGAAATAGACCAGGAACAACTACTTATTGATACAACTGACAGGCCTGTTGGTCTAGTGGTTAGTGATTCTGACTGCTATGCCGGAGGTCGTGGGTTCGATTCCCACCCAGGACAAATGTTTGTGTGATGAGCACGATCATTTGTTCTGTGTCTGGGTGTAATTTATCTATAATATGTATGTATTTAGAAATATATAAGTATGTTTATCAGTTGTCTAGTACCCATAACACAAGCTCTGCTTAGCTTGGGACTAGATGGCGTTGTGTGATAGTTGTGGAATATTATTATTATATTATTATTATTATACAAATATTTTTTCCGTGGGAGAACATGGTGGAACACGCGATTCGACTCGTAGAGCAGCTGTTCGTCGGTCAGCCACTGCGCCAACGGCCTAAAAAGGCTATTTTACTGAAAAAATGGAATAAGTCCACGTTTGTCACGTAAACCAAAATCGACAAAGATACAACGTTTCTAAAAATCACAAAAGGTCACGTAGGCATTATGACGTCATACGACTGCCGAATTTATAAGCGTTTTAAATTACCAATATTCATTGATTTAAAAAAGAATATTTAAAAATACGTGTCTATTATTCTTCGATACTCTAACCGATATTATCTAAACAGATTTTATTGGAACCTGAAAGTTAGCTACAATACATATCTTGTCATAAATTTTGTATTTAGTTCGAGGTGGGAGCCTGGGGATCCGTCACACAGGTTATCCTAGTATGGACGCCAGTCTCTCACAAAGGAACATATTATTTATGCAAATTTCCTACTGTTATTTAAAATATATTCATTGTTATACTGTGATCCTTTGTAGAGAGAGAGAGAAAATAAAGAAATTTATTTATTTAATTACGAGTAATTTTTGCTGTAAAATACCCTATTGTGATGAAGGGAGAAAAATTATGATGACAACCCGTCATCATGACCAGCAGCTATTCAAGTCGACCTGTAACCTCTTAGCAACCTGATAAATGATAACAATGATGCTGTTATTGCGACGTCAGTCGGCGTGGTTTCCCCAAACATAACACACACATAGACGGCAAACCAGTTTGTTTATATCACGAACGTGATGTTGTGTGGTCTGAGTAATAAGATTAAGCAGGTAACGGAATGTTTTTTTTTTTTGAAAATGTAATAATAGAGAGTCTAAAAAGGTCATTTTAGGACTTTACTTAGACGGGTTGCAAGTAATGGGTAGCTCGCCGTCTGATCAAGAACTAGTACCAGGTCGCGTTAAAGAGCTGTCAGCAAATATACGCTCAAATGCCGGGGTCGCGGCAAAGTGGCCCTGGAACGCAAAGGGCAACTAAAAGAACAGAGTGTAAGAGTCTGATATTCCCTTCAACAAAGAGCGGAGGACTCATTTGATGCTTTTGCTTACCAGAAAAATAACTACATTTACTTACCCTGCTTTGAACCTCACAATCTCATGTATGAGTCATTAATTAAAAAAAATATAAATAATTAATTTGTCATGTATAATATAATTAATTTAAAAGATAATTAAAGGATTAACATAACTAACTAATCTTATTTAACATTTTGCTTGTTAGAGAATAATAGAAAAAGGAAAAAAATAAATAAAAACAATTTACGCCATTTATTATTTCTATTAAAACCAACATTAATTCCAATCATAAAACCTCTATTTCAAACATAACACAATTATGACATAAAATAATATCAAGTACAAGGAAAAAGCTTCGCAAGAAAGTGACGCGTAATAAAAATATGCGTAGTCGGTCACGTGCTTGCTACGTCACCGTAGCGCGTAGTGCTACGACGTAGCACGCGTCGGTTACGTCGTAGCACTTCGTAGCCACGATGTTATGTAAATCCTCGAAGTTTACTTTATTATATTTCATGTTTACTTTTTATTTTACGAATTCATTGTTTTCATGTTTTTCAGGAAGTCGCTAAGCAAGAAGGTCAACACGGTGAAGGAAAACATCGTGAGGAAACTGGCATGGTTTTATTTTTTTTATCGTGGTAAAATCATCAAATGAGTCCTCCCACCCCGGGCAGGGCAGGAGGGACTGTCAGAGTTGTACTTGTAGTTGTACTACGTTGTACCCTTTATGTTCCGGGGTCACGGTAATGAGATAAGTCCCGCGACCCCGACAGGCTTTGGCCCTCTAGAGGGAGGCCCCGTCATTATGCTGACGCTCTTTGAGGCGCGCGTGGAACACAACGCGCCGTCGACCCGGGCATGGTTCATGGTCGGGCAGCGAGTTGCCCTTTACTCGTCGCTCGCATGCCCGCGCCTACGGTGGCCGGAGATCGTCTTGCGAAACTGGCATGTCTTAGCCTAAAATTCGAAGACTTGTGACATCTACCTCTCGGGCTCCAGTGGTGGATCACAGCAGTGAGAAAATTATAGGCTGATGATGAAACATGGCTCGCCCTTTACGTAAAAAGTAAATATACACTATGTTTACTTTTTACGTAAAGGGCGAACCTATTGTAATCGAACAGGCATAAATTCCGACTCAAAAAATATTTCTGATGGTAATGCTCAATAGCACCACTTGACATGGGAATGGCACCCAAATTGTGAACACGCCTACCACTACTAGATTACCAAAGACGTAATATTAGTGTCTTAATTAAATAGCTAGCTTTAGCCCGCGACTTTGTTCGTGTTAATTTAGACGTTTGACAATCAATAATTCGGATCGTACATGTGGCGTCATTTATCATGATTTTGATAGGACTTATGTCTATTAATTACTTCAACAATTTTAAAATTCCAAATAACCCAGTCGCCAGTCACAATTGCTACCATCAAATCGCAGTTCTCCTCCCACAGTCCAAACTCCACACCCTCACGACCTCGCCGTCTTCTCTACCTTGTTCCCTCCCCGATCACTCGACCGGCGCGTGCGCCGCACTTTCACAACACAACGCGATGCGTCACCCACTCACACAGCGACGTGTCACTCACACAGCGACGCGTCACCCACACAATGATACGTCACCAACATACGTCACGCACACATTTGCACATGCGTACGCGCACACCGGTCGTAACCGTTACTACTGAGTAGGAAATTAACATAAAATGAGTAACTAGTTGTATTTTTATGTAGAAAAATCATCATAGCAAGAAAGATGGGTTGAGTAATAAAAATTTATATGAAATCTAGATTTTTTGAGGTCATTGACTTTTTAACCGACTTCAAAAAGGAGGAGGTTATTTCTTTCGCAGTGTAAAAATAAAATGCGTGTGCGTTCGTGTTTTTCTAACACGGTGATGTAAACAAAGAAACTTGATTTCGAAATGATGTTTTAGACATTTGATGATGATGATTTTAGTTTTAGTAGTTTGTTGTAGTATTTCCTAGAAGAGCTCGACTGCTTTTCTTCATCTAAACAGAGTTTAACACAAACAAACTAGGTACAGATTTCAGCACATCAGCTTACTCCAAACTGTATTAAATTTTCAACTTTATCACAAAAGTGGAAGGTTCATGTTCATATTTGACAAATTGTGGACAAAGTTCATGCTCTGGCGTCTGTACAATACATATTCCACAAAGAAAGTCATATCATAGATGACCTATATTTAAAATAACCTGAAAATGGCGACCTGTGAAAGGAAGTTCAAAGAATTTTATCATGTTTTCAGCACAGTATGTTATTTAAAGTACTTCCTGTAAAAAAAAAAAATACTTAATTATTTCATTTCCTGACACACCTCCTTTGAACAAAATCAAAATGCAAATTAAATACATACCTACCTACATAAAAAATGGCATCTAAGTTTAGAAACTGACTAAACAGTATTTTAAGAAGTTCTGTTTTTTTATTTACCAGTTTTAAATTTAAATACACGTGCACACGTGAAATTTTGCATAACTGTACATTTATTCATAGTTAATTAATATACAGACTTTAATAAATGCTTAAAAAACCCAAAGATTTTAAACTGGCCCCGATTTATAAAGATTTTGTTACTCGAAACAACAACTTGTAAGGTCACACAAATATTTGTTCCGTGCAGGAATCGAACCCGCGATACATAGTGTAGCAATCGATAGCTTAGCCACTGCGCTATCTATAACATCTGCGTAGCCTTTTCCCAAATTCATTATAGTCGGCTTCCAGTCCAACCAGGTACAATTAAATACCAGGATTTTACATGAAGTGGCTGCCTATCTGACCTCCACAACCCAGTTTCTGTGTAACATTCCTGGGTAAGACTGGTTTGTGACGTTAACTCATCGAACCAAGTCTTGCGAAATTCGTCTAGATCATTAAAATACTTAGGTAAGCAGTGATACTTTGCGAAATGATGTCTGCTAAAGAGAAACTAATGTTGTGATGACGACTGACCTACAAGACAAGATTTGTTAACGTTTTTGCAGAACAGAGACTCGTCTGTTGAACAATTGACTAAAAATACTGTCAACATGAAAACGACATTTCACGTTGATAGGGTCGTTTTGCAGTTACAATTTTTTTGGACAAGTGTTCAACAGATTTTTAACTTAATGTTGTAGGAGGGAGAGTATCTAAAAAAACAATTCAAATGATTCACTTCATGAATGAAGAGCTAATGATGTTGCTGGAAATATACGAAGTGAATCATTAGGAATCACGTCGTCGCAGCGTCGGATTGAATGTTAGCAAACAATGTCTTGTCCACTGGTTTTGTTATGAACAAGAATCAATAACAACTATTTTCTAGCTGGTACTGAACTAACTAAGGAGATGAAAAAGAAAAAATGTTTTGTTTATTATTTTTGTGTATTGCGTCATACATCATTGTTTTATTATAAACTAAACTAAAACTTTGGAATTGTAAGTGTTTATTCATAAAATATTAATGACGCATCTCAGTTCCCGACTAGTTATTGTACTAGACACGTAGATACTTATACAGCGGTTTATCTAATCTCATTTGATACAATAATAACATCAGCTCTGTGTGAAATAATTCACTTGTTGCTGTTGATAGCATTTATCACGCGTATTACCATTTTTAAACGATGTCAACGGATGAGAGAAATGCTGCAAAGTAATGTCCATAACGGAACACTAAAGCCCCATAAGCCATGGAAGTAAGAAAGTAGCGAATGTCTAGCGCGGGTCATCGAACCGCAACTGTCAAAATAGTAGAGCTAGATGTGCACGAGTGTCATTGATTGTGAGCGCGCGGTGCAGGCGGCGACCTTGTCGTGCCCGCGCCCCCCGCCGCGCCCCTCCGCCGACGTCATGCGGGGGCGCGCCGGTGACGTCACGCCGACCTCGCCGTCACACCGCGAGCACGTGAACAGCACGCGCCGCCACGCGCCGGCTGCGTGATCACTCCGCGCTCATTGGCCCGCGCAGCCGAGCCGCCCGCTCCCATTGGACACCCGCCTCCCCCTCACCCCACAATCGCATGCCTCGTACGGCGAGCACTCGCCGAACGGTTTATTCGTCTGCCGCCCGCTAACAGAACCACACGGCTCCCAACAGCGAGAGCGCGGAGCGAAAACACAAGTTTTGTGAATTAAAAAAGAAAGTTTTATTGCGTTGAATGATATTAGTTTAATCAGAATGTCGACTCTCCTCGAAGTTTGTGGACCCCTCTCACCGCCGTCAACGCCACCGTTGATGGAAAACAAAGTGAGTGTCTTTTGAAATTTGTCTAGAAAACTTAAAAAAAAATTATTATAATAATATTATTGTGCCCCAAAAAATATTTTCCTGTCTCAAAAAAAAAATCTCAGTGCCATTTGTGCAATCGAAAGTACGGTAAGAGCGCACGACGCGATCACGCAGCGCGCGCGTGCTCACATAGCTAGCGACCGTTCACTTACGTGCATCTGTCTTTGTCTCACAGGTCGAGTTACCTTACAAGAAGGCTGCAGTGAAACGGGCTCGCGAGTCTCCGCCACTGGGCCTGGTCACTCCTCAGCCCTCAGACTCAGAGGGTGAGGAGGAGTTCAGCAAGCGCGCTCGCTGTGAGCTGGCGCGCCTCCTGCTGAGCACACCGCCTCCGGAGCCCTGCACGCGGCCCTCCGTCATCATGCGCGCGCACAAGGACGGCACCTGCAGCCCTGAGCCTCTGCCGCTACCGCCGCAGGACATGAACATGAACATAGTCAAATCTCTCAAATTCAAAATGAACAGAGGACACAGTTACTCGCAAACTAAATACAAAGCGTCTCAAGCTCAAGTTGTGCCACCTATTCATGTGGAGCCCCCTAGTCCTCCACCCAAAGTGGAGGAGGCTCGCGTGCCGTCCCCTCACCCCGAGTGTGTGCCCAAGCATGAAGTGCGCGAGGAGCAGCGGGTGCCGTCCCCGGCGGCGGCACCGGGCTGGGTGCCGCTGGCCCCGCGGCCCGCGCCCGCCGTGCTGGTGCCGGGCACTCTGCTGCCCGCCGCCGCGCTGTGGCTGGTGGCCCCGGCTCCCGCCGCGCGCCGCCGTCTCTACGAGTGCTCTTACCCCGGCTGCGGCAAGAACTACTTCAAGTCGTCCCACCTGAAAGCTCACGCCAGAACACACACTGGTGAGCGTCCGTTCCGCTGCGCGTGGGACGGCTGCGAGCGTCGTTTCTCGCGCTCAGACGAGCTGTCCCGGCATAAGCGCACGCACACCGGCGAGAAGAAGTTCGGGTGTCGTGTGTGTAACCGCCGCTTCATGCGCTCCGACCACCTCGCCAAGCACGTCAAGAGACACGCCAAGGAGCGCGTGCCGCCAGCGCCTGTGCTCAAGCTGCTGCCCTCCCCACCTGTGGGCCTGCCCGTGCAGCCCTCCGTCGCGCACTAGGGCTCCGCGCCTGCGACAACTCGACTGTGATCCAGATCTCATGATCGTTACCTAGTTGTAGTTCTACTCATCTCTAAGACTGTCCTATGTCTACTTAAGTAGCATTATAGATGTAAGAAGAATATGTTATTGTTAGCGACGTTAAGCTTCCAAAAGAATTAAAAAGAAGGTTTTATACAAGTCCGTTGTTTTGTTTTTGCACCTCACTGATTGCATCACTGCACTCCTATACACTGCACTCACCGACACACGTCCTGAAGTGGTTACAAGTATGTAGGAACTTGTAGCGAGTGGCACACGGCGGTGGCATGACTGCCGACCACGACACACTAGCCGGCGTGAGGGTGCGCGCTGGCAGGGCGGCCCGGCGCGCGCCCGCCGACTGCCGCCGCCGCCGCCGCCACCTCGCGCTGATAACAACACAGCCGCTGTTATCACTGGCGATATCACGCCGAAAACATTTCAAACAAAAAGACACACTAATTAGCATACAGACAGATAAACGAAAACGAACAATCAATTAAACACATTTATCAACATTAATGAGTTTTATACTGATAAGGAGACTTAATGAAAATCGCCACCTGAGCGATAAACAAAACAATACTTTCCTAATTCGATTTATTAACAACACAAGTCCAGGATATTGGATTAAAAATATAATTTGGCAATCAAAACCGTCTCTCGTCTACAAGCCTGTAATTATTGCATCATATTGCCATGAAACGAGCAAATTCTTAGAATTAAAGAACATTCATGGGAACTATAACATAGGTATCACAATTTGGCAGACTTCTCAATGTGTGTGAAAATAAAGAATTATAGCAGTTATGAAACGATGACTCGAGAACCGTATAAAAACTAGGAAACTAGTGTTTTTCTTTGTAAGAGGAAAATTTTGAGTACATTGCCATAAACACGGGTAGATTTTTTTGTGGAAATGTGTTTGTTATGAAGTCTTCCACTCCTTCGCTGTGCGAAGTAGTGGAATACTTTACTGACTTACGACATAGAATAAACTGATATTTTATTTATATTTATAAGAATGGACCAAGAAAAACAAGTAAAATCAGACTTACGTAATAAAACATAAAATAAACAGACATTACGTAAATTCTGTGTTTCCCATAAACTATTGAATTAATACTGAAAATTCCCCGCTTCTACTATGATGCAAACAATTATCACTGAGCAGCATTTGTGGTTACACTGATATGCACAATACCCACATAAATGTGAATAAACAGCAATTACAAATACGTAATAATGAAATTTAATAAAGCAGTAATAATAATTAGGTATGTTTCTAAACTGTAAACAGTTCTTTGAAATCTATATGCTAATATTATAAAGCTGAAGATTTTTTTGGTCGAACGCTGTAATCTCAGGAAATATTGTTTCGAATTGAAAAAATATTTTAGTTTTGGATAGCCCAATTATCGAGAAGAAGAGAAGACTATACAAAATTACGATACGACCAATATCTCATCATCTCTACCCAGACCGGAGGAGACTCATTTTATAATTTTTAAAACATAAATTATAAAACTAAATTATAAAACAAAAAGTTAACTGAAAATTGGTCGACCTCTTCTGTCTCATCTGTTTTAAGAACTGCATCTCACGGAAGATATTTTCGATTAAAAACAAAAAAATACTAAATAAATTATATTCTTTAATCACAGGTTTCTACGTTCTAAGTAAAGTGGTCATCAAATCTATAGTGTCTGTTATTTTTATTGGTTTAACAACAATAACAAACAAGTATAGACATTGACTCAGAATTGACAATGGATTTGAGTAAATAAACACTCCACTGGATAATAGGTTTTTCATTTGTTATTTACACCACAACAAAGTTCCCATATTTCCATTATATTACTAGCTGACCCGGCAAATGTTGTTTTGCCATATAAATAATTAAAAAAAAATTTGGGGTGGACTACCCCTAACATTTAGGGGGATGAAAAATAGATGTTGGCCGATTCTCATAGATACCGGATAAACACAAAAAATTTCATCAAAATCGGTCAAGCCGTTTCGGAGGAGTATGGCATCGAAAACTGTGAAATGTCCAAAAATTACAGGCATCAACCTACCTCAATACATCAAATTTCTTTAATAGATTTTCAACCATGTTTGCTCCAACTTTTTTTTTTGTTTTTTTTTTTTTTTTTGTTTTCGGGGGGAAACCTTCAAAAGGCTACCGTACTAAAGTACCAAAGTTAATAAAATCGATGATCACATAAAGAAAGTTCCTTGTAACTACGCGCCAATGCATACTACACCATTGCCAAACAGTAGTGGAAATTGCTATTACATTGTCATTTTGACGCCAGCTGCGTCACAAATAATGACACGATGACGATGGCGTCAGAAGTGTATTTCCTCTGCTTCAGATGATTAGGATTTTACCTGTTGGAATGCCGAGAGACATTGCAGACCTTTCCTTGAATAATTTTAAAGAAGGTAGCTGATTCATCTTTATTGTGACCGGTTTGGAAGGAAAATACTTCGTGTATTTGTCAATGAATCGTTGCCACAGTTTCAGCACACATGATTTTGGATTAGCCCAGTTTAAAAATGTTAAAGCATAATATATCTCTACTGGAACACAAGCCATATGAGAGGGAGAAATTTCAAAATGATTTTTGAAATTAAACAGTTTTATACTAAACTACACACAGAGAGGAGGCCTGTGTCCCAGCAGTGGGAACATTGAAGGCTGATGATGATGATACTAAACTAGCTTCTGCCTGCGTGCACCGTGTCGTATCCAATCATCAAAATATAAGAATTGAATGATGACTTCTTACAAACAGTAAGTAACAAGTAGGTAATGACAATTCTAATATTTCACATCAAAAAAGTTTGTTAGTGATCAGAAACTTATATTTTTTTTTCTTTAAATTTTATGGAAAAACAATTAAACTGTTTCATTGTTTTATATTCTAAATCTACATTTTAAATAAAGAATCTAAAAAAGAAGATGAAATCATAAAAAATCTACCGTAAAAAAAGAGTTCGACTTACCTCTTTAATATCAGTATGAATTGCATTTACATTCGCGATCAAAATATTTGGAACAGCGTTTTGTAATATTAACCCTTTTTAATATTTAATACAAGAACAAAAGTAGGCTATTCCTAATCAGTCAAAAATCTATTTCAGCTTCCCATAGCCAAAAACTATTTTAAAACAATTCTATTTTCGCAGAGACTTCCCCAGGCGCATGTAGTATAATTTTCGTGCCAAGAACAATGGAAATTGCTATTACACACTATCATTTTGACGCCATCACCGTCACATGCGAATCCTATGACCGTCGTGACAATAACGTGACGTAATTAGTGCATTTCCATTGCATAAGTGTTTCATGAATGGATGACATGCTGATTTGAAGAATGCATCATTTGCATACGCATAGCCATATTTTTCCAAGAAGTTGGGAAAGAAAGAAAGAAAATTGTGTTCATTGGCATTAGAACTTAAAACTAGAAAAAAAAATATTTTAATGCTATCGTTCAGCATATTGTCAGGTGGCAGCACGAAGTTTGCCACCTGATGCTGATTTTCACCTGCAGCCCATGAGTGCCATACGATCGAAACCAACTACGTAAATAGGCGATACCAAAGTATATAATGAGTGTTAATAAAACCTTTTTACTATTTATTAATGTGTAATATTTAACGTAATGGAACCAGCTTGGGTTATAGTTATTTATGATACTAGTGCGGTAAGTTGGTTTTTACAAACGATTATACCTTAGACTTACCATAGTCACGAGTTTGTGAAAATTACCGGGCCATGGCAGAACAACGTTTGGGAAACACTGGGCTAGAGCAAATTTATTAAAAAAAGCGAGCAAAGACGGGGCCAGAAGCTAATCGCTAAAACACGAGACGAACATTTCTCGTATCAACAACGCACGCGCCATGCGAGTGCTCACAGATTGTCCGGAGGTACGTGAGTTGAGTTGCTAGCCTAATGTACCGTGAATATTGTACCTAACCGGAATTTCATTGATAAGCTTGTGAATTTGTTTTGTTTTATTCATAGAAACACTTATCTGATGGGGTGTTTTATTAATTTTCAGTTAGTATTTAGACTTCACCCTTTTTTACTCGATTGCCAAGGAAGGGTTATGTTTTTCGGACGTACACACATGATAAAAAGTTTTTGATCACTAGCATGAGCTAATATTTTTTTTTAATATTGTGGAAAAACAATTGACCTGTTTTATTGTTTCATATTCTAAATCTGTGTTTTAAAATAAATAATCTAAAATAAGAAGAAATCATAACATAAAATCTACCGTTACAAAATACATATTTAGATTTTTCAAAGTGAACAAGTTTTTCCTAATTTTCTCCAAATCTTGTAATGTTTGTAAACTTTATTACCTATCTCTCATACTGCTGGATAGATTAGGTATTCGTCTTAAAAACCCTAGTTTCTGTAGGTAGGTGTTTAAAAAAATAAAATAGTAAGTTAGTGTAATAGTAAGTTGGGGTCGACAACCGATCAAACCGGATCGGATGCAGCTGAATGTAAGTATTTTCCATTGAAGGTCGCGGGACTGTCTCACCTGGTAACCGTGACCCTGGTACGTAAAGGGCTATTGAAGGAACACCGTGGATTTTAGTCTGTACGAGTCTGACAGTCCCTCCCGCTCCACCCTGGGCGGGAGGACTCATATATGATGATTTTACCACGCAAAAAAAAAAAGTATTTTCCATTGAGCGACTCCTATCTGACCTCCCAGTAACTGGGTAATATGATACTCCTTGGCAACATTGGTTGTCAGACTTTCGAGCTTCTGACTACCAGTAATGATTGTCAAAGATCTACAAATGGCAGCCGGGATCAACGGCTTTACATGCTTTCTGAGGCAAGGAAGAAACTCGCTTTAAAAGATGGTCACCCATCCACAAACCAACTTCAGCAAGCGCTATTTTACCTAGAATATAGATCTGTGTTGCTGTAATTATCAAGCCATGAGCGCCAAAGAGAAGCAAAGATACAATGTACTTTCAAGATCACACCGGATTTTCAAATAAATCGGGTAGATTTAATTACCAGTCGCCTGAATAGAGGATAAATAATATAAATAAACATAATATTTTATGAGTGATAACAGTTTAGAATAACATTATTTGTGCAAATGTTCTGGCCGTAGGCGGTGCTTGGTAGTCAGTGTGTTTGCACAAATAATCATTTTAAATGTATCACGATATTTGTGCATGATTTGGGTCGATTTTATGGTTGTGGTTTTCCTGCTCTAACATACGTTTTATTTTCTCTGATATATCCGAATGAATGGTATGACAAAGTATGATAGTTTTGTCATTGTTAATAAAATAAAGAATGAACGCGACTTTTGAGGTTTTCCTCATGGGGAGCCCCATTCAAAAAGAGCGTGGAAAAGATTCATAGTAGGAGTCTTCTATAGGCTACGGTGACCGCTTGACATTATCGGGAAGGCCGTATGCTTGTTTATCACCATAATGGTTAAAAAAAAACTTAAAATCAACAAAATAAATCAAATATTGGATAGTACAAAGAAATCTGTCAGACAACCGTAATGTTCCCTCACATCTGGGATTGGGTCTGTCTCCAAGGTCGTGAGACTTCCTAAGCAGGATCCACGGTCATGGAACACAAAGGGCAACTGAAGGGTTGATTTTTAGTCAGTAAGTTTTACAAAAAAAAAGTTCTAAAATCTGTTGAACACTTGTCTGAAAAAAGTATAACTACAAAACGCCATTTGACGTTGATATAAGGTCCGTTTTGCAGTTACACTTTTTTTAGGCAAATGTCTTTAACTTTTTGTAGAGGCTGTAAGAACGCATTTCATGTTTTTCCCGCCCCGACACCAATGCATATTTCCTGATGATGAAATATACCTCCACACAAATAATTAAATAGGTACGGGGCATTGACAAATATCTAAATGAACTTCCAAATAACTTGCACAAACATGCATCCAGCTAAAAATTATTTCGCAACTTCCACAATAGATCCGTTTGCATATAATAAGTAAACATAACAAAAAAATGGCAACAACAATATTTTATAACATATAGTCTGATTTACAACGTACTACTAACTGACCACAAATTATTCTTTTGGCAAATATTTACGTCAATATAAAGCTTTTCCCATAATCGTGACTATGGAAAACGGATACTCCATGTGATTAGATCATCGATTACTTAAATGATCAGCTTAAATTTTTCCACTGCTGGGACACAGGCCTCCTTTCTGTGAAAGAGTTCAGAGAGTTCAGACGTCATCGTCCAGGTCCAGTTGAAATCCAGCGTCGAGCACTTAGCTGCTCGACAAATTGCTGAACTGGACCCATTTGGTGCAGCCGTGGGACACGCAATGTTATATTATTTTTTATTTCGTTGGTGTTTTTTTTTAACTTATAATTTATTCTTGTTTAATTTTTTTTCTTCTTTATTTGTTTATGTGTGTACCGGTTACCCAAGTTCTTTCTTTCTATTAGCAACTTCGCAAACACTCTGACATTGTCTCAACATTCAGAGGGTAATATTCATCATCATCAGCGAGAAGACGTCCACTTTTGAACAAAAGTCTTGTTTGTCTCTCCCTCGGGCGGCGAGTAAAGGGCAACTCGCTGCCCGACCATGGACCATGCCCGGGTCGACGGCGCGTTGTGTTCCACGCGCGCCTCAAAGAGCGTCAGCATAATGACGGGGCTCTCTCTAGAGGGCCAAAGCCTGCCGGGGTCACGGGACTTATCTCATTACCGTGACCCCGGAACATAAAGGGCTATTGAAGGACACCGTGGATTTTAGTCAGTACAAGTCTGACCGTCTGATCGAGCTGTCAACAAATTGACGGAGCTTCCATAGGGCCAAACGCTTGCTGCACGCAGAGAAATGTCTGGCTACCTATACGAGAACTTCTGGTTGCAACCGTGACAGCAAGACTCACTAGTTGACTTTACAACATTTCTAGTAATAAATGCTAAGTAGTAGAGATAACAAGGACTTAGTATATTTATTACTATTGTAGAAATGTTGTAAAGTCAACTAGTGAGTCTTGCTGTCACGGTTGCAACCAGAAGTTCTCGTATACATTTCTCTGCGTGAGGGCCCACGGGACTGTCAAATTACGTTTTAATGTGGCCCTGGAACGCAAAGGACATTTGAAAAAACAGTGTGGATTTTTTGAAGACACGATGGGCGCAGTGGTTGAGGTTCGACTGCTGCGCAGCGTGTCGCGTATTCGATTCCCGCACGGACCAAATATTTGTATAACCTACAAGTAGTTGTTCCCGATCTGAGTGCTTTTTTATGTGATTTGCTATGTTTGTAAACGCACCCACGACACAGGAGAATTTTCTTGTGGGAAAACATGTCAGCAAGAGCCTGAAAGTCTCTTCCATTCCATCTCGGAAACCGGACTTGTTTCAGCATTTTACGTCCCCGAAAAGAAAAAATATAGATAGATAGAATACTCTTTATTATGCACACCATACAAATTAAAGGTAATTACATTACAAATATAACTTAAACATAGGGTGACACAACGGACGGTCTTATTACTAAAAGCGATCTTTTCAAGACAACCTTTGGATGGACTAAGAAGGAAAAGAGACATACTGTAGGTAGTACAGAGTACTGTGGTGTACAATGTATAAAAGAATGTCTAATATCAATGTGCGACGTCATGTTAGTTAAGCCAAAACTTGTTGACGTGTTATCGTGTTCATGGCGCCCACAGACGGGCGGCACGCGTCCTACACGCACGCCCATCGTGATGTTACGTCATCGTGACAATGTAGGGATAATCGGCTTGATAAGTATGCATGGTGCAATGTTTTTGGAATTTTTGGTAATGTAAGTAGTGCTTGCGGATGTGAATGTTCTAAACGGACTAAGGAAAATTTCAAAATATGGGAAGAAAAAAAATCTTTATGGGATCGAATCCTTGGCAAATGTTGCTGTCTTAATTTATTAAGTTACTATTTCCATTGGAAGATTTCATATATTGTGGAAATTAACAAAATCATTTTATTAATTTTTATGATAGGTATATTATGGAAGTACCTAGTACTGTATAAAGTCTACACAAATTGCCAAACTAAAGAAGATACAAATAATGAAACAGTTACTACATAAAAAAAATGTTTTCTCCCTCCTTTAATGTGATTCAGTTTTCATAACACGAACACTTTATAAATAAAGAAATAATAATTAAAAAAAAAATATTGAAATAACCAACTTCCTCTTTCCATTATCAAAACCTCAATGCAATTTGGGAATTTCGACTTTACTTTTAAACCACAATGCAAAGTCTTGGGTGTGACCAACCAGTTGTGGACTGACGTCATTGTCATTGACCCTGGTTATTTTTGGCACATGAAATAACCGTACGGAAAATGGCATTGTTTTAAGGTAGGTATATTTCGTCCCTTTTAATTTTTAAATGGTAATGCATATGTGATGGATCGAGGGACTGTTTGGATTACGGGACTGTCTAAACAGGTAACCGTGACCCTGGAACGTAAACGGCTATTAAAAGAAGGTGTGATTTTCAAAAAGGATGTATTAAAAGAGGGTGTGTCTTTGACGTTTTCAGTTATTTTTAGCCATGAGTTCAGTTAGTAGTACATTATAATATACAACTTTCACAACAACAAGACAACATTAGAACTTTAGTAGGTGTTATATTTATTTTTAATTACATAAAAGACCGTTGTAAAAAATGTAGATCAAATTAGGGCGTATCTTTTCTTTAAGTGTCTGAATTATTGATGAAGTCTGGTCAATCATCAAAATCTTTCAAAACTCAATGAGCATAGCCTAAATGAAAAAAAATGAAAATGTGTTATTTTTGGTAGAGCATCAATTTAAAAGAAAACATTGATGGAATTAAATTAAATAATGTTATTTATCTGTACATAAAATTTTAACTAAGAAAGGTAGAGACGAAGGTAATCGTGCTACAACAAACAAAACAAACCTTTGGACTATGAACAAACGAGAAATAAATATATATTTTGCATAAATAAGCATTTCAATAAAAGTTGACAAGTACCTATTTGAGTATCTATAATTAAATAAGTTTATTTCATTCTAAACAATACAGTAATAATAAAATAGGTACCTAAGCTTGGATCCTGTTCCCGATACCGGTGGGCCATTATTATTTATTTTTAAATGTTTTTGGAAAATATTTAAAAATGTAAAGATAATAATCGAAAAAATAATAATAAGGGGCAATAATTAACTCCCTGTTGTTATTTTTTCTGCTTGACAATTCATGTCATAGGCCAGGGTTAGTCAAAGTAGGGTACGCGAACCCCGGGTTCGCCATTCGACGGCAGGGGGTTCGCCACAAGATTTACGTAATGGTGGTTTGATAACTGGCAGGCAATGCAAGCAACGTACTTATGTGAGAGTGGGTTTACATACCTGGTCATAAAAACTAAATACAGAAAGCGACTTGATACCGAGTCAGAATTAAGGTTAAAATTGTCCAAAATTACTTCTAACATTGAATCCATTTGCGACAAGAAACAAGCACACCCAACACATTAATATAAAAAGATATTTCTTTTGGCACTTTATTTGTTACCTTTTTTATTCAGATAAAAACCTTATTTTCTTCAACAGTCAATTTTATTATTTTATTTTCTTTAGGGCGAACCCCTAACACCTAACTAATTAAATCCCCCCCATTTAATTAGTTAGGGGTTCGCTGTCACGTGGAAATTTTAACAGGGGTTCGTGGAGCCGAAAGATTGAGAAACCCTGTCATAATTAAGCGATATACCTAATGTCATTATCAATCAAACAGACAGGTAAATCCTGAATTTATACAAATATTTATGAATGAGAATCCACAGCGTCAATCAAAATGTTCTCACTACTATGTTACAATTTTAGTTATGATTTTTCAGTATTTTCCTGATCATTGTAGTTTATTAACAAGTAGGTGAAAATATTGTTATTGTTGTTAAGGAAAAGTTCGTTTCCGAAACAAGTAAAAAAATATATTTTTGAAAATCTATTAAAGAATTTTGACAGATTGAGGTTGGTTGATGTGCTAAGTCTGTACATTGTACACCAGAGACTACATTTTTAACCGACTTCAAAAAAGGAGGAGGTTATGGACGATGGAGGTGTTTTTTGTGTGTTTGTTACGCGATTACTCCGCCAATTGTGGACCGACTTTCAATTTTCAAAATTCTTTTTTTGTTCGGAAGGAGATACTCCTGAAGTGGTCCCATAGTCACCAAGTCAGGATCTGATGATTGGATCCTGGAGAAATCGAAGGCAACCCTCAAATTTTATGGGCCCACAAATCGTTTTTTACTTAAAATTTACTTAAATTACTTCATAAGATTTCCGAAAACCGATGTGTGAACGATTTACTTGCGTATGGAAATCATCATCTCATGTAGCTGACCTGATGATGGAAGGTACAACTCCTTAACAGTAAGGATTAGGCATTGACTTATTTAGTAAATTGTTCGCATATCTCCGAAACTACAAGTCCGATTTAAGTAATTCTTTTTTTGTTGTGTTAAGCATCGTTCTTGTATCGTGTTTGAAATCCTCAAATGAGTCCTCTCACCCTATGTGGAGCGCAAGGGACTGTCAGACTCGTACTGACTAAAATCCACTGTCTTCCTTAAATTGCCTGTTACGTTTCAGAGTCGCGGTAACCTGCTAACTGGAAATTATTAAATTAATTGTAGGGCTCAGGGCGTCGTCAGGGGTCTTGACAGAGGAGCCTCCTAACATTACGCATCGTGTATGTCGTTAACATTATTATTTGTTTTGAGTTTTTGATATTTCAGCACTGTTCCTTATCATGGATAATCGGACTACTGAAATCTTAACAGTCATTTAACTGACTCATTTATTTAACTTAATTAAACCCCAAACTATTTCGTAAATTAGAAATAGGTACCTACCTAAATATTGCAAGTTGCTGTGTCATTTTTTTTCGTTAGATATTTAATGAAACAACCAAATGACGTGCACTTGTCACGTGAAAACGTGTAACATTTAGAAGGTATTTTAAAACAATTTAGTGCGGAGTAACCACGAGCAGTGGTGGCCCAGTGGTATCGGCCCCGATTTACGAGTTGTAGGTCGTGGGTTCGAATCCAGCCAGGCGCATTACTTTGTGTAACTTATTCCATCACTACTGCTCTCAAAACGGTGAAGGAAAACATCGTGAGGAAACCGGCATGTCCTAGGACCGAAGACATGTGACATCCACCAACCCGCACTGAGCACGCGTGGTGGATTATGGCCCATTCCCTCTCACAGGAATGAGGCCTGTGTCCCAGCAGTGGGAAATTGATAGGCTGATGATGATGATGATGATGATGACAGCGTCCAGTATCCAGCACTGGATCGGAACAGCACGTTCCAATTTTTTAGACCAGTGAAGCTGGATCCAGTTTCTAGATCAACGTAATTACGAGTAAGCAACGATCTGTAGGCGCCGTATGTGGAATTTACTTTCTAAATAATAAACTATAACACTTATAGCACCTGGGTTATTGATAAGTGCCGTATGTGGAATATCTCAGTTGCCATTCACTCAAGTGCCGTTTCAGCAGGTGGCCAATGCGGAATACCTACCTAATAATAATGAGACTATTATTGTTAGGAGGTTCCTCTCTCAAGAGCCCTGACAACCGGTAGCCCTGTTGCCGATGCCGGTGGACTGCAATTTTTTTATATATATTTAAATGGTTTTTATAAGAATATTTAAAAATGTAACGCATAAGCTAAAAAATGACTAAAGAGACTATTGTTTTGTATTTAAAGATGCCAAAGAAAAAAGGCAAAAACCTAATCACTATTTTGTTTTCAGCGAAAGAAAACTCTCGACTAATTGGTATATTGGCAGCGTTATGTGTTGCGTCAAGTGAAGGGAATTCCCTGCCCACCTTGTCAATGAGTAAGCGTTAATATACAGGTTTGGACTTGCCCTTTGAAAGTAATTACCTTTAATTTCACAATATTACTCAGTAAGGCCTATCAGCAGTGGACGTTTTCCGGCTGATGATGATGACTCATTAAGGTACTTGAAACGCGTTAAATTAATATAAACGAACTTTATGATTGCAAACATTTCGATGTATTGATTTTGCTTATTCCGTATTTCCTGGAAAAGTTTAGCATACCCGTAGGAATATTTATATTAAGTTTACTCCCATTTCGCCAGATTTGTTTCATCTCATGTACCTAGGGGCGAGCCTATTTAATTGACATCAACCATGCACAAATCCAGGCTCCGTGCTGTTATGCAGAAAGTCGTGATGATAAAATCCAATGACCCTTTCCTAATTTTGGAATTTATCCTGATGTCTTACAGTTTTATTGATGGATAACCATTAATACGTTTTTAAATATTAATACGATTAATACACATTGACGCCTTTTTTGTGTCGTGGTAAAATCGTCAATAATGAGACTTCCCACACAGGCCATACTCCCAGACTCGTACTGACTAAAATCCACGGTGTCCTTCAATAGCCCTTTACAATCCAGGGTCACGGTTACCTGATGAGAGAGTCCCGCGACCCCGGTAGACTCTGGCCTTCTAAGGGGGCCTCTTCAGACGCATTAACTC
Source organism: Agrotis exclamationis (assembly GCA_950005045.1). Lineage (NCBI taxonomy): Eukaryota > Metazoa > Arthropoda > Insecta > Lepidoptera > Noctuidae > Agrotis > Agrotis exclamationis. The sequence goes on from OX465421.1 coordinate 3,403,864, forward strand.
CTGCGTCGCGAATTGTAAAAACGAGCGTTTTACGAGTGACTGTTTTAATGCCAAACATGTTTTGAAACTCTTTTCCTGAATTTCATAAACGATTCCATAAACCAAAGTTGTTATTATTTTTCTCCGTTCACTTCATTATCCTCCAAATTGTTCCACTACATCTGTTATTTACATCCAAACATTGTACCATTGAATACAAACTAGAGTGGTGACGGGAATCGGGATTAACACGGGATTAAAATAACCGCGCTAGATATAGAGGTGTGGCACGGGATCATGGACTTTGCGCCGGAGTTTATTTTAGTAGCAAAACAGTACACAACGTATTTACATGTGCTTTGTTTGATCTGTGATCCCTGTCTGAGAATACTCTCGATTTCTTTATGACAACACAGTGGCTTCCCGTGTAATTTGTACCACGGGAACGTAAACCTTGATAAATAGTTATACGGAAATTATACGGGCTATTGAAGAACACCTTAGATTTTAGTCAGCACAAGTATGGCAGTCCCTCCTGGCCAGTTCTGGGTGAGGGGACTCATTCGATGATATTCACACACTAAAAAAAAATATCTTAATCCAGAATATAAACTATCTGTGTACCAATTTACTTCCAAATTTATTCTTTAGTACGCATTTATAATACTAGCTGTTGACACCGAGTTTGTACGCGTGTAATTAGATAATTATACCACGGGGACTTATACCTAATAGGGATAAAACTATCATATATGTTAATTAAGGTTGTTAACTATCTGTGTACCAATTTACGTATAAATCTGTTCAGTAGTTTTGTGTGAAAGAGTATAACAAACATCCGTCTATCCATCCTCAGAAACGTTTGCACTTCCAATATTTATAAAATAAGATATAATACGAGTATAATAAAATAAGACTTTCAACATAGTTTTCGTTTTTAGACAAATGGTCTAACAACAGAGTATTTCAATTTAAAATATAAAATAAAATCACACACCCATCCAAGGAAAAGAATAGGCAAATGCAACTTAACGTCTAATATCGACCTGTAATTAGTACGACTTTTAATTTAACCTCACCGGTTGCCTACGTTGTTATACCTAATATGTACAACTGTACTTACAATATACATTCTTGAATGCAAAAGTCTTTCCCAGTGCAGTTTTGGCACGATCTTCTCACCCCATTTGTCATGTGTGGGGTAATTATAGCATCGCATTGCACTTTAAATAACTGCTAGGCGCTAAGAACAGTAATAAAGCCATATTTTTTTAAACGTTGCCTCATACCTACTTGGTATTAGGCATATTGATAGCACTGATAAATTTCAAATTTCACTAGCCCGTCAGTAAGAGATTTGAAAAATAACGGATACGTTTTTTTCGAGAATGGGGTCTCGTCCTGTGTCGTATCCTCGTTTAGTTTACGTAGGTCACAAAAGAAAAATTTCGTGTTAATGCGCTCCCTCACCGCGAGCATTCACCTATAATGTAACATAAGTGTCAATTCACACAGAGACGCGACGCGAAGCGACGTGACGCAACGATACTTCAAATGTGTATCTTTTCTTGTCGTGAATAAGGTTAGATTTTGAGTCGCTATTTAAATGCAGCGCGGCGTCGCGCTACGCCGCGCTGGGTTGTGGCAGGTGTATCTTTTCGTGTAGGAAATAGAGTTCGATTATGAATAGCTCTATTGATATATGCGCGCAGCGTCACGTATCGGTCTGAGCCGACCCTAAAAGTGTGCAATTTGATGCTCTATTGTCTTCGAATGTTCGAATCTGTAACTGTGCTGTAACGTTACATTACAGGTGAATGCTCGCGGTGAGGGAGTGCTTTTAAATATTTTCAGAAGCCCGCCAGAACGTCGTTAGAATGCGCGCTACAACGCTCTTGTTTGTTTTCTCTGTACTGTGACATTCGCAAGAATGCTCATCACAAGTGAATGCTCAAGTTTATCAGCTAATTTATACATTTAATGGTATTTTAACAAAAAAACCAGAAAATAAATGCAACCTTGCCAAAAACAACCGTCACGCCCACCTAAATTCCCGGAAACAAACCTTAGTAATGTGATACTCCAAAATACACCCACAATTCAACAACCAGCGTAAACATAATACTTAAACACAGAACTAGTCGTGATTATTCAAAAGTAATGTAATACATAAGGCCACATAAATATACTGGACTAGCTTTTGGCAACGGCTTTGCTTGTTACTACTCGAAAATTATTCCATGGGATATAAAATCGTGTTAAAACAATGCTACCTATGTGGTAATGCAGGTTGCCTGCCGGGGTCGCGGGCCTGTCGGGGTCGCCGGATTAACGAATTACCGTGACCCCGGAACGTGAAGGGCTATTGAAGGACACCGTGGATTTTAGCCAGTACGAGTCTGACAGTCCCTCCCGCCCTGCCCGGGGCTGGGAGGACTCGTTTGATGATTTTACAAAACTAAAAAAAGATGTATTAATGCAGGTTATAAACCATCTGTGTACCAAATTTTATCAAAAACCGGTCAGTAGTTTTTGGGTTACAAAGCAACAAATGTCCATCGTGGGCCCTACCAGAAAACCAGCGCTGTGACAGTTAAAATTGTCGCAGCACATGCTGAGGTAGGAGCCTTTTGGCCTCACACAGGACCAGATTAAATTGGTTTGTTTTACCTTTTGTTTTTTTTTTCTTTTATTTAATTTTTGTTTTTCTTTGTTGTTTTTATTCATGTAATTTTGTTTGTTCTGTCCTGTGTGTCCCAATAAATCTCTTTTCTTTCTTTCTTTCATCCTAACATGTTTTATTATTTTAAACGTACTTAAATCATCAAATGAGTCCTCCCACCCATGGCAGGACGGGAAGGACTGTCAGACTTGTACTGACTAAAATCCACGGTATCCTTCAATAGCCCTTTGCGTTCTGGGGCCATTACCCGATAGTCCCCGCGTCCCCGGCAGGCTTTGGCCCTCTAAATATAATCCACGAAATATAACTGGCGTACTGTGGTTCTATACGAGTAGGTTCTATAGTTTGTTTTTGCTTTTTTAGTACATCAAATGAGTTCTCTTGCCCTGCATGGAATAGAAATAGACTGCCAGATTCATACTGAGTCAAAAACTACCGTATTCCATCACATGCAAAAACACACCTTCTTTAAAACCGACAAAATTCTCTCATCCGTCCACATACACTTGCCTTTAATTTTAATATACCTAGCTTATAAAACAACACGCCGTGGCTCGGTGTTACTACACATCGTGGCACGTGATCTGCGCGCACGCAGCCGTCGCGTGCGACCACTCCCCTCTGTGACGTTGCGGTGGGACGCCTGGTTCGAATCCGGGTTTGGAACTGAAATAGACATGGAATTTAACTGATGTGTTTTAGTCGGTTTTTATTAGGATATCTACTAGCTGACCAGATCAATATTTGAATTCGAATTAGTATAATTTAAAAAAGGGTAACAATATTTTTAGCGCAATATTAATTATGCAGCAATCGCAATCTCAGTTGATTTGCTCTCATTTATTTATGAGGATCCTCGATTTCTCCAAGATCCCTATATCTGGGTAAGCTCGCTCCATCGTCGACCTTGTCTTAGTCACTACTGACCTCGACTAAAGTCAAGAGCATACCTATTAAACATAACAAAAAATCAGATCTAAAACAGATGACCATGGAACCACCTGGAAAGAATACCGTTTCAAACAAAAGAAGAATTTTCTAAATCGAAAATGGGATCAGCTTATTTTTTTTTTAGTAAGAACATCGTCAAATGAGTCCTCCCGCCCTTGGTTGAGCAGAAAACATAGTCCGACTCTGACCGACTAAAAACAGCTGTCTAGCCACTCTCCAGTTTAGCTGTTTTGACGTGCAAACGTCACAACATACTTTTTTTTTAGCGTGGTAAAATCATCAAATGAGTCCTCCCACCCAGGGCAGGGCGGGAGGAACTGTCATTACTCGTACTGACTAAAATCCACGGTGTCCTTCAATAGCCTTTTACGTTCCGAGGTCACGGTAATTCGTGAGTCCCGCGACCCCGGCAGGCTTTGGCCCTCTAAAGGTTGGCGCCCCGTCATAATGCTGACGCTCTTTGAGGCGCGCGTGAAACACAATGCGCCGTCGACCCGGGGCATGGTCCATGGTCGGACAGCGAGTCGCCCATTACTCGCCGCCATGCCCGCGCCTACGGTGGCCGGAGATCGTCTTGCGACGTCCGTCGCCGTGGGCGTCTACCACTGCGGCTGGGATGGAGGGAGGACGCTGTCCTCTTCCTCACTCGGCGCGCCTCCTCCTTCGCTAGTATGACTGCTTCGCAGAAGGAGGCGACCGCTTCCCACTCCGTCTCGCCCCACAGCATGGCCTCGACCAATGCCGGGCGCGAGAGGGTTCCGCCTAAACGTCACAACATACAAAGAAAATATGTATACACACTTACACATTAATAGAGAAGTTAGTGTATAAAAGATCACTTCGAAAAACATCGCGCTTTTTTATGACTATTTTGGACAGTACAGTCGGTAATTTCATCTCATCAAAATGGCGAATGAATAACAACATAAAATATTGTTTATAATTATCAAATTCGTTGCGACACGTGTACCGAATCTAGGAAAAGCTGTGAAAGAAAAACATCCAAAGAAATAACACATAACCGTGTTATTTCGGCCTCCTCATTATGAAGTGTTAGAGTGTCGCTAAGCGGATTGTGTCTGAAAATTTGTAAACAGAGTAAAAGTGGGTTCATTAGGGCTGTTTACCTCGCATCTGGTAAATATTTTTTTCGGAGAAGTAAGCTCACGAGCCGGCCATCGGATGGTGAGTAATGGTAACTCGCCATCCGTTCATGGACCATGCCCGGGATTTACGGCCAAAGTCAAAAAGTGGAACGTAAAGGGCTATTGAAGGAACACGTCTACAGAATTAACCTTTTATTATTGCAAATATGTACATACATTAAGAAACCTAATAATAATTACTATAACTAACAAAGAGCATCAAAAAATTCATCCACATCGCTGTCAACAAGATAAGTGGCCAGAACGCTGGCACCATTGCCACGTTGGATGACAATGCTAATTCTTTGACCAAGAAATAGGCCAGCCGTCTGGTCACGCGAAGAGTCGACTATTCGTTTAGCAAGCTCTTTAAAAACATGGTGAGCACTCGGACCCCATGGCCCTAGTGTTTCAACCCCAAACGGCTCAAATACATAGCTGCTAGTCAAGCCATTGTATTTACGCCGTTTGAGGTTTTCAGCACTTGCAGCAGCCGCACCAGCACAGCACGCCGTACCGGGAAGATGGGATGGCGCAAGGGTGTGGGTGGGTGGGTGTTAACACGTTGAATTTTAATAAGTACGAGTCTGACAGTCCCTCCAGCTCTACCCAGGGATAGGAATCATATGATGAATTTACCACCACAGCACATAATTATGTTGAAGTCTTTTACCGTATTTTGCACGTAGTAGTTTGAAATTAATTGCGTTAGCCTCTATATATAATGTTCCCACTGCTGGGACACTGGCCTCCTCTCAATGAGTAGAAGTGGCCTGTAATCTGCCATGCAGGCCCAGTTCGAATTGGTAGATGTCACATGTCTTCGAATTTTTGGTTCTAGGACATGCCGGTTTCCAAACGACATTTTCCTTCGCCATTTTTATAGAATTGACAATGATATAAATTACACAAAGCAATGCGCCTGTGGCTGGCTTCGAACCCACAACTAGTAAGTCGAAGCTGTTACCTCTGAGCCAACACTGCTCATTCATCAATAATTTCTAGCTTCTTACAATTTCTTGTTGCTCTTTATCATAATATTTCTAAGATTTTCCCCACCAAACACTTAACACCCACAATTACTATAAAACTGATGCTTGCTTGTATTTAGGGCGCAATATCCGGAACTAATGATTCAATTCTAAAAATAGGTTTACTGCCAGAAAGCTACATTATTCCTGAGTGGTACCAACCCCCCGCAATGGTAGACGCCCACGGCGTCGGACGTCGCAAGACGATCTCCGGCCACCGTAGGCGCGGGCATGCGGGCGGCGAGTAAAGGGCAACTCGCCGCCCGACAATGGACCATGCCCGGGTCGACGGCGCGTTGTGTTCCACGCGCGCCTCAAAGAGCGTCAGCACGATGACGGGGCCCCGCCCAAGAGGGCCAAAGCCTGCCGGGGTCGCGGGACTTATCTCATTACCGTGACCCCGGAACATAAAAGGCTATTGAAGGACACCGTGGATTTTAGTCAGTACCAGTCTGACAGTCCCTCCCGCCCTGCCCGGGGTGGGAGGACTCATTTGATGATTTTACCACGCTAAAAAAAAAAAAAAAAAAGTGGTACCAACCCGCACTGGGCCCGCGTGGTGGATTATAGCCCACTCCCTCTCACAGAGAGAGGCCTGTGTCCCAGCAGTGGGAACATTATAGGCTGATGATGATGATGATGATAGCCTATAAATTACTTTATATCCTTTGTCGGACGGCGAGCTTACCCATTACTCAACGTCCGCAAGCCCGCTCCGCCGCTGTGCCCCCTGCTAATCAGAGGGACACGCGTTGGAACGTCCACCCGACAGGCTATTCGCATACGGGCAAAGAGACCCCTTAGGCACACAGTGCCTAAGGAAGAGTTTTTGCCCGCATCCCAGCCAGGGTGCACCGGCCAGAAAAACTGGTCTTCCCCACGGACGTATCCGAGAGGGAACTCCAGTCCACGGGCGCACGTGGAGGTTTCCTGTCTTAGCACCCCAGGAATTGGCAGCACTGGGTAAGTTTTCAGCATGGCTCAAGCACTTTCGTAAAAATTCACTGAGCTCTCCTAGTAAGTCGTGAACGGGCTAGTCTAGAATAAATTATGTCTTGTTTATCGTGTAATAGATAAACAAACTAGTCTAGAAATATGGCTAGCATCTGGTGATGACGTCAAGGTTACAACCTCTCATGAATTTTCCGGGAATCTTATTTTTTTTAAATACTAATCTAGGAAGTGTTGTGGTCGTATCAGACTGTTTACGCAATTTAAGGTTTGTTTTTGCTAATAGTAGTTTTGTTATTGTTTGAATTACGTGGTTTTGATTCTTCTAAAAGCTTCATCTGCTTAGTGTTTGTTTTTGAACTTTGCCCTACGAATACTTTGCCCTACGAATTTTAAAAGACCGAATTTTAAAATACCCATGGATGAAATCCCGAGAAGTGAAACGCCCAATGGTTTTTTGGCCGAAAGTTCATTTGCGCGAAAGTTTAAAATCCCTAAATATAAAATCCCTATATTGAAAATCCCGAAATTGTCACAGTTTCCGAGAAAAACCAATTTTTGTAAACCTAATCTCAAAACACTTAAAAGTTGCCTAAAAAGCATTGTTGGAGCCACGCTCCGCGGGTTTACACTTTACAGGTGGCCTACCATGAACTCTTAACGCGATCCAGTTTAGGCTTTGGGAAATAGATGGCGCTAGACGACTTGTATGGCTCTGTCTCTTTCCCACAACCTAAACTGGATCGCGTTAAGAGCTCGTGGTATGGCTCCAGAACAATTACAATTTAAACTGCCTAACTATAACGGTTCATGAAATATAGCCAGGTGACACACGAACAGCAAAAACGAGCAAGCATCTGGGAATTTAAGCGACATCAAAAAAACCTATGAACCTTCGAGAACTAATGAGGCCCTGATAAGAGCCTCGTCAGCTTATCGTGCCATGGTATGCAGGGGGCGTTTTACAGTTGACTAAGCCGTTATTTATCTTAATATAACTATGTTTCGTGACATTACCTTCAAAGGATATTGCGTCATCATCATCAGCCTATAAATGTTCCCACTGCTGGGACACAGGCCTTCTCTCTGAGTGAGGGAGTGGGCCATAATCCACCACGCAGGCCCAGTGCGGGTTGGTGGATGTCACATGTCTTCGAATTTTTGGTTCTAGGAAATGCCGGTTTCCTCACGATGTTTTCCTTCACCGTTTTGAGAGCAGTGGTGATGAAAGAAATTACACAAAGTAATGCGCCTGGCTGGGTTCGAACCCACGACCTACAACTCGTAAGTCGCGGCCGATACCACTGGGCCACCACTGCTCTATATTGCGTCAATATGTCACTATCTATACCTACGCTATGTGCGAAGTTGATGTCAGGAACTATCAAATGATCACGCCGTGATCGCAGCGGTTAAACCCCTTTTTGAGGAATGGCTGGAGAGGCACCACGGCGTCCTCACCTTCCGCTTGACACAGGTCCTCACCGGACTCGGAAGTTTCGGGAGGTTCCTACTGTGTCTGAATTAGGAAGAAGAAGAAGAGAAAGTCCACGGTGATCCTTCAATAGCCCTTTACGTTCTAGGGTCACGTTTACCTGATGAGACAGTCCCGCGGCCCCGGCAAGCTTTGTCCCTCTAAGGAGGGCCCGGTCAGATTGCTGACAGCTCTTTGAGGCGCGCGTAGAAAAATACGAGTCCATGATCCAAGGTCCATGATCGGACGGCGATTTTTTTTATCGTGGTAAAATCATCAAAAGAGTCCTCCCATCCAGGGCTGGACGGGAGGGACTGTCAGACTTGTACTGATTAAAATACACGGTGTTCCTTCAATAGCCCTTTACCTTCCAGGATCACGGTTACCTGATAAGATAGTAACGGTGAACTTGTGCAAAATGCATTGTTTCTATTCAAGACCGAAGAATTTGCGTGTTTATGACTCTACCAGTGTTTTGAAGATTTTATTTTGAAGATCTCAGTCACCATGTTGACTCTTTATCAAAACCCTTTCTATGAGGAACGCGTAGAGGTATTGATACCTCCTCACATTATTATCATCATCAGCCTATAAATGTTCCCACTGCTGGGACACAGGCCTCCTCTCTGTGAGAGGGAGTGGGCCATAATCCACCACGCGGGCCCAGTGCGGGTTGGTGGATGTCACATGTCTTCGAATTTTTGGTTCTAGGACATGCCGGTTTCCTCACGATGTTTTCCTTCACCGTTTTGAGAGCAGTGGTGCTGAAATAAATTACTAAAAGTAATGCGCCTGGCTGGATTCGAACCCACGACCTACAGCTAGTAAGTCGGGGCCGATACCACTGGGCCACCACTGCTCTTCATTATTGTAAAGATTGGAAATCAAACTTCCAAGTCAAAGCAATCAAAAGCACGGCCGTTAATATTCCATTTGCCGCATGTTTTTGTTAATTAGCTGTACGTACACTCCACTGTTGATTATGTCAAAGTCGTGATATTCAGTCGTGTCGGTATGTTACGTTACAACACGCATCTAGACTGGACCCAGGTCTAGAATATGTAGTTATAGCCTGATGAGGCTGCGTTACGACATTGCAGATGGAGCGTATGATATATTTCTTTAAAGAGGATATATTATTTCGCAAGTTTATTCGGAAGTGAACTGTGGGCCAAAATAACCACTTTGTGGAGCCCTGACATGGTCAGAAGGCGTCGCGACAGACCTCGTAGAAGATGATGGGATGAGCTGGACAAAACCAAAGATCAGTGGCCCACTTTGGCCCTGGATCATGAAAACTGGAAGTCATAAGGAATTGGAAGTCACAAGGCTCAGTTGAAAACCAGCGTCAGGCACCCTGTGGCCTGGCTTTTTGCTGAACTGAGCCTATTTGGCACAGCCGTGAGGCACACGGTACCTACATTCATTGTATTCTAGTAATTTTTAATTGTAATTGTGTGCTTAAGGCTTGCCAAATAAACTTATTTTCTTCTTCTTCTTCAAAATAAGGAGAGACTTTTGCCCAGCAGTTGCATGAAGTAAGCTTATGATCTACATTTGAGGTGTCCGGTTCCCAAGACATGTGAAGTCTCATGGTCTTCTAATCTGTCATCAATATTTTAAACTAGGTAAATAGCACACAAAATGTTGGATACGAGTCTCGGCTTTAGGCGTCACTGGAGAAGACTGATTGCTGCTGCAAGTATAGAAGAATAGAGAAACATTTAGAAACATATTGTGTTGTATAATAATATACAAGAACACAAAATGTGTGAACCTCTCAACCTACAAAAAACCCAACGGTGCACCTGCTTTTATTTAGCGTAACCAGATTTCTGGCTCTTTTTTTGGTTAAAGAATTTCCTTTCATCAAAATACGTTCAGTCGTTTTATTGTGAAAGAGTAACTATTATCTATACATCCATCCATACATCCCTACTCACAAACTTTCGAATTCTTCTTCTTCTTTGCGTGTCGATGGACCCAAATTGTATCAGACCAATACGTAACTATCCGCACATCTATCTTTTGTCTCGTTCAAATCCTTTTATTGTTTTTATCGTGGTAAAATCATCAAATGAGTCCTCCCACCCAGGGTAGGGCAGGATGGACTGTCAGACTTGTACCAGGGGCGTAGCTACCGCCGTATCTGCCGTATCAATTATACGAGGCCCCGGGCCACAGGGGCCCCCAACGTGCGTAAACAAAAATTAATAAAAACTTAATGATTTATTAAATAAAATATGTTGTTATTTACTTTTACACAATTTATTTGTCTAATCAATCTCTGGTGTTTTTATTATTGTTATTTATATGTAATACTGTTTTAAGCACGAGATTGTCTATTAGAAATCCCGGGAAGATCCATATTAATATCAACATTTCGGTGCAAGTATTAAAATAACTCTAGGTACCTGATTCCGACCTCTGGACTGATGAGTCGCATCTTGAATTTTTTTGATGACCTTTGTCCAATTTTTGTTTATATTTTTGCGTAGATACCTACAGAGAATGCATTTTTTTTCTTGAGTAATAAATCTTTACCCTAGGTTAAAAATCTTTTTGGGAGCCCCCAAACAAATTTTTATAGGAACGGGGCCCCCCGCCAAGGCACGCTACGCCTCTGACTTGTACTGACTAAAATCCACTGTGACCTTTAATAGCCCTTTACGTTCAATGGTCACGGTGACCTGATGAGACAGTACCGCGACCCCAAGTTCTGGAAGTTGCAGGTGTTATATACATTATTTTCCTCTAAGACGAAAAAGCAACAGCGAACCAAAACTTTCCATCTCAAAATCTAAAATCAAAATTCGTCTGCTAACCGTCTACCTACACCAATGTCATAGAAAACACACACTTGGCACAAATGCCCGTAGCATTTGAATTGCGTGGCGGTGGGCGTGCGCGACACGCGGCCGTCGCGTGCGCAAGTGACGTCACAGCCGCGCCCGCACCTGCGCGAGCGCAGAACATTGACACACAAACTGTGAACGAAATGCGATACAGACATTCTTGTGTTGGCCGGTAGAATGATGTTAATGTTGTTGTTTTTCAAAGAGATTTGGGATACTGTTGTTATGGCGACTGAAATCGTTTGTTAGAAAAAGATATTCAAGCATTTATTTCGTCGACTCATCTTAAAACTATGTTATAAAATCTGTCTGTATAACATCATTTTCATCTGCCTTTTCCCAACTATATTGGGGTCGGCTTCCAGTCAAACCGGCAGCTGGATATCAGTATTTTACATGTAGCGACTGCCTATCGGACCTCCACAACCCAGTAACTGGGTAATACGATACCCCATGGCCTGGGGGACTGGTTGTCAGACTTCTGACTAATAGTAACGACTGTCAAAGATCTACAAATGACAGGTAGGAACAACGGCTTCATGTGATTTCCGTGGCGCGGAGGAAACTCGTGTTCTTTCAGTTGCCCTTTGCGTTCCAGAGTATACAGTTTAGAAAGTCACACGATGCTTAGACAGTCCCTGGAATTAGTATTGAAAATTTCAATCCGAAACTTAAAACTGTAATTAAAACTATAAAACTTAAAACTATAAGAAACTTAAAAATATAATTCCCTCTTTTTCACTCCACATTCCAAGTTACTACGTGAGGTCGCGGGACTAACAAGCTACCGTGACCCCGAAACATATAGGGCTATTGAAGGACACCGTGGATTTTAGTCAGTACAAGTCTGGCAGTCCCTCCTGCCCTGCCCTGGATGGGGACTTATTTTGATGTCGCTAAAAAAGTTACTGCGCTAAGTAATTGAAGAAGTTGATGAACCGAGTCACTAACCATTGCAAAACAATCCGCGATACAATCACACACACAGTCACGCACACTCGACTCTAAACAAAACATGAACAGGCCGCGTGCAATGCGCGTGAGACTGCATGGTTCGAGATTCTTCCGATTTACGTTACCTACCCGATGTGACCTAGCAACAATGTTGTGGGAAAAGGAATGGAAATACTTTGGAAAACATCAAATGTTGCAAGAAATTTAATTACGAGTACGTAAGTATATTATCTTCTAACACCCGAAATTAATATTCAATTTCAGTCCAATCCAAATCCCGTTCGTTTGTTTTTGACGGATGGATATCTTGAAGAATCGGATAGGTAAATTTGGTTGCTGATTGGTTAATCAAAGATCCAACCGAAATTAGCAATGGAGATAGATTATTAATTTCTTTCCCAGAGTAAATATATTTTAGTTTAGCTTCATAAAGTTGTCAAATAAAAATAATTAGAAAAAAAACCATAAGTCCATCAGTTACGCGACCAAAAATTACTTGACCCGCATTTTTTCTTCTGTTACGTATGCAAAATAACGCAGATACAACGTTTTTAAAATTCATAATATAATATACGTCACACCGTGGTATTTTTAATGCATTCTAAGGTCACAAGCCACTCTCCCAATTTTGATGCGTTTTATTTAATTATTCATTAATTAAGTGTCCTATATTTTTCAATTCTCTAACATACGGACAATTTGCAAAGTCATCGTCATGTGCATTCTTCACATTCTTATCTATGGTCAATGACGTATATTTTTTATTATATTATATATAGACACGCCATGAACGAACATCGCGGCGCTTAAAAACGGCGACAATACTAGAACTACTTATTGTCTATGGTGCTCAAACCTGGTCCCTGACTAAGTTGCAAAAGTCCAAAATCAAGGCTTGCGTCCTTGCCGAGGGAGGCCTAGGAAACGCGGGCGTGACGACTTAAGACGCGTTCATGACAAATTGGCCGGAGAAAGAGAACACAGGGAAGAGTGAAAGGTTATGGGGGAGACGTTTGCTCAGCAGTGGCACAATAAAGTTAAAAAAAACCGGCCAAGTGCGAGTTGGACTCGCCCATGAAGGGTTCCGTAGTAGCAAGCATAGATTAGGGATATAATTATATTGAGATTAGCAAGTAATATACACAAACAATAAAAATAACATTGTTTTTCATATTGTTTGTATGAATGACAAAGATATATTTGCGGTTTTTGAAAATGTACTATATCTCAAAAAGTGCTAACTGTATCTCATCCAAACCAATTTTCGTTGGAACTTTTTGTTGAAGTCTACATTATATATTTTTTTTAGTTTTATCGTTCTCTTATTTTAGAAGTTACAGGGGACGGACACATTTTACCACTTTGGAAGTGTCTCTCCTGCAAACTGTTAAGTTTAGAAAAAAATGATAATAGGAACCTCAATATCATTTTTAAAGACCTATCCATAAATACACGTATGGGTTTGGTGAAAAAAAAAATTGAGTTTCAATTCTAAGTATGGGGGGCTACCCCAAAATTTGTTTTGTTTTTATTTTTGTGTGAAAATCCTAATGCGGTACATAATACATCTACCTACCAAGTTTCAACAGGATAGCTCTTATACTTTCGAAAAAAGTGGCTATGACATACGGACGGACAGACAGACAGACATGACGAATCTACATAATAAGGGTTCCGTTTTTTTCCATTTGGCACGGAACCCTAAAAATGACGAACTAATTTTTTTTTTCAGTGTACCTACTAACTTACCTTGATTGTGTGCTTACGTAAAGTACCTACTTTGAATCTTATCTACAATCCGATGCCCTTCGATAAGGTACGTAGGTACCTATTTTGTTATGCTTATGTTTAGTTAGTCACACCCTTTTTTTTACAACGCGGTAGAACGTAGGCACGGCAGTCACGTAGTACAGTTGCGTGCTTGAGAATAAATGTGAACGTAGTTAAAAAATATTTGACTTTAAAAGTCATATTATGATTCAGACAGTTTTCCATGGAAAATTGGTCGATGTATGACCAGGATATGAGTGAAAATGTCAATGACCTCCATCGACTGTCACTTGAAAATTACGTTTAGCAAACATAATTTGAGCAAATATTTTTTTAACGTTGTTACCTTGTTTTCGTGCAATTAATATGCATTTTTTACACTATTCTTGCTCTGGAATAGAAGTCAAAACATCAACTTCATTAAATTAATTTAATTCATGATCGACACTAAAGTCTAAATAAAAATCTGTGAAAAAATTCAGTCACCTATTTTGATAGAGCATTTGAGAGACATACTCATGTCTCACAGCTGTTATCATAACTAACATTGGCAGCATTTCGAGAATTAACAGCACGTCAAAACATGTTCTGAAATCAGCATGTCATTTCGTGTTTTTCTGCTGAAAATTAAACAGTTTTCAGTAGAACAAGTTCTTTTTAATTATTTAACAATGGCCTAGAACTCTAATTCTGGAAGTAAATCTTCTAATGCCCAAAATTAAGAGTTATTACTAATATATTTTTAATCCACATCCTGATCCATGTTTTTTGACAGTTGCTTGTGACTGGACGTATTTAAGTTTTTTATTTTTGTTAATAGTATCTGGCAGGTCAACCTACATAAGGTGATATGCTGCACCGGACCGGTGTGCCTTGAATGGCCTCCAGCCAGGGCTTAAAAACTAAATTAAAAACTAAGTGACCACAGGCTAAAGGCACCCCCTGTGGGGTACCAACTTCGGCTTAGGGTGTCTCTGGGGGAGAACAGCAAGGGACAGGCAGACTGGATCTCAAAGGTAACATAATTTAGGGGCGAATCTAAAACTACAGACTCATCATCGCGGGTTAGCCTCTACTCGAGAAGTCGAACTGTTCCCGGCTGTCGATGCTCGGTGCGGTCAAACAGTCGTACCCATACCATGAATTGTCATTACGATACTCGATCAATACGCATCGACCGCGTTTGGCGCTCTCATTGGTTGAGAGTTCATACAACCTTAGAGCGGGCCAATGAGAGCGCCAAACGCGGTCAATATCGTTGATCGAGTGTCGTAATGACAACTCATGGTATGGAGTACGGCATAGGTACATGGACTGCTTGAGCATTCCATACTGACTGCTTCAAGCCCTTTTTCGGTCAACTTCAATAATGCTAACAAGCGAAGAGCCGAAATGTCACTACTAATACTTAATACAAAATTTACCGTACCATAAACTGAGGATGTTATTGATAAACGTTGGCTCAGAGAAGGCACATGATGTGCTCTTGCGCATACGAGAGATGACATTGGTGATGGAACAGTCATTGCTAATGATCTCACTAAAGTAGTATTGAATGCATGATTAATTATTTAGACTGACAATAGTGCTAGTTATTCTGAAATAAGATGGAACATGTTTTCTTCGTTCACTGATGGAACATGGTCTAGAAAATTCTTTGAAACCACTTTTAATCTAATAACTAGGTGTCCACGGAAACATTCAATTGGAATAAAAAACTATCCTATGTATTAAGTTATATAAACTGTCTGTGTGATCCGAATCCGTTCAGTAGGTTCCGTGAAAAAGTAAGAAACTTTTGCATAAGAAGAAGGTGAATGTAAAAATTTATTGTTAAAAAATAATGTTATTTTCACAAGATTTAATAGCGTTTTAGAAAAGCGTGCAATATGGTTGTCATCAGTATCACACATTCATCGTGAATTTTGTCACATTTTACATTGTAATAATGTGAAATCATTATTCAACGTCATTAGCCCTAATATGGTAGGTCTACGTGCTCCAGTGATGGAGTAACCCGTCATTAAGGAAACTAATGCGTTATGACAAAAGCAAATAATTGAGGTTAAACAATTTAACAAGGTGCGCATACCACGAGGGATAGCTCGAAGCGGCCCGGTACTTCACGCCTGAACTTTTAGCTCTTTACAGAGCACAAGTCGGATCCTCCATGGAGTACTGTAGCCACCTTTGGAATGGCTCAGCTAAAATTAACTTGCCGCTCTTGACTCATTGGAACGCAGAGCTAGGAGGCTCGTTGGCGACGTAAAATTGGTGAATGCCAAGCTCCATAGCTTGACTTATCGCCGCAGATTGTAATTCGGAGAGTGTGCCCAAGAACTCCACGACCTCATCCCACCAGCCCCCTTCTATCATCGCACATCTAGACGCACGGCAAATTACCATCCTTACCTTATTGCTATACCACCAATTGCGCTTTTATAATGCGGACAGCGAAGGAGTGGAACTCTCTGCCTGCGTCCTTGTTTCCGAACGTACCTATACAACCCTAATCTCTTCTAAGTTAGAGTGAACTGGTTTCTTCTGGGTAAGCTCGCTCCACCGTCGACCTTGTCTTAGTCATTCCAAACCCATTTTACATAAAAAAGGAACTGCTGGGCAAAAGCACCCATTCCCATTTGCGCCTACCCAGTGTGAGGCGGGAGGGACTGTCAGACTTATACTGGCTAAAATCCACGGTGATCTTTCAATAGCCCTTTACGGGTTACGGTTTCCTAATGAGACAGTCCCGCGACCATCCCCCCTTTGCCTTGCAGTGGCACAGGTTAAGGAAAAAATATAGTTTTAAAAACATGACTGCTACAACGACGTGAGCAGTTAAATTAACTGCTTTTTTAATCACAGTCGGGCCTCATAACCCTGTTTGAACAGATTTGTTGATTTACACACACTTATGTGTACACTTATGTGTACACACTCATAACCCTGTTTGAACAGATTTGTTGATTCACATACACTCAAAAGACACAAGAACTTAGTACAAAAACATGCAAAAATTTCCATCGGACAAGCGACAGGAAAGTCAAATGAGAGACGAAGACAGAGGCAATAATATCATAGTGAATAATCTCAATTATGCACATTATGTAAGTAACAGGTTTAAAATTTAAGGATACGGAGAATGGATGTCGTTACTGTTAATCAGAAGCTTTAAGCTTCTGAACGTCTTGTCAAGGGGTGTCGTATCACCCAGAAACTGGGTAATGAGGTTAGGAAAAATACTGATGATCAGCTGCATCCGGTTAGACTGGAAGCCGACCACAATATAGTTTCACTCAAACAACCACAACTCTTGGACAAAATTGACAAAATTATTCGAAATACATTAACATCCATTCTTAATGTGGCCCTGGATGACCGAGCGTGGCTTCAAGCCACCCTTCCAATTCGTTTTGGTGGGCTCGGTGTCCGCAAAATTTCCAGTGTTAGCTTACCGGCGTTCCTGTCCTCTGTCCACAGCACTGAAAAGCTGACCAGGAAAATTTTATCTTTCTCCCTGGTCGACCCTAAGGTGCCGTGTTTGACAGATGCCGAGGACGCCTGGAAAGTGGCTTGCCCAAATACGGATCGGCCCGTGAACCCGTTTTCCCAGAGACAGTGGGACGAGCCGCTCTGCAGGTTGGTACGGAATAATCTCCTTAATACGTCCACCAATACTGCGGAGCGTGCCCGCCTGCTGGCTGTGGGTGAGTGGGAATCGGGCCTTTGGCTTCAGGCGCTACCTTCACCCAACATAGGTACTATGTTGGGTGATACAACATTCCGGGTCGCTACTTGCCTACGTTTGGGCGCTCCTTGTGGTGCTCCACACCGTTGTCAATGTGGTGAAGCAGTCGACTGCCTCGGGCACCATGGCCTTTCCTGCAGCAGGAGTGCAGGTCGGTTAGCACGACACGCTAGCTTAAATGACATAATCCGTCGTGCTCTTGTCACCGCCGGGGTGCCAGCCGTCTTAGAACCCAGTGGCTTGGCACGCGACGATGGGAAGAGACCAGATGGTATGACTATAATGCCATGGAAGCTGGGTAGGCCTTTGGTGTGGGATGCAACATGTGTCGACACCCTTGCGCCATCCCATCTTCCTAGTTCAGCGTGTTGTGCTGGCGCCGCTGCTGCATGTGCTGAAAACTCCAAGCGGCGCAAATACATTGGCTTAGCTAGTAGCTATGTGTTTGAGCCGTTTGGGGTTGAAACTCTAGGGCCATGGGGTCCGAGTGCCCACAACGTTTTTAAGGACATCGCCAGGCGTTTAGTCGACTCTTCAGGTGACCAGAGGGCTGGCCTATTCCTAGGCCAACGAATCAGCATTGCCATACAGCGTGGCAATGCTGCCAGCGTTCTGGGCACTGTTCCCGTTGACAGCGATGTGGACGTATTCTTTGACGCCCTTTGAATGTTTTTTCTTTTACTTATTATTTTGTATTTTTTTTTTTTTGTACATATTACTAGTTAGTTTTTATTTATAGTTTGTTCATAATTTTAGTATTAGTAACGTATTTAGAAGAAGATGAATAAAAAAAGTACTTTACATAAAAAAAATAATTAAAATAACAAATTTAAGTATTAAGAATAAAATACATAAACTGTTTCACTTGACAGGTGTAGCGTGGGAGGTTATTATCTATAGAAATATCAATACAGCTGTTTAACTTCAGGATAATATAAATTATGTAGGTTATTAAATACACAAATAAATTATTCTTATTCTTATTCTAAACTAAAGAAAAACTGCGACGAGACTGATCTTTAGTCATTTTAAAGCTATCAGAGTGACTAGAGCCTAGGTCGTTTCGTTATCAAGACCACTAATTATATTGACCACGAATCAAACTAACTTATTCAAACCACAGAACACTTGATAGTACAAACTAGTGATCCGCCCCTGCTTTGCATAGGTGCTACATAGAGTTACGTATTAAACAGGTTATCCCTGGTATATGTAAGTCTAAGTATGGATCAAATCGCATAGGGGCAAAGGCGAGGTTGTTTCCAATATTTTAACCTCTGACCTTTGAGACTATCTTTTACGGTTCAAAAGCTATGACCTTGTTCTTGTTCAGTTAAGCAACCACTAGCTAGAGATTGAAATTAAATTAAATTCTCTAACTTTAAAATTAATAAGAATATCCGAGTGATTAAACCTCTAGTTTGCCCCTATTAGTTAATCCATACTTTCCGGGTCACCCTGTATACATACATTATAATAAACCTTCCTCTTGAATCACTCTGTCTATTGATGCCAGACGCAGAGTAACGATGAAACCAACACGCGCGCTTCAAAGAGCTGACAGTCCGTCTCGCCCTGGGTGGGGAGGACTCATTCGACGATTTTGCCACGATAAAAAACCGGCCAAGTGCGAGTTGGACTCGCCCATGAAGGGTTCCGTAGTAGCAAGCATAGATTAGGGATATAATCATATTGAGATTAGTAAGTAATATACACAAACAATAAAAATAACTTTGTTTTTCATAGTGTTTGTATGAATGGCAAAGTTATATTTGCGGTTTTTGAAAATGTACTATATCTCAAAAATTACTAACTGTATCTCATCCAAACCAATTTTCGTTGGAAGGTTTTTGTTGAGGTCTACATTATATATTTTTTTAGTTTTATCATTCTCTTATTTTAGAAGTTACAGGGGGGGGACACACACTTTGGAAGTGTCTCTCGTGCAAACTGTTCAGTTTAGAAAAAAATTATATTGGTAACCTCAATATAATTTTTAAAGACCTATCCATAGATACCCTAATGCGGTTCACATAATACATCTACCTACCAAGTTTCAACAGGATAGCTCTTATACTTTCGACAAAAAGTGGCTATGACATACGGACGGACAGACAGACAGACATGACGAATATATCCGTTTTTGCCATTTGGCTACGGAACCCTAAAAACGATGAATCCAACTCATGTTAATAACTTTAGTGACGTAACGTTACTAGGCGTGGATGCAGTAAGGAAAACACTGCAGTTAAAATGAATTGCTGTGTGCATGTCTGCATTCACGTACCTAAATAAGTTAGGCTAAGTAGTAGGTACCTACACTACCAGTAAGTCTATGGATTCGTGATCTAGAGCTCTCCATAGCTTTTATTTTTTTTCCTGATGATCCTGGCCAAAGACAAGAAGGTATTCCCATAAGACTCCTAATATCTAGATGACACGTTTTCTGTTATGTTTATTTTTGTAATGTTTGAGATTGATTAAACTACCGAATAGCTTATTTATTTCAATCCTGGTGAAGTGGTGAATGCCATTGTAAATTATCACTAAAAGAGATGACCATTGGTCCTGATCGGGTGTTGGTCCAAATATCCCTTTTTTTGGGGTATAAAAATTACCAAAATGAGTCCTTCCACTCTGTCCAGGGCCACGGTGTCCTGTTAAGACAATCCCGTGTCCCCAGCAGGTCCTATGTGGGGCCCCGTCAGATTGCTTTCAGTGTCTTGAAAGGCGCGTGGAACACTCCGAACACACACGCCGTCGACACGGGCCAAAATCCGATCAAGGACTTGTTCTTGATCGGATTTTGATGCCCTGATTTTAAAATTTAAATAGCAGTCACTGTATCCAAGCAAACCAGATAGGCTATGACGATGTTTCTACTATGAGTTTTTATCGATTACCTAGTTTTTATAATTAATTTATTCATTAATTATTGTAAACACAATCTGTTTACAGAAGTTTGCATTCGTTCTTAGTATTTTGCGGTTTGGTTAAATGTTTTCCGTTTAATTTTTACGTTGACATCGTCACTACGTTTAGTTCTTGTTCCTTCTGATTTGTTGTCTTTCTGAAGCCCAATTAAACCAAGTGATACATCTGGCAGCGGATTAATTTCAAACAGAGTAAGATTAATAAGTCTTACGAGATTGTGAACTCTCGATATATTGTGAACAGTAATTCGTTTCATACACGAATTCCAGAATACTTATAGCTTCGTGAAATCCATTAAAATCTTATGGAGTTTGTAATACTCTGATCCATTGACACATTATTCAGAAGCGTACGCCCAAACCATAACATTGCTCATCCGTCAGTACATTTGCGTGAAATTCGAACACTGTTCTAAAGAATAGTGACGCAACTATGAGTGCGCGCGCGTCACTGCTAGCCACGCCGTGTCCGCGTGTTCCATTACTCATGGCCTGTGTATTTTCAACGCTGTCACTGCCTACAGCAATGCAGTGTCTACAAGCGATAGTGCTGGGAACTTGCGCGATGATATCGGTAATACTGTAATCGTTTGCAATATCATTGCGTCCTTTTACTGTTTCGTTCTAGAATTGGTGTTTGTCGTTGTATTCTTTATTTTTGTCAGCTGCTGCATTTGTTTCATCATCATGTTATTGATGCAAACTTGTTTCGTTAGTTGACTCACATTTGGCTCCCAATTTGGAGAATACCATGCGAATTGACTGTTTTGTTATTCTGTAATTCCTATCTAAAATTAATCCTGCTCGTGGTAATCCCCAGTATCTGTTCAGATAAAAAAAGCTTTATGTGTTGTATTTTGAATGAATAAGGTTTTTGTCACTGTCTACAGAATGAAGGTTGAAAGTTTTTGCATACAGTTCAATGTTAACAACAGCATGTATATTTCCAAATACAGATTCTCCTACTTCCTGCTTATAATCTTTGAGATAACCATTGCTATTTGTTTTGAAAATACTCCTTACTTTTTCCTCTTCAGATATTATTGAGACGTAGTCATCTTCAACGACAGGTAGACTCTTATCACAAGTTATTGCTTTTGCATTAGTTTTGAAATCATAACAATGGATGACCTCGTCTGGTACAAAATCGTTCCATATATCAACTTACATGAATTCCGCACCATTTTGACTGTTAATGAGCGTCCGATGGTCTGAATCATTCAACCATGACCTATATTTCTAGTTATTTCCTGTCCATTCTTCATAATCGATTATTTACGATTGTTTATTATTATTTATTTATTTGTTATTATTACTTGAGACACGTTTGACATCTTGGTTGATAAGGATGATACAATTTGTTGCTATGGAGATATTTCAGTTGTATCATTGCTTCCTTGATTGTAAATTTTACTACTCTATCGTAAGGTTGGTCTTGCATAATTTCATTCATAATAGTATCTCGTTTGTTGTGAATTTCAAAGGTGAGTACATTTGTAAGGATAACCTTCCTTGGAATTGAGTACAAGATGATATTGGGTCATACTTTAGAACAATGTAACATTGAGTTTCATTGTATGTTGGTTTGATATGAGCAACACCAACACTTTAACAAAGAGTAACTGAATTCAAATAGGTTTTATTTCTATAGTCTGTTTGTTAGTTAGTCATGTTTGTAGTGTGCCCGCGCGATCCGCACTGGGCGCGGAGAATCGTCCGCGACCGCTTTTATAGCCTCTGCCGCGTTGATAAAACGACATATTTACATACTGATAACACATCGTCGTTTACATTCAAGTTTTTGTTCCTGTCAATATTGATAAACGTTCTAATGTATTTCAAGCAACAAATTCTCATCAGAATCCGTGTTAGTTTCACAAAATTGAGCATCAGAAGCAAAAATTTCTCGAAACTATACGAATGACGTAAACCAACACGGGAGGCGCGTGTGCTTGTCGAAAAAACTCTACAACATACATTACGCAAAGCGAGCGGAAAACTACGGCTGCAGTATCACAACAATAGAAGCCGGGAGCTCTTATTAACGGGGGTTAAGGTTGAGAATTGGTTGTGGGGGATTAGTAGTATTGTTTTGACGGTGTGGTGACGCGGGTGACGTCAGACGCACGCCTCGGCCGCGTGTTCGTCGGCTGACGAGCCCACTCTCGCCTCGATACCGCGTTCCTGAGTACTAGCGCGAGCGCGCTGTTTAAAGATTGTACTGCCTAACGTAAATACATCGATACTTTCATTAAAAATACAACTATCCCTTAGCATTTAAGTTAAATTTTATGCGTAAAACCCAACTAGTACAATCTGTAGGCATTATATTCATAAAATTACATGTGAAACGATAATTTTCAATGTTAAAATTGCTCGTGCAACCTCGGCTATTCTCGTCATTACTTCGTATTTCTGCAACGGTTAGATTTTAAAATCGCTGCTTGCTAAATGCGGAGGCTCGGTCTGTCCTCGAATTCGTATTTGGTGTGACTGTTATCGAGTTATTTGCAATTATAATCGTTGTCGCATTGTCTTCGATGATTAGAAATACTCGTGTAGTCTCGGCTTTAGTCTGTGACGCCACACATATTTTAAAGATAAACTTGAAATTTCCGAACGGTAACCCCACCTGTCATGTTAACCTGGAACTAGCTTCATTCGGATTTTAGGGTAAGTTCGCCTGTTCGCGTCCATCGTCCCTTTCGCGTCCATTTTACGGATCTCCCTTTAAAAATGCTCGAAAATAAGTATATTCTTACGCTAATGACATGGAAAGACATGACCGCCTATACCTCAACGTATAAGAGACACGATAACATAGGCAAAAGTTCCGTCCGCCCCGCTAATCCTGTTTAGAAAAAATATTTAGTCCTGGGTTGTTCAACAGCAGAGTGAAAACGCGCGGGATGTAAAAAAAAAATAGTGTGCAGCGGCGCGTTTAACGGTAAATATTTTATTGTTTTATGTGAATTTTAGGAAACATAGCTACTTGTAGACATTAATAATGGAAAAACGAATAATATGAATTATGAATTAGCTTGTTTTTTTTAAAGTTAACAGTTAAAATAAGGTGGACGCGAATTACGACACCGAATTTATAAAATGTGCACTTTGCGTCCACAGTGGACGCGAACTCGTCTATTTATGTTTTCTCTAATTGTTTATTTTTGTGTGATTAAAATATGAAAGAGAAATTGGAATTTGTTTATTTTAACACTTATAGTATGTAATTGTAACTGCCAATTTGCGTCCACATTATTATGATTGTAGTAAAAGATAGACAACATCGATTACACGTGGACGCAAACTATACCTGCATTGAATAATATGATATAGCAAATTGCGTCCATTTTATCAATAAATAAAAATGATAGCATAAACATATTTTATTCATATTTTTTTAATAATTTGAAATGAATAGGTGGTACAGTTTTGATTAGGACTATGAGATTAAAATTCAAGTTTTACTAGTGCAATGAAGTCTGGAGGTGACTGCCCTCCAGCGCGTCAGCGGGTAAGACCCCTCTTTGAGCAGTGGCTGGATACGCGTCACGGCGTCCTGAGTCCTGACGTACCGCATGACGCAGGTCCTCACCGTACACGGAAGTTTCGGGAGGTACTTGTGTCTGATGGGAAAGGAAGAAACGCCTGGGTGTCACCACAGTGAGGATCGCCCGGAGGAAACGGAGGAGCATACGGTGCAGGACTGCCCCGCTTGGCCAGAGCACCGCCGTGTCCTCTCGGCGGCGGTAGGCGAAGACCTTTCGCGCCCGGTATTGGTCGAAGCCATGCTGCGGGGCGAGTTTGAGTGGAAAGCGGTCGCCTCCTGCGAAGCAGTCAAGCTCGCGAAGGAGAAGGCGGGTCGCGTGAGGGAGAGGATAGCGTCCTCCCTCCTCCCCAGCCGCGGTGGTAGGCGCCCACACCGTCGGACGTCGGCAGACGATCTCTGGCCACCGTAGGCGCGGGCATGCAGGCGGCGAGTAATGGTTGACTCGCTGTCCGACCATGGACCATGCCCGGGTCGACGGCGCGGTGTTTTCCACGCTGACAGTTCCTCCCGCCCTGCCCTGGGTGTGCCTGGAGTAAAGAAACCCGGACCAGAACCAATGTATGGTTATTTTTTTTATTTTAAATTCTATCGATGTTGAGAAGAATAAACAATTTTTTATTTTATTTTTATAATGATAATTATGTTAATTTTTTATTAAATAAAGAAATTGTTAAAATCCAATCTTCCTTTAAATTGTCACTAACAATATCACCCCTGATCACCCCTATATTCCTTCTCTAAACTGATGGACGCGAAATGGTCCACGGGTGGACGCAATTTGGATTTTTTGGACGCAAACTGGGTAAAACGCCTAATTTTGACATTTTTCTGTTTAAAAAAAAAATACGAGAAGTTTCGAACAAAACTGAAAGCTGATATTAAAATAGACTATATAACGAACGCATTTACATAATTTTTTTGTTGAAACTGGTGTTGGGACATTTTTATTTTCTCCTTCAAACTTGTCAACTGCACTAAATGGACGCAAACAGGCGAAATGACCCTATGTCAAATAATGGCGCCACGTTTTTTCCAATTCTTTTTAATTAAATTCGTTTTTATAAGTATAAATATTAACTATTATCGGCAAATGCGAAAATGAACGTCGGATTCAATATCGAAGCTACAGGAAATCTATAAAGCGCACAAGACACGTGATGATTTGAATTATAATACGAGCGATGAAGGTGAGAAATAAAAATCGCTGTTTTACGAGTAATTTGTTCTGCTGAGAAATAAATACAACTGCATAAGACTTCGTTATGCAGCGCGAATGATGATCGCTACTTGGAAAAGAGGCATGGGATGAATTTTGTGCCTTGAGCTTTGCATGTGTTTTTTGCAAAAAACGGTGTTTGCTACCTAAACAATAAGAGGAAACGCAAAGGGCTAACAACGCCTACATACTATATTGATAACGACTGGCCTGGCCATTGGGACGTCCTGCGGGGGCGTACGTGGTCTACAAAGGCTATGTGCTGATCTTTTAACAACCTAACCTTCAAAGGAAGTTTTGCGGGAACTTACATGGTTAAAGAGTGTTGTTGCTATTGTTATAACCTTAAAGGGGAGTTCCGCGGGAACTTACATGGTTAAAGTGTGTTGTGGCCATTATTATAACCTTTAGGGATGTTCTGCGGGAACTTACATGGTTATAGTGTGACATGGCTGTTACAGCTTTGCATTATATTTTTTCCAGAAAATGGAATACCATCTGTAAGGTTTTCAACTAATAATTATAATGACAGTTATAACGTTCCTCCAGTGGTTGTAGAGAATCACTGCCCAAAACTGATTAATGTTTTAACAAAATGCATTTGGAAGATATTCATTTACTTAAAATCTGGCACTTGAGATATGTGTTGATTCACAGCTGGTGAAAATATGAAGAGTTATTTAAACAAATATCCCAAAGGGGAAATGATATCTCTAGATCAAATTATGATCAAGTTAACTAAACAGAAGCATATTTCTGTCCGTGGGTCATCTTAGGGGTAACACAGCCCTGGCTTGTCTTGGATCATGCCTCCCAGTGTATTTAAAGGATGACAAGGACAAAATATGAATATTACTGAAAGGCTGAATGTTAATTTCAATTCTTTTATGTGATTGAATAAATATTTTATGTATTCAGACCCAAAGAGATGTAAACCCTTTAATTGTCAGCCATTCAAAAGACATGTGAGTTTGTTTTCTGTTGATTGCAACGGGACAATTATTCTAAAAAACACATTATTTGATGAAGATCTTGGTGAGAGATTTAGAACAGTTTGACCCGTTAAAAGATCTAGACCTAGATCAGGAATTAAAGATTATTTCTAGACAGAGTGCACAGGTGCCCGAACAAACACTTAAAATTAATAACAAAGCTTTAAACTGGTGGGGCCCTCTCTGGGTTGAGGAGTAAATGAGCAGGGTGTATTCCAGAGCAACAGCAGCAGATGGAGCGTGAGAGACCAGGATCAAACCATCCCTGTCACAAATTGACTCGCAGGTAGGCAAGTCTCAAATATAAATTATGTGATTGAAAATTAATCACTTGTGACCCAGTTATTGTTATTCTGATAATGGGTTGGATAATCAACCCCTTTTTATACTAAATCACACCAGAGATAATTACTAATACTTATCTTAATGGTAAATTTTCTAAAGTATAATCTCTACAGCTAAAATTTTGAACTGATTGAACTACTTGCCACAGTAAACAAGTTATCCCGGTAATTTACTTTCCGTCTTATGTGGAGCTTTATTGTAAGTTATAGCTTACCTGGATATAACGATTTGTGAAATTAAAATCTTGATTTATATAATGAGATCAAATGAGAACTACACCCCAAAAATGTAAATATTATAATCATCATAAAAACATCGTAATAATATTTACATGGATAGGGGAAAAATATCCCACATTTATATTCCAAGGAAAATAACAATAGTTATAAAATAACTTGTAATATAGTTCAAAACTTCACCCTTTTTGGCCTTATTCACAGTATCATAAACATTTACAGAAAGTATGATACCTGTAAAACCTTAAGAGAAAGAGTTTTTATATCAATTATTATGTGTTTTAGATAATCTTCTGAAATGTTTCGGTTTAAGAAGCAGCTATTGCAGTTTTAAGTAAATTGCAAATAACCGTACATTCATTATAAAAGATATTTATCCTAAGAAGGATTTATAATTATTAATCAATAATATTGGCATGACTAAGCAGGTACCTGAAGAAAATAAATAATTGATAAAGTATAAAAAATAATCAAGGATTACACACTTCAGATTATTTTATTAGTGAGAGTTTTTAGCTCAGTTTGTTAGAATTTTTTGTTATTGGTTTGTCCACCCATTAAGCATGGACTGCTTAATTTTCACTTCAGAACAATACATTGTTCTAAAGAAAACAATGATATTTAAGATACAACCAATACATGAAAACTACCCTATTATGTAGTACAGTAATAATAATATTCCACAACTATCACACAACGCCATCTAGTCCCAAGCTAAGCAAAGCTTGTGTTATGGGTACTAGACAACTGTGACATTCTTATATATTTCTAAATACATAAATGTAGATAAATTACATATTAGTATTAGTACATATTATACACGATACATTAAACAAAATAAATCTACCTAAATTAAAACTAAAATCAAAAATTAAATAAATACATTGTATAAATACATGAGATCACAAATGGTGGTCTGGTAACCTAACCCACTCAAACATAAAAATGGTTTCGAGTTAAATATATTCACAGATGTTTCCTCGACTGAGTGTGGATTATCTATCTGGTGGTCGCCAGACTGCTAATGAAAAATAAACTGTAAATAAAGCTAAGTTTCACATCAATTAGTTGGAATTTATAGCTACCTTTTTTGTTTGGGTAAATAAGCATTGCCAGTATATAGCTAATATAACTGCAGTATCATTATATTAGGAGATTTTATAAATATTATTAAAAAATGTTGAAAAAAAAAAATTATCTTTTTTCTATTTTTGCTACTTACATAAAATACCAATATTTAATAGAAAAATCGTTATCAGTTTTTTGAGTCCAGACAGAAAATAAATAGATAACAAAATGGGAATGGAGAACTATAAAAAAGTTATAAGATTATTTCTGTGTATTTGGTGAACCCTCAGTGGATGCCAAAAGAAAGTGTTGTGACATCCGGACCAAGGGGTTGTAGCGGTAAATGCCTTTACCTTATATTGGTTTTCAATATACCTATTAATCTATTCCACTTTTCTGTATACTTGTAACAAAATAACAGGTATGGTGGTAGATAGACCCCTATTGGGTTACTCAGTCATGGTTCACACTATCAAATAAATGGTTAGAAACAGGAGCCGGTCAGTTTATCCATCCATGTTGGATAAAATAAAATGGGCTAAATATTGTCACTGAAATAAAATAAATATTACTAAGTCTTCCATGTATTCTCGCTGGCAAGGCTGCGATAGCTTTGTTGCCTAAGCACTCTGGAGTAGGTCAGGTGACGCAGGTTCGAGTCCCGACCATAACAAAAAAAAAAAAATGCATTTTTAATGAAATACATGCCAATGGAAGTTTGAAGTACCTTGGAATAGCTCAATCTGTTATTATAGGACAACCATTCCATAGGTACATACAGATGATTAGATTAAAATACTTTTTTAGAGGTTTTTTCAAGTTAATACCTCCAATTATAGTCACGTGCCAGGTTTTTACTTGATTGCAACATTTTACGACATTGTTCAACATTGTCGAAACTTAATTATAATATCAAATATAATCACATCATAGAAAGCGTTTTGCAACATTACTGATACTCAGTGCCCAAAACAACCTCTCTTATTAATATTAACAATACCTACAATGACAAGAGTTAAGACTGTATTTCAATTAAAATTGTAAAGATACAAAAGCCTAGAACAGGTGCCAACCCTTTCTTACAGCTAAATACAATGCTGATAAATAACAGTATGATAATCTGACAGCCAGTTACAAGTCTTCACGTCTAGAACTTGTTGGGTATACAAGAATGCCCAGCTAATGCTGTGGCTAATTATTAGAATTAACAAAGTCATATAAAATTGTGAGCTCAGTCGAAGCTCAGCAGAAATCAGCCGTTGGGTTCAAAGTATCAGCAGCATTCAGCAAGTGGGTTAATAATGCATTAAACAAGTTGACAAGCATTTGCTAGATCTCTTAACAGTCCATTATTCCAATAACATAAGCTTCTCTGAAGCAACTTTCAATAAGATGGTTTTTTGATTAGAACTGTATTGCTATACCTTGTTGTAGGTATATCAGCTGTTAAAATTGCAAATAACACCAATGTTATTTCAATTCTTAAATAAGAGATTATTGTTTTTACAACTGGTCTTTAAACATCTACACGAGTATTTCTAATCATCGAAGACAATGCGACAACGATTATAATTGAATAGTCAAACGAACTTACCTGTAAGTGAAGTTCGACTGTAATTATTATCGTTGTCGCATTGTCTGAAGATGATTAGTCCCACCCAACCCAGTCTTTTCCATGCTACATAAACATGGACCCTATGTTGTAAAATCAATAAACCGCTATAAACTTAATGAAGCTAGTTCCAGGTTAACATGACAGGTGGGGTTACCGTTCGGAAATTTCAAGTTTATCTTTAAAATATGTGTGGCGTCACAGACTAAAGCCGAGACTACACGAGTATTTCTAATCATCTTCAGACAATGCGACAACGATAATAATTACAGTCGAACTTCACTTACAGGTAAGTTCGTTTGACTATTCAATAATCTGACCATGACTGAATCTGGCGATAACCATAATGTTTTGTTTAGTAGGTGGGGCTGCGGACTTCTTCTAATGTAGGTTTTTTTTTTAATTATTACCAGTGTAGACCTATAATTAAAAAAAAACCTTCATCGGTTCTAGTCATTTTGTAAATTAATATTTTGAAGACCTAGGTACCTACTTAAAATTTTGCACAGTGCTAACCAAAGACTAAACAAGATTTGTCAGAAATTGTTTTGTGGTATAATAATAATAAAATTTATTATTATTTATTGAATTTTTTTGGAATTTCTTGGGCGTATTTAGAAACATTTAAACACACATGTAAAAACAAGACATCGATATCCCTAATTTATTTTGGTACTAGGTATGTTATGTACTTGAGTCAGAAATTATTTCTAAATAGTTATGTTGGAATTATATCTCCGATAAATACAATGGAGACTACTAGAAGCTTAAATGACACACTAGCAGTCCATGACATAAAATTCTAATACACAGCGAACTCAAACAATTTTATCTATGACTAACTCTGCATGCCATGCAGTCGCTTCGTGCCATAGATATGCTACATAGAGACTTTAAAAGTTGTTTTTAAAAAGGCTATCAGCTAAGTACAAATACCGGCATGGATCTTGAACGCTGACCTTCACCTGCGCAGAAGTGAGTTATTAGGTCCCTTTGGTAGATGAATGAGGAACGGGGGCGGGGAAAGTGTAGTGATTGGTCCGCGTAGCGTGCCGTAGCGCATCGCGTCATAGCCGCCACTCCGG
Organism: Agrotis exclamationis; assembly: GCA_950005045.1. Lineage (NCBI taxonomy): Eukaryota > Metazoa > Arthropoda > Insecta > Lepidoptera > Noctuidae > Agrotis > Agrotis exclamationis. Next base: position 3,434,445 of record OX465421.1, read on the forward strand.
ATTCGTTGTTTTGTACGTTTTACTTGTTTTATTGTGCGTTTCATTTGTCGATAAGTGTACGTTGCGCAAAGCCATCCCCACTCTTACGCCGAGCGCTCAAGAACCGTGCCGGTTACTGTACTTGTATGAAAAAAAACTTTTTCAAAAAAAATGTAGGTGGTAAAGGGAGGGTCTGAAAAGACTGCTGCTGCTTTCTGGATCTTTGGCGATATCAAATGCAACTTTCCAAAATATGTGAAAAGGTAAAAATGATTTTTCCCAAATTGCAGACATTCAAGAGCAGATACCTCGAAAACTATACAATATATCGAAATGCTCACTGAATAAAACAGGGGAATTTATTCAGCTTTTATTTCTTTCATACATGTTATGCCGCTAGGACGCACGGTTTCCGAGATATAAGCGAAAAACCAAAAAATGGTACCTTCAAACCCCCCCAAAGCTCAAGGGCTAGGGGCGGGGACTTTTGATTTGTTCACCTCCCAACTATAGTTTGATAATTAATTCGAGTCAGTAAAATGACAAGTGCAACTGTCACTGATACATACAAAATGAAACAAACCAGGAACATCGTATTTTAGTCCAAAAAAAGTTGCGTAGTCAAAAATTGTGTTCTAAGACTTTCCCTCTATGTACCTTATTTTGAGCATGGAGGGAGCAGTGGAATAATTTTCGAGCGAATGAAGTCACTGGTAACAGCTGTTATATTGTACCTAAATGCTTATTTTTGTTTCAACTTTGAAACGTATGTTCGTAGGTATGTATGTTAAAATGGATCATTCTCAAGTCGACAGAAACGCAACTCGTCAGATTCGCAACTCGTCATCTCTCAGGATGGAGTCGTAACTTGTCAGAAACGTAACTCGACAGAAACGCACTTTGTCAGAAACGCAACTCGTCAGATTCGCAACTCGTCAGATATTTTTATCTGATGAGTTCCGAATCTGACGAGTTGCGTTTCTGACCAGTTGCGTGTGATTTAGAACTAGTCAAATAAAAAAAAAACAATTTACATATTAATAGGTATCATCATCATCATCAGCCGGAAGACGTCCACTGCTGAGCATAGGCGGGAGGCCTTAATGTTCAGCAGTGGAAGTCTTCCTTAGACCACCACGCCGAACGACAATTCGCCACTTGCATCCATCGGTTGCCCGCGACCCTCACGATGTCGTCGGTCCACCTAGTGGAAGGCCTGCCTACGCTGCGTCTTCCGGTCGTGAGGAAACGGCGGTGCTCTGCCCGCATGCCCGCGCCTACGGTGGCCGGAGATCGTCTGCCGACGTCCGTCGCCGTGGGTGTCTACCACAGCGGCTGGGGTGGAGAGTGGACGCTATCCTCTCCCTTACGCGGCTCGCCTCCTCCTTCGCGAGTACGACTGCTTCGCAGAAGGAGGCGACCGCTTCCCACTCCGTCTCGCTCCGCAGCATGGCCTCGACCAATGCCGGGCGCGAGAGGTCTCCGCCTATCACTGCCGTGAGGAAACGGCGGTGCTCTGTCCAAGCGGGGCAGTCCTGCACCGTATACTCCACCGTGTCCTCCGGCCGATCCTCGCAGTGGTGACACCCAGACGATTCTTCCTTCCTCATCACTACTCATCAGACACAGGTACCTCTCGAAACATCCGTGTCCGGTGAGGACCTGCGTCACGCGGAAGGATAGGTCGCCGTGACGCCTATCCAGGCACTCCCCAAAGAGGGGTCTTACCGCCACGTTTGCGGCGTGCCCGAGGCCGCTTTTTACGCATAGAATTACCTACTTTTAACAATGTAGGTACTGTCTCAGATACCTTCCCACATAAGTAGCAATAATATAGTACATGATGGTAGTGGTATACATCCCTCTCGAATCAACCAAATGAACCCCGAGACTGGGGCGGCCAAAAAATGTTTTTGGCAAAGAATTTTTTTTCATCACACAAAATTTATGTTACGTTACTTCAAATATTCCATCCGATTCTGATACGCACTTTTTATGTGAGATGGGTTTGCTCTTGACCTTAGTCTAAGTCAGAAATGACTAAGACAATGTCGACGATGGAAAAATGCACTTTCGGAAAAAACAACCTTAGTTAGTTGCTAAGGAAACTACCTACTAGATAAAAATCTGACGAGTTGCGAATCTGACGAGTTGCACTTTTGGCGAGATGTAAAATCTGACGAGTTGCGAATTTGACGAGATGCGAATCTGTCGTGTTGCGAATTTGACGAGTTGCGTTTTCTGACGAGTTGCGAATCTGACGAGTTGCGTTTCTGTCGAGTTGAGAATGATCCGTTATGAGTAATAAAACACGGAAGTTTTACCGACAATTTTCTTGTAAACAATTTGGTAACTGAGCGTGTTCATTTCGTCAACATTGGCTTCTCATTCCAATTGTAACTCTAACTTTATTTAGTTAAGAATCATTATTAGACCAACTTTTATTATGGATAGCAGGGTATGGTCAGTACATGGAATTATAATTCCTGTTTCTTCATTGAATAATTGATTAAATTGCTAACAGGTTGTTTTTCTTGATAAAAGTTACTTGCCGAATTTGGCTCGAATCTTGTCTCATAAATTAGTTTCTGCTAAATTAAAATCATCCATAATAAGGTGGTAAAGCATTTTCAAATATCCTATAAGTCTAAAACAAATAATTATTCCTGAACTCATCATCTTAGCAAACTGTTATTTATTTTTCCTTTTTCGTACTATGGAGTTCATTTTTTTTTTGCATAATATTATGAATGTACGAGTAGTAGACTCATAATGTAATTTTATTCTTTTCCGCAAACATATATTATTTATTAATTGAACCAAATCCTATAATGAAAACATTTTCAAGTTTGTGTGGAAAACTGAACTAATAATTCAGTTTTTTCTATATCTTAAAACACATTCGGGAATGCGGGCGGCGAGTAATGGGATACTTGCTGTCCGGCCATGGACCATGCCCGTGTTGACGGCGCGTTGTGTTCCACGCGCGCCTCAAAGAGCGTCAAGTGTCAGCATAATCACGGGCGACGAATGAGAGGGACAGCGTATTCGAGAGTCCCGCGACCCCGGAGCGTAAAGGGCTATTGAAGGACCACCGTGGACTTTAGTCAGTACGAGTCTGGCAATGGAAGGATTCATTATTCATTTGATGATTTTACCACGATAAAAAATGGTATCTTAAAACACATTAGGATTCAACAAACTTGAAAATAGTAGACCTGAGCAGGCAGGCCTCCTAGTTCGCGACCACCATCCTGTTAGAATACGGCACCAAACAGTAGGTATTTAATTTTACAATGTCCTGTCGGTGCGCAAGAGTTCCAGTTGTTTCTGCGTGCACCTGCTCCATCGGGCTGGATTGAGCTCAAAAGCACGAACCCTTCTATCTTCTCTATAATATAAAAACAATTGCTGTTCGTTAGTCACGCTAAAACTCGAGAACGGCTGGACCGATTTGGCTAATTTTTGAATTACTTCTGGAAGTCCAGGGAAGGTTTAAAAGGTGAGGCGGTACGAAGTTTGCCCGGTCAGCTAGTTTTTAATTAAAAAATAACACCAGGAAAGTATGAACTATTTATTAGGTACTTAATAAAGTCCGAATACTAAATAAGTTCGTGGAACAGGTCTCATACAGGTTGCCACGAGGAAAACCATTGAATTTTGCGACCTTTGTAAACTACGATATTAACAATAATTAAAGTACTGTAGTGTTCCTTGTACCTGTTACCTAGATATTATAAATCTATGGCCAAGTTTTGTGATCAGAAGTTAAGCTATATAGTTAAGGGTTTAAAATGTTATGAAATTCTAATTTCGTGACAAAAATCCATGCTTGGATGCAGGATGCAGTCCCACCCTCTCTCCTTCATGCATACGCACGCATATGCAGGAAAGGACCCACCTTCTCGCCCTCTTGCATATGCACAATGCACACATCATTGACGCACACATGCAAGAAAAGCGAGAAAAATGTTAACATGTCATGCAACCAAACCTCTCAGAAAAGTTTTCATTGTCCCACCATTATTGACTGACATTATTGACTGCTATTGTATGTATAGTTTAGCGAATGCCTTGATTCACCATTGAACAACTATTATTAGGTAACTGATTAAAAGATTATATCAAGAAACTTAAAGGAAATTCACTAAAAAGTCACGATGACTATCCAAATTCAACAAAATGCATTTTACATATGAAAAATAGGTAATTCCCTACCTGCGCCTGTATTTCCGAACGCATAGTACCCTAATCTGATAATGACAGGCCTGTTGGTCTAGTGTTTAGTGACCCTGACTGCTATGTCGGAGGTCGTGGGTTCGATTCCCACCCAGGACAAATCTTTGTGTGATGAGCACGATCATTTGTTCTGTGTCTGGGTGTAATTTATCTATAATATGTATGTATTTAGAAATATATGTATATATCAGTTGTCTAGTACCCATAACACAAGCTCTGCTTAGCTTGGGACTAGATGGCGTTGTGTGATAGTTGTGGGAAAAAAATAAAAAAAGTATAAATCAAATATATACTTTCACAGGTATTTTAGCTCTTTGTATTAGAATTACATTCAAAGTGATATTTGGAATCTGATAATCCTGAACTAGGACATAATTATGATACGTACTCGTAGAAACCATTATTATTACATTTATGCTGTGTAATGCTGATAAATAATTTATTTCATAGCCAACTGTGGTTTCTCGCCTTGTACTTATATATTCACTTTTTTCAGGTTTTATTTTATTTTTCATGAAAAATAAGCCTAAAATGTTTATCAAAATATCTAGATGGCAAGAATTGGCAGATCTTATGTCCCCAAATAATGTGTTCTATGGTCAGAAGGTGGCGCTGTCATCACATAGCGAATATAATACCATTGATACCTTCCTTCTATGCAAGCTGCGTGCACAATATCACGTACAAACACATACATGATAATAATAATAATAATATACAACTGCATCGATGCAACTTGGATGTTACTGCACGCATTTGCATCTGTAAGCCACATGTTTTAAAACATGCATCATTTTGCCTTGACCCCTCTTTGTGGGCTATGAGAATGTCTTGAGAGGTCACCGGAGCCCTGGAACACAAAGGGTGATTTATAAAACTGGGTGGTTTTTAGTCAGTACGAGTCTGACAGAATCACCTTGAATGGGGGGAGTAATTTGATGATTTGTAACAAGAAAAAAAGACTATAGAACTTTGTGCGTTCTGACACGCACTTGGGTTTCCTTGTAGACAAAAGAAACCCTGAAAAACTTGTGTAACTACCCGGAACCCTGAACGACTGGCAGTTGGACCTAAAATCAAAGCATTGAATCAAGCACTTTTAAATTACTTTAGACAAAAAGAATGGAGCTTTGGTAAAGTCCCAGTCACAAGAAGAAACTTCACGTTCTGTGAAAATCTTCCTTTTAATACATCAATGGTGAAAGTACTGTTTTCCAAAGGGTAAATCCTTAAGTGGCAGAATGGACAAGAAACTGAATGCAGACAGCGAAGGAGTGGAAATCTCTGCCTGCGTCTGTGTTTCCGAACCCATACAACCCTAATCTCTTCTAAGTTAGAGTGAACAGGCTTCTTCTGGGTAAGCTCGCTCCATCGTCGACCTTGTCTTAGTCATTCCTGACCTAGACTAAGGTCAAGAGCAAACCCATTTTACATTAAAAAAAAACTCCATGGACACTCTTTTTCAATCACAAATTATTACATAAATTAAATTTACATAACATTTGTTACCTACGTAATTCATCTTGAGGTTTACAGTATGTGAGTAAATTGGAGAAGTTTAAGCAAAATTGAAACAGAGACCATAACACAAGATTTACTTGAAGTACCGCTGTAGCGTTAATTCTATGGAATAATGAAAAAGGGCCTCTAATACGAAGTTCCAGTTTACGTCACAAAAAACGGGAAAAGTCATAGGGCCTCAGTTATCATCGTGGATAGGGCCTCAGTTCACACAAAACTCAAGCTCACAGCACCCGACCGTTCTAAAAATATCTTTATGAAAGAAGCGGTCAGTGTATGACACACCTACTGCCGTGCCTACATGGTGTGAGTCACGATGGCTAAATTGCCTTTGTTGTTGTTGTAATTGTGTGCTAATTAGTGAATACAGGAATGTTGCCAAATGTTCGTATTGGAATGAAATTAGAAGCAGTAGGTAATTAGTCGCCGCGTTGTGTTCCACGCGCGCCTCAAAGAGTGTCAGCATGATGACGGGGCCCCCCTTTAAAGCCTGCCTTGGTCGCGGGACTTACGAATTACCATGACCCCGGAACGTAAAGGGCTATTAAAATACACCGAGGATTTTAGTCAGTACGAGTCTTGACAGTCCCTCCCGCTCTGTCCTGGGTGGGAGGATTCATTTCATGATTCGACCACGATAAAAAAGGTAGGTAATTAGTGGGGTTTTTGGGTTTTTATGATGAAGTTAGAGGGATAAATGATAAGTGTAAAAGTCTTAGTAATTGATACAATCCGGAACGAGGATATTCGCAGTCACTGATATGTATAGCAAGTTGAAGTGGCAGTGGGCAGGCCACATCGCTAGTGGAATATAATCGATGGGAAAGAAAAGTTCTCGAGTGGCGACCACGAATTGGAAGACGCAGCGTAGGCAGGACTCCCACTAGGTGGACCTACGACATCGTGAGGGACACTGGTAACCAATGGATGTAGTGGCGTTCGGCGTGGCAATCTAAGGGGAGGCCTTTTTTCAGCAGTGGACGTCTTCCGGCCAATGATGATGATATCTGGTCCTGTTCTGGTAAAGGGGTTTGGATTTGCTTCACTTATAAAATGAAATTATAGTAGGCTATATCTTTGCTTATAGGTTACCTTCAGGGGAATGCAAACGAAATACATTTATGACAAAAAGATTGATCGTGATATATAAATTCAGAAAAAAAAAACAAAGTAGGAAAGCCGTGTCTTTAAATGCAAAATACAAGAAATTGAATTGAAACGAACAAATCAATAGAAAAAAAACCACAATGATAGGTACTTAGTTTACAATAAAACTGACTGTACCAAATGGCGTGGTTTAGAATAATCCACATTATTGTGCTGTAATCATTTATTTACAAGCATTTTAAAATGGCGGCTGCGGCGAGGCCACATTATTGCGCACATGCATTTCAAGGACTTGGCCTCAGACATTGAAATAAATGCGTTCAAATAAATCCAGTATTGTTGAATTCCGTAGCTTAAATTTTTGTAATTACTTCTTATTGAATTATTGTCACAAATAGCTTCCTTATATAAGTCATCCATAATCATCCATTAGCCTTTTCTTAATTCGGGCACGCCGCAATCGCGGCGGTAAGACCCCTCTTTGAGGAGTGGCTGGAAAGGCGTCACGGCGTCCTGACCTACCGCATGACGCAGGTCCTCACCGGACACGGAAGTTTCGGGAGGTACCTGTGTCGGATAGGGAGGGAAGAAACGTCCGGGTGTCACCATTGCGAAGATCGCCCGGAGGACACAGTGGAGCATACGGTGCAGGATTGCCCCGCTTGGGCAGAGCACCGCCGTGTCCTCACGGCAGCGATAGGCGGAGACCTCTCGCGCCCGGCATTGGTCGAGGCCATGCTGCGGCGAGACGGAGTGGGAAGCGGTCGCCTGCGAAGCATGTTATGCTCGCGAAGGAGGAGGCGGGCCGTGAGAGAGAGAGGACAGCGTCCTCCCTCCGCCCCAGTCGCAGTGGTAGACGCCCACGGCGTCGGACGTCGCAAGACGATCTCCGGCCACCGTCGGCGCGGTAATGCAGGCGGCGAGTAATGGGCAACTCGCCGCTCAATCATGGACCATGCCCGGGTCGACGGCGCGTTGTGTTCCACGCGCGCTTCAAAGAGCATCAGCAAGATGACGGGGCCCCCCTCTAGAGGGCAAAGCCTGCCGGGGTCGCGGGACTTATACCATTACCGTGACCCTGGAACGTAAAGGGCTAGTGAAGGACACCGTGGAGTTTAGTCAATACAAGTCTGACAGTCCCTCCTGCCCTGGACGGGAGGACTAAATTTGATGATTTTACCACGCTAAAAAAAAAAGAGCCTTTTCCTAATTAGATAGAGTTTCTATTTTAACTGGATGCATCTGCATTCCTACTGTGCGTATGAACTAATAATGAGACGGCCCTGGCGCCGTATTGTGACTTCATGATAAACGTCCCCCTCACCGCTCTGGATTCCTAAAATCATCATATTTTTGGTAAGGCAGTCTTTCTTTGGAATGCGCTCCCTCTGAATATAAGGACGGTAACTAATCGGTTCACGTTTAAAGGCAAAGTTCGTGAACATTATTTTACTCAAGGAGTAAATGTTTGTAAATGAAGCATTCGGCTTAGAACTAGGTAGGCATCATTGTTGTAAGAGTTTCCCCATCTATGTTTTTATTTCTCTTCACTTTATTTATTTGTTATACTCGTACCTACTTTATTTATATGTATGTCTTTAAGTATGTATTTTATTTGTTAATATCAAAATAATCCTACTTATTCTTTTCTCTGCATCACCCTAAATTAGACTGCCTATGGCATTAAGTCCGCCTTTGTACAAAGTGCATGAAATTTTAATTAATATTAAATAAATAAACAACACACACGATTGTAATAACATAATATAGGACACAGGCCTGCTCTCTATTCTATAGCTGTAAATTAAATCCCACCAAAAATATTCTGTAAAAAACTATCCAAAGTCTCGATGCTTATTTATCTCTAAAAAGTAATGAAATCTAGACAAAGTCGTGCCAAGTCTAAGGTTCCTTACTGCGATTTCTTTATTATTATAGTAAATGTTGTGAGACTTGGATTGAACTGGATGACGAAAATTTCTGCGTTCTAGTCCTATCCAGAGGTTCTGAAATAGGGGCCTGAAAATGCGGCGAAATAGTTCCAGTAAAGGATGGTACGGCAGTGTTTGCTTTGCGCTCGACTTTGGCGGGGGCACTGCCGTGCCCCCTGATCACCACACGGAGCAGTGCGGATTGTCACAAATTTCTAAGATTTTTGATGCTTTTTTTAGTGTGGTAAAATCATCAAAATAATGAGTCCTCCCACCCAGGGCAGGGCGGGAGGCACTGTCAGACTTGTACTGACTAAAATCCACGGTGTCCTTCAATAGCCCTTTACGTTCCGGGGTCATGGTATTCGATAGGCCCGCGACCAAGATTTTTTAATGCTAGGACATGTCTGTTTCCTCATGATGACAATTGCAGTGGCAATACTGTTGCGCAGGACTTAACTCCCCGTAGGATAATTTCACTTTTTTGCTGGCAATAGGTGGTACAGAATATATCGGGATCAGTAGACCTGTAAGAGAGCAGTGGTGGCCCAGTGGTATCGGCCTCGACTTACGAGTAGTAGGTCGTGGGTTCGAACCTCGTTAGGCGCATTACTTTGTGTAATTTATTTCAACACCACTGCTCTCAAAACGGTGAAGGAAAACATCGTGAGGAAACCGGCATGTCCTAGAACCAAAAATTCAAAGACATGTGACATCTACCAATTCGCATTGGGCCCGCGTGGTAGATTACGGCCCACTCCCTCTCACAGAGAGGAGACCTGTGTCCCAGCAGTGGGAACATTTATAGGCTGATGATGATGATGATGATGAGTAGACCTGTGGGAGGATTGCTGCGTGCTGTCGAGATCCTACTCATATCAATTAGGTGAACAAGCATTATATCAAGTATTACACGTCTTAATCGGTCACTGAGCCAAAGGAATAAGTAAAGAATTAATTATTCCAGCCGTGATCTTTAAACTCAACTCAACTACACGTGCCTCGTTGTTAGCATGACGCATAGACAATGTAAATCATTCAAAGTATACGCCCACCACTGAACAAAGTAAATGCAGGATTCCTACAATAAAATATAAATTAATACCCCTAGTTCCAGCTCCTCGCCATACAGTGTTTGGTATTAATTCGCCTATACCCCGCATGTGCAAACTTATCAATAAGTCCAGCGACCTGGCCCGGCGTCCACGCAGATTCAATGTCTGCATTTATCACAGATGTCAAATGTGGGAAAACTGATGGGTAGCGATTTAAATTTAATAAAATATATATCTAATTCCGTCATATGGGGCGTAACCGTCTATTTGAAATTATCGTCTATTGTATAGCGATTAACGCCATCTAGGGAATTTTTATTTGAAGTTAAAACTAGAACTGTTTTACCGACACCACTACAAACACTGCAACTTGACTGTTTCGAACATAATTTTCAAGTAGACGGTTACGCCCCATATGACGGAATTAGCCACCCTGACCCTACATAGAAATAAGTCATTAAAATATTTAACAGTTGTGATACTAAAATCATTTTGCATGTGGTGTTTACCTACCTGTAATTGGTTGTACAGTTAGATTTAAGACACTAATACTTTTAAGTTCCTATCTGTGTTATTTATCTCAAAATCAAAATCAAATATTTTTATTTCACATAGGCCCATGAGGGCACTTATAAAACGTCGACAACAGGTGCACGGTTCGGGTTGGTCGATTCCATGGAGAAGAACCGGCAAGAAACTCCATGGTTACTCTTTTAAAAAAAATAATTTAAAGAAAAACAAAAAACCCGACTGCATAAAAACTAATTTTAAATAATACGTGAAAAAATTAACTTAAATAAAAACTAAGAAAAAGAAAGAAACAAGCCCAACAGAACAGCAAGAAGAAGCAGAACAGAACGACTCACAGTCGGGGCCCCTTGGGAAGATTTGATTGGTAAAATTTGAATGGGCCCCGACTGTGAGTCGTTCTGTTCTGCTTCTTCTTGCTGTTCTGTTGGGCTTGTTTCTTTCTTTTTTTTAGTTTTTATTTAAGTTAATTTTTTCACGTATTATTTAAAATTAGTTTTTATGCAGTCGGGTTTTTTGTTTTTCTTTAAATTATTTTTTTATTTTATACTTTTTAGTTACGATTCATTGTTCACTGTTTGTTTTTTGTTTGTATATCGTTTATACTTGAAATAAAAACTTAAATCAATAAGTAAGAAAATTAGCGAGAATGATTGTTTTGTTAAACAACTTTAAATCGTTATATATCCTAAACTATTATTTAAAATGAAAAATGGTGAAAGAAACCTAAAGATGATTTTAAAATACCTATTCAACGACACCCCACTTGACATAGTCCATCGACATTTTTTTTTTTCATTTTGACAATATGGCGTCTGGTTGTCGCTGTGGTGAATTTTGATTACTGTCATGTCTTTAGTGACACTCGCAAGGTTAAGACGAATCGATTGACGTAAGAATCATCAAAATCGGCCTACGCATTTGGTCTCTAGAACGCCACATAGAAACAAACATAGGTACATACATACATACATACATATATAGACTGATAAACACATTACCCTCCTTTGCGTCGCGCAGTCGGGTAAAAAACCGGCCGAGTGCGAGTTGGACTCGCCCATGAAGGGTTCCGTAGCAGCAAGCATAGATTAGAGATATAATTATATTGAGATTAGTAAGTAATATACACAAACAATAAAAATAACTTTGTTTTTCATAGTATTTGTATGAATGGCAAAGTTATATTTGCGGTTTTTGAAAATGTACTATATCTCAAAAACTGCTAACTGTATCTCATCCAAACCAATTTTCGTTGGTAGTTTTGGTTGAGGTCTACATTATATATTTTTTTTAGTTTTATCATTCTCTCATTTTAGAAGTTACGGGGGGGGACACACACTTTTTACCACTTTGGAAGTGTCTCTCGCGCAAACTGTTCAGTTTAGAAAAAAATTATGTTAGTAACCTCAATATCATTTTTAAAGACCTATTCATAGATACCCCACACGTATGGGTTTGGTGAAAAAATTTTTTTTTAGTTTCAATTCTAAGTATGGGGGGCACCCCCAAAATTTGTTTTGTTTTGATTTTTGTGTGAAAATCCTAATGCGGTTCACATAATACATCTTTCTACCAAGTTTCAACAGGATAGCTCTTATACTTTCGACAAAAAGTGGCTGTGACATACACGGACAGACAGACATGACGAATCTATAAGGGTTCCGTTTTTGCCATTTGGCTACGGAACCCTAAAAATGGTTTGGTTTTACAAACTGATTGTTACAATTTTGAATAGGTACTTAGATGTGTCAGAAAAACGTAGGCCTAGTAACAAGGACGAAGTCCTTATGAGAGCTAGCACTAAAAAAAAGAAATATAAATATTTATATACACACGACCAACAATGTTCTCACATTCACAAAAAAGAAGTATGAAAGAATCTATATAAAAAAATCTGTAACAACTGTTGGTGAACCTAAATAAATAAAATCTAGAAGTATTTTGCAGCTTCTTTATGCTTTCAGGCATACTATTGAGGGTCGTAGGACTGTCTCATCTGGTAACCGCCCCAAGAACGTAAACGGCTAATGAAGGACACCGTGGATTTTCAGTCAGTACGAGTCTGACAGTCCCTCCAATCCCGCCCTAGGGTTCGAACCCACAACCTACAACTCGTAAGTCGAGGCCGATACCACTGGGTCACCACTGCTCTCTAACTAGATACACAAACTTTATTTATGTTTATTTTTTCACATTTTTTTCCGTCGTGCTCTTGTCACCTGGTGCCAGCCGTCATAAAATCCAGTGCCTTGGCACGAGATGATGGAGAGAGACCAGATGGTATGACCATAATGCCATGGAAGCTGGGTAGACCTTTGGTGTGGGATGTAACATGTGTCGACACCCTTGCGCCATCCCATCTTCCTAGTACTACGTGTTGTGCTGGCGCTGCTGCTGCAGGTGCTGAAAACTCCAAGCGGCGCAAATACATTTGCTTAGCTAGTAGCTATGTGTTTGAGCCGTTTGGGGTTGAAACTGTAGGGCTATGGGGTCCAAGCGCTCAAAAAGTTTTAAAGATATCGCCAGGCGATTAGTCGACTCTTCAGGTGACCAGAGGGCTGGCCTATTCCTAGACCAACGAATCAGCATTGCCATACAACGTGGCAATGCTGCCAGCGTTCTGGGCACTGTTCCCATTGACAGCGATGTGGACTAATTCTTTGACGCTCTTTGAATGTTTTTCTTTTCTTTTTCTTTTTTGTACCTACATATTACTAAAATACGATTATTAATTCGAGTCAGTAAAATGACATTTCCAATGTTCCTGGTTTGTTTCATTTTGTATGTATCAGTGACAGTTGCACTTGTCATTTTACTGACTCGAATTAATAAAATCAAACTATAGTTAGTTTTTATTTACCTATAATTCTAAAATCATATTTATATCAATCTATCTTTAAAATTAAAATAAAACTAACGAACTATTTATAAAAATATATTTAATACGCAACTATAATAAGAAATCAACGTAAACATTGAATTTTTATAAACTGCGCAATAAACAGGAAAGTCAGGTTGGGTCACTTTTTTTTCTTAATTTGTTTTGTCTCACATTGCCTTTCGTAGTTGTTTTTTTTTCTTTTCTTGTAGATGTCAAGAGAGGTTGGAAACTACGTAGTATTTATTTACGAGGTGCGTATCGTTTTTTTTTTTATTCTTGTTTATAATTCACCTGAGGGCACACCAGCGATGTTCTCAATAGGCAGATCCAAGTCGCTGTGGCCGAAATCGATCAGAATCATAATAATTATATTTATATAATTATGTCGTAAGTGTATGAGATTTTGTAATGGCTAGTTAATTTTAGGATCCTGTGTGTAAAACTTGTTTGCGGCCCTTCGAAGCATCACCAGCCTATACCTCCACTAGTGTGCCACAAGCCTTCTTGTTTAAAGGGATGTTCATAATCCATCACAACGGCACAGTGCGGGTGGGTTAAAGGTTTTTCAACGATAGGTAATAACTTCCTTCACCGTTTTCAGAGCAGTGCTGGTGAAGTAAATTAAAACGAAGTTAAGGGGTTCGAAATTACGACCAACGCCAACGAATCGCGTTACAACTGATCTTGTAATGGTACCATTTCAAGTTTTTTTATAACACGTGTTCCTTAGTTATGATCTATTCGAGGCCATTTTTATTTATGTATTCAAAGTTATTATAAGGCGGTTTTAATTTTGCTAATGCATAAATTAACAGTATTTAAATACTGTTAATTTATTTAACAGTATTTAACCCTGGCAATCCATATGTGGCGATGCATCTTATTAATTATGACAACGGCGCATTTGAAATTAGAATTCTGAACACATCGTGCGGATACAAAATGGCGCTAAGACTATTATTGTTACTACTATTCTCGTAGAACGAAAAATGGGTTTATTATCATGACTTTACCTACGCTTTAACTGCATAACGAATTTTAATGTAATCAAGCGTACAGACAAATAATTACCTAGGTAGATAGGTTACTAATTTCCTATGCAAGCAAAGTGTTGTGTATTCTAAATAATACAAAATGTAAATAGTGCAAAAAGTGAATGTTTGCAGGTACACGTGATAACGACAGCAGAAAGTTGATAAAATGTTTTTTTAGTGATTGTTGCAATTTTTTTATCAATTGCAAACTTGCATGAATTAAATTGCCAATATTTTCGTAAATAATAAATTGCAATAGCTAATGGAAATCATTACTAACAAGTAATAATTTAAATTAATCACAAAACTTAGTCCTCCATTGCGAAAATATCAGAAAAAAAAAGAAATCATGCTAAAATATCAACTGGCAACAACACTGCCAAGAATTCAAATTTGGAACGCGAGACGCATCGAACACATCAGCAGGGCGTGGTCCTATGAGGCAAGGCGCTAAACAGCGACCAACATAATCTGACCACGTCATTTTTAGCCTTACCTCCTCAATTTCAAGGAAAAACGAAGGTTTGGAAGGTCATAACAGATTAGAGAAACAGATTCTGGCGCCAACCAGTAACATTAAGCCGTAATTACTAGAACAGTAAGTGTATTATCGTGTATTTGTTTTAAGCCGGGCGAGGAAAGGCAGGTCTTATTATGTTGGTGAGTCAACGAATCTATTTTTAAAATGGAGTCGCACGGCGGCCACGCGCGCCCCTCGTGGGATTGTTTTGCTCAGATAACGCTAGTATTACGGCACCCACATGTTTACATCGTGTTATTAAACACATAAATCGGGTATAGTCGCACGCATATTAATGTTCACAGATCTTTTTTGCATTAGAGTACTGTTTTTAATATTGCACAACATAAAATCACACCTGTAGTTCTGTTCAAAGTTACTTCTAGGCATTACCATAACCCTGGACGCAACTCGGACCTGATCATGATCAGACGGTGAGCTATCCGTTGCTCGCCGTCCTCACGGTACCTCTTTTGAACAACCCTTCTCACATAAATTAAACTGCAAGCCAAACTCAACATGGGGTGCTAAGACAGGAAACCTCCACTTGCGCCCGTGGACTGGAGTTCCCTCTCGGATACGTCCGGGGGGAAGACCAGTTTTTCGGGCCGGTGCGCCCTGGGATGCGGGCAAAAACTCTCCTTAGGCACTGTGTGCCTAAGGGGTTTCTTTGCCCGTATGCAAATAGCCTGTCGGGTGGACGCTCCAACGCGTGTCCCTCTGAACAGCAGAGGGCACAGCGGCGGAGCGGGCTTGCGGACGGTGAGTAATGGGTATGCTCGCCGTCCGACCACGGACCAAGCCCGGGTCGGTGGCGCGTCGTGTTTCACGCGTCACCGACGGGGCCCCTTATGGGGCCAAATGCCTGCCGGGGTCGCGGATTTTTCTTAATCCAGGATACCGTGGCCCCGGAACGTAAAGGGCATCCGACGGAACACGGGTGGATTTTAGTCAGTAAGAGTCTGACAGTCCCTCCCGCCCCACCCAGGGCGGGAGGACTCATTTGATGATTTTGCCACCCTAAAAAAAAAAAAAAAAAAAAAAGCCAAACTCAACATTGTTCGGAAAAACAAATGATACATGTGTAAGCCCGCGACTGTACCTACAATTTTATTGTTTTCTGTCTTCACTTTATCGCTGGTAACTATGTGTACTAGAACTCTTTCCAATTTATCACTTTTGGTTGTAAAACGTTAATTAGAGTATGCGATAACTTAATTAAAGTAGGTATCGATAAAATAACGATCATTGTTTTCTGTTTCACGCCCTTATCTTTGAGTTTGTTAATTTAGTTCCCACGAAAAATAAGTAAATAATGTTTTAGATTCCAAATAATAATATGCTAGTTCCCAAAATCAATAAATTGCTAAACTAGTTTCTCCGTCAGTTACTTAGAGTTTTGGAAAATAACGGACATCTATTCTTTCAATCAATTAATATTCACAAAGATAAAACGCAAGAAAACTCGAAAGTGGGGGCTTGTGACGTCAGGACGCACTAGAAATGACACTGTATGATGTATTATGAATTTCAAAAACATCGTTACTTCGTAAATTTTGGTTTACATAGTAGTAGTAAACTACCTACTAGTTTAAAAAACCTAAAAAACACGCTTTTAGCACGCACTAAAAATTACAATCTTCGTATTCCTCTCGTCGAACCTTATTGATTGATACCCATGACGTGGCATCATAGGGCTGCATTTCAAATAGCCAATCCGCCACCTTGGGACGGCCGCCATGTTGAATTTAGGTCATGTGATAATTTTTTTCGTATCCCATTCAGCAAATCCTTTCATTTGATACCCATATCATGGGGGTGGATTTCAAACAGCCAGTCCGCCATCTTGGGGAGGCCGCCACGTTGGATTTGTAATGACGTTTCTTAGCAAGTCATGTATTGTCATCAGAACTCAGAGCGTGTGAAAAATTTCATCCGAATCGAAGACCTGGAAGAGGGTCAAATTAAGATTCCAAGATTTCCTTACATACATAGTAACAAGTGAAGCTAATTTATGCGTGTTAAGGCGCGGTCTTATCTCATATTCCCAAAAATTGGTTTCTTAGAACGTCGAGTATGACGTAATGTAATAAAAATAAGCAACGCGAAAAATACAGTGAACAGAGAAGGGTATAAAGAAGAATTTAAACCGAACAGAATAATAAATAATAGTTTGATATTCCCAATAAAAAATTGGGAAGTTGTAGCACAAAAATAAACTTTGACGTCGAAGATCTCTGTATTTCCAGCGATAACAACAGTTTTTTTTTTAAGAATTTAGTAGGTTTTCCATTTTTTTAAAACTTTAACCAAACCATTATTTAATTTTATGTCTATAGTTTAAAAAATCTAAAGAAAAGCAGTAAAATAAATGCCCATTCGCAGCTTACGTCACATTTCAACACAAATATCATTTTCAATTTTCAATCTTATTGACGCTCCATAGTGGTGACAATAGTTTACGCGGTCATAAGCGATTAAAATCGTAGTCAGTCCGCGTCTTAATAAGCGTGTTAAAAATATGTGTCAAATATTTTGATATTCTAACTGACAGAGTAATAGTACACAAGCCTTTTACATATCACAATAGGCTTAAAAATTTTAGTGTCAAAATATGGGTGCACTATAATGTACTTCACTACCTCACCCTTCAGGAATTACAGGCGTGATAAACAATACGCCATTTTAAAAAAATGTCACCGCTAATTGAATCTTAGTAATTATTCTTAAAAGTCTGACATCTTGTTTACTTACTTACGTCTTAAAAATATGACACCCATGACCTCTGCCCTTGTCATTTATTTTCAGACGAGACAACAAAATTCAATCACTACTACAATAATTGTGGTTCCAGAAAATTCTCTTTTGACTGTAGAATGTTGATATTTCCTTGAATATTATTATTGAAGAGAATAAAGCTCTTTAATTAAAGCTTTTTCCCAAATACGTTGGGGTTGGCGTCAGAATTTTACATGGAGCAACAGATGTGACCTCTTCTGAAATTTTCTTCTAACTAATCCTACTTATATTATAAACGTGAAAGTCTGTTTGGATGGGTGTTTGTTACTCTTTCACACAAAAACTACTGAACGAATTTGGATGAAATTTAGTGAATTAGTACACAGATAGTTTATCATCTGGATTAACACAAATAGGATATTTTAATCTCGATTTTCCCGTGGAATAATTTTGTAGTTGTAGCGGGCGAAGCCGCCTGGCATCAGCTGGTTTTCACTAAAATAGAATTTACTAGGTACTTATACACAATCGGAGAACATCCGTGTACTGCAATTACTGATAATCTTTTAGAAAATAAATAATTTTATCTTTTTCAAGAACCATTTTATTCAAAGAAATCGCTCAAAGGTTTTATAAGAGTAGGTATAGAAATATCTCTATCTTAAAAATTACCCAGAAACTTTATTAAAAATAGATTCAATGAAACAAACATCATACATAACATTGCGCTCGATTCCCCGTAAGGTTAGGCAGAGATGTAAACAACACCCACATTTCGTCAGTAACAAAATTATATCAGAATCGAGCCAGTATTTTTCCAGATTTAAGCAAACAGATAAATGAATGCAGTCGGAAACTGTAAATAATTACCATCATAATTTTATACTTTGTCAACGCTAGACTCCACTAAATTAATAAATGCATCTTTTTCCGCGTTTATTTCAAAAACTATTCCAGTGGATATATCGGAATAAAAACGCCCACGAGAACGATAAAATTATACAACAACTTATGAGTTGCAGTGTGATTATACTAGATTTGTTGAAAAAAAAATGTGGTGACATGTTGTGCAATATTTACACCAATATACATCATAAAAACATAGATAAGTAGCTACTTATTTATGTATCTGTTATACGTATGAAAAAGTCTGAAAAAATCTTTCAAAATTCTAATTTATGCTTGTAGTAAATAGTGAAGTAAGTATTCCAAGAAGAGGCCTATTTAACTTTCAAGATGTGTTAAAAGCATCATCCTATCTTTACCTACAGTTAAAATAACAATTATTTAATCTATTGTAGGCAAAGGTAGATGAACAATCAAAATCTATTATTGATATTGATTTCCAATTCCAAACGTATATTTGAAATTTTGGATGATTAGTCATAGTATTTCCTGCAAACAAATTGAATAACCTGTCCCTAGTACGTCCGCTGTCGGCGACGATCCGTCACCGACTGGCTACAAGAAAACTATAAAGCCCCAACGTTACCTACTGAACTGATAGCGTTGACCAATCACGTTGAACTTCCTCCCTCCCCTCAACATGTGAAATACGGGCGTCAGGGGGGGCTATTGCTCGGAGCGTAGAGGTTATTTTAATCTGGTTTTTGTCCACGATAATGCGCTTACGCAAATGCCTCCTGCCATCGAGATTGGCAAGTGTCAATAGTGATAACGTGTCTGGCAGCCGGGGTCATGGCACTATGTATTTTAATGTGTTGCTATACATCTTAGCTCAATGGGGTGATTATACATAGGTAGAATTATATGTATATTGTGTGATAATTTTATATAACGCAGTTCGTTTAATTGTTTTTATGTGGTAGTTTTTTTTTTATTTGTAATGATTTGGTGTGTACTTGACTTATGACCTCTTTACAGACTTGTTTATGGTTTTACAATCAGACTTGGCTGTATGGGCTCAGCTCCCTTTGCCTGTCCCAAAGAGGCGAAAAAAACCAAAAAAAAAAAATGTTTATGGTTTTACGTCTTATTTTATTTTTCTCATGATGTCTTCGCTCTAAAAGTAGTTTTTTCTTTCTTATTGTTTATGAAAATTTTTTGTAAGTTTCTATTATAAAAATAGTTGTTTTTATCAGAAAAAACATTAATTCTACCATACATTAAATAACTGAACACTCACACACACAATCTGATACCCCAAGCAAATATTTTTTCAACACGTTTACGTCAAAAAAATAATACAAATAAAACTACTAAAAAAATGTAAGTAAATAAAAGATAAAAATGTAAGTAAACAAGAGATAAAACATAACTTGTGTACCTAACAATACAATAGGAACTGTGGTATCAGTAAATGTTTGCAATTATAATTTTAAAACAATGATTTTGTTTGATAACCCTGGTGGAATACCTACCTTACTGGGGAGTGATAATGTCCCAGTTTCACAAAGCACGTGTATTTTTATCGGTCTTTAAAAACAAGGAGGTTCTTACAAACAGAAAAACTTAATAAATATACAGAAAAACTTAATAAATTTACAGAAAAAGTTACATAAATACTTAAGAAAAAATTAACAAACTTCAAAAACAATCAACAACAACAACAATCATCATCAGCCTATAAATGTTCCCACTGCTGGGACACAGGCCTCCTCTCTGTGAGAGGGAGTGGGCCGTAATCTACCACGCGGGCCCAGTGCGGATTGGTAGATGTCACATGTCTTCGAATTTTTTGGTTCTAGGACATGCCGGTTTCCTCACGATGTTTTCCTTCACCGTTTTGAGAGCAGTGGTGTTGAAATAAATTACACAAAGTAATGCGCCTGACGGGGTTCGAACCCGCGACCTACAACTCGTAAGTCGAGGCCGATATCACTGGGCCACCACTGCTCTCTAACAATCAAAATCAATGAAACATCCGAAAGTCGGTGGCAAAATTCAATGAGATAAAAATAAAAACCGGCCAAGTGCGAGTCGGACTCGCCCATAAAGGGTTCCGTAGCAGCAAGTAACATACATAATATAAAAGTTCTTGTAGTTGGTTGTAATTTTGACAGGTAAATAATTGAGGTTTACGATTTATGACGTATTCAAAAAAACTAATTACTTTTATTTTACCACTTGGAAGTGGAAGTGTCTCTCGCGCAAACTGTTTAGTTTAGAAAAAAAAATATTAGTAACCTCAATATCATTTTTCATATATCCATACATAGATACCCCACACGTATGAGTTTGGTGAAAAAATTTTTTTTGAATTTCAATTCTAAGTATGGGGAACTCCCAATTTTTTTTATTTTTTTAAACATTTTTGTGTGAAAATCCTAATGCGGTTCACATAATAAATCTACTTACCAAGTTTCACCAGGATAGCTCTTATACTTTCGAAAAAAGTGGCTGTGAGTCACAGCCACTTTTTTCGAAAGTCACAGCCTGTGACATACGAACGGACAGACAGACATGACGAATCTATAAGGGTTCTTTTGCCATTTGGCTACGGTACCCTAAAAACCGACTGACATTTGTAATGCATTGGTGCATGGTGGCCATCAAGCACTGGTTCATAGTGGTCACATTATCTTCGAATTTTTGGTGCTAGGTCATGCCGGTTTCCACCATCAACGATTTGAGAGCAGTGGTGATGAAATACACAAAGTAAAATGTGTGCTCGTGTTCGACCCCAAGACCCAGACGATACGTAAATCGGGGTTGGGCGTAGCACTTTTTTGTTCGGAGTGGGGTCACAACGTTGATATTATTTTATCACGTCAGTGCAAAACAGCGTAAAAATAAAAATAACTTTCAACGAGCGAAAGTAAACAAGATAAACGATGATAATCAATACTTTAGGTACTCTCGAATCTATTATTAATTAAGTAATTATTATTAATCAATAATAAATAGAACAGAAGACATAATCAAAATCTTTGTTGAACCTTTATGATTTTCCTCAAAGGCATTAAAAAAAAAACTAAATTGTTTAAAATAAAAAAAAACTTGCGCGCAAATTGATGTACTCCTCAATTTCGACACGTAGACTCATCGGCCCATTAGCTCAGTTGGTTAGAGCGTCGTGCTAATAACGCGAAGGTCGCGGGTTCGATCCCCTCATGGGCCACAAATCACTTTTTGTGTTTTATAAAGGTTTCTTCAATAAAAAAATTGTTTACTCACATATTTTATCTATCTTTGTTTACTTATTTTTCAGAGAATGGATTCTGATGCAATATTTCAAGACGGGATGATGAAAATATCACATTTCAGGAAAGAATGGGATAAAATATTGACCTGTGTCATAGGTATTTATGAGTTCACATTGTGCGAAAGAGTGATATTGCTATGTCAATTAAAAATAATTGATATAGTAACGCAATCATTAACTAAATTAATGATCGAAGAAGTTGTTGAGCGATTGAATGATACGCTGCGTGTCGCGGTTTCGATTCCCGCACGGAGCAAATATTGTTATGATCCACAAGTACGGTCTAGTTGTTCCGGGTTTTGATATTTGTGAATGTGAGTTTAAATGTTTGTAAATGAACCCACGGTACCTACAGAATACAGCATTGAATCCTAGTATGAAGCAAGGTTTTTCTAAACAAAAAAAAAAGATCTTGAATTTTTGACGAATTGAGAACCTTTCTTCGAAGACGGTGAAAAGAAAGAAAGATTATTTGCATATTTGCTATTGACTGCTATTGGTTTCATTTCTTATTTATAGGGGAAAATATACAAATCCGTGATTAGACCTGTCGTATTGTATGGATCGGAATGCTGGGCTGTGAAAAAGATGGATGAGAAACGATTGCATGTAGCGGAGATGAGGATGTTGAGATGGATGTGTGGAGTGACAAGAATGGATAAAGTAAGGAATGAGTTTATAAGGGGAAGTTTGAAAGTGGCGCCTGTTACAGAAAAAATGAAAAGGAATCGTCTATCTTGGTATGGGCATGTGATGAGGAGGGATGACACCCATGTGACTCATGTGACTAAGAAAGTGATGAGTATGAATGTTGATGGATGGAAAGGAAGAGGAAGGCCAAAGAAAAGATGGATGGATTGTCTAAGGAATGATATGAAAGAAAAAGGAGTAAATGATACTGTGACGTCTGATAGGGGAGAATGGAAGAAGAAAACGTGTTGCGCCGACCCCAAATAGAATGGGATAAGGGCAGGAAGAAGAAGAAGGTTTCATTTATTATTTGTGACCCACATCTTCCTTGTGATTACATTTTAAAATGTTATTATTAAAACGAAAAATAAAACAACATTAAAAATATAGTATTCCATTAATATCGGGAACAGGGTTCGGGCTATTGGTGGTCAGGGCTCTTGAGAGAGGAACCTCCTAACAATACGCGCCGTGTCCAAAGTACTGCTTTCTGAATCAAAGCGCTTGATCCACCTGCCAAGCGAGAGTTTCCTCAGATATTGTTCGATGATCCACATCTTTATATTCTTCTCATTATTTCTGCAAAATCCCCCCTGCTGCGCACAAAAAGCAAATGATGCAAAACCCAGTAATCATGCAAAGACAAAGCTGCGTAGACGGCTCACCTTAACAGGTTTAAACCGGTTTGTTATCATCTGGCTTCTGAACCCACGACCCTCGAGCCTCCAACAGTGAGCAAAACACTGATAATGACTAAAAATAGAGAGTTGTGTTAGATGAGCATCGAATCCGGACCCCTTGGCTATTGGTGTTATCTGATTGCTAATAAGCGGTAAAGTGGCTCCAAAAAGTGCTCAATAGTACTCGCAATCGGCGTGCGTGTATGACCAGAGATGTATGAATGTGGATGGTGCAAAAGGAGTATCTATTATGTAAGGATCAGCTGTGGCGATCGTAGTTTCTGCCTACCCCCATGGGAAGAAGGCGTGAATTTATGTGTGTGTGTACCCCTGGAACGCAATCGGCAACCGAAAGAATAGGGTGGATTTTTCAGTCTGTCAGAGTATAACAATCTTTTCAGGTCCACCCAGGACAAAAGGTCTCATTTATTTAATGACTATCTGTTCTCAGCGGTTTCAACCGTTACTCGGCTCCTATTGGTCGTAGCGTGATGTTATATAGCCTATAGCCTTCCTCGATAAATGGGCTATCGATCAAAAAAAGAATTGTTCAATTCGAACTAGCAGTTCCTGAGATTAGCGCGTTCAACCAAATAAACTCTTCAGCTTTAAGTACAAATTGCACTAGCTCAAAAAAAATGAGGCCAAGCGTATAAATAAACTTCTTAAAATTCCATTACAGATTTTTCTGTAGAGAAATGGAAAACCTTCATTTCAATGTAAAATAAATGACCTTATTTTAGGCCTGAACCCTAATCTGACCGAGCGAAACTTTTAGGGTAATGTCAAACGAAATAAGGTCGATTTTTTACCGTATTTTGTCCGTCTGATAAGTTGGGTGTTAGGTCATGTTTACTTACATTTTTATCTCGTTTATTATGTACCTTTGAAAATCTGTTACATTATTAAATGCCTATAATAAGGACAAAGACATTGTTGTAAAGATATGACAGAGCAAAGCTACGAAATTAAATTTTAACGTCCATTATGACGTCATGGAAAAGTTTGAGTTAAGGCCGCGGCATACGTGACGGGTTTTTTCAAGGACGGGACGGGACGGGACGGAACGGGATTTTTTTGGACATATCGTTTCATACAAAATGTTTAAGAAGCGCATAATTATGTCACGGAGACACGGACGGGACGGGAACGTGGCACTGACGAACGAGGCAGCCACGTCCCGTTCCCGTGCACGCCCCGTCCGAGGTTTTATCTCGTTACGTATGCAGCGGCCTTAAGTTTTATGTATGTACAGACACCGTCGTCACGATATGAATCATCATCAGCCTATAAATGTTCCCACTGCTGGGACACAGGCCTCCTCTCCAATTCCAACACGGGGGAGTCCAGAATCATGTCCTGGACCCATGGTATCCGTTTGTGCGTCGATGTCTCTTACACCCTGTATAGGTGCTTTCAAAGAGGGTAACGACATTGTTACTTGTGACGCTATCTGTACCTACCTTTGATACTATAGGACTCACTGTTAAACATCTAATGCATTTAAATGGTTGACCTGCTTTTTTTAATCGTGGTAAGTTCATCAAATGAGTCCTCCCAAACGGAGCGGGATGAAAGGGACTGTCAGACTTGTATTGACTAAAATCCACGGTTATCTTATGGGAGAGTCCCGCGACCCCGGATTTACCTGCTGGCTTTATTCGTCTGCCCACCCTTTTCTCATTTATGTCAGAGTCTGCTTCCAGTCTATAAATAGATGCAATGCAGCTGAATACCAGTAAGTTTGATTTGCTGTGGAGCGAGCTCATCCGGAATAAACTGGAACTTCTGCGTACTGACAAAATATGGTAAAACTGATTGGCGCTGGAATCCGACATGATGGTGGTCGCGAGGTTGGCCCTGGTGACGTCTACCACCGCCTTTGGGATCGCTCATCCGTCACCATAGGTAGACAGCCTGTGGTGCCGTTGCCTGGGGCGGACAGATAGGGTATCGGATTTTCCGACTCGTACTGACTAAAATTCACGATGTTCCTCTAATAACCCTTTACGTTCCAGGGTCACAGTTACCCGTTTCGACAGTCCCGCGACCCCGTAACCTTCAGATCTAAATATTATGAAGAGAACGGTCACCCACCTAGAAACTGACCTAATAAAGCGTAGCTTAACTTTCAATCGACGGTTGCGTCGCTTTTACTTTTTATTTACGTGGTAAAATCATCGAAAAAGTCCTCCCACTCAGGGCAGGGCGGGAGGGACTGTCAGACTTGTACTGACTAAATTCCACGGTGTCCTTCAATAGCCCTTTACGTTCCGGGGACACGGTAGCTCGTTAGTCCCGCAACCCCGGCAGGCTTGGGCCCCGTCGCCGTCCGCATACCCGCACCGTTATTACTTAGCTACCAGCCTGCTTGACTTCGTAACGTCCCAAGTGAATTTAATTTCTTTTTTTTTTAATATTCTATTTTTATTAGCACCTTTTCAAAAGCACCTGGTATCACGAAAGTTGCTTTATAATTTAGCACATTATAATATAGCAACATTCGATTCTAACAGATAATAGTTTCAGCAAACATGCAGCACTCGACGGATCCAGTTAGCTCGGATATCGTGTGTTATTGAATTGATAATAAATATTGATAACTTCGTACATTGTAGCGGTAATTGGGATAAAGGTGTGGGGGGCAGGACGGAGGGGAAATTAACATGTTATTTATAACCATTCTGAAACCACCATCTATCAGGACACCTTTCCCAGGCCACTACCAACGCAGTGGTAGACGCCCACGGCGTCGGATGACGCAAGGCGATCTCCGGACACCGTAGGCGCGGGCATGCGAGCGGCGAGTAATGGGCAACTCGCCGCCCGACCATGGACCATGCCCGGGACGACGGCGCGTTGTGTTCCACGCGTTTCTCAAAGAGCGTCAGCAAGATGACGGGGCCCCCCTCTAGAGGGCCAAAGCCTACCGGGGTCGCGGGACTTATTCCATTACCGTGACTCTGGAACGTAAAGGGTTATTGAAGGACACCGTGGATTTTAGTCAGTACAAGTCTGACAGTCCCTCCTGCCCTGCCCTAGGCGGGAGGACTCATTTGATGATTTTACCACATTAAAAAAAAAGCCACTACCAACACCGTAAATGTGGCAAAGTTTTGGTCGAAGTTTTTTTTTTTATTATAATTTAAGGAATCATCGAAACGATGAAGAAAGAAAAATAACCATTCTGTCTTTGGAATGTTTCCTTGGTTTCATATGCTATGATTTGATTCCCAAATTGCGGCAGTAGCAGCTGGTACAGTGCAGAGTTTTGAGGTCTGATATGACGCTGTTGTAGAATATTATTTATAACCAACTTCAAAAAGAAGTTTTTACTCCAAGGTTTTTGGTCCGATTTGTGCTCACGTAAATATTTAGGAGGCAAAGCGCATTCTCTTATTTAATTTTACATCACATTCCCACATTTCCGATGCCGTTAATTGCACGATAAACACTGAAACAAACGAACATCAATAGGTCACGTCAATGTTATGTAAATCGTATGACTGTCATGCCTGTCACAATACCTAGCGATATACTCGTATTAAGTTATCGGAACTCAGTCATTCATTATGAGACCTATGACTTAAGACCTCTATCTCTGCTGACATCTCTCTAACCTAGAGAGATCAGCGATTATTTAATAGGAAGATATTAAAACAGATTGACCCTTCCTTTGGGTCGGAAAATGATCAAATGACTCCTCTAGCTGGGTGGAACGGAAGTCAGAAGCGGAAGGCTGGCAGTCTGTAACCTATGGATGTCCATAATGTGCTTTCTCACTGCCGCCGCTAGATCGCATCGCGTTCTGCCTTTAAGCTAGCCATACACCATACTGCCTATCGTCAGTTAGAATTGACCGTTTGTGGGCGTGGAATCTATCAAATCGGTATGATCAAGCCTATCACTGTTTGCACCAGTCTTCTCGAACTTTTCATGTTTTCTTTTGTTTCTTTAACACGAGTAAAATGCCCAAAACGGCTAAAACATCTGAACGTCGCTGCCGATTTGAAAGTTTGATCAAACCTTCCTCATGTCGGGGTGCTAAGACAGGAAACCTCCACGTGCGCCCGTGGACTGGAGTTCCCTCTCGGATACGTCCGGGGGGAAGACCAGTTTTTCGGGCCGGTGCGCCCTGGGATGCGGGCAAAAACTCTCCTTAGGCACTGTGTGCCTAAGGGGTTTCTTTGCCCGTATGCAAATAGCCTGTCGGGTGGACGCTCCAATGCGTGTCCCTCTGAACTGCAGAGGGCACAGCGGCGGAGCGGGCTTGCGGACGGTGAGTAATGGGTATGCTCGCCGTCCGACCAAGGACCAAGCCCGGGTCGGTGGCGCGTCGTCGAAAAAAAAAAAAAAAACCTTCGTCATGTCGACTGGACGATAGGCAGTATGGTGTATGTATATGGACAAACTGCCAATTTGATCCAATCGGCAGCGTCATATGCCGATTGGACGATAGGCAGTATGGTGTATGGCTAGCATTACAAAGATCGCATCGCCAGATCGTGATCGGGACGAATCGCGCTTTCTGACTTTTAATGAGGATCCATTTTTTCTGGAAACCGGCTCCAATATCGTGGAAAAAAGGCTAGATAATAATAATAATATGAGTCACTAGCAACATACACTTTCTGGCAGTCATTGGCAGCCGTATTTCACCCAGTGATGTGTTATTTATAGGCCTCTACTCCTTTTGAGTTCATCACGACTTAAAATCTACCTTTTTACCTCAATTTCCCGTTTCAGGGTTATCTTTACAGACAGTAACGCGACCCCGGTAAGCCAACCCCTTTGACCGCCACGCCGAATGATAATAAACCGCCAGTTACATCCATCCATCGGTTACGAGTTTTACGTTACTTTCGATCAATTGATATGGATGAAGTGGCTTATGTATTATATTATAACCTTCTAAATAAGTTAGGTAAAGTGTTGTACAATACAAATAATTGCAATTCACAATAAACTGCAGCCCTTGATCTTATTTTATTAAGTGTCAGTCGTATGAACGTAAACACTCCAAGTTGTAAATAAAGGCAAACTTAAAATAGAACCAATTAATCTTAGAATAAACATGTATTTTGTTTACTAGATCGCACGAGCGTTTAATAACAAAACAAACCGACATGCGTTTATGGGTTAGACAATCGACAAATTCTCTGTTTTTTAGGCGGTAAGGTAAATTATAAATTTTATCAAGTGGATCCTCCCGCTATAGCGGAAAAACGGCAGATTAGACTGACTAAAAACAACCTTTCATTTGGCCCTTGCGTTCCACCTACAGGTGCCGGTTCGCGCGCGAGACCACGACAGGAGACCGCGACAGTACTTAACATTAGGCAATGTATGAGCGGCAGTTCGCGAGCGAGACAGCGACAGGAGACAGATACGGTAGCAATCTTCGGTCGCGGTCTCCTGTCTCGGTCTCCTGTCGCGGTCTCGCCCGCGAACCGGCACCTTACCAACGCTGGAGTCCGCGCCACGACAGAAATCGAATTCGTGGTAATAATTTTTTTAATGCAATTTGATGTGATAAGTTAATGATATGACATAGAAACTAGCGCCTCGTCAAAAGCACTTCAGTTGTGGCGCCGACTGTAGTAGAATCGCTCAGCCGTCACTTCGAATTGATTTTTAGACCTTCAAGTCCAGTCGCTTCAAGGGAATCATCAATTTCCAAACCTTTAAAAAAATCCCCGAATTGACTATCTTTTAAAAGCTAAATACCTATAATAAAATAATAAAACACACACTATTATTATTATTACATTTATTTTAAAGAAAACTACCCCACACTAGGAATTTCTCATGTGTCTGTGTCGTGGGTGCGTTTACAAACATATAAACTCACATACACAAACACCCAGACCCGGAGCAACTATTTTTAAATCATACAAATATTTGCTCCGTGCGGGAATCGAATCCGCGACACGCAGCGCAGCAGTCCAATCGTTCAGCCACTCCGCTAATCGTGCCGTCAGTGACCTAATTCCATAAAAATATCGACAAAAAATAATCTCTCCTAAATATTTTATTCACAAAATCCCGAAACAATTTTTTCCACCCACGCTTGAGCATCGTACTACATAATCCGCAGTACACTGACCTCATTTCACCCCTAACACCCCACAAATAGTCCCCGTGTACGCAAAAACGTGCTTCAAACATTAAACCAGACTATAAATAAGTCTTGTGTGTCCAAGACTATAAATAGTCGGCGCCCAAATTAACTTCTATGGGGGCACGAGTGGTTGAACGGGGTAAGTAACCCCATAGGTGGGGGTATTAGGGGAAATATCTGTTCTTAACTCTTTTGTGACGTCAATTAGTCCTAATTTATGGTATATAATAAAATCATGTCGTCGAATCCCTGTACGGTAGGGTGACATAGTTGATCAAGTTTGAGACATGTAACAAAAAGGAAGGCTATTTATTGCCATAATTGGAGCAGTGGTAGCCCAGGATAGCTACTAGTGGCTCAGTGATAACGGCCTGGAATAACGACTTATTGGTCGTGAGTTCCAACGTAGCCTGGGCATAACTTTGCATAATTTATTTCATCACCACTGCTCTCAAGACGATGAGAGAAAATATTGTGATGAATCCGACATTATGTATCTTAGAACCAAAAATTCGAAGGCAAGATGTGACATCTATCAAAGATTGGATTTGTAATTTATTGATGTCAACGTGGCTATTGGCATTGTTGCATTTATTCCTATTTTATTATGAAAATTATTACTTGAATTTAAAAAAGTTAATGACTTTACATTGATAAATTCTTTTTCAATTTCATTATATTAGTATTGTAATGGGCCAGAGATCTCTCTACTGTCATACACATAATTGAGGGATTGATTTAATTCATTCAAACTCTGGCGACTAATAATTTATGTCTTTTCATAGTAAAAATCTAGCAACTGTTTGACCTCGTAGAGAAGAAATATGTTTCACGTGCTACGCGCTGCTACGAGGCGTAGCGTTCTACGCCGCAGCACCGTAGTGCTACGAAATTATTTTAAAAAGAAAACCGAATGTATTAAAAATACCGACCGAATTGAGAATCTCCTCCTTTTTTTGAAGTCAGTTAAAAACGTTTTTTAAATTTGGTTGAGAACTCAATATCGTTGTAGTAAGGATAATTTTCACTTCAAGTTGGTCAGCGACGCAAAACAGTCGAATTATATCTCATCGCGTCGTCATGAGTAAAGCCGGGACACCACCAAAGGGGAGACGAGAAGAGATGTGTTTGAATAACCAATCAGAAATCCACATCTCCTCTTCGTTTAGCTTCGGTGGAAACCTGATTGGTTATTCAAACACATCTCCGCTCGTCTCCGCTTTGGTGAAGTCCCGGCCTAAGCGCGCTCAGCCAAGCAAGGCAACTGGGCTTCTCCCAGTTGTAATGTCCCTTTGTGCCTATTGGCCTTGCTTTGATCTGTCTCCTGCTTGCATAGAGGGAAGTGGAAACATATTTTTCCTACTCCTCCACTATTCTTTTTTGATTAATTTCGTGCAGGATCCAAGACAGGTAAATTCATTCTCCGGGACACGTCGAGCTTCATTGTCTCGGCGCTTTTCTGGTGGTTGCCACTGTTGATTCTGGCTCTCAGGAGTTGTAGTGGTTTGGGAATAGTGTGGTGGGTTTGTCCCAAAAAAAAAATCTCAGCCAAGCCCCTTAATTATCACAAGCCTGCTTCATATAACTTAGTCACAGTCAATTCAAATAGCGCCACCCTGCAATATTTATATGAGTGATAACGCTATAATTAAACTTCTTATCAGTATCATGTACTTCCTGCGTGATTTGGAGAAAACTAGAATTCACTGATCACAGTAATTAGCTTTATAGAAGTGTTTACCAGTTGATTATTACGATTTTCTTATTTCCATACCTCGTAAGAAAATATGGTAGCGTCCTTTGTTCACCTGGGTGATTTCAGTGATATTTTTCCGAGGTGAACAAAGAACACCAAAGTTGTCCACTTTGTTCACCTGGGTGATATCACTTGGGTGAACAAAGTGGAATAAACCGAAAATATAGAACCCTTATACGATAAGTTTGTTGTCCATCTGTTCGTCTTACTGTGTGTCTCTTGAGCTGAAATTATTATAAAAATCTCAAGTGTGCATAGTTATAAGTTTAGGTTAAAACGCCTTGGGTAGCGCTACTGTTTATACAGAATACCGTGACCACATGGAACGCAAACGGCAACCAAAAGAGCAGGTTGCACTTTTTGTCAGTAAGATTCTGATAGATCCACGCAGGGCTCCAGGACTCATTTGAGGATTTTATCGCACAACAAAAAGGTGAAAACATCTTTTATCATTTTACGTGCAAACATAGATCTCAAGTATCTTAAGCCACAGAGCTTAAGTGCCACGTAAACTGATAAAAAGAAGCATTATAAATCATTATGTTGCCATGCCAAAAGCAAAAACATAACATCCTCTGAATCATAATCCAAAAAAAGTTCTACAAGATATCACACCTAAATAATCAACAAAACAAAAGACCAACATAATAATCCATGTATTGAACGATGTTATTATCTAACAAATAATCAATGTATTGATTTGTTATCAGCACTTATCAGTTATCTTATCAGCCCCCACGTGACGTCGTCAGACGGATATAATATACTAAATATGAAAGATATTTACTTAGATTAAATGTATCATGCGGTCGCAGCGTGATGGAAAACTATTGGGACTTATTTTTGTAACGTGACTTTTACCCCCGCATTGATAGCTTGAAGTGGCACTAATAGTGATAAAAAGTACCAGCGTGTAGTGTACATGTCATGTTTGTGGTTTTAATTTTAGTCTAGAATGTTCCTACTCATGGGGCAGAGTCTCCGAGAGGGAATCGGCCGTCACTACCACGCGGGTCCTGGGCGGATTGGTGTCTTTCAGATGTCTTCAAATGTTCAGTAGCACGCCACGATGTTTTCTTTCACTTTTTTAATGGAAGTGGTAATGAAATAATCTATAAAGTACCAGTCTGGTGTGATGTTTCTTTAAAGACACCATACCTTATATGTGAAGATCTGGTAACGTAACCCAATGTCAGACAAGAGCACTCCTTGCTTTGCTCTGAGCGTAAGGTCTCTGCCACGAAACTGTTATTATATTTTTAATTAGAAATATTTTCATGTCCATTAATTAACTCATAATTTTCCGACTGCTTCTACTGCATTTCTCCTAATATTTGGTTCTAGAACACACCTAGTTTCCTCACGATGTTTTCCTTCACCGTTTCAAAAGAAGTGGTGATGAAATTAAACTAAGTAAAGCACTGGGCCACCACTGCTGTAAAGACCTGAGCAAATGATCTGAAAAAAAGAAAGACAAGTAGCAGTAAGAAGAGTAGCATACAATACATACGTATTGTATGCTATTCTTTCCATCTCTTCAGGAATACAGAGATACTTTTACGTACTGCACTTACCCAATTACTGGGCTGTAGAGGTCAGATAGGAAGTCGCTCCATGTAAAATACTGATATTTAGCTGCATCCGGGTCTACTGGAAGACGACCCCAATATACTTGGGAAAAGACTAAGCAGTTGATGACGACAGGCATAATATTATTATTCATAATGTCTCAGTATACATGATTATCTCTGCCTGGCACAACATAGTGTCTTCCCGTCTACGTGATCTCCATCATGGCGGACCAGTGGTCAGGCCACCACCCCCTGGACACCAATGATAACACCAGGATACAGCCAGCTATCAAGCTACGTGCCCCATATCGATGTCAGCGTGACAAACGCGTGTCAATCGCTTGATTTCCACGGTCGCGACCGATTAGCAACTATTGTTATGAATATTCTCCTTATCGAGGGAAACGCCCTGCCGATGTTTATGAAGATAATGCTAAGTTATGTGGGAACGGTCAGATTGTGGAATAAAGTATACTTTACATGATGTAGGTAGGTATATTCGCCTCAAAGAGCAGTCAGCAATCTGACGGGCACCCCTTAGAGGGCCAAAGCCTGCCGGGGTCGCGGAACTG
The DNA here is from genome assembly GCA_950005045.1 of Agrotis exclamationis. Taxonomy (NCBI): domain Eukaryota; kingdom Metazoa; phylum Arthropoda; class Insecta; order Lepidoptera; family Noctuidae; genus Agrotis; species Agrotis exclamationis. The sequence goes on from OX465421.1 coordinate 3,467,534, forward strand.
TCTCATCAAGTAACCGTGATCCGGGAATGCAAAGGGTTATTGAAGTATCATCGTGGGTTGTAGTCAGTACAAGTCTGACAGTCCCTCACGTCCACACTGGGTGGGAGGACTCGACAACATTATTTAAATACCTAATAACTAATACTAGTTTTTTTTTTCAATGACTGAATATATTGCATCATTCATAAATATTTTCCTGCTGAATTCAAACGCCGTTTATTTAAATATTATTTCACAACTTTTCATTATTTTATTACACGTTGTAAGGTTTTTCCCATTATGACATTTTATCATTACGGGATATCCAAATCGTATCGTATTCATGAAGTTATGACGGTTTCTCCGATTTGACAGGCAACAAAGAATTTGTAATTTTTAATAAAATAATTAATTTCCATTTTTTTGTTTGTTTGGAAAATCACCAAATGTGTCCTCCCACCCCGGGTGGGGTGGAAGGCACAACACAGCCGCCACATTATCCTTTCATTGTTGCTTTACCACCAATCCTCATTTTCCATTTCCAAACGTCTTTTATAATGCGCTACAAAGGATTGAAACTGTCTGCTTGCGTCTGTATTTCCGAACGCATACAACCCTCTTCAAAGTTAGGGTGAACAGGCTTCTTCTGGGTAAGCTCGCTCCAACATCAACCTCTCGTCACTTAGCCTGCCAATGTGTAATGTAAATAATAATAATAATGCATTATGTCCTTGGACACCACGCTCAGCAAGCGTGCTAACAATTCAGTATCTCTCTAGGATTATAATTATATATCAAATGACTGGCAATTTAAGTATATCTTGTATATCAATAACACTATAAAATGACTTTACGAAATAATGTGAAGGTACTTAAAATAGAAAACAGTTATAATACCTATTTAGAATCTACAGGCTGTCTTTGTAATTTACTTTTATTTTATTTGTTTTTTTTTGCCGATAAAAAAACTGTTTTTAGGGTTCCGTACGTCCGAATACAAAAACGGAACCCTTATAGGATCACTCGTGTCTGTCGCTTACAGTCAATTATCTCCGAATCTACTAGACCGATTGGGTTGAAATTTGGTACACATATCAATTTAGGTGACCCAAGCGCAGAGGTGTGACGTGAATAGATGAAATCTGTATGTGGGAGGTAATTTTTGGGGGGGGAAGGGGAAAATGAAAAAAAAAGTTTTGAAAACTGCATCTTGTGACATATCAAATGAAATGTCTTGTTGAGACAATCTAAAATGTATTTTTTTTGTAATTTTAAAATAAATAGTTTCCAAGTTATTCAAGAAAATAGACGAAATTTGACCATTCCCCCTACCCTCTTATCTCCGAAACTACTGAACCTAAAATTTTGAAAAAATACAGTAATTAGTTTTCTACTTATAGATTATAGGAAAACCTATAAGAAGTCCATTTCTGTATATGGGAGGTAATTTTTGGGGGGGAAGGAGAAAATTAAAAAAAAATATTTGAAATCTGCGTCGTGTGACATACCAAATGAAAGGTCTTGTTGAGACAATCTTAAATATATTTTTATTGTAATTTTAAAATAAATAGTTTCCAAGTTATTCAAGAAAATAGACGAAATTTGACCATCCCCCCCCCTTATCTCCGAAACTACTGAACCTAATTTTTTTTTTAAATACAGAAATTAGTTTTCTACTTATAGATTATAGGAAAACTTATAAGAAGTCCATGATATTAAAATAACATGGTAAATCACTCAATATTGTGCGTACCAATTTGGGTCAGATTAAAAAAAAACGTGATAGGTAACATCGTACGGAACCCTCTTCACGCGAGTCCAACTCGCACTTGGCCGGTTTTTTTAAGCTATTGCATAGCTTTTAACGCGGGGTCTGAGCGCGGCGCGGCGCGGCGACCGAATCAAAGAATTTCCAAAAACCTAAGGAGAAAACCTGACACCACGCATCGTCTAACATCGTTTCAGTTCGGGAGACTTCGGCAATCATAAAAATATCCTCAGAATAATGAATTATTCTGAGAAAATATCCGTCATAAAAACAATTTACTTTTTCTTACATTCTAAACGGCCAGCTACAAAAGGAGTTTTCACAATGTAACCTATGCTTATAAAATTCTCCTACAACAAAGAAGTTCTTTATTACAGTGTGCACCACAAACATTTTAAATAAATTATATTCTCGTTAAATATACGCGGTAGGCGATTTTATTCTTTTAAAATAAAAAAGTTATGCAATAGCTTCACCGCGGCAGTCTCTGAGTGCCACATGTATTTTTTTTACTATACAGATAACAAGCCAGGCCTACTTGATGGTCACCGTAGCCTATGGACACCTGCAACTCTAGAGGTACCTATCGCGAGTTGGCAACGTGTGACGTCGCTTTTGTGAGTGTGAAGAAAATGGAAGAGTCATTGTGCTGACAGTTAAATGAGGAGAGGTGAGGACAGGAAGATGATGTTTTTTATAGTTTTCTTAGTATGATCGAAAACAAAGGTAAAAGCAAAGAAGTTTCCAATTCCTAACTGATATCGCATCCTTGAACATGAAACTTCTTTGAGCTTCACTCTGCCAAGGACAGAAACGAGATGGCGAGGCATCGTCAAGTTGAAAGTGACTTCACGTTGGGGGAATCACGACCGTCTGCAATTAGGAATACGGCACGAGGAGGAGGAATGGTATCTCAAGTCATATAACCAAAAACAAAAATTGCTAATTGTGTTGCTAATTGCAAAACTCAAGAATAGCGAAACCAATAGGGGGTTTCACTGCGAGTTTTAGTCGTCAGTGGCGCTACAAGCGCATAACGTAAACAACGTCAAGTGTAGCTTCGAGTGTGTAGTGCATGTCACGGTGCATCCACACCGCCGGTAACATTTGTGGAGCAACAAAAGGCAACACGGTAACATTCGGCAACATTCGGTAACTTTTGTGGCTCCTTGTTACTATTTGTTGATTGTTACTCATCCACACCGCAGTAACATCCGACAGCAAATGTTGCCGTGTTACTATATGTCGAGTAACGTTGCTCGACAATCAGTAACATTGTTAGATAATGGGGGTAACATTGTTAACGAATGTTGAGCAACGTTACTCGACTTACAGTAACACGTCAACACTTAGTAACATTAAATAACATTTTGTTGGCTGATGTTACCGAGTAACATTTGGAAACGTTGAGCTACAAATGTTACCGGCGGTGTGGGTGCACCGTCAATTTAATCATACAGTAAATGACATTATGCGCTGGTAGCGCCATCTGAGCCGAGCTTTGCGTGAAACCTCCCATTCAGCTAATTCATGCTCGTGATCGGTCTTTGTAAACCAACCCTGTATATCTAGATAGCAGGCGAGGCTCTCAAAATTTCGTCTAAATAATAATACCAACCAGTCACGTGTCCCGGTACCAGCTCTCCTTATCAGATAAGCGAGATACCGCCGCTCCCACACTTGCGCAGGAGTCGTTAATCCCTCGATATCGGAGCACGCATGCGATTGTATTTTGAGGCTGATCAGCTGTAGGTATTTTACCTAGGAAATGTAGGTTTTATAGTCATTAACATTGGGGTGTTGGCTTTTGTACAAATTTGGAAATAATTAATGGAGGAAAAACAAGTAATTAGATACAGTAAGCCAAACAGGTATGCAGGCAGCAATTTTCAAACGGTTTTCCAATTTTGTGCTATACGGTGCATCCACACCGCCGGTAACATTTGTGGAGCAACAAAAGGCAACACGGTAACATTCGGTAACATTCGGTAACTTTTGTGGCTCCTTGTTACTATTTGTTGATTGTTACTCATCCACACCGCAGTAACATCCGACAACAAATGTTGCCGTATGTCGAGTAACGTTGCTCGACAATCGGCAACATTGTTAGATAATGGGGGTAACATTGTTACCGAATGTTGAGCAACGTTACTCGACCACGTCAACACTTAGTAACATGTTGGCGGATGTTGCCGAATGTTGAGCAACGTTACTCGACTTACAGTAACACATCAACACTTAGTAACATTTTGTTGGCGAATGTTACCGAGCAACATTTGGAAACGTTGAGCTACAAAATATGTTACCGGCGGTGTGGATGCACCGATAAGTTTAAATGTATCTGCATACCACACTCTTTGGCTGTATGTAGCATACAGCTAATAAGTGCATACATAGAATATAATAGCATGCATCACTACATAGTATAATTCAATATCACTTTCCGCTGTCTGTCTGTCCCTATGTTTGCTTAGATCTTTAAAACTAGACAACGGATTTTGATAGATAAAGTGATTCAAGAAGAAGGTTTGTATGTATATAACATGCATAATACAGTAGAGATTGCACACGTGTGGAGCCGGGACGGGTCGCTAGTATACAGGGTGATTTGTTATTCGATGCGGTCCTTGAAATGGATGATACTAGACCTTATTTGCAACAATTTTAACCCCGACAATATGGGGTCTAAACTGACTGGTTTTAGAGATATCGAACTTTAAAGATTTTTCGAAAAATTTCCACCTCTCCTTCATTAAGTGCTTATTGTTAGAAATTAACGATAGTCACCACTTAGAATTTATGCTTTTCTGATAGAATATGAACGACTGAATCTAGTGAATACAAGTTTGTTATAAAAATAATCATATCTTGGGAAATTAAGTGTCATAAAGTTTCTGTTTTGAAGATTTCTGAAAACTTTCCTTGTCTTTCAAAGCATATTTTTCAAAATAAATGTACGACACTTGGTGTACAAATTAGAGAAAAAACTTCCTTGTCTCATCACCTTTCTAAAATGGTGCCACAGTATCCACTTTTAGTTAGTGTCTTACCAGAAAATTAGGGTTGTTACTGACAAAGTAGTAAATCGAAGAAAATCGGTTATAATGTTTTTTCGACCCAACATTTTTTTTCTGTGGTTTTTGTCCAAACTGCTATCTGATATTAGCTTTTTGAGTCAATGCGCTTATTTTGGTCGATCGCATCAAGCAAAATTGGTCTTTATCTGGAGTATTTTTACCTATGGACCAGATAGTCAAACCATCAATTTTCTTTCATTTAAAACAGCTACTTGAAACAAATGTACTCGTACAATGATGGAATGTTTATAAGCTCTGGTTTCGCAAAAAAAAAACTAAACTGGCGTGCATAAAAGTTGGGTCACCCCACTTGTAGGACAGGTAAAAATACTCCAGATAAAGACCGATTTTGCTTGATGTGATCGACCAAAATTAAGCGCATTGACTCAAAAAGCTAATATCAGGCAGCAGTTTGGACAAAAACCACAGAAAAAAAATGTTGGGTCGAAAAAACATTATAACCGATTTTCTTTGATTTACTACTTTGTCAGTAACAACCCTAATTTTCTGGTAAGACACAAACTAAAAGTGGATACTGTGGCACCATTTTAGAAAGGTGATGAGACAAGGAAGTTTTTTCTGTAATTTGTACACCAAATGTTTTACATTTATTTTGAAAAATATGCTTTGAAAGACAAGGAAAGTTTTCAGAAATCTACAAAACAGAAACTTTATGACACTTAATTTCCCAAGATATGGTTATTTTTATAACAAACTTGTATTCACTAGATTCAGTCGTTCATATTCTATCAGAAAAGCATAAATTCTAAGTGGCGACTATCGTTAATTTCTAACAATAAGCACTTAATGAGGGAGAGGTGAAAATTTTTCGAAAAATCTTTAAAGTTCGATATCTCTAAAACCAGTCAGTTTAGACCCCATATTGTCGGGGTTAAAATTGTTGCAAATAAGGTCTAGTATCATCCATTTCAAGGACCGCATCGAATAACAAATCACCCTGTATATAAAAGAAAACTGTTTGGAAATTGCTGCCTGAATACCTAACAGTTTTGCTAACTGTACATAAATCTAATAATTATTATATTTAAACGAGTTAATCATCCGTTCAAATGACAAAAAAAAAAACATTCTAACCCATTGACCCAGTAACTGGGTGGCGGAGGTTAATCTAAAAAGAATAGCGGATGAGCACGGAATGAAAACGCTCATTTTCCCTGATGTTATCATCCTGTATTTTAGTGAATATTTGAACACATCCTCTATTACTCGGTAAGATAGCAAATCAGTACGTATTATCATGTTCAAATGTCTTTGAAACAAAAACTACTTTTGACTAGAACCTTCTTTATCTCAAAAACATGCGTGTTTCGTTCAATATCAAGTGATATCAGTGATTAATGTATTACATTGTTACGTCAAACTTTATTGTATGAAACCACACGATTGTATGTACTCGTACTTCTGATTGATAAAAAGTTGAAGTGTGAATTCGTGGGAAAATATTTTAATAAAGATACATTTACATGTTCATGCGGGCGGCGAGTAAAGGGCAACTCGCTGCCCGACCATGGACCATGCCCGGGACGACGGCGCGTTGTGTTCCACGCGCGCCTCAAAGAGCGTCAGCATAATGACGGGGCCCCCTCTCTAGAGGGCCAAAGCCTGCCGGGGTCACGGGACTTATCTCATTACCGTGACCCCGGTCACGGTTACATAAAGGGCTATTAAAGGTCAGCGTGGATTTTAGTCAGTACAAGTCTGACAGTCCCCGCCCTGCCCGGGGTGGGAGGATTCATTTGATGATTTTATACGTACCAAGGCAACAAAAAAAAAAGATACATTTACATGAGATAGTAATTCCCCTTTAAAAGTTTAAAATAATCACTGATTGGGCAATTTGAGGTACCTATTCCACATTGGGCAACCGCTGAAATGACACCTGAGCTAATGGCACCTTAACTATTCCACATTACGGCTCCAATCAAAATTTTTCGCAGATGTCAGGTGCCCAATGTAGAATACTTCCATAGCCGTGATATCTGACTGTAAATTGTTGAATACAATAACATTAACATTAATTATTTAATAATAGTTTATTGTTATTGTATTTTGTGGTTTATTGTCAATGAACATCCAATAAACAGATTTATTTACTCGATTTCAACAAAACCATAATGTAGCCATAATATCCGTGGCGCAGAACGAAGGGCTTCGCCTACGTGACAAGAGCGTCGTGCGCCAACTCACAGCACGCGCGCATAACTTCGCATTTTGATAAAAAAATTACAGACTGCGTGCCGTACAAAAACAAAACCGAACAGAGGAAAATTTGGAAGTTTTTTTATCATCCCTGCTTAGTCATTTAATTTTTTTTAAATATTTTATTTTAAAGAAATATGGTTTTTAAGTGGTTTTCAGTAAACAGGAGAACATTTTAGTGAGGGGCAAAGTTTTATTTTATAAAAAAATGTTTCTTGTTGTAAAATAACTTCCCTAAAAAATAAAGTGTAAGAATTTATCGTGTTTTTTTTTGAAAATCTACGAGTTTCATTCTTGGCAAGGTAAATTAGTTGACCAAAAATCCAATAATGCGGTTAGTATGTATATTTACACTCCTTTTAGTATATTTCGTTATTTCTAATAGTTAGCGATTCCCACGCCCAGTAGGAAAATTCATTCTGTACCTATACCAACTCATCCCGGAACTTGAATTTGCTACCTGTATGTGTATGTATGTACATTAAAATTCCATAAAATGACGTCATAAAAAAGCAACTTCAAATTATCAAATTATTAAGGAAGGAAAATTAAAAATCTACCTGTCATGATAAAAACGTGAATCATTGAATAAAAAAATCACACGGTAGAAGCGGTAATGAATCACTTTCATACTATCTCATATTTTAAAGGTTTGTTATTAAAAAAGTGGATATGATTCAATTTCCGTTATTGGATGGGAAATAATAGTACACAAAATGACTGAAAAAAAATAATAATAAGTCCATTTATGTTTAACTATCAGAAAAAAATTGACCCGAACTTTTTCGTTTGCTATATACATAAGCCGTAATTAACTTAGATACGACGCTTTTAAAATCCGCAATACGTCACTCCTAGGTATATTTCTCACTAGTTCTGACGTCACGAGCCCGCCATTTCCGAGTTTTGATGAGTTTTAGAGTTTGAGAGCAGTGGTGGCCCAGTGGTATCGGTCACGACTTACGAGTTGTAGGTCGTGGGTTCGAACCCCGCCAGGCGCATTACTTTGTGTAATTTATTTCATCACCACTGCTCTCAAAACGGTGAAGGAAAACATCGTGAGGAAACCGGCATGTCCTATACAAAAATTCGAAGACATGTGACATCTACCAACCCGCACTGGGCCCGCGTGGTGGATTATGGCCCACTCCCTCTCATAGAGAGGAGGCCTGTGTCCCAACAGTGGGAAAATTATAGGCATTAGCCTAGAAAAAAATACGTGACTTTTATACGAGTATTTCAAAATTATCATGTTGTTATCATGCCAATTGTCCATTTGTACATTTGTTTTTTTTTTTTTATATAAGAAATTAAAACTGAATAATAAGAAAAACTGTTACCATAGAACCACCTCAGTCACTTAGACGTGGTAGGTAATTAGATGACGTAATGTTTTCCTCATGCACACAATGCTTGCAAAGCATCACTTGAAACAATTTCATTGCCATAGAAACAGGACACAGAACTAAGTTGACGTCCCTATGAAGTTTTGACGTCACATTAATACTTAAGGTGAAACCGCATTAGGCGGAACTGCACTGTAACGGAACTGCGCGACACAACGCTTTTCTTTGCCACGCAGTTCGGTTGTAGTGTAGTTCTGATGTCTCGTATAATTTCATATAAAGAATATTTTGACGCATCGTATGTCGCGTAGTTCCGCTGCAGTGCGGTTTCACCTTTACTTTGACAAACCGCAAGAACCACAAAAAGGTGAATCATTCTTTAAAGTAGGTAAAACACCAGTATGACATTGAAAAACGAGGCTAGGTAGACACCTGTAAGTCTGACAACCAATCAGTCCTGATACCGCTTGGTATCATATTCAGTTCAACAAAATACAGTACAATACCAACATTCTACATGAAACAACTTCATATCTGATGTTCCAAAACCAGTTGCTGCTGGGAACACGATACCCCCCCCCCCCCTGGGAAAACTGGGAAAACTGATATTTCATTAACCTTTAGGACTTTAAACTACCAGCGATGACGCTCTCAGATCTTCGATCCACAGCTGCTTATTAGTCGTAGATCTGTGAAAGTCATGGATCAGCAGTTTAACGTGTATTCCAAAGCTCAGTAAATGTATCGGACAACATAGGCGTGAGCTTGGGGACGGCGAGCAATTTGTAGCTCATCGTCTGATAAAGGCCAGGCCTGAGTCAAAGACTTCTGTTCCACATACGCCTCAACGAGCTGTCAGCATACATTACGAGGGTCGATAAGATCAAAAATCTGCCGGAAATTGAAGGAACAACATTTTAGTCAGAACGACCCCTTCCCCTCTATACAGGGCAGAAGAAGCCATTTGATGATTTCAACCCCAAAAAAATGAAATCTTTGGTCACCCATCGACGCACTAACATCGGTAAACGTTACTTAACTTCGAGGATATATTCATGCTGTTATTACCTATTCACAAAGACGTGTTATGATAGATTACAAACAAACAACAACAACAACGAAGAACCGGCCATGTGTGAGACGGACTCGCCCACGAAGGTTCCGTCCCATTATCCACAAAACGTCATGCATGTGTGTTGTATGGGAGACCCCTTTAATAAAATTATTTTATTATATTTTTTAGTATTTTTTGTTTTAGCGACAACAAAAATGCAGCATCTGTGAAATTTTTAACTGTCTAACTATTGCGGTTCTAGAAATAGAACCTGGTGACAGACGGACAGCAGAGTATTAGTAATAGGGTTTCGTTTTACCTTTTGGATACGGAATCCTGAAAATGACTCTCAATTTTTGTCCTAAACGAATCTTATCGAGTGACGTGGGCCAGTGGGCCTTGTCATGTTCGTCGGTATGACGCGCCCATCGTCACCGCATGACGAATGACATGACGAGCGCATGACGAAGAAGGGATATAATTACACATACATCTTTGTCATCATTGGTCATTGACTGACACAGTTCCAAAATAAATCGTGCGAAGATTTTTTCTACAGCTTTAAATAAAAACGTTTATTTGTTTAAAAGTTTTTGTTTGTTTGTTTTTACCACGACTTACCGTGTCTCATATCATAATGGTCTCATGCCACCGCCCGACCGCGTTTTAACTTTTTTCGACTCATGAAAATTGCGATAGTTCAAATATGTATAGGTACCTACTTATACAACGTGTAATGTTAAATGCGCAAAACCTCTCGTGGGGTAACTCAGCCCATGTTACTGAACAAAGTTTGTTCTAAGAAAATGAAAAAATAAATAAAAAAATATGATTTTTTATACTGATGGGCCCGATCAATTTCTCATTTTGTATGAAAAACCAATTTTTTTTTTTGCGAATTTCCAAAAGTTTTATAAGAAAAATTGTTCAGTAACATGAGCTGAGTTACCCCACGAGAGATTTTGCGCATTTAACATTACACGTTGTATATGTTTTCTTTTAAAAAAAAAAACGTTGCCCCACCATTGGAAACCCTCCTGCATCGTGGGTACATTTACACATAAAGAAACTCACGCACACAAACACCCAGACCCGGAACAACTCTTAATAGATCATAAAAAATTCTGTACCCTTAGTGAAAGGTGAAAAGTGATACAACTCGACTGCCTTCTTTAAGCAAAAAAGGCCCATCTACGCAAAAAAAAAGGAAAGAAATATAAGTCTTACCAGAACTACTTAAGGCTTATTTTTCTTTACATTTTTTTGCCCAGATGTTCCTTTAAGAAGGCATTCGAGTTGTATCACTTTTCACTAAGGGTACAGAATTGTTCCGTGCGGGGAACGAGACCGCGACACCCTACGCAGCAGTCCATCACTCAGAAACTGCGCCAGCGCCTGCCGTCAAAAAACAAACAAAGTTGAATCATGGAAGACGTTTAACTCGTAAAACGTAAATATTTTGCCGCCATTTTGCAGTAAGTCTACGCTAAAGTTGTCTGTCAATACTGTCATTCGAAAACCGTTAGTTAGATTATCAAAAAACTATTTGGCCCGTATTTTTTCATGTATGTTACGTAAAACAAAATATTCGAAAATATGACTCTTTTAAAATTGCCAATACGATAATGACGTCGTCGACGAAGCAAGTACAGTTTTCACTTGCATTTGACTTCACGAGCTCTTCTTTGTAAAACATGCATTAATTCAACAAAAAAAAATACGTTTAAATTATTTGTCAAAACTCTTACCGTCAGACTAATTTAATTACTTCACAGTACATCGTATTGCAACATTTATTACAATTAATTATCTGTTACTAATACTACAATACTAAAATTAAATACAAACAATTAATAAAAACTTACAATATCATGTACAAAAAAATAAAAGAAAAAAACCAATGGACTAATTAAAGCAATTTATTTATTGATGATCAACCTATGCCTTTTTTCTTTATTCATCTTTCGAATCTATTCATTCAAGTTATCCAAAAGTTGCGAACCCCTAAATGTGTGTTTACTTTAAAGATCGTGGCGGGAACTTATATGCTTGAGAAAGAAAGGGACAGATAATTCTACGCCTCACTGCGTGCCAAAAACATTCACAGAACGTAAACCGTTCTCGGACCACACCCTTCAAACAGGAACTGAAATACGTGGGCATAATATTACAAAAACTTTTCCAAAAGACTCCCACGGAACAGAATCAGAAATCTAAATATAATATTTTATAAATAGAGCCATTGTTACAAAAGTGGCAGCAGAAAATGAATGTTATCCTACACAAAACTCGGAATAATTTTGATATTTCCCTTGCGGGCACCAAAAAGTTAAATCAGCCATCTTTTCTGACATTATCACTGAAATGGTAGCCTTCTATAAATCTCTGCCCACACCTTTTGAACACATCATCTTGCCTTTTATCCCTAGAGGCTTAAGCAGAGATCAGCCTGATTGTTTCAATTCCATCGCACTATTCCCAAACTACTGCAACTCCTGAAAGCCTTGCCTTGTCCAACAATATTAGAGTCGGCCTGCAGTCTAACCGGACACAGAGGTGCCTTGTAGTACACCCACATTTTGCCAGCTTTACGTCTTACGTAATAAAGGGCGAGCCTATTGCCAACCGGCCACGGAATCTGAATTCCGGGACTGCTTCTGAAGAACTGAATTAAACGCATAGTTTACTATCGATATAGTTTGATGCTTTTGGTCCCCACCAAAAGCATCAAACTAGCAAACTACCATCTACTTGCAAAGCCTATTGGGTACTATCAATAAAAAATATGTTAAAGAACATTGGTTTTTTCTAGATATCCTTCAAAATCTTATCCATTATATGTTATACTAAGCTTTTCAACTAAGAATAGGATGACTTTGCCACCATTTTGTGACGAGAAATGCATTTAACATTAAACTATTACTTACCGTTAAAATGGTGTTAATGTCATTTGCATTATTATGATTCTTTTTTTATTTTAGAGCATGTAATATAATAAAATCGCGTTTGAAGACACAATAGGCGCCAAGGTACACCTATTCATTATTGAAACGCATAGTACACAGCTCTTCATCTTCCCCATAACCTATAAAATTCGCCAAAACAAAGTAAATTCTACAAAAGCGCCACAAAACAAATGCCCGTCGCCCGGCGTTCGCTTGTTCATGAACGAAGCCCGTTGGTTCAAGTGCAGGGGTGTAAGATCGATGCAGCAAGTTCAAGGCTGCACCCCTGGCATAGCGAACAACCCCTCTCACCCCTACACCCCGCAGGCAGCCAGTGACGTCAACACCATTCATGCTTATAGCGGATCGATAGAACCAACGAGAGGTGTGGTGGGGCTCAAGTTATAAGCTTATTTTGTATTTATAGAATAGAAAAACATTAAATTGATATTGGAGACACACAACAACAATAAAAAATTAGTTTAACAAAACAATAAGAACTTTGCTGAGCATGTTCTCACCAAAACGGTTGTACCAACTCTGCATTTGCTGGGCGAAAGACACCCACGGCACTTGGCACCCCGCAGTGACCCACGGACAAGGATAGGCAAATAAAATAAATTAAATTACTAATATATAATAGTATTTCTAACCCTGATATGATGATGATGATGATGAAGCCCGGGTCGGCGACGCGTAGTAGTCCACCAGCGCCTTTAAAAGCTGTTAGCAAACTGAAGGGCCAGTCATAGGGCCAAACGCCTGTTGGGATCACGGGACCGTCTTAAAAGTCGTCTCTTCCTTTGAAATACAAAGGAACGGGCTAAACTTTTGGTTGGTAAAAGTTTCATCGCTTTCGGTCCACCCAAGCGACGGAATCATTTAAAGGTTTTTTTGTTCTTAAATTGGTAGAAAGACAAAGTCTTGTATAGATAGATGCATAAGACGTTAGAGAGTTATAACCAGCTATCTAAACACACTGGCTGACTGCGTAGGATTGATTACAAACTGTTAGGCTGGAAACGCACAGGCCGGTGGCTTGCTTAGCGCCTAGAGCCTAGCGAGTCACCTTAGTATAACGAACGTTCGAAATTGTTCGTGAACGGCCGCATTGCGCGCTTGGCACCTAGCTAGTCGTCAAGTGCCGTTCACGAACATTTTCGATTGTTCGTGACTCGCTAGGCTCTAGGCGCTAAGTAAGCCACCGGCCTGTGCGTTTCTGGCCTTACTGTTTATGGGAAAAACAAGTGGTGATAATTTGTAACTTTTTAGTATTTATGGTAAAAAAATAAGTAGTGGTAAGTTGTAACTTTGCATAAATCGCTCAACGCTTATCGCTTGAGGACACTAAGTTCCTCGCAATAATAATAACGCTGAATTTCAGACAGGGAATGAATAAAGGTACAACTTGGTCAATTAAAATTATTGGAATCTTTTTTTTTTATGTTGCTATAAAGATTTTAGCTTGATTGTATATTTCAGTATTTCATTCAGTTGGTTTGTTTCACTTGACTACGGTAATAAGTACCTACTTAGGTACAATAAAACTTTCTAAGCGATATTCTTCACTTCACCTTATTGTTTTTAGGTTGAAAAATCGTCAAAATTAAATGAGGGTGGGACGGTCCCGCGACCCTGGCCACGCCTCAGTTTATATTAGCCTGCCTGCCAGTATCGCGGGACTGTCTCACCAGGTAACCGTCACCCCGGAACGTAAAGGGCTATTGAATGAACACCGTGGATTTCAGTCAGTGCGAGTCTAACACTGCCTCCCGTCATCTCTCTCTTATTTGGTGATTTTATAAATAAAAAAGTAGTTTACAATTTACATTAGCCTGAGGATTCAGGGTATAATATTTATAATATAATATTTATTACAACGCACGTGACCTTATGGAGAACTTACCTTAACCTTTATGGAGAACTGAATAAAACTGCATCGGTGTACTGCGTTCAAGTTCACCCGGCGTCGAATGACGTTGTTTCAGCGGAAAATCGTCTAGAAAAGGGCAAAGTGCGCCTGCTGGCTCGGCTCCCGGCAAGTCTGCCACCGACCAACCCACCCCCGCCCCCCAGGGGGTTGGGGCTCATCCGCTTGCGTCAGTCTCTAGTTCAGGGTTGAAATCAGCTTGATATTGCTTGCACGTGCAGTTATGTGCCTTTTATTTTTTACAAGCTTTTTTCCGATCCACTTGTCCCATATTATCTGTCTGTACAAAAACCGGCACGGTTCTTGAGCGCTCGGCGTAAGAGTGTGGATCGCTTTGCGCATCGTACACTTATCGACAAATGAAACGCACAATAAAACAAATAAAACGCACAAAACAACGATAGAACGGGAACCCCCGCCCCGTTCCTCACTTCATCTACCAAAGGGACCTAATAACTTACTTCTGCGCAGGTGAAGGTCAGCGCTCAAGATCCATGCCGGTTGCAATTTTTTGACACACTTCTCGGTTACCGATTGAGCTTGTATCGCGTGGTAATGCAATATTATAATAAGGATATGGAGCTGATCCAATCTGATATAGGCAAAGATCGGGATTAAGATATCTAATATATAAAAATCAATGCCACTTTTCGTTGTAATGCACTCAAGAACGGGCTCACCTATCCAAACCAAATGTTTAGGCTTTGTTCGAACTATTTAGTAGATGCTTTATGTGAAGTTTGCACAAAATCGGACGAGCGGTTCTTAGTATACCCGTGCGAAGCAGGGACGGGCCACTAGTAGTTAATATAAATATGATTTTCAGCGTAACAAGGCAGGTTAAATTAGAGCTTGTACTAAAAACTACCAAGGTAAATATGACCTCAGCTCAGCATAATGTCAAATGGCAACACCAAGCTACCAACTGACGCTGATATTCTAGTTTTAAATTTTAAAACAAGTGTAAGGTAACTTAAAAGGTCTCATACCTTACAAGAATCTTCATAAGTTCAACGGAAAATTCCGATATCAGGTTGCCATCGAGACTGGCAGCGTTAATTGGCTGTTCCTAATCTCCAATTTCGAACTAATGAAGTCTACATCAAATTGGAATTTTTCTGAATAAGTGATAGGACTTTGATAGACTCGTTTTACTTGTCAATCACGGTTCATTTATTATTTATTTTCTAGATTTTTCTCCAACATGTAAAAATAACCTATGTTTTTTTTTTCAAATGGTAAAATCATTAATAGGCTATTTGACAGTATCAATAAATTATAAATCTAATTAGTCCGTTATTTAGAGTTTTGAAAAGTAACGGACACATATTTTTTCTTATGTAAAATCAATGAATATTTACCAAGATGTAACACCATCAAGACTCGAGAGTGGGGGTCGTGACGTCAGAATTCAGTAAAAAATGTACTGAATTGTGACGTATTGGCTTCGATCATTAATAACAATTGGCAATTTTAAAAGCATCATAATTATCTCCGTCAATTTTGGTTTACGTAAAAAAAGAAAAAATACGGGTCAAATATTATTTGATAATCTAACTGACGGATTCATTAGATTTTTTTAGTCAAATAGCCTATTGTGGCCTCCTATCCAGGGCGGAGCTGCACTGCAGGGACTATCAGATTAGTACTGACTAAAATCCACGGTGATCCTTCAATAGCCCTTTACGTTCCAGGGTCACAGTTACCTGATGAGACAACCCGCGACCCCGGCAGACATTTAATATGCTTAGTGACAGGAACGGTTCTCCTATACATTAATATCAAAATCAAGCAGGTTTATATAAGAATGCAAAAAAAAAACATATTAACCTACTGTACCCTTAGCACGAGTTTTCAGTATTTGAGACGTAAAGTAAACTGGAACTTTGACAATTTCAAATTGACAATTTTCAAGGAAAAAATTAGTTCCCTCTTCGCACACCAGAGGGGCTGTTCCATTTTTTCATACAAGAAAAGCTGTAAATACTGAAAAGACGCTGTAAAGTAAAAGAGAGAAAACTCGTGCTAAGGGTACTGAACATTATAAAATACATTCTAGGTACAGTCACGAGCAATAATATGTATACACTTAGCGGAATTAAAAAGCAATATTCTCCTACAATATTGATTATACTTTTGCGTTTTCACGAACCTCCTATTTTGGAAGCCATACTATTACGAAACGGGTCTTATTTCAAAGTAGAAACCAGTATTTCTCGAGAAAATCGCGTTTGAATTTTGTTAAGTGTTGACATCTTATTGCTCGTGACTGTACTAAACTCACGTTGTTTTCCGTGAAATAACAGAATACTACGAATCCTTACATACAAGGAGTTTGTAAGGATTCGTCTTTCTGCCTCGTTCACATTCATACATCTGGGACCTTACCACGAGCTCTTAACGCGATCCAGTTTAGGCTGTGGGAAAGTGACACAGCTATACAATTCGTAAGAACCATCTCTTTCCCACAGCCTAAACTGGATCGCGTTAACAGTTCATGGTAGGCCACCTGGCCATACAAAACGCGCCGGTTACGAGTAGTGTGGACCTGACCAATTTTTTTTTATAATAACTAACTATGAAGGAGCTTAATATTTTATTCACAGCTTATAAAATGTTACGACAATGAGAGAATTAGGCGTCAAAGTACTCTTCCTCATCACTGTCATCGTGCCCAGAAGACTGGCAATAATGCCACGGTGAATGGCAATGATTATTCTATAATCAAAGTACTCTTACTTTGATCATAGAATAATCATTGCCAGCCCGCAGTCGGGGAGAGATTATTGTAAAAAGGACTGTTTCTTTATTTTAATCGAAAATGTTGAAATATAGTCTGGATGTGAAGTGGGTGTAAAGATCGTGACGTATTCAGTCACCTTTAGGATACCGACAGAAACTAGTAAATGTTTTTCTAGTAAGCCAATGTTCCAGAAACTATGGACCATCTTATATCTTCACCTACGCGTCCTGTATTTTTTCTCGCTTGAACTATTGGACGATTTTGGGGTGGGTGGGATCTACCTCCTAGCGGTCCACACCTTGCATTGGCACTACAGGCTACCTGAATCCTGCGGAAATGGCTTGGGAGGCCTCATCAGGGTCGCCTGACTCCTGATCATCATCCTTTCGGAGCCGGCGCAAATAGTTGTACTGAGTTCAGACAGTGGACGGGAGTTCCAGATCCTTGTAGGTAAGCCCACTGCATCTTAGGTCACATATTTGCTTCTGAGCTATATTGGACCCAAGAGGTGCTGCCGCAGAACTCAATTCTGGACCTAATTGGATTGTCATAACCACGATAACTGTTTCCCTTACATTTCCCGTTTCATAAGTAAATATTATTGAATAGTTAAGAATATAAAATTAAACACGACGCTGGGCTAGTTCAAATATCTCTGGTATTATGCATAGTCGGGAAAACTCTTGTGTCTACAGTTTAAAGTGGGATATGCTTGTAGGACAGTGAAAGCTATAAGGTGTTAGCGGAATATGAGCCACAAAGTCTGGTTAGAGGTTTTGTACACTGAGAGCTATGTTGCCAAAAATGCTGTTGGGAAAGACCATCTTTGCATTGATTTTGCTGCCTTTGTAGGTTGATTTAGTTTGTAGTGGTCTGTTTAAAAACCAAAGTTCCTTTAACAATTCGGTACACAAATCATAATTATATTTTCGCCGTTGAATAAAGTCCTAGTTTTTACTGTCACTTTTTATGTCACCAAAACTGTTCACAGTGTCTTTATGTATCCAACCATGATCAGAACAAGGCATAAACTAAATCTCATAATACTGTCAAATTCTCCCAAAATCAGCCGACTGTTTACATCCAAAGCGACTGAATCCCGCTCCTCGCTCACATTCCACCACCGGTCTACCTCCACGCCCTGCTTCACTGGGAGCCGTGTGGGCGTCTGACGTCATTCACCACCCTCCACGCGTCGCCCCCTCGTCTCACCCCTCGCCCCCCTTCGCCCCCTTCAACTTGACATTCGGCCGGCTGTATCGATTCGCGAGACTCCGCAATGCCGAGGCCGCCACTGTTTACATTTCTACGCAATTTGTGAATGAAGCTAGGAGTTAATGCTCTGTTTTAGTGTGAGGGTGATAGAAGTGATAAGGCTTCACATAACGTAGCACCACACCTGTACTATATATCCCCAAAGGTTAGACAGACATATAACTTTGGTACACCCACATTTGCCCTTTCCGAGACGGGCTTCCGCCGGAGACGTCATTGGATACTCCGGGAAATTGAACGTAGTTTACAGATGCATTTATTCTGTGTTAAGTAGAGATACAGTGCCAGAAGCCGTCGTAGCAGACCTTGTAGAAGATGGCGGGAGGAGCTGGTCAGAACTTACGACTAGCGGCTCACATCGGCCCTGGATCGAGATAGTTGGAAGTGATGGGAAGAGGGCTTGGCCCAGTAGTTGGATGACATGCTGACAGTAACAAAGGGTAATATTTACTGTACATCCATCATTCGCCAGTCAATGAAGAACAGCATATTGCCATCAATAGGGCATCCATTCAGACATTGGACTGATATTAGTTATTCCTGGTGACTTTTAGACGGCTAGAATTAACTCGCACTTTTCTGTTATAATTCTAAATGTTTTTAAGGTACTTACTACAGAACTTTCAATAATAGAGTTCATGCGCCAATAAAGGTCGCCATTAATAATTTTGCTACGTAGTCTAGCTCCGGTTCAAAGAGGAAAGAATTTATCCGTAAACTTACAAACACCTTATTCTAGTTATTTTGCTAGGTCTTGCCATAGCCAGAGCGTAAGTGTTGTCAATAAAATATGGCAACTACGCCAGTCTTTTGGGCACATTACCAGCTGAAAGCGTTGATGACCTTTGTAAAGTTCTTTTCATTTTTTTTTATTTATTTGTAGGAGCTTTTACGCACAGCGTATGTCTGTCCCATCGTGAAATTGTACTTCACAACAAGTGGGCCATGAATTTGAACAAATCATTCGCAACATCGCGTCGCCATTTTGCAGGGAGAGAATTATATAGAAAATACCTACATCAATTCTGTTCACCTTTTCAATTATTTTAGCTTAATTGTGTTTAAGATACACAATAAACTAAAATAATTGAAAGAAAATTTAAATGCCAAACGATAGAAAAAAATCAGCGTATTTAGTTTTACGTAACGACTCATGCTTGTTCCACATTCTGAACAATGTTCACGTTACAAACTTTTCTATCAAAATGTGAAGTTGAACGATGGGGTCACAAAGAGGGGTCAAGTTTGGCGATATTATGTAATACACACCAAAATGTGTCGATACCATTTTACGAAAATTACCCGGACGAAGAAAAGTGTGGAAAGCTAATTATTTATTTTTGTTGAACTTTTTCAAATAAAAAATTATTAATTTTATCAAACACAGCGACGACTAGTATTTCTTATTTTAAACTGACTTAGGGCTGATTTTTCAATAGACAGATAACTTTTATCTGAGGAATAAAAATGGCGGTTTGACAGCTTAACTATAGAAAATATGCCAAATCGCTATTTTTATTCCTCCGATAAAAGTTATCTGACAATTGAAAAATCAGCCCTTATTATCATTATTATTTATCTGTCCAACTTGGACGACAATAAATGCAAAAGCAAGTGGAGGAACTCATAGCTAAATAATTAGGCCGATTTTCCAGATAAAGCCCCGCTTGCCGGGGTTGGTCTGTGGTAGGTAACCATCATACCATAGCAAGTTTCCTCCGCACCTCGGAAAGCATATAAAGCCGTTGGTCCCGGCTGTCATTTGTAGATCTTTGACAGTCGTTAATCAAAGTCAGAAGCTCGAAAGTCCGACAACCAGTCTTACCATGGGGTATCGTATTAACCATGTTACTGGGTTGTGGAGGTCCGATAGGCAGTCGCTCCATGTAAAATACTGATATTCAGCTGCATATAGTTTGACTGGGAGCCGACCCTAATACCGTTGGGAAAAGGCTATAGAAATGACCCCATACCTATATTTTTTAAATTTTGTATGATATGTTCGCATTCGACCACCATCGCACCTGATAGTAACCAATGATGTGGTTGATGGTGAATCACGCTTGTCTAGGAGTAACCTATTCACTCTTGATATTTCATAAATGACGCTTCCCGTGACCCTAGACCTGGCTTTTACATTGATCAGACGCTAGCATTACCATTCAAAGAGGCAACGCCGCCAGTCTCTCGGACACATTACCAGCTGATGCTGTGAATTTTATGATGCTCTTAGTTTAGTTTAGCTTTATTTTATTTTATATTTCTACCTATAGATAATTTTGTCTTAAATAAGTTTTTTTTTTTTAATTGGGACAAACCCACCACACTATTCCCAAACCACTGCAACTCCTGAGAGCCAGAATCAACAGTGGCAACCACCAGAAAAGCGCCGAAACAATGAAGCTCGACGTGTCCCGGAGAATGAATTTACCTGTCTTGGATCCTGCACGAAATTAATCACAAAAGAATAGTGGAGGAGTAGGATAAATATGTTTCCACTTCCCTCCATGCAAGCAGGAGACAGAACAAAGCAAGGCCAATAGGCACAAAGGGACATTACAACTGGGAGAAGCCCAGTTGCCTTGCACCACGGGTAAAAATGACTACTAATATTAATGGGTCCTAAATTTGTGAGCTGCTATATTTGATTCCAATAAAAGGTATTAAGTAAGTAAGTAGGTATATGTTAATTTTTGGTGGAATCTCGATATAACCTCAATTGATAGCTCTGACCATCCCCTGAGGGCTGACTGCCGTCATACCCGCCCCTATAAGGATAAAATGACCTCGAGCTAGTGACGTCAGAAGTGACCTCAAATGCGTGGGAACGATACTGCTATGTTTTATACATAAATAGATCTTTTTTTGGTTGTCCAAGTGTGATTGTGTGGCCACCTTCCAGCTCCATTATCCGAGCAGCATTCATGTCAAAAACGCATATTTTTTTGGAATATCGTCAAATGATTGATACCCAAAAAAACAACCACCTACCATGAACTGTTAACGCGATCCAGTTTAGGCTGTGGGAAAGAGATGGCGCTAGACGACTTGTATAACTCTGTCTCTTTCCCACAGCCTAAACTGGATCGCGTTAAGAGCTCGTGGTAAGGCCTCTGTTTTCCAGTTGTCCTTTGCGTCCCAGGGCTGTGATGTCTTTTTAAGATCCAGAAGAGTCCAGAAGCCTCGGCCCGCATCAGTACGTATTATATGCATTCAAATCTTTATTTAATAAAAATGTTTAAACAAAAAATAAACGTCATTATTAAATGATTACTTTGGTATTTTTGGTAAAATAAAAATAGGTTTATTAGCTTTCGTTAAGCAGTACCCTTAGCACAAGTTTTCACTCTTTTACTTTACAACGTCTTTTCAATATTTACAGCGTTTCTTGTATGAAAAATGGAACAGCGCCTCTGGTGTGCGAAGAAGGAACTAATTTTTTCCTTGAAAATTGTCAATTTGAATGAAGTTGTCAAAGTTCCAGTTTACTTTACGTCTCAAATACTGAAAACTCGTGCTAAGGGTACTGTATATAACGTACTAAAATACACGCACTACATAAAAGTGGTCCAGGCCAGATGGATATAATTTTTTTTTCAGGTAGTCGGTTTAGGGATCTATTTTTAGGGATTTTTTTCCTGGCGGGTACAACCGCCAGGAAAAAAATAGCTTGTCACACCCGCTTACAATATAATTATGTTTTTTTTTGTAATTTTTGAAATATCATCCCTTTTAATGTTTTCATGATTTTTATTTACCTTTAAAATAAAAACTTAAATCATATTTTTATTTTAGGTACTTAGACATTACACTCTCTCAGAAAGCAGACTGATCTGCAAATTTGAAGTGCATTTAATTTCGTATCAATGCAAGAATAATTCATCATTATCATCATCATCAGCCGGAAGACGTCCACTGCTGAACATAGGCCTCCCCCTTAGACCGCCACGCCGAACGACAATTCGCCACTTGCATCCATCGATTGCCCGCGACCCCCACGATTTCGCCGGTCCACCTAGTGGGAGGCCTGCCTACGCTGCGTCTTCCGGTCCGTGGTCGCCATGAGAGAACTCTTCTTTCTTCTTCAAGAATAATCAATTCCTTGAAATCTAAAGATTTTTCGTAAACTAGGTATAATTAAAAATTAAAAAAATATTTTTTCAATTTCCCTGGCGGGTACAAATAGATCCCTAAACGAACTACCTAAAATTTTTTATTAGGTATCCATTTAGCCTGGACCACCCTGTATAGAGTATATACAAGTTACTTCGTTATGATTACTCGTGTGGGCTGACCCTGTTTCTAACCAAAGCGGACATCTTAACAAATGTGGTGGCTAACTCCTACACAAGACGCGTAGGTGTTACAAGAAAAAAAGAAAAATATTCAGAAAATATAACGTTACGCTTGTAATCCCCCAAGGCTTAAGCAGAGGTGTCTTAATACAATAAAAAGCTAGTTTCCAGTATATTTTTTTTTCGTTATAAAATCATAAAATGAGTCCTCCCACCCAGGGCGGGACGGGAGGGACTGTCGGGGCTCCCACACATAAACACGATACGACGTCGCGTCCATGGAAATCTACGATACGACCAGGGGCGTAGCTACCGCCGTATCTGCCGTATCAATTATACGGGGCCCCCGGGCCACAGGGGCCCCCAACGGCAACGTGCCTAAACAAAAATTAATAAAACCTTAATTTTTTATTAAATAAAAAAGTTATTTACTTTTACACAATTTATTCGTCTAACCCAGGGTTTTTCAACCTGTGGGTCGCGACCCCCTGGGGGGTCGCGAAGCCTCTTCAGGGGGGTCGCGAAGCTTCTATAGGGGAGTTGGAAAAGCTACTGCATTAAAAAAAAACAATTAAGTTTAAAAATATATATTAAGGCGCTCCCTCACCGCGAGCATTCACCTGTAATGTAACGTTACAAATTCGAGCATTTCATCGATGAGGGAGAACAATCGAGCATCACAATGTGCACCTTGTACCAAATCTATACTAAATGTACACGAATGCTCGTCAGTCAGGGAGGTAGTACTGATGTAATGCTCAAAGTCGAATCTATAATGTTACATTACACGCGAATGCTCCCGGTGAGGGAGCGCCTTTAGGATAAATGTTAACTAAAGGTCAATTATAATCATTTGTATCAAATCAACAAAAAATAAAAATAACTTATGAGATCTTTACCATCTTAAACATTTGTATCAATTTCACAAAAAACAAAAATAACTTTGAGATCTTTTCCATCTTAATTTTTTTATCAAATTAACTAAAAATACGCGTTACGACGAAAACGAGTAACTGTGTTGGATTGAATATTTATTTGTCACAAAATAAAATACATGTAAAAAAATCCAATGGGTAGGGAGGTCGCGAAATATTTCTTCATACTAAAGGGGTCGTGCCATGAAAAAGGTTGAAAAACCCTGGTCTAACCTATCTCTGGTGTTTTTTATTATTGTTATTTATATGTTATACTGTTTTAAGCACGACATTGTCTATTTGAAATCCCGGGAAGATCCATATTAATATCAACATTTCGATGCAAGTATTACAATAACTCTACCTAATTCCGACCTCTGGACTGATCAGTCGTATCTTGAATTTTTTTGATGACCTTTGTCCAATTTTTTTTGTTTTTATTTCGGCGTAGATACAGAGAAATGCATTTTTTTTCTTGAGTGATAAATCTTTACCTATCTAAGGGGCCCCAAACATGTTTTTATACGGGGCCCCGCCAAGGCACGCTACGCCACTGGATACGACGTCGTAACGTGTCTATATGCACGATACGACGTTGTGACTCACGATGCAATCCTGCGCAGTTGTTTTTCGAAATTCAAAGATGACGGATGGTATTGAAGTCGATCATTTAATTACGCTAGTCGAGCAGCGTCCCATACTATGGAACAAAATGCGTCTAGAGCGGTCCATTTTTCGGAATAAACTAAAACACCACCCCACTGTAACGATGCTCATCGTAGATTTCTACGACGCGACGTCGTATCGTGAAACGTCGCCGCATCGTTGACACGACGTTCGTATCGTGTTTATGTGTGGGAGCCCTCAGACTTGTACTGACTGAAATCCACGGTGATCCTTCAATAGCCCTTTACGTTCTAAGGTCACGTTTCCTGATGAGACAATCCCGCGACCCCGACAGGCTTTGGCCCTCTAAGGAGGGGCCCGTCAGTTTGCTGACAGCTCCTTGAGGCGCGCGTGGAACACCCACACCGTCGACCATGGCATGGTCCATGATCAGACGGCGAGTCACCCATTACTCATCCATCAGAAGGCCCGCGCCTACGGTGGTCGGAAAACGCCTCACGACGTCCGTTGTCGTGGGCGTCTCCTGCGGCAGCTAGGTCGTGAGGTGGACGCTGTCGTCTCCCTCACGCATCCGGCCTCCTCCTTCGCTAGTATGACAGTTTCGCAGAAGGAGGTGACCGCTTCCCATATAGAAAGAGAATAACAAAGAAAATAACATAAAGAAAGAGATTAACATAGAAAATATGATAGAGCAGTGGTATAAAATAAAATTACACAAAAGTAATTTGCCACCCTAGACCCTGGGTTCGAACTTACGACCAACAACTCGTAACCCTGAGCCATTACCAGCGGACCACGAGTTTCTTCAAAAGCAAGCACGATATTCCAACAGCGAAAATTAGCTAAACAAACAAATTTTCCGTTTATTTCTTATTTAAATACACGAGATGATCGGGCAAAGGCGTGTCGTGGCATTCTGCCAATGGCTCTGGTTATAACCGGCTTTCCATGAGAAATATGCACGCAATCATGCCAAGCTCCTTAACAGCTTATTAGATAGTTCGAAGTACGTAAGTAGGTGATAATTAGATCTACTGCGGATGCAGTAAATGCGTAAGTATAGAGTTATTGTCTTTTTTACTCCTGTTCAAAATCAAATATGACATTTTACACTAGCGGCCCGCCCGTCCCGGATCGCACGGGTGGACATGAAATATAGCCTGTTACTCAGGGTGAATGTAGGTTTCTAATGGTGAAAAATTTTAGAAATCGGCATAATGGTTTTTGAGTTAATTCATTACAAACATACACACACACAAAAATACAAATCTTTCCTCTTTTATTAGTGTAGATGAAGAATAGGCCCATGAGGGCACTTATAAAACGTCGACAACAAGTGCTCGGTTCGGGTTGGTTGTTTCCATCGAGAAGAACTGGCAAGAAACTCCATGGTGTGTTCAGACAATATCTCGCTTGCTGGATTATCTCAAATGCGCCTTCACCTGCACCCTCGATGATCTACAAGGCCTCCGACGCCTCTATAAAATTGGCGATTTACTGGGCCTAAACAGTATACTTATTGAAATGTACCACGACACGAAAATAAGAAGAAGGTTGTCTTTTATGACAATAGTAGATTACGCATCAAGGGAGTAAAGCATTGCCTTACGTCACGGGCGTCCAGAAGCGACACTAAGGATTCTGGGGGTGAACCTCCGTAGCGCAGCAAGGAGGGAATTAAGTTAAGAGTCCTTAGTGTAGCGAGGGATTCAAGTTAGCCCAAGACAAGGCAGTTTTACTCCCGAGGAACGTACTCTGCTTTTCACACCTATGCGAGGAAATAAATTCGATTTTTAAAATTTGATGTGGTACGACAACCTTCGAAGTCACTACAGTACTTTCACAGTTATTATGTCTTGTGACTGGGACTGTAGCACCATAACTTTGTAGCTTTATTTTTTTTGTCTTTTACGCCTAGCCTGTGACTAGCTTACTTGAAATAAATGTTTTGGTTTTGTGGCTCGTTTATGTTCTACACAGAATCTAGAGAAGGCTACGAGTATCTCTGAACGCAATAAAATGAAAAGCGCAAAACAATGTCACCAACAATTGACGTGGTAACTAAGTTTACCGAACACGTGTGGGCTGCCGTTTGCAGCGTCCGCGAGTCATGCCGTGCTCGTCACGTGATCGTCATGACGTCAATAGCCGTCAGTAGCCCAGGACAGGCACAGACAGCGTCAGTACCAGGCTGGTAGAGTTTAAGGGTTAGCACAGGTTTCCAATATCTTGGCACTGTTGAAAATGCCAAGTGTAAGGTTATAGCTTACTAAAAACAGGCCAAGTGTGAGTTGGACTCGCCCATGAAGGGTTCCGTAGTAACAAGCATAGATTAGGGATATAATTATATTGAGATTAGTAAGTAATATACACAAACAATAAAAATAAGTTTCTTTTTCATAGTGTTTGTATGAATGGCAAAGCTATATTTTGCGGTTTTTGAAAATGTAGGATATCTCAAAAACTGCTAACTGTATCTCATCCAAACCAATTTTCATTGGAAGTTTTTGTTGAGGTCTACATTATATATTTTTTTTAGTTTTTATCATTCTCTTATTTTAGAAGTTACAGGGCCAGGGGAAAAGTGGCTGTGACATACGGACGGACAGACAGACAGACATGACGAATCTATAAGGGTTCCGTTTTTGCCATTTGGCTACGGAACCCTAAAACTGGTCTACCCGCTTTGTCAAACTTTTTTTTGGCATCAGTACCCTGAGCACGAGTTTTCAGTATTTGAGACGTAAAGTAAACTGGAACTTTGACAACTTCAAATTGACAATTTTCAAGGAAAAAATTAGTTCCTTCTTCGTACACAAGCGGCGCTGTTCCATTTTTCCATACAAGAAACGCTGTAAATACTGGAAAAACGCTGTAAAGTAAAAGAGTGAAAACTCGTGCTAAGGGTACTGGTGGCTAAAAGGATTGTTTACCTGTTACAGAAATGTTTGAATATTATTCGCTAGTCGTCATAGTATCAGATTTCGCATTCCTCATTCATATTTTCGCAAAAAGAAAAAACTATTTTGAATGTTATTGCTTCCTCCATCTTTTTGATCACAACGTTATCGTAGGTATCATTCATTACTCAATATAATTTTTATAAAGAGCCATACCATGCTTGGTAAGAAACAATCGTAACACTACACACTTCAAACATAATTACTGTATTCATATCAACTCCTGTGCCGGACTTATGACTCAGGCAGGACTAATCCGAAAATAAACTACGCTGGTCAGTCACTCGTCAAATAAAAACAAACATTAGCAAATTAACTGATATCGAACGACAGAAAAAAACACCTTAACCACTTTAACATAAGAGCCAGAATCGAGAGAACTTCATTAAAATTCAACTTTATAACTTGCATCGAATTGGTACTTCCCCTGTTTTAACGCGACGCTATTGGTCGGAATAAATACGAAGATCGAAACGAATTTAAAGCGATTTTTTCCTAATTTTTGACATAAATCTTATTAAACGACTTCACTAAATTAAAGTTATCATAAAACTGCATATTTTGATAAAAAATGGGGCTTTGCAAAGTTTTTAGTTTACGAGAAAACTCAACATGTCCTGCATCGCGCAAGTGAAGTTTTCATCGCCTTGTAGCATGTATACTACGAGCGATGACTAACTATCGGTCTTCCCCTGGGGTCGTCTTCATCGACCGACCCACCAGCCGCGTGCCCACGTGACGTGGGTTACCGGGTTGGCCCCGGACGTCTTTCTGTATCTATGAAATAATTCTATATAGATACGAAAGATGTTCATAACAGCATAATATCGTCCTCTCTCTGGGTACAGTGAAACATCCGAGGCACTTCTCGGTCTCCTGCTTAGCGGGGGCTGCTAAGTGGCTGGTTGGGGGCTGACAAGCCCGCGATGTCGCAGGCGCGGGGGCTAGCTTCACCACGAGTGAACCCACCGCATGTGGCATCGCGCTTGGAAGACGAAGACCCCCAGGGGAGGCATCCGCTATGAACACTAATAAAACAGCGTTATAATTTCCGAAAAAACAAAACACCTTTTGTTTTTTTTTTTCTAATTTTTGATTTTCTTCTACAATTTTTACTTTATGCAAGATAAATATAATTTTAATTTATAATAGAAAATGGAGTGCTTTATGTAAGTAAAAAATAATGTACTTCACATAATACGAATGACTGGGCTCTACACGAAACGCCATTGACATTGCTGATGGCCCAGAACTTGACCGACAAGAATAATTCACTTGGCTAGTCTAGCCTAGCTAACTAGTCGGCCAAGAGACTGACACATTTTAACAACATAGATTATGTACTTACATTTTATTGTTTGTCTTTTACATTTTATTGTTTGTCTTTTTGTGCGTATTTTTATTTTTTAGTACGTCAGTCGTAGGTTTCCTTCATTTTTAATAATATTGTCGGAGCAGATGAAGAATGTACAACTATCACTTGCATTGTATAGAGTGTATTTATCTAGTATTATATAGCGTCATAGCCAGCATTGTGTGAGTACTGTTGAGTTTCTTAGAAATTACTTATCCGCAAAAATTAATTTGTTTATATTTCTGAGACAAAGAGCCTGTTCATGGTTCACGCCTGCCCTCCGTTCAGTTATTTCATTCGTCCCGTTACTGTGCTAGGAACTAGTCACATTACTTCTAAATATAATATCAAGGTTAAATTAAAGGTCTCTATTGAAAGTTAACCTAAACAGTGAAGTTTGATTATCCCTATCACCTAATAAATTAATAGGTTATGGGCCCAGGTGTGCGCGAGTGAAATATTCACTGTGTTGGACAATAGTTTTAAAATCCGCCTTTGTACAAAAAATGGACAATTCGAAGATTAAAAGAAATATTAAGCCATTCGATGGTGAAAAGTACAGTGTATGGAAGTTTCGTATTCGTGCGTTGCTAAGTGAAATAGAAGTGATAAAAGTTATCAACGAAGACCCGTTACCTGGCAACGAAACCTGGGAGAAAAACAATAAAATTGCTAAAAGTGTGATCATAGAATATCTTTCCGATTCTTATCTTGGTTTCGCAAAGGAGGATGTTTCGGCAAAAGATATTTTGAAAAACTTAGATACGTTGTACGAACGTAAGAGCATCGCGACACAGTTGGCACTAAGAAAAAAGTTGTTATCGTTGAAATTGAAAAGTGAAGTGTCGCTCATTCAACACTTTACAACGTTCAATGACCTCATCACTGAACTACTTGCTGCTGCGATCGAGACGTTATCAGAAGATAACATAACGTTAACTTTCGTTAAAACACGGCTATTGGACCATGAAGTGAAGTTGAAAAATGAATCAGGCGAAATGAGCGAAAAAGTGTTGCAAATAGAAATGCAAAACAATGACAAGAAGAAGAAAAGAAAAATTGATAACAAACAATCAAATAAATATATAAAACGCAGGAGAGAGAACTCTAAGTTCATAAAATGTCATCACTGCGGGCGTAAAGGACATAAAAGGAATGATTGTTACTATTTAAAACAAAGGAATCAGCAAAAGGGCTATAATAAAAACAATGACCGACCAAGAACAGTACAGTCAGTCAAGATAAGCCAAAATAAACAATCAGCATCGAATGAGTTCTCAGGATTTGCTTTCATGACCGGCGAACATGAAACGCAAGACGATGAAAATAAAGTTACCTTTATTCTGGATTCCGGCGCCTCGAATCACATCATCAATAGAGATGACTTGTTTACCAACTTTGTTGTTTTAGGTACACCACTTAAAATGTCAGTTGCTAAAAAATGGTGAATTTATTTCAGCTACGAAAAGAGGTGCACTGCAAGTTACTAGCAACATGGGTGTCCAGGGATGTTTGGATGGTGTTCTATACTGCCCTGAGGTACCGTACAATTTGCTGTCCGTATCCAAAATGCAGCGAGCTGGCTACACTGTCATATTCAGTACTGACGGTGCAAGGATATGCAAAAATGGTAAAACAGTAATGAAAGGTATGCCTTTTAACACTTTAATTGCTGTAGATTTTGTCGTGTGTGTAAACGTGAGTCGTCTAGTTTCTCAAGCATGCATTAGTGACAAAAATAATTGCAAATTATGGCATCAACGCCTCGGTAACTTGAGTAAAAACAAATTTATAGAAATAAAACGACATGAGTTGTTTAAAGACGTAAGTGAATTAAGCACTGTAGTACCGGATGACGAATTGTGTGAAGCATGCATTAATGAAAAGCAAAGCCGACTTCGTTTAATCACACCAAGGACAAAAGTCACATAAATCGACCTCTATTTGCTGTCAGTTCTGATGTCTGTGGTCCTATCACTCTAACGACAGTTGATAACGAAAACTATTTCGTAATGTTTGTTGACCAGCATACTCATTCTTGCGTTACGTATCTGATAACATACAAATCAGACGTATATGCAGCATTCAAAGATTTTGTTGCAAAAAGTGAAGCTAAATTTAATTTAAAGGTAGCTAACTTGTTTTGCGATAACGGTGGTGAGTACTTATCCGCCGAAATGAAGAACTACTGTGCTGAAAAGGGTATTTCATACCACTTAACAGTTCCTAGAACTCCACAGCAAAATGGTGTTTCTGAAAGAATGGTGAGAACCATTACAGAGAAAGCTCATTCAATCTTAAGCGGTGCGCGATTAGATAAAGTTTTTTGGGGTCAGGCAGTATTGACTGCTGTTTACTTAATAAATTTAACACCCACTAAAGCTCTCAAACTTTTAAAAACACCATATGAGATGTGGCACGATAAGAAACCTGAATTAAAATTTTTAAAGGTTTTTGGATCAACTGTTTATGTGCTTAGCAAAACGACCAAAGCTAAATTTGATGATAAATCATGGAAAGGTATTCTGATGGGTTATGAACCAAACGGTTATAAAGTTTGGAACCCAGATTGCGAAAAGTTTGTGGTGGTCAGGGATGTTATCGTGGACGAAAGCACCTTTTTGAGGTCCAGGCCTTCTTGGAAGCCTGAAGAGAATATTGGAAGTTCTCATGACAAAACTGATAATGACATTGTGTCTTGTAAATCAGTGTCAAGTAAGTCCCGTGACCATGTTGAAATGAAACTAGATAGTTATAAATCTAGTGGGTCAGACCATGTTGTAAGGAAACTAGATAGTTCAAAATCTAGTGGGTCAGACCATGTTGTAAGGAAACTAGATAGTTCAAAATCTAGTGGGTCAGACCATGTTGTAAGGAAACTAGATAGTTTAAAATCTAGTGGGTCAGACCATTTTGTAAAGAAACTAGATAGTTTAAAATCTAGTGGGCATGATGAAAATCCTGCTAAAATTCGCAAACCGAACCATGATACGCTAAGCGAGGTACGTTTTGATAATTCAATGAGTAGTTCTATTGAAAGTATAAACAAAAATACTGGATTAAGGAGGAGTGACAGGATTAAAGACAAAACCCCTGTGTCTTATAATGAAATTGATCACAAAGACTATTTGATGTGCGCTCAGTCTGTTTTATACAGTTTACCAAAATCATTTGCAGAAATTAAATATAGAAATGATAGATGTAAATGGGAAAGCGCAATTAGGGAGGAAATTAATTCATTACATAAAAATGAAACGTGGACTTTAGTACCACGACCGCCAAACAAAAACATCGTAGATTGTAAATGGATTTTTACTGTCAAAAATGATGAATTTGGATATCCTCAACGATATAAGGCCCGTTTAGTTGCGCGAGGCTTCAGTCAAGAGTATCTGACAGACTACAATGAAACTTTTGCACCTGTTGCGAGAATAGCCAGTTTTAGATTCATTATTAGCTTTGCAAATCAGTTTAATTTATTAGTTCATCATTTGGACGTTAAAACTGCCTTCCTTAATGGCAAATTAAAAGAGGAAATCTATTTAAGAGTTCCTGAAGGTATTTCATGTAAAGAAGGCTATGTTTGTAAATTAAAAAAGGCGTTATATGGGCTTAAACAAGCGGCTAGATGCTGGTTCGAAGTTTTCGAACACGCTTTAAAAGAAAAAGGATTTAAAAATTCATCAGTTGACAGATGCATATACATACTAGATAGAGGGGATATATGTAGAAATATACAGTGTGTCCGGACACGAGTTAGCGATACTTCAAGGAAATATTATAGACTCATTTTCATCGACAAAACTGCTTTTAAAAAAATTCTTACTGCAACACCTCGCGAATGGCAGCCATTTTAGTTTTTTGATTTGTCGAACTGGGGTATGTACAATAAAATACAAATATCTTTGAATCCAACAGGCCTACATACATGCAAATGACTTTATTGCAAAGTTAAATGTTATGGCTTTTTAAAAACTTGCAAAAGTTTTCTAAATAATATGTAGAAAGAACCAAAAAACGTGGGCAAACACGAAATTGTACACAAAAAATACTAAATATTTTCACATTTTATACTCTAGCACGAAAAGTACCCCTGTATTTTGCTTAGGTTTTTACATTAAATTCAAAGTATTTGAGTCAGGCTATAAAATGGTATCAAAATTATCACTCTACATTAAGTATTTTAGGAGTTATTCTCACTTGAACATAACCCTTCCTTAGCGCATGTACCATCAATGTTACAGAAGCTGCATTCTTTGGGCGAGCTAAATCGTGTCAACGTAAATTTATGAGCTGGCCTTATTAACCACCATGTAAATGATCCCAACGAATCACCATTAAACTGAAATAATAATTTTTTTTTACTTTATGAAATCGGTTTCTTTGAATAAATTAAAAAAAAATGGGTCATTTCAGTTTATGGGTGATTAGTTGGGATCATTTACATGGTGGTTAATATTGCCAGCTCATAAATTTACACTGAAACGATTTAGCTCGCCCAAAGAATGCGACACCTGTAATATTGGGGTACATTGGCTAAGGAAGGGTTATGTTCAAGTAAGAATAGCTCCTAAAGTACTTGACATAGAGAAATAATTTTGATACCATTTTATAGCCTGACTCAAATACTTTGAATTTAATGTAAAAACCTAAGCAAAATACAGGGGTACTTTTCGTGCTAGAGTATAAAATGTGAAAATATTCAGTAATTTTGGTGTACAATTTCATGTTTGTCCACGTTTTTTGGTTCTTTTTACATATTATTTAGAAAACTTTCGAAAGTTTTTAAAAAGCCTTGTCATTTAACTTTGCAATAAAGTCATTTGCATGTATGTAGGTCTCTTGGATTTAAAGATATTTGCATTTTATTGTACATACCCCAGTTTGAAAAATCAAAAAACTAAAATGGCCGCCATTCCCGAGGTGTTGGAGTAAGAATTTTTTTTAAAGCAGTTTTGTCGATGAAAATGAATCTATGATATCCACTTCAAGTATCGCTAACTCGTGTCCGGACACACTGTATACGTAGTGCTTTACGTTGATGATTTAGTAGTAGTATGCGAAGACCAAAATACGATGACTAATTTCAAAGGATATTTAATGAGCAAATTCGAAATGACGGATTTAAATGAAATAAAACTGTTTCTAGGCATAAAAATCACTAGAGAAAGTGATCAAATGCTGTTGGACCAAAGTGCATACATCAAAACAGTCTTATCTAAGTTTAATATGCACGAGTGTAAACCTGTGTCGACCCCTTAGAACATAAGTTAAATTATGACGCATTGAACTCTGAGGAGAAATATGACGCACCCTGTCGAAACGTCATAGGATGCCTTATGTATATTGTACTAGGCCCGATTTAAGCGTCAGTGTAAACATCCTGAGTAGGTACACACACAAAAATAATAAAGAGTTATGGCAATGTCTTAAACGAGTACTAAGGTACTTAAAAGGCACAACTAATCTAAAATTGTGTTACAAGAGGTGTAAATACAATGATATTTTGTGTGGGTACGTAGACTCAGATTGGGGTGGCAATGATACACATGACAGAAAGAGTACAACTGGGTATTTGTTTAAACTTTTTAATCAGTGTACAATTTCATGGAATACACGAAAACAATCGTCAGTTGCGGCTTCTTCAACTGAAGCCGAATATATGGCATTGTTTGAGGCAGTTAGAGAAGCATTGTGGCTTAAGTCTCTAGCAGCCAGTATAAATATACTAATCACTGTACCAATTGTCATTTATGAAGACAATAATGGCTGTATAAGTATAGCCAATAACCCGACATGTCATAAACGGTCAAAACATATTGACATAAAGTATCACTTTTCTCGGGAACAAGTTGAGAAAAATGTAATAACATTAAATTACATTCCCACAGGTGAACAGTTGGCCGATGCTTTAACAAAAGCTCTACCTGCAATCAGTTTCCAAAAGCTGAGGTGTCAAATGGGTTTACAGTGATAGTAGTGTAAATAAGTGTATAATGTACATAACTTATATATTATATAATGTAATATAGTGTGTACATAAGTTAATGAGTTCAGCTGGACTACATATTATGTTGATTTTAGAACTTAAGTTAGTTACATTTAGCTTAAGTATTAATTTTGATTTGAATTGGTCTGGTTGAAGGTTTTACTGGGTTTTCCTCAACCCTCGAACGAATGTTGGACCAAATTGTAATTCCCCAGCAAGTATTTGGAAGTTAATGTGATTTAGTTAGGTAGTCAATTTACATATTTTTTTTGTTTGTATAACTACCGATTAATTTTTGAGGGGGCGTGTTGAGTTTCTTAGAAATTACTTATCCGCAAAAATTAATTTGTTTATATTTCTGAGACAAAGAGCCTGTTCATGGTTCACGCCTGCCCTCCGTTCAGTTATTTCATTCGTCCCGTTACTGTGCTAGGAACTAGTCACATTACTTCTAAATATAATATCAAGGTTAAATTAAAGGTCTCTATTGAAAGTTAACCTAAACAGTGAAGTTTGATTATCCCTATCACCTAATAAATTAATAAGTACCATGTACTTCAGAGCTATCTTTGACTAGAAACCTACGTCTTTCATTGACTTGAATGACTCTGGCGGTTG
Organism: Agrotis exclamationis; assembly: GCA_950005045.1. Taxonomy (NCBI): domain Eukaryota; kingdom Metazoa; phylum Arthropoda; class Insecta; order Lepidoptera; family Noctuidae; genus Agrotis; species Agrotis exclamationis. Next base: position 3,502,628 of record OX465421.1, read on the forward strand.
AGAGTATGTCATGCTCACTCAAAGGTCTCGCTGATGGTGGCGTGTATGTCGGATCATTTAGTTCCCTTCAAAATGGTTGAGCTGAATGGTGCTGATATATGTGTCATGTTCGTGAACGGGCGCTGTCAGTTGGGACTGGTCATCTCTTAGCTGCCACGGTCTATTTTAATTATTAATACTTAACTTTATTTTTGAATTGTCTTTTTTATGTTTACTATGGACACAATTAACCTGCCACATCGTTCTCATATAATGTACCATCTGATGATGAATGATGTTACAAA